>JAUMJK010000036.1:2824025-4234788 GCA_033558105.1 Coccyzus lansbergi | reverse complement strand
GGAGAGACACCTGATTGGTGGAGAGGGACCAGCGCCGCGGAGCATGCTAGGAATCGAAGTCCCGGAGAGCGCCGCCCCGCCCTCCTCGTGCCGAGGAGCATGCTGGGAATTGAAGTACTGGCCCCCGGCGCTGTCACCGTCTGAAATCCTCTGAAAACTCGGTTTCCCTGAAGGCCTCGCGGCAAGTGCGCATGCGCATTTTACCCCCGAGCTACAGCCTGCACCTTCCCCTTGGCGTCGGCGGCGCCGTGCTGGGACAATGGCCGCTTTGGTGGTGCTTTTCCCTCTGCTGCCGCGGCTGCGCGGCCTCCTGCAGCGCTGCTGGGGCCAGCTGGAGCGCGGCTTCCTGCCGGGTGTCTCTGGGGGCCAGAGCTCTCCATGGGGTAGGCACCGGCTTGCTCCCTCACCGTCCTCCCGACCGAGAGGGAGGACGGCACCGCGGCTGCAGGGCTCGTCTGGGTTCGGGGGTGGAACGGGACAACGCACAGGCCTAGGGGCGCTGAGCCAGCAGAGGCAATCGCTGTCCTCGCCCCGTCGCCTCCCCATGCCCTCTCTTCCTCACCCTCCTTGCTCCCGGGCTGCCAGGGGAAACATTCACGTCGAGTTTCCTCACATGCACACGAAGATGGGAGCTGGGTTTACTGAACAGGCTTCTCTTTTTTTTCCACCAGGACCAGCACTGGCTGTCCAAGCTCCAGGCCTTTTTCCACAGCCAGTAAATGATGCTAGGGAAGGTAATGAGTTGCCAAGTTTTTTGGACAGCATCTTATGGATGGCGGTGCCGAAGAAAAGACGAACTATTGAAGTGAACCGCTGCCGGAGAAGAAATCCCAGTAAGCTTATAAAAGTTAAGGTAATCACTGAATTTCTATGGGCTTCCCACCTTATTCATTGCATGTAATTTTGCTAACAGCAAACGAGCATGCCGGAGGAAGATTTCTTCTGGTCATTTTTCACCTCAGTTCATTTAGAGAATCATTGTAGTGGTCAATACTGACTTTAAAAGCTTTCTGGATTTTGTTTATAAATAAGCTTAAAAGACATTGTTCCTGTTACAAAGTATTTTGAAAGTTACACTCATCTAATCCTGACAGTTGTCTGCATTTAAATAAACAGTGACAGTGTAGGTGCAAGTCAGCAAAATGTGAACTTTAACTAAACAGTTAGTACAAATGGGAAAGGTCTACACTTTCTGCATCTAATTGAGCTGATGGGTCTTTTGTCTTCCAAACATAAGCAGGCATAATGATTTAAGTATTGACTTTCATAGGCTCTTCTAGGAGTAAGCATTTAATGTAGCAATACATTACAGAAAAATTACTTCATAGAGAAGAAAAAATTTTGAATTGTCAGTTGAATTTCTCCAGTATTTCATTTAATGTTTTTAGTAGTTTGTGATTGTTCCCTTTTGCTTTTGTTATTTAATTTAAAAAATTCCTCTTTTCCACTGCTTTTTTTTTTAGAGAAACATAGATGTTTGCCCCGAGTGTGGAAATTTGAAACAGAAACATGTCCTTTGTGGCTATTGTTATGCAAAGGTCAAAGCAGAAACTCGACTGATACGCATGGAAATAGGTAAAAAAGAAGGAGGACCGTTTAATGCTCCAACTGTAGAGACTGTCGTCCTTTATGATGGAGAAAAGCCCACAGAAAAAGATGAAGGCAAGCGGATCATTGAAAGACCCAGGAAGCGTCCGTCTTGGTTTGTTCAAAATTGATGCTATAGAACTAATGCTAACAAAGGCAGTAAGAAAGATCATGATTTTCAAGAATGTTTTCCTTATTTTGCTGAATGTTGGTACAGAAAACCCAGGAGCCTTTGGGAATCCTGCATGAACTGCATGTAATGCCAGATGATTTTGCAGTCAGATGTTGTTTCTATAGTATGCAGTGGGAAATGCTCCTCAGCGAGACATAATAGCAGTCAACAATTAAAGACAAACCAGGAGCTGCCTTGGATTTGGACATCTGCATAGAGTACACTGAATAATTTGTATATTAATGTTCTATGCTGGTTTTGTGAATAATTTTTTTTTAAGAAAGGGAAAACATTCACAGATGTAAAATAAAGCATATTAAGTTTCGTAGGGAAATCTGCTTTCTGTTTTTGACTGCTGATTTTTTTGGAGAGGGGAAAAAAAAGGGGAAGGGGGAAAAAAGTTCTAAACAAATGCTGACGAGAGGTATTTACAAGGAAAAATACTTTTATTTGGTTATTTCCATGGCTTCTAATGAATCTGCCTTGATCTCTCCACAATCTACAGTTTGAGACATTTGGTGATATTCCTGCTTTTGAGCAAAATAGTGGTTGCTATATGGTATTTGCACTTATTTGTTATACTCAAATGTTTCTTGCTGTTGTCAGTATACAAAATCATTTTTTGCCCTAAAGGAACATGGAAAGCTTTTTCTTTCCTCTCCAAGTGAAATAACAAAGTGAAATGGAATGACTGGCAATCTGTGGATTTGAGAAGGGTCAAAGCTGATTCTTGGCAGCCGTTGCCACTAACTGCTCCGCTTGGTCAGTGTCTGCTTGGGAAAAAGCAAAGAACAGCTGTGCCTTCCTGTCTGGAGTCTTCTGCAGCGAGTGGGCAGGTCTGTACTCTGCTGGTACTTGTCAGTAGTACAGATACAGCACCTAGCTGTGGAATTTCACTTCAGTTTTAGCTTCAGTAGCACCATTGCATTTAAGATTAAGACTTTTCAGGTTGGGATCTCACTATTCAAACAGCACTGTTTAATACTATGGCCCAGCCAGTGTAGTAACTGTTTCCTGCCAAAAATTGCAAGCCTGGCTAGTCTACAAAAAAATGCAATCCTTTGTTACCTTGGCCCTTGAATATATCTATTCCTGTGCTGTCCTGGTTCAGGGAGCTGTACTGACAGAGAACTGTTCTCTGGCGTTCTACAGCTTTGTTTTAGTGGGTACCTTTCTGTAGTTTCAGGGTCAGAAAAGTGGCAGTGTGAGCAGCAGGAATATGAAAATGGAGGAGACAGAGTGATGCTTTGCAGAAGCAAAGAATTTTATGTGACTGAGCCAATTATGACTTCTTAAGGAGTGGGCTCATGTGTGCTGTAACGCTTCACTTCTGCTTTCCTCGCTCTGGATTCTGTGTTTTGAAACATAACTGGTAAGAACAGATGTCAGTGGAGATGTTACATTTCCTCCATAGTCTAAGGGAATAATGAAAGCTGGTAAGTGTAAATTGATGCCATTTAATTGACAGCATCCAAGCAAACAACATATGTTCTTTTCAATTTGTCCAAACAGGATTTATTCCAGTCTTATCTGGGTTTCACTTGCTCAAAACCAAAGCAAATGAAAGGTGTCAAGCAGGATGTGGATTGGAAGGTTTACTTTAGACAGAGCTGCATGGGATGAGCCTGACGTATTGGAGGTGAAATTAGCCAGGTGATAAGACAGATGCATTGTCCCAAAGAGAAGGGGTATGCGTGTTTTTTTCTTTGTCCACATTTTATATGACCATTTACAACTTACTGTCTTGGTTGTTTTCTGTGTATTTATAATGTTGACAAAGGTTCTGTAGAGAAACAAGCTAAATTAGCCGGGGATTTTGAGAGCCATAGGTTAATTTCTCAGAAACACAAAGCTATTATTTCAAAAAGAAAAACAAAATAACATTTTCTTTAGATATGAGAGGATGTGGTTTCTGCTAGTGGGTTAATAATTATAAATGACTGTCTATTGCATTAGTCCATTGAATTATAGTATCAGTGAAGCAATGAAGAAGCTTTACAAATAGAATTCTTATGAAATATGAATGGAGTTAGGCTGTGTCAACACTAGGCACTTTAAGGTACTTGCCAGGTCACAGTTAGGTAATGATTCATTTCAGAGCCATGCTGCTTACATCTGTGCAATCCACACCAGAGGAGGTGTTTAATAGTGGTTTCTGAATAGTATGGGAGGAAAAAAAAATCATGAAAATAGCTGGTATTCATGGTCTCTACAAGAAAAATCAGAAACAACTGACAAATATTGAAGATTCATATACATCAATTAATACAGTGCCAGTTAATTTTCCTAAAAAGAATTAATCTTCAATGAGAATCAGAACAGTTTAGTTTGAATGACTTTTCCCTCAGAAAATGAGTAATGGAAAGCTCACTTTCATAGCTTTGTTCTGCTAACACTGACAATAGGCAGCTCCATTGCTTTTAATAAAATAAAAATTAAAATCTAGAATTCCTCTAAAACGTGGCATAGTCTGTTACTTGAAGTAAACCCAGTTTACATGTAATTCTGAAAGAAATGTAAATTGCAACAGTGCTAGTATATAAACATACGCTTTTGAAACAATGTAAATTAAAATTATCAAAACTAAGCTGTTTGTTGCAAGTACAGATCTCCAGATTCCTTTTAAAAACAATTAAATGCCTCAGGGAATTTCACTTTGTTACATTCAGAACCTGCTAGCAATTGAAATGATATTCTTTTTTTTCTCTAAAGATGTCATGAAATTAAATACACGTTATGTTTGATTATGTTTTTCTTCTATAAGGATTTTATGCAAAAATTATTTCTTGTTTTAGAAAGAGCCAGGAAGATTAGGTACTATCCTAAAACACAAGTTGCTAAACGATTTGGTATCATAATGAGGATTGCAGAGATAGAGGTGAGCTCAGACAGCGATCAGTTACAACATCCATAAAGGTCAATAAACCAGGTTTCTATTCAGTCTAGGGTATAGCAAGGGAATTCCTATTAAAGGAGCTGGAGGAGCTGGCAGGCTATGCAGAATTGACTCCTCTAGGTGGCAGAGGAGTGCAGCTTCTCGTAGGCGGGTAGCAAAAGCCCGGGATGACCAGGAAACTGTCGATTCAAGATATTTGTACCTGTGTAAGCAGAAGATCTGCAAAAAGACAGAATTTGCGAAGTTCAAAGAAAAATCCAATACCCGTTATGAGACATAAAATAATCTATGGTAATTAATTTTTCCAACTAAATTGAATTAGATATATACTAATAGTACATGTTGACTGAGAGAGTTGAGCTTGTTCAGCTCAGAGAAGAGAAGGCTCCAGGGAAACCTTATAGAAACTTTCCAGTGCTTAAAGGAGGCTACAGGAAAGCTGGGGAGGGGCTCTTTATCAGAGAGTGCGGGGGTAGGATGAGGGGGAGTGGTTTGGAGCTGAAAGAGGGGAGATATAGATTAGGTATTAGGAAGAATTTTTTTCTTCTGAGGGTGGTGAGGTACTGGCACAGGTTGCCCAGAGAAGTCATGGATGCCCCATCCCTGGAGGTGTTCAAGGCTAGGTTGGTGGCCAAAGGAACCTGAACATTTATAAGTCTATGGGACATGATGAGATTCATCCCAGGGTCCTGAGGGAATTGGCAGATGTGGTTGCCAAGCCACTCTCCATGATATTTGAAAAGTCACAGCAATCAGAAGTCCCTGGTGACTGGAAGAAGGGTAACATTGTGCCCATTTTTAAAAAGGGCACAAAAGACAACCCTGAGTACTACTGACCAGTCAGCCTCACCTGTGCCTGGGAAGATCATGGGACAGATCCTCCTAGAAGCTATGCTAAAGCACGTGGAGGACGGGAACATGATTAATGGCAGCCAGCACAGCTTCACCAGGGTCAAATCCTGTGTGACTAACTTAGTGGCTTTCTATGATGGAGTGGCTGCAGCAGTGGACACAGGTAAACCAGTGGACTGGGCTTCTGTAAAGCCTTTAACATGAACCCCCACAACATCTTCCTCTCTAAATTGGAGAGATGTGAATTTGATGAGTGGTCAGTATGGTGAGTAAGAAACTGGTTGGAAGGTCGTATTCAGAGAGTAGTGGTCAATGACTCAAAGTCCCAATGGAGATCTATGACTAATGGTGTCCCTCAGGGGTCTGTACTGGTAATGCTGCTGTTTAATATCTTCATCAATAATATTGACAGTGAGATTGAGTGTACCCTCAGCAAGTTTGCAGATGACACCAAGCTGAGTGGTGTAGTTGCCACACCGAAAGGACAGGATGTCATTGAGAGGCACCTGGACAGGCTGGAGGTTCAACAGGGCCAAGTGCAAAGTCCTACACATGGATCAGGGCAATCTCTGTTTTCAGTACACGATGGGGGATGATGTGATTGAGAACTGTCCTACAGAGAAGGACTTGGGGGTGCTGGTTGATGAGAAGCTCAGCATGAGCTGGCAGTGTGCACTCGCAGTGCAGAAAGCCAACCATATCCTGGACTGTATGAAAAGAAGCATGACCAGCAAGTCGAGGGAAGTGATTCTGCCTCTCTATTCCTCTCTTGTGAGACTTCATCTGGAGTACTGCATCGAGTTCTGGAATCCTCAATGTAAGAAGGATACATAACTGTTGGAACGGGTCCAGAAGAGGGCTGCAAAGATGATCTGAGGGCTGGAGCTCCTTCTCTATGAGGACAGGCTGAGAGAGTTTGGTTTATTCAACATGGAGAAGAGAAGGCTCAGAGGAGATCTTGTAGTGACCTTCCAGTACCTGAAAGGGGCCTACAAGAAAGCTGGAGAGGGACTATTCATAAAGGTGTGTGGTGATAGGATGAGGGGGAACAGGTATAAACTGGAGAGAGGCAGATTTAGAATAGACACTAGGAAGAATTTCTTAACCATGAGAGTGGTGAGACACTGGAATAGGTTGCCAAGGGAAGTCATGGCTGCCCCATCCCTGGAGGTGCTTAATGCCAGGTTGGGTGGGGCCTTGGGTAATCCAGATCAAGTGGGATGTTCCTGCCCATAGCAGAGGGGTTGGAACTAGATGATCTTTAAGGTCTCTTCCAACCCTAACTATTCTATGATTCTGTGAATGTAGTAAATTGAGCCTAGTGAATCAGTTGATACTTGGACTTTTTTCATGTGTCCTATATTTCAGTTTCCCCAAATGAGGACAATATATATATTTAGAATAAAGGGTATGTGTTTCATATCAAAAGTGCTACATAAATGTATGAAAAGCAAAAATGAAACTCCTCTAGACTTTCAAAAAAAGAAAAAAGTTTTGTGGGTATATATCAAATATTTGGCAGGAATTTCTGCAAAGCCTCACTCATAGATCATGAGTATTTATTATTTTTTTTTTTAATAAAACAGATTTCCTGGTTTTAGGGTAGTGGGTCAAAGGTAAAGAAGCAAAGTTCTGGAAAATCACTAGGTAAAAATCCAATCATTTATTGTTGTTTTCTTAAGTGTCATACCTTTTAAACCAGTCCTATGATTTTTAAAATCTGGGATATACTTAGTGTGTTCTGGTGATCCATTTACACAAACATGTGACTGTTTCCCTTGATTTCTTCATAGGGCACAGACTCTTCTCCCTACAAGGCAGTTCTAATAGAGTTGTTCTCACCGCACAGACATATATTTATGTTCTATCTGACATGTACTGGATATAAGCTTGGTTAATCCTCTGTGTGCCCTACATTTGGGACCAACTCACAAGGAATAGGCACATTAAATACATTGTGTGTTATGGTGTAAGAAGGAGAATCAGTCCCTACTTACACAGCTGACATAGCTTTAACATTACTTCCCAAGGTACGCTAATGCTACTTCTATTACCAGCCCCATCACACAGGCTCATCAGTTTGTCTAGAGCTTACAGCTCTGTTTTCCATTACCATGTAGCTCTAGAGCACATTATGTGAAGTATTCACAATGCAACTAAGGATTTTGAATAGGCTATTGGAAAGATGTTTGTTTCATTTCATAATCTGGGATTAATGTTAAATACAAAGAATAGTGGCTTTAAAGGGGCTGTACTGAGTAGCTTACAGCTCAAAATTGGCAGACCATTCCTGTAGGAAAGGTTTGTTCCAAATATATTTGGTTTGGAATTCCTATTCATTCATCTTTTGACTGTTCCTATTCAGTCATAATCAGATCAAGCAAAGCATCTAGGGTGTTTTGAAGAATAACATCAGGATTCAATCCAATTAAAGATATCTTACATAATTCTGTCACTCCTTAACAGGATAAATGCTACCTTGATCTTCAAGAAGCCATTGATTTCAGCAGGGCTTCTTTTAAAGGTAATTGTAATTCTAAGTAACTCAGAAGCAGGCTGTAAAGTGTCAAGCTGTTTTTTTACAAAGTCACCTAAGGAGATCATAAAAGCATTTTATAATTGAAATCAAGGAAATAAAACAGGTTATGCCTATCAGTTACCAACATGTATCATGATACATCACTAGAGCACGAGTTCAGCTCTACCATAGTCCTTTGGACAAGGTTGTTTATGAACAAAGAATGTAAACTTTTAGGAGTTCAGGAGAACGCTGAGACTTTTGAATTTCTCTTGCCCCAAAATAAGCCTTCTCAAATGTTTTTGTCCAGCACAGAATAGATTACCACAAAGTTACAAATGGCAAAGAGAGGTGCAGAAAGAGCAAGTGAATTTCTCAAAATTGCTCTCCTAGTCAGTGAAGTTATTTGCAGATTATCAGCCTGTTTTATCTCTGCTGTGTCACAGGTTAGGGAATAAAAACAATTAACACTTGCGGTGGACATTTATCAAGCTGGATTGTGTTGCGATCAAGCAAACTGCTCCAAAGATACCATATATCTAAATGTTTGCTAGGACGTAGTCCCATGAGAACCTTTATCAAGAACTCTTTAGATAAGCTGGAAATCTGATTTATTAGTAAATGATGCCTCCTTTTTTTTTTTTCTCCTTTTACTTGAAAACAAGAGGAAAAACTGATTTTTGCAGGAAGCTTCCAAGCTCCAGACTCAATCACTACTCATCTGCAGAAGAGTATCTTGTCCTAGGAGAAAAGCAGTAGGGTTATTTATTTATAAAAGTATGACTCAGCTGGGCAGCCATGGCAGAATCTGTTCCCGGGAATTTTTTCATGTATGAATCTAAAATTAAGTGTAATCCTAGAAGTAAAATATTTGTTCTCCACAGATTTAGTTCCTTTGGTCAGGGAATAAAATGCATTTTTCATCCCCAAACCATACAAAAGAAGAAATTGTTTGAAAAAAAACTCCAAGAACATAAGATCCAGAGATCATTCACTGGCAAAACCAGCAATACCAATGTGCAAAGAATTGGTTTAGATCACTTCCCAAATAAAACATCTTTTCTCTCAGACACTTGATGCTGAAAAATACAAAGGAAGAGGATTTGTGATTTTTTTTCTATATTCGTTCCTACCAGAGAGATTTACTTTGCTTTCAGGCCAGCAGAGTGTATCATCTTCCACATCCTGTTGATTTGATAGAAGCTAGGATCCCTAAATCTGTTACTTAGGTTATGTGACTATCAGATTCAATAGGCAACTGATTGAGAATCAGTAGTCTTGATCAAACGTAGTTTAATTATTTTCAGTTTATTTATGTTATAGTGACCCTGAGTGCAATGACTGTATCTCCCAAGAGCACAGACACTAGCTTTGTTAACATGGTTTTCAAGAATGCTATCTGTACCAGGAACATAACACTTGAAGGAGCAACAAAAAAAGGGTCTTCATGTCTGTCTTTAACAGATCTTACAGCCACATTTGGGTCTGAGAAATATGAAGGAGAATCTGAGACTTTAAGCAAAATTCTTTTCTTTCTAAAGATAATGGCAAAATGAAAGTGATGACCAGTAATAAATATGGTTCCTAGAGTTTTAGTAAGAGGCCCAGCCTGTGGAGTTGAAAAATAAAAGGATGAAAGCTCCTTCCCTAATTCAAAGCTGTAGAGAGCGTTGCCAGGCAGGCTTGCTTGTGCATCCACATCCCAGCAGAATTCCTCTTACATGTCTGTAGTTGGTGTTAATCATGACCACAACTAGATTTCATTAATAGTGCAAGCAGCAGAAAAATCTGTAAAGAAAACAGGAGTTACAAAACCCCTTCTTCAACAATAATTACTATGGCCAAGTACTAGACGCTAACATTTCACCACTGATCTTCTTCCTCTAAGTGGTTAGCATAAGCAATGGCCCTAGTGGATATACTGCCTATAATTTGGGAAAATTGCCCATGTGTGCCACTGTTTTCCATCAATGAAATGGGGATAATACCAAATTAATGACACCCCAATGGAGCTCTGTCAGGAATCTTTTTTCCTAGGTCATCTAAATTCTGAAGATCACAGAATACTGATATGGGTTATATCAACAGAAAAGCTTAAGTGCATCCAGAGATCTAGCTTACTGGTGGGCTGGGTAGTGCTTCCAAACCCTGTTTTTGGCATGTTGGCCACTGGGCACTGGTGCCCACTTGAGCTTTTGAGAAAGGCTAGGGGGGGTCCCCTAAGTAGAAATCATAGAATCACAGAATAACTAGGTTGTATAACCAGGCTTATGGCCCCTTCTTCAGGCTCTTCCCACTTGTGCCACTAGATGTTGTGTGCCTGCTACAAAAAGTCTCTTGCAGCTTTCTAGACTAGACAACACAGCATCACCAGCCTGTGCAAAAGCGCTAACAGCTGCTTTGCACTGACAGTCTTGGAGGAGTACTTGTAGAAAATAATCATTCCCACTGACTGCTGGGGAAGAAGCAGCAAGTACAAAGCCTCACAAAGATAGCACAAATCATGTCTTGGTTTGGTTGTATGCAGCCAGCTGCAGCAGACTTGTGCCCAGGTATTTTTCTGGGTGTGCCACACACTGTGGCTCCTAAATTGTAAGGGACAGATGCTACTATACCTGGTGGTCAGATGAAGCATAGATTACCTGACTTTTTCAGGTCCTTAGGAGACAGGAGCAAATGGAAGCAGTCCCCAGCCAAAGGCAGTTGAACCTTGCAGCACCTCTTTTCCACCCATTAACCTCTACCACCCATAGTGGTCTTGGATTACACATAATGTAAAGATCCTTGATCTGTGTTGAGACCAGGATGAAGTGCAGCAGGAATCTATTCTCCCTCACCCACTCTTACTGCCCTTACTGGAGAGAATACGGAGCTGGATTTTTTAAATTTTAAGCTATTTGAAGGGTACCCCAGTTCTTCCATGAATGAAACAGATAGAAGTATGGGGAAGATTTGACAGGCCAGGCATTAGCTTTTAGTTTTGTTTCTGCTGCAGGGACTAGCAGCTATGATTTCCCACAAACTGCTTGGTGCTCTTCTTCATCTCTGAGGCAATTCTTGCTGCAGTGCCTGAATATTTAGACTTGCATTATAATTAGACCATGTTGGACTTCCCTGTGCTGCTTGCCCCACTGCCAAAATATGCATAGCTTTGACATGTCATGTGATTTCCCATCCTTATCACTTATTTTCCTTATTTGAAAGGTCAAGGAATCACTACCTGTGAAACACCTTTCTTAAAGGAAGATCTTACATTTTATGCAGCTCAATTTTCTTAGCACCCTCCTCCTATTTTCTACATATGGCCTTGGGACTAATTTCACCTTTTATAAACTATTAATCTAAGGAGTGCACATATGGGTAAGCATAGTGTCATATTTCCAGCCAACCTACCTCTGGGCTTTGCATTGGTCCCTCTGTTTTTTGCAGTAAATGAATTCATGCAGGGCAGAGGTTAAACAGTATTCTCAGGATTCCTCCATTTTACGTATGAAATCAAAATCCTGGCACAATTTCTGCTCTCTTTACCAGTCATTTTCCAGTAAAGCAAAAAACTGAGCCAAAACTCAAGAACTGGTGAACAACTTGGTGGAAATTGCTTTCAGCATTCAGTCCCCAGGATAGTCAATAAACATGGGGGACTCTCTGTAGCTTGTTGACTTCTTCTTTCCAGTTTGTATTTTCCTTTATACAAAAGGACATTGTGCTTTTGTGAAATTCAGCTCCTACAAAAGAATGCTTTGTGTCTGCACAGCTCCAGTAGCAGCAATACCCAGTGCTAATAACAATGAAGAGCTCATGGTGTTGAGAGTCCTCCATTTGCTCACTCAGAGATATGTATATCCAATTATTTTGATTTCTGATCAGCTGGAAAGACAGTGGTAGCTTATAGAAATACAGTTCTGATGCATCACTCATTATGCTGAGACTAATATGGCTTTAGATCTTATTTTAGCTACAGAAGAAGTCCCAAGGCAATGAGGGATTATCAGAAAAGCAGCAGTATGGAAATGTGTATGGAGGGAGAAGGAGAATTAACAGCTGGAGAATACTCAGTGCTGCTACTCTATAAGAAAAGTAGAGATCTCATTAATAAGTCCTGAGATCTTATTGTAAACATGTTGATCTCATAGGCTTGTGCAGAGAGAATATGGATTGTTAGTTTTGGACCACTAGTTGTGTGTTTTATATCCCATAATGATCAACATGGTTTTGATTCACTTGCCATGTAGTGTATCTGGCTGCAATACCTTTCAATTAATTTATCTACTGTTTTTCTCAAAGCCAGCAGAAAGTCACATTTTGCAATTCATTACTTTTTTAATATTATATCTGCATATGAGAAGTGCTTTAATTAGCCCACCACTTTCCTGGAGGGGTAAGGTTTTTTTCTACTACTTATTCACACATATTCCATATAGTCTTCTAAGTGGGGGGAAATTGTCTTAAAATATTAAGAACTATTATTGGCTAAACAAGTTCTCTACAGAGAAATTAATTACTTCATTGCCTTGTTAAGAAAATTCTTTCAATTTTATGACCTTGTCACAAGTTAATAACCAGAAATGTGGATCAGGATAGGAAGCATATATGCAAATTTAGCAACTGAAAGAAAGCTTCAATAAGGATAGTTAATTAAAATGTTAAAAAGTGCCATTTTACTTTCTCTCTGCCATTTTATGTATAATCCCAAATCCTTTCTCCCTCTTGCTTTCTATGTTCCTTTGTCTCAATGAAGCTATCGGCTTTATTTCACTATTCCCACATCTCTGAGCCATCTGTTAGGTGTTACATCTTCCCAAATTTTCTTCTGAGGATTTCTCTTTTTCATCTTTAGCTAGTGCATGAAACCCTTACCTTTACACCCACTGAAGTTCAAGGTACCTTATGATCTTCCTTAATTCGGCAAAACAAAAGTTTCCTTGTGCATCTGAGGTGTCACGTCGAAGTGTGTTTGGGACCTGACATTTCCATTCAGCACATAAAAAGACCATCAGTTTACTGGGGAAGCCACGAGCCAAAAGCTTTGTTCAGGAAAGGTGCTGGGAAGTGTTAACATGAAGGAAAAACACAAATGCAGAGGGAGAGGAGGGAAGGGAAATCCTATGTTTTTGGAGATGTGAGATTAGGCTTAGATGGAGAATTGCTCCACGGCTGACTCTCCCAGATGTTGTGTGTACCCAGCCCCAGCTGCATTCCTAGAATGTGCTATCTCACGTGTTCAGTTGCAGGTTTTTCCACACTTCTACTTAAATAATTTAACTAGAAAGATTGAGCGACTACTGACTGAACTATTGAAGATGTAATTAAACTGGCAAGAGTTGAGGGGACCATTTTCTTAGGAAAAAGCAATCTTTTCACTATGAAATGTCATAGCTAAATTCAGTAGATACTCTGAATCTGCTTCTACTCACCTAGCTAAATAGCTGATGGCCTAGTGCGGTAGTTGTGACTATGGGTAATGGGTCTTCAGCAGAACCACCCAGGTCTGGAATTTCTGATGGTACATGGGGAAAAAGAAAAAAAAAAAAAAAGCTTTCATCTACTTCTTTATCTTCTGTAGTAGCAGTGGTGCTGCTGTTTAAGGGCAAGGCCATGTCCCTGCATATAGTTCTGGGTAAATATTGAGGTATTGTATGCAAAAATTTAGCAACCTCTGTACTGCAAATATTAATGTAGGTAGTGAAACTGCTTCCTGGTGGCCTGGAGCCAGCTCCTATTTGGCAAAAACTTAAATTTAAAAATCTGTCTTTTCCTGCTTTGCCCCTTAAATTTGAACGTATGACTATAGTTAACAGGAGATGGCATTTCCCATGGAATTACTTTTTTCCCCCCTACATCATATTTTGCTCCTTATCTGGTTTTGGTTGGATCTTTCTTCCTCTATTGTATCAATAAGATACTCTTGGTATAACCTTCCCTTCACAAATCAGTGGGTCAAAGAAGCAGAACTAGGACCATCTGTTCTGCCTCTACTTGCTCCAGTGCAGAAGTCACCTTTTGTGATTGAACCAGGGTTCAAGTAATGTTTGATTTGGTGTCATAACGTGGCTGGTCCAAGTCACTGTCTAACTCCTAGTTTTATTTAATCGCAAAAGAAGCCCCCATGTTGAGCAGAATCCACGGGGAAACCTGTAGTCATAGGAGGAAAGCAGAAGTGAAAAGATGTGAAGGTGTGGAGAGAACTTAATGAAACAAAATACTTTGGTATTGAAAAAGAACTCCAGACTAAGTATATTAAAATAAACAAGAATATGTCTTCCTAGACACAGACTGCTTTGAAAATTTCACTTGTATTCTCCAGTTGTCTATTTTGGGGTTTGTTTTGTTTGTTCTGTCAACTTTTTTGAATAGTTTATAACAAGTGAGAATCCAACAGATTGTTTATGTCCAGTCCATTTCTTTTTAGGAAAGTGGTGAAGTTAATTTATGAGGCAATTATCCCATGGCTTGAGATATGCCAGTAATATAGTCTGATAATAAAAAAAAATGTTGCTAGAGACAGTTAAAAGGCAGGTGAAATACTGTTTATTTTATGAATGTGTAAGCTGGTAAGGAACAGGAGAGGTGATGTGAGGAGAATCTAAGCTTTCCCCCACCCCATTCAAGCTATATAAAGACAAACATCATACTGTCTGTCCTAGCAAGTGTTCTGTGAACTTTTTTAAACAGACAATACAATGGGAAAGTTAAACTCCAGCGAGACTCCTTAGGTTGCTTCTGACCAATTGGTAGAGCTGAAATTGCATCTGCAGAGGAAATCTGACCCACAGGAGTCTTGAAAGCAAATGTTCTCAGTGATTCAGGCAATTATACAGATTTCCAAAATAAACTACATGATTTCCTCAGCTTTCTCTCCTCCAAAAGTCTCCTTACTTGTTTCTTTTGTCTTTGGCTTATGGTCTTTACCTCTCCAGCTTGAGATGCAAGCTGCATTCACACAGGGCACTGTACTTTGTTATATTCTAGTTAGTTACTGCACTACCGACCTTCCCTTCAAAACTAGACTACGCTAAACTTCTTCAGTAAATCATCTCCAATTCTGTAGTGAGAAAGCTGCCAATTATATTGCAGGTCACAAAGGCTGCCAGACTTCTGAGGAATGTAGGCACTGGGAATAAGAAAACTTGCACTAAATCATGAAGAATGAGAAGGCTAAGAAAGGATGCTGAAGGAAACAGGGAGAATTAACACAAAGGAGGTGAAGACAGATACTAATAGAAACCCAAGTCACTTCCCACTGAGCCAAACTCACACCCTGCAGTCTTGTTGGTGTTGGATGGTGAAGGCTGGGCAAGTTCCCTTCTACTGTCATTGCGTCTGGAACGCAGCCTCCTCAAGCATGGTTGCTAAACTGCACACTGGAAGATTTTGCAGGAGACTTGCAGCATTTTGAGTGAGTCACTTGGGAGAAGCAGCAACTCGCACTGAGAGACAAACTCGTCAGAAAGGAGAGGTGCTGTTCTCCACAGAGGCACATCACACCAGCAGTGTGTCTCCCACTGAGATTTTGTCAGCATGCCAATTTGGGAAAGAAAGATATGGTCTGGCATATCAGCCTTGCAAGTTGCTGAACCCTTCCTGAAAGTGTTGCCAGCTGTAATGAGAAAAGCTTCAGAACTTCTCCCTTTTATCCAGGTTGTAACAATCCCATGGTCACAGCTCCCGATCACATTATGGTTCTTCTGATCTCTTGTGCTATGACATACATTAGCCTCTGAGATGCAGAGCTCTGTCTGTCAGCAGGTCTCCAGCTGCTTTCTTTTCTTGTAGAGGCTTACGCAGACACTTGCTATGTTTTCGGTTTTGGTTGTCCTTAGTCTTTTAGCCTAATTGTCCTTTGGGTAGAAAAAGCTAATAATAACTATGTGACTTTATAGGCTATACTGCTAGATACCAACTTTTTTTCTCTATGTTTCCTCAGTGCTGTTTTTGTGTTTAGCAGGCCATTGAGTAAGAAATATCTGGTGTGGATGACCCCACTCAGATGCAAGAGGAAAAGTCCCTTGTCTAGGCCCCACAGGCTTGGAGAGTGACCTGTTCTAGTGACCTGTTAGAAAGCAAACAATATGACATGTTCAGATAAGTGGGTGCTTTTCACCTAAAGCTACAAAATAATGTCTAAGGAGTCCCCAGGGGAAAAGAAGAAATAGTCATTTAAATCCAAAATGTATTTTCCTGGAGAAAATAATCCAAAAAGAATTATTTGACTCTTCTTCCTTTCTTCTTACCCTGCTTGATGAAGATGTATGATGAGTGAGAATATAGATCATATCCCTTCATCTGTG
The DNA here is from genome assembly GCA_033558105.1 of Coccyzus lansbergi. Lineage (NCBI taxonomy): Eukaryota > Metazoa > Chordata > Aves > Cuculiformes > Coccyzidae > Coccyzus > Coccyzus lansbergi. The sequence continues at coordinate 4,218,475 of JAUMJK010000036.1, read as the reverse complement.
CTCCTTCAATTCTTGCAGTAATATTTTCATGATCTCTACTGAGACTTCATTCTATTTTTAATAACTAGAAATAAAGCAAAAATAAAACATAGCTTCCAGCCGGCCTTCTTTCAATATACCAAGGTAGATCTCTTGTCTCTGATCCAGATTCAGTGAACTTTTCCCATAAGTGCCAGCATCATGAAAACTCAGCAATGCAAAATCAAAATGACAGGCCAGTTACTTGTACAGCTTGCATGAAAAATTGATCTTTTGAAGAGAAGCTAGGGGACAAAACCCCAAAAAGACATCTTTTCTCTTAGAAAATTTTGTTGTCTCATTTTCAGATGTGCAATGACATGGAAATAACATACTCATCTGAATTTCTGGTTTAATAATTTATTGTGCTGTGGTTTGTATTGGGAGAGCAAAAAGGGTTTTTAGGAGGAAGAATAGAATAATGTGTCTATATCTGCTAATTATGGGATGTATATGAGGTCTTCTGTACTGCTGTTTCCCATGTATCCCAGGAAAGCATACAGTGGTCGCAAGTTCATCTTCAAGACCACACAGGCAATAGCCTCTGCACTAAGACAGCCAACAGAAGTGCTAATTTGTGTAATTTGGGTTATAACAGCAGATCTACTTGGGAGTAAAAAAGATCACTGCTTCTCTGCAGCTTACCCACCTTGAAGAAATGGACTTGTTACCGAAAGGACTGCATGCATTCGCAGTAACTTCCTAGGGAGTTAAACAGACCAATGACAGTGTGCATCCTACTAGAAGGGAGGAAAAACCCATTCTTAACCTGTGAGGCTGTGAGTGCTCCTCAAGAGCCCTATTAGCTCTCCCTGCACGTGCCATAAAGCTTTGGCATGAAGGCACTGTGTTTATAGTAGATTGGTTTTCATGACTTGTGTTTGCTTATGGAACTACCCAAATATTACAGTTTATCCAAGAAGTGTCCATGCGTAAGGACACCTCCCACTAGATCGAGTTGCTCAAAACCTCATCCAATCTGACGTTGAACACCTCCAGAGAAGGGACATCCATAACTTCTCTGGGCAACCCGTGCCAGTGCCTCACCACCCTCATAGTAAAGGATTTTTTCCTAATATCTAATGTAAATCTCCACTCTTTTGGCTTAAAACTGTTGCCCCTCATTTTACCAATGCACTCCCTGATAAAGAGCCCGTTTCCACCTTTCCTGTGGACCCACATTCTTCCTGTGCTGAGGATCACTGTGACCTTTAAAGGTCCCTTCCAAGCCAAACCGTTCTGTGGTTCTGAGATTTTTCTCCCTCTCCTATGGGAACCTGTGGGTATTTTCCTGTGTAGATGAATAACAAATTTTGTGAAAATATACATGCTTAGTGGAAATAATAGAAAATCATCTTTGAAAGGCCCTGTTCTCTGATCCCAAGCTGATATTTTGTACAGATTCCCTGATGCTAAAGGAAATGCAAATTTGGTAGGTTGTAGCTGCCTAAGAACTCCTCCAGCTGAGGGGAATCCTCATATAGTATATGTTACAGCAGCTGTAACAACTCTTGTGCCAGTGTCATGCCGGGTTGCTGGATTACTTATGTTCCATACGGACTGAAAAAAACTCAGAAAAAAATGAGCAATGAGGTAGGATGAGACACTATTACATTCTCTAGCCTTGGTGTGGGGATCTAGGACTGTGCCATGCACCTGAACAGTCCTGACTTTGATGTGATGCTCCCTGGAAATCCACAACCTTCAACTTTCTAGTAGCACAGGTGAGTGGACCACCAGAATGTCAGCTGGGTTTTCTGGAGGAGCTTACTGCTCCAATGGCACCCAGAAGAGGACAAATTCCCCCAGCTCCTAGCTGGATCTTGGGGCTACCCTGCTGAATGGTAGCTTGGCCCATGGGGACTACATCAACATCAGGCACTGGTTTCCACAGAGTGTGAAGCAAATAGAAATGATCGCTGTTTGGAAATCTGTCTTACAGAAAACAATTTAGCCAATCGTTTTTAACATCACAATCCTGGAAGCCAGTTTTCGCTGGAATGGAGAAAGAGGCATTCATTTAATAAATTATGAGGAGCAGCCTGATTCAATGCACAGCTTCTTAACAGTACTTGGCAGCGCTACTGCTTGTGATGATATCCTTAATGCATTTGCTACTGAATAAGTGATAGATTTTCCCGATGCAATTGCACATTTGGCTCAACTCATTTTTCTTGTATATTCAGGCATTCTCTTTCAGACAGTAGGGTAATTTCATTGAAATGAACAGTCTTGTAGCCTACATTTCTTTTTGGCTTCTATTAATTACCATGGTATTATTTGTTTGCAAGAGGAAAATTCAGTCCCTGATCCCAAGAGACTTTTGTGTAATGTTAAGCTCAAGCAAACTTACAGGTATTTGCATATGTTCAAGGTCTGTACTGGATCCTTGCATGTTAGGCTTCCTAAGTTAAGAGGGACTTTTTTTGGGTTTTTTTTTATGTTGAACCAGTGATGTTTGACTGTGTATTACAGAGGAAATTTCAGCCCTACTACAAATTAGGGTTGCAGCATCTGTTTTCTTTTTTTTGCTGTAAACAACTAGCTCCACATGAGCACAGGTCAGGATCCTGCTCTCTGAGTAAGCTGCACCCCAGCAGCTGGCCACGGGAGGAATCTGCATTGTGTCTTCTCCTTGTAGCAAACAGGTTGTTAGCTAGTGCACTCATCTATATGTGAGATGTTGATTTAAAACCTCTCTCTGTCTGAAAAACTTGACCTGCATCTCCCAAAGCCAAAGACATCACAGGTCTGAGCTGAGCAGGAGTCTGAGGTCACTGAGCAAAAGGTGTCCTCTGCACGCTTCCTTGGCAGTGCTGGGGTATTGGTACCTGGAGAGCACACCCCCTAGGTTTGAGCCTGGCAGATTAAATTGGCATGTTCACAGTGATTCGTGGCTCATGGTGGGGCCTAGAGGTATCCTAGACACCTAGTGACTCAGTGCCATGGGCTTTCAGACCATGGTGCAAACACTTGAGCAGCAGTGTAACATGACGTCATCTGAACCGTTGCTGAATGCATTAACTTGATCTTGGTGAGAGCAGAGCCATGTTACTGTAGCGTTTTATTCTGCTTCTTATTGGCCTTCTGGAAAAGCATCATATACTGACCTGGGAGTTCCCATATTCTTCTATGCATCTTCTGTTTCCAAGCTTCCATTACTAACAGATAGCTATTATAAATGGCATATGGCATTGCTGTAGTGTACCATTATGCAACTTGAGGGCTGGCTTTCTGAATGTCAGTGACACCTCAGCAGCGTATCTAAGCATCCAAATACCGTATTTTCCTGCTTATGCACACCTTTCATTCATTCTTTCAATATGCAATAGAGCTCTTCAAGTGAGAAATACAGTTATTTCCACTGTACAAGAAAGGAGTTTAGTGATTGCCAAAGTCAGCTTTAAGAATTAGGAAAGTTTTGGTCCCTTGGGTAAAATCCCAGAGTAAACTACTAACGTTGACTCTGTGCTCTTATATCACTCTTTTATGTTAGAGCTGACTGATGCCTACAAGGAAATGCATTCAGCTAACTTGGGCTCTAAAAGCTAGTGAGGGAGATACTCACATTCTGTATAAATGTGCATCCCGTTTGCCTGCTGATGAATTATTTAGATCTCTGCTATTTATGGAATCTGTCAGCATGCTTTTCTCTGCTGCTTTGACAGGAGAAGTGAAGGAATCTGAGTGAAGTGATCAACTAAGAGTTAAAATTTATTATTAATAGTTGCAGTGCACTAAGTTGCATTTTTCTCAGTATTTGGCATTCCTCAGAGATGGTACCTGTTACTATAAATAAAACACATGCTGCCAGTATAACTGCTCTTCTTCATTTGCATGGCAAAATGAGCCATTTTTTATTTTACTTTAAAAATCTGTACTATTAAGGCTTGTGTGTATTTGGGCTCTCAGCACAGACAGCTTTTATACTAGTCTCATGTTGCTGTTCTTTCATGTGGTATTTATACTCAGAGATGGATTTGACATAGTAGTGCTGAAAGCTCCCACGCATCATAGAGAAATGCAGACTGGGCTGCTACTGAGCTGGCAGGCAGACCTGGTGCTGCTCAGAAGCTAGTGAGTAGAGAAGGGTTAGAGAATGGTTGGTGTGTTATTTTGTTGACTGCAGATCCCCTGTGCTCTGAGTCACAACCTGTGTTCAAGTCCCAAAGGCACTATCTGTGATAGGGGTTGGCTTATGGTTGACACAGAGGCTTACCTTTCAAGTATTCCTGCTGCCATGCAAGCACGCAATCATGCAGAGGAATAGACCTGGACAAAAAACATCCGGGGAGGGGCAAAAACACCATTTCTGAGTGCATAGGCAGTACTGCCAGCACAAGGATGTGTGCAGGAAAACAGTAGGGAGAAGGATGAAATGACTTCTTTTGGTGGTGGCAGCCTGCATTAAGCCAGTTATGTTGTCCCCATGCAACTTGAAAGTGGTCGTGTAGATAAAAGTGTGCTTAAATGTTTATGTTTTTAGTAATAAAAACACATATGTTATTAAAAACATCAATAATTCATCTGCAAATATTACGTGGAGAAAAATACCTATTTCTATATATAGATATCAATACCTGTATATCCATGTATATCACTTAACTTGTGCAATAACCATCAAGTAGTCTTGCTAAAGGACTAGAAATGTTTTGCAATGATTAATTAGTTATTTTCTGGGAGTATTCAATATCTCAGTTTTACAGAGAGGTCAGCTGAGTAGAGGATGTTTAAGAGTCTCACATAAACTCAAACAAAATTCTTCCCACTAACTTCCCTGGACTTGCCTGAGGCGAAATAAGTCAATACCAGGGCAAAGGACTGACTGAACTGTCCAGATTTCTATTTCTACTTTCTAGTCCCTAGGCACCTCCCTTTTGTGTGTGCCATTTTTAGAATGATGGTGTTATCGTGACTATTACTTCAAGTGAAGGTCATGTTGGCTTCTTAAAATAAACCTTTTTTTTTTTCTTTTCAAAAGGTGCATAACAATAATAACTTTTCCCTGGGGTGGAATTCAGTCTGGAGACAGTTACAACAACCTTAAATTAGCATAGCTATTTCTTCCTAAGTTAAAGAATGCCAAAAAAGCACTTTTGTGGTTTTGTGCTATGTGCTTAGCACTTCTCTCAAATAACACAAAGTGGCTTTGAAAGTGTAATTGATAGTATGATAGCTTTTCTAGTATTGCGATGATGTAGTCTGCAAGTGAATCAAGGATGAATATTTCCTGCTGGGAAAACACCCTCCACTTGAGGCAAATGTGCCTGCGGATTGCAGTAGCGTTAAGAAACTACTGCAGCATGTTGCAACATTCTCTGTTAAAACTTTCAGTCCTTGTGGTATTTGCCATGTTGGGAGAGGTATTTGCAAGCAGTTCTCAGCCCGACAGTGTACAGAAGTTATTGGCTTCCACACTTGCATTTGAAGATGGTGAGCACAGGCATTAGGATTGCAATATATGACCAAGGGACAGAGCTATCACAGCAACGTGCAGGGTCAGCGCAAAGCAAAGCTCATTGTGTGTAACACTTCTGTACTTTAGTTTACCTTATTGTGTGGCTGCATATGAACTCACCTCAGCAACAACACGAGTATCTCTACACCCAAGAAACGTTTTTTACTGTCAGTTCTTACATAGATAATATCTCACCTCCTTTATGGTACCTCCACCTTTAGAGAAATTTGCTTACAAAATAGATAAATAACTTAAATCAACGGGCAGAACAATGTAAATGGTAGGGTTCATCCGCTTATGCATACCAAGCTATTGTGTGATGGTAAGACAAAGAACTGGGAGACCAGACTGTTCAGCTTTTTTCCTTACCCCTCCAGACAGTTTCTTTGACCTTTAGGGTCCTCCTGTTATTTTCAAACCTGCATGCCTTATGTTAGATGCACAGGGTCTGAGTCAGGGCTTACAGATATGAAAGAAACAGTTCCTGCATGTTTAAATGAGTGGTGGAACAGATCCCAGGCGAGTAGTCAGGTTTTTTCATTATTATTTCTGAAGTGCAACCTCCAGACAGAAAGCAGGACGCTCATTTTCATGCCTACCTGCAGATACAGGCACTTAACTTGCATAAATCTTTGAGCCTTTGTATACTCTTTGGTAAAATAGAGAGAAAAAAAGTACCTGAAGTACTAAAGGAGATGTGGAATGTAATCATGGGAATCCAGAATGCTACTTGCTTGTGTGTTTGATCTCGTGGAAACCAGTATTGTCTAAAATCTTCAGGGGACTTGCTTCTGATTTGTCCTGGCAGAATACAAAGAGCAGAATCATCACAGTATATGAAAGGTCCTCATTTGGGGGTTTGACTTACTCAGTGTTAATAAGGGGGCAGAATGTGACATCTGGTAGTTGATAACTTAATTTACAGTATACCATTTTTTGGTGACATGGCAGTTTTTAAATGTGTATACTTTATATTCAGCTGCTAATTTTAATGTAACAAGAATTAACGCAACAGCTGCTTTCGTAAAGCAGTCCCTGAGATGGAAATATTAGGAAAGGTTGTTTGTTTTTTTTCAGAGAGTGACAGAAAATAATCAGTACCAAAGAGAAGTTTCTGGTTTTCTTACAGTTGTCTGGTATATCCAGTGCAGAGTGCTCACCTCACATTTGGGCCAGATTTGCAAACAAGCTCAGTGTACAGAGAAATGAATTAATGACATAGGCTCGGTCCTACCTGTCAGCAAAACCTGCAGGTATAGTGGCAGTAATGCATGTGAGTGATGAAAATTGTAATAATAAAGCAAGGAAGTTGGGGAAAACCAGATCAAAGCTTGTGAAAGACCTGTAAAATATAAGCTCATAGTTCCAGAGAAACAAACAAATATATTTGGCTTGGATGATGGTGTGGCAAGTGGAGAGAGGGAGTCAGGTTGGGAGGGTAAGGGGACCCATACGCTGCCCACCCAGTGTTGCATCCTTCCAGTTTTTCTCTCCTTGTCACTGATCTGCCTGAATAGAGAAGTGAAAATTATGCCGCCCCTTTCATGCACAGGATCTTTTTTTTTTTTTTTTTTTTTTTTTTTTTGTGCAGCCCCTTTCCATCATCTTCCAGCAGTCCTGGAAGACTGGGGAGGTACCTCTGGACTGGAGACTGGCTGGTGTAGTTCCCATTTACAAGAAGGGTAGCAGGGAGGATCCCGGGAACTACAGGCCAGTCAGTCTGACCTCAGTGCCAGGGAAAGTCATGGAACAGGTGATCTTGAGTGCTATCATGAAGCACACGCAAGAGAACTGGGTGATCAGGCCCAGTCAACATGGGTTTACCAGAGGCAGGTCCTGCCAAACCAACCTGATCGCCTTCTATGACAAAGTCACTCGGCTGCTGGATGAGGGAAAGGCTGTGGATGTGGTCTTTCTGGACTTCAGTAAAGCCTTTGACACAGTTTCTCACAGCATTCTGCTACGGAAACTGTCAGCCTCTGGCCTGGACAGATGCACACTCTCCTGGATAGGAAACTGGCTGGATGGCCGGGCCCAGAGAGTGGTGGTAAATGGTGTTAAATCCAGCTGGAGGCCAGTGACAAGTGGTGTTCCCCAGGGCTCAGTGCTGGGTCCAGTCCTGTTCAATGTCTTCATCAATGACCTGGATGAGGGCATTGAGGGTACCCTTAGCAAGTTTGCAGATGACACAAAGCTGTGTGCAAGTGTCAATCTGCTGGAGGGTAGGGAGGCTTTGCAGGGGGACCTGGACAGGCTGGACCACTGGGCAATGTCCAACGGCATGAGGTTTAACACGGCCAAATGCCGGGTCCTGCACTTGGGGCACAACAACCCTATGCAGAGCTACAGACTGGGAGAAGCCTGGCTGGAAAACTGCCAGGAGGAGAGGGACCTGGGGGTGGTAGTCGACAGCCAACTGACCATGAGCCAGCAGTGTGCCCAGGTGGCCAAGAAGGCCAATGGCATCCTGGCTTGTATCAGAAACGGTGTGACCAGCAGGTCCAGGGAGGTGATTCTCCCTCTGTATTCAGCACTGGTGAGGCCGCTCCTTGAATCCTGTGTTCAGTTCTGGGCCCCTCACCACAAGAATGATGTTGAGGCTCTGGAGCAAGTCCAGAGAAGAGCAACGAGGCTGGTGAAGGGGCTGGAGAACAGACCCTATGAGGAGCAGCTGAGAGAGCTGAGGTTGTTTAGCCTGGAGAAGAGGAGGCTGAGAGGAGACCTCATTACTCTCTACAAGTACCTGAAAGGTGGTTGTGGAGAGGAGGGAGCTTGCCTCTTCTCCCAAGTGAGAGGGGACAGGACGAGAGCGAATGGCCTCAAGCTCTGCCAGGGTAGATTTAGGCTGGAGATTAGGAGGAGGTTTTTCTCAGAAAGGGTCATTGGGCATTGGAATAGGCTGCCCAGGGAGGTGGTTGATTCCCCTTCCCTGGAGGTGTTTAAGACACGGGTGGCTGAGGTCTTGAGGGACTTGGTTTAGTGTTAGATAGGAATAGTTGGACTAGAAGATCCGATGGGTCCCTTCCAACCTGGTTGTTCTGTGATTCTGTGATTCTGTGATAATAAATGTTGAAGAGTCTTGTGCACTTAATTACTTCTGCACCACACTTTGCTCACAGTGTCAGAGCCCTGCAACCTGTTTTCTAATTAAAACTCACACTCTTTGTACGTGCATGCTTTTGTGAGCCTCTTACTCCTACAACCCTCTCCTCCCCAAATTCTCTTTCATTTGTATAAAACAAGGGCTCAGGAAGCACAGTGACACCAAGCACATTAAGTACTGATGTGCCATAGCTCTCCGGAGAGCACAGATGGGGGCTTCAGCTGCAGCAGGTGCTGAGAAGACACCCAACACGGCCAGAGCATTATTGTTCATCATCTGTATGGGCCTATTGTTTAGATGCATCCAGCTTGGTCAGACGCTATGTCGGGCAGCGGTGATGCCAAGGGAGGGCTAATTCAATAGCTGCTTTTAATTTAGGAAATGAAAAGGATGTTCTCCCATCACTCCCTTCCCAGAATAAAGCACATGTGGTTTTCATGACAGACTTCACAGTCAGGCTGTTCTTGCAGGAGTAGGGGGCAGAGGGGGGATGAGCTGATTATTATGCTTACAAATATATTTTCTGTACTCTTTCTAAGGGAGCTTTGTTCATTTTGTTGTGGCTAAAGAAAAGGATCAGGCACTTAGGTTAAAACTACTGCTCCACAAGCTGAAATCCTCTGCACTTTTGGCTGTTAATGAAAGGCTGCGTTGCATGTAGTGCTGGCCATCCATCGTGTGCTAGGCACAGCAAGTGGCAGAGATGGGATTTTTCAACTGTATCTGATAGAGTTCCTTGGACAAATTGCAAAAACAGTCTACAGCCATGTGTGTCTTGCAGTCCTTGGGGTGTCTAGGGATGTTACAGTTATGCTCTTGGCCCGAAGCAAAAGGACCTGGTTTAAAACAGAGGCTCTCCAAATAGCTTTTTTACAAACTGGCATATTTATATGTAAAATAATAACAGAAGAATCAACTCATCCATCTGCCTCCCTGGAGATGCATGTGAACACTGTGCTTTTGAAGATGCTCACAACAGCAGTGTTTTCAGTCTACTCAGTGGCCAAACACTGTGTGGATGATTAAAAGTATGCTTTCTAGAGCAAGTTTCAGGTTCCAGGACTCTTACTGTTAGAGAGTGGGGGGAAAAAAAGGTGTGTGAGACAAAGGGAAGAGGGTTAAAAATTTTCAAGCTTGAGGGAGAAAGTGGTGCTGCCAGCTTGGGGGAGAAAGAGACAGAGTATCAAGGCAGATGAGTTACATTCCTACTATGATAGGGAATCATAAGGTGTACAGGAGAAAACAGCAGAAGGGGGGGAAAAAATCAAGGGAAGATGTAGACACAAGCAGTCAGTACAGAGGCTCAATTTCAGAGACCATAATATTAACATTGGTATGCAGTTAATGCATACTAATTATATATTTTATTACATGCTTTATATTCTTTACTTATATTTTATGCTACATACTTTAGTTGTTACTTTAAGCAGTAACATTTATTAGAAGCTGCATAATATAGTATAATTAAAGAACATTATGTGTTTTTCTGTAAACCGCATTAACTGTGAATCTGCTGTTCATGAATGTCTATCTTCACTTCTAACTCAAGAACGTTAATGATCAAAGTGATAACCGAAAAAGATATGGCACAAATTTTGCTGTGTGGAAGTCTCCACTGGAAGAGTGGAGACAGTAGTAAATCTGTGCTTTTGAAAAAATGCCTTTAATTCAGCTGGCTCATACTCTAATAGGATATATATATATATATATCCTCTAATAGGATATATATGTAGTTAGCTTGTACAGCAGGGCTGTGCTAGAGAAGTGTAAACTCCCTGAGTATTAGTCAATTCTATATAGTTTTTTAGAATAGAGTTTTAGAGAGTTTACTTAATCTTGTGACTCTTTATTAACGCTGGGCTGCTCTTCCTTTATGGGTTCGCAGCATCAAAGTAATAGCACTATGCCTATGTTAAGATGATGTTCAGATGTTAAGTCTCCCACTTCCCACTGGCACTGCCCTAATTATACCTCTTAAAGCATTTGGGGAAGAAATTGGGAGAGGAAGGAAAGGGTAAGGAATTAAGTGATTTAGCTGAATTTATGCCACAAGCACTTGCAGCCCTCTAACGCTCTCCTCAGCACTGGAGGCTTGTTAGCCTGGGCTGGGAAGGAAGTCCCCTGCTTCTTAGCTGCCCATCCTATCCCTTCCTCTGTCAGGACACAGATCTCAATTGCACAAACTGTTTCAAAAGCAGGAGCCAAGAGGATCACAGAATCACAGAATGACTTGAGTTAGAAGAGATCCACAAGGATCATAAAGTCCAGCTCCTGTCCCTGCACAGGAACAACCCCAAAATTCATGCCATTTGTCTCAGTGCACTGTTCAAACGCTTCTTGAATATTGCCAGACTTGGCACCATGAATGCTTTCTTGGGGAGCCTGTTCCAGTGCTCCATCACCCTCTGAGTGAAGAACCTTTTCCTAATATCTGAGCTAAACCTCCCTTGTCACATCTTCCTGCCATTTGCTTGGGTCCTATCATTGGTCATCAGAGAGGAGAGATCAGCACCTGCTCCTCTTTCTTTTGTGAGGAAGCTGTAGACTGCAATGAGGTCCTCACTCAGTCTTCTCCAGGCTGAGCAGACCAAGTGACTCCAGCTACTCTTCATAGAGCTTCCCCTCTAGACTCTACTCCAGCTTTGTAGGCCTCCTCTGGACACTCTTCAGTAGCTTGATATTCTTTTTACGCTGCAGCACCCAAAAATTGTGCACAGAACTTGAGGTGGGGCTGTACCAGGGTGTAGTAGAGCAGGACAATCGCCTCCCTTGACCAACTACTAATGCTGTGCTTAATACACTGCAGGACACGGTTGGCTCTCTTGGCTGCCAGGGCTTACTGCTGGCTTACTGCAACCTACTGTTGACTAGAACCCCCAGATCCCTGTCCACAGGGCTGCTCTCCAGCCTCTTGCTCCTCAGTTGGTACATGCATCTAGGGTTGCCGTGTTCCAGGTGCAAAACCCAGCACTTGCTGTCCTACCGCTGTGTTTGCTTTCAAGATCACTACTAATGCGTCGGTCATGGTCCTGGTCTGTGTACAGCACAGCCAAAGCAATCACACAGTTCCCCTCCTTTCTGCAGTGGTGAAGCTAACACTGACTCCTTTGGAATGGAGATGGGATTTGGACATTTCCTTGGATACCAAAAATCACCCATCTACACAAGCTAGTATAAAATTTGTACACATGTGGCTGCCAGCAGGGATATTTTGCATCTGTTGGTTCAGATGTGGCTACAGGGGCTGCCGATGCCACGGAGATATTCTCTTTATTTACAGACAGTGGTGCCATGAAGGCCTTACATGTGTGACTGAGCTCACATGCTTGGGTACATCCTTCTCAGCATAGAGAATCCTCTTCTCTAGGATTCATGGTCTGTTCACAGGAAGTGTGCCTGCAGTTTACCAGCTGTAAGAAGGACTTCTGCCCATAGCAGGAGCAGATCTTTGTCCCATTGCTTTTCTAAGCAAAGTGATGTAGAATATTACTTCCAGAATTGCTGGTATTTCGATAAATGGTCAAAGTGTGGAAGTATCAAAATCCTATTGTTATCCAAAAGTGTAATTCCTGATGCGTGTTTGCACTGGTCATCTCCGTAAATTTCTCTCTGCATTTTGAAGCATCACTGTCATTAATATTCTGTATCATCATGTTACCTGATCACGTCTGAAATAGGTGTAAATCAGCACTAATAAATCTTTGTCCTATGGAATACTCTTAAGAGATTTGGCAGGAGGTAATTAACTAATTTTTAAGCCTATTATCTTAGTTTGCTTAAGTTTATCATAAAGGGTCGTTCTTTCCACTGGAAAATTTTTAGGCAGCGTTGAATCAAAGCGGTGTCCTTCGTAAGTGACTGGATGGTGCAAAACCTGGAGAACCCACTGATGGGTTCTAGAGTTGCTACCATTGCAAGTCATCACCATGAATAGACAGAGATGGGATCAGAGATTTTTCAAAAAGTCATACTGAATGAGATTGTCTGAAGAAGAACTGGAAAGCTGATTCATTCTCTTCATTGCTGTACCGAAAATTATGTGTTAATTTTAATTATAATGCAAGAGGAACTATGCTGTATGTGAAATACTTCAGGAACTGGGTGGCCTTTGCAGAGGAGGTGCTCTTTTTTCTGACTTGAATTGGTCTCATGATAGCAGTGACTAAATTTGAGAAAGACTGTGAAACCCAAGGTCAGCCAAAAATTTTTTTACAAAAAAATCATTGGTGATTTAAGATAATTGGTTGATGAGCTTACTGGGAAAGCGCCAGTTGCAAAGTCATGGAGATTTTGTGGAAGGATCTGAAAATTATGAAAAAGGAGTAACATTCTTTGATTTTTTCTAAAGTAGAGAAATTCTTCCTTTGAATGATTACCTCCTGGTTTTGTTCCCCTATGGACCAAAGGATAAAGAGTATATAACAAATATTGCTAGGCATAATGTATCTAGAGGAGCAATACGAGGCTCCCATGATCCAAGAGGAGGTGGTCAGAGCCTTGCTTGCCCAACTAGACACCCACAAGTCTATGGGGCCAGACGGGATTCACCCAAGGGTATTGAAGGAGCTGGCAGATGTATTGGCCAAACCCCTTTCCATCATCTTCCAGCAGTCCTGGAAGACTGGGGAGGTACCTCTGGACTGGAGGCTGCCTGATGTTGTGCCCATCTACAAGAAGGGTCACAGGGAAGATCCAGGGAACTACTGGCCAGACAGTCTGACCTCAGTACCAGGGAAAGTCATGGAACAGGTGATCTTGAGTGCTATCATGAAGCACACGCAAGAGAACTGGGTGATCAGGCCCAGTCAACATGGGTTTACCAAAGGCAGGTCCTGCCAGACTACCTGATCACCTTCTATGACAAAGTCACTCGGCTGCTGGATGAGGGAAAGGCTGTGGATGTGGTCTTCCTGGACTTCAGTAAAGCCTTTGACACAGTTTCTCACAGCATTCTGCTACGGAAACTGTCAGCCTCTGGCCTAGACTGACACACACTCTCCTGGGTAGAAAACTGGTTGGATGACTGGGCCCAGAGAGTGGTGGTAAATGGTGTTAAATCCAGCTGGAGGCCAATGACAAGTGGTGTTCCCCAGGGCTCAGTGCTGGGTCCAGCCCTGTTCAATGTCTTCATCAATGACCTGGATGAAGGCATTGAGTACTCCCTTAGCAAGTTTGCAGTCGACACTAAGCTGGGTGGAATTGTCGATCTGCTGGAGGGTCGGGAGGCTCTGCAAAGGGATCTAAACAGGCTGGACCTCTGGGCTGAGTCAAATGGCATGAGGTTTAACAAGGCCAAATGCTGGGTCCTGCAGTTGAGGCACAACAACCCCATGCAGAGCTACAGACTGGGAGAAGTCTGTCTAGAGAGCTGCCAGGAGGAGAGGGACCTGGGGGTGTTGGTTGACAGCAACTGAACATGAGCCAGCAGTGTGCCCAGGTGGCCAAGAAGGCCAAAGGCATTCTGGCTTGTATCAGAAATGGTGTGACCAGCAGGTCCAGGGAGGATATTCTCCTTCTGTACTCTACACTGGTGAGGCCGCTCCTTGAATCCTGTGTTCAGTTCTGGGCCCCTCACCACAAGGAGGATGTTGAGGCTCTGGAGTGAGTCCAGAGAAGAGTGACAAGGCTAGTGAGGGGTCTGGAGAACAGACCTTATGAGGAGTGGCTGAGAGAGCTGAGGTTGTTTAACCTGGAGAGGAGGAGGCTGAGAGGAGACCTCATTACTCTCTACAACCACCTGAAAGGAGGTTGTGGAGAGGAGGGAGCTGACCTCTTCTCCGAGATGACAGGGCACAGGACAAGAGGGAATGGCCTCAAGCTCCACCAGGGGGGATTTAGGCTAGAGATTAGGAGGAAGTTTTTCATGGAAAGGTTCTTTGGCCATTGGAACAGGCTGCCCAGGGAGGTGGTTGATTCACCTTCCCTGGAGGTGTTTAAGGCACGGGTAGATGAGGTCTTGAGGGACATCGTTTAGTGTTTGATAGGAATGATTGGACTCTATGATCCAATGGGTCTCTTCCCACCTGGTGATTCTGTGATTCTATGATTCTGTGATTCTATGATTTAGTTTGAACAGACTATGTGTGTGGGCAAACCATGTGCACTTGTCTTGGGTGTCTTAAATATCTCCTCATGGATGGAACAGAATATTGCTCTATCCAGGGAAGCATATTTTGACTTACAGTTACTGCACAGAAATAAATTACAATTACTAGGTGGAGGAAGGTGATCAGTGGGATTAAACCTCCATACTTTTGCAGGAATAATTTGTACTCTGATTAATCCTATACAGAGAAAGGAATGAGGATGTTTTGACCTTGATGAAAAGCAGAGAGTGTTGAGTGTTAAGAGAGACAAAAAGCAGACATCTCCTGTGTTGTTACCCTTGCTGACATGTTATTCAGCAGCAGGGAAGGTTGTAATAGAGCGGTTGTTTGAAATAGAGATCTCATTGCTCTCTGTAACTACCTGAGGGGAGGTTATAGAGAGGAGGGAGCTGGCCTCTTCTCCCAAGTGAGAGGGGACAGGACAAGAAGGAACAGCCTCAAGCTCCACCAGGGGAGATTTAGGCTGGACATTAGGAAAAAAATTTTCACAGAAAGTGTCTTTGGGCACTGTAACAGGCTGCCCACAGAGGTAGTTGATTCACCTTCCCTAGAAGTGTTTAAGGCACCAGTGGATGAGGTGCTGATGGGCATGGTTTAGTGCTTGATGGGAATGGTTGGACTCAATGATCTGGTGGGTCTCTTCCAACCTGGTTATTCTATGATATGATTCTATGATATGATATTCATGTACAGTGCAAATACTTCCAAGAATACCACATTGTGGGCCAGGTATATTTTATACTTGCTTGGGAAGACACAGATATAAGTTTAATTTGTCTCTATCGAAATACAAACTGTTCTGTTAGCCTTGGAGTTCATGCAGACAAAATTCCTGTGAATTTCAGTTCTTTCTTTCTATCCCTCCCATTCCAGTAATGCCTCCCTGTGCTCCACCAGGAGCCAGGGGATATCTTCACACTCTGTGTTGCCCCTGTGCTTGCTTTCCAGAGGCCAAAGGAGAGATACACTCTGCACTTTCTTTTCAGCAGGTCACTAATTTTAGGGTTTTTTCAGCTTCATCCTAATAGTGATCATTTTACATAATTCTCTTTTTTAAAGAATTTAATTGCCTTGGAAATACACATTCCTCTGGGCCAGAGGCTGTTAATGAGAGATTAATACTGACAGTACAACCTGGGTGCCTGCTGGCTGTTGATTGTCATATAGAAGACAATCTTTGTCTGATGGGGCTGTGGGAGGTGTTAAATTTGGCAGAGCATTGTAAAACATGGTGCTGAGAACCACAAGGATGGACCTCTGTATCCACTTCCTTCTTTTTGCAGAATGTAGCATAATCATATTTATTCAATGTGAGCCCTTGCAGAAAAAGAAATCAGTGGCCTCCTTTGTTTTAGCTTCCTGTAAGCCTTTGGCTGTGGAATATCTTCTTCAAGCTGAGAAATTGCTCAAAGATATCTGGGAATTGTGCTATTGAATTCTTTTCCGAAGATTTGAAATATTATTCCTTTTTCTATCTATGCTGGCGATGGAGCGTGGGTTTTCTGTATTAATCTGTTCTGTCCTTAAAACATTTGCACCCCCAAGCTTCTATCATCTGATGCATTTTGTTGAAGTGTGTCTTTATTAAAGCCTCAAACTCTGAAGGGAACAAACAGTGACAGGAAGGTCGTATTATGTAAAGTAATTCAAATAGAGTACAAAATAATGTCAAAAATTCATGGTATGAATAGGCTTTGGGACAAAGCAAGCTGTCGATTAGTTGATCTCAGGATTTCTAATGTGACAATACAGTGTCTAAAAGTAACATAAGACTTTTGCTTCATCCTGTCTCCCCTGAGAACATCAGAGGTTTTAGGAATTAAGGAATCAAAGGTGCTTTAAACCAAACTACAGTAAAACTCACTGCACTCCTGGCAGAAACCGCTATATGTTGACCATATGAATTCAGATTGTGTGCATGACCACACATTTTGTTTTATAAAATTCATTTGTTTGGTTCTTTTTTTAGTAATCTTCTATCCTGGTTTTGGCAGAGACAGATTTTATTTTCTACCTGGTAGCTGGTATAGCTCTGTGCTTTGGATTTAGGATGAGATTAATGTTGATAACATACCAATGTTTTAGTCATTGCTAGGTAAAGCTTATAGTAAGTCAAGGACTTTTATATTCCCACACTCCACTGGCAAGCAGGTGCACAAGAAGCTGGGAGGGCCATAGCCAACACAGCTGACCCAAACTGACCAAAGGGATATTCCATGCCATATGATATCATGCTGGGCTGGGGGGAGTTGGACAGTCAGGGATTCTTGTCTGGGGACTGGCTGGGCATTGGCAATTGCATTGTTCATCGCTTGTTTTGCATACTCTTTATTTTTTTTATTTTTCCTTTGCTGTCCTTTTATACTGTCTTTATCTCAATCCATGAATTTTACCTTTATTTCAGTTCTCCTCTGCCCTCCCACCAGGGCAGGAAGGACTGAATGAGCAGCTGCGTAGGACTTCTAGTTGCTAGCCAGGGTTAAGCCATGACATCATCATAACTTGAAGGGGAGTTCTTTTGCTGGATAGTGGGTTAGATGTGGGTGAAACTATTATTTATAAACATAACAGTAAAGGGTCTTCATTCACAGAGATGGAGGAACAATAGTTTTAATGGGCTGGGCTTGTCATTGCAATAAATCATTTGATCAGACTTCATTGGAACTTAATGCTTTGGCTCAAATGAAGGAGTTGTCAGAACGACAGCAGCCACACCAGTCTTCTGCACTTTCCTGTCTAAGCCTGTATACCCCTGTCTGGTCTTGTTTTCTCTGCTGCTTTAAATTGTGTTTTTTCTTTCCAACCCTCACTTCAGTCCTCATTTTAGTGCACTCCTCCACTTCCCACCTGAGCCAGTTTGTTAACCGCATTTGGACCAGATGGCTCCCGCCTCCCAGCTCCTGGGATGCTGGCCACCGGCTCCCAAGAGAGGCAGCATGCCTGGGCTTTGCTCCACCACTTGACTCCACACTGATGTGGGCAAATGTGTGAGACCAGTTCTGCCCTGGTAAATCTTCTGGAGGACAGCACTCGCTCAGTCAACTTGGCTGTACACTGGGGAACTGTGTGCTCAGTCAAGGGTATAATTTTTAGCAATCTGAATTTCTGAAATGTTGTTTTCTTTATGTCTGAAACCTGGCCAGTTTCTCTTCCTTGCCTGACTCAGAAACTACCTCTGCCAAGCTTCAATTTTCTCTTTCAAAATAGCAAGTCACCTTAGCATTTCAAAGAAAATATAATAATATCCTCTAATATCCAAACCAGTATTTTTTCTAGTATTTTATTTAGAAATAGTTGAACCATTTTGATTGTTTTGGTTGTTTTTTTTTTTTTTTATTAAAGATAATCAGCCTGAGGCAAACATTCAGCAGAGGTGGTGTTACTCCAAATGAAATGTTTGGCAAAGCCAGAAGCAACTGTGTCCTATAATGCAAAGTGTCAGTCAACCTTACTGGGCAATGCTAGAAGCTTTTTATAAAAGAAAAGGCCTAAAGAAACAAAAATTTCTGTGTCATACAGTTCATGATTTTAGGGGATTGTACAAAGAAAGGGAGATTAACATTATGGCAGTTGAACTGAAAAAATAAATTAAAAGCTACAAAAGCAATATCTGCTTTGGTTTTATTTTATATGGGCAGCTTGAAATTTCAAAGCTCTTCTGCCTGTGACTTTTAAAAGGCTTTTTATTTCCTGAGGCAATTTAGCTATTGAAACTGAGTATGAAGTGCTGTGTGTGCTCATGACTTTCAAAAGGAAAAGTTGACAATTTCAGATTTTAATGAGATTAATTACTTTCTTCACTCTGCTTAGACACTTGTTTGAAAACCCGCAAGTTTGGTTAGCAGGTTAATAACACCTCATGTTTGCAGCATAATCCTTAGTGGTGTGCAGTGGATTTCGTTATTTCATTCCTGCCTTAGTTTATAGGAAGCCTGGCAAGAGGGGCAGGCAATTGGCACTTCCTACCTTCCAATTTATTTGAATTTAAAAAAAAAAAAAAAAAAAAATGCAGCCTTGTTTAAACCCACCTTCCAACTCCCAAGTGGGAAAATTCATCTTTCACCTGCCTGAAACACTGACCTGATTCATCCTCTGATATGTGATGCACAGTAATTAAAAAGATGGAGGCTTTCATGGAATATACACAAAAAATCTGATAATCTAACTAGCAATGATACATTTTAGCAGATCAGTTTTACACACAGCTACTAAACTCATTGTAAAGTCATTATTTGCTTCAATGGAGCCTCCTGCCCTGTCCCACAATGCAACATCTGCTGTTACACAGGCTGTTCCCCTTGTACCCAAAGCAAAGTACTTTCACCAACTTATGTCTTTTATTTCTAACTACTTTCTAACTATGCTATGTCTTTTATTTCTAACTGCTTGCAGAGAGAAGACAGAATCTTCATTTGTGCAAATCAACATTCCTGATCATCTTTTCTAGATTTTGTGGCCATAAAACTGCAGTCTGTGTCACAACCCTGACCTGATGCATGGTTTTAACAGCCTTGGGGACTCCACATCAAAAGACAAGAGATATGGCGAGCAAGGTCCACAGGCATCTTGGCCAATCATAGTCCCAGAGAATCACAAATAGCTTTTCATCTTCATGTACTCCTCCCCCAAAGCAGTTCATTCTAGTTCAGCACTGGTAGTTGAAATCACAGATGGTGTTTTTAAACCACCTGTTTAAATACAGCTCTGGCCAGCTTCCCCCTTTTCCTGGAAGCCACATCATTTATGTTCAGTGTGGTGGCAAGTTCCCTCTCCCCATTTATTGTCACAGAAGCTCTATTCTGCCAGCACTGCTCTCCTGGCTCCTTCTCCCTGGGACTTTAGTTCCAATGTGTGCAAAAATTCCCATCCGCTTCCACAAAGAGTGAGACAGAGAAGTAGCGTACTGTGGCATATTAAACACACACACGGACTCTGCTTTTATTTCAAGTTAAGACCAAGTTTATTGTTACAAACTCATCTTTACACCTTACTGAAATATCAACAATAGTCCTGACAGTCCTTCATAAAAATTTCCACAGCTATTCTCCTTCCCCGCATCTTGTGACCACTGTTATTGTTTCTACGCCTTCTTGGTTTTGCCACTGATGTTGAATTTTCTCAGGCTGGAGGCTAGCTGGTTATCAAAGCTCTCTGCAGTCTTATCTCCAGAAGCTCAGTAGCGTTCATGGTCATTTTTGCTCAGCATCTCTTCTGATACATACTTGTACAGGTATGATTTTGAGAAAGACAGCACATAACTGTCTTGTCTGAGCATATGCTGAAAATCTATGGGCCAAAAATTGTATTAACCCAAGTCCCAGACCAGAAGTATATTAACAAAGTTGAATCTCCTACCTTTTTGTGAATCTGCAATGACTTCCCTTTAGATAAATGCAGCACCAGTACTGATACTTCACAAGATGATTTAGCTCTGGCTTCACTATGATCTGTGTCCTTATTTTAAAGCCTGACACTATTGGCTTAAACTGGATCTGATGAATGCTTTCATCCTCCCCCTCCTCCTCTCCCAGCTAGTATTTTTGGACATCTGATTTCATGGTAATTTTCAGTTTAAATGATGACAAAGACACTCTAAAATTATCATCTTTTTTAGGACCTAATCCAACAATCATTTGCTACCAGGTGTACTGCTTAATATCTTGACAAGTCTCATTTCAAGAATAAACCCACCACCTGTTAATAGCTCCATTTTTTTTTTGTTGACTCGAAGTGGCACTCATCTTCGACTGCACAGTCACTAATAAGAGATGGTGTTTTCCTTTTAAAGCACCTGAAATACCCTATTGCTTCATTTCTAGTTGGAAGGTGGGCTGCTGAGAACTAATGTCAATTCTCATTTGTTAAATTATAAAACTGGTGAAATAGAACATAGTTTTACAAATGCACTTGCAACAAAGATAACTTGCATGGTATATTCATAAGGGAAAAGTGAGAGCATCCCTGTATGTGGATATGTGTTCATGCCTGGTCCATTCCTTCAAGCCCTATACATCATACAAAATGAAAGACTACTGCCAAAATAAACCACTATGAATAACAGGCTGCATGACAACAGCTAGTTTGGGGAAGTCTGTATGTCCTTTCTGTCTCTTTATCACCAGTTTTAATGTATGTGAATTGCTAGTGGTCAGGAAACAGATCCTCTCCTTGTCCATGCAATGGTTTTTTTATGTAAAATATGCTCTTATCCATCATAGCCTGCACATCACTTTTCTGTTCATAAATTCTGTATTGGCAGCTTCCCTGCTACTGAGAATTCATGTTTATACACCAAAGTAGCGCCAGTAGTTAAACACATGGATGTTGAGATTTAATGTATACTCATAAAATGAGCAGGATCTAGGTGGTAGGACTGAGTTGGTCCTAACTCAAGAGCATATATGGTACAATACATGTCTATTTAAAGTCAAGCCCACACAGGCACAGTTAAGAAAACCACTTGGCCAGCATATGCAATCTCAAAGCATAAAGCCAAGCTCCTTCTCTCCTTTTGCCAGACAAAACATGTGAGTCACCGTGTGGTAAAGACCAGCAGCGTTTACTAGCAGACGCTTAAGCCCCCAGGGTCTCAGACTGGTATCTGGAGGTGCCCCAGGGGAACAAACCAACTATTCCAACCTCTGTCAAAAGCTCCAGTGACCTGTGTCAGATCACACTGTATGTTCAAGTCATAAGGTTGCAGTTTAGTAACTCTGCAGTTCATGGTCTTAATGGCTTCTGTAGCAATCTACAGAAAAACAGTTTTATCTCAGAGCTTTTCTCTCAGAGGAAAATAATTTTTCATCAGCTTCTGTTAAACCCTTGGTGAGTATTTTTTGGGGTTTTTTTCAGTTCCAGTTGCTCCTTGCACAGAAATTAAATAGTCAAAGTAGTCGTGTATGATTCACAGTAATCCTAATTAAAGGAATTGTTTCCTTTTCATTCCTGTGCAAGAAATGGATGTACTGTTCCACGATCCTCATCTCAATCTCTTCCCCTCACTCATGCATTTTTCTTGCATTTTGCAAGAATTTGCTTTTTGAATTTCTCCATGAATTTGACTCTTGATGTTGTGGCAAAATCTGTGTGGGCAGACCCTGCCTATGCAACAAGTCCCTGTAAAATCAGCAAGGCTGGATGTAAAAACATGAGCACGTCTGTGTAGGGTAACATGTGAGGTAGGAACCTTCTTTACTTTCATATCTAACAGATCAGTGGACAAGATTTCCTGCAATTAGTTGCATCTTCTTGCTTTACCTCTGCTCAAGACAGCTCATTTTTGTAAGAAATGGTACAATAGTCTCCCTATTACAAAAAGACAGGTGGGCTTAGTCTGTTCATGTCAAAGTATAGAATCATAGAATCATAGAACAACCAGGTTGGAAGGGACCCATCGGATCTTCTAGTCCAACCATTCCTATCTAACACTAAACCATGCCCCTCAAGACCTCATCCACCCGTGTCTTAAACACCTCCAGGGAAGGGGAATCAACCACCTCCCTGGGCAGCCTGTTCCAATGCCCAATGACACTTTCTGTGAAAAACCTCCTCCTAATCTCCAGCCTAAATCTCCCCTGGCAGAGCTTGAAGCCATTCCCTCTCGTCCTGTCCCCTGTCACTTGGGAGAAGAGGCCAGCTCCCTCCTCTCTAAAACCTCCTTTCAGGTAGTTGTAGAGAGCAATGAGGTCTTCTCTCAGCCTCCTCTTCTCCAGGATAAACAACCCCAGATCTCTCAACCGCTCCTCATAGGACCTGTTCTCCAGCCCCTTCACCAGCTTTGTTGCTCTTCTCTGGACTCACTCCAGAGCCTCAACATCCTTCTTGTGGTGAGGGACCCAGAAACGAACACAGGATTCGAGGAGTGGTCTCACCAGTGCAGAGTACACAGGAAGAATAACCTCCCTGGTCCTGCTGGTCACACCGTTTCTGATACAAGCCAGGATGCCATTGGCCTTCTTGGCCACCTGGACACACTGCTGGTTTATGTTCAGTCGGCTGTCGACCAACACCCCCAGGTTCCTCTCCTCCTGGCAGTTTTCCAGCCAGGCTTCTCCCAGTCTGTAGCTCTGCAATGTTTTGTCTGCTCTGTATGTTTTGTATGGTGAAGTCAAGGAATGGTAAAGGACATGGATGAAGATATGGACAAGGGTAAGGACACATGCTTTGTGTTTCTGCCAGGTCATTTGGCTTACTGTTAGGTATTGTACAAGTTTGTGTGTTCCTAGCTGAGTGTAGGATGACAAAGAGAAGAGAACTAGGTGTTGTCTCAGCACATAGCCAAGACAATTTAATAAAGAAGAAAGGGACATATTTAGACAAATAGGGAAGGAACAGAGCAATCAAGCGGCTTGCCTAGTATAATGTAGAAAACTTTTCTAGCAGGAACTGAAAAAAAAATCTTGTGTCACAGTTTAAAACCTTTTGAAGATCTGTTCATTTCTAAGCAAAGTAGAAGCTAAGTTATGTTTTCTTTTAATAGTCTGTAATATATATTTATTGCCATATTAAAAGATACTAAATTACAAAGGGAAGACAGAAGGGGAAAAATATATTCAAATTTTTCTATTAAAAGTAAGTGTTTCAAATAGACAAATCTACAATGTTGAAATTTTGACTTAATGAGCTTTAAACACAATAATAGAATATCAAATTTCATCTTTGAGGCTGAAATTTTGAATCGAGTTCATGGTGGCACGAATTAAAAGTTTTTAATGTCTAATCAGTCCAGGAGGAATTGAGGACCATCTTCTCATTTCCAGTGGTGAAATGCTCCTTCTCCAAAATGTTCACTGCAAAATTTATATAGAGCAGTCTTGTAGGACAGGAATTGGAGGGAAATGAAGACAGCTGTTGTGGATAACCTAGTAAGATTTGTGTTTGTGAGATATGATTGATCATGCTGTACTTGATACAGGGTGTCAGTGAAAAATATCTAGTCTCCAGGAAGTCAGTATATTGCTTTTTATGAGTATTCTCATTGTTCCCAGGAAAGAGAAATGGAAAATAAGTTGATATTTTGATTAAAAAAATAATCTGCAATTTGAAAATCCTTGGCATAGTTTTCAGATAATGCCAGGCTTTCATGCTGCATTGAGCTTCAAATAATCCTTGCTCATGTGATTCTGTTCAAGCTACAGCCTCACACCCTCCCTCAGTGCGTGGGACCAATTGAGATGCTGAGGAGGTGTTCACTTTCTGTTCATCGTCATTGCTTGCTGTGATGTATGAGCTGCTTCATGCTAATGGAGGGAGTGTGAGGACACTAATGAATGGGCTTGTCTTCTATCTTATCACTCAGGCCCTGTAGGGACTATATCTTTCTCAGAAGAGTGAAGACTAAGAGCATAGGCCATGAACTTGTAAACTGCAGCTCAAAAACACACAGGCACTTTGTATGTATGTGTACCTCAGTGTATTGCTGAAAACAAGCTCACTTCAGCCTAATGGGAGAGGAAAACAGGAGAAATCCCTCTCTGCTTTTGCACGGAAGAATGGCAATGTGCCTGCTGATGGTATTTATACAGGAATCACCTTCCTGACTCAGGTTATCAGGGCATGGAGCACAGACCTTTCCTTCACACCTCCCTTTCTGAATGTTTCCTGACAGCCCACACCTCAGCATAAAGCAAATACAGATACATGGCAACTACTTGTGAACTGATGGAAGTCCCTTTCAAAGCAACCACCAAGTAACATGCTGTGCAAGGCATTTTGTTCCAACCCTGGAAAATCGTTGTGCTGCTTAAGAGGGTGAAAGAGAATGTGAGACTGTTGCAGGGTCCTTTACTGAAGGAAATGGCTGATAGCCTACCCTGCATTTTGGGATGTATTGATTTTATATCGGTCTGTATAATTTTGTATGATTTTTAATTAATAGTGAGAACCTAGTTCTGTTATTAATTCATAAACATGAACTCTCATATTAAATACATATATTAATACATGCACACATGCATTCCTGTTTTACTGGTGAACACTGTGGTTCTCTCCATCAGTTACCATGGCATTGTATGCCTATATTAATAAGGTATGTTAATAGGTTGAGGAATGTAATTGCACATGCTCAATGTTCCAAATAAAATATACACACTTTGGTCTTTAATTACAAACAGTAATTTACCATTTCCTGGCCTTCTGTTAGAAAAGTTTAAAACCTTTATGCTTTTCAGGAAGCATTTTAAGTGGGGCCTAGTAAATGCAAAAAAAAAATAGATTGAGGATTACATTAGCACCATCTGTTAGGAAGATGCAGATATGGTTATGGTTTAGTGGGGTAGAAGATGAAGGCAGAAACTAGGTGAAGTGGTTTTCTGTGAATTAAATAGCAAATTTTATTTTGGAGGTGAAAATAGAAGACAAATGTCTGCCATCCAGGCTGAAAACTGCAAGACCATCTTGTTCCTGAGTTGATTATGCTACTAATTTATCCACAAGCTAGGATTTTTCTGTCTTTAGCTGAAGAAAACATCCCTATAGAAAACGGAAACTGAGTCTTCACTCTTTCACTTGAAAAGTGAAGAGAAACAGGCTCATTTCATAAGCATAAATTCACTTTTGTGACTGATTTGTAAAGTCTTGTGCTACATATTTCTTTGATCTCAAAAAGCAAAGGATAAACTTGCAAGTGTTTGTACTCCCATTAATCTGACTGAATTCAAGATTAATTGATTGAGTCAAAAGAACCTGGTGGACCACAAAGCATCCAGAAATGTCTTATCAGTATATTTGACATTTAAATTCTGCGGCTTGTTTATGTTTTAATACTTACAGGTACAGCTTTGAAAAGTTCAAGGGATTTAGGCGAAATTTCTGAAGCAATAGGCAGATATTTACTGGTTATCAGATATGGTTAGCCAGCTTGAGAAGTTAGATACTTTTAGAACAATCTTATGCAAGCTATTTTGGCATTTCTGCATTGAAGTCCATCTCTAGATCTAGTCATATTTAATTTGACAGCATTAAAAATACTACTTTTATTTTATATTACTATGAGATATAAGCAGCATGACTCACTCCTGGATCCTGAGTTCTCCACAGCTTTATCCTAACACCCGATACACAGTTTTCACATTTTCTATCTCACAGGGTTAAACTTCCCATTTGTAGTTTTTTGTGGTGGTATCTCCTTCATTCCCAAAAAAAGCTACTTGGGAGATGTTCAGGTAGGATAATGGTGATAGTGAATGTGCTCAACATATCTTGGAAGGTACTTTTTGCCTTGTAGGATTGCGTTCATAAGAAACAAATAGTAACCTTGGTATGAAGAAGCAGTAAAGTCTCTCAGCAGCTTGTACAGTCTCTGCTCCATTAGTTTGCTCTCCTGATATTGGTTCACGGAACTGTTCCTATCTTTACGTCTGTATCTATTAAGCTACTCTTTCTGCTCTTTCTAATGGATCATAGCCTGAATTAGTATGTGATTTGATGGGTCCCGCAGCTGCTTATGTTGTGAGTGCACATATTTGCCTGCACATCACTAATTTTTATGAAATATCAATGAAATAGAATTAGTTATCGAAGAAGAGAAGATGAAGAAAATACTTCTTCCCCTTTCATATTAGAGCAATAGACTTTTTTGACCTACCATGGCTCATAGCATCAGAGGATTATGTTTCTGACAGCTTACTCAGCAAATGAACAGCATATGAACATAAGCTGTCAGTCAAATAACCACCTGGTTGGTTGTTCAGAGATAATGTGTTGAGAGTTAATGTCTACTGCTTGGGCATCTGTCACAGAGGACATCAAGCTCCACAGGGATGGTACCACCTCAGTACCATTACTGTTTTGCAGTAAATAAAGAGGATGTTCCTATACTTCCCACTCTCTTCTTGTCTTCAACCATCCAGGAAATCAGCTTCCATATGGAAGGGAAAGTGACAGTAGCAAAGAGCAGAGAAGAAAGAGGAGATCTGGAGAGTGTAATTTTGCAAGATATTTTCTCTGTAGTCCCAGGAATGTTTCCACAGTCCAGATAAATTAGCTTTATGTGCTATGTAACATTTTGCTTATGGAAGGAAAGATAAGTTTTTATCATGTCTTCTTTAAGCATTTTTCATAAACATGATGATGTGTGGATAGAAATTGTGTTCTAAAGTCCTGTGTACAATCAGGTCTTTGAGTATTGCCCTCTCCATTCTTGTAGCGGCTCTGCTAGTGTTGGCTGCCTAGAAGATGTATATAAAGTGATTTATCAGCTATTCAGGAATGCTGTCTGCAAAGGAAAACATTGTTTGTAGGGCAACAAAAATAAAAGTTACAATACCTGACCAAAAGCTGCTATCTCAGAGCAGATGAATGATAATTTTTTGTGGTTTTGTGCTTGAAAGAAAATATTTAATTCATCAAAAACATTGTTCCTGATAACAGATGTAAAGATAGCAGTGGATGTTGTGTTTGAGTTCTGTTCCCACTCCTTTTAACACTACAATTTCCTAATAGAAGAGTGGAACCAAACCTGCAACAGTAATAGCAGCTACTTCTTTTTCAGCTGGAAAATGTTGCTTAAATTTCAGGCAGTTTATAAAACAGATTAGCATAATTTTAAATACCTAAAATATTTCTGTGAATAATCTCCAATATGCATAGCACAGCGCTGAGGCAAAAGAGTTAAATAGGTAATGTTAAGGTTGTATCTGTTCAGATGGAAGATGCTCAACTTAACTGATATGTCATGTAGAACTAGGAAAAAAAATTAAAAAATAACAAAAATAATGGAGATTGAGATTCCATAAGATTTCTTAATCCTGAAGTAGCTCTAAAGAGAAAAAAAGAAACATTAGTGTCAGAGCACATGCACTATTAACAAAAAAATCAGCATTGCCAGAACTGGGAAAGAGAAGACCAGTAAGAGAGATTTTGGTGATTATTTGTTAAGGAAATGAACTGTAAGATCATCTTCATGACTGGAGTACAGTGCCTGAGAGCAAGGAGAGCAGAAGCCTATTAACTTTCTCTTTTTTCAGCCTATGACTTCTTGACTGTTTTCATTCTATGTTTCTTCATGTTATTAACATCAATTTCCAGCTCTTGAGTAGAATCAGCTGAGAAACATGAATATGAGCAATGTTGCAAAGCAGCTCTTTGCTCTCAATATGTGAGACCTGATTCCAGCATTTTTTTGCTTGAATATTCTTGACAGATGAAAAAGTGGCATTTTCTTACCTCTGAACTTCTAATACACTAGATATGATTAAAAGAAACACTCCATATACCTAACGGGTCCTTATGTGTCTTGGCTTAGCTGCTGATAGCCACCCTAATGTATTTATGCAGTGCTATTAATAATTTTAGGTAGCACTTTCCCACAGAAGCCCCCAGTGACCAGAAGAGTCAACAAAGTTGGAAGTTTGTGTAGGACTTCTTGTAAGGAAGGAGTATTTCCTTCTCCTCAAAGGTGAGTATTTGCTGCTGGGGATGGTGGGGATGATGAGGGGTAACATGATATTTTGTCTGTTGCTCAATGGTGTGTTTGACTGTGAATTGTAAATTACAGGGTTCAGGCTATAGTCTGCAGTTTGCTTGGAGACTGTATGTCTTCAGCAGGACAGGCATTTTGCAACCTGTGCTGAAAAGGAAGTGTTCAGCAGACAGTTTGCTTGGACTGAAAAGAAAAATGAGCTGACCCAGGCAAAAGCATGAAAAATCCAAGGAACCCAAGAGCAAATGAGAGCTGTGAGGGAATGGCAGGATTTGTTCTTTCTCTTGTGCCTACCTTCAAAGACATGGGAAACCCACTGGGGGATGAGAATCACTCCTAAAATAGCACTGAAGGAGCCTATAGTGCTGCAGGGAGAAGAGAAATGGCTGAAAGCTGGTGCTGCAAGTGTTTCATTGGTGTTGAAGGGGACTGTCCTTGGATGAATCCTCATCTGGAAGAGGAGAGGTGAAAGCTTAGAAGGGAGTCCTTGTGCGTTCACACTGATACCTAGAGGAGAGGGTGAACTGCCCACAGAAGCCAAAATTTGTAAATGTCTACTAGGTAACACAGCAAAGAGACCCATATGTGGAAACTAGGACTGAAAGAAATAGGCAAAAAACCCAGAAAAGTTGATGAGTGAGAATGAGAGATGGGGAACAGACTTTCTCCAGGGTAAAGCTTCAAGTTTTCAAGTAAGGAGATATGATGTATGTATTATATTCCGGGAATTGCATGGCCCCCAAGCTTCTCTCTTCTCTTGCTGCAGGAAAATTGCTGCTGGGGTAGGGATTAATAACAACAGTTCATCAGACTTGTGCTATATATAGCAGAGCTGAAAAATGTGTCCTTCCTACATCTCTGCCTACCAGACAGACACATCGTTTCTGCCAAAGTGGTGGAAATACCACACAGTGAGGGACGAAGATACTACAACCCTTAATGAATACCCTAGTCTGTACCCACTCAGTGTCACATCACTACTGTACCCACAGCATCCCTTGCTACTTAGGCCCACATCATGTTGGGTGCCCACAGAACGGGATACAGGGCTAAGAGTCAAGTCTACTCCTGGTGGGTACTTCTTGCAGCCATCCTGCCTAGCATGTTTAGCATAAGGTCCCTCCCAGTCTGAATAGTCTCAAAGGCAGATATAGCCTATGGTCAGAAAATAGAAGCGAACAGCCAAGGAACTCATTTTGCCAAAGACCCTGTTATTCAAGGTAGTAAAGATGAGGGCTGCCTAGGAAGACAGAAAGACCTCAAAATACTGTCCAGCTTTGCAGCAAAAGGCAGAGCAAAGTCAATGCAAAGGAAAGTAAAGGAATCCTAACTTTGTGCTTTAAAAAAAAAAAAAAAGAAGACATCAGCATGTTGGTGTGATTTCAATAGACAGCCCTATCAAAATGGCAGCTTAGTGTGCCATAGTGACTAAACCAGCAAATCCCAAATGTTTTGGCATTATTAAAAAGGTTTTGAGAACAAATCATCAGATAACAATTATGGCCTGTGTAAATTTGCAATATCTCTGTGTCTAGAACATCATGTGAAGTTCTGCTCTCCTTCCTCCACCTCAGGAGCATATAGAGTCAGAGAGGGCTCAGAGAGGATTGAGAAGGATAATTACACAGTCTACATAGGAAGAATGATTAGGTAGACTAGAAGTCTAGGTAGCAGAAGAGATGACTGTGGGTGAGGATGACAAAGTTCTATACTGTAGCAAAAGCAAGAATTAGAACTCACTGTAGGTGAGGCTCTGGTGGCACCAATTTGTGTTAATGGCCCAGATGAGCCCTGCCTAAACTCCCACAAACCCTCTGTCCATTTAATCCCAAGGTGAGGCTATGTTCCTACTTTCGGGAGGGTATTTCTACTTGCACTCTGGTTTCATCCAGTTGGTGGTTTGCCTCCAGTCCTGCCTTTGGTCTTCTCCCCTGGACTGACTGGGGGTCTATGCAGTAGCCCTGCTTCCTACTGCTCCTAGATGCTAGACCTGACTTATCATTTTGCCTTGTCTTTGCTGTTGATGGGCTCTGTTGCCAGGCTGTCCTTGCTCACCGTGGTTGTCCTCAGTTTGAGGCACATCTTCACTTGGGGATTACCCTCGTTCTTGCTGTTCCCTGTACTTGGGAAGCTGGATGAGTAGCGTGGAGATCTGTTACTGCATGCTTATCTGGTTCTTGGGTTCAATCATAGCTGTGTACACCTGTGTGCTGCTAGTCAGGATGCTGGCTGAGATAAATATTTGGTGTAGACATCTTGGCAACCATTTGATCTTGCATCTTGGAATTTTATAAACTTTACCTCAAGTCTCTATTTGAGGAAATAAATAAGATGCATTTCAATTTTTGTGTTTTGATGCAGTGCTTCTATCAGCTTCTTTGGGAATGTGATTTACTCCTTATTCATGTAAAAAGAGATCTTTTGAAGTCTTAACTTCTTAACTTAACTTCTGACTTCAGTCTGTTTTTTTTCAAGCAGGCAGTTACTTAGTCAACATCTGACCGATATAACCAAACATAGCAGGCAAGTAACAATTTCAGAGACAAGTTTCTATGAGCTATTTGTGAATAACCAAACCTAGGCAAGTGGCAGGCCAGAGAAATAGGATTTGAATGAATACTAAGTGGGGTAGAACTGGCCAAATAAATTGTCATCTTCTGATCTCAACTCAATCTACTTCTAAGTATGTGGAAATGGTGGTTTATGTAACTTTAGTACTGTTGCTTAGATGCTTTTTAATAGAAACGTCTTTTCTATTACTAGACTAGAATAAATACAGATGGAAGTATTTCCATAACAATAATGTAGCAAGCTCTAAAGCTTAATGGGAAGCACTTAGCTAACAGTGGATACCTGGTAATTGCTTTTACGCATTTTAACTTCTTACTATTACATTTCCTAGAAGTCTCAGTCAAATTTCCTCTTTGTGCCTTTTAATTGAAAATTACTGTAGAAGTAGATATAAAATATCTTCCTTGAGGAAGGAAAGGGGGAAAAGAAAGGTGTTTATCAACTTAAGTTTTTCTCTTCCAGTGTGATAAAATGGTACAAATGCATTTTGTTTGTTTTGTTCAGAAGTCAAATCTCTCTCAGCCATTAAAGGCTTTCTTGGCTGGGATAATGAATTGTAATTTCCAGTTATGTAAACTGTTAGTACACCAGGATGAGTGTTGTGTACTAAGAGGACTGGATCTCCCAATCTATTGACCAGTACCAACCACAACACAGCTAAAATAGTGATAGCTTGTTTCAGACTCATTAGGAGAAACAACAGTGCTTTTTTCAGAACTATGATAATCTATGTAAGCATCTCAGTTGTGTTTTAGAATCTCTAGGTTTTATGCTCTAAGATGCTTTGGATATTGAGCATCTATTTAGTAGCTTTCTAATATATTCTATTCTGAAAGGTCTTGGAAGATTTTGAGCGATTACTCTCCTTTCTTTGAACCTACAGACTGCATTTTAAAGTAGAGAGTGAAAATGTGATGTGTGGTTTTCTAACTTTCCACTTTAACCCAAATGAAGTAAAAAGTTTGCCTTATCAAAAGGATGCAGAGTTAGACATTCCCAAAAGAGTGTGTTTTCTTTTTCTCAGGGTTTTAGATGTAGAATCCTTGAGGGAGGGAAAATACAGTGAAGTTCCTTTCCCAGGAGACCAAATGCTGCCTTATCTTCTGCATTTTTCTTAACATTTTAAAGCACCAGCTGCTGCCTTCATTTTTTTTTTTTTTTTGCCACTTGAGCTAATGATAAGTACTTTAACTAAACCAATGAATCATTCATGCTGTTTTTCAGAAAGCTTATAGTTATTTCATGAATTTCTGGATTTATTAATTCTACAGTTGCTTCTCCTGCTACAAGTACCAATTTAATAGAGCTACAATTAAACTGGGACAAGGGGCCAGACTGCTTTCCTTGGAGTTGGGTTGAGAAACTTGTCATCTTTAAGAACGAACCTGGGTAATCTCTATTGTAAAAGATAATTTAGTATAAAGTTTTTTCAACGTGGTAATACAGTAAGGGAGACTTAAATAAAAAATAAATCTAAAATATTTAGTATTTTCAAGAAATCACTTTTCCACTTCAAAACAGCTTCCACTTTTATGTCAGAAGCAGACAACTGTGCCTCCTGCACTGATGTGATTCTGAAGAGAATACAAACCATGAAGTGTCTGTAGATAATCTTTTCTCAAAGATCAAGCACCACGCAGTCTGTAGTAAACTCCATAGTTTACTGAATAATGAAATGGAACCTGAAAGCTTTTAAGACACTGTTCCACACCTGAGATGTGTAGGAACTCTGCTAGAAACTTCACTACAGGCAGAACTGGCTTACAAAATGTGTGTTTCTGTCTATGATAGCCTGATTTTGTAATTGTCTACAAATGATTTAACACCTATGCCTTTCTTGCAATAAGAAAACTGAGCTCCTTTTTCATGGGTGCCTTGTAAAAGCTGAACTTAGTCTAGTATTTACAAATATTGTTGAAATCTTAAAATATATAAAAAATGCAGTGAAAGATGCTTATTAACTTGAAATACTCTAAGGGGGTGGACTCTGCTTGTTGAGTTGAAGGAGACACTTAGTGGGTTTTGTCCAGAACTGTTAACTGCTGCTCTGTACTCTCTACTGGTGTATGTTCCTGTTTTAGTTGGAAAGAGAGTAGCATGGATTTCAAATTGAATCTCATTTTACTCCAGAGCACCCTGGAGCATGAAAGGTCATAAGTGAGTTGCCTGAGGTCACAAAGGAAGTCTAATGGCCATGAATGGAGTTCAGATCCCTATCTTCTCTCCTAAGCTTGTTCTTTCTCCATGGAAATAAGAAACGGCATATTTATCATTGAGAAACAGGAGAAAAGTAGGCCGTTTCCCCTGCCCCTTACTTTCCTTTTTTCCTGATGGTAGTTGAAGTGGATTATGGGTTTACGCTTTATTTTTTTTTTTTTGTTCTCTAACATAGAATTTGTGGTCTAATCCTGCAAATGCTTTCTGACATGAGCAGTCACAAATCATTTAACTGTTCTGCCTATAAATAGGGAGGTTTGTATTTGCCTGACTTTTCTATGTGATTACTCTGAATTTGTGACTAAGCATAGACTTCATTCGTCTGTTAGCATGCCAGGGACACTCTGGATCTGAAAACAAGAGATGGTGACATCTAGGTTAGACAGCAAGGATGACTTGGACAAGTAACTGACATGCAAGGGATGTGATGAAACAGTGCAGATGATCATTAAGAGCATCTGTCCCTGGAGTAGAATCGAGGTCAGGATTTTGTATTTGCTGATGTCAGGACCACAGCGGTGCAGCTGAGGATGCTGCTGCAGGACTTGACTAGATTTGTGGAGCTTTTTGTATCCCCACTGCTCTCCTTGTTTCAGCAAAATGGTTCCTGCCTTTCTTTAGCAGAGTCGTCTTCTTTAAAGTGGAAAAGAGTGGTGTAGTTACTGCTGTGCAGAGGGCTTCACAAGATAGGCCTCCAGCTTCTGAAACTGTGCTACTACTGACTAGACAAGACACAAAATGCTAGTAAATAGGTAGTTGGTATACCATTGGCTCTTGGTTGGTACAAGGCATACTTCTCCCCCTCTGATTTCATCCAGGTCAAAGTTTTAGGCGTATCTTTTCCAAAAGATCCATGTAAAACTAGAGTGGGCTTCCTTCCTCCGGTTATGTCTTGCATCGTAATGTGCTTGTTAAAAAATACACCTGATCTGGACAGAGATGTATATATGAGATGGAGCGCTGTTCTGTTTTTTCCTGACTTATCTAGCCAACATGAATGACTGTAGGCCTAGGTATTTGGATAACACCAGATCTCACAGACCAGAAGATAAATCCCTTGAATGCACCCCAATGAATCATTTCTCAGTATTTCATATAAGCAATACATGACTCAGGTTATGCAGGAAGAGAAAAAAGTATATTGTGCGTGAAAAGTCAGGATCCTGTGACCTATCTTTAAAGGGTGCTCACATTAGGCATGATTTCATGTCTGTGATGTTGTAACTGCTATGATGCTAGTTCTCCATCCTAAAATAGGCTTTACATCTTAACAGAGGAAAAACAGCTTATTACTGTCTGAATCATATTAAAACCTGCATTCCAAATAAAGATTTGTAGTCTAACCAGTCTTGAGCTAGAGCATAACTTTCTATGGGAAAGTGCTGAGTTTCATTCACCTTCAATAAAGGGTTTGCTTATTATTTGGCCAGATGATACGTAATCCAGTGAATGTCTTTATTTCATTTTTAAGTCAACATTCTTACACAAGCATTAAAAGCATAATCTAAACGAGTTATTGGAAGCCCTGGAGGGCTGACCATGGGGAAGGCTTTGTGTTAAAGTGGGTTTTGGGAAGGGGGATCATGGGCACAAGGTGCTGCATCTGTGCTCAGCTCAGGCTAGATTTCCAATAAGTGTATCCTGAGGTTATGTCTTCAAACAAATACCGCTTGGCAAACCTGTGTAATCACTCTGGCAGCCAAGTGACTGAATTTTCTGGCACAAAACTCCTGGTATGGGAGCTAATATAACATGTTTTATAATTTCTCTTAGCATTAGAGACTTAGGTTGGAGATTAGGAGGAGGTTCTTCACAGAAAGGGTCATTAGGTATTGGAATAGGCTGCCCAGGGAGGTGATTGATTCGCCTTCCCTGGAGGTGTTTAAGACACGGGTGGATGAGGTCTTGAGGGGCATGGTTTAGTGTTAGATAGGAATGGTTGGACTAGAAGATCCAATGGGTCCCTTCCAACCTGGTTGTTCTATGATTCTATGATTCTATACCTACCCCTAAATACAGTAAGTAATTTTGTTAAGTTTTGCACTGTGGTAAAATGTCCTTACTTTCACTTCAGTAATTTAGTGTTAAAGATTTCTGTGTGCCTGGCAAACTGGAGGGATTTCTTTCCACAGGAAAATGATCCTAAAGAGGATCACTCTTCTGCGCCATGCTGGCCAGTGGTTCAGCACAAATTTAGATCTCCCAGAACTTAGTCTCCAAAATTAGAAGGACAAAGTGGAGGAGTGAAGAAGTGAGTATTAGCTTGGGAGAGGCCTTCTAACCAAGAGAATTAATCAGCAAATTTAAAACCTGCAGTAGGATAGGGAAGAGAGCCTGACCCACGGTCTCCCTGAACTTCTAACTCAAAAATGTTAAGAGTTGTCTCTTAAAAGAAGTGTTGTGTTTCTACCTGCAAGGTAGAAAATAGATTTGTTCAATTTTAATTAAGAGATGTTTTAGCCACAAAAATCACAATTTCAGAGTAATAGTGCTATTGGAAAATTATATTGTAACTTAAATTACAAGGTTTGGGCTCTTTGGAT
This sequence comes from Coccyzus lansbergi, assembly GCA_033558105.1. Classification (NCBI taxonomy): domain Eukaryota; kingdom Metazoa; phylum Chordata; class Aves; order Cuculiformes; family Coccyzidae; genus Coccyzus; species Coccyzus lansbergi. Next base: position 4,183,038 of record JAUMJK010000036.1, on the reverse strand, counting down.
GCATTTATAAGTAATTACTGAGGGGGGGGTTGCACGATCTATTTGCTTTAACAGATTAACACTAAGAGGCAACCTCTACCTTATTGTGAAATCTGGAAAAGCAATGGTGAATAAGGGAAGGAAGAAAACTTGATTATTAAAGATAAGTATGTGTTTCAAAATCCACACTCTGCCACAACTCCTAGGATTATGAAACTACCACCTTCTGAAACACATGAATTTGGTTAGCTTTATACCCCAGAGTGGATAATAGCAACAACTTAAAAATCAATAGGAAAACAGGTACAACAAAATGAAAAAAAGTAAAATAGAGAGAGAGACAGGAGAGATACCCAGCAGCAATCTCTTTTTGGTACTTGAATTGGGTGGGTAAAGGCTAAATACTCGGGGGCTTTTTTTGAAATCTAAAACTGTCCAGTGAACTTTCAGCAATTTCTGTTTTGACTGGGTGAGAAAAACCTGCGAACTCTTGGCTGTTGCAGATCTGACTTTATTTGTAATAACTGAATGCTCTGAAGCAGCAGATTTGGTCTTCTGCTCTATTTATCAGTTAATATTTTCTTTGCCAAGATGAAAGTAAACTGGCAGAAGTATGTTCGTGGAGGAGGGCTTCAAAATGAATAAATAAAATTATTTCAAAAAATAATCCAACATGCTTTAGGCTTTAGGAAGTAAAAAGGCTTCCCTCTTGAGTGGTATGATTGGGAATGTACAGATGCTTATGGATGAAATGTAATTTGAATGTAATGTTATTTGGAAGTGCTAGCAGAGACAATGTGACCCCAAAGGATCACCTGAAGAGATCACCTCTTTATGGACAGCACTGAGTCTTGCTTTATACTTTCTCTTCTGTTTTGACAGCTCCTTATTGCAGGACCCTCAAAAAATTTATAGGGCCATACCTGTGTGTTATAGTCGTCTGGCATTTCCCATGAAAGCAATTGGATTATTTTGTTTTGGAACCATTCTCAGTTTTCTGTTTTAAGAAAATTAATCTATTGGAAGAAGAAAACCCTGCTTCTCAGGAGCTGAGGTGCATGATATCCATGGTATCTGTTTTGTAAAAGGCATACAGATGCTATAACACTGCATCATTTTGTTCTCTAAATACTTACAGAAGTAAAAGGAGAGAGTCCCCACTCAGGCAGAATTCAATAGTAAAACCTAGCTCTGAGATTCCTCTGTCTTATTTCAGATTCAGATATTTTAAATTTTTAATTTGTTTTCCTTAATGAAGCAATTGTATTGGTAGCCAGAGGTACCATCTCAGATCAGATGTGCTGGCCAAACCCCTTTCCATCATCTTCCAGTAGTCCCGGATGACTGGGGAAGTTCCACTGGACTGGAGGCTGGCTGATGTTGTGCCCATCTACAAGAAGGGGCACAAGGCAGATCCAGGGAACTACAGGCCAGTCAGTCTGACCTCAGTGCCAGGGAAAGTCATGGAGCAGGTGATCTTGAGTGGTATTATGAAGCACATGCAAGAGAACCAGGTGATCAGGCCCAGTCAACATGGGTTTGCAAAAGGCAGGTCTTGCCAAACTAACCAGATCACCTTCTATGACAAAGTGACTCAGCTGCTGGATAAGGGAAAGGCTGTGGATATAGTCTTCCTGGACTTCAGCAAAGCCTTTGACACAGTTTCTCACAGCATTCTGGTATGGAAACTGTCAGTCTCTGGTCTGGACAGGCGCACACTCTCCTGGGTAGAAAACTGGTTGGATGGCCGGGCCCAGAGAGGGGTGGTAAATGGAGTTAACTCCAACTGGAGGCCAGTGACAAGTGGTGTTCCCCAGGGCTCACTGCTGGGTCTAGCCCTGTTCAATGTCTTTATTAATGACCTGGATGAAGGCATTGAGTGTACCTTTAGCAAGTTTGCAGATGACACTAAGCTGGGTGGAAGTGTCAATCCGCTGGAAGATAGAGAGGCTCTACAAAGGGATCAGAACAGGCTGGACAACTGGGCTGAGTCAAATGGCATGAGGTTTAACCCAGCCAAATGCTGGGTCCTGCACTTGGGGCACAACAACCCTATGCAGAGCAACAGACTAGGAGATGTCTCTCTAGAGAGCTGCCAGGAGGAGAGGGACCTGGGGGTGTTGGTTGACAGCCAACTGAACATGAGACAGTAGTGTACCCAGGTGGCCAAGAAAGGCAATGGCATTTTGGCTTGTATCAGAAATGGTGTGACCAGCAGGTCCAGGGAAGTTATTCTCCCTCTGTACTTGGCACTGGTGAGGCCGCTCCTTGAATCCTGTATTCAGTTCTGGGCCCCTCACCACAAGAATGATGTTGAGGTTCTGGAGGGAGTAAAGAGAAGAGCAGCGAAACTGGTGAAGGGGCTGGAGAACAGGCCTTATGAGGAATGGCTGAGAGGGCTGGGGTTGTTTAGCCTGGAGAAGAGGAGGCTGATGGGAGACTCATTGCTCTCTATAACTACCAGAAGGGAGGTTGTAGAGAGGAGGGTGTTAGCCTCTTCTCCCAAGTGAGAGGGGACAGGACAAGAGGGAATGACCTCAAGCTCTGCCAAGGGAAACTTAGGCTGGACTGTTGGTAATTGTTTCTTTAAGTGCCCCGGCAGGGTGGAGCACAAAAGGGGTGAATGACTTTGTCCTGTTAAGTTAATGAAGTAACTTGGGAATGGGGGTGGGAGTTTGCAAGCTCAGTACAAAGTGATGTGGAATGGGAGATTGCCAAGGAAGGCGGGTTGCAAGGGCAGAAGTGACCAATCAATGTTTACCTTATGTTTTGGCCTGCTTGGTCTATATAAACAGTGAGTTAACCCTTAGTAAAAGAGATTTCATCTGTAACCATATTGATTTGTTTGTGAGGTTCACTAGCCCCCGCTGCGTTACTGGATGTTAGGAAAAGATTTTTCACAGAAAGGGTCATTGGGCATTGGAACAAACTGCCCAGGGAGGTGGGTGATTCACCTTCCCTATAAGTGTTTAAGGCACGGGTGGACAAGGTGCCGAGGGTCATGGTTTAGTCTTTTATAGGAACGGTTGGACTCGATGATCTGGTGGGTCTCTTCCAACCTGGTGATTCTATGATTCTATGGTTCTGTCTTTGTGCACTTGGGCTCACATCTTTGCTCCATAACTGCAGTGGCGACATTCTGCCAGTGAAGCTGTTGCATCAACACCTCATAGGGATAGGACATAGCATCCAATGTTGATATAGAAGAAATCCCACATTGTCCCCCATCAAAATTCAGGGACATCCACTTTGGTTAGTACAAGGGCTGACTTGGGACAGCAGATCTCAATTGTTGCTTGCAGAGAAGCACCTGGAATTGGACCAAGTACTTTTTAAGCAGGCTGTGAAATTGCTCCTACTCTTGTTCTTTCTAGCAAGGATGCAGAGATTAGGAAATGCCAGGAGTATCCCTGAGACTGGGTCAGAGAGGGAGATAGCAAATGGGCAGGAGAGAGCCTAGTGTTTTTTACTAAATTTTTCTATGAGGAACTTGCTGATCTTTGGGGGAAAGAAAGCTGTGGGGTATTTCTTTCTGATAAAACATTAGTGTAATGTATAGAGTTCAGAAGTAAGGGAACACTTCAAATCTAATTAAACACCAAAAGGCTCACCAGCAATAGTTTTTTCAGTCTTCATTTCAGATAGTACTTTGATAATCATTTCAGAGCTAAATCAAGCATTTGTGAAAACTGAGTCAGCCATAAAAATCATGAGTGAGTTTAAAAATACTTTTCCCCCCCTTTTTTGTCTGACTTTATTTTTCAGACTATAAATCATGTTCATTTGTCTTGTGCTGTCTTTGCTCTCTCCTACAAATAAGGGGGGAAAAACCCCTTAAAAATGAAAAGCTGATATTTTCATAGGAAGAGGTGCAGCTTTAAGAAAAACTTCAAATACTGAAGACTCTGAAAAATGCAGGAGCTGGGAACACAGATATCAACTGTCTATATTCACATCTACTGCTTCAGGTCTAGAACAGGAAAGCTGAGTTAACATGGGCATAAATAGCATGGTTCGGGGCAGGACTAGACTTTCCTAGATTTCAGTGCTTGTGAAATTCCACAGAAACGTAAAAATCTCAGATATGAGACAGAAAGTGTTGGGCTGAAGGAAGGTAGAATATTTTTTGAGCTGCCTTTGAAATACATGATATGTAGGAGTTACACTTTGGGCTTTTAAAATAGATCGTAAATCTACTTAAAGGCGAGCAGCAAGGAGGTTTAGAAGCTATTTTTAAAACAAGCTTTTTCCTTGGCATCTTATGAGCTGTTTCCCATCTAGTGACATATGCTTCTGGGCTATGGGAAAGGCTTATTGCCTTCTATGACCAACTGACTCGGCTACTGGATGAGGGAAAGGCTGTGGATGTGGTCTTCCTGGACTTCAGTAAAGCCTTTGACACAGCTTCTCACAGCATTCTGCTTAGGAAACTGTCAGCCTCTGGCCTGGACAGGCGCACACTCTCCTGGGTGGAAAACTGGTTGGATGGCCGGGCCCAGAGAGGGGTGGTAAATGGAGTTAACTCCAACTGGAGGCCAGTGACAAGTGTGGTTCCCCAGTGCTCAGTGCTGGGTCCAGCTCTGTTCAATGTCTTTATCAATGACCTGGATGAAGGCATCAAGTGCTCCCTTAGCAAGTTTGCAGTCGACACTAAGCTGGGTGGAAGTGTTGATCTGCTGGAGGGTCGGGAGGCTCTACAAAGGGATCAGAACAGGCTGGACCTCTGGGCTGAGTCCAATGGCATGAGGTATAACACAGGCAAATGCCGGGTCCTGCACCTGGGGGACAACAACTCTGTGCAGTGCTACAGACTAGGAGAAGTCTGTCTAGAGAGCTGCCAGGAGGAGAGGGACCTGGGGGTGTTGGTTGACAGACGACTGAACATGTGCCCAGGTGGCCAAGAAGGCCAATGGCATTTTGGCTTGTATCAGAAACGGTGTGACCAGCAGGTCCAAGGAGGTTATTCTCCCTCTGTACTCGGCACTGGTGAGGCCGCTCCTTGAATCCTGTGTTCAGTTCTGGGCCCCTCACCACAAGAAAGATGTTGAGGCTCTGGAGCGAGTCCAGAGAAAAGCAACAAAGCTGGTGAAGGGGCTGGAGGACAGGCCTTATGAGGAGCAGCTGAGAGAGATGGGGTTGTTTAGCCTGGAGAAGAGGAGGCTGATGAGAGACCTAATTGCTCTCTATAACTACCTGATGGGAGGTTGTGGAGAGGAGGGGGATGGCCTCCTCTCCCAAGTGAGAAGGGAATGGACAAAAGGAAATGGCCTCAAGCTCTGCCAGGGGAAATTTAGGCTGGACATTAGGAAAAAAAAATTCATGGAAAGTGTCATTGGGCACTAGATCAGGCTGCCCTGGGGGTGTTTAAGGCACGGGTGGACAAGGTACTGAGGGGCATGGTTTAGTGTTGTATAGGAATGGTTGGACTCGATGATCTGATGGGTCTCTTCCAACCTGCTTATTCTATGATTCTATGATCCTACTTCTGTTGCACCATGGGAAACTATGTTGTTTGGACAAAGCTTAGCTTTAATAAAGGACATCTCAAATGCTGCAGACTTCATGTACCTGAGTACCTCTACTCCTGTTCTTCTGGTTGTTTATTCAGATACTTCCAAATTTATGTTATGTTCCAAGGGCCTGACTTTTATTCTTAAAGAGTTTTGGCTATTGTTTATGCCTCTAATACTTGTAGTTAAGAACTACTCTCAACATTAATGTGCATCAATAATTCTGAAAATTTAGATAATCAATTCATAATTCTTAGATCTTGTCAATATTTGTGAATATTTCATTTGGAAATGCTCTGATCTTCTATTTTGTTTTAATAGAAAAATAATGGGAATTATTGCCTGTGACTCTTTAGATATCTAGCTAAACTTTCTGGACTTCTTTTGAATAAAAATACACATTTCTAATTTCCAAAATTCAACAAGATATGCAAATGTATTTCTTTTGCTCCCACTTAACTTTTTCCTGTTGTCAACCTAGCTTCATGCTGCTAACTAAATAGTGGTGCAGCCTGCACACTCATTCTACATCCGCTATTATGACAACTGGCAGGCTTTGGTCATTATTTTATAAGGCATTTTTCAGTCTATTTGATGAAGCCTAATATGGTCTTTCACAAAAGAAATAAAAGCCAGAGGATATAACCTTGATCTTTAATTCATAAAGTTCTAAATGGGAAAAGGAGCATCTTTCTTCCTCTTAAATACAAAAGCCTTTGATAGTGTGGCAGACTGGATGGTGAGTTCAAGTGGCAGATTGAGGTTCACTGGCTGTGCAAGGCAGGCAGATGTGCCCGACATGCAAAGATGTAGGGGCAAAAGACGAACAGAAGGAGGTTGTCCATCTTTGATTTACAGCCTGATAATTAAGCACCATAATGTTTTTCTCTGGCCAGAGATTGAGGACTAGCCTCCGGAATGCTCCTGGCTGAAAAGGAACTTGTATTAGTTGGGCAAAGAGGCAAATTTTCTCAAGATTATCAGCCTTGCCATTCTGATGGCAAAACAATGTATGTGTTCCCTGTGCTGGCAGCATATGTACAGTGCAGAAAATTCAAGGAAGAAAGGTTTGAGACTTCATAACAAGAAGAAGAGTGAGGAGAAACACCTTCCAACAAGATTCTGTCATGTCTGGCATGGGGAAGTTTGTTTTTCAGGGAGGCATGTGGCATGACTGCCACGATAGTGAGATGGGAGCTACTGAAAACCAATACACACCCCTCTGGAGGTACCCAGTGGGAATTGTTAAGTGTAGAACCGAGTTCTGAATCCTCCAGCTTGGATACCTTACTTCTCATCCTAATTGGCTGGCATCCACTGGGTAATCACAGCCCTAAATCTTCTTTCTCTAAAAGGTGTTCCTCTCCCCCCCAATGAAAGATAGGGAGACATGCTTGTAGGAGGGAAATACAAATGAGAAATCATGACTAATCTCTTAGATATGACACCCACCCATCGGGAAGCTTGGATTCCCGTCCCTGCTCCTGAAGCTATTTTGTACTAAAATATTAAATGGCTAAGGCACTATCCTGGCTGAGGCAACAATACAGGTCTTCCCCTCAAGATCAGTGCTTTCACCATACTACCACTGACTCTCTTTACTGGCCCAGCAATTGTGGGCTCTTAACTACACGGCAGGGCAGCTTCCTTAGAAGGAGCAGGAAGCATCTCCTGGTCTCCTCCTTCCCAGCAGTGCTAAATTGAAGATTGGGGCAGCGTGGCTGGAAGTGCTGTCAGGAAAAAAAGACCAAAAAAAAAAAAGGACCTAGATCTCCTGTTTTCTGGGTGAATGCTGTAGCCATCTGCATATTTTACAAAAGGCAGCAGCCTCTCTGCTGTCAAAATACATTTGAGGCTTTCTTTATGAAGCCCCAGACCCTTTTGATGGCTGTAGAACGCATTCTGGATGAATCTTTTTTGGGTTTGGTTACTAAACTTCTGTGGTGTGCCTTGCTTGCATTGGGTCCTAAATGCTTTCTGTTGCTGGGAAGCCTTGTATTTCACACTACAGTGATAGCAGTGGATAGAGGTTTTGTTGTTTCTTATTACTGCAGGTAAAGCAGCATCAAAGCCAAGGCATATAAATAAAGCTCTGCACTGGACTGAAGTGACTAATATGAGTCATAGCCAAGCAAGTTGTGTGAGATCTGGCTCTAATTTAGATACTTCTTGTGGGTGTGCTTTTAAAAAAAACAAAACACCCTTTTCAGACTTGCACTAGACTTCTGTGATCAGCTTTAACTGAAACATGTAAACAAGGCAGTAGTAAAAGAAGGTGTAAATCTGAGGCAGTCCTAGGAGGCACCAGAAGGAATTTGCTGATAGAAATTGTAGCCGTGCTGGGCCATCCTTTCCCCTTCCTGCTGAGATATACTTTGGTTTGCAGCCCCATGATTTACATGACTTGCCAAGACCTCTTGCTGACCTGTTGGATCCAGCTACCGTCTTGAATTATTTAAATTATAAATGTATGAATTCAAAAAGGAGATACCCTGATCCAAAACTCTTGTTGCATTTAAATATTTAATTAGGAAAAATATAGAGGTAGACTAGAAATAGTAACACTTGGAATGTACCATACTGAAGTGCTTGTAGGAAGGCACTATCAACATCTAGCAAGTAACAGATGCATAGAGCAGCTAGTACTGCTTGCCAAACTGGTTGGTTATAGTTGGTAATGTTTCTTGCCAGTGTTCATAAAGAGGTTCCATGCCATAAATTGCTCACATTTCAATGTTCAAAATCTCATTTTATTTGGGTAAGATTAAATGCAAGTCAAATACTATAAATATACGGGTGAGGCAATGAACTTATACTTCCTGCAGGACAAAATCCTGGGGTTTGGGGGTTGTATTTGACATCTTAAAGAAAAATATTTTGTGATAAAGAAGCAGTTAGATGATTTCCTAGGTTACTCCAGTTGGGATAAAGGGAATCTTCAAATATTCATTTATATCCCTTATTTTAGAAAATGTTTTAGTGTATTTTTTACCCTTTATGAAAGATAACATTGCCAACACCACTTTCTCAAGCCCTCAAATATGCCTCCCAAACTACATGAAAGACTGTGTTTAACTTACCTTGTTGTGTTTTGCAGCTATAGTTTCCTGTCCAAGAACAAGAGTTCATATTCCTTTTAAGTGAAAAAAATCTTTACTATTTCCTCATGTGAATCCAGGAAACAAACTTATGGAAGGGCTGAAACTCTTGAGTCTTGAGAAAAGTAGACACTGGAAAAGGAATAGTAACTAAGAAAAACCAGCAATGAAGAACATCACCCTGACACTCATTTTAAAATCTCTGGGACCTGAACCTTTCCTGCTGCTGAGGTTTGCTATTGCCTTGCAGGCACAAGCTCTTGCTGCAGCCTTTATCTCTAGGAGATTGTTAATGCATGCCCTTCTCCCCCTATGCTGCCTGCTTTCATGAAACCTGTAGCAAGGAGAATGTCCTTGAGTACACTATAATACTCTTGTCAAAACTGCTAACACTACTTATTTTTCAGTTGCTATTTTGGTTTGGGTTTAATTTTCTTGTCGTTAATTCAAAACTAGAAAAGCAGATGAGGCTTTCTGATAAAAACCAGCATGCTCTTTTTAACTGGAGACAATAGCAAGATTTTAAATAATTTATATTAATGCTTGGTAAATCTCTAGGGCTCTTACAACCTGCAAGAAAAACTCATGGTGCTCAGTACCGGCAGCACATGTATGATCTAGTGTATCACAGCTGGACTCCTAATGCTCATGATGATCTCAATTTTACTGTAAACTGAATTGTGTTTTCTTTTCATGTATTTCAGTTATCTGTTCTCTTAATGTAGACGGTATTTCTAAACATTTGAGAAATGTACTCATTTCCAATAATGTAGTTCTCACAATAATTGTATTTTCAAATTTAGGTCAAATAGCAAGCTTACAGCTACTAAAAGCTGGTATACTCTTTCCTCCTAGCACTGAACCATCTTGGAACTTCATGCATGCCCAAGGCTGAAGGGAACATCATGCTGAAACATCCTAAGCTTATTCAGGTGCATCAGTATAACTTTTATAGTGAATCTACTAAAATATGAAGAATACATAGGTGTTCAATTTTTGTCAAATTTTCAAGGAATCTTGCTAAGCTGTAAGACTTGGATTAAAAGAAATTGACAGCTTGATAATTTTCCTTACTAACACTCTTACTAAGATTGTTTTCCTCTGGTGAACCTAGACGCTTTTTGGAGGGTGCAGACTTTTCCTGAAGATAACTTTCACCGTACCACTCCAGTGTATATGTATTAATTTCTTGTTATTACTGAAAATGTTACTAAAAGATGTGTAAATTAGTCTTAAAATGAGGAAAATAACAATCTCAGTTTCTCTTACATTTTTCAGTAAAAAAGGTGAAGCTTGGGCTCTTGGTCATGTAGTTCAGCAAAGCTGGCAGAAGCAAGCACTGGCTTAGGAAGTTATGCCTATGTGCCTGCCAGCGTCTCTTATTCCTTGCTAGGAATCAGTTATCAGGGTGGTCCTTGGATTAGATGACCCTGATCTAACCTGGGAGAGTGGGAACTGACCAGGGGATTTGGCTGAATAAATTGATGCAGCAGCCTAGTAAATAATGAAGACTTAAGAGCTGGTGGTGTGCAGCGTATGAGAAAAGTTCAATCAGCTGAATGCAAGCTCCAGCTGCTCTTATCACAAGATCTTCGACAGCTCTGCTTGAAAAACAAGAGTAAAAGCAAGGACTTCTGTGAGGGTAGGATAGTTATGTTGGCAAGGGTGATTCTGCTATCAAGAATGTCAAAATGTAGTGTGTGCTTCCAAAAGGTGCTGAGAAATTGGGAGACAAGGTGAGCCCTGAGGGTGACAGAAGGGCTAGAAAGTAAGATTTATAGAGAGAGTCGTGGAGCTTAGTCCCTTTAGCCTAGCAAAGGTTAAAAGGAACTAAAACTGGAATTAGATGACATATAAGTCTAGCAAACAAGGAAATGTCAGCAGCAATAGTAAAAGCTGCATCATTTGATTCTGAATACTGATGCCAACCTCTTGTGAACTCAGGCCATTTTAAAGTAAAAAATGAAGGTTTGTCTGAAAGATTCTCCCTTGATGTTGGCAACTTACCATCTTTTGCCCACATGGATGGGTCAACTGAGTCACTCTCCATTTTTGCTAAGCTCGAGTGTGATTCTTTTGTTCATAGGCAGGACTAAGGAAGAGATTCTTTGCCTGAACTTGGCACTGGTGAAGCTGTACCTTGAATACTGCGTACAGTTTGGGGCCTCTCAGTACAAGAAAGACATCGAGATGCTGGAGCATGTCCAGAGAAGGGCAACAAAGCTGGTGAAGGGGTTGGAGAATAAGTCTTTTGAGGAGTGGCTGAGGGAGCTGAGGTTGTTTAGTCTGGAGAAAAGGAGGCTTAGGGGAGACTTTATCGCTCTTTACATCTACTTGAAAGGAGGTTGTAGGGAGGTAGGGGTTGGTCTCTTCTCCCTGGTAACTAGTGACAGGACAAAGGGAAATACCCTCAAGATGCACCAGGGGCACATTAGGTTGGATATTAATTGGAATTTCTTGACTAAAAGCATTGTCAAGCATTGGAAGAGGCTGCCCAGGGAGGTGATTGAGGCACCATCCTTAGAGGTGTTTAAAAGATGAGTAGATGTCATACCTGGGAACATGGTCTAGTGGCAGACAACAAGGCTATATTGGTGACTGGACTCAATGATCTCAGAGGTCTTTTCCAACCAAATCCATTCTATCATTCTGTAATTATTTTTCTGGTATTTAGAACAAAGGAAGTTGTTCCCAGGAAAGAAAAAAGTGCCTGGGAAGGTGAAGAAATAAACCTGAAGATTTTGGTTTTTTAAGGTGCAGTTTAAACTCTGATTATACTCTTCATGTTTTGGAAAAAGGAGTGGCTGTCTCTGTTCCTACCCAAAAAGGGGGCTCCTCTTTCTAGTGGCAACTCTGCACTTGGCCTGATGATCAAGTCCTACTACATCCTCAGAAAGGAGATTTCCTGCACAACTGGACTCTGAACCAGCCCCTCCCATCACTTAGTTCCCTCTTATGACAGTAAATGTCAAACTAAATCTCTTTTCCTTTCATATGAGACAACTTCTGGCATAAAAGTTCTAGAAACCAGTTGCATAACTGTCCATGTAAACCCTCACTTTTTATTAATCAACCCTTTGTACTTAAAAGCTGAAATAGATTACTTGAGCTACAAAAAAATCCCTGTGCTTGGAAGCTCACAGATACTCTTGTTGCTGTGATAGCCACAAAAAGGTCACTGGCTTGCATAGTGGTACTGCTCTTCCAGGAAGCAATGGTTTTGGGGCTGCATATTTTTAGATATGTCTAGAAACAAAACCTTGTGCTATAGAAGAAAACAAGATTGCAGTAATGAGTGACAAAGTGGTGCTACAACTAACGTACTTCTTTAACCCTGCATTCGTGTGCTTATTAAACATACCATTTAACTGCTGATACATGGTTTCAATCAGTGGTGAGATCTAGATGTATGTATCTTTCCCAAGTTAATTAATCTTTTGTTGAAATTTACTGGGCTAGCCTTCAGCTGCTACAAACCTGCTATAGGTAATGTAGGATAATGGTAGGCTAATGGAGGTGAGAATCCTATCTAATTATCTAAATCACAGTTTTCCACCTAAGTTATGTATGTGATGCCAAGGATGGAATTGTCTAATTCCACCTTTCCATGTAGCTAAATAAGTGGAATTATTTTTTCTTTATTAGCAGCACACTTGCAAGGAGATCTGCAAAACTTATAATGGGCAATGAGGTATTGTAAAGCTATTGGCAATATATAGAAGTAAAAGTGAATGATGAGAATAAAAATTGTCTAAAGAAGGAAATCACATGATGTGTCATCTACAAATGATTAAGATGGGGGTAGGTTCTTTCAGATCACTTCTGTTTCCAGAAACCTCTGTTTTAGTGCTTCTCTGTTTTGTAGTCAGTGTTGAATGTTTTCCTGATTAGTTAAAAGGGATCCTTCAAAGGAACTCACATCGGGGTTTCAAAATCAGTAGTGGTGGTTGAAAGGCTGGGTCTTGGCTTAATGTACAATAATCTGGATTGTTTAATAATAAGAAAACCACAATCCTTAGTAAATTATATTACAATGACAAGATATTGCTATTCAGCAACTGGCAACATTAAAAAAAATGGAATGACAATTTCATCACATAGAACTAAGATGTGATGCCACAACCATCAAGAAGCAGGAGCAGGGTTTCTACAAGACTAATCCAAAAGCTTAGAGCACCATGCATTGCTTTTTAGTGTCAGTTCAACAGTATACCTGCCCAGTGTGGAAGTGTTGACATAGTGAGGGGAGGGATAGCATCTGTTTTGGTGACTGTGCACCTTACTCATGTAGTTGACCATGAGGAGGTCTTCAGAGATAGAGTTTCTAAAATAATCATCTCAAAGAGGGATGGGAAACAGCCTTTATTTCTGAAAGGTAGCTAGAGGTAACTAAAGGACTGCAGAGGTGCAGGTTGCATCTTGCCACTCTGAAAACAGTATATCCTGGAGCTAATGTCATGGCTCAAAGATGTGATAACTTTGACTTGTTACAGCACCTCTTGTCAAAATAGATTGTTTGTGGCTTTTTCATGTTTGTGCACCTTCTGTAAGCGGTGAATGAACAAAATTTACTTGAACTGCTGTAGGGAATAATAGACCTACCAGCGTTAAGCTTGCATTCAGATTTATTCAGGCATAAACTAGAGCAAAGCTCCATGTCCAGAGCTTTGAAAGCTGTTTTCTATTGAGGTCTCCTTCAGTTCTTCACATGAGGCAGTAGTATGGAACCCCTAATCTCATCCCCATTTCCAAGAATGCTGCATAAGTTTTGGTTTTATCGTGATCCAGAGGGAGACTTTCCCAGATGGAAAGGATAGTTTGATTCCCACATTCCTCAATCTGGAGGAGAGCTTGTGCAGAAGCTGGGTGTCTAATGTGTCACTGCTAGGGATGAGCTGTGGCATTTCACGAAAAGGTTCTGAGACTGCCAAAGACCTGAGGCTTTCAGGCATTTTGCACTCTGAATGTGGTGGAAGAAACTCTCTGTGATTCTAACTATCACTAATAGCCTATGTTCTTTTTCACCCCAGGCTTTTCTTTGCACCAGTTCATTTTGAGATAGTATAGGCAAATGGATTTAAGATTGTCACATTCTCGAAGCACCTCTGGTGATGGAATAAATAGTTTCAGAAATGAATTGCTAGGACTGCAGAAATATTTAGCTCCTTAGGAATTCTTCCCTTATAAGACTTGAAGTAAAGAGGGTCTGACTCACAAATAGCACTTTTCTTTCAATGCTGTCTCTATAGAAGGAGCTACATATAACTTAGCCCTTGTGTCTGCACTTGTGCTGTACCCTGGAGTGTACATTATCTTCTCATGCATCCCATGAGTTATGCTGATGTGAATTATTTTTAATCAAAAATAGTTTTATTCTTTTGAAAGAACCTTCAGAAATTCCAGAAGGATGGGGAGAAACTCAAGTAGTGTTGTTACAATGCTTTTGGTCCATCCTGATACAGATTGGTTTTGTGGACTATGAGAGTATGAAGGAAGTAACATAAGCCTACTGGACACTATTGCCCTATTCTGGAATGGGCTCAGCTTGAAGTATAGGCAAAACTTAACTGCTACACCTATGTCAGCCAGTACTGTTACTCAGCATCCTTCACTTTGTGTCCTAAATATTGGGCTTTCATGACTAAATGAAGTCTGTACTTAAAATAAGTTACACTATAAGACAATCCGTCTGCTTAGCCTCCTGCAGACAGACTGCAAACTGCTCTACCTGTGCTCCAAGCCACCTGGACATACCAAACTGATGCAAAGTCTCTGTGTTCCCAAAGACTCTGCAGTGCCCTGGCAGGGTTTATGATGTTCTGGTTTGGAGCTGGTGTGGAGCGAGGACAGGTCTAGGTAGCCCTGCTCCTTTGCTGAGTACCCTACCAGACTTGAGGAAGAGCCAATCTGAGCAGGACAATCCAAATCTGTGCTCTCTTTTCCACACAATTACTCCACATCTGGTGGGCTTTTAAAGCAGCTGCTGACATCCTGAATATCATAGCTTTCCTATAGAGTTCTGGATGGGAGGGCTCCTTATCCTTGTCTCTGAACTCTCCAAAGCCAAATGTGATAGACTGTACTTTCAAGTATGTTAGTCTGTTTTTAAAGGGGGAAGACCACAAGGAAAGCAAACTCTGGATTTCTTTCATGAAGAGTTAAGATAAAGGCGGAAGAAGCTGAAATTAAGTCTTTGAGGATGACAGGGAGGGAGATTGTGGAAAGTAGCTTAAATATATAGCTTGGGATCTTTTTCTAGCTGATAATCATAGAAGCTACTGGAGGTTTCAAAAGTGGCTGTCTGTATAATTTTGTGACAAAAGAGCCCAGTGGTTATATATGTGGCTATGACAAATATATCAAAAAGTAGTCCTATGAGCCATTAATGTTACATGTCAGGACTATGACTGGTGGAAGAAAATTGCACTATTGTCAAATGAAGCAAGGGAAGGGGTAGAAATATCTTGACATGCCTTGGATATAGTGAGATACTGTGCTAAAAGGAGGACTAGGGAGAATCTTCAGTCCTCACTAGATGTAGAGGGAACAACAGTAACAGGTGATGAAAACAAGGCTGAAGTACTCAATGCCTACTTTGCTTCAGTCTTCAATAGTAAAGAAAGTTGTTCCCTCTGTGTACAGACCCAGGAACTAGAGGAGCAGAATGAGGTTCCGACAATCCAAGAGGAGGTGGTTAGAGACTTACTTGCCCAGCTAGATGTTCACAAGTCTATGGGGCCAGATGGAGTCCACTCAAGAGTTTGGAGGGAACTGGCAGATGTGCTTGCCAAACCCCTTTCCATCATCTTCCAGCTGTCTCGGATGACTGGGGAGGTACCACTGGACTGGAGGCTGGTTGATATCGTGCCCATCTACAAGAAGGGGCACAAGGCAGATCCAGGGAACTACAGGCCAGTCAGTCTGACCTCAGTGCCAGGGAAAGTCATGGAGCAGGTGATCTTGAGTGCTATTATGAAGCACTTACAAGAGAACCAGGTGATCAGGCCCAGTCAACATGGGTTTACAAAAGGCAGGTCTTGTCAAACTAACCTGATCACCTTCTATGACAAAGTGACTAGACTCTTGGATGAGGGAAAGGCTGTGGATATAGTCTTCTTGGACTTTAGTAAAGTCTTTGACACAGCTTCCCACAGCATTCTGCTACGGAAACTGTCAGGCACACACTCTCCTGGGTGGAAAACTGGTTGGATGGCCGGGCCCAGAGAGGGGTGGTAAATGGAGTTAACTCCAACTGGAGGCCAGTGACAAGTGTGGTTCCCCAGGGCTCAGTGCTGGGTCTAGCCCTGTTCAATGTCTTCATCAATGACCTGGATGAAGGCATTGAGGGTACCCTTAGCAAGTTTGCAGACGACACTAAGCTGGGTGGAATTGTTGATCTGCTGGAGGGTCGGGAGGCTCTACAAAGGGATCAGAACAGGCTGGACCTCTGGGCTGAGTCCAATGGCATGAGGTATAACACAGGCAAAAGCCGGGTCCTGCACTTGGGGGACAACTCTGTGCAGTGCTACAGACTAGGAGAAGTCTGTCTAGAGAGCTGCCAGGAGGAGAGGGACCTGGGGGTGTTGGTTGACAGTCGACTGAACATGAGCCAGCAGTGTGCCCAGGTGGTCAAGAAGGCCAATGGCATCTTGGTTTGTATCAGAAATGACGTGACCAGCAGGTCCAGGGAGGTTATTCTGCCTCTGTACTTGGCACTGGTGAGACTGCTCCTTGAATTCTGTGTTCAGTTCTGGGCCCTCACCACAAGAAAGATGTTGAGGCTCTGGAGCAAGTCCAGAAAAGAGCAACAAAGCTGGTGAAGAGGCTGGAGAACAGGCCCTACGAGGAGCGACTGAGAGAGCTGGAGTTGTTTAGCCTGTAGAAGAGGAGGCTGATGGGAGACCTCATTGCTCTCTACAACTACCTGAAGGGAGTTTGTGGAGAGGAGGGAGCTGGCCTCTTCTCCCAAGTGGCAAGGGGCAGGACAAGAGGGAGTGGCCTCAAGTTCCACCAGGGCAGGTGCAGGCTTGGCATAAGAAAAAAATTCTTCACTGAAAGGGTAATTAAGCAATAGAACGGTCTGCCCAGGGATGTGATGGAGTCACCTTCCCTGGAGGTGTTTAAGGTGCAGGTGTATGAGGTAGTGAGGGGCATGGTTTAGAAATTGGTGGGAATGGTTGGACTTGATGATCTGATGGGTCTCTTCCAACCTGGTGATTCTATGATTCTACGATAAAATTGATGGGAATTTGTGATACACGTTCTTCGCTAGCAGAGTTAAAGAAGCATAATGATAAACTAGTTCTCATGAACAGTATTTAGAACATCTTAAAAATTCCTGAAGAAGCTTCCCTATTAATTATAACTTAAAAACCAAATGCAAACCTGAAATAGTAGAGATTTTTTTCCCCATTATGTTATCTATTCCTATGGTATTTTCAAGTCCCAGCTGCTGCAGTAGTGCTGTTCTTCAGTGCATCCATAATGGGCTAAATCCCACTCACCTTAATCACATCAGCACTGTGACATCCATGAATGATTTGCCCCAGTTAACTGGTATAGGATTTGTTTTTATTTCAACAATTTTATGACCTCTTTCATTACTACATTGCAAGCTAGAATTAAACAACAAATCTCCAAATTTTGAGACACAGAAAGAAGATGCACAGAAGGAAGAGGAAGAAAGGAAGAAACATGACTGGCTTTTTTTCCTGCATTGAAAAGGATAGGCAAAATTTTCAAAGCTTTTCAACAGTTTGACTTAAAATACTCTCTGAGAAAAATGAAGTCTCAGGAGAATTAGAGAATTAGAACTTCTGGGCTCTTGTTCCAACTTCTCTGCCAGCTTTTTACATGACCTTGGCTACACTAAGTGTCTCAGCACAGTCACTTACAGGAAGGATACTTAAAATGTCTGAGCCACTAACCAAACTTCACATTACCAATGTTTGCCCTAACTTCACAGCTATCCATTATCTTAAGGCTCTGTGGGCTGGCCAGCACACTGTTCTTAATTTCTGTTCCAGCTTATCCAGCTGGAATGGACTTGCACAAACTGGTATCTTTGTATAAAAATGCTCACTTATTCTGCCCCAAATGGCTACTGAAATATGAAAATCCTAATGTTATAACTCGCAGGTATTTAGTTTAGCATGATGCGTATCAAAGCAACAACAGCAAAGTTTTAGACCTAAGGCATAAGTATGCCATGAATTTTGTAAGAGGAAAAAGACTAAGGACTTAGGAGAGTGCCAGGAAGGTCTAAGTGGTTAGAAAACTTTACTTCTGCATAAACACAGGTGTTGTGACCAAGTTTTACTTGGTTTGAAGAATGGCAAAACATGAGTGATGTTGGGGGAGATTGCTTTATGTAGTCAAACCTGCATGATATGGAGAGCTCAAGTCACTATCCTACCTGTTATACTAATGTCATTCTGGTAGGAAAACACAGGTTCCTCATGTGCCTTACTTCTTGAAGTCCAACCTAACCGTCAGTTGATTAGCTGACAGGATGAAAATAGTAAGTATTCCCAACCATCTTCATTCTTCTTTACCCCCAACCTCCATCATAAAATGTCAGTCTAATGACTGAGAAACAAGACTATTAAATTCTACAATAAGTAAGTTATTTCCCTGTTTATTGGTACGTACTGAGACCTACTTATCCATATTCATTGGAAGCTAACGAATCGAGACAAAGGGATTTTTTTTCCTTGAATTACTCTTCAGAGGAGTATCTTTTAATTAAGGGACAGGTTCAAGAAAGTTATTTAGGGTTTTTTCCTTTTTCTTTATGTTTGGGTTTTGGTTTTGTTTTGGTTTTTTTTTTTTTTTTTTTTTTTTTTTTGTGGTAATACTCCCCTTTCCCTTGCTTTTTCACCCGTCTTTGAATTTGAAGCCTTTAATTCCAAAGATCCCCATGTAAATCTATCTGTTTGCCAGCTTAGTGGACATTTGAGACTGAAAGGTCCCAGAGATGTATTTCTAAGTTTAATCAAAACCAATTTGTAAGTGTTACAAATGTTTGAAGTACTTCAAACACACACATGACCACTCATTTCTCAGCTACCTGAATACATTCATACAATGTTGGTTATCACTATTGGATCCACAATTTTTTCAATGCTATGGATATTAAAACTACACATGGTACCAGGAACATACAACACTTAAAATATGTACATGTACTATCTTATAGGGCTTGTATTGATTGTCTTACAAATATTTCACTTATGGTAATACTTTTATTTTTTTTTGTGGAGTTTCTGTGTTGATAGAATCATGGACTGGTCAGTTGAACCACAGCTTCTGTCTCCCCGTATGCAATTTCCTTCATAGGGTACAGTTGCTGAAAAACAAATCAGCTGAGTAATTCTAATGCCCCTTGATACAAAGTCAGGAGGCATAGGCATCCAAGCTATTACTTGCATCGCTCTCATAAAGTCAGCATCAGTCAATTCTGGCAAAACAAACAATCTTTGTAACAGGTTATCATGCAATTAACAGCGCACTAAGTCCACTTTTGCATTCTCTAAGGCTAATTGTTTTAGCAACACTTATATAGCAGCGATATTGTCTACCTGCTTATTTAAGACCTCTTGTAGTTGTCTAGAAAAGTAATGTAAATAATGCCATTTTCCAGATTTCTTTTTTATCACAAATGCAGGTGTGTTCCAAGGACTATTAAATGGGACTATATACCCATGATCTCCTCCACTAAATTTTGCGATGCGCCCAATTTTTCACTTGTTCATAGTTCCAATACCTATTCCCATTGCATTTAACGCATCTCTCCCCAACAAGATTAGTGGAACATGCACAACTAAGGGTTACACTACAGCCATTTTAAGATATTCTGGCTTTCCTCCTTTTTTTTGTTTTGTAAAACCTTAATGTTCACTTCAACATAAGAGGCTGAGTTGTAGGGACTAAGACAAATGTATTTCAGGGATTCTTCTGGACTCAAAACCTTGTGAACAATGCTCTACAGAGTCAGCTTGGAGCACAGCTGCTTTGAACAAAATTAAATACACTATCTGGCTATCATTTGGTATTAATACTAGTGGAAATGGTGTTCATAACACTAGTGGAGACAGCATCTATACCCTTGCTCGAACGATTCCAGTATAGTTTGCATCAATGACCCCAGGTAAAACAAAGATTCCCCACTGAATGATAATCATTCTAATAATAAGGCAGTAAAGCCAACCCCAAATGGTCCTTTTCTGTTCCATGGTATTGTGTGAAGTGCAGACAATTGCAGCACTACTGCTATGGTGCTGATCACGTTTATCTTGGTGCTGTGTCTGGTTCTTGCTCTCAGGTGAGAGCTGCTGCTTGCCGTGGAGGCATTTGTGTTGGTACATGCCTCTGAACCATGCTTTTGCTCCTGGCTTTCTGACAATACTGTCCGGTTCTTATCCCATTTTGATCTACACCAATAGTTAAAATGTTTCCCCTTTCCACACTGAGGGCAGATTTTAGGCCCTCTATCCTGGCATTGCATGTGGCAGTCTCTTTTAAAATGTATCTCCTTGCTGCGTCTCTAATAAAACGTATTTCTGTCCCAGATTGTGGTCAGGGCAGCAGATACCAGTTCTGCTTGATAGGTAAATGATCTCAGCTGTTGTTGTAGTAGTTTCCAGACTGCACCATATCTTTCTATATTTGTCATTAGGATTAATACTACATACAAGTGAAATGGAAAGCCAAAAGCAGAGGCTGATATCTCAAGTCAAAACCAGTTCAGAAACCCAATACAGAAAATGCACGTTAGTCCATATGCTGCTAACACATTTTAAATGGCCTTGAGTTCCATAAGGAACAAGTTTCAAACAAATTATACTCATCTGCACATACGAAATAGAAATCAGAGCCCATGTAACTACAGGTCACTGTGAATTCTAGGTACTGTGCACTCTGCTTAGGTTTTCTGACCCTGTTGTACATAAAAAACCATGCTCAGATACACAACAGTCAGCTATTTCATCAATCTGTTTCTGCCCTACCAGATAGATATCAGTATATTCCTCAAATGGGTAGACATGGTTTAAAATCTGTTTGAGTATTTCAGGAGTGCAGGTAAGATGAAAGTGTATGGCAGAACAGTCAAGCTGTGTCACCATTAACAACCAGCTCCCTGTTAAGGCAGTTGAAGCTATTCACATGTCCCAATTTCCTTTATACTTACATTTGTGTCACATAAATGTGCCAGGTGTAAACCTTTGAATATAAGAACTACGCCAAGCATAAACCCTTGACTCCAAGAACTTCCAAAGTGTAAGGAGTGGGCTTGCTTGAAAATACTTAAAATTGTGGGAACATTTTACAGAGAACAAGGCCTGGATGCTGTGAGATTGATTGATACTGAACAACTCTAACAAGGCCTTGAAACAGAGAGCTGAAAGATAAACAAATGCCAGCTGAAAGGAATATAACAGCTAGTTCAGTGGGAACAAGTACCAGCTGAAAGAAAAACAATTAAAGAGAACTATCAACATAGTTAATTTTAGTGTAACTTGGTTTCTTAGCATGTGCAGTAGTTTAGCCAATAATATGTTAGTAATAGCTTTATGGAGAGTTACCTTTAACCAATAATACACTGTAGATACCCTTGTGGGCACCCAGTTAAGTAACGAAAAAGGATTTATAAAGAAAGTGCTAAGCTCAATAAATCAAACACTCGCTGATCATACTGATCTCTGCGTTTGATTCTATGATGCTCCCATCAACAACTAATAACAAAGATTGCTGAAAAAATATGTTCTTATCTGGCAAAGGGTTGCTCTGAACTTTGGAGAATAGCATCCTACTCTTGTTATAACACATCTTCTGTTTCTTCAGCTGCCCTACAGTCACCAATTTTGTATGATAGCCATGTCTCAACGACATTTCTTTTTACAAAGAGAGTAACTTCTAGCTTGATTCAATTTGAGTTTTCTAGAACTCCTCAAGTCCAAGAATTGTATGTATGTGAAAGCAGGAAATGGCAGTGACATCCCCAGTTGTGACTGGGGATTTGACAGTAAATGAAATGTCAAGATAGTTGGAGAATTCAACCCTATTGAGAGAAAATGAATTTTGAGCTGTAGCCATGATGTGTGATAATTAAGGAAATAATAAGAAGAAAAGAGGATCAATAATCAGGAAAAGATCCATAATCAATAACATGTCAGTGTTTTATTTTTAACTTTAACAGCATATATTTAAATGTAGCACATCTGGCCTGGCTATTTGCCTACACTTAAAAGCCTTTTAAAAATAAAAGTTAAGCCATTGAGCAATAAGCTTATTTCAAACAGATATTTTCTTTAGGACTGAAGAAAGTTTTCACATTGTTTAAATATCAAGAAATACTTCCAACTTTGGGACTTTCTTAACACATCTTCATAATGGATTGTTTTGAAACAAGTCTTGGCATCATCAGCATAATTCAAAATGTACATCAGAACCCAAAATAAGTCTACTGTGGAGCCCTGAAAAGGTTGGACTTGAAAGCTACTCTTGGATCTGAAGCATGTTTGCTTCCATATCTTTATTTCATTATATACTTTAAAAAACATTTTGAGAAGGGATTAGGAAAAAATGTACTTCAGAGAAAACACTTTAAAATATCTCCTGTGGATTAATCATAAAATAGGACACTTCCTGATTAGGAAAGTATTATGAGACATAGCAGACCGAGTAGTAACGACAAAAATGGATTACATAGAATGACTCTGTTAGGAAGAACATGTACATAAAATTCTTGTACAGTAAAAAGCACTTCAAGCATTTTAAATATCTGTGGCTGTTTTCTGTAATATCCTAAGATAAAGAAAGATTTTAATCTATATACACACATGTGAAAATTAAAAAGTAAATTTCTACATGGACAAATTGGTTTTCCATTCACAACATGGTGCATTAAATTGAGCAGGATTGCATTACAGATTTTCTTCCTCTCTCACCCCTTGTTGCCTCATAGAAATAGCTAAGCTACAGTGTCCTGTTCTGCTAATGATATGTGATGTGTCCCAGACACATCCAAATGATTCCTGGCAGTTTGGGTCTATTATATCTTTTCCTGTTAAAAATTCTATAGGTTCCTGTCTTGCAGACAGGAATTTGACAGTGAAAGGAAAAGCAAAAATCTGAAGCATTTGTTAGCTATTGTCTTTAGAAATGCTTTCCTCTCTATGTTTTTAAGAGAATATCAAGAAAGCATCCTTGAGTATGTCCTCGGATATCTTTTTGTATGTTCTCCGTGAAACATTAGAAGAATGTCTAAAGGAAGAATGGAATATGGTAACATCCATGTCCACCCATGTACTTACAGAGACTGGGTTGAAGGGCAAGCACATTTATGTAAAAGCTTCAGTATTTTCATACAAACAGAAGTGATCTGTGAAATTGCATTGCTGGGTCATGAAGTGCAATGATCTGCACTGCAAGTGGAATTTAGCCTGTTTGCTGTTTTATCTGCCTAACTGTTCCTGAAACTAGTCAGAAAGCATGTACCTGGAGAGCTGGCCTTGGACTGATCCTCTCTGGCTGTATTTCCCACATGGACAATAATCCCAAATAACCATTAAGCAGAACTATCAACATCATGACCAACAACTTCCCTTCCCTACCCCCAAGCCTCAGAGTGCAAAGGGAACAAATGTGCTGCCACTGATACGTTGCTTTATTATAAGCAGTCATGCTTCTGAAGAACTCCTATCTGATCATCTTCTAAGAAGATATTCAACAAAAGTAGAATTCCACCCTTATTTAACTTGCCTAGCTTAGTGAGGTTGCACTAGTTGTCCGCTCTATCCAGTACAAAACCACTAACCAGTCCGGAAACTTTCAGAACCAAGATCTCCACATCAGTGACCCTTCTCCTTGTGCCTAGGTTTGAGGGGTTTTTGAGATTTGTAGATTTTTAGAAATTCAAATAGCTCTAATAATAATAAAGAAAAATGAATGAGTAGCTCAGTCTCCATTCCCCTCTTCTCCCTGAAGAATTTCTATGTACTCCCTCTTCTTGTCCCTTAGTACACCTGGTACAATTCCAATAAATCAGAAGGGTTTAAGTTAGTGAAATCAGATCTACCCCGTTAATTGACAAGGGATCTGCAGATGGAGAACTGAGAAATGCAGTAACACTTATTTTCCAATTACAGTTCCACAGCTTGTGCCTGTCATTTGCTTTCTTCTTAATAGTACTTCAAAATATTAGGAGAGGGCATGAAGTAATACTATTTTTTCCTGTCATATTTCATATGTTGTTACTTTAAGCATGCTGGAAACTAAAAATCTCCAGTATGTAATAAAGTGTTAATTTTCAGACCATGAAAGGCCAAGTCTGCCCCATTAAACTAATTACAGTGTTTACCTTATTAATACCCTTGAAAAATGTTAATTTCCTGTACAGTTGAGCACTTGAGTCTGTGTCCTGTCCTGGCTGTCCAGACACTTCCATGATCCTCACTGTTCATAACATAGATCTGACCTGACATTCTCACAATCCATTCTGGTTGATTGCTTAGTGACATTTCCCTGGGTAAAGCTATATTTTCATTTTTACACATAAGGAAAAGACAAAGCAGGTAGATTGAAGTATTTACCCAAGGCTATATGGGAAGTCTGACATAGTTGGGACCTGACTCCAAGTATCTGGATTTGCAGCATGGTCACCAGACAGCTGTTGTCAATAATTTTATTATTGTTACTGCGTACAGGCCAAAATCATTATGAGAGTCTTTTGTAGGAATCTTTTTTTTTTCCTTTATGTATTCCTAATTGTATTTTGTTTGCTTACTTTGACCCATATTAGATGTCATAAGTCGTATTATTTTGGGTAAAAGCTGAAAATTGTCACAAACTCTTTGATCAGCTGAGAAATTTGAGAGAATAATGATTGGATGCACAGTATATTTTGTATAAAAAAAAGTCAGATTTATACAAATATTGAGTGTGAAGTTTAATTCAATTTTCCTTCCACAGCACGGAGCCTGGTACTGCAGAGGTTATTTTAAAAGAATACTGTTTTAAACAGTATAGGAGTACAATAAAACTAAAAATACCACCACACTATTTAAAGCAGCTAGACAAAAAATAACTCCTATCCTAAGGCTTTTGCACTATTATCCAGAAGTGCCTGAGCATCAGGCAGGGTGTCTTAGCTAGCTTTAGGAGTAAAAGGGAAGTTGTATTATGAATTTTATTTTTGGTAGTCCATTATTTTTGGTAGGAGTCACTTTCCAAGAGAAATGTTGCAGCTTTCTGTAGGTCAGGCAGACTTAGAACTTGATCAGTTTGGCAAAAAGAAAAATAACCTGCCAGTGGGATACAGTTTCCCAGGAAAAGTTGTTGTGTTGCTATTAGCTGTCCCAGGCTTCCTGGGAGCAGCAACTTGCACTAGCAGAAAGGAATGCCAGAGTTTGTAAACTGAGGAAATTTTGTGGGAAAGAGTAGTGGTCTAGCCAATGGAAAAATTGTTGTAGCATAAATTCTTGCCACACTAAACAGCAACTGAGAAGACACGTGCCATACTACAACCTGGAGAGTTTTCATCTGGACCAAAGTTGACAGAGTCCTGAAGTCCACAATGAATTCTGATCTACGTGGATGTTATCCAGGCAGCTCTGGCCAACTGCTGGAAACTCTGTTTGCTCTCTCTTCTTTAAATGCTTTGATTATAAACACAACATTGTTTTATCTATGTCCAGATGTGTATAAGAACTATTGAAAATCATTGCATTATAGAAAAGCCAGACATCCTCCTTTAAACTACTTCCTTATCCCTGCCCCAAAGTACAAAGTGTGGGAGATATTAATCACAAGACATTTTTTTGTAGACTTTTTGTTTTCAAAGCACTAAAGAAACAATTAAGAAATATTACAGTAATGTTACAGCTTATCTCATATTTTAAAACAGAAACCAGCAATAGTTTGCTACTTGTCTGGGAAGCACAATAGCATTGAATGGGTACTCCTGTAGGAATTAGTCTATTGCTTTGTGTGTACCTCAAACAAGGTAATGCTAAGCTTTAATACTGGTACTTTTTCATAGTAACTAGAGACTGATTCTAGTCTCAGTAATGAGCTACTCTGGTTATAAAGCAGAGTGATATATCTGAATTTGGCCCTGCAGGGGTAATACTTACTTCAACTGCAGGTTACAATGCTTTTAAGACTGGAAGGTATCAAAGGCATTAGAACACCTTAATGAACATCTCAAATTCTGGATGTTTAGTGCCTCTTACAACATTCTCCGTGCTCATGTGTCAGTTGTCCTCTATTATCACTTCTGGATCACATCTTCTTTTGCCATCAAATGCCATTTTTACCTTGGATTCAGACCCTGCTCCTGGCACTTTAGCCTTGTCTCTTCTGTAAAAACTCTTCTATTGGCAGGAAAATTCAGGTACTCTATATCATTAGCCTTATAGAAAGAATCCCTGAAATTTTATTCTTGCACTAAAGCTAATTGTGTTGGGGAAAATGGGAATGCAGTGTAAGCCATTCCTTCTCTGTGTGCAACAAATGGAAATTTAGGGACAGGAGAACCTGGGAACAGAACCTTGACATCTGCACAGTATGAAGGGCCACTATTTTGTGATGTATAGTGACTCTTTAGAGGTGTTTCGGTAGTTTGTAGAGACATGGGTCCACCATACTGATTTACAGGGCTAAGAAATCAATCTGGGGTGCTTTCCCCATACACTTGGCTCACAAGGGACTGTATATGACTTGTCCAAATTCTGCCCCCCGTTTTCTGTTTGAAACTGTGTATGGTTCAGCTCTGTGATGTAATGTGTGCAACTCCTACTTACTCAATAGAGTTAGTATGTAGTCAGTCACATCTGCTAACAGTGTCAAAACAGTTCTTATTTGGTTTTTATTCCTGTTAGCTTTGTAGAGACAATGCAGCAAAACAGTGCATTTTTAACAGCTCATTTGCTGAGTTCACCATGGAGAATAGTCTCTGCTAGCTCCGTGTGAGCCAGATATGCTCCGTGCTGGCTCCTTTATGCTGGGCCAGAAGGATGTAGAGATCATAGAATCATAGAATCACCAGGTTGGAAAAGACCTGCCAGATCACCGAGTCCAACCATTTCTATCAAATACTAAACCATATCCCTCAGCACCTGCTGGGCAAGGAGTAGTTTCTCTTCAAGTTTACCTTCAATGTGAACTGGAGTCACAAATGTGGTGTTTCTCAGTGCCATGATTCAGAGAATATGCAAGCTTAAAGATGCCTTCATAAATAAACATAAAAAGAAATACCAGGTGTAACTCAAGTTGGACAGAGCTGTTGAGGCATAATTTTTCTTGCTACATCCCATGTATTCGTGAGAAGACAGGATTTGTACTCCATTTGTGTCAGTGCAGTAGAACTGACGTTTCTCTCATACTAATGTATTATTCAGTGGTACACAACATACGTGTTTATTTTATGTACAGATATAATTTCACTATTTTTCTTATTCAATAGCTTTCACTAGGAAGGATAATGGTAGCATATGTCCTTGTGATTTCTTGGTGGGGGCTGACCTTTAAATTTAGAACTGAAATGTTTAAAACTGAAATGTTTGTTGAGGCTGATGAACAGTCCTGGTATAAGTAATACAACTTACAAGAACAGGGAGCTGTGCTTGAAGACCTCAGGGACTTTTTTGCAGCAAGGATTTCTTGTATATGTGTGTTGGTTGTAACTCGAGACTGGAAGTTTTATGAGCATTTAAAGGTGGGAATAGGTGCTCTGTAAATGTAGTAGATGCCAAAGACACCTTGTAAGCTGGTAAGTCTAACTTTTGTAAACAGAGCCCCCAGTTTTCCTAACTGAAAGCAGGTACTGTCATCTTTTGTAGATCAAAGGCAGATATGGGAAAACTATTTATACAGAATAGTCCTTTCTTAGTATCCAGCAGATACAGTGATGTCATGGCATAATTAGAAGTTGGTTTACGTGATTTCACGTGTCAATTTGGAGTCTGAGAACTAAAAGGAATTGCTATGTCTGCAGAGACCTTGGTAGGTAGAGGACTTTAAATGATGATAGAAAACAGAGGCAGCTACAAGAGAAAGAAGAGCTGACAGAGCAAGGGCATGAGGAAGATCTGCAACAGCAGAGCTGGAGGAGCCAGTGAGGCTCAAATGAGGGGTACAGGGTTCTACCAGGAGAGCAGGTCGCAGTTGTGGTGAGGAGGAGAAGCTAATGCAGTAGAGCCAGCAACAGCTTGGATAAAGCCTTGACATCCTGCTGTTTTGGTGACGAAGCTCTGGGACCTGCTGACTGCAAACTGAAAGGGGAGAGAAGGTGCAGAAGATGGAGAAATGGCCAGATGGCTACACCAGGGTGCTAGGGAGGAAGGCTGTAAACAAGTATAATGCAACTTTGGGAGAGGGATTGTATCTTATTGCTTTTGTCTTCCTGTTGTCCTTTTCTCCTATTCAGTAAAGTAACAATTTATTAAGAAAACTATTTTGAGGTGTGGAAAAATTAGACGTTTGAGCACCAGCTTAGTTTGATTATGCCAGCTTTGATGTGGGGTTTCAAGCTTATGTTTTATTATTGGCTGCTGAAGTTTAAACCTGGCATCAATCAAAGCCTGTCAGTAATGTTGCAGGGGGCGCTGTGTAAACTCAGGACATCTGTCTTGAGTGATTAAGATTTTCCATAGTCTGTTCTTATGACTGAAATTGGAAGCTGTATGCTATTTAAGTGCATACCCACTTTTTCTTATTATTTGTAGGATAGTGTGACACATGAAGGAAGACAGTTGCAACTGAGCCCATGCCAGGCTTATCTTCACAGCATTTGCATGGAGAAGTGGATACGACCTTGCAGAACTACTTATGGTGACGGTGGATCTGCGCTTACTGTAGTTGTATTCATATTATTGCTATTATACATATTTGAAAAAATAGCAAAGGTGGGGAGTGTGCATGGTGTTGCTTGTTTGGAGTCTTGGGAAGCACTGATTGCAAAAAAAATGCCCTGAAAATCTCAGAACAAAACAACAGATAGTCATGAAGCACTGTGACAATCAAACAACAAGAGCAGAAAAAACGTTTAGAAGAGACATATGGTTTAACATGCTGGCCCATTTTTGGTTGATCTTTTTCCAATCCTTCTGCTCTCTCAACATAACCTCTCTCTCAGTCCCTCCCTATACCAGAAACCCATCTGCCTTTATCTGTTAATTCAGCCCTCTGTTACTATTGAATTGTTTATCAGCCAAATGAATGTGGATGATGGGCTCCTCCAGTTCCTCCAACCTAGTTAAAACAGGCCTACTACTCAGTGGTGGGCCAGTGCTGAGCAAAGTGTAAATTATTTATGATTTGTCTGGAGACCTTTGGGACAGAGGCCAGAACAACTGAGCATTTGGCATCTTCAAAAACATTTCCAAGGCCTGGATGCAGTCAGCAACAATCTCTTCTTCACCAGGCTACTGAGCACACAGTGATTTTGGCTTATGATTTCACAAAGTAAGAGGAATACCCCTGCTTGTCTTGTCTGAAATCTTCCATTTCAGTCTGGCACAGATCTCATGAGAAGTCTGAATTTATCCAACAGGTGAAACTTCCCCATAAAGGGAAATCTCAATCATTTTCCCCCTCTTGCTCTCCAAGTGACTTTGCCTTTCTCTCCAGTGTGAGGAGGTACTGATCTGACCTCAGTTCAGCTTGTAGAAAATTGACCCAGCAGAACAATGGGTGACTATCTGCTGGATTAATGAGCTAAACTGAATTACCAAAGGACCAGGTAAAAGCCTGGGCAGATGGGGTAGGAATACCATAACAGGAATTGGGTGCCCAGCAAAGCCAGACACATCCACTTTCAGTAAGGATTCATTCATCCTTTTCGAATAATTGCCCTCATCAAGAGAATCATAGAATCATAGAATCAACAGGTTGGAAGAGACCCATTAGATCATCGAGTCCAGCCATTCCTATGAACTCTAAACCATGTCCCTCAGGACCTCGTCTATCCGTGCCTTAAACACCTCTAGGGAAGGTGAATCAACCACCTCCCTGGGCAGCCTGTTACAATGACCCTTTCTGTGAAAAACTTCCTCTTAATGTCCTCTCTCTTGCTCTGTCTTAGCACAATGTTAAAGCACCTGTCTAAGTACGTGAATAGTTGTCAGGTCAGTAATATAGCAGTGCTACCTGTGTGGAATGTAAACTTGGTCAGTTTTAAACAGAATAGAATCACAGAATCACAAGGTTGGAAAAGACCCACGGAGCATTGAGTCCAACCATTCCTATCAAATAATTCCAGGGGGTAGTGGTGGTGGGGGGGTAGATGTGCCTTTGAAACCTGTTCCTAGAACTAGATATTTTCACACTTTGCCCCTTCAGAGGAGGTCTCCAATAGAGATTAAAACTAAATATATGTTAATTATGCAATTTCAACCTGCTGCTCTGAGTCTCCAGGGTTCTCCTGTTCTCTTCTGGTTTCATTCTTACAGTTATGCTGTAGACCCCTGACTTTTGTTCATACACAATGAGGCAGTTATGCCCCTCTTTTAGTGTGGATTCCTAAGAAAATAAGACTTGCATTATTACTTTCAGTGCCTGACCATATGCAAGCCATGTAATCTTTAAACTGGCTGAGACCTTTCATGTACCTTAGATGGGGTAGTCTCAAATATACTAAGTTCTTATAAATTTTGTGACAGCCATTTAGAGGAGAAGAGACACTGATAATGTGTATTCCCCCCCTACCACCACTTTCCTGGTGTGGGAGAAACAGCTGTAATGTGAACTCACCATTCACTGGACACATACATCAGAGGAGCCACAGGGACACTCATCTAAATAACTTCATTGCTGACAGAACAGATTGTTTGGATGTGAGCTCAATTTTTTTTCTGAATTGTTTTTTTGTTTTCTTTAGCAGGAGCCTTGGTTGTAAAAATAGTTGGTCTCATAGTAGGATTATCATAGGCTTTATGCAGGAAAAAATATGCAGCATGTTTGCCCATGCAGAATAATGTTTCATAATCACTGTGTATCTCTTCTGCCAGAGATGCTAATATTTAACCTCCTTCTATTTTGAAGCTGGTTAGCATTTGCTCCAGAAAGAGAATCAAGGGAGAAGAAAATGAACTTAACAGGGACAAACGTCAAACCATTGTATATCCACATGGAAAACAATCAGGTGAAACTGCAAAAATCTGGCCATGCAGCCAAAGGGCTGGAATTCTTTTGATCAAGTTGGGTGAATGCTCTAGTAGTTTAGTACCTATGTAAAGAAACTCCTCTGTACAGCCAGGGTGAAACAGGGATGGAGATTGCACTGCTGCATAGTATGCTGCACACTCCTGCAAGGAAAAGATTTGATAGCTATAGAGACTGCAGTTCTGCAAGGGCAGAAACTACTCTTGGACCTGTCCCATGTCATTTTCCAGCAGCTGGAATCCTTGGTCATCTCTTCTAGGACAATGTCTGCAATGGCCTTCCCAAATGTTTAGGTCTGGGCTGACAGGAAGTGGGTACACAGTGTCAAAGAAACAGGCAGCTTGTGCTCAAAAGCTACTTGAAGAAAGCACTCTAATAGAACCTAAAGTCCTGGTACCTGCATTAGCAAGTACCTACTGCTATGCATAAGCATAGCATTCAGCTAAGATATGAGCAATCCATTCTGTTTAAGGCAAAATATAGCAAAAGACATTAGACAGGATCAACCACGTGTGTTTTGAAAAACAGACTCTGTGTGGCAAACTTGGTAATGGGGTTCTGAGTCTCAACAAAGCAAATAAACCAAAATGTGAAGTCATGTGAGCCAGGTATGGGAATATCACTTGGATGTAAATGAATCTAGCATCTAAAAAATGCTGTCCTGAATCATCTGAGTGACAGTCTTTTTACTGGGCAAAACTTGTGTTTATTCGTAAAATTTAGTGAATACTACGTTGCAGGAAAGAGAAGTTCTTACCTTACATCTAGCTCAGATGGAGATGAATCTAGCATAAAAACCCAGGATATGCCTAAATCTACATATGAACTGTTAAATGTCCCCAAATACAGTGTCTTCTACCAGTTCTCCTAAGGTGGTGGATTTCTATTGATCTGTTTGGGTTTTTTTTAAATTTTCTCTAACATGATAACCACCAAAACTGTTTCCAGATGAAAGTGTACCTGACACTTGTTAAGAACAACTAAATTTTCAAAGTCATTCTTTTTTTTTTTGTTCAAAACATTTTAAAGCTGTTCAAAATACTAGTCTATACTAAGTAGAAATACCTTTTACATATATCAGGCATGAGCCACCAGGATGACAGATTTTGGAAATACAATGGAATCCCTCCCATGCCAGCTCAAGAATGTAGGTCTATGTCCCTCAGAGTTATTTGTTGGGGAAAAATACAGTCGCTTCATCTTGCTTTTTCCATGTTTTTCTTGTTCCCATTTCCTGCTTTTGCAGAACTACTCTCTGGCTGCCACAATTATGCAAAATTCCCCACAAAATGTCTTGGTCCCTGGCTGCCCCCCAAAATCTTCACCTTACGCTGTCTGTAGACTTTGTCCTGAGACATTCAGCTTATGGCTTAAAAGATACCAGAAGTTGTTGACAGGCCTGTGGGACAACAGAACTTGATGTTTTTCTTAGTCTGTGGGAGGCTGGGGTGTATATAATAGCTAGGCATATAAAATTCAGAGGTTCATTTGTAATATAGATAAGCATCTGAACTGCCAAAGTTTAGTCTAATTTTAAAGCTCTTTATGCATTATGCAACTCTACTCCTTTTCAATAAAATGTGAAGTTACAATGGAAACTACTTTATTTCCAACGTGTATAATTTCCTCCTGTTGAGGAACCGGAGGTCAAAACGTCCTCTTCAAAGCCTGGTTCATTTTCTGAATCACTTGCTGTATTCAACTTCTGCTCAATATTTGAATGTGTATCTACAGGAGGTGGGTATGCAGTTTGCCTTCTGATCTTAATTTTTAACTCCCTGGGTTTATTCATATCCCAACAGAGGACAATTTTCAACTTCCTTCTCCTGCATGAGATTCAGGATGCTCTTTTCAGTGTGAAAGGAAAGGAGTGGTAGCTAGTGAAGAGGAAACTACGTGCCTAACCCTTCTTAAAGGGGTACCTCTCCCCAGGAAAATAGAGCAGGGCAAGGCCTTGTGCTTCAATTCTCACAGTCCTGAAATCATACAATCGCTAGGTTAGAAAAGACCCTTGAGATCATCAAGCCCAGTGTTCTGGGGAAGACCTGGTGTGGTTTGGTGACGGGCCTCTTTTTCTTCCCTCTACACAGGAACCTAGCCCAACTCACTAGTATCTTGCATGCCGGTAATTGTGATTGTAGATGTATTTTTCCTATGACTAAAGTAATAAAATACCAAGCTGTTCTCCTTCCTAAGTTGAATTTGATTTTTCTTCTGAGGTTTCTGCTGATGTTAGATTCTAATTTCTCCTATTTCACCTCTTTAAGAAAGGAAATGAGATGATCAAGTGGTAATTAGAGGCCACAATGTCTCTGAAAATATTTCAGAGCTCATTGATTAGAAAATTAGAATAAAAAGTATTTTTTGCACTGCTACTCCAAGCACATTAAATGTTTAGTTCCAAAGAAAGTTATGAGTGGGGAATGCAAAGATGGTTTTAAAAACAAACTTAGCTTGAATCGTGATATGTTACTGGGCATGTTTGTGTTTTTTATCAGCGTGTCTTTGCTTTGCAATGCAACCTAACATCCAGAAGACTGTTGAAAAAAATATGTATTTAGTAGCATGGATGCAGAAAAATCCACTCCAATGGAATGGTTTAAAAAATTACTCTTGTTTAATAACCTTATACCTAGGAAAATGAGGTTAGTGGGCTAGGAGAGCTCTGCAGTGTTGTACTGTCTTTTCCCTCTTCCAGCTGCCATGAAGAGCTGGTCTTCAGTGCTTCTGACAGGAGGGTGCAGAGACAGCATGTTGTATGTGGGAGTGGCTGCTCCCCTCAGCCCCAGCATCATTCCTGGTCTATTTTTTGGTGGACTGATTAGCCCAGAGACAGAACAAATTCAGTACCTGTGGAAGAGACAAGTCCATAGCACCTCTGCCCAGATTTTGAAACACATGCTTCTTCTAGCTGCGGTATCATGGCTTTCTCTCCAGTGGTGCAGCATATAAAGCCTTGTCTGGGTGAAGAGATGAGGCAGGAGAGCCTGCAGATGAGTCTGCTGAGGGCTGTGTGGTCCTCAGGGGAGGAGGTGAAGCTGCTTGGAGTAGCAGTGCTGCCGAGGCTGTTGTCTCAGTGTGTGGAGAGAAGGCATTAATGATCACCCCAGAGACTGTGGCAGTGGTGGGGAGTCAGTGGGAGGGGTGCGTGCCTCAGCTAAAGGGCCGTCAAGGAAAACAAGTTAATGTTCCTGCCCCCATGGGCTGCAGAGAGACTTCCAATAGCCAGTACTATTTTGGCCTGAATCAGAAACAGCACGGCCAGCAGGACCAGGGAAGCGATTGTGCTCCTGGATTTGGCATTGGTGTGACTGCACCTCAAATACTGTGTTTACTTTTGGGCCCTTTGCTACAAGAAGGACATTGAGGTACTACAGCATGTCCAGAGAAGAGCAACAAAGCTTGTGAAGGGGCCAGAGGAAAAGTCTTACAAGGAATGGCTGAGGGAACTGGGGCTGGTTAGCTTGGAGAAGAGGAGGCTGAGGGGAGACCTTATCACTGCCTACAACTACCTGAAAAGAGGTTGTAGGCCAAGTGATAGGTGAGCGGGAAAGGCCTTAAGTTGTGCCAGGTGAGATTCAGATCGGAAATTAGGAAAAAATTCTTCACTGAAAGGCTTCTCAGGCACCATAATTATTGTTAAATACAAGTGTTGGGTAAATGAAGTGCCTAGGGATATGATTTAGTAGTGAACAGGTACGTTGGGCCTTGATGATCTCAAAGGTCTTTTCCAACCTAGTGATTTCATGTTTCTATAATGTTCAGATTAGACATTAGGAAAAAAATTCTCCACTGGAAGGTTTCTCAGGCACTGGAACAGGCTGCCCTACCCTACCTTACCCTACCCTACCCCATTCCATTCCAAATTCTAGTCTAGTCTAGCCTTTAGTCTAGTCTACTCTTAATTCCATTCCTAGTTCTAGTCTATTCTGTTCCTTATTCTATTGAATTCTACTGTATTCTATTCCATTCCATTCTATGCTAAATTCTATTCCCTATTCTAGTCTATTCTAGTCTATTCTTTTGTCTATTCTATTCCTAATTCTAATTCTAATTCTACTTCTAATTCTAATTCTAATTCTACTTCTAATTCTACTTCTACTTCTACTTCTAATTCTAGTCTATTCTATTCTCTATTCTATTCTATTCTATTCTATTCTATTCTATTCTATTCTATTCTATTCTATTCTATTCTATTCCTAACTCTAGTCGAGTCTATTCATTATCCTACTGTATTCTGTTCTATTCTATTCCTTATTCTACTCCTAATTCTAGTCCAGTCTATTCCTTATCCCACGGCATCCCCTCCGCTATCCTCTCCCCATCGCCGCTCCCGTGTTGCCGGGCGGGGGCGGTGCCGCGGGGCGGGCGGTCCCCGTCGGGGGAGTGGGAGGAGGCTGAGACCGAGGAGGAGGAGGGAGCGCGGCGGCGGCGGCGGCGGCGGCGGTGGCGGTGGCGCTGCGGGCGGAGCGCGGCTCGGCTCTGCGGTCTCAGCCGCACGTGTGGGATGTGAGCCCTGCCCTCCCTGCCTCCCACGGGAGCATGAGCTGTGCCCGGGCCGGCTTTGCCCAGGTAGGGCGCGGGGGGACCCGCCGCGGCACGATGGGGAGGGGCCGGCATCGACCCCTGGGCTCCCGGCTCCCCGAGGGCCGGCGAAGAAATAGCCTGGGATCGCGGGGGTGCGGACGCGGGCGGCGATTGGGAGTCCCGCTCTCGATTTTTTCGGTGGCTACGTCCCTTCCCTGTCCGAGCCGCGGCCCCCGGGTTCGGCTCTTGGCTCCTTGACAATGCAGCAAAATTTAAAGCGCGGACTGCCTTTCTCCGCGCCGTCGCTGGAACCCAACCTTGTGACTTCGTGCTTTGATTATTACCTTGCGTTATTATGTAACTGCGTTTTTCCCCCGTTGGCAATTTAATAAAATAACTTAGTGTAAGTACGTGAAGAGCGTTGCCCCAGCCTGTAGCGTTGTCAAACGCTGCTGTTCTCATTTCGCAGCTCGCATAGATAATGGGTTTGTACTGACAGGCGCACACGATTCGTTTTGCTGCCTCTCGCACAGTTACCCGTGTGCTCCTCTGGAGTTGCAGGAGAAATGACTTGGCCTCGCTTTAGATTTTTTGTGTCCTGCTGTTAGTAGCTGCAGTAGTGCTGTGTTTTTTGGTTTGTGGTTTTTTTGTTTTATTATTTTTTTTCAATGCTGCACTCAACAGAAGTGTGTTGTGAGACCATACCACACTCAGTTGGGCTGTGCTCCTCCTGGCCACGGATTCACCTGCACTGTCGTCTCATCCTGTGGGGCACCCAGTGCCATCTGAACACGGCAGCACATAGGGACCGGGGGCTGCTGTGCCAGGGAAGCCACATAGCAGGTGGTCAGCCGTGCCTTCCTGATTAGCGCTTGTATGAGGATTGCGGCTATTACAGTAATTCATTTTAGCTTGGGGATTCATTTTGAAAATTTGGATTTTCCACTAAGAAGGGATTATCATTCCTCTGTGTAGTATGTGTGTTTTACGAAGAAGTGTAGTCTGGTACGTATCCTGGCTACTCTCTCTACTTGTCTTCTGCCTGTCTTTGAAATGCATTCCCAGTTGGACAACACGGGTGCAATGTTGATTTTCATGCTGGAACCAGAAGTAGATGTAGAAAGCAGCGAGTGCTTAGTCAACACACCCCACTCATCCCTGATGCTGTCTCAGTCTAGTAAGGGTGGAGGAAAAAGTTATCTGTCCTTACTGAGGAGAAGCTGCGTCTATTTATTTGTTTCAGGAGAGTGAGTGGGGAGTGAGCTCTGAACAAAGAATGCTTGGTCAGATGGCGAGTGCTTGTGAGGAGCAGTGTGTGTGTTGGTGGTGGATGGCGTGTGGTATCATCATGGGATACATACGCTAATGTGTAGCTGACTTAGTGTGACCTGAGCTTTGAACTCCTAACCTTTTTAGTATCAATCAGCTCTTTCTCATCTGCTTACTCATTTGAAACCAAAACAGGCCAGAGTGTGAACTGTTGCCCTTGGTGAACTATTAGTGTCTGAATGTGACAGTGATTTAATTGAAAACAAACTATGTACATGCACTCAAAACATACCAAAGAATTGATTTACAATCCATATACTTAGTTTTTTAAATGCATTCTAATAAACAACATGGTATTGATTGTATTCCAATAAGTAACTGGCTAAGACTTGTTACTCAAGTGCATCATTCTGTGGTTTAGTGTTTCACATATGTGGCACATGATATTTGCAATCATGATATAATCCTTGTGAAGCTTCATGGAGTTTTGCACATGCTATGTCTGATGTTGAATCTTCATTCCAGGTGGTGCTAAATCCTTCTACTTGCCTCCTTTTGAATGGTCTGCATACAAACAAAGCAATTACTTGGATAAACAGTGTTAGCAGAATTTAGTTAATTAGCTGCTTTTTTAAATACTGCACAAGGTGTGGTTGTGACATAGTGAGGGGGATTCAAGTTGTGAGAATGATGGTATTGAGTAGCTGGTGTCCGGCTAGGAGCGGTTTTAGCAGAGGCTGGGTTACTTATTTTTTCAAAGGTGTTGGAAATTTGTCTTCTGGATGCAGGCATTAGGGTTACCCTGTGGTTTCAATTCTGAAAGCCACTTAAAAAAAAAAGAAAAAAAAAAATCCTGCCAGATACCCTCCCCATTTGGCATTTTGCAAAGTTCAAACAAAAGGGCTTTTGGTAATTAAAAAAAAAAAAAGTAATTACTGCAAGTATCATCATTCGTGATGATGGACTTCATCAGAGAATTTAACTTGTCTTCACAGTGACTTTCATTTTGTTATTTCTAAGTGTCTCCCTCATCTTACCTACTCTGTTTCCTTCAAATTTAGGGGTATTCACAAGGTCTGGCTTCAACATGCAAGGGTTACAGTTCTTGT
Source organism: Coccyzus lansbergi (assembly GCA_033558105.1). Classification (NCBI taxonomy): domain Eukaryota; kingdom Metazoa; phylum Chordata; class Aves; order Cuculiformes; family Coccyzidae; genus Coccyzus; species Coccyzus lansbergi. The sequence goes on along the minus strand of JAUMJK010000036.1, from coordinate 4,145,382 downwards.
GAGCTCCTACAGACAAGGAGGAGAGCTCAGCTTTATACAAGTGCTCTGGCTTGCTGTCCATCCTGTTCTGTAGAGGGGATGTTAGCCATCTGAAGCCCTTCTGAATACCATGTCATCGGGCATCCAAACACACATGTGCCTTCCATGAGTGGATCATACCTGCAGCTGTTGCAGCTTTCTAGCACATATAACTAGGAACCATCAGTGCTCTGGGAGTCACCAACACCTCAGATGCACCCTGGCCTCCAGTGACACCTGTGCTGCTGGGAATGTTGCTGTAGCGTTGGCTGTTTCCCTCAGATTGGCTTATGGGAGCAGCAGGAGGATGGTCCTGCTCATACCAGTTTGTGTATCTGCCTATTAGCACGAAAAGGAATTGCGACGCCCCCTTTTCTTCAGGATGTCTGTTGTTTGTTTACGCTCGGCAGATTCCTCAGTTTTGGCAATAAGGAGATGAGTCAGTTTTGCTTCTGTTTAAGGCTTTTTTTACCCTTTTCTCTTGTAATATTTCATGTGCTGTTGTGATTCTGCAATGGCTGAGCAGCAAACACTGCAGGGGTTTGGTTTAATGCCTCAGAAATAAATTTGTATTAGCCATAGGTGTAATGAATATGAATTCTAATGAAGTCTAAATGAGGCTAGATCTTATATGCTTATGCATTTGTCCTACAACACAGCAATATTTTGGTTTCTGCTACTAATCTCAAGAGGGCATGAGGCATGCAACACAGGAAAAATAAAAGTACAGCCAGTAGCAAAGGGCAGGCTGAGATGGCACCGACTCTAGTTGATGTTTTCCAGCTGAGATTTGAAGCCAGCAAGATGCTTAGAATTAATTAAGAAGAAATGGCAAGGTTCTTTGATGTAGGGAGCCCAGGGTCATTTTCGTTACAGTTAATGAATGGTGGCTGGGTAGCTCTGTAATGGGCTTGTGAGTCAGTCTTGGAATTTTTGATCAGCTGTGCTATGGCTAGGATATCCCATCATCACTTCTGAAGTAGAAGGCTTATGGAGCCAGTACTGTCCCCTGGCAAGGTGATGATCTGATCATCAAGAATGTTTGTGGGTTCATGAGAATATGAACTGGGAAGACTGGTCCAAGCTACAGGTGTAATAGGCTCTTATCGTGGGCCAGCAGGCTGCTTGGAGGAAGAGACTGGCTGTAGCCCCACAGCCTGTTTTTGCTTTGGGACGAAGGAGGAGTGAAGTTGATCAGGGCAGCAGCTGAGCCTGAAGCAGGCTTCCCCTGCTGCAGTACCTGTTGCAGCGCCTGTTTGTCCTCTTCCTCTGGTGGCAGCAGCAGCAGAAACCTCAGCTCACTAGGATTCAGCTTCTTCATATCGCTCTCCACTTCTTCATAACACCCTCCTTTTCTGTAAGTTAGAAGGAGCCTGGGCTTGATCCTAGCCCCCCATCCTTTTGTCCAGAACAATGCCTACAATGCAGATAAAACTTGAGATGGCTTGGGGCTGGTACAGGAGCGATACAGCAAATGGTTCCTTTTAGGCTTTTTTTTTAAAACAGGAAACCCTGGTGCTCCTGTTTGAAATATTGAAATAAATGATCAGCGCTGTGATCTCTGGGGAAATGCTGTGCTCCATTGTATTGCTAAGTTCTTTGAGGGTGCAGCAGCGCAGGCAGCGTTCCCTTGCTGCAGAGCAGAAAGTCTGTGGGAGAGAGCATGTGCACAGCAGCCAGTAAGGCTCTTATTGAAACCTTAGCTGAGGTTTCATTTTATGCATTTAGCAAAACAGACTCTCTCTTTCACACTTTCCAGATATTTTTATATTTCGCTACAGATGCTTGTGGAACACCAACATTTGTTTGGTTCAAAGGCTGAATTAAAATTCCCAACCAATCCCTAGAGGCAAAAGGGGGGGGGGAAGCGAGTGTTTGTCCCAGAATTGAAGTCTACTTAAATTTGAGAGTTGTTAACCCATGAAATAGCGATGCAGTATAGACTGTCTCTTGGACTGAATCACTTGTGTTTAAAATAGAACATGCTCTAAAAATAAATGTGTAATTGCTTCAATGTAGTCAATATGGAATTTAAAGATGACTGACAGAATGATTTGTCATCCATCTCTCTAGCAGGAGTCATCTGGGAAGTCTGTGAAAATAAATGCATTTATTTCTATTAGCTCCTTTTAAAGTAGTTTTGTTCATGAGCTCTTGAACAACAAGACTGGAATCTGTCATGTGGTATAATTAATTTTTCCATGCCATAGGAAAATGTGTGCCATGTGCACCTTCAATTACCAAATCAGGTTTCTCAGGTCCTGAAACGTGTGGTTCAGCAGGCCTGCTGATTTAGTGAAAGGAGGAACATGCTGTTCTTCTGGCGCCAACAAAGAGCTTTCAGATGTTTCCATGTAAAATTTAGGATAGCATCCCTTAAGCTTGGGAAGATCTGATGTTTTGGTACCCACTGTATATATTTTGCGTGAGTGAAAACTGATGGATACTCCTCCCAAAGGTATGAGCAGAAGAGGTGGAACAGAAAATTGTCGCTTTTCCCGGGGGGAGAGGAGAGTGAGAGATGGGGAGTTCTTGACAAGATGTTCAAACAATTTGTTCTTTAGTGTATGCTGGTGAAACAACCGAGTGCTGGGTGCATGCAGTGGAGGAGTCAAGGAGCTGTTCTCTGCTTCTTAAGTGTTAGGGTGACTCCTCAGCCTCCCTGAAACACAGTATCCTGCCAAAGCCTGTCCCTTTGGCGGAAGATACATTGTGTGTTGTACAGGTTTTGCTAAGCTAGATAGGAAGCAATGAAGCTGGGAATAATACAGCTTTTCTTGTGAACTGGATGCCTGTTGTAAGACATGTTGGGAACTGTTTGAACTGAAGTCCTCCTTCTAGCTAGGCACAAGAAAGACGTGGGGCACTGCTTGCCTGGGCATCTGCAAGCATGCTTACGAGTGCTTGACAAATTAGTGGGATGAATGGAGTCATCAGATGTCCTAAGTTGGTCCTGGGATAGCTAGATGCTTTCTTTTGAAACATGGGTCCTGTCAAGACTGATAGTGTTATTAAAGTAGGAGATTGTCTTGTGCCTACATCTTCATGCAGAGTCAGGAAAATTTAAACTTCAAATTCACATTGTAACACAGAGCATCCATCAAGTGTTGGGTTATTTGTCAAGTGTCTTTAATGATGTGTGGAAAAAGTAAAAAAGCTATGAGAGAGGCCTTAGGATTTTTAATAAAAAAATGTGCATGTACTTTTTTAAGTGACTGCATGGTTACCTGAAGAAAAGACAACAACAGATTTATTCTCTGAAGCAGCATCTTGATTTAAATAGCCAAGTTTAGTTGCTACGTGCTTAATGTGAAAAGGGGGGAAAAGTGGATGAAATGTTTAATCTTGGAGTCAGAACACACGTTTCCAAGATAACGCTGTTCAAGATTCATGAAAGGCCCATTAGCCATTAAGTTGTCTGCTGCCTTGGTTACAGGCCTGTGGAAGCTATGTACAAATTTGGAGCCAGATCTTTTAAAGAACTTTTAGGTTGCTTAATTTCACTGCACCATGCTCTCAGCTGGTAGTCAATATGGGGTCAGTACCATGATTCAGAAATACTGTATACATATGCTAAGTCATAGTAGAGACCTGTTGCTGAGATAAGGTATTACTGAGACAAATCCTTTGGTCTGAAAATGAGCAAAATTTGTCCTAAAGTTACCAGGAACTTTACTTGATGAAGGGCAGTGCTATCTGTTGTGGGGTTTTTTTGTGTTTTTTTTTTTTTTTAAATTTTTTATTTTTTTCCAGAGTTGAGTATCACAGGGAGCTGACTGTTTGCTGTGCCACTGTGAAGCACTGACATTTCTTTCTCATTGCTCTAGCAGCAGGCTAAAGCAGAAGCAGCCACAGGAGTTACTAGCCAGACCAGGTATTAAAGGGTAATGAGCTGAACTATTTTTTTTTTCTCCTCCTATTCTTCTTAGGCTGGAAAAAGTTTCCAACATAGAAGCACTTGGTCCAGGAGTAGAACTCCTTTGCAAGACCTATCACTGGCGTGGCTTGTAAGAGTTAGACTACCTGATTTACCTTCTTTCGGTTTCCATAGATTCATGGAATCCTTAAGGTTGGAAAGAAGCTCTAAGATCGTGCAGTCCAACTTTCAGCCCAAGACCACCATGCCTAGAAAACCCAGTTGCATCTTAACATTCCTTAAGGATTTGGGTTTGTATGTTGAAAGAAAATTACCCATTTTTTTTTCATATCGGGTCCCATTAAAGAATAATATTTCTTATACTTGCTAAGGGCAGAATTTCTTTTTTTGGTCAAGAAACTGCATGCTGGTGTAGAACCATTACCTGCTCTTGAAATCTGACTTTGTGTTACTCTTGTGTGCTCCTCAGAACTGTCACTCTCAGAGCATCCTCTTTGCAGAGTTTCAGAGGTTCTTCCTCTTTGCACATCAGTATGCTTTTTCTTTAGTCCACTCTTCCACTTCAGTCTTCCTACTCTCCAAGAACTGGGTGATTGCCAAGTGCCGTTTTTCTTTTCAGTGCACTTTGCTATGCAGATAGCTGTTACTAGGCCACGCAATGTTATTTCTCAGACAATTAACACATGCGTTAGTAATTCAGGCTACTTCTCTGTACCCAACAGCATGATGTAGGCTAAAACCTTTGTGTCTGTATTTGAGCAATTATATTAAGGCATTTCTAATTAAAACCATGTATCACCTAATTGTAAGTGTCTGAATTTTCAAATACCTTTCTTTTGCACTCGACTGTGTATAAAGCAGGAGCAGGTGCAGAGAGCATACTTGCTCATCCTGGAGTGCTCAGGACAGTTTACAAAGCTGGGGGAAAAGTTTGGGAGGTGGGAGGAAAGTACCAAGCAATCATACTGCTGGAAATTCAGCAAAATTGTAGCAAAGGTGTGGTAAAATATTCTGGGTGCCTCAGCACTTCAACTTGCCAGCTGTGCTGCTGCAGTTTGGCCGGAGGAGGATAAAAGCAGACAGCACCTTCTAGAAATCTGATCTAAGGATCAGCTGCTTGATTTGTTTGATGGAGCCACATGGTGGCAATTCTAGGAGTCAGCTGTGGCACTTCCCCAGTCTTCCAGGACTGTTGGAAGATTATGGAAAGGGGTTTGGCAAGCATATCCACCATTTCCCTCAATACCTTTGGGTGAATCCCATCTGGTCCCATAGACTTGTGGGTGTCTAGTTGGGCAAGCAAGGCTCTAACCACCTCGTCTTGGACCATGGCAGCCTCGTTTTGCTCCTCTAGTTCCTGGGTCTGTACACAGAGGGAACAGCTTTCTTTACAATTAAAGACTGAAGCAAAGAAGGCATTAAGTACTTCAGCCTTTTCCTCATCCCCTGTCACTGCTGTTCCTTCTGCATCCAATAGGGACTGTATGGTCTCCCTAGTGCTCCTTTTATTATTTATATATTTATAGATAGATTTTTTGTTATCTTTCACAGACTTAGCCAATCTGATTTCTACTTGAGCCTTAGTCCCTCTGATTTTTTTTTCTCTACACAACCTCACTTCCCTCCTGTAGTCCACCCAAGAGGCCTGTCCCCTCTTCCAGAGCCCATAAACATTCCTCCTCTTCTCGATGTCAGTCAAGATCTTTCAGTTCAAGCAAGCTTTTTTTTAGCCCTGCAGGCTTTTTTCCCGGGACATTGGGATGGCTTTCTCCTGAACTGGTAGGATCTCCTTTTTGAAGAGCTCCCAGCCCTCATGGGCTCCCTTGCCCTTAAATACTATCTCCCATGAGACTTTGCCAACCAGCCTTCTGAAGAGTTTGAAGTCTGCCCTCTGGAAATTTAATGCTACTGTCCTACTAACCACCCTCTTCACTTGGCCTAGAACAGAAAACCCTATCATCTCGTGATCACTTAGTCCTAGGTGTCCTCCTACTGCCACATCCCCCACCAGGCCTTCTTTATTCACAAACAGCAGGTCCAGGAGAGCACCTTCCCTTGTTGGTTCATTCACCAGCTGTGTAAGGAAATTGTCTTCCACACACTTCAGGAACCTCCTAGACTGCTTCCTTTCTGCTCTATTGTACTTCCCGCAGATATCAGGGAGATTGAAGTCTCCCACAAGAATAAGTGGCATTGATCTAGAGATTAACCCATGTTTATAGAAGAGCTCATCAGCTGCTTCTCCTTGGTTGGGTGGCCTGTAAGAGACTCCCATCACAAAATCTAGCTTCTTATGGGCTCCTCTGATTTTAACCCACAGGTACTCAACCTCCTCATCACCACAATCCATCCTAATGGTGCCCAAGTCCTCTCTTACAAAGAGGGCTACCCCGCCTCCTCTCCTTCATTTCCTATTCTGCCTGAAGAGTCTGTACCCCAGTCGAAGGGTGTGTTTGGCAATTAGTAAAAAATTGATTTTTGAAAAGATCATACCTGAAGAAGTTGCTTAATTACAAAAAAGGATGGAGACAGATGAATAAGGGAGAGGTTGTATATTTTCACAGAAAGGGTCATTGGGCATTGGAATAGGCTGCCCAGGGAGGTGGTTGAGTCACCTTCCCTGGAGGTGTTTAAGGCACAGGTGGATGAGGTCTTGAGGGACTTGGTTTAGTGTTAGATAGGAATGATTGGACTAGAAGATCCGATGGGTCCCTTCCAACCTGGTTGTTCTGTGATTTAAATATCTACTTAGACTGGGAATAGAAATGCCTCTGCCAGAGGCTCTGCTTCTGTAAAATATCTTGATTGCCTGCGTCGTGTCTGAATGGTTTTCTAATGGATATCAAATGTGGATTTTGTGCACGTGTGTATGAATTATTTACTGGTAAAATGATTCTGAAGTTTGGACTCCAAGTTAAATATGCCTATTTTGACCTATTTTTCCCAACCTAATTCTGCTGGCTGTGTTTGTGCATGCATGACGTTACTTGCTTGGGGAGTCCCGCTGACTTTAGAAAGACAACACACTTTAGAAAAGCTGGTTAAGTGGTGGTAGGAAGCTGAGGGTTTGCATGAGTTGGACTGTCAGGCTAGCTCAGCAAGGGGAAGGCATGGCATAAGATGTTTGAGGAAGAGTCTACTGATTTAGCACTATATCATCTAGTAGCTCCAGAAGGTTCCTTGCAAATAATGTTTGGCTGACTTGTGACCTCCTCGTAATAGCTCTGAGAGGTAGACAGGAGATCCATCTGCTTGACAGCCTTCTAATAACTATAACTTACTGGAAAACCTAGTTCATCTCCTTTAGCTACCTGGACCAAAAGGGATACAAATACACTATTACTAATGCAAATAATCCCTGTGGGACCACCGGAGGGGACACCCACATGCTAAAATGAAAAGTAATGAGGGCCTTAAGCAAATGAAGAGCTAAACTGCTAAGTCTACATGGCATACTGTGAGCTTACTAGCTTATGTCCAAGACATTATGGCCATGTTTTGTGCAGCTTTGCACCAAAAAGAGGTGTAATATATTAGCTGGAGTTGGCTGCATGTGACCGGCTTATGTGCAGGCAGCAATAGGGTTCCTGCTCTGCTTTTATTTTCAGTATAATTGCAGGCAAAAGCAGCTTGCTGCATTTCTGCCCCCTCAGCGCGCTTGTGCTTTGGCTTGGGTGCAAAACAGGTTACCAGTGACTGAAGGGAGGGAGGCGTGTGCTCAGAAGTAGGTACCTAAAACCTGGTGTGTTGGGTAGGGCCTGTTGCTCAAGGGGGAGCTGCCCTCTCCAGGAAGGGGAGGTGTTTTCTCTTGCACCTGATTTAGATCAGAGTTAGATCTATGACTTTCCAGGGATGTGCCCTAATAGGCAGGGAACTCCTCTAAGTGTGTGTGTATGGGACGTAATTTACTCCCATCTGTCGAAAGTTGTCATGTTCTACATAGACTATTTGAAGATTCATTGAGCCAGAGAACAAGAGGGAGCATAACTCTCATTTAATGGGTAGAGGGGGAGTTTCTGGGTGCCTTTGCCAAGGGCTACTTCATGCAGAGTAGCAAGTGGGATGTCAAGAGTGGGGTTTCTGGGATGCACAGGAGCAGAACGCTAGGTCTCTGAATTCTCTTGATATTGAAAGAAGGGCTCAGTAGCAGTGAATACCATTTTCAACTTTAATACCTAAATTCTGCATAGGAATAAGTACTATTTGTTTGATCTGACCCAAAATATCAGTGTTGTTCTTAGTCTTTTGGACTGTTTTTATCCATGCCTCAGTGATATATCCAATGGGAATCTGCATGCTTGTTTGTCTTGTTTTACGCAGTAGTTCTCAGAGTTGAATCCTGATAGTTAATGGATAAATATGAAAGCTTTAAGATATAAATTCCCATGTAATAGAATACCAATAGAATTCAATCAGAGCTTTGATAAGCAACAGATTATATGTAGTAACCAGTTCTTCAAGCCTTAGAGGACACAGGATCAGAGCTCAGAAAGTTGTTGGTCTCACTCCTAAGTTTGAGTGAGAATATACAAGTGACAGATTACTGAAAAATGTTTTCCAGCTGTACCACTCAACTAAAACCACTGTATTTCTGTAAATGCTTCCCTTGATCCTATGTTAATGGTCTCTGATAAGTGGCTGGGGCAAGAGAGGGGCTTTACAGCCATAAAGGTCTCAGCAGGTCTTCATGTAAATGGAAGATTTCTTCTCAGAGGAACATAGTTAACATTGCAGTTCATGATAAATGGATCAAAACCAGTTAACTACCTCTCAGACCTTTTAAGGGTTATCCCCTCCCCCATTTTTTAAAGGAAGTGGTGGGATAACAAACTTTTTATGCTTAAGTCAGCAGCCAAATTCTACATCTGTTAAGTGTGTGGAGATAGCATATCCTCCGTCTAATAATCATTTTTATGTAATTGCTTTGGAGGGAAAAAAATAATCCCATTTTAGGCTAGAGAGGCTTGGTGTCGAACAGGCTTTCTCAGAGACCACTGAGTTCTTTCTCTTGCCATGAGCACTTCGTTTTCCTGCAGTACTGTCCTCCCAGGCTTGTCTTCGCAGTCCAGCTTCAGGTGGTTCAGGAGCTTCGGCCAGCCCTTGGCAGCCCTGCCAAATGCTGAGTCACAAGGAAGGGCCGGAGACACAAGTGTTACTCAGATCTTTGCAGTACTGATGGGTTATTGGATAGAAACTGGAGACCCCTGCCAATGACTTGCACTTCTTCAACTGCTTATTAAGATCATTTTGCAGTGTAATTATGACCTTTTTTTTTTTTTTCAAATAGCCGGCTGCTTGAGTAAAGAGCTGAATTGGTCACTACATGAGTGACCCTGAGGCTACCAAGCCTTTTTAATAATAAAATAAAATCTCTATATTTGTTTCCTTACGTATGTTTTTTAGGGAATACATATGTAATTTATGTGCAGACATTGAATCACTCTGGTTTTGATGACTCCTTTCCTTGGAGTCTCTCACTGCAAGAGGACAGGTGAGGACAGGTGACCTGACAGGAACAATCCAATACACTGTGAGTGTGCAGCATAATTATCTTTTTAAAGTAGTTCTGGAGCATGCGTGTGGGAGGAGGGGAGGCATATTAAGTAGCAGAGCTGCATGAAAATTTGCCCATGGAACAGTTTTCTGTCAAAAAAAAATTGCTGTTTCAAACAGAATCAAAATATCCCTCATGAGAATGTATTTGTACTGCAGCTGGCAGCCATTCAGAGGACCTGGAGCACTGCAGCGTTGTTTAATGATTGGATCCAGTTGAAATAGATCAGAGATGGAGGTGTGTGGCAAGGTGGTGGTGGTTGTTATGCTTCAGCAATGAGGTAAACTTCAGAATGCTTTGGTTCCCCATAGTACAGAAAATGGGACTTGACCTACTCTGCTTCACATCAGCCCTTTCTTAAAAACTGTCTCCTACCTCTAGTGCACATCACCATTACAGTGTTGTACTGCTGAATTTACTTAGTGGAAGCTCAGGGTTGATCTCTTTGCCATGCCCAGTTCATTTAAATCACTGGTCTCACATAAAATATGCATTTTGGCCCTTGAGGCTTTAAAATAACTGTGGAAAGATTCACTATGTGTTTATGTGGGACAGAGACCACACAGACTTCAGCTTGCGGTTCTGTAACGCTCATGTACTAGAAAACAAAAGCAACTCAGCGAGGGACAGCATGCCTCCCTCCAACATGTTTGCCTTTTAGCTTGACAAGACACCTTGAATAGGGTACCTGCTTTTTTTTTTTTTTTTTAATTCACATTTTCCATTTTAGATCCTAATGTTATTTTACTGAAGTTCTCTCTCTCTTTTTTTTGTATTTTCTTCTCTCCTCCTGACACTGCTGGGAACAATTTTTTTTTTTCCTTCTCATCTCTCCTTCCCTGCACCTCACAAACACCTTTTTTATAGCCATTGGAAGGTAATCATAAAATGGATTGGGTTGGAAGGTGCTGTAAAGGTTGTCCAGTTCCAACCCTCCAGCTCTGGGCAGAGGCATCTTCTCCTGGATCAAGTTGCTCAAAGCCTCATCCAACCTGACCTTGAACACCTCCAGGAAGGTGGGAAGCCTCGACTTATCTGGGCAACCTGTTCCCATGCCCCACCACCCTCACAGGAAAAAAACCTTTTCTAATATCTAATATAAATTGCCACTCATTCAACTTAAAACCATTCCCCCTCATCCTGTCACCACACTTCCTGATAAAGAGCCCTTCCCCAGCTTTCCTGTAGCCCCCTGTAAGGCTACTCTAAGGTCTCCCTGGAGCCTTTTCTTCTCTGGGCTGAACAAGCCCAACTCTCAGCCTGTCCTTCTATGGGAGGCACTCCAGCCCACTGGAGCATATCTAATAAGCCTAGTATCAAGCCTGTAAGATGTTTGGGCTTCAAACCTAAGCTGGTGCAATCCAAGCAGAGTGCTGCTGTTCAGGCCCTTCTAGTTTCAGTGGTGTTGGGACCTTTTTATTTTTAATAGCAAAAGGGTTGCATTTTGACACTGTTAGGCTCTTTTACTTAGGGTACAACAAAGGCAAAGTCTCTGCAGCAGATTGTTCAAAAGTGTTCTTCATCAAGGAAAGAAATGCCCCACTTTGGCTTCACTTCTCTCATGGCATCAGTACAATGGACAGAAAAATAATAGCTTCAGTTCAAGTCTTGCCTTTTCAACAGCTTTTTCTTTCTCCCCTTATTTGGTGATTTGTCTTGTTCCTGCAAAGACCTTTTTTCACCCTTTGCCCTGTGGGTTGCACTGGTGTTCTCTAGGTGCTTAGTCTGTCAAAATGTGAATGTGAAAAACACATTTTTCTTAGTGTGAGCATTCAACAGTGCATTTGTTCGACAACTAAGTGATTCCTTGTTCAGAACACGCTATTCAGCAATAATATAGCAGCTTTGTCATCTACTAACTAAGATGAAGAAAGAGAAGGTTAATTGTTTTTATTATTATTGTGAGACTATTTCTTATTCTGTTTAGTTCACCAAATTCTTGTGCTTTTTTCCCTAGCACTTCTCTTGCATCCTGCATATACTGATACCCGTCAGTCTTCCCCTGGCACTGCACTCTGGGTATACAAAGCCAAGTATTAATTATGGAAAATAATTATATTTTAAACAGTGCTTTGCCCTTTCCTTTAAGGTATGCTGCTACTGAAATGGGAGTCTTTCAGAGGTCCTTGTCATGCTTTGCTGGGAATGCTTAGCCATTTTCAGTTTTTGAACCCAAATCTTCAGACCTTAAATGCTCTTCTAACAGGGATGTGAACACCCTTGTAGACAGGCTGTGTCATATCTGCCATTCAGTTATCAGTGACCTGCACTCTCAGTTTAAAAAAAAAAAAAGTGGGAAGAGAATGTTCTTAAATTTGGAGGGAATTTTCTGTATTTCAGTCTGTGCCCATTGCCTCTGGTCCTGTCACTGGCCGCCACTGAGAAGAGGCTCACTTGGTTTACTTTGTTCCATCCCACCAGCTATTTATGCACATTGATGAGATTCCCTCCAAATCTTGTCTTCTCCAGGCCAAATTGTTCAAGTGCATCCTTCTACTTTTCTAGCCATCCTTTCCTGCATGTTTGCTATTTCCTTGGATCAGGATGTACAACCCTATGCAGTGCTACAGACTAGGAGAAGTCTGTCTAGAAAGCTGCCTGGAGGAGAAAGGCCTGGGGGTGTTAGTTGACAGCTGACTGAACATGAGCCAGCAGTGTGCCCAGGTGGCCAAGAAGGCCAATGGCATCTTGGCCTGTATCAGAAACGGCATGATCAGCAGGGCCAGGGAGGTTATTCTCCCTCTGTACTCGGCACTGGTGAGACTGTTCCTTGAATCCTGTGTTCAGTTCTGGGCCCCTCACCACAAGAACGATGTTGAGGCTCTGGAGTGAGTAAAGAGGAGAGCAACAAAGCTGGTGAAGGGGCTGGAGAACAGAACCTATGAGGAGCGACTGAGAGAGCTGGGGTTGTTTAGCCTGGAGAAGAGGAAGCTGAGAGGAGACCTCATTGCTCTCTACAACTACCTGAGGGGCGACTGTAGAGAGGAGGGTGCTGGCCTCTTCTCCCAAGTGAGAGGGGACAGGACAAGAAGGAATGGCCTCAAGCTCCACCAGGGGAGATTTAGGCTGGACGTTAGGAAAAAAATTTTCACAGAAAGAGTCATTGGGCACTGGAAGGGTCTGCCCAGGGAGGTGGTTGATTCACCTTCCCTGGAGGTGAATCCCGTTTAAGGCACGGGTGGACGTGGTGCTGAGGGACATGGTTTAGTGTTTGATAGGAATGGTTGGACTGGATGATCTAGTGGGTCTCTTCCATCCTGGTTATTCTATGATTCTATGATTTGTGTGGCTGCATGGAGACCTGTATCAGGGAAGTGATTCTGGTTTGAAGTCACCTGTTACACTATGCCATGTGGTTTTAACCTAAATGAGGTCCACTTAAGCGTTCTGTGACAGCTTATGGCAATGCAAGCAATCACTCAGCAAATGCTGGGAATAAGTAGTGGGAGGAAGGCAAGGTGTTTCTATTTGCGGAAGTGTCAGTTTCTGTTGTCTTAGTGTTTGCGACAGTATTCACCTAGGTGGACTGTGAACAGATGTGAAGACCTAAGGGTAAAAATCTTTTGTCTAGACTTACCAAGAAACCAAGAAAATGGAGATGGCATTTTGGCAGGGAATTTTGTCTGCAGTGAGAAAATAACTTCTCTATATTATTTCTTTATTCCCTACCCCAACTATTTTCTGCTCAAAACCCTGTATTAACTGCTTGTGTTTCTGTGAATTTAGTACCCGTCAGTAGAGAACTGCTCCATGAAACCTTCCCTGATTTCCATTGAACCTATCTACACTTTTATTGTAATTTGAATGTGAATTTCACAGCTGAAATATCTGTCATGTTAGAAAACACCTCAATTAGTCTACTATGAGCCTCACTCTTAGTACCTTCTCTTGATGCATGTTGCTTGTAGTGGAAAAGAAGGTGAATGAGCCTCCATTCTCTTTTCTCATTGTAAGTCAGTGAACCTCTGTTTTATCTTCCCTCAGTTATCTTTTAACCTTCCCACTGGCATTCATCCTTGGTACTTGCAATACCCTTCCTCTACTGTTACCATTATACTATCCATTCCTGTTTTTTAGGTACTCCTTTCATGTTAACTCCTAAACGAATTCTTACTTCTAACTCTAGTGCTTAATGTGCAACTTTGCATCGCTAGTAAGTCTGTGCATCCTGTGTTGTTCTGTTTCACTGCTACCTCATACTGATCCAGTGCAATTTCTCTTCTTTTTTCCTCCTGCCACCCAAATTTGGGTCCTGAACTTAGACTTTCTTTTAGCCTTTGACCATATGAGACCAAATTCAGTTCTGTTCTCATGTTGGTCATTTTTATCCGTTTTTATTGTAGTCTTTAATTCATCTTGCTTTCTTCAGATTAAAAATTTACTGTGAATGCCTTCTTATCCTCTGTTCCATTTTATTTGAATCCCAGGACAATTTTTGGTTTATTTATCTTATTTTTATCTTGATGGATCTGCTAATACTGTTGATGCTTAAATATGTATTCTCATACTTTCTGTCCACTTTTTTTTTTTGCTAGATAATTAATGTCACTGAAGTATTTTTTCTCTGCCATTGGTCTGGCAACTCTTCATGCTCCTTTCTTTACTTATTGAGCTGGTGGTAAGAGTCTGCCTGAATAGTTCATTACTTTCTTCCTTCAGATCCCTCCCAAATATATGCTGCAACAAGATAGCTATTGCAGAAACTCAGAATCACTAGGTTGGAAAAGACCCACTGGATCATCAAGTCCAACCATTCCTATCAACCACTAAACCATGCACCTCTGCACCTCATCCACCTGTCCTTTAAACCACTCCAGGATGGTGACTCAACCACCTCCCTGGGCAGCCTGTTCCAGTGCCCAATGACCCTTTCTGTGGTTTTTTTTTTTCCCTGATGTCACGGCTAATATTGCGTGGTAACTGCTGTTATCTATTCATCTTGCCTGTATAGGGTTATCAGTTTTTTTGTGTACAGACAACAACTAGATGATTTGTAACTCAGGGCTGTACTTTGCATTTCACAAAAATGTGCCTGATGTTAGCCCTTTGTGAGACAGTTGTTTCTGATGTTTTGATCATTTTTGATTGCTTTATTAGTTAGTAGTATGATACTTAAATCTTCCAAAATTAAGAATCACAGAATAGTTTGGGTTGGAAGGGTCCTTAAAGATCATCTAGTTTCAACTCCCCTTCCATGGGCAGGGACACCACCCACTAGATCAGGCTGCCCAAGGCCCCATCCAACCTGGCCTTGAACACCTCCTGGGATGGGGCAGCCACAACTTCCTTGGGCAACCTGTGCCAGTGCCTCGCCACTTTCATAGTGAAGAAATTCTTCCTCAAGTCTAGTATAAATCTGCCTCTCTCCAGTTTATACCCATTGCCCCTTGTCATATCACTACAAGTGTTTGTCAATAATCCCTCCACAGCTTTCTTGTAGACCCCCTTCAGATACTGGAAGGCTGCTATAAGATGTCCTCATAGCCTTCTCTTCTCCAGCCTGAACAACCCCAAGTGTCTCAGCCTGTCCTCGTATGGGAGATGCTCCAGCCCTCCTGTCATCCTTGCAGCCCTCCTCTGGACCCATTCCAACAGCTCCCTCTCCTTCTTATGTTGAGGATTTCAGAACTGGACATGGTACTCCAGGTGAGGTCTCACAACAGAGGAACAGAAGGGCAGAATCACATCCCTCAGCCTGCTACCCACGCTTCTTTTGATGCAACTCAGAATATAGTTAGCCTTCTGGGCTGTAAGTGCACACTGAGTTTGGCTTGGTATTTGCATGTGCAAGTTGTTTATTGGTGTAGTTATGGCTGTTAGAGGCTGTTGAGAGGTCCTGTCTTTTTTGGTGGATGTGCTGAGGATCTTTCTCCCCCTGTTGTATTACATATATCTCACCTCTCTTGACCTGTCTAGATTTGAGCCCTCTTGTGCCAATGGAATAACCGAACTCTATATAGAGTGGACTTTGGTTGAACCATTCTATATTTTAAGGTAATGTGGATTTCCCTTCAGGGATGTTTTTCGCTCAAGAGAAAGCTTGGATGCAACATAAAGCAAAACGGAACTGAGTAATGTAAGTCTCACCTTATCTTTATCACAGGGTTACCTGTGGCAACAAAGGACTGGAATTTCTGGTCAATATTTCTTTGCATATTTATATTAGCATTTTCTTGAAGTATGTGTTAAAATTTTCTCCTGCACAGTTTAGTTTTGCTATAACAGAGGGGCTGCATATCATTACATTCATATCATTACATTCATATCATTACATTCATATCATTACATTCATATCATTACATTCATATCATTACATTCATATCATTACATTCATATCATTACATTCATATCATTACATTCATATCATTATCATTACATGCTAGGTATTGCAACATATAGTGGTTGATTCATGATCACTAGCCTATAACAATGTAGAGCAATGTACTTTTGGAAAGTACAAAGAGTGGTCACATAGCCAGCCAATATTTGTGTCCATAAGCCTTGAAAAATTAGGAGTTAGACTCTACCAGTGGAGGCATTTTCAAGGTTTGGAGACTTTCTCTTGTGGATCTAGGGGAGAAGGAAAGCTTGAGATCTTTTTCCTTGGCCCTGTGACTACAGGTGCTACCTACATTAGGAAAAGCATCAATTTTTCAACTCAAACTACTACACTCACTTGAAGGCAGTTAAATTTGGGTGTCTTTATCCCCTTTTTACAAACAAACCGCTCTGTGAACCTTGCGATAATAAAAGGAAAAGGTTTTTTTCTTGCTGATTTTTTTAACTTGGATATGTTACTTTTTCTTTTACAGTCTCTTAAGCCTTGCCATATGACCTTTCATATGCTGTTTATTTAACAAACACAAATGTTATTCAATTAAAAAGAAAAATCCTCTCATCTTCTCTGAGAGTTAATCAAGGGAAAAACTTTCTAACCAATGAAGGCAGAGTGAGACTGTCTCTACTCTGAAATATTAAATAAAGGAATCAAAGGGAAATAATACCCTGTAATGATACCTCAGGGAGGATTTAATTAAGAAAATGAAATTGCATTAAGAGTGACCCATTGTGGACTACCAGAAAGCCAACAGACAAGGGAGAAATTTGTTAGCAGTCTCTACCCATGGGTACGAGCTTGCGCAGTGTGCCAAATCTGTCTGATATGATGCTCAGCACAGTGGCTTAAAGTGATGTTTAATTACCTGATTTATTAAGGTCGCCTTTTAAAATTCAGTACTGCAGGGAGCACATCTTGTCTGTGAAATGTCTTGCAAGTTCTCGGGAACAGGACTGGTCATGGCATGTGGCCACAAGTGGGTCTCTGATCATGTTTTGCTTGGACTTCATACTAATGAGTCACCTGCTTCAGAGACAACAACTGCTTCCAGATTTCACTGTCTAAACAGGGAGCCACTGTCTGGTACACAGCATCAGCTGAAGAGTGCTATTCAATAGCCATGCAGACCTCATGTGAAGTTGTACCTGGGGTGGGTAAATTCATTTAAGATTTCAGCAGGTTTATGTTGCTATAAATTCTTGTATGTTGGCTGGAAGATTTGTACCAACTAAACTGCGAAGGGGCAAAGGTGGTTAACTGGTTGGCAGAAGATCAGCCGAGGAGTGGCAATATACAGGTGATGGCAGGTACTGAGAAAGCAGAAAAAGCTGTTTTTCTTGGGCTTGTGTTGCCCCAGCTCTACCAGATGCCTGAAAAGAAAGCATTTTACTTCTTCCATTGATGTGACCAAATTTTGTAAAGGTTAGAGCTGTACACTGAGGGAGAGCCCATCCAGGTTCTGCTCTTGCCTCTGCTGGTGAGTGACGGAGGAACGGGTTCATCACTTTGCGAATCAATGTGATTCCAGTGAGCCAGTTTATTGAAGTCCACAACAGATTCTTATACCTTACGCAATTAATACAGTCTATTGTTTAGCAAGCAGATTCGACAATTCTTCTTTAGCAACAAGCAATCAATTAGTTACATCAATCTTACACTTTCCCATGAGAAACAGCTATGTGAACATTCTAGTTCAATAGACTACAAAGTTACAGCTCAAGGTCTACCAAGGAAAAGTTACCACTGAAAAACAAGAGAAGCATTACAGCAGAACAATCACTTAATGTTGTAAAAGAAACTTTGAGCTTGTATAAGCCTCTGTATTTGTGGTGTGTATGTGCGAAACTATGCATATAGAGCTGCAAAGCTGTGTTTGCAAAGCTGAGAAACTTAATGCTAAGATGCCTTCATTTCATATAGCATAAGCCGTTCAGTGCTTGGAGATGCTCACTAAATGGCCTTTGGTCTATAGTCACCCATCAGGCCCATCAGGTGGGGACTGTTTCCTGACTGACAGCTGAGGTCTGAATTTGGAAACTGTGGAAAGAGCATATAAGATGAAGAGTAGGGATTGTAGGGAATCTGACACTTGATCCTTTAGTCTCCTAGGCAATACTTTTGAAATACATTTGACTCATTGGATCTTGAACAAAGCAGGGAATGACATTTAACAGATAAAGTCTGCAAGGATGGGTCTGATGTCTGTAATAACACGTATGATTTTGAGTCAGTGTCATCCCTTTCCTTGGGCTGAGCAGTTTCACTAGTGCCACACATGCTGTCTGGATCCCTAGAGGTGTCTCTCAGCCTACTCTCTGGCAATTATGCAGGCGTTCCCTCGCTCTCACCATTAGTGTAATGGCTAGCCAGAACATCACTTATCCCTTTGCTCTTGAGTGACTGCTGTTTCAATAATCTCTTTTGCATTAAACTAATGGATGACTTGTGTATGTAATTTTTCTCCCTCTCATGTGGTGATGAGGGTACCTGTCACTGCTTTTGTTGCATTTGTCTTTTAATGCAGATGAGAATAGAAAGAGAATTTGACAAGAAATTAGAGCAACTGTCATACCTTGTTGTGTCCCACAATCGTCTGCAAATCTTGCTAAAAGAATGCAAATAATAGAAAATGTCAACTGAAAAAAACACCTACACATTCACTTACTTCATTGCTATGTGTAATTCCTTAATTGCAAGAAAGCAGATTCTCATCACAAGCAATGATTTTTACCTGGCTTATATTTATTTGTCTTTCACTTAGAAGAGATGTTTAAAGTAGCTACTTGATAAAATGGAATAGTGACCAAGCCATCCCTTTTGAAAGAAGAAAAATTTTACTTACAGATACTGTACCTCTCCTACTGTCTTTTACTGCGAAGTAACAGTGATTTTACAGACCTGCTTCATCTTCTCTGGGTTTTTTAAACATAGCTTCTATAGACAGGTCCTTATCAGTGCTGTTCTTGGGGAATAAGTTTTTGGAGCACACATGACAGCTTGCTATACCTGTTCTGGGAGGGCATAGAAATACATGTTCTCAAAGGCTCCTCAGGACAGAGTCCACAGACTCCCATTGAAGAATATACCAGTTCTACTTTCTTCATCATTGGGAAGTTTTTCTTAACATCTAAGCTGACTCTTGAAGTGGTGTATCAGTCCCGTCTGCTGTGGGTGCAAGAGAAAATATTCTTTATCCTTTCCAGTGGTGTCTTCAGTACTAAAAAGTGTCTCTTGCACTATCCTTCCCGCTCCACCTCCTGTCTCTTTTTCCATATTTTTCCAATGATAACCAGTCCCAATTATATGTATATGTCTATGGGTTGTGTTTTCCAGAGTTTTGCTCTTTGCTGTGGCTCCTCTCTGGACTTGCTCCAGTTGGCTCGTCTCTTTCTTCAGCTGCAGCGCCCAGGACAGGATGTAGTACTGCAGCTGAAGCTTTGCTGATGCTCAGTAGAGTATAGGGATAACTCCATGTGTTATGCGGGCCACAGTCCTGTTTGTGTTCCAGCCTGGTTGTTTGTCTTGTGCTCAATAGCTTAACTCTGTTTACTCGTGCTCAGATTGTCATCCCTTCTTACTGCTGGATACCAGTGATAACTGCTGGATACAGATCTCCAAGTTTTCCATACAGCCTGAATTAACTTCACCTAGATTATATTTTCCAGAGAATAGCATATGAGACTATATAAAAACTTTAAATGAAGTCAAGACATAAAGTATTTATGCTTTTTCCCAGGCCAAAAAATGCTTATTTTGCTACTGAAAGAAATGAAATTGGTTTGAGGTTATCTCTTCTTGATGAATCTCTTTCTTGTTACTTCCCATCTCTAATCTCTTGATGCTTTTCTTGGATTTGGCCCACTCAAAGAGCTCTTGGGTTCTCTCATCAGAGTAAATCCCTGCCAGAGGGAACATTGTCCAGGCTTATTCTTTTTTTTTTCCCTAGACTTTGCAGTCTCTGGGGCAGGCTCTGGATTTATGTCCATGTTCTGGAGATGCATCAGGTAAATCTTGAGCCCTCCAGAATTCTAAATAGTGAGACTGTACAAATTCAATGTCAAGGGAATGAAAAAAATCAGATTTTTTTTTTTACTTGTTTTTTTTTTTTTCTCTCCCCGGGGGCTTTGCAAGATCCAGAAAGTTAACAAGTTGGCCAAGTGCACAGCATGTCAGCCGGTCCTATGATCTGTGCAGCAGCTGCCAGCTAGAAAGAGGTTTCTTTGGTACTATTACCTGTAATATTTTTCTATATTACTTATATATTAAGTAGAAGAAACACTGTACTGCACATTGACAGAATCTGTTTTTTTCCTTCAGGACTTCATGCATTTATAGCCAAATGAATGAGATGGGAAGAAAGTGGTATCCAATATGTAACATAAACCTTATTTTAGTCATCATATGGTTAAAACGAAATTACTGCATTTTTATAATCTGCTTTTTTTGGCCTACTGTGTGTGTAGGGGGGAAATCTTTATCAATGAGAAGACTCAAAGTGTTTTCTAGATACTGGTTTATACTGATAAAGTAAATGTATGAAAAAATCCTCAGATATAAAGTTGTAGCATCTCATAAGTCAAGTCGCCTTAGTATGAATGTTTAGCAGGGCTTCAGCCTATCCCCATCAAAGCTGGTGTCAGATTTCAGCTGTTAGCAGAGACCAGGCACACTGAAAGTTAGTAATACATTTTTAAAGTGTATTTTCTTAAAGTCTTTTAGTGTGATAGAATCATAGAATCCTAAAACTTATTCTTATCTAAAATATACTTTATTTACTGAATATTATTCCATCTAGATTACACTTTATTTACTGAAAGTTATTTTATCACTGTGTAGTTGTGGAAAGCTTCAACTAGTCATTGGACTCATTTAGTGCAGTGCAGCTCGGCTGCCTTATTCAGTTTATTTCTGGTGTTCCAGCAAGAAATAGTGTTATATGCCTCACAACTTGATTTATCAGATGGAAAGCAGGTTTTCCGCGTGCATGTTAACTCTGTAAGTACAGAAGTGTTGATTATTCTATCTAGTTTTGTGCAAAGCACAATCGAAAACCCTCTTTATGCAATAAAAAAATAGAGACCTCTTAAGTTTCCAGAGGATCTCTGTAGCTTGAGTGAAGTTATAGCCCGATGGGTTTCAGGTATTTGAATATCTGTGCCATTTTTCTCTGGCAAAGCCTTTAGACTGATGGATCAGCAACGTTTTTCATGCTCTAAATTTTCCATGAAGAGTTTAGCTCTTCTTTTTTTTTTTTTTTCCTGAAATCTGTCAGCTTGAGGAAGAAGACATGCTTCTTCATATTTTTAGTGTTTGTTTCCACTTCTTTCACAGAAAATTAACTGATTGAATTTTAAATCTCTAGGCTTAACCTTCACTCAAATGCATTTATAAAATACAAAAATCTTTGTGGTTGTGAGTTATAAAAGGCTGCACATTGTGAGTGCTGGGTGCAGAGCCAGCAAGTGTGGAGAACTGATAAGATTAGGAGATGCAATAAATCTGTCATAAGACATAATAGATATTTTATTTGACAACATTTAGCATTAATTCAGAAAGGGATTGTTCATTGATGGGTCTTTCATTTATATGTTTCCTCATTCAGAGCTTTTATTATCAGTGATTCAACTTGTTTCATGAACCAAGGAACTTTGTCCCTGCTCTGACAAAGATTTAGACATATATTTAATTCTGAAGGAAGAAGACTATGTGCACTGATTAGACAGACTCTGCTTAAAATTAATTTGGATGGGCTAAAGCAGAGTTTGTATCTATCAGATTTCGCTCAGGGAGCATGAATGCTTAGGATTTGACTACTGGGAGGATTTAAGATACCCTGTAAGTCCTTAAAGTAATTTAGTAGTGGCTATTAGTTATAGCTTCTCCTTCTTTTCATTCAAAGTATACAGGAAATATCAGAGTTTTAAAGTGCAGGGAAATCAATATAAGTTTTTGGTATCCACCATTCACTTTATAGAGATGCTAGATGACTTTTTTAGTTCATTTCTTTAGAACTGAACTTCAGTGTCTTTCTCTGCTTAATCAGAGCCTTACTGTAACCATATTATGTACATCATGGATCATTGTTTGTTTAATTTATCCCACATGCATTTTTTGCAGGTTTTACAGTTTTGGTTGGTTTTTTTTCTCTCCTACCTTCTGTGCCTTTTGACTTGGAAAAATTGTTGGGCAGGGGGTTTTGGTATCTAGGTAGTCTAAAAATCAATCTTAGATTTTTCACATGTTGTTCATCACTTCAAAGTCCTTTGCTACACTGGTTCCAAGAAGATTGTTAGAAGTGGCATCCAAGAAAGCATTGTGTGAATTATTAGTAAATGTTGATGGTTTAATACTGACCTTAGTTTTTGCCTCTTCTCTTATTAGGTTTGCTAATATTTTTTTTAAAAAATGGTTTTTTCAAGGAAGAATTTCTCCTCCCCAGCTTCGCTTTCTCCTTTCTTTAGTCTGTGGTGAAGATGCAAGGCTGGATCTGACATGATCTCCATGGCAGCACACATTAGTTTCCATGGCAACATATTTCACAAACAACTCTACAACTTTACTACAGTGTCAAACAAAAGGAGAAGCCTGACTGTTGGAGCAGGCTTCCATCAAGGTTAAAATTAAAAAGAGGGGGAAGGGAAGCGAATGGAAAGAGGTTGGGTGAGATAATGACTTCTTGCAATTTGTCCTTTTAAAGCTTTTGCTCCAGGGTAAGCGCACCATTAAAAAAAAAAACCTAAATTCTCCAGTCCATAATTATTGTGCCACCCAGCTGCATTCCTGCACATGAGTAGGTAAGTGATGAGCTGTCACAAGTCTTTTGTCCCAAGATACTATAGCCTGGTTTCTGAAGGAAATGAGGCTTATGGAATAACAACCCTCTGTTCTGATTGTCTCTTTGTCTCTCTTCTACTGCACATGCACCCCCTCTCCCACACTGCCCCCCTTCACAGCTTTTGACCCCATTGATCAGATTATTTGAATTTGACAGAGGAGCCAAAGTTGAGGAGATAATTATGTTCCTCTAGGTGTGGTGAAAAGCTGAGTTCTGGCTCCTTGATCCTTTGCTAAAAGGAGCCTATGGGCAAAGACAATTGGAAAATTACAGGTATGTAAGCTAGATGAGCATAAGAAGCAATCTAATAAAGACTAGTTCCTTTGATGGTCTGAATTCAGGGAAATATTTAAGCGCATGCTTTGTGTCTCTTTTTCTCATGAGATGCTTTTTTAATCTGCAGAATGAGGGAACAAAAGGCTGATACTATTGGAAATGGTTAAGTTTGATTCTCTTTCAGGATAATGGTGCTGGGAAGGCACAAAGGAATAAACGTAAGGACTGCAAGATGTGAAGGGGCTTTCAGTTATAAACTGAATATTATCCATACTTCAGGCTTGTACAATGCAAGGATTACAGGTAGTAGGCTTGTTGCATTGTGCCTGTGTTGCATGCTATCTGGTCAAGAAGCTAGAACACAGCTGTTCCTGTCCCGTCTCTGTACTCATCAGGCTGCTACTGGCAAGCAAATGTGAAGACATAGGGTGGAATTGGGGGAGAGATGGCTTGTCATGAGTAGATTTAGGAGTGCAGGCAAGGATAAACTGGTGTATTCAATTATCTGCTGCATTACTTGGGCTGTGGTTGTCTCACTTGTCTCTGAAAGGAACAGTTTCACATACACAGGAAAGATTGTGTGACTGCATCTCTATCACTGGCGACGTTTTGGTAGCGTCTGTCTTTCAAGTGCATTGGATGTGGCTTTAAAAAGGGAAAGTATGCAAAAATAGCTTAAAGATTTATATTGATCCTGGTTTAGATGTGCAAAGCTGGTACATTGCTCTTCTCACTTCTAAGTGATTCCCATCAAACTTAGGATGGCATATTGTCGTGCATGTGAGTTTTTATGGGAAGATGGGAGGGGTTTTTGTTTTTATTTTTATTTTCTAGTTATAGAGGTAACTGTATAGGGTTAAATGCAGGAGGGAACTTATAAGTATCAAAGAAATCTTTTGGTTAAATGAAAAACAGTACAGTATTGCTGTAGGTGATGGTGTAGCAAATGGAAGGCAGCACTAGGCTGTGGAGCTGCCAGGGGTAGAGGCAGATTCTGGAGATGTGGCTTGAGACTGGGGACATTGTTTTGTTCAGGGAATGGGATCCAGCTCATGTGGGTCTTAGAGGTCTGGGTCTTCTAATACATTTCTATTCAGAGGTGACATATCCCCTGCAGACCTCTGCTTGAAGTATTAAAGTGATGCGATAGTCTTCCAGAAGGAAAGTAGTTGTCTTGTAGAACTGGTCTTTTCTGATTCTTGGAAAACATCCTACTTAAAATGGTCTGTTAAGCAGTTTAAATGAAATGGTTAAAAATGTACATAGTCATGAATTATTACCTACCTTTCCATTTTACCTGATTACCATTGTTTTCAAAGTGACATTTTAAGGATCTTGGTTTCCTGAATCTTTACAGGAGCTAGTTCTTAGGGAGCTTCCTTGTTCTGAAAATTAAGTCCTTTGAAGTCCCTAGTGAAACAAAGATGCATGCAAATGGTACCCATATTAAAAGGCTTGCCTATAGCAGTGTTAACAATATAACCAGACTATAAGCTATGCTATACTTCTGGTTTTGACTAAAAAAATAATAATGGCTGTGATAAGCTACTAAACTTTCAAAATACCAATATTGAAGGGTTTTCTTTTTTTGTATTTGAGTTGCCACTCAAAACATTCAGAAGCATTGATGTGGAAATTCAGACAGTCTTATTTGATCCCATTTCATGGCAGTTATGTTGTGCCGTGCCTAAGCCTCACAGGGAATTTGGTCTCTTCCAGACTGACCACCTGCAGAACCTGTCTTTGGTTGATTCCCTACCAGGCTTTCAGCCTCCTTCCTGCCCTTAAGACTTGCCAAACCCAGTCTGTGTTTCTTAAGCTTGAATTAGATGTGCAGTGGTGGCCAAGCCGTCCATCCTTCTAAAGAGGCTTAGTTTGTTTCCTGCCCTCATCAAGAACAGCTTCTCTAACTGTTGTCTTCCATGTTTTTAAGTTTGTATTCAAAGACCTGTGATCCAGGCAAGGTTTAGTGCAGAATTATATGTTTTCCTGTGTTTGGCCAGGATAGGATTGATGTACATTGTTTGCCAGTATTATGATTTCAGTAAGTATTCCCAGTAAGTTTCTGTGAACTGTGGAAAGGTCTTGCTTTCTTGCTTTCCCCAGTGTTAAAGTTGCAGTGTGGGCTCATTGCTGGATAAGTAGCAACATATCTGTCTGAATGAAAACAGTGAATCTGTTCCATGGGTTGTAAAAATAAACTTCTTTTATTGAGCTTTCATGTATGAAGAGATTTGCAAATGTAAAAATGCAATATAAAGGAAATGGATTTTCAATAATTTGTTAATCTGGTTTTTAGTGGTCAGGATGTTGAGCTGCATTTTCTGTCTTCTCCCTAATCACTTTAATATAAAAGGTTAATTACAAATTATGGAGAATCCTTGATTAAGCCAATGAAAAGTGAGAGCATAGATCTGTTCATCAGAAGCAGTGTGAGAAAGGCTTCCTTGTCTACCTTACAATAAACACATAAAGGACGTATAATTCTTTGATGCTCTATTTGCTGTTATGAAACAAAAAGGAATAATTTACAGTTTCACTGAGCAGTGTCCTTATTAACAAAACACTATAAATTACTTCATACACCTCCCATGGTGTAAGTCTTGCAGGGAAAGGAGTTAATTTTTACAAATGCATTTTGCCTCCAACTCCCGTAAAATGCAGCAAGGCAACTTATGAGGACATTTTAGTTTAGTCTTTGTTATTTTGATTAGGATGTTCTCTTTTGCTATGTGCCTCTTTGCAATGGCTTTTGTTGTGAGTTTTGGGGTTCTGCATATGACGCATGTAACATCTGTAAACTTGCAGAATTTGCTTCCCATTGCACAACTGGATCTGTGTGTATGACTTTACCCCCAGGGTATGCTGCTTTTAATCTGTGTCTGCCAGCTTCTGTAGAAGAGCGTCAGAGGGATAGGATATAGCAAGGGCAATATCAGGAAAATGTCCACAGCATCGATTATGAACGCCAAAATTAAAGTAGTCACTTTGTATTATAAAGTGAAGCAGTTCAAGAATGAAATTTGTTTATGAGGCAAAATGGTCATTAAAGGCACACCTTTATTTCTAAAATGTGCTAGTACTGCAGCTGCTAGATTCTTATTCAGCATTGATATATGGCTGTGACTTGGAGGGAATTATTTTTTCCCACTGCTATGCTGAATGAGTTGTCTCAAACCTATAAGCAAGAGTCAGGAGGTTGTAATCGTACTTAGTATTGTTTGTAGTCTGTAGCGGTGATTCTGAAACCTCTTAGAAATGGATGACTGTCAAGTCTCGATTTCACATGGGCCATCTTGGATTCTTCTCAATTTTTTAAAAGAAAATACCTTCAGACCGTGACTGAATTAAAGCCAGTCTTGTCCATTCCACAGCTGTCATTGGAGCAATGTAGTTTGGAACCACTAGCAGAGTGTCTTCTTTGTCTTGAATGAACTTAAAAATAAAAAGCCTCTGGGGTGGCTTTCCTAGTCTCATGGATTTGGGGTGATTTTGCCTAAGGCTGAGAAATCTGACAAGTAGAAAAGAAATGTCTGCTGAAAAGGCAGCTGAATTACTCTACCTTCAGATACCTGTGCAATCAGGTCATTGCAGAGTAGGAAGTTGTTGTCCCAAGGCTCATTGCTCGTACTGCACACCTTCTCAAGTATGGGACTTAGACCGCATAGTTTTGCATATGTTGTAGGGAGGACAACTTCACGAGTGTCAGAATATATGAAGGTGATCAGATACTAAGAAAACTTCCTAGAGCTGTAGTCCTTCACTTACCCAATAGGTGGGTAGTAAAGCTGAGTTCTTGGATGAGAAAATAAATTATCCCTAGAAAGTAATTAGTCACTGACAAGGTGACTGGTTCCAGACCTCTTCAAATGGAAGGCCGTTTCATGATTAGAGAGCGATGCAGTCATTGGTGATGAAACAATACAGTTTTTTCCATCGATTGTCAAATAGCAGTTAGGAATAGCTAGTTACTTGAATAATCTACATTTGCATACCTTCTTTGGCTACCATTGGACTTCATAGATCACTTTTTAAGACTTCTGTTTTCCTACGTCTCCTTCCTGCCTTTTTTGAACTAACTTGAGTAGTACACCAAAGGAAATAGCTAACCTATTTATCTTGCATTACTCATGAAGTCTCTAGGCAGCATATTCTAATCGCCTTCATCTTCTAAAATATCTGCACTGTATTAGATTAGGGAAAAGAAACTTCAGTCTTGGTAAAAACTTAAACACAGATTTTGTCAAGAATAAACCTTCCACTTAAATTTATCTTTACTGAAAAATTTGAAGTGTGCGCGTGATTTAACTGTGTGGGTTGAGATATACTTTAAGTGACACCAAGGGAGCTCAGTTGGTGAGGAAAGTTGTACACACTGTACAGTCACTTCAGGAGCTGTTTTGTAAATACATGAGTTATATTTTATCTAAATTCTCCAAGCACTGTTGGCAGTGTAATCATAGTGGCATAGTTGGTACCGCAAAAGTCATTGGAGAAATGGTGCATGCCCAGGTGGTTAGCCTGTTCAAGGTCCCATGTACCACATGCATTACTGGTGGTACAGAGTGATGACAATATGCATTTCAGTCTTTTGATGGTTTGGAGTGTGGTGGTGTGTTTGATTCCTGCCTGCTGTCCACCTTCTGGGGTTTAGGGTGGGCTCTTTTGCACTAGTTTAACAAAAATGATGAAGAAAACAACACCAACTAGGTAAACGTGCACTGTGAACACTGGCACATAGTCTAAAAGAGGTTAATGACATAGCACCTTGCTTGGGTATTGAAAGGATTTGAGTTTTAAATGCCCATTTACATAAGTATGAGAATAGTTGCATAGGTGTGGCTGCTTTATGTATTCCGTATTGGTTTCATCTGAGGTTATTGGGGAATATGATAAATTTATCTTACTATTTTAGGAGTCTTTCCATTATACTGCACAAGGAAATGAGACTTTAATAGGTGGAGAAGCAAATCTGGTCCTCTTCTGGTCCAGAAAACTTAAACCACTCTTTCACTGTGCACAACTAATAACATATAGCCCTGTGAAAGGCTGAATTTTGCACAGCTCTTTGGGTGAGAAGGGGTGAATAGACTAGAGTCAAGATGAGAAAGAAGTGGATAGCCCAATCAGCGTAGGATTTCTGCTGTCTAGGAAAAGAGAATATTTTTTTTTATGGTAGAGACTACTCCAGCTGCTGTACCTTGTTGTAGCTTTGTGCAAGAATCACCTTGCTGCTTATGCTCTTGGCTTTTTCTGTTCCCTTGGGTTATGAGGCAGAGTTATGGTCGTGAGGTCAGATTTGCCACAGAAAAACTAGGAGGAGCTAAGTCGTTTTATAACCTCTTGTCCTGTGCAGTAGGACTGGGGCCACCACTCCTGTCTCCATCAAATGAACTCTAGATTCTTCTCTCCATTCTTCATGGAAAACATGTTTAAGATTAACCACTGAAATGGGACTTACTATTATTTGTACAGCTCAGTCTTCTATTCTGTTGACTTTGACTTGCTTCTGAAATTCTGGTAGAGCAAGGCATTTTTGCAACATCTTCTATGTTCTTGCCTTCCTCTCTCCACACTTTTGTCCAGTGTAGGAGTAGGTAGAGAGGAAAATTTGTATTGATTCTACATTTTAGTGTTGGACAGCAGTTTTTACTTTTAACCACAGGAGTACACAGTGGGAGCTTTTCTGTATGACTGAAAACATCCTGGAGTTTTCACTGGTGTAGGTCTTGGGACATGGTCAGAACAAGAGGATAATGCTTTCTGCAAGGCAGCAGATATGATTATCTTCTCTATATATCTCTTTCTCTCACAAGTGAAAGAAGAATAGCATTAAGGTCAAGGGAAGACGTCTCGGGGAAAAAGATGTGCAATGACTAAAAGACCTTGTACAGATTCCTGTTCTGTCCACTCACAAAACATGCAAGAGAGCATAAAAAACTTATATATAGATGAGTTAACAAAAGGTACAGAGGCAAAATAAAGGGAAGAAATTATCAAGACTGCATAGTTGATCTGCATGCAACTATTAATGTAGGAATAGCGATTCAGAATTTTCATTTGAGATTATTTTTTCAGAAAATTTAGTATCTAAAACATATAGTACTTTAGAAGATTTCAGTATCGAGAGGGAAATATTGTGATTTCTGACCAGTGTAATTGGAGCAGAATACTTTAGTTTACCTTACCCAGATCAAAACATTTGTACGACAAGTCTGAGCTGATTGTCTTGTGTATGACTCCTGGAGATACTGCTTACATGTTACTTGATGGGGGACAGAAAATAGAAACTTTTAAATGTAGGAAGTCAGCAAATCCAGAGATTTGCATTTGATAGTTTTAAAAGAGCTTAGCAAGGTGTTCTGTAGGCCGCTAATGTCAGTTTTAAATATCTGTTAAAGCCTTGGAAAGGTCAGGAGAACTAGAAAAAGGAATTATTTTGTAAGTATTTAAGAAGGATGAAAGGTACAACCCAGTTACTTATTTGTCTGTTACCTGTCATTTGTGCCAGGCAGAACTGATGGAATGCCTGGGATGTGATTAATATAGCAGTAAGGAAGGAAGCAGTGTTAGGTAAGCAAATTTGTGTTTGTTTTGACTTACAGAAAACATCCCCAAACACGTCAAACTGGCCCTTTAATTTTATTTTTTTTTCCTTTTTGACATTTTAAGCCTGGTTAAGAAAAGTTATGCAATTGATGTAATGTACCGAGACTACTGTGAGGCATTTCTCTTCCTGCTGTACAATATTTTGATAGAGAATATGTTGATACAGAGTCAATGTGACGCATTTAATAGATAAAACCCGTATAAATGAGGTCTTCAAATGTAATGGTAAATAGGAAAAAAACAATTGCTGCCATAAAGAAGGCTACTGCTCCTTTCTGCACTGCGTCTTTGTCTTGTGCCCAGAGGTTGGGAAAGTTTTTGAAGTGGTATTTGGAGAAGAGTCACAAGGAGGAACAATGAACTAGAGATGCTGATCTGCTTTATCTTTTAATATGTTTATCCTATCAAAGATAAGTTAAATGGTGACGTGGTCGTAGTCTCAAATACAGAGGAAGCAGAAATTTGATGAAGCAAAGGTTTAACACCTTGAGGATTGAGATTGTAAAAGGCATTTTTCATTTATGCTGTAATTAACAATTTAAATAATTCCTCAAAGTTTGCATGGCTTTTGCTACATCTGAAATCTTAGAGGTTTTTTATATTTTTCTAAAATGTTTGCTCAGGGAGGCATACAGGAATTTATTTGGCAGGAGAAGCTCACCCTGGTTCTCCCAGTGAGCCCTGTGTTCTTGGCTCTTCTGCCTCCCACTAGACTGCCCCTTCTCCTTGTATGCTAAGTGCAGTGAGATGTAATGCAGCTGGGAAGATCAGCTCCTTGGGGGAGAATAAGGTCAGGAGATGCTACTGGGAGGCTCTGTGGCATTGAATGTAGCCTCGGGGCCAGTTTAGACCCAATTCAATTTAATGTCAAACCAGTCTAAATTAAGATTTCTCTATTTAGTTCAAGATGCTAACCTGCGGGGAATAGTGGAATATTTAATATCTGAACCTAGTGCTTTCTAAATGCTTTATTCTGTCAAAAATGCTGATGTTTTGAAATTTTGCCCTAATTCAAGATAAAAGTAAATGTCAAAAGTGGGATGTTCTGGGGAGTGATGGCTCTGTGTTTTTCATTTTACACAGAAAAGCTCACCTTGACATCGCTCTTGTAATTCTTATCAAGGCAGCTGAGCTTCTACCTGTCTTCAAACACAGGCTTCAGTTGGCTGCTTAAAATTAGTCATATTCTTAAGTACAGTGCTGAACTCGGCTTGATTTCAGAAAATGAGCTGGTGCCCTATTTGTGTGTGTACAAGTCTTATGAGAAGCATCTGAAGGAATGGGGTTGTTTAGTCTGGAGAAGAGGATACCGAAGGGAGACCTTATCACTCTCTGCAGCTACCTGAAAGGAGATTGTCATGAGAAGAGCGTTGGTCCCTTCTCCCAAGTGATAGGATGACAGAAAATGACCTTAAGTTGTGCCAGGGAAGGTTTAGATTGTGTATTAGGAAATATGTATTCCCTGAAATTGTTGTCTAGCACTGGAGCAGGCTGTCTGGAAAAGTGTTTGAGTTACCATCCCTGCAGGTATTTAAAAGAGATGGGGCACTTGAGGACACGGTTTAGTGGTAGACTTGGCAGAGTTTGGTTTACAGTTGGACTTGGTGATCTTAAAGGTCTTTTCCAACCTAAATGATTCTGTGATTCTGTGTGTAAGAAGGCTGAGAGGACAGGTGAGGCAGTGGCATGTTGAGAAGGGAGCACAGCATACACAGGACAGTAAATTCCCAGTAAGTACAAGATAACACTGAAGGCGTTGAACTTGTTCACCCCTCAAGGTAGCAGGGTACGAAGTGTGTCAGCAGCTCAGGAGGCTGAGAGAGTCCTCCTGCATCTCTTCTGCTGCATAAGGTTGAGGAAGTCCTGGCTGCTTCTGTGTGGAGTAAGGGAGATGCTCTGCCTGTCCTGTCTCGAGGCTGTCTGGTGCAATGTTCTGGGGTAGTGCCCAGGGCTGATGCTAGGGCTGCAGCTGAATATGTCCTCGTCTCTTCAGACTGAGATATTTTTCCTAGATCTCATCGTGTGTGTGCTGAGCATCAAATATGTATAATGCACCAGGATCAGTAGGTTAAAAAAGCACCAGTTAGTGCTGGTGAATTGGTGAACACTTACATAATACCTCTTCATGGTCACTTTAATATTTAATGCTTGCTATAGCATAACTGGAGCTTGTAAGCGGCTGTATGTTAGCTGCATGAATTTTTAAGGTGCCTGTATGGGAAAGTTTGGGAGGCAGGAACATCACAGAAGCTTCCTAATTGGCATGTACCCCAGCAGAAACCAAAAAATGAAAATTAAGTGACTGTCCTAATTATCAGAGACTCCTAGGAATACGTTGTGCTGGGAGATATTCCTTTTTCATTTCATGCAGTGCTTTAAAAATAAGCATTGTGCAGAGCATAACAAGACTTTTAATTAAAAGGCTGTGCCCACACAGCAACTTTTCTGTGTGGCACTAGCTGGTGAAGAGAGGCACAAGGGGTGAAAACATTGCTTTCTGTCCACAAAAAGATGGAGCTAATAATCTGTTGATTACCCGTGGCTCTGAAATCGGTTTGTTACAGTGACATGAGGTCTGCTTCTGACTGGCAGGAGTGTGCATGATTGGTTTTTCACAAGGATGAATACTTCTTTGTGTTTCTAGCTTGTAATTGTCTTTGCTCTCCTACTCCCCGGCAACTGTGCAGCAAAAGACGTGCATCTTATTTTTTTTCTGGATGCCAGCCTGCTCTCAACTCGGGTGACTCTATCCCCCGCCTGTACCAGAAGGTAAAAGTTCTAATCATGTAAGTCAGCAATACTTCTAAGATGTGAAAGACAGATTAAGTTGTGGTGATGGACAAGCATGGGCAGTGTTGCAGCATGTAATGAATAGCAGGTAGAACGTCACATTAAAGAGTGTATGAATTTTACTCCAGTTAATGGAGTACAATATTAATTTGCCAATTAACTGTATTTCTCTGAATGTACTGGGTTTTATATGAACCAAAATAACGAGTGTTCTTATGGTCCCATCAGAATGCAGAACAGATATCTATGTATGCATTTTGAGACAGGAAAATAGCAAATCCAGTACAAAATGTGCTTTTTAGAGTAGAGTTTTTTAAAATCACTGACTTAACAGCACTGTCACAGACATGGGAGAAAATTGTTTACATTGACTTCTTTGGGAGGAGTTTTCTGTAAAATGTGGAGAGCGTTTTTGGAAAAGGTTGTATTTTAATGGGACATCGAATACACGTTTGTATTATATGTAAAATGTATGTATGCATAATAGCTGTATACTCGAGCTTCTGACAAACCAGGATTTTGTGATCCTGTTTATAGGTTAAGTGATGCCTGTTTATGGTAGCAAAATTAATACATTTTCAGTTTATTGATTTGCCAAAGAAAGCTTCAGGGATTTAAAGTTGGGATCAACTAACAATTTAAGCTTGCTTTCATGAGTCCAAACTACTTTACTTCAAGGTTAGAGCAATCAAAAACTCCTCTGTATAAGGGGTTTGAGTAATTTGAATGATCAGCTGTGATCAGCATGGTCTATAGTAATGAAGTTCCTTGTGAAAACATGAGCACAGCTGTATTGGATCAGAAGGAAAGACGCCCCTCATGCCGTTCCTGTCTCATGAGCCAGTAACATATGTTTAGTTAATGAAAGGTAGAAACATCATGGGCTTTGTAATGCTCCTTTGCCAGTACTCTCCCAACTTGCAGTACTCTGGCTTAGGAACTTAATGTCTGTATTTGTCTAATAACTCTTAAGGGATTTTTGTTAAATTTTTCAAATATAGTTGCATTTTTCTATTTTATCCCACTTAACTCTTTTCTCATTATTACCACCAAATTTCTCACGGAAATGGGGTTCCTATCCTGAGGCTTATCTGCTCTGAAACTACAGTTTCTGGCTGCTAGAGAGTTGTGTTTGTGTGATATTGCTATTACATGCTCTAATTCAAGCAGCTGTCATTTACTGGGTTTGAAAAAAAAAAAAAAAAAAGGGATTTCAATTAGTTTGGGATAGTTCTTTGAATGAAAGAAAACAATATAGAAAACTCAGTATATTCCATGCTAAGTAATCAAGGATACAGTGGTCTCCTAAATCTGGTTACACTACACTCTAATTGAGTAGGTAATCAACCTGAAACATCTTGCCCTGAGCATGAGTCTCAAACTCTCACTGAGTGTAAATGTCACAGAGAGAGTCTGGTAACTGATAACACTGTGCGCGATACCTCTGTATAATTTGCTCTTTCAGTTTTGCAGCCATGTGACACAGAGCTCTTTCCACACAAATTTATGCTAGTGCCTTATCAGTTTGAATGTGATAACGCTCAGGGTGCCCAGGCTACTTCTCCCTCTCCTTCCCTCCCCGAGAGAATCTATTGAGCTTGTATAAATTTAGGAAAATATATCTTGGGAAGAGGCTAGCAAAGATCCATGGAAGATGAGATAGCTGTGTAAATATGACTGCTACCTGGAGGCAAAAAAGAAAGCAACATTCAGCCTATAAGAAGTGACAGATAGAGCTGTTAGATACTCATATGCCTCTCCTGGTTATCATGAGAAAGTATCTGATTGTGATGGAATCAAAACTTCATCCACTTCTAGGTTTAGGAAAGATTGTTCCATCAATGATGTTTGTTAAACAATAATCTGGGTGTCTAATTATTTCATAGGTCATACACTTAGAGGAGAACTTTTGTCCTTCAAAGTGAAATAAAAACTGTAAAATGCTGTTTGTGATAGTGCCTGGTCTAAGCACCCAGTTTTTGTGCACCAGATCTTAATAGAATAATACTCAGTCCCTTTGATGTCCTCATCCCTCTAACTTTTCAGCCATAAGTGTCACAGTCGAGGCAATCCACAACACGTAGAAGTTGTAGGCAGAAGGACATCCTTATTGATTTTACAAGACTTTTTATACCCCTTCTCGAGCTGCGCGTCTATGCATGATTGGTTTAGCTAAAGACCGACAGTTCATAATTGGATGACTTCTTCTCAGTTGTAAGGCACACTCACACATACAGCTGTAAGGCTGGGTTGTTTTTGTTTTAGTTTTGGGTTTTTTGTTGTTGTTTGTTTGTTATGTTAGGTATTTTAAAAATTTTCCTTCTGAAGCCTTTCATTCCAAAGATCCCCAGGTAAATCTACCTGCTTTCTGGCATAGTGGACATTTGAGATTGAAAGGTCCCAGAGGTGTATTTCTAAGATTAATTAAAGCCAATTTGCAAGTCTTACAAATGTTTGAAGGGCTTCAAACGCACACAACCACTCATTTCTCAGCTAGCTGAATACTTTCATACAATGTTGGTTATCACTGTTGGATACACAATTTTTCGATGCTGTGTGTATTTAAACTACACGTGGTACCGGGCACAGCCCCCACCTCGGCCAGGCAGCTTGGCTGTGGAGTAGTTCGTATGTTCTCTTTTGCAGCTTTTGGCACCTCCTCCATAACTTTCCAACCAACTGGCTCCCAGTGTGGATTGACGTCCTGCACACAGATCACAGCCAAAGCTTGCAACAGTTCAACGTCCCCCTACCACTGTGTCTCCCTCCTGGTTTGTGCTCATCTGTCTGAGGGACAGGAGCAAGATGGATTGGGCTCCTTCTTGGGGTCTGTTGGACCGAGCAACTTAATAGTCGTGTTATCCGCCCAAGTCACTTGATCCCATATTTGAACTCCAATTTTATCCCAGGTTTCTTGCTTGAATGCTGAGCAAATGTCAAAAGACAGCTTATGAATTTTAGGGTGTACTCTGGAATCTGCTTTCTTTTTGCCTTCTAACTTTTCCAGTTGTTCCCTTTGTGTTCATATCTTGTTTACTCCCTGAAGTCTGTTCCTCTGAAAGGAGTGACACGGGAGGAGCAAGACACTGCACAGTACTAGAAGCAGAGACCATGCCCTCCGCCTGGTCTCACTACAGCTTAAAATTATTCAGAGTCTCATAAAGCAGACACCACGTCAGTAAAAATACTGCAGCGTCTTTATCCCTCCGTGTAGCTGAGTCCAGTTTATCATCCGCTTCTTTCCAGACAGAAGCGTTAAAAGAAGTTATGGTAGTTGATTCATATCCCTGTTCTTTACTTTATAGGAGCATTTTTTGCAGTACTGACTCTTCTAACTTAACTTCTCGCTTTTGCAAGATCATTTTCCACATAGTAATGATTGTTGTCTCTTCCTTACTTAAGGAAGTGCCAATATCTTCCAGAAGCTCACCTCAATCCAGGCGATTTCTTCTAATGACAGCTCTGGAGCCTCTCTCCCGCACCGGTCAGCTGGCAGCGTTGGAAACTCTTCCTCCACCACTCAGCATGCAACTCTGGAGGCCCACTCCTCCACTGTTCAGCTAGCAGCTCTGGAGACTCTTTCTTCTCTCCTCCACTACTCAGCTTTGCTGGATATTGTTATGGCTCTCTGGATTCGCTATCAAATTCCTCACAGCTCTCTGGTCCACTGTCTACAGCCCAGTTGCTGCAATCACGTTAGGGTCACTGGATAGAATCATAGAATTGCCAGGTTGGAAAAGATCCACTGGATTATCTAGTCCAACCATTCCTTTCAAATACTAAACCATGCCCCTCAGCGCTTTGTCCACCCATCCCTTAAACACCTCCAGGGAAGGTGACTCAACCACCTTCCCTGTTGTGGTTGGGGCAATCAATGACACTTTGAAGTTGTGGGCAAAAGGACATCTTTATTGATGTTATGAGACTTTTTATACCCTTCTCATGCTGTGCGTCTATGCACGATTGGTTTAGTTAAAGATCGACAGTTCATAATTGGATAACTCCTTCTCAGTTGTAACTTCATAATTGGGTGATTCCATCTGCAGCCTGACAGCTTCCTAATCCTGTTTACTTGGCTCTTCTTGGCACCTTCCAGCTTCTCCAGGGATACATGGGCATCTATTCAAGGCCAACGTTTTAAGTTCATACACTCTGACTCTCCAGATCAGCCGATGTTTCCCACACATAAGGTCTTCTATTAAATCTAAATTTCTGCCCTTCTCCCTCTCTGATTAACAGTAGATAGTGGCCTGAATTGCCCACCATGGGATTCTCCTCCCCACAGGTGTGACTGCTGTTGTTTTCAGTGGAAGATTTGCCTGATGCCT
Source organism: Coccyzus lansbergi (assembly GCA_033558105.1). Taxonomy (NCBI): domain Eukaryota; kingdom Metazoa; phylum Chordata; class Aves; order Cuculiformes; family Coccyzidae; genus Coccyzus; species Coccyzus lansbergi. Next base: position 4,108,758 of record JAUMJK010000036.1, on the reverse strand, counting down.
GTGCAAGCTGCACTGGGGCCCATGCTGCCGGTTTAGTTATACCTTAAACCCAGTTGCCAAATCGTAACAGTTTGAAATGTGGGCTGTCATAATGTATTGTGACCTGGGATACACTTTTAATGGGCTGAAGGGCTGGAAATATAATTGGGCATGTAAGTTTATATAGTAGCCCAGTCATAATCTCAAGAGGTCTGGCTGGCTTTTCAGGTGTGTTTTAAATAATAGGGCAAAGCCTTCTATAATAGAAGAATAACCTTTTTTTCCCCTTGCAGTGGGGAGTAAAGGATTTTACATGTTGGAAGCTAAAAGGATGTAAGGGTTTCCTGCATTCCAACAGTAAAAAAGAGGCTGTGAAGCACTGTGGGACATCACCAAGTTTTTCCTGATAAGGAAACTCCACCTGAGGTCCGTTGTTCAGAAAGATTAGTGTTATTTGCACAGCATCAAAATTGAGTTAGTCCACTGCAGTGAGACAAGAGCAGACTGTAATATAAAGGTTCTTTCCTCTACAAGTCCTAGAAATAACACTCTCCATGATAATAGAGACTGCTGATGTTTAGAAGTACTGTTTTTCAAGTCTGTGTTCACTGCCTTGCCCATGCCTTTAGTCTTCCCATAATTATTATCCACACAACATTAGGCAACCAAACTGCTCATTTAAGTGCTTATTCTCTGTATTTTAAAGTTTCTGTTTTCTTTTAACTTTTTTTTTTTTTTTAAATACCAAATAAAAATCAAGTGCTGCTTAAAATAGATTTAAAGAAACAGGCGAGAGAAGTTTGTTCTGGACGTGGTTCAAGATAGAAGCTGAAGATGTTTCCAGTCTTTTCTATGCACTGGGAGAATTGATGTTTGCAGATAATGTCTTGCCTAATGACGTAGCTGCTGTTTTCCTGCTAACATGAAGTCAAACACTTTGGAAATGAGGGACAGAAGAAGTGAAACAACCCAAAATGGTAAAAACTGTGCTATAAAGTTTAGAATTATCTGGTAATTGCAGTGTGGCACTTGGTGCCTTAAGAGAAAATTCGAGTCAGTATCAGAAGACAAGGGGCAGATTAATTTTCTTGAGACTCTTATATTAATTGTCAAATATTAATTATCAAATTAATTTAAGGTTGTGCAATCAAAACCTTATAGTGGTTTTCCTCACTGCTCATATGTATGTGACAAACAGGCAGTGCATTAGGGCTCTGTGAGTGAACAGTGAATGTTGTTGAAGGTCTCCATTATTACTGAGACAGTAGAAGTAATGAATCAAGCAATAGATACAAATACATCAACCGTTTTGTAAACAATCAAGAGAATCAGTAATGTATTTCTAGGTAAGAAAACATGAGCAACAGATAACAGCGTTTAAAACTTGAGTCTCACAACCCAGGTTACATAAACATACTTGTTATACAAAATCTCGGTATCAAGTGGAAGTAAGTCAAGGTTGAAAAAAAACTGTATTGGCTGTGTTTGAGCTCACTTATCCCCCATACGTAATTCAGTGCATGTAGGCATGATATCTATGGTAGTGCATGTCTGATATAAAGACTGACAGTAGATGCATCAATATGCCAAATGTTCATAATTGACCTATCCAGATAACTCATTTTTTAAGAAAATATGGCTAATAAACTATGTAATAAAATTAAATTCTACAGTAAAGCAAAAAAAAAAACCAAAACAAAACCAACCCCAAACTCAGTTCAGATTATACCTTTTCTTTAAAAAACCCTTCTGACTCAGTCCAAACTAAACTAGGTAGCACCATTTTCAGTAACTGATAGGAAAACAAAAGAAGGAAATTCTTGGGTTCACAAAATCACTAATGGTCATACCTCATTTTTTCTTGGTGTTTGTTGCTTTGTCTTGTCACCTAGGATGTGGGAAAACTAACGTTCACTACCTATTTTTTCTCAAGGGTCATTTTATTTTGTGTGTCACACTAGTGACTTTAACCATGAAGCTGAAAGCTAGTCTGAAATTCGGGAGACTTCACTATCCCCTCTATTTTAAATTTTATATAAATAATAAAAAGGTAATAAGAGCAGAAACAGAATGATGAGTTTTACTTGGCAAGTGAGCATCTTTATATGTGATGTGAGAGCCAAACTCATTCTTTTGCTTTTTCTTTCTATTAATGTTCAAGTATTTTATCTGTTCTGCAACAACTTCTAGAGTGGTTGAGAGGGCCTCACTGTTATCTGTCCTGCAGTATTATGTATAGATATTAGTGGCTGAATATCCACTTGAGCATAGGAGAGGACTGAACTTGGTCCTGATAACAAAGTTATCAAGAGCTATTGGTCAAGCAGAAGACCACCAGCAGTGCTGTGAGCCAGGGTTTCCTCTTCCATTTTTCCTGCTGAACCAGCATGGGTCAGATTCACATAATGCTGGGGGATGTACTTTTTAGATGCATTCTTGAGAGAAGTTACTGTATGAGTCAAAGCAAATCTTGGGTTCCTTCCTCTTGTAAGCACACACAGATGTTACTTTAGCAAAATGTTAGTGTTTTTTTCAACAAAAAGGATGTTAATTTCTACTCAGATCTCCCCCAGTGTTTCTTTTTAATAACAAAAAAGGTTGAGCCAGTAGGTAGTAGGAGCCTTTTACAGGACAAGTTACAGTATAGCTAGTTATTTGGTCATTGGGAAGGAGCTAATGCAGAGGTCTTCCCAAACTGCAATATATATGTTGCAGTTTGACCTTCTATTTAAGTCACAGATAGCTCCTCCAGTGCTTACTTTAGACTGTTATTTTTTGAGCCGAGATATTTGTTGTAGGCTAGGTTAGTTCATTTTCTAACCATGTTGACTGTTTTGTCATAGCTATGTAATTTAAAAGTTGTGGTGTTTTGGATATTTAAGAGGAAAACTTACTGGTCAGAGGAGAAAGAATTCTGATTCTGACGCAGCCAGCATATTTCATCAGAAGCCTTCCTTCACTGGTACAGATGTCTGTTTTACAATTGTTTTACTATAATATTTTGTTTTAGTGAGGTGTATTAAGGGAGAAACTCAACATGCTGAAGACCTCTGTATTTGTTCAAAGGGATACTCTATCATGGACATAAGCTTTTATGGATGTTGAGAAGAGAAGCATATCCAATTCCCCAAATCGGACAGAAGTGGGTTTGTCATGGAGATCCCTAAGTGATGACACTGCTTGCTACATCAGCTGACCAAATGAGTAGCAGGTGTAGATTGAAATAACTGCGTTCATTTCAGCGGAATGTTATTAGTCTGAGCCATCTGAGGCTTTGGCAAATATACTAGTCTTAAGAGTAGGCACTTATTTTGTATTCTGTAACATAACATATGAGATAAGACCTGCCTTAGGCCATGGGAGATGACAGGATTTTGGCCGACTGGGAGGTGTCAGTTTTTCTATAAAAATAAAATGTGTTTGTAAAACATGAGTGGTGTGAGAATTACAGGAAATTACAGACATGTTCCTGACCAGCTGCAGTTAACAAAAAAGTAGTGCTTTTTAAGAAATGGGAACCTACTGGTCTAACAGATGCCATTCAAATGCAGGTTTTCCAGCTGTGCAGACCATCTGCCTTTTTTGCCAGGTTGAAAGTGTGGTAGAGCTAAAGCAGAGCAAGTCTGAACACTCTTCTCCTTTCTCACTTGGTCAGCAGCTGGGCTCAGAGTGCAGTGGTATAGGGCAACCGAGACCCTGTAATTTATTTTGTGGTGTGCTTGAGTAAAGAGAAAGGTTTAAAAATTTCTCATAGAAGTAAAGAGATTAGCTTGACACTGGAGTTGTTGCATGCCCTCCCAGTGAGCTATACAAAGCTTCATACCTTTATGAAATGGTCCTGTCTCTTTCACTCTTAAGTCTTGAAGTGGGTTTCGCAGGGTGTTCAGGGAGAGTCACAATGGGTAGGAAAGCCAGCTGGAAGGGGAAGAAGGGTGCATGTGCAAGAAAAATCTCCTGCAGTGACATTCAGGCTGGTCGTATACTGAGCCACAAGTGTCTTTGCTGACTGGGCTTTAGGAAAACAAGGGATTTACATTCTGTATCTGGTTGCTCGGCTGAAGGCTGGGGTCTTGCCCCTGAAATATTGGGAAATGAAGTGTCTGTTCAATGTCCTTAGACCGGTAAGGATTAGGAGAGTACCATATGAGAGCTACTGCCACAGCCAAATATGCCTTTGGAAGGCATAGCACTTCATGTTGTTGTGAAGGGAGAGAAATGTTCTCTCCCTTACTGAAGCAAGACAGAAGGAACAATCACAGAGTCACCATTTTTGGGCTACTGGATGGTTTCTAACTTAGTGCATTGTGCATCCCTGTTGGTAAGCAGGAGGTTATATGGTACAAACAGCTGTCTCCATGCAGAAGGCTGTAGTTCTGACAACCTGCTCCATGCTTTACCAACAGACCATGAGATATTCAAGCAAATTAGTCCCATGTGAAACAAGACAAAGCAGCTAAGGATATACTCCACAAACTGTACCAAAGCATCACTCTTCTTAATTATGTGGTCTTTCTAATTTTTATTATCATTCGCTTAGTAAAAAACGTTTCCTGTAGTTTTGTGTCTGTTCTGGTGTGCTACTCCTATTTGATATGGCTGCATGCTTAGGAACACATACCCATGTCTGCTGGCTGACTGTGATGTTTGAATATCCTAATCATCTCAGCTATTCAGGCTTAAAATGAAGTTAGATATCTGTGTTTGCTCAGGCTTCTAGCATTTGTGCTCATGTGGTTTTGCAAGATGCACTTTGTATGTTGGACACAGGGCAATATGAAAATGTCCAGTCAATTTTTAGCCTGTTACTTAATATCAGCTTCTCTCCAGTAGAGAGGCAGCCTGCAGAGTCTCACAATTCTGATATAGAGTTGAATAGTGAAGAGAGAATTTATAGATTCTTTTGTGAGGCTTCTCAGCTTTAGATACAGCATTTCTGTGGATGGTTCTTATAGGAGAGAGTGTGAATGCTGTCAGTGTTTGCAGGATTTAAACTGGATCTGATTTTTGAAGCTTGTATCTATCTTATCTAAGTCTTGATTTTTTTCCCCCCTTTTTACTCGTGTATGTCTATATATATCTATATATATGGCGATATCTATGTATATGACACATGTATGAAGGAAATCTAGATGTGGCTGAATCTGTTGAAGAAATTTCAGTTATTTGAGGGGATTTCTTCGCAAAAACGTTGTTCCCTTGTTTTCAAGCTGTAACTGGTACTTTAAAATTCACACGTCTATTATAAAGAAAATGCTGCTGCTTTGGCAACTTAACTTGTTGTGACAAACCAGACCCACAAGCCACACGCTCATGTCCAGCCCTGATGGGGGGAGGAAACTGGATTTGTTTGTCTCCCCCCAGTGAAACCAGTTCCGGAGCCCAATTTCAGCCAAGCGAGGGAGAGCTGTGCCTACTCCTGCACTGCACTTTTGCTGAACCTTGGCACTACAGACAAGCTGGTGCCACAAGTGGGTAGTCCTCAGACAAAATGTTTAAGGCAAAGAGATAAACAGAGTCTGACTTTACACTTTTTAAGACAGGTTATTTAAAAGTAGAAAGATGAGCTGTCTATGCTTACTCTTTTTAAGCTGAAAATCAAATAAATCAGTATATGAAAATGACCCAACAGATTATCTCATCCATCTCAAAGCCAGTCCAAGATGGTTCCCTACCATTACCCTTGGCATGTTTTATAGTGCTTTATCCAGCTTGAAAGAGCTGAAGTGTTGGATGTTCTGCTGTACGGTTTATTTTTCATCTGAAGGACTAGCTTTCCCATGTGAATTTTATTGGAGGCCTATCCAAAGACCATGGATCAAGTCTTTACTCCTGTTGCTTTTAAGAGACTTTAGATTAGGCTTCCTAAGACTCTCGAATACCTAAATGTGTGTTAACCCCTAGCACCTGAGTAACTCTAGTGATATGAAGCTCTGATCCTCACAAGGAAGCAGGTATTTAGGATTTCTGAGAAACCTGTCGTTGATGTGAGCAAGACTATCATCAAGGCTAGATCTGTGCACTTTTTAACATCAGCATCCTGAGAGAGCACTGCTTCTTTACAGACATTTGTACAATGAGGCAATGTACTTGTCCTTCAGCTGGATTTGTAATAAGGATGTTAAGTAAAACTAAATACCCCTCTTTTTGGCATCCCTGTGGACAGTTTCTCACATTTGTCCACGTGGCAGTGGCTGCTTCAGAACTACCCAGAATGTTTTGTTCTTTTCTAATCAACGTTGTAGCACTCTTGGGGGGGTGGGGGTGGGGTTGTGTTTGTTTGTTTCGGGTTTTTTTTCTGGTAAGTTTTCTCATTGCTGTGGGTTTATTGTGTGGGAACTTTGCAATTCCTTACAAAGTGGGGTCGTGCTTGTTGTGGCATTTTTCCTGTAAAATGCAGGATGCACAGCTTCAATTAATGAAGGCAATTTGTCCTTTTCAAAAATACTATGGCAAGCAAAGTCATAGGAAGGGCATAGGAGAGAATTGGAACATTTTTTTCTTGCAGTGCACCATTACATAGTGTGAGGTGACGACCAAAACATCTGTTGTGTTGTGAGGTACAACAGCAGAAAGCAATGAGCTAATTTCCATTAATCTTAGACATTTTCCTTGTGCCATTGCTTGAAGATAGGCCTTGAGGATTATTCCGGGGGCATTTGGAGATGAATGAAGGCATAATGTGGAAATGAGCTGTAATGGCCAACTCAGTCAGCCAAGGTCATTTAGAAACTAGGATCTACTGAAACGATTCAGTTGAGGTGACTGGTTGCTGTCATTCTTTTCCTGACATATTGATTAACCCTCCAGAAATGCTTAGTATTTCTGCAAGAAAATGTGTGTGGGAAATCTGTTGTGATCCCTTATTGAAGGATCCTGCAGTCTCATTTGTGAAGGTCTTACTTTTGGGGTTTAGTCCCAAGTAAATGTTTTGTTATTTCATTTTTCAGAGCTCCAGTGTGGTTTGACTTTGGATTTTTATTTTTTTTTTTTTTCAGAGAGGTAGCAAATCTTTTACAAAGGCTTACCCAAATGTGATGAGGCTTGTTCTGCATCAGAATTGACTATTCCAGTCTCAACAAGTGAGATATTACTTTACATATATCTTAAATCTGGACTTAGGTTTTGTTTCCCGGATGTTTTGAGCCAAGTTCCAGTGTAACTCTACAGAATCTCACCACTGATAGTAGTTTTTTATTTAAAAAACTGTCTTCCTTAAAGCTTGTTTATTTTATTACCAATTATCTTGAGATTTCTCCTTCAAGGTATATGGTTCATAGGATACTAACCGCTCATGTAACTGTATTTGTCAGTATCCTGCCCTTTTCCTCCCCCGAGTGAAGGGAAGAAGTAGAGAATTAAGTCCGAGTGGGAGAAGCTTTATACCATTGCTTCCTTTGAGGATTCAAAAGGTGCTGCATGGCTTCAGATTTTTATTAAGGACCTTTTTTCTCTGTCGTATTCTGCTCTCATGATAGGGAGAAACCCTCCAGCTCTAGTAAAAGCACTGCAAAGCCACCTCTTACTCTTCTCCAACGTTTGTCATTTCTGTTGTGCATACCCCAAAATAAGCAACAATTAGTTCATAGCAGTCATGGTTTGTCTCACTGTCAGCATGTGCTTTACTGTCTTTTTGTTCTTCTTTGTTTCTACAAGTCTACATTTTGTTTGCCTGAGGCTTGCTGAGATTTGAACTAGCCTCTTTTGGCCTCTTTGCAAATTGCACTGAGGGGCAGACTTTGTTTTAAGGGTAGACTAGCACAAGGGTGGCCAGATGGTGCACCCAGAGATGCCTGCAGCCAGGAGCAGCATGAGGCTGTGACCTGACTCAGAGATAGTGTAACCTGCTCCGTCCTCTAATGAACTGCTGGGACCTCTGCATAATTACTGCTTGCCCTCTTCCCTACCTCACTTCAGAGCTGAGCTAGTCTCAGAGCTGCCTTTTGTCTCTTTTGGGTCTTAGGAGTTTAGTTCTTGGTCTCATGAAGAATGCGATGAGTGGTTCATAAGATCGATCGTAAACTGCAGCCATACCAGCAATAAATGCTGCATGAGTAGTTGAATTAAATTGGCCTGTGGCAAATAAACTTGAGCTGCTACTTAGAACCAGGGTCATAGACTCAAGTCCAGCAAAGACTAGATAAACTTGCTGAGCTTACTTACTAAAAACTTAAACCCAGTTAGTTGAAGCAGACCATTGGGAATTCAGTTGCCTGTATCCAAGCTCACAACAGATTGGGTTTTTGCTGCACTAAGCACGGAGACTTCTCATGGAAATTCTGCTGATTTCTGTTTATGGTCCTGTTCAGAACTGCCTTGTTCAGAAGGTTGGAGCTCCTATGTCTTAAAGATCAAGAAACAATGCATTTGTCTGCCAGGGTGCTTTAAACGGGCCTTATTATGGGTGAGGTTGGACCCTTTGCTTTCCTGCCTTTTGTGGTTTTTAGATCCAGTCTCCTGGATCTCCATGGACTGCAGGAGGACAGCCTGCCTCACTATGGTCTCCACCACAGGCTAAACTGGAATCTCTGCTCTGGTGCCTGGAGCTCCTGCTGCCTCTGCTTCTTTTTTTTTTTTTTTTTTCCCTCCCCACTTCTCTCTTCAGCTGCAGTTTGCCCCTCAGCACTGGTTTTCCACCTTCTTAAATATCACAGAGACACTGCCCCTGTTGCTACAGTTCTTGTATTTGGCCAGTGACAGGTCTGTTTGGGAGGTGGCTGGACTCAGGTTTATTGGACAAAAGGGCTGCTTCTGGTATCAACTTGCAGAAGCCACCCAATGTAGCCACCTTGCTACCTAAACCTTGCCATGCAAACTCAATACAGAGCTGTAGTTAGAGCTTGAAGTAGTGGACTTTGGCAGCCAAGAGTCTGGGTTCCTGATGGAGCAAAAGATAGGTTTTATTTCAAGAAAAGGTCTAACTGTCTGGATATTGACTGGAACTTACTTGTTATTGTGTGCAGCCAAGTCTTACCATTTTACCTGTGTGCATGTTCAACATTACATAAATCTACCCCAAGGTGACTGTGCTAGTGGCTGAAAGTTTCAGCTACTGCAGAAGGGAATTAAACCTTAAAATCTGTTCAGAAACAATTTGATACGGTAAATTATGCAAGTTAGCGTGCTGCCACCTTGAGCAGGTTCAAGACTGAGCAAATGCCATAGACGTAGTGTTAGTAGTTTTCCTGTGGAAGAGATATCCAGTTAAATGACCTAAATGAGAGAAGGAGAGAGATGAATTTTACATAATACTAGAGACATTGCGCAGTTGAAAACCCAAGTCTGCTTTTCTTAATTTAATACTGAGGGAATACAGTTACTTTTCTGTGATTCTCAGGTTGGCCTGTAAAATATAAAGAGATCAATTTTCTTTAGGTTATTGTTCTACTGTCACGTAACAAGCAGTACTTTATAATTTTCACTTAAATTGGGAGGCTAATGGCCCTGTTGGCATTATAGGATATTACTCCCTTGTAACTGGTGATCCTGTACTGATTGTCTCTGGGTCTTTTTGCCTTGAATTTTTTTTTCTGAAATTTATAAGTTCTAGAAAACTCTTTAAAAAGACGACCTTCTCTCCCCATCCTACAGTTCCTCATAAGAGGTGAAGTAATTACACTGACTGCAGTGATGGGAATGATGATGAGCACCTCCAGTTCAATACTTTTACAACTCGTACGTGTGAGGTAGAAGCATTGGCATGCAGCATCTTTAGAAATAGTTATTTACAATTAAGAGATCATCACAGTCCAAATAGCTGGTGTTTGCTCCTTTTCCTTGGAGGATCTTAACCAGTGCTCTTTTATTTGTTGGGATGGGGTTTGGTTCAGACCTAGTTGCTTTCTTCTAAGCTTAGCATAAGGCATGAATTTTAGAGGGAAGAAGAGTGCAGAGGCAGTAAATTTTGCCATACTGTCCTACGTAGCTGATGAAGAATCACAGTTCAGCAGTTTTCTGTTATGTCCAAACTGTACCTTCTGAGTTGGTGGTCAAAAAGATGTAGTCTGAGTTGATGAGGAGTTAGAAGAAGGAAGGTGTGACTACTGTTATAGCACCTATTCCTTAGATCCTTTAAAGTTGCTTTCAGAATAATTTTTTTTTGATGAAGAAAGCAAGAAGGGATATGATTAAAACAAGAGACAGAACATGTTCCACGTATTCTTCTGGAGGCTTCTTAAAACTGAGAATGGGTCTGGCCAAACAGTGTGAGGCTTGAGTTTTGTCCATCTTTTCTCACCAACCAGCTGCTCTGACTAGGCGTGAGTTGCAGAGCACAAGATACTCGGGGATAGTGGGAAAACACACGAGAGTTCCTGCTCCATGTGTGCCAGGAGTTGTTGCATTTTGTAGGCATGTTTGTCAGAGATCACACTGGATTTATGTTTCTCAGATCACAGGCATAACTTGGATGGTGATAATCTTTGTGTATAGAGGGGAAAGCTACAGGGCTTTCTACAGGCAGATGAAAAAGCTCTATTCTCAAATATCACTTGCAAAATAATTGCCTGCATCTCAACACGACTTAATTCCAAACTTAAAATAACACCTAGTTTTGTCTTTTTCTACCAGTATTTCTGCCGCCTCCATGATTTGTAGGAGGCACTTAAAAAAGGCTCACACTGGTGTTCTTGTATTTCTTTTTCACTCCCTGTTGTGACAGTTCCTCAAAAGAATGACTCATCTGTGATGTTCAGAGTGACTTCTTCGGTGAGATTTGCACAAAAATGTTTTATCGTTGTGGAAGGTGAGTTCAGCATCTACAGTAATATAACCAGGGAGGTTCCCTTTCATTCAGAGACTGAATTAAATTTTGCCTAGCCTTAGGATGTCTTCTTTCAGATCTGTCCTTTTGGGCTTAATTACCAATTAAATGATTTCCTTATTCCCACTGGACCTGTAGAGCGATCCACACCAGGTACTGCCATCTCTTTACTACAAAAAAGCGGTGCAGGCAAAATCATTGGTTAGGCTCATGGGTTCTGTGAGGAGATAAAAAAACAAGCGGAACCCAAGCCACTAAACTGCATTTTGAAATGAAGCATAGTAGACACATGGTGTTTTAAGGCAGACTCTCTCGGCCCTAACATTTTGGTTTACTTGCTTTATTTCTGAGGGCTTTAAATCAGCCCTAAAGAAACGTAGCACCTTGCCTTTGGATGACATCACAAAGCTGAATCTTGACTGCATGCCTGGGGCAGGAGCAAAGCTAAAGGTGCATGATGCTGCACACTGCAACTCCAGGCTTCAGTGATTCTGTTGGGATGCCAGATTAATAACTGTACCAGAGATGGTCTCTTAATCCTCGTTCAAGTCATACAAATTGACTAGGAGATACTGAGGATTGTTTCCTGGGCAGTTTCCTGGGACTGCTTTTTATCCAGCCTGCATTGTTGGGTTAGGGTCAGCTTGCAAAGTGTCTTGATTTCTGTGTTCTTTCAGTGCCAGTGTGGTAACAAAGCATTGTGGCAACAAAGATGAGGGTGTAACAAAAGCAAGTCACAAGGTCTGATCACTTCTGGTTATTCACATCTTTCTAATTTGAGGGTTCTGTTGCCTTGGCATTGCTTTGCAGAACTTTGAATCTGGGAAATTTATAAATCACCAGCTTGGATTTTCTCTTGTGGGCTACTCCTCTTTTCCATGGGGACACACAAATCACTCTTCTGCTTTAAAAGGAGAGAAGGGATAAAAATGAGGCTAATCTAAATGTTTTGTGTGTGTGAGAAAGTAATTCTGTGGTGTCTTTAAGTTGTAATTTTAAGAAAAAGGGAAAGCTCACTGTTTGCACCATTGACATTTAAATTAGCGGTAGCCCAATTTTTGTAATCGGCTTTAAATATAAGGTGAACATGGGCCAAATTAATTTCTACAATTTTATTAACTTCAGAGTAGTTACCAGAAGACACTGTGGCCTACTTCTTTTTGACTGTTGTATCTTAGTTTTTAAATTGTCTGTGTTATTGTTTGTAAAGGAGAAACTTTCAATTTGTGTTATTCTTTGGAAAAAGGAAGTTTTCAGGAACTCTGTAGCCTCTGTCTCAGGAAACAGACTTGTGGAAATTCTGGTTTCATTTTACATGTGACAGTTGGTTTCTTTCCTTTCACAAACAGGGGCTTCTAGGCCACAAGATGTAGAGATTGGTTTAGTAAAAGACAATTTAAGAGGCATGCATTTGAACTGGGGACTTCGACAAAGAGCTGCCAACCCTGAGTGCATTCTCCCGATCTGCTTGAGAGACAAAAAAGATCTGGCACCCAAACCAGAGAAACAAAGGCCCCAGTGAAAATTCAACATGCAATTAAATAAAAGAAGCCCTGGATCAATACTGTAAGCAAAGAGAGGGAGGCTTCATGTAAAAGTCAAGTGCCTTTGTGTTGTTGCACACCAAGAGAGAAGTTGGTCTGCCAGCTGTTAGTGATCAGAAAGTGACCTTCAGTCCTGAAGACTCTGTGAAAGCTGTGTGCCTTTTACCTGTGCTGTGTGCTCAATTCATAAAAAAGCTGTTAGATGGAACACATTATTTATATGACTTCTCTGTATCTGTGTGACTCTTAGTAAGTGGACAGAATGAAGACAGTTCATTGTGGGGCACATTTGGTGTGACTCAGTATGGTCTTAACCAGTGCTAAATGAATTGTACTAACTAGGAGGATAAGCCAAGGGCTGTGACTTGTAATGTGTTTTCTAAGTCCCATTTAATGTCAAGAATAAGCATCCATTAAGATTTTATCAAAAATACCCCAAAACCTGTTTCCCAACTACCTGGTGAATGATTTGTAGCTGTCAAGGAACTCGGGGGACTTTCCAAGGAAAGTCTACTGACTTACTGGGTTTTGCTAAGACAAAATTAGGAGATTTCCATATCTGAGCTGGAGTCTACCAATAGTAAGTCATTTTTCAGAGTATCTGAATTAGCTGGGATTTGTAATGGTCTGTAATGTATAAGATTCTGTCGTGGCTTCAGTGGTAAAGCAGAGTTGATTCTTATGGGAAATACTGGGAGCCAGAATCCATTCTGTTTATTGCCACAGTAAGAGCAAGTGGGTGTGAGATGGGAAGTGATGACTGTGTGATGGCATAATTAAAGCTGTATATCAGTGGTGGTTAACTACTAAGTGATCAGAAGAGATTTTGGAGTAAACATGGGGGAAACAAAGCCATTTTTCATCATTATCAGCTTATAACCCTTATGAGTAAATGACCTTTTCAAAAGAAGATGAGTAAATATCTTGAAAACACTTTGTGGTTTCTTTGATTCCAAATATAAAAATATTTAGAGGATAACAAGGATTTCCATGACTTACATGACCAGATTATTTTTTCAAAGAGAACTGGAGTTTTGTCACGCTTTATCATATTATCTTTTGAATGTATGTTGGGCTTTGACAGGCTTTCTGTTGCTATCTTCAGAGGTCAGATAACTCATAATTCAGAGGGTAGTAAGATTTCAAAAGATATGAAAGGTGACCTTAAAGCAAGGGCAGTGATCGATGCTTACATAGCAAGGGGTCTATTTCTGAGTACTTGCAGAAAGTCAGCTTAACATGGTGTGCGCTTCACTGTTTGTAAAATAAGGATCATTCGTATTTCTATTTTCTGTCTTCTCTTTTTAAATGAAGAATTTTTAAGCAGTTATTTTCTCTTCACCTGTGTTTTTGTAACTGCTGCTACAATGGAGTCTGGATTCTGTCCATTGTTTCCGATACTGCTACAGTATTGTCCTTGGGATCTTCACAAGATTAAATCCAATGGGAAGCTTTTCCAGTTTTCCGCATTTACTTTTCATTCTTAGACCTGGTTCATATGTGGATACATACTTCTTAAAATATGGCTACTAGTGGGAAAAATAAAAAGAAGCGTAATGAAAAAATCTGGATAATTTTTGCCGAAAGGACTCTTTTTGATCTCTGTGCCAAATGGATATCTTGAAATTTCACTGTTTATAGCTACTTGCAATAAATTAATGAGCAATTAAAATTGCTATTAGGAAAAATCATGGAGGTTTTGCCTTTGGAAAATACAGTGCTCATTTTACTTTCTGCTAGAGTAGAACAAGTAAGGGTTTGATTCCCTGCTCCATAGCATTACTCCTATCCTGATGTAATTGCTACGATCCCAAATCTTCAGGTGGATGTAAACTTGATGTGACAAAGTAGATTAAAATGCCCAGTAAATTTCAGTGTATTTATGTTTCTTTCGTAGCACAGTTACTGCAGAAGAAAGAATTGTAGGAAATCGATGTGTGATCTCATAATTATTTCATTAAAAATTTCCATTGTGATAATGTTTTGGAAACATCTTCTGAGACAGTGAAGCCACTTCTTTTTTTCTGAAGGAGCTTCTTCTAGTTTAAAAATTGCAAGGCACTTGAGGTCATCGAGTGTCTTTTCATTGCCGTACATGAAATTCCTCTAAGGTTTGCTTGAGTAATAAACTGTTAATATTGTTTCTTCACATATTTTTCATACCCATTGCCCCTTCCTACAAACATTTTGGCAAGCAAATGGCTTTACACTCAGGCATGCTTCTAGTTATTCACCTGTACAGATGTTTGCAGGTCATAGGCTGATATTTTTTACCAGTCTGAGGGCATTTGACGATTCTCAGTGGGATGCACTGTTTTACAACACAGTTGTCAGTCTCCAAGAATCAAAAAAAAACCAAACCAAAACCAAAACAGGAATGAAAGAGAGGAGAAATGCCTTAGGCGTTGTGTATTTTAAAAGTAACCATCACCAAAATCTGTATCGATCAAGAGCATCCTTTTGGCTGTGTGTTCTTCCAACAGGGTTGTTAGCCTGAAGAAGTTGTTCTCAGCCAGGCTTCTAAAAGGTTTTGTTAATCTTATACTGTGTGGTCTTAGTTGAAGTTACAGTTGATAGATAAGAAATGCTGTGCTGTCCTTTTTTCTGTTTGCAAGACAGGAATTGGCTAGGGAAAGAGGTGTTTCTATGAGTGGCATGGGTCTTAAGACTTTCTTTGTGCGTCATTCAGTCTTTTCTGGATATGCTCACGTTCTTTATCTGCCTGGCTTTCAGGTTCATCTGTGCTGGAAATGGAAGGGGGAAAACCAAGACAGCATCGCCTGAGCTGATATGGGGTTCTGCATTGCACTGTGCAAAGCACAAGCGAAATCGCTTTCTCTGCAGGCTCCCCACTTCCATCTTGGTCTCTTTTATCTCCCATTCTTTATTGCCCATCCCAAGTGCTTAATAACATGAGTCAAGAACCAGAAACCAAGAAATTGTCTTCTGAAAAAATGAGACTTGTGGGGAAGAAAATCTTTTTTTAGTTGTCTTGTGACTTCTAAGCCTTTAGGGTTGACCTTTTCCAAATTCTCTGAAAAAATAAAGCTAGAAATTTACAATAGAGAAAGGAAAGACTTTCATTGTTAATACAGCTCCAGGGTTGGGTTTTTTAAGAGTACCAAATATTGTAAAAGCTGTAATTACATGTTAGTAACTGACTCTGCTATTTGTTCCCTCAGCCCAGAACTCCTTGAACACCCCAAAATAGATAATAGCAGATTTGGGCCAAATATTTACAATATTCTTGTGCACAACTCAGATCAACCTTTATTGCCTCTGGATGAGACCTAAAGAGACTGAAACCCACCATGTTGGCTGGAGAAACCTCCAGACATAACATATCAACTGAAGTAAAGTGAAATGATAGTAGAATCATAGAATCACCAGGTTGGAAGAGACCCGTCAGATCATCGAGTCCAACCATTCCTATCAAACACTAAACCATGTCCCTCAGGACCTCATCTACCCTCTTAGAACAATACAAGGTAAAGGAGGAACGCTTGTACTCACTTGGAAAGAGAAACACCCCCTGCTTTTCCAATCATTTCTTCGTGGTGCAGCTCAGCTTGGTTCCAGGGGATGCGAAGAAACTTTAAGAGAGTTCTCATCCATCTTTCAGAAATATTCTGTGGTAGAAAACTGCATCCTTTCAGTTAGTTTAATGATCAGTACCTTATCTTTTAAGTTACAGTCTCACTTTAATAAGCTATTCTCATGGTATGCTGTGCTTTTTAATTAAAAAAGAAGAAATCTGTAGAGACTTCATGTATAAATTTTACTGACAAGGATACATGTATATATGCACACATAGATGTGTGTGTACCCATTTTGTTTATATATATAAAATAAATCAAGGGTCATACAACATAGTAATATAAATATTTTTTCACATTGCTACTTCCTTAAAAAGGCGGAAATGCAGAATGAAACTGCCAGTGCATTGCCCAAAATCCGATAAGTAACAAACTCTAACAAGTAATGTTCATTGTATTCTTAAATGCCAGCTTGATTACAAACAGGTGTATAACTGCTTTAATAGGTAGTAATAACTTTGATAGTTTTATTTATATAGTTAAGAATATGCCATAAGTTGCTGAATTGAAATCATTGTATCTTTGGTAAGGTAAAATCTACCTTTCCTAATTGAATATAAAGTGTGTCAATACATTTCTGAGCATCTTCTGATCTCCATGGACAGTAATGATGGCCAGTGAAGGAGGCAGGGGAAATTCCAGATCATATTTTGCTGCTTGTATGCAGAATCGGTAGCTCTGGGAAACCTATTTCATGAGAGGATATTTTCAAAAACACTTCCCACATGTGTCTGTTGTCACACACAAGACCTGTTTCTACCTGCACTATAGAACTATACTAGTTCTATGTGTGCTGTAGAACAAACTTACTCAACTTGAATGAACACCTGTCTTTGGATTCTACTTTAGAAATTAACAGCTTGTTTATGACTTAGAAAATAGTCAACTTTCCAAGCACCTTTTATGGAAGCAGATTCTCAGGTTGGTTGAAGTGAGTTATTAACAAACAAGCCGCACACCTTCCAAAATGTGAAATTCTCCTAATCTCTTGTAACTTAAAAAAATACCCACTTTCCCTTTTAAAGAAAGGTGACAGAAGGGGAAAACCAGTCTGTCTTTGCATGCATCCTATTTTCAGGGTAATCCTGTGCTAATTGCAAGCTTGATGGTGATTTTGCATGATTACTATATGATCTTGTTACACAATGCAGTATTCCAGACAGCTGATTTGGCATATGTGTCATCAATATTTATTAGTTTATTTTGGAAGGACACATACAACTTTATTGTGAGAATTACGTCGAGAGAAATAATTCCATTTAGCTTGTTCATCAGCACAATTTGCTTAACCTCCTTTGTCTTTATTTCCTCAATACAAACTAGGTCTTTCTTAGATCATGATTCATTAGTCAGTTGTGGTTCACATGGGTCACTTCTTTGGTGTTTTACTTCAAAACTGAAAAGCCAAGTGTTGGTTCCTGAGAAAGGTTTTTTGTATATAAAAGTGAAACTCAGGCACACCTAATAAAAAGCATGCTACGTAACAGTCTTCACATCCTGCTGATTATTTTTAATAGATGACTATGCTTATATACCATAATCTGCAATATGTATTAGAAGAAATTAAGTTGTTCGGAGGAGATCAACTGGGGGACTTGGGGGAGGATAAACATTCAGCAGTCAGCTGAAAAAATGATAGGTTGATACTAAAGATTTTTTTAGTTATAGAAACAGCAATGAATTTCTCAGTTGCTTCCTTTTTATGTGGATTAAGAATATACTACTGTGATTTGATTTTTTTTTTTTTTTTTAAACAGCAATCTCCAAGTTAAATCTGATCACTGGAATTCTGCTAGGGATTTACTTGGTATCTAAATAAGTGTGTGTAAATTATGCATGCATGAGCACAAGAAATAATTTTGTGTTCGTAACAGCCAATTGCACATATAGAGGAATGTGTGCATGCACAGTCACCCATTTGGAATTGGGCCCAAACTAAATTAGAATTAATACCATGGGCTAGTTCCAGGATTTAGTTCTTACATCTACTTATAATGATGTAATATACATTAAAATTACCCGCCTCTGCAGACTTCATTCTGCAGAGACTGTTCTAGCTGCAAACCTGCATAGCTGCAACAATTGCATGCTATCAGGTAAACATGCACATTGGAGATAAGGGCTGGTACATCAGGTAGAACTGTCATCAACACAAATTCAATGTATGTATAATGTGAAGAAACAGGCAGTGCTGCCTAAGAGGCAATAGACTGCCCTGAGCACCTCTTCTTTTTCAAGCTCCCTGCTTGAGCAGTGGCTGGGCAAATGAGTAGATGGACTATTTCCAGGAGACAACCACTTCAGTTCAAACCCTCCAGTTAACGGCATGCATTGTAAGAGCAATAATAGCTACCAGCCACTGCAGCCCCCAGGGAATGTGATCTTGAAGTGCTGCATGACGTTCAACAAGCATGCCCAATGTCTTGTGTCAAGTCGAATGGCCAGGCTTGAAGTGCAGTGCCAGAGGGAGAGGGGGCAAAAAAAAAAAATCTTCTGATTTAAAATGGACATTGCATCACTTCCATACTTAGCATCTTCAGCAGCTTGGCTTGCCTGACTGTCTGGTGGACAAAGATTTGGACAGAGTTTTTCATCTGCTGCCCAATCTCTCTCCACACAGTGACTACTGCAGGAGCTAGGTTCGGAAGAAAGCCCAGTGTAGTGCTGTCTCTACATCTACTGACTCTGCTTTTAAAGGAATACAGACCATGTCCTTGTAATTGGTGAGACCAGGCTGAGACTAATACAGCACTCAGTATGATCTTCTGTCACAGACCACAGGAATCCTTTGTCTGGACCCAGTGTTTATGGTCAGAAAATGATGTGGAGTCTGGAGATGGAGCTAGTCTTAGTTTTAACAAACCTTGTGATTAGACTCAGACTAGCCTGCATAAGACAGTGTAGTTTTTTGTATTACTGGAAGACAATTCCACCTGTGCTTTTGGATCCAACCATATCCAATTTCAGAGTTTTTTAATGTCAGGAGAGGAAAGAATACTCTTACAGTACCAAATAATCTCATTAGGTCAGCTAATGACACCAAAAGAATAGAAGAAGAAACCAAAACAAGGAAATGATCATGCGTAATGAGTTATATTAAGAAAGAGAGGATTAACTCTTTGATTTGAATCAAAGGAATGAGAATTGTGAATCTGACTTTTATTTTTACCATATACTAATTGGTGTTCTTTAGGGTCAGAAGACTCTGTGGTGTGAAATCTTGGCATCAAATAGAATACTGATTCTTTCATCTTGGCAACTAGTGTAACCAAAGAATGAATATACTTGAGGAGTTTTTAATCAGATTGTTTAAATAACATGGTTGTTCCTGTGTTGTCTTCAAAAATGAAAGAGCCAAAGACAGTATTGTATACTTAGGGCGTCCAGTAAAAGTATTGTAATAGTACTTTGATGTTTAAACTATAGACATAGTCAAATCAGTGAGATGAGACAAATATCAGGTAATGGCTTGGTTTTTGGCCACCACTGATTTTTTGGGAGGTGAGGGAAGAAAGGGAGAGAAGTAGATGAATCTCATTTTCAAGGTATTGGATTAATGCTATAAATGAGTAGGATGTTTAACAGGGCTTTTAAACTTGTCTATGAGGATGAAATGTAATGATTAGAGTTATAGGCTGGGGCAAGGAAAGAGAGAAGGTACTGTATTAGGGCAATGAGTCTTTGGAGCCTTTGTAAGCACCAAGTGTAGAGAACAGGGGCATGAGCAGGGAGAAGTTATAGATATAAGTGCACAAGCCTTTTTGGTTCAAATGAGGCACAGAACCAATGGCAAAAAGTATCAAGACACAAGGGAGATTTCTTTAGTACAGCAATCACTGGAAGCTGGAAACATGCATGCAAAATTACATTCAAGTTCAATACCTAATCTTCCTTTGTGGGTAACTTTTTTATCTGGAGTGGTAGTTTCCTTTGACAGTGGGTATGTTTAGGGACTAGTAGGAATTTCTTCTCTTTGTTACTGGTTACAGAATTCTCTCTGAAAAGATACATTTCTTTTTTTCCTGCTTTGCATGGGGTTTTTGATTACTCTAAGATTGGTAACCATGAAGAGACAGAAATGAATACTCTTTAATTCTTCAGCTCAGCTATAGTCAGTTGAGTGACTTTGGTGAACTCTTGGAGAACCTGTAGTCCATAAAGGTCATATGAACTGTAAGTTTATGAGACAATCTTAGTGTCTTCCTCATGGCACTGCAGATGTTTTGTATATGGAAGTGATCTTACGTGGATCCAGAGGGAGTGGAAGAGGAAATCAAGCAGTTCCTCTGGCGAGAAAAAAAAAAGTAAAATTAATTACATATTTGCTTAACTTTTTGGGTAAGACTGTCTTTTAATTCTACAGAAATGATGAAATCTAGTTGAGTAAATAACTATTGTTTTGGAAAAGATTATACTCAAAAGTTCTTTTGACTTAGCCCCTTGTTCTTAGTCCAGCATAGGAAATAACAGTATGGAAGGCAGAGATATACTAGGCTATTGTCCCTGTGGGCAGATTCCTGTGAAGATAAGCTGCTTTTTTTTTTTTTTTTTTTTTTTTACTCTGGTGAATGTGTTGTGTTCTTCTCAATGTGTCCTCATGTCTGTCTGCTTGAGAAATAGCCCTTGCCTTCTTAAGTAGCCTTTTATAAAGCCTAGTGTCGCCTTTTATCTGTCTGAGCAATTGTCCTATTTATCACTTTTACTGGGTATAGAAATCTCTTTTCCTTATAGCCAGCTTGAAATGCTGTGAAAGTGGACTGTTGGATAAATTATTATTGATTACTAGTATCCAACAATCATTGTGATGTCACATTTTATCTGTGTAGAAAAAGCCAGCTTCTGTAGATACTTGGCTTGCTTCTAACTTCAGAGATGGCACTAGTTATCTGTAGAAATAGTGTTCTCAAGACTGCCTGCTGACACTTGAAGCTGGTGGTCCCCAAGAGAGTCCCCAGAGCTGGTGGTCCCCAGAGTGAGCTGGAGCAAACCAGTTAGAAGAAATAATGTTTCTGGTTTGAGATTTTGATTTTGTTTGCTGAGGAAGAAAAAATATTTTCAATCTTTTCTTTTTATCTCTTCATTTAACAACTATTTCTGTGAAGAAGTGAATGGTGCAATTCTAAATACATCTCACAGAGATACCTTTGTGATAACCTATGCCTATATGTTTATGGGAAAGCAAATAAAAAGCTAGTGTTTCACAGCCTGGCTTGGAGCTTTCAAAATCCCTTTATATTGTGGGTCTACTCTTACACATCTCTATGATAACTTCCATGTTTTGTAAGCTGTCCAAACCCAGTATTTAATGCAGTGATAAATTCAGGACTTTGGCATAGGCGGTGTCAGTTTTTTGGTTTATTGCTTGTAGTTATATCCATAGTGAAAAGAGGATGAAAGTGGGTGAAGAGTAATTCCAATGAAATAATAAGGATGCTGAGCCTTGCCTGCTGCCTGCATAGCAGTTAGGAGGGTTAGCATCATGGCAGCATAGCCTTAAGATTTCTGATGGTGGACTAGAAATGGGACTAAGAGTCTGGTATCTTGTCATTTACAGTAGAAGCTTGTTATTGCTGGGCTTGCTGCTTGCTTTTTTTATTTTTTTGCCAATTAAATGGAAGCTGTAGTTTGCAGATACTTGACGTTGCATTGAACAATTGGGCAAAGATGCTGCCGGTGCTGCTAATAGTTGGATCTCTCTGTGTCACTATTCTCAGATAAGTTGAGGAGATTGCCAGCTTCGGAGGGGTCCAGCAGCAATACAGTATCCTTGAGGGACACACTTTTGAAGACACGAGCTTTAGTGATTTGTTGCAGTCAGAGGGAAATAATGTTATTTAGGCATCGCTGAACAGAATCGTCTTTCTTCTTCCTTTCCTGCAGTAGGTCTAATAGCTTTAATATCCTGCTTGAGTACAAAATACCATAGTAGTTTACTGTATGACTGTCATGTGTGCTGTTCATTCAAGTCTTCTCTATTCCCTTGTCTCTTTCTGCTCTAGCAGAAGGATGGTCTCACAGCATTCTGCTTAGGAAACTGTCAGTCTCTAGCCTGGACAGGCACACACTCTCCTGGGTGGAAAACTGGTTGGATGGCTGGGCCCAGAGAGTGGTGGTAAATGGTGTTGACTCCAGCTGGAGTCCAGTGACAAGTGGTGTTCCCCAGGGCTCAGTGCTGGGTCCAGCCCTGTTCAATGTCTTCATCAATGACCTGGATGAAGGCATTGAATGTACCCTTAGCAAGTTTGCAGATGGCACTAAGCTGGGTGGAAGTGTCGATCTGCTGGAGGGTAGGGAGTCTCTGCAAAGGGATCTGAATAGGCTGAACCGCTGAGCTGAGTCCAGTGGCATGAGGTTTAACACAGCCAAATGCCGAGTCCTGCACTTGGGGCACAACAACGCTATGCAGAGCTACAGACTACGAGAAGTCTGTCTAGAGAGCTGCCAGGAGGAGAGGGACCTGGGGGTGTTGGTTGACAGCCGACTGACCATGAACCAGGTGGCCAAGAAGGCCAATGGCATCCTGGCTTGTATCAGAAACGGTGTGACCAGCAGGTCCAGGGAGGTTATTTTCCATCTGTACTCAGCACTGGTGAGACCTCTCCTTGAATATTGTGTCCAGTTCTGGGCCCCTTACCACGAGAAGGATGTTGAGGCTCTGGAGGGAGTCCAGAGCAGCAAAGCTGGTGAAGGGACTGGAGAACAGGTGTTATGAGGAATGGCTGAGAGAGCTGGGGTTGTTTAGCCTGGAGAAGAGGAGGCTGAAAGGAGACCTAATTGCTCTCTGTAACTACCTGAGGGGAAGTTGTGGAGAGGAGGGAACTGGCCTCTTCTCCCAAGTGAGAGGGGACAGGACAAGAGGGAATGGCCTCAAGCTCCGCCAAGGGAGATTTAGGCTGGACATCAAGAGGAAGTTTTTCATAGAAAGGGTCATTGGGCACTGGAGAGGTCTGCCCAGGGAGGTGGTTGATTCACCTTCCCTGGAGGTGTTTAAGGCACGGGTAGACGAGGTGCTGAGGGACATGGTTTAGTGTTTGATAGGAATGGTTGGACTCAATTATCCAGTGGATCTCTTCCAACCTGGTGATTCTATGTTTCTAAGTAGAACCTGAAACTGCACGTGTGAGTAAGCACAGGGTTGTAGAGACAGGATAAAGGGATGTGAATGCTGACTCTACTCCTGCCTGTTTTTTTAGGAGATGGGTCTCCTTTCCTTGTGCTTGATGTTTGCAGCTTGTTCTGTGGTAAACTAGTTGATAAGGATTAACTCATGTGCAGGTGTTAGTATTCCACTGATCCTTTAAGGACTGCAATTCAGATCCAAGTCACTAGGAAAATCACAATTGTCAGGGAGAGACTGAGGACTTAAAAGCCACACCCCTCAAACAGTGTATTGGAGCCAGTAGAGCAATGAGAAATTGTTCTATCTGAAGATGTGGTGGTGTACATAATTCCACCTTGTCAAACAAAATGTTTTCTGCTCCAGACAGTGTTTAGTTCCAGTAGCAGAGCTCTAAGAGGACTTTGGCCAATGTTGTTCCTGCAACTGTCCCACAACTTTCAGAAGTCTTTTCTGCCCAGTGGCTGAACTACCAATGCCTGACATCAGCGTGAAATTTATTTCATAAGAAAAAGAAAAAAGTGGAATAAGTATCAAAAAAAAAAAAAAAATCTGTGGACCACGTCTCCTGGAATATGTCATTGCTTCCCAAAAAAATCTAGGTATAAGTGGACATATGCATTCTTTTACCACATATGAGAAGAGGACAACTAGTGTTGATGATGCAGAATCAGCCCTAACTGAGATCTTGCCTATTGGTGCAGTACTACCAACTAGTAGTTTTCATTGCACGCTATCAGTAGCCGCAGTGTTATATATACAGACAAGGAATTTGGTGACTAGCCTGATAAAATCCAGAGAAGGAAGGAGAGGTTGCTGAGAAGCCTTGTTTTCCAGAGGCTCATCAAAGCAACAAGAATTTTGTGCTCTATCAGTACTTGATCCCTCCATTGAGTACAGGAAATCATGCTGGAAATGATTCGTTGAGATGGGCTCTGCAGGACAAGCTTTCTGGACCTCTTCACCTCATTGTGCAGTGCTTCATTCCTTGGGACCTGAGGTATTGCACTATCCTTTGTAGGAATGGACGTACCTCACTTTGTATCTATCCACACTACTGATGAAAGCATCCTCTACCTACATAGCATATTCTTCTGAATATGTTTTCTTTCTACCCCCTTTTTGCTTTGTTGGCTCCAGTTTCTGCAGAATTTAGCGAACAGCTGTTTATAGGAATGAGTGACCTGTGGAAAACCTTCCTGCCATCTTTCCTTCCACACCAAGAGTTCAGTACCACTGTTGATCAGTCTTTGTTGGACACGTCTGGAATTCTCTGCCCCTCTTTCAGTTGTTAATCTCTGCAGGCTCTTCCTTGCTGTTCTTTCTGCTCGTCAGGCAAAGGAAATAGTATATTATCCTGCTCCCATTCCCACTTTTTATAATTCCTCCTTTCTGCAACCCATCTGTAGATGGGATGAACAGCTGGGGTCTGTCCTGTGACCACAGCTTACTACAGTAATGAATGCTATTTTATTTTCTCTTCAGCCTCTGTTCATCTCAAGCTCTTAGTGAGCAAGTGTTTGAGATGTCCCCTTGTGGTCAGAAGTCATGGGTTTTGTTTTATGCTCTTACATCCCCTTGCTTCACAGAGGGTCTTGGTTCAGGACCCTGGTTCTAAACTTCATCTTAGTATATCAACGTTTAATCACAGGATGGTTTGGGTTGGAAAGGACCTTTACAGATTATCTACTAAATATAGTTTATACTACAGTAGCATTTGTCATGATTTCAGCTATTTGTTTTTAAATTTATCACCTTATACCATCCAATAATGGGCTGCAAACTGAGAACGATGTGGTAGATCTGCAGATCAGGAAATGGAAGATCTCACCTGAAAAAGGCATGAAGACGTTGTTGTCTGTTTTATTTGCCTTTAGTATAAAACAATCAGAGGCTTCAGCTTATACTAATATGTACAGATTTTCTGCCTTTACTTGAAAAAGCTAGAGTGCTTTCCACAACAGATGTAACTCTGATTTTGAGCCAGATTTTAAGGCAACCAAGTTTTGTCTCTAGGCAATTAGAACCCTCAATTAACATATTAATTATTTTTCCTAATGACATTACATTCTTTTTCTTTTTGTCTGCTGAAGGGAAAAGAAAATGTCTAATTTGTGTACTGGTTTGTGAGATATTTAGCTAATTTACACATGAGAATTTGATAGTATTTGTTTTGCAGTCACAAAACTGAGTATTTATTCAAAGGGATTTTATATATTTCCTACTGTAGCTAGGTATGTTAAAATAGTGGCTTCAGTTAGCAGATGTAACTAGCAAAATTGAAAGTATGGGTGTCTCTTTTACCTCTTTTCATGTGTTGAGATAGAAGGAACAAACCCTTCTGGTATAAAGAACCAGTACTGCCTTTCTTTCTCTGGTCCTTGTAACAACTGAAAAACCTTTCAAATATCAGCCTACAGTCATTAAAAAAAGCCATTCTCTTCTCTTCAATGTTGTTCTGATCCTTTCAATACACAGGCAATTCTTCAACTCTGTGCAGATGACTGTTCGTTAACAGCATATTGGGCCTGATGTTCTCAGGGAAGAAGGAATAAGGGAGGGATGGAGAAACAGAAAAGCATATCTGCAGGAAAAGGAGTGTATGTGCTTTTCTATTATTGTTAATGAATTGTTTATTGTTGACAGAAAAGCATACCTTTTGTGTAAGTGTGGCTGGGTGCAGTTGTCCATTCCTTATGCTACAAGATCAGCCCTTTTACCAATGTTACCAAGCTTTAAGGAGCTGAGCACACTTGTGGCTGTGAATATCTGTGCTCAGATATTTGTTTTCTAGAAAAAACTGTTGAGTATTATATTTTTTTTTTTGTACAGTAATTTTTCAGCCCTGGATGAGTTTTCTTGCAAAGACTGAGTTGTTACTAACTAGCACTGCACATCATGACTGGAGATCTATTGGACTAATTACTGCACAAACTACCTGAAGGCACTGAACAGTTCATGGGCTAAGAGCAAGGAATATAGAAAGCGTGGGCAGTAGGAGGAGGCAACTATACTGTAGAATTGTAGTCATGTATGTATAGGTGTGTGCACATGTATGTAGACATGTAAAACAGGTATTGATTTTAGCTGTTTGCATGCCAGCTTTATCATAGTCAGGGTTTTGGTTTTACTACCAATACACTTCATTGCAAGAAGTGTTTTTGAGTAGGGATTTGAAGCAAGATGGCATGTACCAGCAGGATGCAAATCTTGGGATATCTTCAGGCAGGGCATGGCATACGAAACATGATGTTACTATGCCTATTTGATAAGCAGAAAAACCAGGAGGTACTATGACACTACTTAAGAAGTAGGGCGAGGAGGGTCAAGCATCAGCTGCAGAGACTAACAATGGCTTCTATACAGAAAGGGACAAACTAGAATGAAATCAAATGGAATAAAAGCAGAAAGAGAAGAAACTTGAAGAGAAAGGTGTGAGCCTGTCAGAGCTGGATAGCAAAGAAGAAATCTTAATGTTAAATGATGGGTGATGAAAGAGAAGGTGTTAGAAGAGGCAAGAGAGATGAAATCAGGAGAAAAAGTAAACATCAGTTCAATCAACTTGAATTCCTATGTGTTTTCACAAGGATTGGTCAGGAAAATTCTGCTGCTGAGGGGATGGACTTTTCTTCCTACTTTTCACTTTTGTCCTGAATTTTGCTAATTTTGTAGAGAGAGTTCAGAAGAAATCTACTCATCTTTTATGGGTGCAGACCTAATTTTGTTGAAAACCTCTGTTGCTCTCAGCCAGAAAATGAATGGACACTTGGGCTTCAAGTAGTCTTGACACAAACAACACAGCTGCTGTACTCTTTAGTCTGTTCCTCTCACTTCTGTATCGTATTGTTTCAAAACATGATACAAGCAATTTTCCTGGCCCTTGAGATGATGTGTTTGTGTATACATTTACTGAAAATAAGACTCTTACTTGCAGTAGCAACTGGCAGACCCCCAGTCATGGACTGAGAAGAGGAGGGCAAGTGCTGTACGAGTGCCATGTGAAAACTGAACAAAAGTGCCAGGAAATGTGCAATCTACATGTAAAGACAGGAGTTCATACGTGAGAAGAGATGTATAACAAAGAAATACATAAAAGAGTGTTCATCAAAGTGATGATAGTCTATCTGATCACAGGCTCTCCAATTTACCTTAAGTGCACTTCAACCATAATTATATTCCTAAAGCGCATTATTTAACAAAAATGTACCCCTGAGTAAATATAATCATATATAATATAGCACTTTTCCTGTCTATTGTTATTAAGGTTTGAAAACATATAGTCACATGTACCACTCCTCTGGGAGCTGGGGTGTAAATACACTGTAAGTGGCCAGAGCCACAGTGCAGCATTGGAGCTCTCTGGCCCTGTAGAGTGTTTATGGCTGGACAGGGTGCTTCTGTCAGGCTTGCTGTAAACACTGAGCAAGATTTTTCTTTCTGGCTTAAATGTGCAATGGCACATCACAGGATATCCCTTCTCTGTGCAAGAAATACTTTCTGTGACTCAGTTTGGGTTTTGCACTGTGTGAGCCAAGCAGTTTAGGTTTAGCAATTTTCTCTCTTGCTACCCCTTCACAAACAGATTTGAGGTCTGTAATCATGGGATGGATTGAGGAACAGGAAGGATAAAATGAATTTATTGCAATGCATTAGAGCTGTGTTGTCTGCTGCAGCCAAACTCAGCCTTGAAGGGAGGAAGTGGGTTTTCTACATTGCCTATGGAGGTCGAAACTTTCCCTTTATTGAAAAGCATCATTGTGGGTCAGGTTGTGAACGTCTCCACAGAGATCAGGAAAGCACCATGCATACCTTGCACTAGACTGCTATCCTGTTGCTTTGGTATGGGAGTGTGAACACCCTCAGGTAACATTCTGTGGGTTTGTTTCCTCTTGTCAGGAAAACGGTACTCGGCACTGGTGAGACTGCTGCTTCAATCCTGTGTTCAGTTCTGGGCCCCTCACCACAAGAAGGATGTTGAGGCTCTGGAGCAAGTAAAGACAAGAGCAGCAAAGCTGGTGAAGGGTCTGGAGAACAGGCCTTATGAGGAGCGACTGAGAGAGCTGGGGCTGTTTAGCCTGGAGAAGAGGAGGCTGAGAGGAGACCTCATTGCTCTCTAGAACTACCTAAAAGGAGATTGTGGAGAGGAGGGAGCTGGCCTCTTCTCCCAAGTTACAGGGGACAGGACAAGAGGGAATGACCTCAAACTCCACCAGGGGGATTCAGACTGGACATTAGGAATAATTTTTTCACAGAAAGGGTCACTGGGCACTGGAATAGGCTACCCATGGAGGTGGTTGATTCACCTTCCCTGGAGGTGTTTAAGGTACAGGTGGACAAGGTGCTGAGGGGCATCATTTAGTGATTGATGGGAATGGTTGGACGTGATGATCCAATGGGTATTTTCCAACCTGGTGATTCTATGATTCTATGAAAATGGAACTCCTGAACTGCATCAAGGAAAATGCTGCTATATATTAATTCTTGCTATGGGCAATGCTGCTAGGTCTAAAACCAGTTTCTGTGTGACTGGAGAAAATTCATGGTGGCTGTGTTTGTGAGAAGTGGTTCTATAATCTCAGTTATTTAGAAGCTTTTTTACTGTGTGCACTCCTAATGGGCAGATGAAAAAAGTGTGTGTGTGTGTATTAATTTATTTGCCTTCAAAGGTTATGTGTCTTTGCCCAACTTTGGGATCACCTTACTTTATTCCTGATGTAAATTCGCTTTTAAAATAAAAGCAAAGGGCCACCAGACTTTAGAGTAGATTTGGGACTAAAATGGGTTATGTTAATGAGATTTAGAGCCTTTTGAAAGTAGAGGGACATGACAAATCAACGTGTACTTTTGTTTAATTTTATGCCTACTGTGTGGTTTGGAAGTCTTTTAATCTCAGATGAGTATGATCAAATGGCACTGTTGTGTTTTCTAAATCTTTTTTTTAGCTGCATGTTTCCAAATGGTAGAGCTTCGTCCTAAATCCACTACCTCGCCCTTCATTTTTGGTTCTTGTAGTTGTTCCTGTGATCTTATTGAACTGACAATTTTAGTAGTGGTTTCAGTCATGCTGTTGTAAGGTCTTTTTTCAGATGATGTTCAGTACACAGCAGAAACTGATGATAGAAAAGAATGTTAGAGTGGGATGGCAGTTTCCAGAGGTGTGTGACGTGAGGAGATCTGGGTATAGGATTGTCCTGTTGCTGAGGTTCTTTTCTGGCCAATGCAGCAGAGGAGCCGCGAAGTGTTGGTGTGTCCCAGTCACAAAGAAGGAAGGAGAATGAGCTGCAAGACAGGTGTAAATGTTCCTGTTGTTGCTGTAAACTGTTTTTAACGTGAAGTTTTCTTGTTGCATGTTTGGAGACCCTTCTGTCCCTGCTTATTAGTTCTCCCAGATTCAGATTGAAATTTCTCTTTGTTTCATTGGTTCTCTCTGTACAGTTTGTAATGTGGATTTTTTAAATACTGGTTGCGGTTGATTAGATTTGTTCACTGTATTTTGTGATCTAAACTATTAGAATTATGTTGGATACCTGGTGAAATCGAGTATGGTACATTCAAATTAACTTTGTTTCTGGTCTCCGTGAGTATCCAAGGGTATCAATAAATTGATGGGAAGCAGAAATGCTGACTGACTGCTACCCATCTAAGTTTACTCCTTGTGAGGATTTTGCAGTGAAGCTGGAGATCCACTGATATTCTCTCTTCTTTTTGTTCCTTCTTTTCATTCTGTTTCTAAGTTAAGTTAATATGACGCTTAATCTTATGCAGTCTGAAAACTTTATTGTAGTTAACACTGTTCTTATATTTTTAAACACATGCATTTCAGCATTGAATTATATGACAACATCCAGGTCTTCTAGAGCATAACATAGTACAGTGTTAATATGGGTAAGATACATACACTCAGTGCAGAACAGTGAAACAAGTCAAATGTTGGCAAAACCAAACAGGTTTTTTTTGTGGAAAAAAACAATGTTTTAAAATGTCGCTTGTATTGGTTATGGGATACATGCTGAGTTAACCTCATTGAACTTTTCTCCAGGAATTGATGCGCTTACAATTGGCGGGTCATTATGCTGCTCCACCTGTGTAGTGTTAAGGTCAGTGTGTTTTTCTGATTATAAAAACCATCCATACCATTCCATTATAAATTCACTACCATTCATATAATGGAATGTGCCAAAGCTCGGAGCTCGTTGCAGCTGCCCCCGGTCCATGTTTAAGATCAAACAAAGTGGTTCAGGTAATTTGAGCACCTTTTCAACAACATGTGCAATCAAGCTTCATTTGAAGTGATCTTTTGTTGTTTCTGTTTTGTTTCCTGTTTTTTGTAACCTGATATGCATCCATCTGATGTTAGTGTTGGTTTTGTTTTGTGTGGCCTGCCCAAGAATTCTTTTTGAATCAAGACATGGTAATTATAAGACCATCGCAAGAAGGTCCTGGGAGCAGCAGGCAACTGTAACCTGGCAGTTGCACGCATCCATGCGTAGGCAAAGCACAGACTGCATCAACCACTCACCTTCACAAGGCATTTTCTGAAACCTGCAGCTTCTAACTGTGAATTAATTCTGAGTCATCACAACACACAAATCAGCCATTACAGTAGACACGAATGTGTGAGATGCAGGAATGTATGACTGGCACTAACCACTTACTCAGTGGATCCTGTGAGATGATGTGCATGCATAACACACTGCTGCTGTATGCATCATCCTGCACAGTTTAGTCCTCTGAGTTGTCATGCGTTATCAAAGAGAGCCAGAACGTGCATTAAAGCTTATCTAGTGTTATTTCTGTCACTGAAATGTTGTTATGGTTGAAGTTTTTGTTTGTGTGTTTGCTTCTACTTTTTTCTTTGTTACTAATAACCCAAATAACTTTGATTCTGTGAAGAGCAAGAATTCACAGAGAACAACCATGTGTGTAATGGTTTATTATGTTCTACAAGTTTCATGAGGATGTATCCTTTCTATGTGAAGCTTTGCACTTTGTAGTAGCCAGTTAGAGCCTCAGGCACTGGCAGTTTAGCTGTATACGAACCTCTGTGCGGATTAAGCTGTACTGTAATTACTGAGGAAATACATGCAGCGTATTGATGATGACAACTGAGAATTTGTGTGACCAAGTCCAACAGCAGTCCTCCTTTCAGCTCTCCAAAGTGGCAAACTCAGCGGTATTCTATACTAAATGCAATGTGAAACTTCCCCAGATATACATGTTATGTATAGTGCACAGTCTTACAAAATCTGGTGAAGAGTCCTGAGAAGACTCTTTGACGAAGAGTAATCCTTGAGTATATAGCTTATGGAAACTGTCACAGCTTGACATTTCACATGACAATAATTTGAATTTTGCAGCTATTGCATCAGGTAAGTACATCTTCAGAAGTATTTGGCAGTTTCTTTTATTAGTCTGGGGAAAAAAAATGTATTTCAATTAGGCCACAGTCTAACAACTAAATGGAATATCTCCCTGAAAGATCACGTAGGTCATTGTAGGTTTGCATACTTTTTAAACACTTTATAACGAAGAAAATTATTTCCTGAGTCCTCTGCCCCACCTCCCTGCTCCTTATTCCCCATGAGGAGAACATGTTGAGCCAAGTTTATAATAATATTTCAAGATATTACTGGGCACTTTTTTCTCCTCTATTGTCATTCTTAGGAGAAAAAAAAAAGATATTGCTTCTCTCTTAGACTCAGCATGAGCTACTTCAGGAAAAGCAAACCAGACACAGTTACACAGTTTAGTTTATGGCGCTGAATAGCATGTACCTGCAAGGGCATTTACCTGACCTTGCAGATATGCCTACATGCAGCTCAAAAGGCCATTGCGATAAGTGCCAGATTTTGTTAGCAGCATGAAGATTTACTGGGCACAGAGACTACAGGTAGTAGTATTCCAAATTCCAAATTCTTGTGTAGACCTGAGCACTATTCATAGCCCTGTGTTTAAGTAGCTCATTTAGTTTCTTAAATTAATTTCCCTACCTATACCCTGTTGAGTCAACAGAGTAAAGTCATTCTTATAGTGGTATTACAGAGCACCCTCTTCCTATCCTGTAACTTTATAACCAACAGAGAGAAATTAGCTGCATTCAAGTGCCCAAATGTTAATGCAGGTTATAAAAGACTGGAATTAAAAAGTAGGAATGCAGCTGAAAGACGTTATGGCACAACTGATATAAGGTCTTAGAAAAATGTTAGTCCTTAAGTTAGCAATGATTCAGCAAATAATTTCTGGCTTTTAAAAGTCTTCTCTAGATAAGACAGAGAACAGCATGTTGCTCTGGATTTAGCCTGTCATTAGGGAAGAGGGCTTACATTGATCCATCGTGTGTAAAAATCAGCTTCTGTTTGAGACTGGTATTATATTTGGTCTTTCTGTGCCCACTGGAGGATATATAGTCTTTCTAGTTTGCTGTGTGTTTATGTTAAGATATACAGTAATGTTTTATTGAAAAAACAAAATCCCCTTAGTTAGAGTTCAGCATGTGAAGAGTTCATTGTTTTAATCACACAAGTTAATTAGGGAAAAAAATTATTGGTGTTCCTGTCCCAAATGTTGTTAATGTAGAGTTGTTACCTGTGGTTTATTTAGGACTTAATGTTCAGAAACCTTTCAAACAGTCTTTTCCAATGTAGTTCTTTACAAAAATAAAAGAACAAAATAATCAGTTATAGGAATTATTTTTTATAAAACGGTGGTCACAGGGAGAATTGTACTGCAAGCTATTTCCGAGCATTCCCACATATCCAATATAAAGCATTTTACAACCCCCTTTTCTTTATGCTGCACCTTACGCACTTGTGTTGCATTTCATTTTGCTAATGATAACAAAAAAGATGTAAAGAATGTGTTTTGAACTTTGCAACTCTTGTCCTAGGTTTGTCTACTGGACAGAAGAGCTACTAAAATCCATTTGGGTTCAAAAGGGGTGGTGGCTAGCCAACCTGCAAGCGTGAAAGAACCCCCCCTGCTTGTCCTGTAGACTTTAAGCTCAAGTTCTGGCAGAACCAGCAAAGGCCGCACATGGGAGGCAGTGGTAGGAGGAGAGGTAAAGCTGTGAACCCGAGTCCTTGTTCTCCTAATGTCTTCTAGATTAGGTTAATATAGATATTGGCTGGGGTGATAGTTCTGTTTTAATACAGAAATTAAGAAGTAGATTGATTTCTGGCACAATTCTCTCTTCCTGTTTACATTGGTCCCTATTTCTAGCACCAGTTAAATCGGAGGAGCAAGTGTCTGTATATCATAGAATCGTAGAATAACCAGGTTGGAAGAGACCCACCAGATCATCGAGTTCAACCATTCCTATCAGACACTAAACCATACCCCTTAGCACCTCATCCACCTGTGCCTTGAACACCTCCAGGGAAGGTGAATCAACCACCTCCCTGGGCAGCCTGTGCCAGTATTTGTTAATCTGCCAGCTTTGTAAGCAAATAACTATACATTTGGGCAGAAAGCATGAGGGGGTTTAAGTGCACCAGCAGAAACAAAGACATGAATTAATAAACAGCACAACCAAATAGTGCTGCCATAGAAGTTATTAGGAAAAAAGCATTTGGAAGGAAAGTTGGTGACAAGTTTTCTCCTCTTCCTGCTATATCACAGAAGTAGAAGGCTGTGAAGATGGTGCTTTAAAAATATAACACTGAGTATTTAGGAATTTAAAAGAATTCCAAATGACCCAATAGGACAGGATCTGCTTCAGACTCCCAAGTCATCAAGAGTCTTTCCATTGTATCCAAGATACAAGAGGTCAGGCCTAGACTGAATTCACTGCGGAGGAACTGAATAGTTTTACATGGAACCACACCTGCACATGCAGGCCATTGTCTGTACTGGGGAATGGTACACTGAACATCGGAAAGAATGTCTGCACTGTGTACCTTTACATTTTTGGTCCTGCTTTAAAATCTCTTGTTGCTGTACTGGCTGTTGTCAAATAGAAACTCACGGGCCTTTAAAAACTCTGAGATAAAAAGCTTTATGATTTCTTTTGATAAAATACAAATACAGTTTTAACATTCAGGATTTCCATACTGGGCATCTACATTGCTTCCATAGTATTTTGCAGCTTTGCCTTTCTATGACATGCAGAAATACTTTGGGTTTGACATGCACGAGTATTTTGATTTTACTGGGGAATTTAAGTATGTTCTCAAAATACGGGTGCATCTCTTTAAAGCCAGTAGAGAAACTGGCTGAAAAAAATCCATTGTTTTGTGTAGGTTTTTATGATAAGACTAATTAAAATCAATGAATGTTTAATTTTATTAATATTAAACCTTTTACAGAGCTAGCTGTGTAATGAAAATAAGTACTCTGTAATAAACAGGGAAAACTCTGTCAAATACATTATCTCTGACTCTTATGTGAATATATACTTTATTGCCTTGGAAATTTAAAAATTGAAAATAAATGTTTCAAGGGGAGGTTGTTGTACTTTACAATTTAAATGAGTCCATTCTTCTTCACTAGTTTTTTACCTCTATGAATTTCTTTGCTTCTTGAATAAAAATACCCCATTCAACATAGAAGAAAAAACTCACAGCAGACTTATTAGTAAGCTGGAAATCTGTCAGAAACCCCATACAGAAATATATATGTATTTTGTTTCATTTGTAACTAAAATTTTCCACCGGGATGAGAACACACAGGACTCTGTATGACAAAATACTAAATAGGAAGGATGGAACTGGAAAGAAAGTAATGTTGCGTTATGTATTAGGTAAGGTCCTGTTCCCACCGAAGTTGCTTTGATTAGACTTCTGTTATGTCTTTGTCATGGCTTTTGATATACTATAGCACATATTTCTGCAGACCTGTACGTATAAGAAAATTGTTTTGTGTGAGTAAACAATTAATTCGATGAGGCTGTGTATAATTTTATTATTGCTCAGGTTCCTGGGTTCATCGGACTTCTCAGACTGCACTTTCTGTCTGTCAATCCCTTACCTAATTACTTTTGAAACCCTTGGCTAATTCCAAGTGAATGAGAGAGGAGTAGTCGTCTTTGAGATAATTAAGTTACTACAGGTCTCAGGGCCTGGGGAGAAGGAGGAGACTGAAGTCAGGGCTGGGGAAAATACAGACAGAACATGTCTATCACCCACTCCAGCAGCCAGGACAGTTGCTAGGACTGTCTGTACCTTTGTTTTGTCCGTGTTTTTGCAGAGGAATGGACAAGAGAAAGCTGTGACTTTACTATGTGTTTGGTGGTGAAGGATCAATCTCTGCAGGAAATTGGCTTCATTAATTCCACTGCTAACAGGGCTGTTTGTTTTTGTTTCCAGAAATGCTTTCTGAATCAGACCTGAGTGTCTTTAATACAAACAATCGTCATCTGGTTAAAGGTTAGGAAAATACAGTAATCAAGTTAATTTATCACTAATATAGAGAGTAAAAGTACCAGAAACATTAGTACGTGACCATTAAGCTAATGTGTTACAAGTGATAAATCGGTGAAATTAGTGGCTCTTTTGTTTGCAGGTCTTAAACACAAATGAATTCTTCTGGCGCCTGAGAACTCCTAATGGAAATACTGTTCAAAAGTCAAGTTTTAACCTTGTTGATATCCTGGTTCTACTGCGCAAGGTTAAGATGAATAGCGTTTGATCCATCAAGTAATAACATCCATTTTAAAAGTAGCAACCATGAGGGAAAGTGTGCTTCATTGATTTGTGCACAGAATTGGACAACAAGTAGTTCTTACTGTCCTTAGGAGAACAGAACTGAGTCCTGTGCCAAGACATCCAGGGAGAGTATGACTGCTTAAGTGGCCACAGCCTTGCTGTATGTCAGTGCATGTGTCCTGGTCATTTTTCCAGAACTCAGATTTAATGCCCACAGAACCAAATATTCTTCCTACTTGCTTACTCGTGCAAGCTTCTATAAATACTAACTAATTAAAATATAGACTTTCATTGCAATGCTCTAGAACCTAATACTTGATGGATTTAGGCCACTTCCTTGACAGAGGTGTTGTTACCAGAAAAATAGGTTAAAAATTTCTCCTTTGGTCCTTACTAAAAGTGCAGTGTTTAAAAACTGTAATTACTTCTCTTCTGTGAGGATTCTGTTGCAGGAAAAAAGCCTTGGGTTTAATCTAAGAGTCCTCATTAAGATTAAACTAAACTATGGCTTGAACCTTCATATGGAGGCTTTCTTGTGCTTTTTTTCTGCGGGTGAGCGAAATATGACTTTTCCAGTCACCTTTGCAGTTGTTCTTCCACTTTGAGAACTCTCATGAATGCAGGAAAACTCTCTTTCAAACACAGGACCACAAACCATTTTAAACTCAAGTAAAAGAGAAAGTTAATTGGAACCCTGTGCAGTGAAGTGAGCAGATGTACATGCCTGTGCATTTGATTGTGTGATACAATGTAGTAATATGTAGTTGTTGTATTAGAGGTGTACTAGCAGCAAAGTAAGTATGGGTGAAGTTCAGAAATCATACTGTCACAATGGGACTTGACCATCTCTTAGTGTAGGTCCAGTTTCTCTTGGTGAAGGTGGTAAGCAAGGCTTCTCTAGTCTCTCTTGGATATTTATGTTTGGTTGGAGGAGCCTGCACGAGTTTTCTGCTCTTCATCTACTTGATCTAATTCTCCTCCAGTTAGTCTGGGCTGTTTCTACTTTGAAAATATGCTTTATGCCCATGCTTCTTTTCCAGGGGGCAAACTACCAGGCCACATTTCATCTAACCTTGTCTAGCAGTTCCCAAGAAAACCTTTAATGTGTAGCTCAGGATTGTTTTATGTGGGATTATTCTTGTGCCCTAGATAAAGCTACCACATGTTCTCTTTGTAAAATCTGAATCTTGCTCCTGAACCAGAGGCCGTAATACCAGATTTACTCATTTCCTCTTCAAATGGTTTGCCCAGTTTCTCTGCTTTCTAATGAATACAATTATAGTAGCAATTTGTTATGATTTATAAAGTCATAATATAAACAACTTTTAATAAAGAACAAAGAGTAAGTAGCAATCTGGCTTGGAGATGAGTATCTGAGGCTAGTTTTACCTGTTTAGGAACAGAGAAATCTCACCCTTTAAACTGTACTTTGTGGGTTCTATCAGTAGTATTTATTTTTTAGCAACATCAGGATTATTTTCAAGAATAAGATATGGGACCTGAGGCATTATGAAGCATAAATTCATTTCCCTTCACTGCTTTTCAGTGCAAAATAAGAAATCTTGATCCTCAAAACCTGTGTTATAATAGATTTGTCCTTAAAAAAACCCCACACATATTGAATGTTAGTTATTTATATTTTTTAAAAATGGTGTGATAATCTCCTGAAGAGTATGCAGACATTTGAATTCAGTCTGTTGAGAGCAAGCATGCTTAAATGTGACAGTCAAACTCTAAACACTTGCAATCAGTTTTTGTTCTGCCCTCCAGTGACGTAAAAAACCCCACTCCATGCAGTAATGATGAATGTATTTCATTGTCTGTTGTTCCTGCTTAAATCCATGAGCCGTTTCTTTTTTTTCCTTCTCTTTTAAGAGGCTGAAATACGTGTGGTACTGTATTATAATTGCATAGGAAAAAACTTGTAGAGATCGTGGTCTAAAAATACGATTATATTTAAAATTAATCCTAACCCATCCATCAAATAGCAGACTTGTTTATAAGTTCTGAGATCTCATTTTACGAGTAGTTGCTGGGAATTGTGTCTTGAAATGCAACTTTCTGGTCTGCATGTTTGCCTGATGCATTTTCCAATGGAATAAGTGGTAGCATGGATGACAACATTTGAAGTGTTTTAGTTAAAATACAAACTTCTAATTTTCCATATCTGGATTAGCCCTTGTTTACTGCACTTGACATCTCTACAGGCTTTCTTTTGCTTTACAAGTCGATTTGTTCCCCATTGAAGTCAGAGGGAATTTTGCCTTTAATTCCATCAGAAGCAGGATCAAGCAGGATCAAGCAGGATCTGTATTTGTCTGGAGATAATATGATATTAACAGGAGCTCTGTAACCAATTAATTTTAAAATGTCGTGGAATAGTTTAGGACTTGTAGAGACAGAAGATGAGTCAAGGATGTGCTCTGAAGCTGATGTCTGGTTGAGAGACTGGTTTATTAAGGTTGTTTGTAGATCAAAGGAGTGGCTGATGTAGGCATTGATACTCAACAGCTTGCTAATAATACCTACCTGCCTCACTGCCTGAGGAGGTTA
Organism: Coccyzus lansbergi; assembly: GCA_033558105.1. Lineage (NCBI taxonomy): Eukaryota > Metazoa > Chordata > Aves > Cuculiformes > Coccyzidae > Coccyzus > Coccyzus lansbergi. The sequence goes on along the minus strand of JAUMJK010000036.1, from coordinate 4,070,569 downwards.
AGATACTGATGTTTCAGATCACTTTTCTTTTAAAGAAATACAGATGGGGGTAAGCAGCATGACAGAGTGTAGTGGTGCAATTAATGAAATAGGAGATTTAAGGTGGTGTCTTTGTGTAGAGTCAGGGTCAGGCACCATGGGGTGCTGGAAGGAACTATGAGGGAAAAAAAGAAACTCCTTCCACCCACCCTGTTTTTTTCTGTTTCTTGCCACACATTAATCCAGTGATTGTCCTGTGGCTAGTACAGCAAGTGGGGCCTTGAGCCCCATCCCTTCCTTTGAGTGAGGGTAGAGTGGTAATATTAATGAGTAAGGAAGAGGACATATGCCCTGAGGGTAAAAAGGGGTGGGAAGGAGAGGAAGATGAGTATTCACCTGGGAATAGGGCCTAGGCTGTTATGTGAAATACATGGCACAGAGCAGCATGGACCTTGTTGACAGCCTAGAATAGCGAGAGGCAGGAGGGCAGTGGTGCATAGCTCTTGCAGGGAATGGTGCTCATGGTGCTGACTGAAATTTTTCAGGTCATAGTGACAATGAACATCTTGTGGTGTGTGTATGTGGATATGTTTGTGCTGCACTTAAGGGCGTAGAGGCAGAGAGGGAAGCTTAGTTTGTGGGAATACTACATGGATAGTTCTGGGCTCTGCAGGGTAAATGCTTTGATACATAGGCATGTGAGCCTCTCATTTGCAAAGATTCTTACTCGTGTCCGAAGGGAGGTTAATATTGAAAATGTCACTTTTGATGTCTGTGCTTGGTTGCTTTCTGTTGCCTTTAGGGGTGGCGGGCATACATAATAAGCTATGCCTGATACCTATGTACTATATTATACAACTCTTCTATCTGCTAGCAATATACATTACAGATGTCACACAAACTGTTTAAGCAAAACAGTTGTCATGGTGGGAGGTACAATATATTCCCAATGGCAGAGAATTGTGAACTTCTATAACTCTCACATATCATAAGAAATTTTTCCTGCAAAAAACTCTTGGAGGAGTCTTTGGAGTCTGGGGAAGAAAAGTGGGAAATGTGGGACTGCTTCTGAGAAGTGAAATGGCTGTACCCGACAGTTCTGGGAAATGTTGTATATGAGTGGATATCTTTCTGCCACTCATATTTACTCTGTCATTTTGTTAGTAGTCTCTTAAATTTTGCAAGATGCCTTCATAGCTTTTCTGGTAAACCTCTGCTACATTTACTGGTATTACACTTTTGCAAAGATCTGTAGATAAAGTGTATGCAGTAAACTGAGTATTTAATTTTCTGTTGTTTGACTTCTGTGGATGTACAATCTAGTTTGCAATTTTATTGCCTAGAAAATTAAAGTATTCTTAAATAATCAGATAGTAGTTTAGTATATGTTTTCAATATGCCTTATATTTCTATTTCATATACCTAAATGTACTTAAAACGGACATTTTTTGTCACCCATAGGAGTGCTTTGCACACTTATCTTTATATAACAGAAAATCTTATATATATTGAGAGGTTCATACACAGGTCTGACTCCTTCCTGCCTTACCTAACATATCTAACCTAGGATCCAACAGCCATCCACTACTTGAAAAAGTGATGAAGAGAGGGGGAGGTGAATCCTCCCTGGGAATGACTTGGTTTTCAGTCTTTTTTCATAAGGAGCCTGTCTCTTTCCTCTGAGTGTATAGGGAGCCTTGGCAACCTTCATTCCTAAATTAGGTTACTCAAATACTCAAAGCTTGAGTTGGATTAATCTGGGCCTTTGTAAGTGCTATTAAAGACATTGATCTTTTGCATGGACAAAGTAATTGAAGAATGGAAGCCACTTGTTATAAAAATCTGTCAGGTAAGAGATGTCTGTTATTAAGTGCTGTGGATGACCTGAAAGAGGACATCTGACATGGTGAAGCCTTCTCAGTAGGATCACTTCTCAGAAGAGTAGCAGTTTTTTTAGCCTGTGGAGGAGAAGAGCATCCCTGTTCTTACCTCCTTCCCTCCTAAAACCCCTTCAGAGTACACAGTGTTTGTGGGAGACTAGCAGCAGAGTCCAGCTATGAAGCAGAACTGATGAATGCAGTAATGCTTCTTAAACAGACCAGTGTGGGACAACATAGGCTTTTTGGGACAGCTGTCTGCAGAGAGTGATGCTCCTCTACTTTAAATTAAACCAGCACCAGAATGATTGTTTATCTTCTTGCAGTAGTTATTGTTCATAACTATTGTCCTTGGGCTTGAAAAGAGGAGTGAAGACTTTTAGTCTTTGGCACCACAGTCACTAAGAGCATGTCTCTGCGAAGCAGGTGTGGTCCACAGGACATAAGGATGCTTGTTAAGAGCGGGTATGCTGTCCTACCAACGAATGCTTCATCTAGTACCTGTTGAGAAGTGGTGACTGTCCTGCCTCTGTGTGGTACTGCAGCAGCACTTCTTTGCCTGCTTCTGATGTTTGTAACCAAGTTAAAAAAAAAAAAAAAAAGTTAATGCACCCTCTTACATTTAACTTTGCTTCAAAAATTTCCTGTTATGTGCATCATAACACACCAGCAAAGGCAGGCACTGGGGACTTTGGAGTGTATTGTGATAGTGTGAAAGCAGATCCTAAAAGTATTTCTTTAAGCTTGTAGTGTGGAAAGAACAGGGTGAAGCTGTACAGGGTTATCTTGCTTTAAGATGTGACCATGTTGAGACTTGTTATTTCCTTACAGTTGTCTTTTTGAGATTCCGTGTTCAGGCCATATGGCATGTTTACCTGTTCTTGTGTACCTGAATATAACCTTTAAAAGTACGGCAATGTTTTCAGATCTTTTCTTTTCATAATGGATAAATCTGATGTCTGTTTCTTGTTCCTTGCTGTGCCAAACTACTGAGACAAGAGAGTTTTTGTGCTACTGACGTAAGAGAAATTAAGACATTAATTATTTTCTTAGCTACATTCTGTTGCAGAAGCTTCCCTGTGCTTTATTTATTGAACTGTGAGCGGATTATGACTGTGCCAATACAAATGTGTTGAATGTAAGATAGCTAATTGCTTTTAGATGTAAGTAGCCTACAGTGTAGAAACTTGGAATAATCTAATAAAAAAACTTGTAAACTTTTTTTTTCAGAAATTTGTTTGGTTCACATACAGAAATGCAGTCATTTAGTTGGAAATACTGCATGTGTGTCTTTCAGCGTACTCTTGGGTTCATTAGATAACACTTTTTTTTTCTCCTCTTCCAAAAAGAGAAGAAAAGAAGCATTGTTAATTTTTGTCCTTTCTTTCCCTGAGCTCCAAGAATTTCCTTCCAATCATTTCTCCATATTCCATTTTCCATCTGTTTGTGCCTAGATTGTGCTAGTGCTCTCAGAAAATGTGGACTGCTCTTAATTGTACATTTATTTTGTAGACACCAAGAGTACCTCAGTTACTGTGCTGCCAGCTTTTGCTGCCTTATGACTAATAAGGCTGCACCAGGAATCAATCCCATCCACCGACACCAAACCTTGCCAGGTTGACCTTGAGGCCAACTCTTGCATTTTGATTCTGGTTTGTGCAACGATTGGCACATCACTGAAGCAAAGTTAAATGTAAAAGGGTGCATTAACATAGCTGTGTAGCTACACTGGAAAGACACAAAGGTCAGGAAATAGAAAAACGGACTACCTAATAACATCTATTTGCCCTATTGCTGCTCTATAATGGCTTTGATTTCCGATTAGTGTTTGTTATAGGCACATGTATTATGTATTATGCTATAGATGAGCAATGGTGAGGCAAATGCACCTAAATTTCTTCGCTGTAACTATGTAATGCATCCCTCTGAAGCATTTCAGACTTCATTTCAGTCTTCCCAAAAAGCAGCAATTTTAACTATGCTCTATTATATTTATTATATGCTCTATTTAACTATGATATTTTTACTATGCTCTGTAATACCTTGCAGTGAAAAGGGTGTCGGTAAACTGTGGAAGCCTGAGACTACCTTGTGCTACTAAACATTCCTTTAAGGCTCTGAGAAACCACTCCCACACCTCTCACAGAAATAGCTGAATCCTACAAATTGGTCTGTACTCACCAAATCCTTTGGCTTCATAGCATCTTTCAGTTTCAAGCCTAATGATTTTCATGTTGGGTTTTATATTTTCAGCAAGTCAGGTGCTGAACCATTTGGAGCACTGGATTTGGCTGTAGTATAACTTATGCATTAAAAATCCTTTCAATGCTAGGAGTTATACTAACAAGTTATACTAACAAGATTAGGAGGAAGTTTTTCACAGATAGGGTCATTGGGCATTGGAATAGGCTGCCCAGGGAGGTGGTTGATTCCCCTTTGCTGGAGATGTTTAAGGCATGGGTGGATGAGGTCTTGAGGGACTTGGTTTAGTGTTAGATAGGAATGGTTGGACTAGAAGATCCGATGGGTCCCTTCTAACCTGGTTGTTCTGTGATTCTATGATTCTAAGTCTTCCAAAATTGAAATGTCCAAAGGGATTTTTCTCAAATGATGATAAACAAGTAGGTAGCTGTTATAGGTGGGAGTAGATTGATGGGGGGCAGTTATCATAGCTGAAACAGTGACCCTGATTATATCTTACTTTTAAACTGTATTTCTTCTTATCTCTGCATTGCTTTGCATTATGTATGGCCAGTTGTGCTGCCCCCACAGAGACGGAAAATGCAAATATTCTCTTGCTTGACAATTTGCTGCATGGATACCACATGCTGTCTTAGGAGGACTGTCCCCTAGGCGAAAAGGAGGGAATCTGTGTGCTTTATTTATATTTTCCTGCCTCAGATTTTGAAGGAAGAATGTACCTTCTCCTTCAGGAGAGTGTACCTTCCCTTGAAACTGCTAAGTAGTGACAGCTAAGGAGCCCTCTGGGCTATGGGTGGAAGGAACAGATGAGGAAAATATTGAGTGCATCTGGCCTGTGGTGGGAGAGGAGATGAGAAGGTTGCTGGGAAGAAGGGAGCAGATCCTTCAACAAGTATTCAGGGCTATGAAAAGCTGAAGAGTTTATTCCAAGGAAAGACCTTGTGACTAGATTAAGAGCAAGGCTGAAGGGGGAAGTCCTGTTCTGTAAGGAGCAGCAGTGAGTTTTATTTTAATATCTTTTTTGCTTTCAACCAGCATTTTTACTCTGCCATCCAACACAGCTGAGCTTTCTGTCTTTCAGAACTCATCTGATTCTAATTTATGCTGTAATATAAACAATTTTACATATTGAAAGCTGGTAGGCTTATCTCCATGTTAAAGGCCTGCCTGTAGGTACTGTTCCTTTCCTGTTCTTCTTTCTGGCCCAGCCTCTGGGTTTACACTCCTGGGCTCTGACTAAATTTTTTAAAACTGAAGTTGTCTGTCATCCAGCCAATTAAACCTTTCACAGAGGCCCCAACTACTTTATACTTATGTACAATATCCTTGTGATACACATCATCTTACCTTCCTGAGAGCTGCCATAAGATTTTTGCTGTCATAACTTACCTATTTCATAAGGCTACCCTAGTTTGGTTTCTTTTTTCCCCCTTGTTTTGGCTCCTTCTGTCCTTTACAAAACACATAAGCCTTGCAAATGAAGGCTAAAAGATTATCAGGAGAACCTTGATCTCTGGTGGAGCAACCAAGAGACTGACTCCACATCTGATTTGCCTATGATATCAGACTTGACTACTGGATTATTAAATTTTCAGATGGATAAATGTGTTGTGTCTCAAGCTTCCTGTCATACAAACTATCTCACTGTCTCTCTTGGCACGTGCCCTTGAAATTCTGGCTGTGATGATGCTTGCAGACATATAAATGACTACATTACTTTAAGCATACTGTCATACTGTCTAATATTATCACCTTGCTCCCATTTCTTTCTTCATCTGCCAGTGCTCCAGTGATGAGCTGTGTTTCAATCATATAGTGTCTTTGGTGCGGACAGAAGTCCATCATACACCGTCCCGACACACAGAAATACATTTTCTTTGACAAAGCAGCAATAGGAGGTAACCAGTGTCAGTCCAAGTACCTAAAAGACAGATCTTTGTTTTCTGAGCTGTGAATTGAACTGGACCCTTACAGATGCTTAGCTGAGGTTTAACTTTGTATTGCTAAAGCATCATGTACCTTTCTGGCATGATTTAAAATCCCAAATAAAAAATATCCCTAACATTAAGCCCTACAGCTTTCCAGGTGTTGCTGCTGCGTGGTAACTCCAAATCCTTTAGTGGAATTCATCTAGCACTAGTGGTGTGAAGCCATCCAGCCAGAGGATTCTTCCTGTCTTTGGAAGACAGGGAGGCGGTATGGTTTTCTGAGTGGTCAAGGAAAAAACAGTGATGTCAACTCTCTGCTGTCCCAGTGTCAAACATCTATCAGGCAAGGAGAGACATGTGAGAGCAAAAGGGAGAGAACATGGGAAGAAAATCTGTGAACTATTTTTTTCTTGGTATTTATTGATGACAAGTTTTCTATGTGTACATTTTTGAGATCCATTTTCTTTACAATCAGACCTTGTCTGTCATTTCCTTCTGGCTATTCCTTCCGACTTTCCCTTGTTAGGGAATGCAGTTGCATTTATATGGAGGGGAGGAAACCACCAAAATTTATTTTTATAATGTTTTTTTTTTTATTAGATGGATTAAGTCATGTAAATAAGTTCTGCCCACAAGTAATCACCCCAAAATCTCGTATTGAATAAGAATTTTATGTGTTTGGTGGATTTGTAGAGGCAAGGTTTTCCAGGACCTTGAGAAAATTTTTTTGATAGGAATGGTTGGACTAGAAGATCCGATGGGTCCCTTCCAACCTGGTTGTTCTATGATTCTATGAAAATCAGAGGGAATGCCAGTGAGAGGGTGGAAATATCCCTTTAGCTAGTTTTGTTCAGCATACAAATATTTTATAGCTATTTTGTGGCTGTAGCTGTCTGCACATAAAAGGGCTGTTTCTGGTATTAAAAAAGTTGATTACTGAATTTATTGGAGTAAATGCTCATTTATTTGAGAACAGCTGATAACAGTAGAAAACCTATGTGTTTTCCAGCAGGAGTGATATTTGCATTTCTTGACAAGGTGTTAATTTGAAAGTTCTCTATTATACAGCAGATTGAAAATTACTTCTGTGCTGTATTATAAATTATGTTTATTGAAATGAGATATGTGACAGGAAGGACCTTATATCTGCTGCTCAAGGTGTTGAAAACTAACTGAAGTAACCGGACACTGCTGATTGTAACTGAAATATTGTACATCCCTACCACATCATTCCTCCTATCCTAGAGAAATTCAGACATAGAAAACAGCCAGGTAGTGCTTCAGGCACCAAGGTAGTATTGGTACACATGACTTCAGTACAAACTTTAGCTCAACCATTGGGCACAACATATGTATGATAAACCCAAGAGTGGCAAATGTCCTTTTTAGGACAAAATCTGATAATTTGGAGAAAAAGAGTAAAAGGTGCGAGGAGAAAATCACCTTTCTTCTTACGTGCAATGGTGCACTGGTAGGCAAAGGCTGTCCTCACTGCTAACTGTCATGCAGGTGGTGATGGGAACAGTTAGGAAGTGAAGCCTGGGAACACCCCTGAAGAGTGACTGTAGAAGTAGCTATGGAGTGACTGTTTTGAGCCAGGAACGGAGAGGAATTTATTTCTGTTGACAGTCAAGCTTTATCTGTTGTACTGTTGGGTGACCGTTTCACTGTTCATTGTACTTGCTTTATTTTTATGCTTTATATTAGAAATGAGAATATAGCTTGGTGTGTATAGTGTACACAGTTATGCAGAGGGGTGGAGGGAATAACTGTGAATCTCAAGCATTTACAAAAAAGACTTTCCTTTTTTTTTTTTTTTTTTTTTTTTTAATGTGCTAAATAGCTTTGATGGATCAGATTGCTTCCACAAGGCATAGAGGCAATTTGGCAACTTTTTTAAGCTGTCTCACTATGGCCAGGCCAGGACTGTATCACCAGGGCTTTGGAGCTCTATGCATGCTTTAGGCAGCTGCATGGAAAGCATGTAACGCTGGTCATAAAATGTGGAGTGACTATTTTTCCTAACCTCTTATCTACTTATTTGTACAGCCATCCTTGTATTTTGATGCCATTATTAAATCCACATAATTATGAGTGTCTATTGTCCCATCTGTTTGGGATTTTTTCAATTTGGGGATTTTCTTTTTCTTCAGATTAATGCATCTGTGTAGAATCAATGCTGGAAACCCAGGAGACTCAGATTTCTGGAAAACATGCCCTTCTGGCTTGTTTTCAGATTGTGCTTCTTGTTGCACTGAGATCAGCACACAGGAAAGTGGGAACTTACAGAATTTGAACATAGTGATGAATTTACCGTTTTCATTAAAACTACTCTAGAAGTCACACTGAAGCTGAAAAAATTAAATGTTTACATCTGATTTAATTCAAAACCATGCAGTTAATTAATACCCTACATCCATTAGCAGTCAAAAATGAAGGTATCTGCTGAACCACTAACTCCCTTGAGGAATTTTTCACCAGCAATAAAATGCCTGCTTTGAACTGAAGTAGCTTTTGGCTACTGCGGTACGAGTGAAGGAACCCATGTTAATGATACAGGCTAGTCCAGAAGAGTGGACTTGGAGTTTTTCATGTTACTATTTCACCATTATAAAACCAATAGTAGTTGTCTCTGGTACTATTGTGACAGCAGGTGCCTTCGCCAAGTGACAGAAACTCCCATTGATTTTGAATTACTGACTAGAGCATGCCCACAAGTGCTTCCCCTGCTTAGAAGATGTTCACAGCATGCAAGACTCTGTGTTTTGATGAAAAAAGATGCATTATCTGTTTACAGGGAATACTGGTCTTTATACTGTGAAGTAAACTCTCCTTTCGAAGTGTGAAAGTATCTGTTAGAAAGAAGCAGCAAAGGCATGACTGGATACTTAGCAAACACAACGCTATGCACTTCGTTCCCCCACGTGTTTCCCTCCTCCTTCTGTTCCTGTATCTCTAGCCCTTCCTAGCCTTTTTCCAGTGTAGTGTTGTTTGCTTCAATCTTTCTAACACTTACTATGAGGTGTGACATTCCTGCTGGAACTATTTTTCCTATAAACCCTGTTTAAATACAGTAAGTGAGGATTTGGGTCATTGGATTGTAAGTGTTATAGAGCAGTGTCTGAAAAGTGACAGCATGTTCTAGCGGTGCAAATGTGCCAGCTGAAAAATTTGTTCTCTGTACAGTTTTTGTGCAACAGAATCTCAAGACACAATAATAGGTTTCTTAATTAGTCCACAAAAACTGGTGTTAATAAACAAAATATTTTATTTTTTTCCAGACTTATTGTCCTTCTGTGCTAAAATAACCTTAACAAAAACAGTATTAAATAACTGCTTTGCTGGACAAAAGGAGCTGTGATTTTTCTTCTGCTTAATTTGTTTGAGTTCAAAGGGATGATTTGATTTCTGATTATATGAAAAGCATTTCATAGTATACTGGAAGGCTGTCTGGTTTAGTATCTAATGGACTTGACAGCATGGTTGGCAGCAGACTGATAATGAAAGGCTAATGAGTAATGAAGAGTGGAGTGATTGAAATAACAGAGCTGCAGGGGGAGAAGGAGGAAAACTGGGAAAGAAAATGGAAAAAACCAAACACATCAGAAGTAAGGAATAACCACTATTTTGATCAGTATCGGGGCATGTCTTCACATCAAAATTAACTGTAGTCATAACTTAAGCATTCTCCATCTGTCAGCTCACAGGAGCTCTTAACTCATGCACCATGACACGTTTCATACAATTCACTCAGCTTGCCTTGAGGAAGGACAGTAGGCTTGAATTTAAATAATTTTTCTGCTGCTAAACGTTGACTAGTCTACGGTAGCTTCTTTGACTTCCTTTAATCGTCCAGTGCATTCCCAAATTCCTACCGGGGTGGGCATGCATAGTATCTCACAGTCTACTGCAAAAAACCCAGAGCATTGGAATTTATCAGGGTACTGAGAGAAGCTGCCATGCTTTGCTTCAATGAAAATATCTCTCTTTTTGTAACAGGGATAATTCTGCTTTCATGGTACTCACTCTTCAGATCTCCAGTGGGGAGGAAGAGCTCTTACTCATTGCTAACCATTCTCTCCAGATGGGATATGGTCTCTGGAATGACTGAGTTGAGAAAGATTCCTCTGCAAATGTAACAAGAACTTCTCAGGAGAAGACTTAACTCCAGGTGTCAAAAGTGGGAAGACTATCTCCTGATGTTAAAAGAGAATGGCTCTGTAGCAGTTTGATAGTCGCGAAGTTTGTATCTGGATGCACGCATTAATGTGGAGGAAGCCAGCTACTATTAATTTGCTCACATGCTGACGGTTATAGCTGAGTTTGATGGTGCAAGACTTGTTTTCATGATAAGAATTACAGAGTAGGAGCTGAGTTAGGGCTGTTTCCTACTACACCTTTTCACGTGTTTTTTTTTTTTTTACAGTGCCAAATGGAAAAAGTTCTGCTACTTTCTTATTCTGATGTACTACTTTTCCTGAGCCTTGTCATCACTGAAAAATGAATAATACTGTAAATGCTATCTTTATTTTTTTTCTTCACAGAATCTGTACCAAAACAGATTCCTGGGCCTGGCAGCCATGGCGTCTCCATCTAGGAACTCACAAAATCGGCGCCGGTGCAAAGAGCCTCTGAGATACAGCTATAACCCGGACCAGTTCCATAACATGGACATCAGGAATAATTCCCATGAGACAGTCACCATTCCCAGGTCTACCAGTGACACGGACCTTGTCACTTCAGACAGCCGGTCTACCCTGATGGTCAGCAGCTCCTACTACTCCATCGGGCATTCACAGGACCTAGTGATATACTGGGATATAAAAGAGGAAGTGGATGCAGGGGACTGGATTGGCATGTATCTCATAGGTAAGTCCCCTTTGCCCTTCGGTTTGTTGCTGCTATTTTTACTTGTAAGCACTAAGGTATTATGGGATAATGATAATAACAAGCTAATACGGCTCCACTGAGTGTAGTCTTTATGTGCATTTATATATTAAAAGTTTTTTTCTGTTTCTGAATTGCTGGTTGCAGTCCTAGTCCTCACTTTTTCTTCAACAGAAGTATGAGAAGGCTTTCTGTTCCAGTTTCTTGACATTTCAAGATATTTTCATTTTAAAGCCATTTTGATTTTGGGAAAATACCTCCTGTATAAAGACAGCATAATATTTTCAGGGTTTCCACTTGCGAGTCCTTGAGTAGTCTGTGACAGATGAGAGGTTTTACAAGTCAAGATATGAATCATTTCAAAACTGTGAAACAGAATGCTTTTTTTCTGTATAGCCAAAGGATATTTTGATATGAACAATAATTTTACAGACTGAGGCAGTCTGGAGTTGTCCCAGAAAGTTTTGTTTTTCTTTATGTGTGTGTGTGTGTGTCTGTGCGCGTATATTGGAAACTACTCAGCTGCATATTTTTGACATCTCCATTTAGTAAATCCAGCCCTACAGAAGAGTAACAAGAAATGGATTTCAATCAACTTCTACCTGATTGTTTCACTTCAGTATAAAATTATAATTCTTTTAACTTGGCTTCTTTCCCACTTAAATAGTCCCGCTTTCTAGACTGAAGTCTGTGCTAACTCTTTGCCCTCTGTTAAGATTTGAACACAGTTTCAGACATATTTACTGTATGGAGGAATCTCATAGATCTCCTCTCAAAAATGTGGTGTTAAGTATTTTATGAAAACCTGTGATTTGATGAAGAAGAGAGGCTCAAATTGGTGCCTTAACAAGGGGAAGTGTTGGTAGAATGCTGCCCTTATCTGTCTGGATAAGTATGCCTAGCACAAGCAGGTATTTTGGTTCCAATAGCACTGTTTCATCTTGCCCAGAGAGCAAACCAAAATCAGGTAAAGCATGTGATGTTGTGAGTTGGGCTTTTGAAGAAAACATAGGGGGCATCATAGGCAGCTATGGTGTTACTTACGTGCTTTAGTGGATAAGCAAAGGGCTTGCTGCCATGTGCTAAGGATGCTTGGAACACAAATGTTAGCGACATGAGGGATGTGAGAAGATACTGGATTAGAGGTCTGAGCATGCAGAGGAACCCCAATGGCACAGTGTAAGGTATTGGAAATGAGTTCAGGTTATTGAAGAGGCTGGGAGAAGGGGAACATGAGGTTGGCTGTTTAGGACATGGAGGGAAAGGAGCGGAGTTGTAGAAAGCCAGTCTGTAGTACTTATTGCTGTGAGTAAGCTTATAAAATACCCTGCTTTGAAAATAAAAGTAAGCTTCTGAAATTAAAACTTTTTGGAAAAAGAACAGACTAGGTTTAAAACAGATGCTCTGAAAGCAGTCTGGTTTGTTGGCCTTAACAGAATCACTTGTGTTTACAGTTAAGCTTGCAGTTGAGCTTTTTGCTGGAACAGATGAGAAGACGCAGCAGCCTCCAACAATAGGCAGTAAGAAATACTCTAAGCTTATTCTGCAGTAATGCAGGTTATGCATATGAAGTTGCTTCCGTGAAAAAAAGCAAAGCATACCTTGTGGTGGTCTGGATTCAGCAGAAAGTACATAAAGCTGTTTCACATTGAATGAACTTGTTCAAACAGATTTCATAGATCAGATGTTTTATCAAGGGCTGTGGAGAAACATCCTAGTTTTTTTTTTTATAGGTAACCTATAAAACCTGTTAACTGAGCAAAAGAAAAATCCACCCTGCTACACCTGCTTAATCTACTGTATCAAACAGGATACTGCTCCAGACACCCCCTCATTAAATTAGAAGTGCAAATTGTGAAGTGGATCTTTACCCCTGCTGGCTGAATGGAGTTTACTCCAGCTGGAGTCCAGTGACAAGTGGTGTTCCCCAGGGCTCAGTGTTGGGTCCAGCCCTGTTCAATGTCTTCATCAGTGACCTGGATGAAAGCATCGAGTGCTCCCTTAGCAAGTTTACAGATAAGACTAAGCTCTGTGGAAGTGTTGATCTGCTGGAGGGTAGGGAGGCTTTGCAAAGGGATCTAAACAGGCTGGACTGCTGGACAGAGACCAATGGGATGAGGTTTAACATGGCCAAATGCCGGGTCCTGTACTTGGGGCACAACAGCCCTATGCAGAGCTACAGACTAGGAGAAGTCTGTCTAGAAAGCTGCCAGGAGGAGAAAGGCCTGGGGGTATTGGCTGACAGCCAACTGAACATGAGCCAGCAGTGTGCCCAGGTGGCCAAGAAAGCCAATGGCATCCTGGCTTGTATCACAAATGGTGTGACCAGCAGGTCCAGGGAGGTTATTCTCCCTCTGTACTCGACACTGGTGAGACCGCTCCTTGAATCATGTGTTCAGTTCTGGGCCCCTTATCACAAGAAGGATATTGAGGCTCTGGAGTGTGTCCGGAGAAGAGCAATGAAGCTGGTGAAGAGGCTGGAGAAGAGGCTTTATGAGGAATGGCTGAGAGAGCTGGGGTTGTTTAGCCTGGAGAAGAGGAGGCTGAGAGGAGACCTAATTGCTCTCTATAGCTACCTGAAAGGAGGTTGTGGAGAGGAGGGAGCTGGCCTCTTCTCCCAAGTGAGAGGCGACAGAACAAAGAGGGAATGACCTCAAGCTCCGCCACAGGAGGTTCAAGCTCGACATAAGGAAAAACTTTTCACAGAAAGGGTCATTGGACATTGGAACAGGTTGCCCAGGGAGGTGGTTGACTCGCCTTCCCTGGATGTGTTTAAGGTGCAGGTGGATGAGGTACTGAGGGGCATGGTTTAGAGATGTTTTCCAAGTCTACATTGCTGTTCCAAGAGGAAATGTTCCTGGCCTTGTGGGTATGTCCTTCACAAGGTAAACTGATACATTATAGAATCACAGAATCACCAGGTTGGAAGTGACCCACCAGGTCATTGAGTCCAACCCTTCCTGTCAAACACTAAACCATGCCCCTCAATGCCTTGTCCACCCGCCCTTTAAACACCTCCTGGGAAGGTGAATCAACCACTTCCCTGGGTAGCCTGTTCTGCTGCCCCATGACTCTTTCTGTGAAAATTTTTTTCTTAACGTCCAGCCTCAATCTCCCCTGGTGGGGCTTGAGGCTATTCCCCCTTGTCCTGTACTCTGTCACTTGGGAGAGGAGGCCAGCTCCCTCCTCTCTACAACCTCCTTTCAGGTAGCTGTAGAGAGCAATGAGGTCTCCCCTCAACCTCCTCTTCTCCAGGTTAAACAACCCCAGCTCTCTCAGTTGTTCCTCATAGGGCTTGTTCTCCAGCCCCTTCACCAGATTTGTTGCTCTTCTCTGGACTCACTCCAGAGCCTCAACATCCTTCCTGTGGTGAGGGACCCAGAACTGAACACAGGTTTCAAGGAGCGGTCTCACCAGTGCCGAGTACAGAGGGAGAATAACCTCCCTGGACCGGCTGGTCACACCATTTGTGATACAAGCCAGGATGCCATTGGCTTTCTTGGCCACCTGGGCACACTGCTGGCTCATGTTCAGTTGGCTGTCAGCCAATACCCCCAAGGCCTTTCTCCTCCTGGCAGCTTTCTAGACAGACTTCTCCTAGTCTGTAGCTCTGTATAGGGTTGTTGTGCCCCAAGTACAGGACCCGGCATTTGGCCATGTTAAACCTCATCCCACTGGTCTCTGTCCAGCAGTCCAGCCTGTTTAGATCCCTTTGCAAAGCCTCCCTACCCTCCAGCAGATCAACACTTCCACAGAGCTTAGTCTTACCTGTAAACTTGCTAAGGGAGCACTCGATGCTTTCATCCAGGTCATTGATGAAGACGTTGAACAGGGCTGGATCCAACACTGAGCCCTGGGGAACACCACTTGTCACTGGACTCCATCTGGAGTTAACACCATTTACCACCACCCTCTGGGCCCGACCATCCAACCAGTTTTCCACCAAGGAGACTGTGTGCCTGTCCAAGCCAGAGGCTGACAGTTTCCGAAACAGAATGCAGTAAGAAACTGTCAAAGGCTTTACTGAAGTCCAGGAAGACCACATCACAGCCTTTCCCTCATCCAGCAGCTGAGTCACTTTGTCATAATAGGTGATCAGGTCACTTTGGCAAGACATATGACTATACTTTGAATTAGCAGCCAGGCTGGAAGAAGAGAACCAAAGAAACTATGAAGTTTTCCCAATGTGCTCAGTAGATTATTGTTGAAGCCTATTATTACCAATTGCATGGCAACGCTATCAACTATTGCATTGCTGCTGTTACTTTTGTGTTTGTCTGAGACCCAGCTACTTCAGTCCTTTTTGTGATTGTTTGAGTTGATGAAATTTGAACTGATTGTTTTGGATGTGACGCTACTTTCGTGTCATGGTGAGCCGTGAGTACACAGGGAAATCAGTTGTCCTTGGGTTATCAGGCAGTGTGTTGCGGACTTTCTGTAAAGCTCAGTGTAGGAGCATTAGAGTTACTTGTTATTTGACTTGTGGGAACTGCTGGGCATGCCAGGAATGGACCACAGAAGAGCAGAACAGAAGTCACTTAAGGAATTATAGAATCATTAACGTTGGAAAGCACTTCCAAAATCATCCAGTCCAACATCAGCCAAACACCACCATGTCTACTAAACCATGTCCCGAAGTGCCATGTCTACACATTTTTTGAACAACTCTAGGGATGGTGAATCCACTGCTTCCCCAGACAGCCTGTTCCAGTGCTTTACCACTCTTTTGGTAAAGAATTTTTTCCTAATATCCGATCTAAACCTCTCCTGACATAACCTGAGACCATTTCCTTTCATCCTATCATTTGTTACTTGAGAGGAGAAATCAGTACCCACCTCACTACAACCTATTTTAACAAAGTTATAGTTGCGAAGAACGATGTGGTCTCCCCTCAGCCTTCTTTTCTCCAAACTAAGCAACCCCACTTCCCTCAGCCACCTCATAAGACTTGTGCTCCAGACCCTTCACCAGCTTCATTACCCTTCTCTGGATGTGCTCTAGCAACTCAATGTATTTCTTGTACTGAGGGGTCCAAAACCAGGTATAGTATTTGAGATGTGGCCTTACCAATGCTGATCATGGAGGGATTATCTCTTCCCTGGTCCTGATGACCACACTTCTTCTGGTACAAACCAGGATGCTGTTGGCCTTCCTGGCTACCTGGGCACACTGCTGGCTCATATTCACCTTGGAGGAATTCAGTCACTGCCATTGTAGCCATCTAGAAAATACCTCTGAATAATTTTATACAAGTGTTTGGTTTGAAATGCATAAAATATAGTCTGTGCTCACAACCACTACCATCACTTAAAATTTTGATGATACCCAGTAAACTGCAGGCTTCGGAACAGACGTGTTCCAAGTTTGGGGAAATAGAGATGTTATAAAAGGTTTTCAAAAGAAAAAGAGCAAAAACTGTGTAGATTGTATCTTTTAATGCTATAGAGTATTTTGGGATGCTCTTCAAAGGTTAAAGCAGCCTGAAAGAAAAGTTAAAGGGACTCTTCCCAATAGGAAAATTCTTGCTGCTTGCTCCTTGTGCAAAAGCCGCAGCTCCTTTTATCTAAATGTATCTGGTTTTCTCCTCTTCAGTGCATATGCGCATTCATAAGCATGGCTACCTGGGAAATTGTCTTGGCAGGTAAAAGCTGGATTTAGAATTGGTTATTACTGTTAACTTTTGCTCAAGGTCTCAAGAAAGGGACTAGGCAGTCAGATCTCTTTTAAGCCAGTGTTAAAAAATGGTGGTTGTGCATCTCATGGCAAAAAATAGTATTTGGTATATTTGCCCTGGAGCTGCATGAAAACATCCATACACACTTCAAAATCACATCAAGAAGTGTAGAATAAACTCCTTAGATGAAGGGAGAAAAGTAAATCTTCGCTCTTAAAGTATAGATGTTATTATTTCAGTGCATTTTAGGTTAAACCATAGTAAGATAACAAAACATGTAGCAATTGGAGGAAGTAGGCTTTTTGTGTGTTTAAGACATATTGTGCCTTCTGGAGTCAGAATTACATTTCGTTCCTGCTAAACTAGCACTCTAGAAGTCTTCTAACTTCCCCTCATATATACTATCTGTCAGCCCTGAGCTATGCAGAGGAAGGTTGAAATGCATAACAACTCACCTAAGGTGTGCCTTTGCTTTCCCTCAAGAGAACTATATATTATGAATATCATCAGTTTTTCAGAAACATATCTGCAGTAAAAAACACAGACACTCAAAAAGAGTTCTGAGAACTTTAAGCATAGTGCAGCTTTATTGCTACTTAAAAGTATATAATTTGAGTGTATGTATAAAGAACATGCTCAGGGTGGGGGGGTGGGAAGATGAATAGAAACCAAAGCAAAATTATGAATAATGAAGATAGCATGTTCATATATTTTTTTAAAAGACCTCTAATTTAATTGCTGCTCTGAGACAGATGGAATATTTGCTGTTACTTGTCTCAAAGTTTTATCTTTCTCTGTTATCTCTTTACTATTACTGTTTGCTGCAGTATGAAGTCTCTCAGATGTATTAGTATGGACTGCTGGCAGCTGCCTGTAGAATCAATCATAGAACCATAGAATGCCCAGGTTGGAAGAGACCCACCGGATAATTGAGTCCAACCATTCCCACCAATCTCTAAACCATGCCCCTCAGTACCTCATCCACCTGTGCCTTACACACCTCCAGGGAAGGTGAGTCAACCAACTCACTGGGCAGCCCATTCCATTGCCTAATGACCCTTCCAGTGAAGAATTTCTCCCTTGAGCCTGTACCTCCCCTGGCAGAGCTTGAGAGCTTAAGGCACGGGTGGATGAGGTATTGAGGGACTTGGTTTAGTGTTAGATAGGAATGGTTGGACTAGAAGATCCGATGGGTCCCTTCCAACCTGGTTGTTCTGTGGTTCTGTGATTCTATGATTCTGAGGCCATTCCCTCTTGTCCATCTCCCCTGTCACTTGGGAGAAGAGGCCAGCTCCCTCCTCTCCACAATCTCCCTTCATGTAGTTGTAGAGAGCAATAAGGTCTCCTCTCAACCTCCTCTTCTCCAGGCTAAACAACCCCAGCTCTCTCAGTTGCTCCTCATAGGGCTTGTTCTCCAGCCCCTTCACCAGTTTTGTTGCTCTTCTCTGGACTCGCTTCAGAACCTCAACCATCCTTCTTATGGTGAGGGGCCCAGAACTGAACACAGGATTCAAGGAGCGGTCTCACCAGTGCTGAGTACAGAGGGAGAATAATCTCCCTGGACCTGCAGGTCACACCATTTCTGATACAAGCCAGGATGCCATTGGCCTTCTTAGCCACCTGGGCACACTGCTGGCTCATGTTCAGTCATCTGTCAACCAACATCTCCAGGTCCCTCTCCTCCGGGCAGCTTTCTAGACAGACTTCTCGTAGTCTGTAGCTCTGCTTGGGGTTGTTGTGTCCCAAGTGCAGGACCCACCACTTGGCCTTGTTAAGGCTTATGCCATTGGACTCAGCCCAGTGGTCCAGCCTGTTCAGATCCCTTTGGGGCATCCCTACCCTCCAGCAGATCCACACTTCCACCCAGCTTAGCGTCATCTGCAAACTTGCTAAGGGTGCGCTCAGTGCCTTCATCCAGGTCATTGATGAAGACGTTGAACAGAGCTGGGCCCAGCACTGAGCCCTGGGGAACACCACTTGTCACTGACCTCCAGCTGGCGTAAAATCCATTTACCACCACTCTCTGGGCTCGGCCATCCAACCAGTTTTCTACCCAGGAGAGTGTGCACCTGTCCAGGCTAGAGTCTGACAGTTTCCTAAGCAGAATGCTGTGGGAAACTGTATCAAAGACTTTACTAAAGTCCAAGAAGACTATATCCACAGCCTTTCCCTCATCCAAGAGTCTAGTCACTTTGTCATAGAAGGTGATCAGGTTAGTTTGGCAAGACCTGCCTTTTGTGAACCCATGTTGACTGGGCCTGATCACCCAGTTCTCTTATAAGTGCTTCATGATAGCACTCAAGATCATCTGTTCCATGACTTTCCCTGGCACTGAGGTCAGACTGACAGACTTGTAGTTCCCCAGATCCACCTTGTGCCCATTCTTATGGATTGGCACGACATCAACCAGCCTCCAGACCAGTGGTACCTCCCCAGTCTTCCAGGACCGCTGGGAGATGATGGAAAGGGGTTTGGCAAGCACATCTGCCAGTTCCCTCCAAACTCTTGGGTGGCCTTCATCTGGCCCCATAGACTTGTGGATGTCTAGTTGGGCAAGCAAGTCTCTGACCACCTCCTCTGGGATCGTGGGAACCTCGTTCTGCTTCTCCAACCCCTGGGGTTGTGCGCAGAGGAAACAACTTTCTTTACTATTAAAGACTGAAGCAAATAGGCATTGAGTACTTCAGCCTTGTTTTCATCCCCTGTTACTGTTGTTCCCTCTGCATCTAGCAGGGACTGGTGATTCCCCCTTGTCCTCCTTTTACTGTTGATATATTTGTAGAAAGATTTTTTTATTGTCTTTCACAGACTTGACCAATCTGATTTCTAGTTGGGCCTTAGCCCTCCTGATTTTTACCCTGCATGTTCTCGCTTGCTCCCTGTAGTCCACCCAGGATTCCTGCCCCTTCCTCCAAAGCTCATAGACGACCCTCTTCTTGTTGATTTCTCTCAGGACCTCCCTACTCAACCACGCTGGTTTCTTGCCCTGCCAGCTGTTTTCCCAGAACATGGGGACAACTTTCTCCTGAGCTGCTAGGACTTCTTTTTGAAGAGTGTCCAGCCCTCATGGAGTCCCTGTTCCTAGTAAGAAAGCCTGGGGGTGCATGGGCCTCCCCATGATCAAAGAACCCAAAGCGCCTCTTTTCACACCAGTCCCTGAGCCAGTCATTAATCAATTTCTTTTTCCTTACTTCTTGCTCCTCATTCCTTAGTACTGGAATGGAGATAACTACTACCTGTGCCCCAGAGCCCTGAAGTCCCTCTTTCTTACCAGCTTTAGGCTTTCTATGCTCTATGTCTTCAGTGCCCACTTGAAATAGTAAGAGCGGGTAGTAATCTGTGTCCTTGACCAGGGACGGAAGTTTTCTAGTAGCGTCCCTTAGTGATGCTCTGGGCAAGCAGCAGACCTCCCTTTGGAGTGGGTCCGGTCTGCAGATGGGGCCCTCCGTTCCTTTAAAAAGGGAATCCCCCAAAACAATCACCCTCCTCTTCTGTTTCACAGAGGATGTTTTTATGACTGTCACAAGGTGGCGGACCTTTGGAAATGTTTCCAGGCTGTGGGTGCAGTCCTCCTCATCCCCAGGGTTGGGATGCACCTGCAGCACCTCATATTTGTTCCCCAGGGGCATCTGGGGGTTAGTTGTCTGGGACCGGGGAGTGGCTTTCCTTCTCTAGACAGGAACCTGCTGCCATTCCCCATCTCTCTCTCTCTCTCCCAGCCTTGCAGCTTACCGGTGGGTGGTGCTCAGCCTTGCTAAGCATGGCAGCCTGTGAGAGGGCCCTGCTCCACTGATCTATTTCCCTCTCACATTCCCTGATGACCCTGAATCTTTCCACTTCTTTCCCCAGATCTTCCACCAAGTGAAGGAGTTCTCCTACCTGAGCACAGTTTCCACATGTGGAGCCAGTGCCAAAGGCATGAGCCGCTGTGGGAGTGGGGCACTGTCTGCAGCCCAGGGTCTGGGTAGCTGCATGTGCCCACTGGGGCTCCGTCTGCGTGGCAGCTTCCATCATGTTTGGTGCAGCCTTAATCTTTTGATGGGTAGCCACCATTGTCCTCAGTCCCTTCTGACCGTGCTCCAGCCCCTCTCTGCACCCTCCCTGCTCACTTGAACTACCACTCACAGAATCACAGAACAACCAGGTTGGAAGGGACCCATCGGATCTTCTAGTCCAACCATTCCTATCTAACACTAAACCAAGTCCCTCAAGACCTCATGCACCCGTGTCTTAAACACCTCCAGGGAAGGGGAATCAACCACCTCCCTGGGCAACCTGTTCCAATGCCCAATGACCCTCTGCGTGAAAAACATCCTCCTAATCTCCAGCCTAAACCTACCCTGGCGGAGCTTGAGGCCATTCCCTCTCGTCCTGTCCCCTGTCACTTGGGAGAAGAGGCCAGCTCCCTCCTCTCCACAACCACCTTTCAGGTACTTGTAGAGAGTAATGAGGTCTCCTCTCAGCCTCCTCTTCTCCAGGCTAAACAACCCCAGCTCTCTCAGCCGCTCCTCATAGGGTCTGTTCTCCAGCCCCTTCACCAGCCTTGTTGCTCTTCTCTGGACTTGCTCCAGAGCCTCAACATCCTTCTTGTGCTGAGGGGCCCAGAACTGGACACAATATTCAAGGAGCGGCCTCACCAGTGCTGAATACAGAGGGAGAATCACCTCCCTGGACCTGCTGGTCACACCGTTTCTGATACAAGCCAGGATGCCATTGGCCTTCTTGGCCACCTGGGCACACTGCTGACTCATGGTCAGTCGGCTGTCGACCAACACCCCCAGGTCCCTCTCCTCCTGGCAGCTTTCCAGCCAGGCTTCTCCCAGTCTGTAGCTCTGCATAGGGTTGTTGTGCCCCAAGTGCAGGACCCGGCATTTGGCCGTGTTAAACCTAATGCCATTGGACACTGCCCAGCGGTCCAGCCTGTTTAGGTCCCTTTGCAAAGCCTCCCTACCCTCCAGCAGATCGACACTTGCACACAACTTTGTGTCATCTGCAAACTTGCTAAGGGTACCCTCAATGCCCTCATCCAGGTCACTGATGAAGACATTGAACAGGACTGGACCTAGCACTGAGCCCTGGGGAACACCACTTGTCACTGGCCTCTAGCTGGATTTAACACCATTTACCACCACTCTCTGGGCCCGGCCATCCAGCCAGTTTCCTACCCAGGAGAGTGTGCGTCTGTCCAGACCAGAGGCTGACAGTTTCCACAGCAGAATGCTGTGAGAAACTGTGTCAAAGGCTTTACTGAAGTCCAGAAAGACCACATCCACAGCCTTTCCTTCATCCAGCAGCGGAGTTACTTTGTCATAGAAGGCAATCAGGTTGGTTTGGCAGGACCTGCCTCTGGTAAACCCATGTTGACTGGGCCTGATCACCCGGTTCTCTTGTAAGGGCTTCATGATAGCACTCAAGATCACCTGTTCCATGACTTTCCCTGGCACTGAGGTCAGACTGACTGGCCTGTAGTTCCCCGGATCCTCCCTGCTACCCTTCTTGTAAATGGGAACTACATCAGCCAGTCTCCAGTCCAGAGGTACCTCCCCAGTCTTTCAGGACTGCTGGAAGATGATGGAAAGGGGTTTGGCCAATACATCTGCCAGCTCCCTCAAAACCCTAGGATGTATCCCATCTGGCCCCATAGACTTGTGGGTGTCCAGCTGGCCAAGCAGGGCTCTGACCACCTCCTCTTGGACTATGGGAGCCTTGTATTGCTCCTCTGTTTCCCGGGTATCTACACAGAGGGAACAGCTTTCTTTACAATTAAAGACTGAGGCAAAGAAGGCATTAAGTACCTCAGCCTTCTCCTCGTCCCCTGTCACTGCTGTTCCCTCTGAGTCCAAAAGGGACTGTATGGTCTCCCTTGTCCTCCTTTTACTGTTAATATACTTATAAAAAGATTTTTTATTGTCTTTTGCAGACTTAGCTAATCTGATCTCTAGATCAGCCTTAGCCCCTCTGATTTTTTCCCTACATAGCCTCGCTTCCCTCCTGAAGTCCCTCCAAGAGGCCTGTCCCCCCCCTCCAGAGCCTATAAATCTTCCTTTTTTTTCTAATTTGACTCAGGATTTCCCTACTTAACCAAGCTGGTGTTTTCCCCTGCCGGTCTTTTTTCCAGAACACGGGGATGGCTTTCTCCTGAGCTGCCAGGATCTCCTTTTTTAGGAACTCCCAAAACTGTCAAACTGTCCTGTTTAACGTGCCCTGTTCAACGTGCCCCGCACCTCTTTGCCATGATCCTCTTCACCTGTGCTTTGGTCACTGTGCTCCCTAAGGACCGTTTAAATCCCCCACGGTAGCTTCTGGGACCGCCCCCTCCTGTCAGGCACCATGCAGGAACGGCCATGGAGCCAGGAGCCTAGTGCCGACCCCCAATCGAGTTCTTTAGGCTTTTCCTCGCTCAGAGAAGCGCCCCACCGCCTTTAATGGCCACTCCCACCACAGAACTCACCATTCTGTTGCTAGATGGAGCTCTATAAGCCATAGATAAGGAACTATCTTATATATAAGGAACTATAGAATCATAGAATCACCAGGTTGGAAGAGACCTCCAGGATCATCAAATCCAACCATTCCTATCAAACACTAAACCATGTCCCTCAGGACTTCGTCTACCTGTGCCTTAAACACCTCCAGGGAAGGTGAATCAACTACCTCTCTGGGCAGACCCTTCCAGTGCCCAGTGACCCTTTCTGTGAAAAACTTCCTCCTAACGTCCAGCCTAAATCTCCCCTGGTGGAGCTTGAGGCCATTCCCTCTTGTCCTGTCCCCTGTCACTTGGGAGAAGAGGCCATCACCCTCACTGTCTTATATATATATATATATATATATATATATTATGATTACTTAAGTAATTAATTACTTAAGTTTAGCTAGCATTTCAGTAGCATTTTAGCTGCTACTAGATTTCACTTCCGTCATCATCTCCATATCTGATGCACAGTAATTAATGAGAAATGTTTAAACCAGACTTTGAAAGAATCATTTGATCCATTGTCTGTGCGCACTGATGTTAGAAGTTTCTCAGGCCCAGCATTATGCTTTTCTTACCCATTTGTAGTAGGCTTTTTTTCTTTTGGCATTTCTTTATAGGAAAGCAAAACATTATTCAAGGTTATTTATGAAAACTTTTCTCATACACAAATCTTGTAGGGTCCAGTTTCCTGTCCATATCTGGCTTTTGACAGAGTAGTTCTTCTCAAATTTATATAAGTAGGAATGTCTTGACCTAATTAGTGACTGAAGTTTAGCTTCAAAAGATTGTGGTTTTCTCCTCTGTTTCAACCCTTGATGTTATTTCTCTTTCAAAAAGACAGTTCATCATAATCTGACATTTCTGGTTTTTAAAGCTATTAGTTAATAGACATTCAAACGCTTGTTTAAACACTTTGCAGGTTGATTTTAGGTTTAGAGGGCCTTGTGTTGTTTTATTGCCCACTGAGGCAAGGGGAAAGATTGACACTTTTCCTGCCATCAGACTTGGATCAGAACTTGTTTGTACAGCCATTTTACCAAATATCCACTGCATTCAAGCAGAAAAAGTTGCACGTTACCAACAGAGATGGAAAAAATGTTAGAAATGGTAATGTGCATATAAGGCTAGGAATTGTGTTTCCATTACAGCTGTAATCCCTAGTTCAGGCTCTCTGCGTGTGTTTGAATTGTTGCTCTGCCTCTCCACTTCAGATAAAGCCATCAGTAAAACAAAACTCTTCACTATGTGTATACTTGTTGGTGTTTGGATTTGTTGTGTCCTGGGATTATCCATCTTCCGAGTCCTTTTATGGCCTTTTGAAGAGAATCACGCTCTGGTCTTAAGGCTTCTCCTCAGTAGTTTATCTTGTAGTTAGGTCTCTCATGAGGCTGGGGACGGTGGCTGTGGCTGGCAGTGATCACCTAAGAAAATTATGTTTTGTTCGACATCTGCAGTTCTGCTCTTTCCACAAAACACCAATAGAGGTGCCCAGTGGCTGGATAGCTTTTGCTAAGCACAGCACTATCTATTTCAAGAATAAGGAGCAAACATGTCATAAAAAATCAATATAATAGAGAGTCTGCACGAATGCTGAGTGACAGAGGGAGTATCAGGTGTCATAGGCCTTGGCAGATATATTAGCATAGGAATATCAGCTCTTTGTTCCAACCTAGCTTGCCTTCAGCTGACAGCTCTTAGATCCAGTGTTTATCAGGCATCCCAGTTCTGTATCTGGTGAACCACTTCATCAAAATGAAACTAAGATATGCCATTTTCCGACCCACCCTGTGTGACACAAACATAGTTAGCTTTTACCTGTTTCACCTCTTTACAAGTTGATACAGTCAACACTTAAATGTAAGGGTCTCTGAGTATTCCCAGCACATATGGCCATTCTCTCTTTCAGTGTTTCCAGGGTTCACCTCTGTCATTTGTGTAGTGATAATGTCAGCAGGAGTGCATCAACAAGCTTATGCACTGTTAGTGCAGTGGTGGTGTGCTTTCTGGTCTTCTAGGGAAGTCACGGTAAAGAAGCCTGGAGGTTACCCATTCTTTTCCTTAAATACCATTAAATATGTGGTAGAGGTATTTATTGTGTGCCAAAAGGTTTCCTTCAGTATTTCCTGATAAAATTACAGCTGTGGTATTATGAACCTCCTTCTGGGTGAAAGGGTGGAAAGGAGTTTTCCAGTTCATCTGCCATCCTGAATATTAAGGAGAGGGAAATAATCCAGACAACCTTGTGCCTTCCCAGTGATTTCAAGTGTCCTTATACCGATGGATGAAACTGCTTCTGTGCTGTGCGAGGAGGGCCTGTATTGCTCTTCAGCCCCAAATGATACTGAAGCCAGTAACCATGACCCCCTAAATCATCTCTGGAGAAATCAGTCCAGTGGGGGATACTGGTGCACCAAGAGCCGTGTTTTGGCCTCAGTCCTGCAAAGGCAGCATAATCCATGCAGCATGTTCAGAACGTTGACTGGGTAGAAGCATGAACAGTGAACAGCACAAAGATAAAAATAAGACAGGATAAGGCTTAAAGGAGAAAGATTTGTTCTGTTGAGATTGTCAAGCTAGCTGTGTAGATTTTGAAGGTTCAGCATATGTTTTTCTTCTCTTAGATTTCTAAACCAAACTAAGTCATTCTCACTGCTTAGTGTTTATAAAGCTTAAACGCATTGTTCATAATATTTGAATATTCCCATGCTGCCCTTCACAACTACTATAATGATTGTGTATGCATTTATAATAGCTTGTGTAATCTTTTTCTGATTCATTGATCTCTCCAGCCCTGAAGACGTTTTTCCTTCACTGAAGGTCTTCCACTTTGTAATAAGCTTACAATTGGATACCATTTTTCAGATAAAATCACTCCAGATTCTCAAGAGGTTCTTTGGACTGTGGTGCTTCAGTGCACACATCTGACTTTTATGGGGGCTTTTTGCTGATGTATCTGATCACGAACTTCCATCTAATTTGTTCTCTGCTGTTACATCTTTCAACATTGCTCTAAGCCCATTTTTCAAATACTGCAAATTATTTCCCCTTTATTAATGAACATTGTTAACCCTGGACAAGTGTCATCCTTGTTCACATTTCAAATCTTCCTATGTCTCTTTATATCATGTCTTTATACCGCCTTGGGCCTGCAGCATCTCTTATCTTCTAGCAAATTTCATGGATGCACTGCATTCTCCTAATCTTCATTTTCCAAATTGCACTATAAATAAGGGGAAGATTTCCACTGACTTGAGAACTTTGGAACTGTTATTGTATTAAAACTGAACCAAATGAAACTCTCATGTTGTACCTCACCACATGTTGTATATCTTCAGGTTTTTGGTATGCACTGAGGCAGTCATGGTCATCTTTGATTGAATTCCTCCTTCTCATCTTCATTTCTGCATGCAAGCTGGATGTCATTAATTGCAGAGAAGTTTGTGCAATGCATAGCTGTTGCTGTACTAAAACCCAGATGTAGTCCATCTGCTGTAGTGGTGATAATAAATCATTGAGTCATAAAACAATTTGGGCTTCAAGGGACCTTAAAGATCACTCTGTTCCAATCCCCATGCCATGCTCTAGGACACTCTCCACTAAATCTAGTTGCTCAAAGCCTCATCCAGCCTGGGCTTAAACATCTCCAGGGATAGGGCTTCCATGACTTCTCTGGGCAATCTGGCAAATCTGGAAGTGCAGATGCTTTAAAGCAGAATTCGGTAGCTGGGACAGGTGTAACTGAAGGAGCAATGAGAGCTGTTTGGGTTGTAAATTGTAACCTTAACTTAAATTAAGTTGTTAATAACAACCTTAAATTGTAATTTAAGGGTATGCAGAACTAAATGACAGTAATATTACTAGACAGATGTGCATCCTACTGTAACCTAACATCTGCTGTTATGTATCTTCATTTTCCTCACTCTGTCCACCTTTTCAGCAAAAGACTTGTGGATTATTGAAGAGAAGTGGAACACCTCAGGGTACCATGAAAGAATAGGGCCTGTTTCCATCAGCTCCACTTTTAGCTGGAGGCTCCACCATTGCAGGGAAGAAGTGAGAAGTCCCTCAAGCAACAGAGTTCAAACTCTCAGTGTGGTTAGATGAAGCACAAGAAACTTGGGACAGTGAGAAAGGACTAGATCCATGGTTTGTCTAGAGCCTTCTGAAAACCCGTAAGCATATCAGGCCAAGTTTTTAATAGGGTCTCTGTATTTGGCAGGTTTGCATTCCTTTTATCAGTGTCATGAAAGAGCAGAATGGTATCTCCCAAATGTAATTCAGAAGCTGCTGAAATGGTAAAGGATAATGCCATATGTGGCTCTGAAAGTGAGTCAGATATTCAAAGACATAAGTGTTTTGCTGAAAGTTGCAACTTCTTGTTTTGGAGACTGGATGAGAGGTATCCTTTGAATTTTATGTGTAAATCTTTCTGTTTCAGATCAGGCAGTACAGATTTTAAACCTACCATGGCTGCCTTTCTGTATGCCTGGAATAGTTTGGACTTGGGACGATATTTCTTGCCCTCAGTGACCAAGAATTGTTGCAACTTTACCAATATTATTCCTGGTTTATTACAGCGTATGTTCTTTTATCTCCCTACGTTCCTTTGGTCTTTCTATTGTCATGTCTTTCTCTCATTGCTATTCTCCACTCATTGTTCACATATTCTCCTGCCCAATTTAGTTTTCTTTAACTGGGTAGGGAGTTAATTTTTGCGGGATTAAAATGGAACTATTCATGTACTTGAAACAAAGCACATGCATAGCTCTTAAGTCAATGACTGAGCTTTCAGCACCAATGAAGTATTAGGCCTTTGTTTTCCAGAACTCAAGTCCCTAACAAGCTGTGGAAGGAGAGTTACTAACTGTAAATTGCAGTATATTCATTGTCTGCAGCAGAAATTGGCAAATCAATTAACAGTGAAGTTTCAGTCCATGTTAGAGCTGGATATGTAGCTATTGAAGTCAGTGGAAACATTAGTATTGACTGCCATAATGATAGCCATTATTTATGATTTTTTTTTACTGTTGTATCTTTGTAAATAAGAAAATGGCATCACTTTTCTGCACACATTTCTCATTAATAGCTCTTCTTCTGCAGAATGCTGATCACTTGTATTCTGCAACACAAGCATGGTTTCCAAGGACTTGGATTTGCAGTGATAAAGGGTCACAAAAGGAGATACTGGCATGGCATGATACAAGTCACTGAGATCTGTGTTTGTCAATTGTAGGGGCTGTTGTCATCAGTTTGTGTTGTCCTGTGAGTGATAAATTGGATGATAATAGAAGAAACATCAGAAATAGGAAGCTTATCCATGGCTTACACTTATATCATCTTCCAAAATAATTTAATTTTATTATATTCTATGCTTTTTAGTGTACCTTTCCTGCAGTTTGCTATGGAAACTATAAAGCCGATCAACCAGATCTTGGCCTCTTTGCACAGAAAGCTATATTTAAAAGTGTTTTGCTAAATATTTTCTTTTGTCATTATGGTTTACGCATACATATGCGTAAAAAAAAGAAAGAAAAAAAGAAAGCTGTTCCCTCTGTGTAGATACCCAGGAAACAGAGGAGCAATACAAGGCTCCCATAGTCCAAGAGGAGGCGGTCAGAGCCCTGCTTGGCCAACTGGACACCCACAAGTCCATGGGGCCAGATGGGATACATCCTAGGGTGTTGAGGGAGCTGGCGGATGTATTGGCCAAACCCCTTTCCATCATCTTCCAGCAGTCCTGGAAGACTGGGGAGGTACCTCTGGACTGGAGACTGGCTGATGTAGTTCCCATTTACAAGAAGGGTAGCAGGGAGGATCCGGGGAACTACAGGCCAGTCAGTCTGACCTCAGTGCCAGGGAAAGTCATGGAACAGGTGATCTTGAGTGCTATCATGAAGCCCTTACAAGAGAACCGGGTGATCAGGCCCAGTCAACATGGGTTTACCAGAGGCAGGTCCTGCCAAACCAACCTGATTGCCTTCTATGACAAAGTCACTCGGCTGCTGGATGAAGGAAAGGCTGTGGATGTGGTCTTTCTGGACTTCAGTAAAGCCTTTGACACAGTTTCTCACAGCATTCTGCTACGGAAACTGTCAGCCTCTGGCCTGGACAGACGCACACTCTCCTGGGTAGGAAACTGGCTGGATGGCCGGGCCCAGAGAGTGGTGGTAAATGGTGTTAAGTCCAGCTGGAGTCCAGTGACAAGTGGTGTTCCCCAGGGCTCAGTGCTAGGTCCAGTCCTGTTCAATGTCTTCATCAATAACCTGGATGAGGGCATTGAGGGTACCCTTAGCAAGTTTGCAGATGACACAAAGCTGTGTGCAAGTGTCGATCTGCTGGAGGGTAGGGAGGCTTTGCAGGGGGACCTGGACAGGCTGGACCACTGGGCAATGTCCAACGGCATGAGGTTTAACACGGCCAAATGCCGGGTCCTGCACTTGGGGCACAACAACCCTATGCAGAGCTACAGACTGGGAGAAGCCTGGCTGGAAAACTGGCAGGAGGAGAGGGACCTGGGGGTGTTGGTCGACAGCCAACTGACCATGAGCCAGCAGTGTGCCCAGGTGGCCAAGAAGGCCAATGGCATCCTTGCTTGTATCAGAAACGGTGTGACCAGCAGGTCCAGGGAGGTGATTCTCCCTCTGTACTCAGCACTGGTGAGGCCACTCCTTGAATATTGTGTCCAGTTCTGGGCCCCTCAGCACAAGAAGGATGTTGAGGCTCTGGAGCAAGTCCAGAGAAGAGCAACAAGGCTGGTGAAGGGGCTGGAGAACAGACCCTATGAGGAGCGGCTGAGAGAGCTGGGGTTGTTTAGCCTGGAGAAGAGGAGGCTGAGAGGAGACCTCATTACTCTCTACAACTACCTGAAAGGAGGTTGTAGAGAGGAGGGAGTTGGCCTCTTCTCCCAAGTGACAGGGGACAGGATGAGAGGGAATGGCCTCAAGCTCCGCCAGGGGAGATTTAGGCTGGAGATTAGGAGGATGTTTTTCACACAGAGGGTCATTGGGCATTGGAATAGGCTGCCCAGGGAGGTGGTTGAGTCACCTTCCCTGGAGGTGTTTAAGGCACAGGTGGATGAGGTCTTGAGGGACTTGGTTTAGTGTTAGATAGGAATGGTTGGACTATAAGATCCGATGGGTCCCTTCCAACCTGGTTGTTCTGTGATTCTGTGATATTGACCAGAAGCATTTTTAAATTTCATGCTAAAGCAAATTTATTCAGCTAAAGGTTGTTAAGTCCTTTTGTAATTTCAGCAGGACAGCATTTCTTATTTATAAAGGACTAAGCCATGAAATGTGCCTTCTGTTTTTACACAATAGTTGCATCAAGTTGATAGAAAGCAAAGGTTATAATATATAAGTCTAAATGAAATTAGTGATGGTTAAGAGACTGGAATAGCATACCAAGTTTAGGCACCTGTCTGACATTGTGTTCCTGTCTCATATTAATGATTTGCTTCTTTGAAGGTAGCCCACATTATTCTAAATTTTGTAGTGGTTATTCTTGGAGAACACAGAAAGATAGGCTGATGATACTTATCAGCAAAATACTGCTTGAGAAGTGGTGGGTATTTCATTTCCCTCCCCTTAATTAAAACCAAATGAATTGAAAGTGTCACTCAACTATTTATAATTTGAACTCCATCAGTCCTTTTGAGGAAGATATATTTGCTATCATAGAATCATTAAGGTTGGAAAAAACTACTAAGATCATTAAGTCCAGCCATCAGCAGACCACCACTGTACCTACTAAACATGTCCCGAAGTGCCATGTCTACACATATTTTGAACATCTCCAGGCATGGTGTCTCCACCACTTCCCTGGGCTGCCTGTTTCAATGCTTCACTACACTTTTGGTAAAGAAATTTCTCCTAATATGCCATCTAAACCTCCCCTGGTGCAACTACATGTTTTCTCCTCTGTGGGAATTTCATGCAAGTTTTCAAGTACTGAAGTCTTGTCTGTTTAATGTAAGCTGCTAACAGTGCTTGAAGTGCCCGTTACATTTTTTACAGATCTTTTGGAGGGGTGTCCTTTATCAACATTTGCCTTAATTCCTCTGAAGAACAACATGTTTTTTGTCAATTTGCTACTATCTTTCATCTGAAAGACAGCTCTCTTTGCTGGCTGTTGTTCTTTATTTCTCTCTACATATAGTGCTTGTGAAGTGTATTGGGATTGCCTAGCATGGGAGTGATGGTGGGGAATATTTTTAGCAGCAAAAGGCTGTGTTTGGAGGTATCTGGTTTGGTGAAGACAAGCAGTCCATCGGAATTGCTGCTGGTTCCCAGAGCACTTGCTAACGTTTGCATCATGTGTGCCTTGGTACCGCTGGCTGCTGCTCAGGCCCCGGCTGCCTGGCGCCTGCTTGCGCATCCCCACCTCCTTTTCCTCCAGGGACCATGCAAGATGCGGGAGGTCTGACTGCTGCTGCTCCTGTCCCCGTGCAGTTCTGCAGGTCTGCAGCCACCTTCCTTTTCACCAGCAAGAGGCAGCTGGCACCTCTGTGTGCCCCAGAGAGCAATGTTTGCCGTCTCCCTATCTCAGCTTCCCTCATTATCTGACTCCAGCTCCAGGACCAGATAATACCCAAAGCACAACACATCCCAAAATACTGCCTTACTTGTCATTTCCCTTAATTAGTTACCTGTTTGCCATTCAGGCAAACAAAGCTGCATATCTGAGAGCAATTGCAAAGTGTTTGGTTTTTGACCAAGTAAACCTGGGCTACCCAGTGGACTTGCCAGCTAAGCAGAGAGCTAGTTTTAAAGGTTAATCGTGTTTCAAAGACGGAGGTGGGGAGATGCATTACAGTGGTTCATTGGAAAAATGTCAAAAGCCATTAGCTGCTGGCTGAAATACATAAAAGGGAGCAGCATTAACTCTGCTTTTCATTCTCTGTGGAGGTGAAATGAAGCATTTCACCATTTACCTTCAGGAATTAAGATGCAACATGTTTTTAAGGTCAGTTCCTTTGTTATAAGGAATTCTCAGTAGAAAGATGAAATAAAATTTGTTTTCCTTTAATGGCTGTTTACTTACATATCTCCTGCGTGTTGGTAAATACATGTACACACATATGCAGGTGTATTTTGTGAACTAATACCCTGTGTATTTCATATGCACAATATTGTTTGTCAGCATGCATACATCATGTCCATTCTCAAGGAATAGCTTGCCTGGAATAGTATCACCTGCTAACTAAAACAGGTCGATAGGGCACATTCATACATTCTAACCTCCTGACCGGTTTCAACCACTGCTATTTTTAACTTGCCAAGGAATAATTCTTTCTTATTTTTCACCTTCCAGAAATACATACCTTCAAAAACTGAAGGAGAAAAATTTTCCTTTTGGACCTGCATGTATTTATCTCAAGCTCAAATTTGGCTTAAAAATCCCAGCTAATGTAAATTTCTACCAGACTAGAAGTTTTATTTCTTTGTAGAGAGGGAAGTACCTAGCTTTTCAAAAGAGACAGAAAGGGCTTCACCCAGAGGGTGGTGGAGCACAGGAACAGGCTCCCCAGGGAAGCAGTTGCGGTACCAAGCCTGACAACATTAAAAAGCATTTGGACAACGCCCTCAGACATATGTTGGGTTTGTCCTATACAGGGACAGGAGTTGGACTAGATGATCTTTGTGGATCCCTCCCAACTTAGGACATTCTGTGACTCTATGAATTTTTGCTCTGTACGCTCTCTTTCCCGTACACCCCTGTATCTCATCTCTGTGGCAGGAGGCAGGGTGCAGTTGCTATTCAGAGGGAGCGATTAGTCCCAGCTTTCCTATGGTCCCAGCTGTAACCGTAGACTGACTTGCTTTCCCTTCAGTCAGCTTCTGCCATAACAATGCAGATGGAGTAGTCCTTTTTCTGAGCCTGTCTTATTCCAAGCTTCCTGCTCATTTTGGACAAAAAAGTGGAAAGGGCTCAGCTCACAGTAGGAATGTGATTGGCTTTGGGTATGGGCACATGCCCACATCTTTGTCAAATTATAGAGATTATGTGACACAGAGTTCATGCTGCCTTTGTGTCAGCTGCGGGAAGCAGAAAATAGTGGATTCAATGGAAGTGCCAACTGGCCCCCACAGGCACTATGCACAAACACAGCTTTTTACGTCTGATTCTGTGATCTCTTGTGCCACTAAACTCTGGCATAAAATATCTGTGATTTCCTAAGCAAGGCCATTCAGTATAGCTTAGCTGATCTTCCTAAAGTAGGCATGGTATTTTATAAACAATGTATCTTGAGAAGCAGTAATTACCCGTACATCTTAGTAACATGGCAGGCCTTGGAGCATCTCCAGCAGCTTACAGAGACTAAATATGACAAATAAACATGACGAGTCATGAAGCCAGAGAGCAGCATGCCTGAGCTGAGGGATGGGCTCTCTGCCCTGTCAGAACAGGGAAACAGTCTAGGTTCTCAGGCTCCAGCTCAGTGCAAAGTTTCAGCCTGTGTTCAACTTTAAGTATAAAACTTTACAGCATGTCAGAGGGGAGCTTTGAAAATCCCTTTCAAAGCAAAAGGGACACTTCATAGGTTTAGATCTCCTTTTAAGTAGGTAAGTCTTCTTAATGTGGGTAATTATGGATAAACTGAATCTAGGACGGCCCTTTACCCAAGGTAGTCATTAGTAATCTAAAACTCTGAGAGCAACAATGTGTGCTTATCTGTCCTTTTTAATATATAATTTGGTATTAAAAAGAGGACAAAATGAGCTATAAAGTATAGAGGAAGAACAGAAATCATAACAGAGGATTTTACTATTGAAGAGTTACTGCAGAGATGTATGTGAACGTGCTAAAAGATTTCGACAAAGCATGAAACACAGCAAGTGAAATAATTACTGACAATTAACAAGTCAGCAAAGGGAGAGCATATTCTAGATAGCATTGTCATTTACATTGATATGTTGCAATCATCAATGCCTTCTTTAAAAGGATTTCTGAAGTAAATCCCTCAAGAGAGTGGCACCAGAGAGTTCAGTGCTGGTAGCCCACTTGCCTTCCTCCTTTGAGAGCACAACTATGTAAAACCAGCAGGACAACACTGACATCTGCTTGGTGCTTTATTCTTTCAGTGAAAGTGTAGTTTCCTACATTCTAACATTCTTACATTTCTGACATTCCTACATTTCCTAACATTCTTATATGTATGTTTTAGTCTGACTTTCTTGACTTCATCCTTTGGGCTGCCTCTTCCGCTCTGCAGTTGGCCACACCATCAGTCTATCCTCATGCACAGCATCCCTTGCTGCTTAGCATTTTCTTATTTTATTATGTGATAATGAAGCAAGTACTTCATATTGTTTACAATCCTTCATTTTATTCTTCATTTTCTTATTGTATTATGTGATAATGAAGAAAGCACTTCACAGTGTTTACAATTGATGTATTTTAATCTTAGATTGAGTGGTTCACATTTTCCCTCAGCTTTTAGGGTCACTAGTAATTAATGTAATTGTCTTCAGAACCAGGTCTCAGCACCCATCTAGGATTGTTTCCTTACCAAAACTGAGTTGGTTAAATTGCATT
Organism: Coccyzus lansbergi; assembly: GCA_033558105.1. NCBI lineage: Eukaryota > Metazoa > Chordata > Aves > Cuculiformes > Coccyzidae > Coccyzus > Coccyzus lansbergi. Next base: position 4,036,008 of record JAUMJK010000036.1, on the reverse strand, counting down.
TTACAAATCTTTATTAAAATTAAAACCATCCTTATTGCCAAGGGGAAATATCTAGGAGGCTTCTGGCTGGTCTCTGCAGACAGAGGATGTGGCTTTTCTATTACTTAAGTGCTTTGACAAGGCATGGGAGCAAAATCCATTTCACCCCTCTGCATCCAGTGTGATGAGGCCATGGCCATGCCCAAACTGTGCTGCTACTTTAGCCACTTGAATTCGTAGCCATTCTGGGCTTCCACAGGCCACTGCCCATGAGTCCTGCTCCCTTCTGACAGGCTGTAAATGTCTCCAAGTGTCTATTTTATTTTTGACAAGGTATTTCTTTTTATTGATGATCAAACCCATAACTGCCAGCCTGGCCTGGCTGCAATATGTGCATTTTTGTTGCTTGAAAGCCTGGCCTAAGCTTGTAAGTCAGTGAGCAGGCTGTTTTTTAAGCCAGGTTTCACTGGCTGGGTTTTAAGCTGTTGAATAAAAAAGGGTCAAACACTGGGCCCTTGATTGGAGGCTGAGATGTGTTTGCTCCCACAGATGCTGTGTAGGGCTCCTAGGCTGATGTGGAAACAAGCTCATTGAAGTAGTCTAAACTGAAACTTAGAAGCAGAGTAAAATTTTATTCTCGTGGGCAACCAGAAGGCCACTCCTCATGTTCACTGCCCACCTCTTTTTAAATTGTATGTAGCCCTGTGTGTGCAGGGTGGATGCTGCCTCAGCCTTGGCTTTCAGAAACTTTTTAGAGATTATTAATTTTTATAGGTTGTACCTTGAGTCCTTTGAAGATCAGATGGGTAGTCTGACAGCTGCTAAATGTTGTGAAACCCTGCAAAGGGGCAGTGTTTTGTTGCCAGTTACTCTGTTTTGGAGGCTGAGAGCTGTGAAGGCACCCAGTGAGGGAGATTCTTCAAGAATAAATGTCCTTTGCAGTATGCTGCAAGAAGTAACTGCATCTGTTGTGACAGAAATGAGTGTAGTACAGATGCCTACACAGAACTGTTTTCTGTGGGCTTGAAGGGAGGAGTTGGGGTGGGATGGGGATAAGTTTTTGCTACTGTTCTCTCTTACTGGTAGATAATTTCTAATTAGGTAGGAATCCATCCATGCTAAGCTAAAAGTTTTCATTTTTGAGAGTATTGTAGGAATATACCTTTTAAAAAATACATTTCAGGAAAACCTGTGATTTTAAGAAGAACTGCTTTTTAAAGAAATACAAATGACTGAAAAAGCTAATTTCTCAACATGTGGTTCCAAGATGTCTAGCAGCTCTAGTATGTTCTGTCAAGCCAAAGGCATATTTTTACCCTGACTCTCTGCTATGTGTGTTATTGTAACAGGCAATTGACAAGGGCATTTTCTTTGTTTGTAGATGAGGTCTTGTCTGAAAACTTTTTGGACTACAAGAACCGTGGTGTGAATGGCTCTCATCGTGGTCAGATTATCTGGAAGATTGATGCCAGCTCTTACTTTGTGGAACGTAAGTATTTTTCTAGTCCAACTATAGTATAATTCAGCTATTGACAAAGATACTTGAAATAATGAAGTTGTTCTCTACAATATTTTTGTGCCATATGTGTCTTTCAGGAAAGGCCAAAAGTGTTATCAAAAACTTAGGCTGCATTGAGAGGAACTGAAACATTTATACAAGCAAATAGATCTTGTGAATGTTGGCTTATTTACACAATATTTTTAATATAATTATAAATAAGTATTTAATCTATTTGCTGTTTTTTGAACAATATCATTAGCAATGATCTACATTACCTTGAATATGATATTAAGAAAAAGAAGAGCTCAGGTACATAATCACTCTCCAGGAGGATTCCCACTGACTTTCAGTTGGAAAACTTCAGGCTGCGTCCAGCTTTCATGGGGTATGGGTGGATTCCGTGGTATAAAAATCTATTTATGATCATTCTCTAGGTTGCTGTAACTATTTATCTATACTTCTATCAAAGTACACTTATTTCAAATGAATTGTCTTCATATATTACCCAGGGCATCTGATGCAATGCAATGTAACTCTTTTCTACCTGCTTAGCAATAAAAATAGAGAAACACTGAATTTGCTTCTGCAAGTAGTGTGTATCTCGTACAGCAGGTTAACATCATTTCCTGGCTCAGTTGGCTCACATTGCTGACTAAAGTGAATCTGACCGTTCAAGTCCTTCCTCTTTTCAAAGAGTTGACACTTCCCAGTGTGAATGGGAACCATATGCATTTCTTTGGAGAACAGAAATAGGGTACTTAAAACACTGAACTGAGATATATATATATGAATTGCATAGCAGACAGTTATATCTGTTTAAGATTGCATGAACTTGAGAGCAATCAAGGGAATCTTTCATATAACCTAAATTGTAAAGGCTTTGGAAAGGATTTGAATTATACTTGATTAGATTAATCTCTGACTGTAAGCATCTGATATCTGCAAGGACACTATGTGCAGAGATTTTACAGGTACTCGGGCGTAGAATCAGATTATTATTGCTTTGCAGTAGGAAGAACTACTGATGGTCTGTAATTTCTAGTACTAAGTTAAATTGAGAAAGTTGCTCTAAAGAATTAAGGGAGCTGCTGAAATGTCTGTGGGGTGTCTGGGATGTGAAGCAGGATGCTTATATCTGTGTTTTGAAAAATACATTTATGGGAAATTGTTTAATGTATAAGAATGTTGATTTTAATTATTCTGGTTTGGGGGTAGAAATACGTTACAGGATCTAACATTTAGAGCAAGGCTCTAATTTGCAGCTGCTTCTTTGAGCTGTGGTTACTAATCCATGAGAATGATTATGCTTTCTTCTAACTGTTAAAGAAGCATGGCGAGGAGATGTAATATCCCAGAACTCGCTTTTGAGGAGGTCTTATTATCCTGATTTATTGAGCAAGGTTGGAAGTAAAACTGGGCTGCCACTAGTTTTCCTGCCTAATCCACAACAGAAAAGAAAGAGGCAATGTGAGAAATGCTTAGGAGAAAGCCTCTTCAGGTGGGCCACATTTCATTAAAGGCTCAACTGCACAATGAATTATGTGAGCTTAGTAAGTTGTCCCCATTACCTTAGACATAATAGCTGTTGTTAATTGACTGTGTGTACATTCTTCACTTGCCCTTCTGTAAGAAAATGCAACTTAGGATGACCATCGTTTACTGATGCTTAAAACTAAGTCATTCTACAATGTAGTTGGGCATCCCACGCTTGATGAGTTGCTGCCTCTTGGTAATTGCTGTCATTAGGTTGTGAATCTGCCCTGAGATTATGTACCAGTACACTGATCGTGGACAAGTCATCGGCCTGTTCAGAATTAAAATAGGAGAAAATGAAATAGGCAGTAGTAAATAACAGCACACAGGGATACTCTTAGAGCTGCTTGACTACTGAAATAGAAAGTTAAAACAGTGAAAAATGTTAATGTATGTAGATTTCTAAAGGTTCCTTCTTGTTGTTGAGAATCTTATATGAAAGGAATCAACTGCAAAGCTATGTAAATGTTATGTTAAAAACTGCAGTGTCTGAAAACCTCATGTATCCAAAGAGTACAGTGTAAGCCATCTTCTTCGAGTCTTTTTTTTTTTTAACAGAGATCAGATCTTCTCTTTATGTTACATAGCACACAATGTGGTGACATTTGAAGGAATCAGAAAGATACTTGTCACCAGATTCAAACTCACCTAAGAAATTTGTTTTCTTTTCCTGCTGTTCACTACAGAACTTGATGGCAAGGGGATGTTCAGTGGTAGCATGTTAGAAGAATCGTGGTATTGTCCAAAGTTAACCTGACCTAATGTTCTGTCTCTGAAAATAACCAATAGAGTAGACTTGAGGAAGGCGTAAGGATGAGTAAGTGTTAGTGAGTCTTCCAGTTGGAGTATATTTAGTTTCTGTTAATCTGTAGCTCAGGCACTTCTTGAGATAGGTAGCCTTTTTGTTTGGCATCTGTCAAGGCATACAGTAGGTCGCTAAAGTGTGGTAATTTATATTCAAGGTTTCCATATTGTATCTCTGTGGGTTATGTTATGCTTCCCCTAATTGCTATCAGTTGGAGTCTTGCTGATTATAGCATTAGTTGTCTATAAAACAGTGTCTCACTTGTGAAAGCAAGCCTTAATGTCTCCTTTTGCTTTTCCCATAACTATCTGTACCTTGGTATCTGTTCATCACATGAGTCAATATTGGCAATTTATCAACCATGCAGTGCTTCAGCATACACTGTACAGTATACACTGCAGTGTTTGGCCTATCAGGGCTGGCAGGAACCATGAGAAAGGAGAAACCACAGTGTGGCTGAAAAAATAATCAGCCCTACATAGTCAATTTAAATTTGTCAAGAACTTAAGGCACTCCATGCAGACTTTTTGTTTTTGTAATCTATAACTGTTCAACATTTTGGTGGTGATGTTGTGTGAAGTAAAATAAGCTTATTACTGGGGGACCACAGGGTTCATCTGTCCAACTTCAAAAGTCAAAGTTTCTCTTCAGCCAACAGTTAATTTTAAGACTCTATGTGGGGTGGTTTTGTACAAGATTTAAGGAAATGATACTGTCACGATCCAGCCACTTGAGCCACAAAGAGCTTACATAGACATTCCTGAACTTTGGTTAGAGGGAACGTGAAAAATCAAAGGTGTTAAATACTGACTGATTTGCAATGGTGAAATTCCCTTTAATATAAAAAAAATGTTTTATGAATGAGGTCAAGTAAATAAAGAATTATTACTAATTTTCTATATTATGAATCTAGAGGCATATATAATATGCTTGGGAGTATTTCATTCAAAGGCTTTAATGTTCTCCAATTAGTTATCCTTTTTTTCCTGAATTTTTGAAAATTAACAAGTAAATGAAATATGACACTCTAACTATGCAACCTATCATCATTATAAATGAACCCACTGGTTAGTTTCTTAATAGAAAACTGATACCTAATTGCTATAAACTGTAATTTGCATGCAATGCTCTGGGACCTGAAAGAGAAGGAAGTAAAGACAAAGGGGGCTGAAAGTTTTCTTCATGGTGGCAGAGAAATCTGTCGAATACAGTTGTAACACTAATCACTGGCAAAATCCATCAACCTGGAGGACTTGGCAGAAACTGTACACCTGCTGCCACTATGGGCAGAAGAAACTAGTAATATTGGGAGAGATTCTTAACAGTGTCTCATCAGGAGTGGAGAACACAAAGGAAAGCAAATTGGAACTGGTGTTTTTGTTAAATTAACTTCTCGTACTTTTATAAAACTGAAATTCTGCAGATCCAGATGCTTCTCTGTTGTTTACGCTATACTTACAGTATTCTCTGTGGGTTGTCCAGTCTAAGGGCTACTTTTTCAGGTAAACTTAAAAAATCTTGGTAGGTTAAGAAAGTGCCTTTTTTTTTGGTAGGCCAATGACAAAGCAAACCAGCTTTTGCTTTTTGGAATATCCTTCTGTGCTTTGCAGATATTTGGGCAAAATATCTGTTGTTTTTAAACGTGCTAATTGCCTGGTTGAAGACCATCGAGTGAGCCCTATCCTTCTCAAAACAAAGAAAGTTTATGTGACACATACCCATACATATTTTCAGATACTGCAGCCATTTGTGTTTGCTTTGTAACAGTCTTCTTTTTCACCTTGAAGAGGGCTCATATCTTTCCCGGAGAAGTGTATGCCTTTCACTTTATGTATCATGAACTTGCAATATAACGTTGCCAGACAGACATGTAATTGGTGTGAGCCAGAGAGCGGATTGCTTCTAAATTACAGCATGAATGCTGGCAGACTAGAACTCATCTCCTATTAATATCCAGCAAACAAAAAGCCTTAACAGCTGCAGAAGCAACATTGCACTATGGCCAGTTTTGCATTTCTGCAGAAGTCTAGTGATTTGGGTTTTTATGACAGCCGGTGCTATACAGTAACCATCCGCCCTGGGAGTTTGGGTAGAGGAAGGAGGAGGGAAGAGAGGCTATGTGCCACTACGGATGTAGATTTTGTGTTGAGACTTGGAAAGAACTGCAGTGAAAGAACCAGCCTATAATGAGTTTTCCAGGAAAGTAAACATGATTGGTTTTTGCAGTTTCTGGTACACTTTTTTTGGGCTTACACAGCAGGACGGAGAGAAAGTGTGCAAGAAACCATTTCACTGATGTGTGATGCAGCATCTTCCTGTAAACATAGTATGAAATAGCATATCCTTGAAAAGCTGAAAAAGTTTTGACTCTACTCAGAATTGCACTGAAGATAGCTGAAATACCTGGGGCCCATGTTAATCTGCTGGCCTTCCTGTAGATTGTTTTACTAATTGGCAACTAAGAAAACCATTTCCAAGGGTAACTCGTCATCCGTTTGGCAATTTTATGCAGAAGCATATGAACCAGTGGTTTGTGTAAATTTGTTACTGTTGCTGCCACTGCATTTTTATCAGTAGCAAACCCAGATGATAAGTGTTGCAGAGAACAGAATTTATGGCTATTTATTCCTGTTGATTTTGAGAGCTAGCAGGAAATAATGGTAAAAAAACCCAAATAAACATGCAACTGAAGTCAGAGGTCTGAGAGATCCTGGTATATCTGCAGGTAGAAGGTTTATGTACTAGGTCGTGGTCATATGCCATGTATGTGTGAGTTTATGAAATATATACAGAAATGTCCCAAACACTGACAAATAATCAGACCTTTCATCTGAGGTGCTCTCTAGAAAATATATCTTTTACGCTGCTTTAGGAAGCCAATATAAAGGCTGCTTTCAAAGTATGAATATTTGAAGGGGGTTGTAACCTTAAGTGTTTTCAAATAAATGAAGTATGGTCATACCAGCAACAGCTTTAATGAAGCTGGAGCATTTTCAATGTTTCCTTTTTTTTCTGAACAGATTGTTGACAAGTCCAGCCCACTAAAATAATTTCCTGTGTCCATTTTCATTACCACATCATCTCTCAAATCACATGCACCCTACTTTAAGAAATTGTGCTGAGGAGGGGAGATAGAGATAAGGCTGCTGGAGTCCATCCTGTTATACCTTTGAGCAAATTAGAATATGTTGCATGACTTAAACCCTCAGAAATCCACAAATGACAAAAACTGCAGCAGCACCGAAGCTTTTTCAACAGTGTGAAGACTTGAGCAGAATGGTTAAAAGTGTCAGAGTAAAACCAAATATGAAGCCATAAAAGAGACTTGTGCCCCAAAAGGTGCATCTACTGCTTGCCTGTCTCCCAAAGAAGAGGCGTATCATGGTTTTGAGATTCTTTTTCTTCATCTCCTAGCTCATTTAGTAGTCTTACTGATGCTTTTTTGTTACCTTCCACCCTACATGTATACACTGCTTCCTCCTCTTGTTTTGGTCAGCTCAATATCCCTATAATTGTTTAATATTCATATTTAAGCTGAGCCTAGCTTTGTGACAAGGACCATGTCTGAAGCGGTTGTGCTTCCTCAAGAACCCTTTGCTTTGGATCTTTTGATCTGCCCTTTAATCTTTGTAGATGTTGTATTTCCTGTTGGTTTATGTCTTACGGTGTTGTTCTCTGTCAGGATTGTGGCCAGTAATCTATTATAAATGGAAACACAGGTCAATCCATACAAGGCATTAGATATTTCTCACTTTCCTGCATGGATGCAGTGTCGTGGTGTAACTGAGAGACTTGTCTGCCTATTGAATTTTTCACCGTCTTTCTCTCCCTTTCCTCAACTTGTTTTGACACTTGGACATATTTTGTTTGTACTGTGGAGATCAAAGCTGTTTGTTTATTTGTTCCTACACAGGGAATCAGATGCTTGTGTTGCAGCAGGCATGCTTGGAGGCACCATGCTGGGACAGCCTGGCTGGTCCCCACACTACCTGCTCTCCACTGTTCATGGCAGTGCTGAAAGAAATGACAAAATCTCTACATGCCCAAAGGTGAGATGGAATTAAGAGCTCTGATAGGTCGGCAGTAAGAGTTTCGGAAATCTCTCAAGGTGAACTGGAAAACTTTCTATGAGGAAAAAAATGCCTGTTCTTAGGCATGCTGAAGTCAGAGCCAATCTTTCTTCACTAAACTGTAGTTGTCAGCCACGGAGATCACAGATTACCTGGTCTTTTGTCTCGTCTACTTAACCCTAAACAAGCATAGACATTATATCACTGCATCACAGGCTGGGTGTCTTGGAATTCCAAAGGCAATGGTCAAGAAGTTGCAGTAACAGTTAACCAAAGTTTTAGTACTAGTTACACTGAATATTGGGGCATTTGGGACTTGGTGTCAACCCACAGATCTATTCTTGTTTGTTAGAGTTCAAGTTTTTATTATTATTTTTAATTACAGTAGCATCTAGTGTCTCCTGCAAAGAGTAGATCTTTTCTACTAGGTTGGTGCAAAAATAATTACTATTTTTGTCATTGCAAACTGTACTGCTTATTTTGCATTAAAATTTTAATTATCTGTGTTCATGTAGGATACTATATTAAAATGTGAAATTCACTCTATTTATGATAATAGTTTTGGTATCACTGTTTATTCTTTTTTTACATTATGCTGTCAAATTAAAATTGGAAAAAAGCAGATTCAAGCTATTTTGTTGTATGAATTCAAAAGGGGATGTAAAGCAGCAGAAACTGCTAGTGATATCATCGAAGTATTAGGCTAGGGGATCATCAATGAATGTACAGTTTGACATTGATTACAAAGATTTTGTAATGGAAATAATAGAGCCTTGAAACTGAAGAGGCTTGCAGATGTCCTTCTTTGATAGATGACAGCCAATTGAGGGCTGGTAGTGAAATGGACCCAGGCAAAACAACTCAAGAGGTTGCAGAAGAACCAAACGCTGACCATTCAACAATCATCCAATGTTTGCACCAAATTGGAAAGCCAAAAAAGCTCCACAAATGGGTACTGCATGAGCTGAATGGAAATTTAAAAAGTTGTCATTGTGAAGTCTGCTTTGCACTTCTTTTGTACAACAAAAAATATTCATTTCTTGATCACATTGTGGCATATGATGAAAACTGGATTCTGTATGACAACTGATGGTGTTCTGTGCAGCAGCTGGACCAAGACGAAGCACGAAACCACTTCCCCAAACAGAAGATACATCTAAAGAAGGTTACGACCACTGCTCGGTGGCCGGCAGGTGAAAACATACACTATAACTTCCTGAATCCCAGTGAATCCATCACAGCAGAGAATTGCCAGGAAATAAACAAAATGCACCAACAATCGCAATGTTTATGTCACACATTGGTCAATTGAAAAGGACTGATTGTCCATGACAGTGTATGACCGTAAATGACTCTGCAGAAGCTATATGAACTGCTCTACAAAACTCTCCTTCACTCAGCTTACTCACCTGACCTTTTTCCTACCAATTACCATATTTTTAAGCATCTCAACAATTTCCTGTAAGAGAAGGTTTTCTGCCACCAAGTAGCAACTCAAAATGCCTTTGAAGAATTCATCAGTTCCAGGACTCCAGATTTCTGTGGTGTCAGAATAAGTAGACTTGTTTCTTGTTGGCAAAAATGCATCAATTCTATTCTTATTTGGATTAATAAATTTTATTCCAAGCTGTGATATACTGTTTTCAAGTTGATAGTTAAAAATGGTAATTTTTTTTTTCACCAACCTCATTCTAATCATAGAATCACCAGGTTGGAAGAGACCCACCAGATCATCGAGTCCAACCATTCCCACCAGTCTCTAAACCATGCCCCTCAGTACCTCATCCACCCACACCTTAAGCACCTCCAGGGAAGGCGAGTCAACCACCTCCCTGGGCAGACCATTCCATGGCCTAAGATTATCTTCTATCCTAAAGGGCTAAGTATGAAATTCAGTGCAAATGTTTGAGAACTAGGCTTCAAAACTGACATAGGGATAAATAAATTAAAAAATGAGAGGTGGAAAGGGAGGTACAGAGTGATGTAGTGACTTATTTATGTACAGTTAGAATTGCAGGTAAGACTTCAGTTACCATGCTCCCAGCTTAGCATCTCATCAGGTAATTTTAGGCCACCTCTAATCTCTTTGCAGTCTGTGCTATGGGAAATTATGTAAAAGTTGTACCCTGAAAATAAGTGTGCCTTTTTGTTCTTTGAGCAACAGAGTTTCTGAAATCTCTTTTGCTGAAAAGAGAGATTTGTTTAGGGCTGTTATGATTTTATTGAAGTTGAAATGAGTCTGAGTAAAGGTGGTTTTGAAGGAATCTGTGCTTTTCTTCTCTCTTCTGTTCCATTTTCTTAATTTATTTTTAAGCCATCTGTGGGAATGCTTATTGTTTTCATTCCCAGAACTTGTCAGTTCAAGGGATGGCAGTAACCTCCTTGCAGACCAACAACCCAACTCTTGCCTGGCTGACTTTATACATAGGAAAAGCAAAGATTTGTGGAGTCATCTCACTGGCTAAACCATAAGAATGACACTACTGGTTCCAGACTTGTTATTCCCCTGCAGCTTGGCTTGTTTCATGCATGGTGGCAGAAGGGCTCTGTTGTGCCAGTGCTATTGGGTTATTCAGTGTTCTGGACACAAAACCAGCTTGCTTGGCATCTTGTGTCCCAGAGTGGCAGAAGAGTGCAGACTGGTAAGGGTGTTAGTTGCCTAGATCATGTGCAAGCTTGTGCCAAGTGATACCTGATGCACTAGATATGCCTCACCTTGTAATTTCAGAACTTGGGAAGATGCTTGGCAACACAGGTAAAAAAACTCATTAAAAAATCACAGCCGTTTTCTGTTCTGTTCTCTTTCATTTATCACATTGTTTTCTTCATCTCCAGTATCTTTTTTTTTCTTGTACACATCTGCTTAGTCCCCAATTTGACTAACTCTCCTAACTTGGGAGACTTGGGAGGACACAGAGAAAATTGTGACTGTTTTGGAGGGATACTGGCCTTCTTTCAGGGTCATTTGATCTTAAGATAAAGGAGAAGTTGGCACATTTCCCTTTCCAAGCTATGTAGAATGGTACATCTTCACCTTGGGTCTGGAGAAATCTAACCATAGGTGCCAAAGTTTGTAAGTGTGGGTTCATATACCTGTTCATTTTGTTCTTCCAGTCGCGTTAGCAATATCCTCAGATACATTGTACTAGCTTTAGATTCAGAACTCCTGTGCATATGATGTGTTTTCTGCTTTAGCTTTAGTATCACTCAGGGTACCATAGTGCATATCATGTGCTTGAGGAAATGAAGAGAAATTCTGGAAATCTGATAGTGTGGCTAGTAACTGTATTTTTCTCATCTTACCTAGCATTTGATAAATGCATGAAAAGATACCTATTGGTTTTGCTTCTTTGAGCACTGAATGTTAGTATTCTGCACAACAGTGCTGGATTCACATGATTTATTTTAATGGAACAGTAAACTTAGGCGATGTTTTATGATTGAGAATCTTTCTGCTATTGACAGTAAGAGATTACAGTGCCATCCTTGACTCACTAATCAGTTAGTCTTTGCCACTGTTAAATGCTTCTAGAAAGTTTCTTTTGGATTGTATTGTAGAGAGATTTGGTGGATTGTCCTGGAAGATAGATGTCTTCTCTTTGCTCCGTTGCACAGGGTCCTCTATGCTTTCCGCTTGGATACTTCCATTGGGCATACTTCTGAAGCTACTGCAAGCCAAGTTAGTCCCCACTACTAAATTCAGAAAGAATTGCTTGCATGCAGCCCATGTGTCCCTCAGATCCAGCACCTTTTGTGTATAACTATGTACAGAGGGCCTAGGTGCAGACTTTGACCCAAGTGATTTTATCTTTGTAGTGAAAGAGAGGCCAAATGAAGTGGAAATGGGAAGCAGTTGTGATTGGAAGTTTATCAGCACGTGCATCAAAAGGTCGTATTTACTCCAAATGAGTGGTAAGGCATTGAGCCTTATTTCAGTTATTTTCTTATTAAATGCAAAAAAATAAAAAGGTACTGCATTTGTGTTTTTATAATGAAGGATATAAGTTCAGTTCATGAATGTAAAATTATTCAGGAGGCTCTCTTGTGAGTGTCAGATCTCAGCACCGTCAAACTTGAAGGTTTTTGATGATGGAGGGGTTAGGGTCCTCAGGGACATGGGTCTCTAAGCAAAGGCTACAGTTACATCAGGGGCTTACCTGAGAGATCAAACTCTGCAGGTAGTTTATTGACCAAGCCTGTCACTAGTTTAAAGGTCCTACGGATCAGTGTCAATAATTTACAATTTCTAATCCTGGAGGTCCTCATGGATTTTTTTTGGTAATCCTGTTAAAGCATATTGTGAAAGTAATTAAAACAGAATTTGGAGTATATCTATTAAAGATAACATTTCTCTTAGTTTATGAAGGCAGTGAGATTACTTCACCTCTAAAAGAAAGGCTCTTCTGTACCTCTCTGCAGTAGTGAAACTTCTGAAGGGCTCTTCTCAGACGTCCAATGTGGCACACGAAGATCTCAGTATAAAGGAGAATAAATCCTTTCATATAGTACAGAAATTTGGATGTAACCCTCTGTGTTCAGGCAGCCACTTTGTCTCTCCTGCCTTTGTTAGACAGAAAAGCTTATCTGACCTTCTGTGAGGAAAGCAGAATTGTATCTGTGGTGTGGTGCTGTAGTAACTCATCCTGCTTCTGAAAAGGTGCACATGTGACATGGGAGCATTTTGATAATTGGTTTTTCTTGCTAACTAGCTAGTTCTGTCATCATCTTACTCCTGGTCCAGACTTTATTGCTATAGGATTCCCAGGTGTCGTGAACACCATTTATATCCAGAATAGACTTACTTAGAAGGTGGGAGGTCAGTAGGGGTGAATTACTGTCTCCCTGCAGGATTCAAACACTTATGCTCAGCAGAACCATCTTTCTACAAGGTCTTTGATATTGGTAATAAGATCGTGGGAGCCTTGGATGAATAGTGTTTTATACTTCCAAGCTATTCTCTAATCCTTTTAATAATTTTGATATTCACTTTACCCTGTTCATAGCAGGTATAATTTCCTCCCATATCATAGTGCTTATAGTTTTTAATGAATAAATAAAAAACAACTTTGAAATACATATTTTTTCTGTAATTATTTATTAATTGCATTTTCATTATGATGCTTCTTTCTGTCCTTCCCCTTTCATTAAATTATCTATGCTAATTTCATTATGTGTTCTCTCTCTAAAGGATGGATTTTTTTCCAAGTTATCCTTACCAAAAGCTGCTGCTACTGTGAGACCTCTAAGAGTAGACAGAAGTGTTTATTCCAGACTCTTGTTTCCCTGGGAGCAGAGCCTGTATGCCCAGCAGGTACCTGTTCACTTCTGAGGTGGTGGAGAGCAGAGGTGTGGGGAGGTTATGTGCTTACTTACCTGACGTGAGCTGTCGTAGCTCATTTGTAGCTCTGGAATCATCCCTGAGAGTAAGAGCTACAGGTCTGATTGCTTCTTACTCTCAAGCCATTTTAAGGCAGCTTTACATAATTAGACTCTGTATACTGATAATCTTGCTTACTCTTAGTGGCCCCTTCACACCATAAGAAAAACAGGCATACAATTGCTCAGTGATCTTGGGTCATGTGGTCCAACTGCCAGCTCAAGGCAGGTCTGCTTAAAGCAGGTTGCTCCAGGTTCTGTCTAGTCTTTAAGGATGGAGTTTCCCTCTGAGCAACCTATTCCAATGTATGAGTAACCTGATCGTGATTTTTTTTCCCTTTCACCTAATAAAAAGACAGTAATGATAATCTAAATGTGAACACATCTCAGATCTCAAATATAGAAGTGGAACAAGTCTTATTTTATTTTCAAAGAGTCTTTCTCTGTGCCTCTCAGTTTCATTTTCTCCTGACCCATTCCTCTTGCATGGGTGGGAGGCCTTAGAAGTCCAATAATGATTTCCATTCATGGAAAGATCTGAAACAGGAACATGAAAAGTAAGTTTGATTGGTTTTTTTTTTTAAATATGAAGGGAAAAAAAGAATTTTTATAAATAAAACACAAAAAGATAGCAGGAATTGATTTCTTTTTAAAGAAAATAATTTATTTCAGGAGAAACAAAATAGATTTTGGTTATGAAGTGCATTGCTGCTATATTGCAAGCCTGAGGTATAGCTGGGATTAGAAATAAGATTGGTGATACACATGTATTGGAATTTAAGCTGTGCGTGTTGTAACTTCCCAACAGTGCTCCCCTAGACAGTGACTTCTGAGTGATAGAAGTACAAACCAGGAAAGCAGAATGCAGACACAAAGAGAAAAAATACTCCGGATAGATTTGTAATCTTTATACAGTAGAGGAGCACCAGGGATTTCCCATCTCCCAAAGGTGCCTCTGAGCTCAGAAGGCAGATCCTGCGAAGGCAAGTAGCTTTGGTGTAGCTCACATCTCATGCACACCTCTCTCTCCTGCCTTCTGCTTTGAAATGCTTTCAAGGAGCAGATATTCTTTCAGGTAGCCTAGGTTTTGTTGCCAAGTATGTGTTTTAGGGTTGGGTTTCTGCTGAAGTGAGATGTTTTTCAGCGTAGCCGTGTTTCTTTTAAAGGCCATATGAATTAAGGGGTTCCTAAAAAACAGGACAAGAGGGAATGACCTAAAGCTCCACCAGGGGAGGTTCAGGCTGAACATCAGGAAAAAAAATTTCATGGAACGGGTCACTGGGCACTGGCACAGGCTGCCCTGGGAGGTGGTTGAGCCACCTTCCCTGTAGGTGTTTAAGGGATGTGTGGACGAGGTGCTAAGGGGCATGGTTTAGTATGGTTGGACTCGATGATCCGATGGGTCTTTTCCCACCTGGTGATTCTATGATTCTATGAAAATCAGCCTATGCACAGAAGAGTTTCTTAGTGCTGGTTGTCTAGCACAGACACTACAGATATGTGACTGCAGTTGTGCTGCTTCTTCTGTATTACCTTAAAGTAAGCCTATAGATGGGAACACATCAAGGTGTGCCAGGGGCTTGTACAGGTTTCAGAGTCTCAGTTCGTCTTCCCAATAACTTGCTATTTATCCAAGCTGCTGAGGGTAGAATTGCTTTGTAACCTGGCTGCTCCGTGTTGCTCCAGCGGTACTTGGGAACCCATGGAAAGTGACACTTGAACATAAGATTTACCACACCAAAACTGATACACCTACAGTGTTTTAGATTATTCTATCTGCTTAACTGGTACACAAGATTTAAGTATAAAAGAATGTATTTCTCTAAAACAGAATACCAGTCTGCTTTTAAGATTTTACTTTACAACGAGGGATTATCCTTAGCTTCTGGGGTATAGTACTTAATGTTTACGTCTGACTTCTGAGACTCTGCAGTCTTTGATAACAGAAAACTCCAAGAGGTGCATTTTTTCCTATTCTTATTGATAAAGGTGTTTGCCTGAATTAGAGTTAGTAGCTAGCCCTACTCACTTACAAAACACTGATTACTTTTGGTTTTTGTTTGTCACTGTGGCATTTCATGGTTCTGGGAAGGGACAGAACTATTTCCTTCCCTCAGGCTTTCAGCTGTTTTTACTGGATATTATTATAAGATTTATGAATTGCCTTTGAGGAATAGTCAGTCTACATAGCTAATGGATTCACCATTTTCATTTCTCTTTGTGAACTTCATGAAGTCTACAGATGGCATGTCGCAAAAATGAGAAATACATTTAGGTACCAGTATACTCTGGCTTTATCCTCTCTTCTTTTTTCTGACTTTTCCTTCGATTTCAGAGAATCCATCAAATACCTTTTTTTATATTAAGGTGAAAAAGTATGTAGTAACATTTTGGATTGTAGGGGCTCAGTTCAGAGGCAACCATGGCAGAGTCATCTGTGTTTTTTAAGATGATGCCACCCATCAGTACTCTGTGTTGTTTCTCTACCATGGGTCATCTCTCACACCACATCATTTTTGGAGTGACCATTTGATTACTGACCTTGTAATCAATTGTGATTACTGTTCTGTGATTACTTGCAGTCCCAGTAGTTTAAATCATCTCTAGGTGCTATTGATAAAAACCTCGGTGCGTTACCAGGCTAGCTGACATAAGCAAGCATGTGGGGCTAAATCAACTCATGTTATATAGAGACATAAGATGCTTGGGACTCAGGCATGAGACCCTAAACAAATGCCTCTGACTTGTGATTTTGTTTATCACATTCTAGCGTAGAGGGCGTTTTCATGTGGGTGCATGCTGCTTTTCCATTTGAATTTCTCTTTGACGTTAGGGAAAGAAAATTAAATTTATCCAGGGGCAATCTCAGCAGCACCAATGTTGATTTCCAGAACCATAGAGTAGCTGGCAGTCAAGCAGATGAAACAAGTTTCCTACGACTTCTACCTTAAAAAGGCAGAAGATTGACAGGCAGAATGAAATCAAGCTAAAAGCTTAGTTTAAAGTTTCATCCTGGAAACTCAGGCCAGTTTTTTTAACCTTGTTGCAAAGAATGGTCCTTTGTCAAAAAGATGGGCAAAAGTCTTAGAACTATTTGTAAAGTCTCCCTTGTAATCAGCCAGTAGGAGAGCAGAGCTCTTACAACTCCAGCATCCTGCGCTGAGCACATTATGTTATGCTGTCAGTGTCAGTTGTGTCTAGGGGAGAGGTGAAGATTAAGCCAGTGTTGATTAGTGTGAAATGTGTCTTTGAAGGCTGTAAGCAGCTGGTTGGAGGAGGCTTCTAGTTGTTCTTCAGAATATCCCTTTCAAAAAATCCCATCTCTTGTTGTATCAAAACCACTTACCAACACATGGAACAGGGACAAGACTGTAATAATTTACATCCATGTCATTTATTGAGATTTGAGCTAATTTGCAACTCTAACAGGTTTAAGAAGACCATATGTTAAGTGGAAGAAGGCACTTAATCTTGCAGACCAGCTCTGTGGACAGCACGATCTGGGCTCCTCCAGAACTCAGAGAATTAAATTCTGTCCCTGCTGCAGTTGAGAGAGCTATCTGTTAATTTAAACAGGATAAGGATTTCACCCAAGGGTGTCAGAATTTGCTGTTTTAAAATTATTAACTCCCTTCCTTGTATGAATTCATGGAAAAAGGCATGAAAATTTGATATAAATCCCCTTTTCTCTTTGCACTTTTACAAGAAGAAAAGTAAATAAATAAATTGCTTTTGGGACTAAATTTTCAGTGGTGGTTTAAAGCCAGTACATGGGTGTTTTGTGATTGAGTTCTGAAAGCATGAAAACTGGGTTAATAATGAACCCCCTGACACAGCCTTAACACTAGCACTGCTAACAGGCACCTCTACAATTACTGCTTCTCTATGAAGTTTGCTGAGCTTCTACAATGGGTTAAAAATCTCATCTAGTGCTTTCTTCTGCTAGAAAATGACTCAGTAGAAGCCTTTTAAAGACATATAATACACACAAAGATAAAGTTTCTGCTTCTGAACTAGCCCATTTAGGTTTTGCATGCTTTGGAAAATAGATTCTGGTTTGCTTTAGCAGATCTATTTCTTCCTCTAAATTTCATAAATTCATTGCATTTGACATGTGCTGAAATGCTAGGAAATACTTCTGTGACGTGCAGGAATGGTTTAGCTGACCTTCACGTGTAATGTGCTGTGGAGTGGAAACCCACTTGGTAGAGCATTGAGCAGATTTTTTTCCTTAACCTGGCCATTTTCAAACGGATTGCTGGAACTTTAGAAATATTTTGGAGAAGGGCAGTAAGACTGAGTGGCATGTGGCTGTGAAAGGAACAGATGATAGCTGAGGAGACTATTACTTTTAGAAGGAAATGAGAAGAGGTAGGTGTGGTCTCTGTCCACTGAAATGAGTGGGAGCTTTTCTGTTGGCTTTAGTAAGAGGAGTCATACCTTTCACAGCTAATGTGGAAGATGCATATAGTTTGGATGCTGGAAGATGTTTAAAAGCATAAATTCAACAGAAAATTTGTAAGCAGTTTTTCTTGTGCCAGGACTAAAGATTGCTTAGTCATTCAAAACACTTTCATTTTAGAAGTCTCAGTGTGTTAAAGCTGACATCAAGATTCCTGCAGGCTGGCAGTGGTCTCAAAGTACCATCTGCCAGATCTCTCTGAGGTCATGACAATCACCTTAACGTAGGCATGTTCTCCAAGCTAGCAAGAAGCTGGGGAAATGAACCAGAAAAACTATAAAACAACGCAGGAAATACATTTACCTCTTTTGGAGTCTTAATGTGGCACTCAGCAGTTGGATGTCCACAACAGCATTATACAAGTGAACAACATATATGCACGTGACTTGGTAAAAATGTACATCTTATGCTGACTTTTTGCTAGGAGGTAAATTTGTGTATCCTCAGACCTTACTTGAGACTTCAGATCTGGAATATATATGTACTAGGAAAGGGTCTCTAAGCAACAAGAGGCTGGATATTTTGTGTGCATGAACTTGGATGGATCCATTAGTTTATTTGAGGTGATGTCAGTTCACAGCAGGTAAGAGTTCAAGTGTTGATTTTTAGACTAGAAATACCCAAAGGTAGCAGAGAATAAAACCCCAACAAAACAAACTACAAACAAATCTATTGCAAATCCATTTAGTATCATTATGTCTTCTCTTAGAACTGAAAAACTCAAACCAGTAGGAAAGCTTGTTCCTCTCCTGTGGTCTCAAAACTTCTTCAGTGGCTCAGTTCAACACCATTTCTTTTTCAGTTCTTGGCTCTCCCAAAAAAAGATGTGTTTACTAGTGATGGTTAATAAGAAAACTTGCAAAAAATCTGCACCCTTAAGGTATTTTTCTATAGGTTTTTTTGACCCGATGAATGAGCTAAAACATGTCACCTAGATACTTTTGTATGACCTTGGCATTGCAAGTTGTATTTTAAAACTTATAAACTACAGAGTCACTGAGATTGAATGGGGAGGTGGCCTGGATGTGGTTTTGAGCATCTCAACAAATGAAATTGATTTCAAGAGGCCATTGCAGCTTCTGTAATAAGGGGACTATTTCCCTGATGTTGGTGAATGCCTACCAGAAGAGGTAAAGGAACTGTTTGGCTAGTACATCTCCATTACATGGTATAGTAAGGGCAAACAAAGTTTGTCTAGCAGTGTGCCCATTACTGCTATCATTTCATTAGTTATACATGACCGTTTGCATCTCAAAAGAGCTCTCCTTCCATAATGGAAGGTCCTTTCCTTCCGTGGATTGGCTATGTGCACCTGCAGCCAGTCAGTGAGACCAGTCTCACCTTCTATTCCTCCCTTCTTCTTTTGTGATTGCGGGGCAACATGCCAAATACAGTGCTAGTCTGAATGCTGTGCTCTCTCTCAGGGAGATTTATTATACTGGGAGTGACAGGGTTTACAGCTCGGGAGTTTTTTAAAGTATAAGCCTGTCTGGGGTTTAAGGGAAAACAGGAGTAGGGGATATCTGAACAAACAAATGCTTTGGAAAAAAATTGGAATGTACATTTCAATTTTCATGTGACCAGACTGATTGCAGCTTAAGTAATAAGTCTAGCTAAATCCTGTGATGACCTGCTCAATCCAATCCCTTCAGGTCAGTGTGCATGTAGTGCCTTACCTCTACAGAGGCAGATTCACATATACCTGCTGGGAGTTTAACTACTATTGTGCTGCTGCACTCCCAGATGCTAATATGTCTTGTTAGAACTCGTACTGAATGTCATTGTAAGTGATATTATTATTATAAAAAATGGCTTATGGAAAAACTAGCAAACACTCTTTCCTTTGGGTTGAGTTGCTGGAAGTATAACTTTCTGCATCTTATAGAGGAGAAAATTAAGTCAGGAAAGAAGGAAACTACTTCTACAATAAGTCAGCAGCAGGGATTTGAATGGAGCCTGGGTTTCCTGGTATCAAAGCATTTGATCTGAATGCTGCTCAATGCTGCTCAGTGTGTTTCTGCCTGAGACGGCAAAACAGAGGTCCAGGTTCTGCAGGACACTCAAGGTCTCCAGCTTTACCCCAGGCCCAGGAAGCTGACATCTGTTTTCCAAACTGCAAAGAGGAGACATAGAATATTCCTTTTTCCATGTTGCTGTATATAGGGTAGCAAAGGCTGAGTATATCCTGCTTGGGGCTGTAGGAGGCATAAATGTGAGTGCCAAGGTTAGGATTAAGTGTCCTATTTTTATGTATATAACTGGAATATTAGAAGGAAAAGCATATATTGTCTATACTTAAATATAAATAAGCAATTGAGTGCTACAAATATCCAGGTGATTCAAAGGAATTTACTCCAGAATAATTTTTTCTCCACTACTTCTTCTTTTTTACAGATGCCCTTTGCTTCTGCTTTTGATTTTCTTGAGGTTCTTTGCAAGCTTATTTCTGAACAGCAGTAGTTTAAATATAGTCTAGGTTATCTGCAGACTGGACTGTACAGTCATCCCACTGTGTGCTGTCACATAACAGCTGCCTGACCTTACTCAGCCTATTGATGATTTGCATTAGGGTTTCCTTTTCACAGCGCAGCAAAGCCTGAGGGAGTAAAGTGTATTGTGGTTAGAGACCTTAGCCTTTACTAAAAAAAAAAAGTTTCCTGTCTGTCACTTGTGTGACTGCAGCAATTTCAGCTTGAATAGGCTTGAGAGAGCCAGGAGTTACCGCTGTGAGGATAGCAGCTCTGAAGCCTTGCAAACGTAACCCCAGCCAATGAAGCGAACATCTGCAGCTTGCACTGTGGGTCCCAGCAGTGGAGTGCAAAACAAAGAGAATGCGCCAGCCACCTGGCAGACACCTTCAGGTGATGGACATACCAGCATCTGTTTAGTTTTACAATCAGTAGGAACTAACTATTTTTTACAGTCTCCCAATATACATCTTGATGTATTTTGCTAGAGGATAAACCTTTCTCACTCTACAGTATAAGCTGTCTATGGTTCTTTGTTCCTTTGCTTGTTTAAATGTAGTATTTCCATTCCTTGTTATATATCCACCAGTATATGTTACAAGATAGTAATTTTTTAACCTGCACAAATGCAGCATCTGTTTCATAGTATTTTTTCCAGACAATTCTGTATTTTTAGTGCACTTGAAAGCAAATATAGTCATCCAGTGCTCTCAGCATTAGTTTTGCTGGTCTTTTTACATTCAGGATATTTTATCTTTGTAATTAATGTATCCCACTTGTAGCCTCTTCTTTTTATTGGTACTGAGTAAGATACTCTTGGCATTACTGGTTTTAAAAAGTCGTGATTCATTTTTTTATGATAGCAGTTTTTCCCCTAATTAATTAGACTGCAAATAAATAGTGGACAGAATTTGGTATTTTAGAAAAGAAAAAAATCAAAATAGAAGGTTGCAGAGGAAGCTCTAAAGTGAGAAGTAATAACAGGTATAACACCTCTTTCTTAGCAGCCTTCTGATCTTTTCCTTCTAGATAACTTGTGCTTTTTCTTGTAAATGGCAGCCACATATGGGCCATCTCAAGCCCAAATGTAAGAAATCCTTAATTGTAGCATGACTGAAGCAAATGCAGCAAAATTACCTGCTTTTTCCTTCTACAGTCAAAACTGTAAAATGAATCATTGAAGTCTCACAGTATACTTCCTCTAGAAGATAACTTTCTGGACAAGCCTCAGAAGAGCAGCGTTGTTTTGATAGCTTTGTCCTGGTCTTTGTAAAAGACAGCAGAGAGGCTCAGTGCTCCAGCATCCTGTACAGTTGTGAATACAACTACAGTCAAAAGGTGAAGTCCAGTTTGTGGTTCCTGCTAAAAATGTAATTTTTCTAATAAGTTGTTTTTTCCTTCTTATAACTGATCTTTAGAAAGCATCATACAGAGCTGTAGATCTAAATCTGATTAACTCCAGCCTTACTTCTCTCTCTGTTGACCTGAGCAGCTCTGAGGAAGGGACCGTACATGTCATGTGTGAAAGGAGGTGTGGAGGCACTGATGTGTGAATGTGTCCCTGTGTGGTCCCTCCTCCTTTTTTGATGGAGAAAGTGGTGGCAAATACGTACAACCCAATGTAAAGCAGCAATGATTTTGAAACCTGTGGAGTGTGGGCCACAGTCAGAAAGTATGTGAGCCCTTATTGGAATAGAAACCACAATAGTGAGATTGACTGGAGTGTGCGAAGCTGGAATGCCAAGGGCTTTTCTCTTGGCAATACATCTTATTATGGCTCTCAGCATCTGAGATTCTCTGGTCTGCAGAGATTGCATTGTTGCAGAGAAAGAAGAGACCTACAGAAGGGGCTGTGCATCAAGTAGACACCTCTGGCATCTCTCCTGTGTGTACTTGGGTAACCTGGGGTTTATTTGTCTTTTACAAGTCCTTAGTGGAAAATGTAAATCTAGCTAACCCTGCACGTGCCGCAGTCCCACCCTTGCTTGGATTAGCAGTGGTGCACTGGAGAGGAACTCTGGTAGCATTGTTTTAAAAGAATAAGGCCAAGTTTTTATCCATTATCCACAGATGCAGCACTCCATTTGCAAAGGTGTCACACTGGTGGGGTTTTGCCAGCCAGCAGTGCAGCTTGCAAGTCTTTACCAGAACCAAAGGATGTGGGTACACTTTCTCTGCCTGTGGATTCTCATCAAATGGAAGGAAGATAGGCCCTGCTCTTGTAAAGCAAAGCATTTGTAAGACTAAAAGGAGAGGGGAGAAAAAAAGACAAACCATGTACCTCAGTGGCATAGCTGGCATGTAGCTTTTTTCATGGTTATGAGTGGGTGAACCCAATTAATTATAAATGCTTTGGCAGTGTAAACAAGGAAACGAATAATATCTCAGTGTTTTGAAGACACAGAAGCCTCTTTTCCTCTGTTTAATTAATGCTTACAAGACCTAGATGGATAGATGCGTGGTGTACTAAGAAAAAACCTCAACAAATGCTGTTTTTCAGAACAGGTGAACTTTAGGGACTTCTGGTCATTGGTTAATTATAATGCAAGGCATCTCACACTTGTGTTTAATAATGTAACAAGTACGTAGTGATAGAATTACATGTTAGATTAACAGAACCATAGAACAGCCAGGTTGGAAGAGACCCACCGGATCATCAAGTGCAACCATTTCTATAAAACGACTAAACCATGCTCCTCAGCACCTTGTCCACCCGTGCCTTAAACACCTCCAGGGAAGGTGAATCAACCACCTGTTCCAGTGCCCAGTGACCCTTTCTGTGAAAAACTTTTTCCTAATGTCTAGCTTAAATCTCCCCTGGCGGAGCTTGAGGCCATTCCCTCTTGTCCTGTCCCCTATCACTTGGGAGAAGAGGCCAGCTCCCTCCTCTCTATAACTTCATTTCAGGTAGTTGTAGAGAGCAATAATGTCTCCTCTCAGCCTCCTCTTCTCCAGGCTAAATAACCCCAGCTCTCTCAGTTGGTCCTCGTAAGACTTGTTCTCCAGCCCCTTCACCAGCTTTGTCCCTCTTCTCCGGACATGCTCCAGAGCCTCAACATCCTTCTTGTGGTGAGGGGCCCAGAACCAAACACAGGATTCAAGGAGTGGTCTCACCAGTGCTGAGTACAGAGGGAGAATAACCTCCCTGGACCTGCTGGTCACACCGTTTCTGATACAAGCCAGGATGCCATTGGCCTTTTTGGCCACCTGGGCACACTGCTGGCTCATGTTCAGTCAGCTATTGGCCAACACACCCAGGTCTTTCTCCTCCAGGCAGCTTTCTAGACAGACTTCTCCTAGTCTGTAGCTCTGCATAGGGTTGTTGTGCCCAAAGTGCAGGACCTGGCATTTGGTCTTGTTAAACCTCATGCCATTGGTCTCTGCCCAGTGGTCCAGCCTGTTCAGATCCCTTTGCAGAGCCTCCCTACCCTCCAGCAGATCGATACTTCCACCCAGCTTAGTGTCACCAGCAAACTTGCTAAGGGTGAATTCAATGCCTTCATCCAAGTCATTGAAGACATTGAACTTTCTTTCCACAAAGAAGGAAAAGTGCTGTGGATAGAAATAAAATGTTTGCAAGATGGTAATGTGAATCCAGGAAACAGCGTGCCAAAGATCTCAGTCTCTACTGTACTGTTATCATCCTGTGACTGTCTTTTCTCTTCAGAAGGGTTACAGTGCTGAAATACAGATGCAATTCTCCTCATTTTCTCCTCATGCTGTGTATACCTTTTAGATGCCCTGCAAAGAAGACCAAGTGATTCTGAGGTAGAGGGAGATATGCATACTTTTCCTTGGGTTGCTCCCTTGTATGTTTTCCTTGCCTTTAATGCCACTGCCTGGAATACTGGCCTTCATTTTGATCTTCCAAATTTTTGCAAATGATTCCCTTCCAAAATCATCTGCAAATAGTACTGCGTCAGGAAAGCTAACGTTTTGAACTGTCATACCTGCCATAGCACTTTTGATCCATGCAATCTATTACCAGTTGCCTAAGAGACTACCACAGCATCTCTTTTTACTCTTCTCTGTGAGCTCATACTTCAATCTAAAGTAGTGTTCTACTGTCTTCTTTTAGTTCTTTTAGAGTGTTCATAGTCCGCAGTAATGAACAGTCTTTGCTCTATGATAATAGAATGCGTAATTCTCTTAATCACTCAGAATTAGTTTTTTAATTTGATGATTAGAAATAGCAGCAACAAACAATAATGTGCTTAGTGTAGTGGGTAACTGAAACAATTTGAGCACTAGTAAGCTGCTTCTACAAGCATTTTGAATTTTCATTCAGCCATCTTCTCAAATTGACCATTTCTTGCTTCGTTGTCATGGAAATATTAGGCTAAAAATATCTTTAGATATGCAGTAGAGACAAGGAATGTGTGCACAAGGATTCTTAAGTGTGATAAATGTATTAAAAAAGAAAAGCAACCTTTACAATGGTGTTGTGAGTAGTAGCACTGAGCTCTTGGCTTCTCCTTTACATCCAAGTGCAAAGGATTTTTTTTTCTTGGTAATACTCACATCTAGCTGCCTCAGGACTTAATTGTAAGACTCCCTTTGTATACTGCATGGCACATGCTTGACTGACTGTAATAGCTCCCAATGAGGGTGAACACTGTGAGTTTTAATATTGCATGGTCTGGCTGCTAAACACAAAGAAACTGTTGTTGTAAAGCATTCTTATATTGACTGAAGAGAGCTTAGCACTTGAAAGACAGGGCTTCTGGCTGGGAGAGTTAGTGAGTAACAAGCGAAATTGCATAAAGTGTAAGAGAAGCTGGGGGAATGGTGAGGTCTCTGATGGCTGGCTTTGGCACCAATATCTTCACAGGTAGCCTCCTTGAGGAGAAAAAAAATGTAAGACTTAAGGGAATGTTCTGTTTTTAATGTGAAATTCAGTTACACTTACCAGATGTGTGATTAAAGACTGGCTCAAGAGGTGCTGTAGCAGGTGCCTTGAATTTAACTGCTACTAATGTAAATTAAAACATGAATCCTTCCTCAATCTGGTACCTGTCTAGTTTTAGAGTTGCAAGGTGTCCCTTTTTATACTGTCTTGTCCCTTCACAAAGCCGGCAACAAGTAAAGTTATGTCTCACATCTTCCTAAATACTAATCAGTTATCATAAGGCTAGTATAATTTTGTCCTTGTATAAATCTAAAGCAAGTCCACCCATGTTTTTGCGATCAAGGGGAAGGAAACCATGTTGCTATGTAGTGGGCTATGTTTGAGGCACTTGCCTTCTGAAGTTCATGCATCCTCTCTTGCTCAAGGCTGTGCCTGAAGGCATATCCAATCATATGTATTTAATTAAGACTTTAAACTACTGTTGCCCTGGTAAAAGCAAAGGACTGGTTGGTTCACAGGCATCTGTTCTAGGAGACAACTAACTTGAGGCAGACGCAATACCTAGAAGACTGAAAGATATACTGTGACAGGGGCAGTCAAGAAGAGCTTGCTTCATCTCGGACAACCCACTGCTGCAGAGAGGAGAGGCATCTCCAGCTCTGCCCGTTTCTCCTCTTTTGTGGAGCTGTGAGCCATTGCATAGCTTTGAGTTTCTCCATCGTCTCTGAGTCACGTTTATAGTGCCTCTGCTGACACTCAGAACAAAGCTCAGGGATATCAATGTTTCTGTATATTTACTTTCTGTCTATTTATGTTGTGTTTAATATGTGTTGGTGTAACTGAGAATACAGGCACTATATCTCTGGTTCATATTAATTTCCTGAATATTGTCAGTGACTCCACTGTAGCTAAGGGGACACTAATAGAGTGAAGCAGATGGCTTTCAGCACATGAGGCAAGTCTTATTTCTAGTGTACTGCAAGTACAGAGATTTTTTTCTCTGCTACATTTTGATAAAGAACCGTCAAGTCCATTGTAACCAAGATGGTGAGCAGTTTTAAAACAACAGTAGAGTGATTTTAAAACTTAGTCTGATGTAACTGTTGCACCTTAGAAATTATTTTAGATAATTTTCTTCATAAATAGATGAACCATGTGTTTTGATTTTGCCTGCAATATTTTCGTGCAAAGTGCATGAGTGCTTAGGATCAGAGAACAAACTTTAGGCATGGTTTCCAGTTATTATGGACTCAACTATCGCATAGTTAGGAATGCTTTGATGACTGCAAGTTTTTCTCAAATAAATTGCTCACTTGCTGATACTTGTAGTGAAAAACTCATCGTTAAGCTGATTTACATAAAAACATTATACGCCTGTAGGCTCTGGAATTTCATTAGAGTCTTAAACTTAATGCAACCCTTATAATTTGCCGTTTGCAGTGACTACAATGTCTCTCTCATAACATTTTTTCCTTCTCCTTATGAAAAACAAGTAAAGTTGTCAGAACCTCCCCATCTTCAACTCTCATTCACTCAGATTGGTGCCTGTCAGTCCTTTCTTTACAACTGTCTGTAAAGGAAAAGCAGACAGATAGCACTGCTGAGTTTGACTGTCAGTAAATAGATAGAATTCTCACCTGTTCAGGGCTGGATCCCACTGTCTTTATGAATATGGAGCAAGTAGTTCTGTTGGTTTCAATGGGATGAGGGAGGACTCAGTGCCAGGAGTGGTAAGGCTGAATCCTTTTTTAATTTTTTTCCACGTCTCTCATTTCTGAAAATAATTTTAGGAAGAAATTATTATTTTCAAGGATGTGAGCCATATGAGCAAAGCAAATTTAAATTCTGTTACTTGTGTTATGCAATAAAACTTCATAAGTGTGTAATAGTCAGAGAATATGAGCCAGTACAAACTGCATGTTCTGTTCCTGGTCACATAAGGGCTAAAACCCATTTTTATTAAAGATATGTAGCATCTCTAGGTACTGGCTAGGCAGTGGTATCTTTGCACTGACCTTTCCTGTGGAACGTATCTGTGGAATCTTTGTCTTGCTCTACTTAGTTTTGGCACTGCTTGTCAATCTAAGCACCAGACATACTGGCCACTTTGATGGCAACGAACTGGACTTTCACAAAGGCCACTGTCTGACTCCAGATTTTAATGCTATCCAACCCCTGCCTGCCTGGACAGAGTCTGAGCTAGAAGACCGACCATAAATCCTCTTGCCATCTATCCGTGGTTGCCTAACTGGGAGCCTGAATACAAGTCCCCTGGTACTGCATTGTGTTCCCACCATGAAAGCAGCTGGCAGCGCTAATCTGCCCTAGCAAGACTGAAAGAGTAGTAGTACAGCTACCTGCTCTCCCCAAATCCTCTACTAAAGTCTATGACCGCCACATATCAGAGGTTTTTTCCTTCGCCATGTTAACTTTGTTTTGTCCTGGATTCTGCTTCCCCTCTTTGTGATCCTTGTTCCCCAAGCTGCTTTCATCTCTTCCTTAAACTGCAACAAATTGTCAGTGGATTCAGGTTTTCCTCTTTCGTGCTACTTGGCACAGCAGGGACATACAACAGGATACAGTCCACCAGCTCCTAGCAGTGGTGCACAGACATGGCACAGTCAGGAGGAGCTTAGATCTGTATTGCAGAAAAACTGTCTTAGCGCCAGTCTGGAACATGCTTAGCACGGAGAGAATATCCTGGGCATTTAGATGGTAAAATCAAAGATGTCTCAAATGAGCATATCAAACTGAATTTTTCAGAGAGGATTATAAGTTAGCTGAATGTTAATGTACTTTTAAAGGAGCGGCAAAGGATATATGCTAAGTATAGGGACTTCTGCTCCATATTAACATGTGGGGTAAAAGAAAGGTCTTCAGAAATCTTTAATGGGTAAAACCCCGTGGTTTTCCCTAACTCTTACAGCTACAAATTTCTGGATGAAATGTTCATGCTCTGCATCTCTGTAGATCTGAGGCAAACATACAGCATGCAAGATTTTATTCCAAATGTATGGATATATGAAAACGTGTAAGCAACTGCAAACAAGGTTTATAATGAAAAAATGCCAAGCAGATTTAGTAATCAGCAGTGCTAGATGTCCTGCCTGTGTAGAGAAATATATACAAGTGCTGGAAATGAATGTATAAACACACATCCATTCCAGCTACTAGCATTCTTTAGTAATGAGTCTTGTCAATAGGACATATTTTACCAAGGCTGCGCATGAGCAACAGGCTGTTGAAATTAGATCTGTATGTTCTTCATGAATATCAGTTTACAGAGCCACTTTGTTTCATCTCTAATAACTCCTAGATACCTTTATTTTCATAAGGTGATAATGGTTTGATTTTGTCTGGCTTATACTCATGAGTCTGAATTTCTGAATAGTGATAATTAATGACAGTGCAGACATAGGTAAGCAAATGCATGCAATTCCATATGAACAGCATAGTAATAGAGATGGGTTATTCAATGCTAGAATCATATTCAGTGTAGTATGGAACATGCAACACTGAGAACTCAAATAAGAAAATCTAGGACAGAGTAGACTGGCCCACTGACTATGAGAATTTGTTCCTATGCACTGGTTATTAGTGTACTGATTCACTGTGCTAATCTTGTGGTGCTTGGAGGCAGGTAGTTGCTGAATCCATTTGTCATGCAAAGGAAATAAAAGCAGAAGTCAATAGTAGAGGGTATCCACAGATCACAAAATAACAACAGAACAAAGAAGCAATGATATAATAAATAATAATAATCAGCTCTCCTGTTACAAAGGAGGTAACTCCAGCCCTGAATGTTCAACCCTCCTGAAGCAAGAGCAGTCTGTGACAACACCCATCTGAAGATGAAATAAAATCACTAAGAATATCTAATATGTTCTTCAAATATCAGTTAGAACTGCAGAAACTGGAATACATTATTGTTTCAGAGTTAGGGTTATTTGAATGTTCTGACACTGCATTTCTGCGTCTTGACAAGTTTGGACTTTTGGCTTAAATTTAATCTTGTTTAGGAGTTTTCGGAGTGTTCTGTTGCTTGGGTTTGTTCTGTTACAATTTCCTTGCAAAGGTTTGTGTCTGAAGTTGTTGATATGTGCTGGTCAGCCTTATTTCTGCATCCAGGTACTTTTTTCTCTCTTGCCTGGAAGCATTATAATAGCCTGAAAGGTGATATTTTAAAATCTCATATCTCTCACTTTCTCAAAAGAAGTCTTTTAACTCTCTGTTCACATGTATTTGTGTGCATGTGTTAGAGCAGGGCAAGGAAAAATCAGAAGAAATTATGCAACTGGGATTAAAGTAACACATCTGTTTAGGCCTTATTTGGTTTTGAACTGTTACTTGTATAAAACTGAGGTGCCTTATGGAAAACCATAGGCGGTTGAGATACTGAACAAATGTTGTCAGCAGACGTGGTTTACAGCCTAAGAAAATACACAGACCATAGATGACTGATAAGCAGACCAGCTTGGTAGCTGTACTGTCCCCGTTGCAGATGGGACAGGCAATTCCTCAAACAGAAAGTTCTTCCATTACAGAACAAGAAATGAAAGCTGTTGTTTGCATGGAAAGCAGCAGGTGTACATGATGGGAATAAGTGGTACCGTGTATTGATGCTGTAAATACAAATTAGATCTGCCAGTGATAACTTTAATTTTATCTTCATTATATACCTTAATTGCTTGCTGACAGGGCAGATGTAATATTGGTATAAACTATGTAAACTATCTAAAAACTGTTGATGCTTATGGAAAGGCTCACACTGATGCAGGAGATGGGTGGTCAGGCATGAGAGTTGGACAGGACATACTTTAGCGCACCAAGATTCACAGGTAGCTGCTGATACGGCTAATACATTGTGCTCTATGAAGCTGTTGGTGAGAGGGTACTTCTTTCCTCTTCCTTCTTCAGGTTTGACTTTCTTTTGCCCTCTCCACCTTTTCTTGCTTCTTTTTTCTTCTCATTTAGTCTCATTTAGACGGTCCTGATCTTTCTTCCCTCTCCCCTGTCCTACTTTCTTTTTGCAGTGATCTTCTAATCTCAGTCTTCTCCTTCCCTCAACTTTGACTTGGTGCCATTGTTAATTAATTTTCAGTACTGCAACACCTGTTATGAACTGCCTTTAATATCTTGATGTTTTGGCTTACCATTGTAATTCCTCGTCCTATTTTTTTTTAATATGCCTTTCCCAGTTTCCCCATTGTATTCAATCAGTGACTCCATGTCTTCATTTTGACACCTTCTGTTTCCCCTTCTAGAGATCATTGTGGCTACTTTAGTTCAAGGTGGTCCTGTAGCAATGTGATTATAGCACAGTATCATATGTTTGTTTATTCCTTCTGGGTCCTCTCTAGGGAAAACTTTATGACTCATAACTTAATTGCTTTCCTTTCTGATTTGGTTCAATTGGTTCCCACCCACTCACCAAGACAGCTACCTTTTCATTACTGGTTTTTGACACCTCTCATTTTTCATGCACAACATTTGCCCAAAAGAGCAACAGCAGCTCTTTTAGAAATAGAATGAATTGATCGCAAATGATGCAGTTTTTAAGACTGGCTTTGCTTCCTTATGAGGCTGTTACGCGCTGAGAAATGCTTTACTGGTGCCCAGTCACCTCAGCTATTTAATTGAAACGAAAGTGTCATGAAAGTAAATCACAAGTGGACTGTGGGAGTGCCTCAGGTGTATGACACACTACTAGTAAATACCAACTCATACTGCCTGTCTCCCCTAGAGAATTTAGTCTTCCCTTGAAATACTCATTAGGACTTTTTTTCCCATTCTTAACAAGGGAAACTGCTAAATCCTTGCAGTGCTTTTGATATTTGAGAGGATAAATTCACCCTTTAGTGAAAGCAAAGCCACTGAGACCAGACAAGCCGTAGTAAGTAGAGAGCAGAGGTTTATAAGAGCAATTGAACTTTTGAGAAGAGATTTAGGGCAATTTTGTTGCCTCTAAAGGAATGAAGAAGATGAGAAGGAATGGAAGTGTTTTAAAGGGAAAGGGTATCAAACAAACCAACAGGAGCAATAACAGTGACAGAAAGAAGAGTTGATGGATGATAGGAACTAGGACACCTCTCACAGGCTTTTAACTTTCAGTACCTCCAGCTGCAATTCACCAGCAGACTCTTCTAAATTTTATCTCCTTTCACGTTAGTTTAGTGAGGAGGTAGGGTGTTTTCAAGGACTAGGTGATTGTGGAGGCAGTATAGAATATTGCCAAGAAGAATAATGTTCAGCTGGTAAATTCATTTTCCATTTAATTTGCAAAACTGATGTGGTAATTGAAATAACTCAGGGCTTTGATAGAGCAATCATTTTCTGCAAACTGGATTCTTTTTCCTGTGCGAGAAATAAAGCCCCATGGCACAGTTGTTCTCTGGCAAAACTCAGACTTCTTGGAGCTTTCCTCTGAACGAGGAGTAGTCTCTGTGATATCGGCGGATGGGCTAAGTCCTAGGTTCTCTCCCTTCCCCAGGAGCATCACTCTTATGTGACCCATGGAGTTGCTTGCAGGCTGTGGTGCCAGATGCAAAACAGAATTGCATTTCCTGTTGCCTGGCTCTGATTGTTCTGCTTTACTCTGCCTTGGGTGCCTTGCCTTCAGACAGCTATGTTTTCTGCATTCATGATGGTTACAGCCGTGAGTCTGAGCACACACAGAGAACAGTCTTATTTATGTCAATGCAGTGGAAGGCTGTAACACAGCAATGATAGAGTCATAGAATGGTTTGGGTCAGAAGGGACCCCAATAATCATCTAGATCCAACCTCTGACATCTTCAATTGGATCGGGTTGCTCAGAGCCCCATCTAACCTGGCCTTGAAAACTTCCAGGGCTAAAGCATCCACAACTTCTCTGGATAACCTGTCCCAGTGCCTCACCACTCTCACAGTGAAAAATTTCTTCCTTACATCTATCACACCCTGGATCCATGAGCCCCATGGTCACATCTGGGCCTCTTTTGTCCTGCACGGTTGAAAGACAAAATGGGGAGGAAGAGTGTCATTTATCTGTGCAGCAATCTGGAGGTTGACAAGGTCACCTTCAGGGTGAAAATCAAAAGCAATATTTGTTCTGGCATCAACAAAAATAAACAGTCTTGGGTGTACAGACAAGATATGGGGGTGCAACTTCCCAAAGTTGCAGAAAACAGATTTCAGTCTGTTCTGATCACAATCTGATATCTGAACACAGACAAGGTCACTCGAATCCAATCCAATACAGGCTAATGCCAGATCAGGGAAACAGCGGAGTAGATGAGAGAAAGAGAGAGGAAGAATGCGAGAAAAGGGAAAAAGAAAGAATTGTCATTTCCATGGGCAGCAGCAGTTCCTTGAGAACACGTAGTTGCTGCAGCAGCTTCTTCCAGGTTGTGTAGTCCAGGCTGGTCTGATGGGAGTGACAGGCACCCGCGCATCTCATGACTCCTCACAAGTTCTTTTATCAGACCAGTCTGTGCCCCACTGGCACATGGAGAGGGAAGCAGTCCCACCACATATGGGCAGAAGCTCCTTCAGGAGGGTCCAACCATCGTGGTCAAGTGAGTGTGAGAAGGGGGCAGCACCCGCTGCTGCATGTCCACCCCCCGTAACAGCCAGATCAGGACCAGGAGCTTGGCCAAGTGAGGGGGAACGGTGCTTACTCCTACACCTCCCCTCCCATTGAACCCAACACCACAGATGAAGCTCTTATCTGTTATGTCCTAAGATCAGTCTTCGGGGAGCACCTGCTGCTGCACCCCCAGTGGTGTTCATTGCCAGCACCACAAAACATGGGCACAAATGGCCAGACTTCAGCTGAAATGTTTAAGACAAAGAAAGAGGCAAAGTTGGGCTTTACAATATCTAATTTAAATCTCCCCTTTTTCAACTTAAAACTGTTATGCCTCATCCTACCACTACATGCCCTTGTAAGAAGTCTTTCTCCAGGTTTCTTGAAGGCCCCTTTTAGATATTGGAAGGCTGCTCTGGGCTGAATAACCCCAACTCTCCCAGCCTGTCCTCACATGGTGGGAGGTGTTCCAGCCCCTCTGATCATCTTCATGGTCCTCCTCTAGACTCTCTCTAACAGATCCACATCCTTCCTGTATTGAGGACTCCAGGTGAATGCAGTACTCCAGATGAGGGCTCATATTAGCTAGTAGGGTGTGACCACCCTGCTGGTCACACTGCTCTTGATGCAGCCCAGATACAGTTGGCTTATGGGCTGCAAGTGCACACTGCAGGTTCATGCTGAACTTCTCATCCACCAGTACCCCCAAGTCATTCTTTTCAGGGCTGTTTTCAACCCATTCTCCACCTAGCATGTATTTGTGCTTGGAGTTGCCCCAACCCAAGTACAGGACCTTGTATTTGGCTTTGTTGAACTTGCCAAACCTGGTTTAAAGGGAACACAATGCTGTTTTGTCCTTGATCCATGAAAATTACTGAGTAGTTTGATAATTGTCGTGGGCACAATTGTGAGCATATTTAAACATCTCACCCCTCTGAAGATTTACCAGTCTAGCTGCCATTTATGCTAATTGAATGGAGAATTTAACCTCATAACTTCCTGACTTTAACATCATAACTTCATTATGTGATGCAGTGAGCTGCTAATTATAATTACAGAGTTGAAAATAACAATGGCATGTATTTATTTATAACTGGGGATTAAGTGGACAGCAGCTGCCTCTGACCTGTGCACTGTGCCATGTAGCTAGGGCAGCAGGACAGAGTTAAATGGTCTCCTTTATTCCAGAACAAGCTAATCTACAAGACTGCAATGCAAACAGCCGTTATAACTACATATTACATACAAATGCCAGCTGGATAATATTCAGGGTAATTTCTGTCACTGCATTGCCTATACTTCCAATGCTTTCTGTTCATCTGCAGAGGCAAGCCAGTGAATGTCTGCATCTGGTTTGGAAATGTCACAGAAGTGATTCAGGAATACAAGAGCAATCCTCAAACAGATTAAAATATTAGGACTCTGCTGATGTCTAAACCATAACACCAGCAATGTTATTTGGAAAGAATGGCTCCCAACCAAAACAAGCCCAGCTAAGGTCTAAGTGCACATAAAGAAACTGTATGTGATTTTGCAAGCATTGTGCTTGTTGAAGTTTTATTTGCCCATTGACAACAGCCATTTTCCTAATATTTTATGTCTGAAAAAGATCTGAGAATAAGTTAGGGGGGAAATCAAGAAAAAAACCCAAAATGATGTTCCCCTGAGCAATTTCTCAAGCTATGAAGGCCTTCGTAAGACCTTTTGCTATCAGATCTGCTCTCTGAATGAAGCCTTTGACATTCATTAATCCCTGCCTCAAATACTGCCTGTTGAATGTCTCTTCCTTTGCTGCTGTTTTGGATTGGGTGTGAGGTTTCTATCACTCTGGCTTGGCTTCTTGCCCGTTTGCATCTGTATGTGGGTATTTTGAGTGAAAATCAAATGTGAAACAGTAGTTGTGTGAAACTGAGAGGAATCTTCAATAACCACATGGTTCTTTCCAAGTAAATATTTGATCATAGTAGTAAACCTTTGGCCTTGAAATCAATACAAATATCCAGAATACCTACATAAGGATAGATTCTTTCCTTCTGTTCTCTCTAATACTTTTAGTTTAATTTTAATAGATTCCTTTAAACCATAGCTTCCCAATATAGGAAACAGTTACCATGTACTTGTCAACCTTAGGTGACATCTCCTGCTGTGAGGTCTGAATGTTGTCATGCAGGCTAGAACCTGAAGCTATATTTTATTAACCACATGAGGTAACTTTTTTTTTTGAAAAAGCTTTTCTTTACTTTAGATCTCAATATTCCATGCGAACTGTAGCTAAGAATCTCCAAGGGAGAAGAAAATTAAGATTTGAATAATTGTTGAGAACTGCATGTTTTCGCTATTGTGGCATCCTCAGCTTTTGCTGTCTGCTCAGTGAGTAAATGAGTTTGCTGCTGAGCTGTTAAAAGTCCTGTAGAGAAAATTACAACATGAAAAAAATTCAATCTGGACTTGCAGTTTTTCAGTCCCACATGCTCATCCAGCTTTTTTGCTGCCAAAAGAAAACAACCACTGCTCTCAGGTGCAACAACGGTTTTGCTTGCTCAGCTGCATTGATACCTCAAGTAATTCTCCTGAATTTGCCATTCATTTGGGGAAAAATTGCCAATTAAACCCCAGGATGGCCAACAAAGCCCCTTGTTGATGTGCTGTAGGACTCTGCAGCCTGTTCCAGTTGTTACTGAGTGCTAAATATAAGGGAGGAACATCTATGTATGCAGTGGGAGAGGTGAGTTTTTTCGCTGTGTGAGCAGAAATGGACACCTGGTTGCGTGATGAAGAACGAGCTGTGGGATGGAAAACATGGTGGCAAATTAACTGTGCTGGCACTGTTCTTCTTGTCAATGGACTTCTGGGTCCCTGGTGCTTCCTCAGGGAGGACTGCTGAGAAGCTACCTGGAAATGAGAAGCACTTGAACTACTTGGGAACATGAGCCCTTTGGTTTTCATTTCCCAAGGCAGATCTGAAAATTGGAAAGTCTTTACACTTCTGAAGCTACTTTGTCTTTCAAAAAACAAATCAGGATTTATTTTTTCTCCTATGTTTCTGATTTTCTGTAGATATCAGAATAAGCAATTCAAGCTTGTCTTTTTTAGGGTCTCCACCCCTTTTTATGAACCCATGTTTTGCTTCCACCCAGAGTGCTGTTCTACCAAACAGCACCATGGTTTGTAGCCAAGGTCCCATCTCTTAACATTGCATAATACTTTGTTACAGATTTCACTTATTTTGTTACTGGTGCTAAAACAACAATGCAATTTGTCTCTTAAAACATTGACATTCCTTTATTTTTTATTTTCTTACATAGGCAATGTAGTTAGACTAAGTGGTGTCGGTGGCTCTGCAGGCAAAGATTCATGTTTTCTCTGGGTCTCAGCAACAGCTGCAACACAAGATGTTAAGGAAAAGCTTTATAATAGAGAAGCACCTTCAAATGTATTGTGGAGCAGCTGAAAATTTCCATGGCATTATTCAGTTAAAACTGCAAAATATAAATGCTGCTTTTATTTCAATAGGCATTTTTTCACAATCATACCTGCTACTTACGTACAGTGCATACCTGTCGTATCCTGGTGGTATGTAGATTCATACAACTGAGTTCACATCCCAGCTTCCTATGGAAGAAAACTCCTCCTTGCAGGATGTGCTCCAGCATGTCACCAGGTCCAGGCAAACGTGTGAGCAGGATTATGATGCATATTAGCAGTTTGTATCTATTTATTTACAGACTGACAGAGAAGCTGGCTGAAAGTATCTTTCCTTCTTGCAGCAGAAAAGAAGGCATATCTTAAGGAGATGCTTGAATAAGAAACTGATTAAACTTCTGTGCCTTCATACAGTTATTGAAACAGGTTTTCCTCACTTAATGTATTTATCTGAATATCAATTCAAGTGGTAAAAATCAGTGCTGTAAGTCTGAAACCATGGTCTTCCTTAGGTGTTCCACACCTAATCCAAATCTTTGGAAGCTGATGGAAATACAGTAGGATAAGATCTTGTGATACTATGCTATTTCTGAAAAATCCTTTAACGCAGTAACTGCCAGAGCAGATAATCTATGTAGATCTATGTCCTTGCTCTGACCAAAGCCAGAGCAAATTGACTCAATGAAATGTGCCAGGGAGCAACTATGCAATCTTGTCATCTTAAAGAAGTTTCTCAATTTCTTTGCACATTAGTGTTTGGTATGGCTGAACACACTGAACATTTCTCTGTCCTGAAACAAAGAAACTTACACTTAATATTTTAATTGAGCCATTAAGGCAGGTATACTTTTATTCAGTGCTGGAGAAGACTCAGTATTTGCCCTCAGAGTGCTTCTGCTGAGCAGTGATTTCACAGAAAATTTATACACAGAATTGTTTTCAAATTCATACCTTTCCCCGAAATGACAAGTATAACTTATTCCTGGAACCTCATTGCATATCCAGGGGGAATGAAATCAAATCATCTCAGAGTCATTAAGGTGTGGCCATATCCGAGTGGTCAATCTCAACGACTCTGGGCGACAAGAAGATAAGGGTCCTTATAATCATCTTAGTGGTTATCTTGTTTCTAACATATTATAGTTGATGTTCCATCCCACCATTTACAAATCACCATTTCAGTCCATACTTTTCTTTTTCCTAATGTAGCTAAAGGGTGCCGATCAGGTGCTCCCAAGTCTGTCTGTCATAACTGCTGCTCAGAAGAGGTTGGGTTTTAACTCTTTTAAATTACAGGAACTGAACAGTGAATTTCATTCTGGTGAAGGGGAAGATCAGAGGCAGGAGGTATCCTGGTTGTGCCAAACAACTTGGACAAAGCACTCACAACTTAACTGCTTGCCAGCCATGTACCTGCGAGCTGCAACCGATCATGCAGTTTCTCACTGGTAGTTCTTCTAATATAAAATAATTCTCTTTTTCAGCTGAAACAAAGATCTGCTTCAAATACTACCATGGAGTGAGTGGGGCACTACGAGCCACAACACCAAGTGTCACAGTGAAAAACAATGCAGCGCCTGTAAGTTATACTGGCCTTTTATTCTTTATATATTTGTTCCCTGCTGTCACCGTGCTATGTTTTACTTTTCCTGACAGCTTTATATACTTTTATGTGAGAACTTAACATAATATTTGCTCTTCAGTGTGCTGTGGTACAGAGAAATGGGTAGTCTTTCTGTTAAGGTGTGGGTTTGAGCAAAGGAATTACGAGGGTTTGAGCAAATGAATTAAGATTCAGCTTTCTGTTTGTCACAAATAACTTCTTTGGTCAGGGGCAAGTCCCACGTTCTAGCTGTATCCCACTCTGTACAGTTATCTTCTCTCTGCTGGGTATTGTGAGACTTGAGTGATGCCTCTAGGGAGTTTGGGATTCATCGGCTGTAAATAAGGTGAATGTCCAGAAAAGGAATAATATTTTCCTACTTTAGCGTGCTTTTCTCTGATATCGAGGCATGGGCATTTTCACAGCAGTGCCTCCGAGTTCCAGGAACAGCTGTGTTGTAACACAGTCCCATCACTGGTAAGAAGTGGGCATTCAGGTCCTGATCCATCAAAGTGCTGAGGATTTGTTTTGACAGATTGAGGCTTCATTGATAGCAGTTTTGGTTTGCCAGAGCTTAGCAAGCTCTGTGGCTCAAGTGGCTCTAAAAAGCTGTATCATTTGCATGGGTTTGGAAGATTTGGTCACCTTCAGAATGAAATATTTTTTAGAAGCCTGCGAGGAGACTTGCTGACTTCCAGAGCTTTTCTGACCTTGCTGACAGAGTTTCATTGCCTGCCAGGCTCATCTTGGCAGAGGTCTATATGAGCTGAAGAGTTTTAGTCCTATTAGAAAAAGACTGAGACATTTAATCTGGAATATGCATTCAGGAAAGATCTGTCTTACCTGTAGATGTATGCAGGTTTTGGTGAACACCACCAAAGGTTAAATTTTTAAAGGTCAGGTTTTTTTAGGAGGTGTTGTTTGTTTGTCTGCTTAGCAGTCCCAAGCTGATATTTCTGAAGGGTCTCTCAGGCTTTGTGTTAGTTGTGTCTGGTTGCACCACAGCCAGGAAGGATATTTTTTTTTTTTTTACCCTTAACATACATAGAGACTATTGGTGGTTTTGCTTTGCCTTGTTTTGATACATACAGTAGCTACAAACTGTATGCTGGGTAGGGTCTGATGGCATGTCTTTTAGGACTAAAAGGGATTTGTGTCTCAATAGGGTTTTCTCACATGCTTATTGTGAATCCATTCACCAATTTGGAAGCCTGGAGAATTTCCTTAGCTGACTTTAGAGGAGCATTATGATGTGGCCTTCAGTATCTTCATTTTGTGGATGCTCAAAAGTTTTTATTAGCCTGTAGTGAGTGGTGTCTTGTTGACTCGGGTCTTGCTGTTTATTTCCTGGTTATCAAGAGTTTGGGGGAACAATCTGTGTCATTGGTTTAGTCCTACTCCTCTCTGAAAGGTAAGCCAGTCAGCCCAGGCAGTAAGCACCAGCAGGTGGACCTGAGTTTCAACCAATTAAGCAAATTTTTCTAGGGTGGAAGCACCACTCTATCATTATTAAGTATCAGCAGAATATTTTTAATTAATAGAAGAATGTATGAGGACCTGTGCCTTTGTAATATGCAGGTATGTAATCTCTCAGACTTCTTCAGTTGAGGCTTTTATACACAGATGGGGAAATAAAGTGCCTTTAGCAGCCATTCACTTTCAGCTGAGCAGGACTTATGTTTAAAAGAAAGTCCTTATGGTCTTCACAGAGATCAGATGAGAAAAAGAAACGTGTGTCTCGACCCGGTCAAAGGGAGGAGGAAAAATATGGGTTCGTTTTGTCTGTGCGGCGATCCGGAGAACAAAGGGTTACTCCCAGGGTGAATATATCGAACAGTATTTATTTCCAAGGGGCACAACAACGAGCCGTCCGGAGTTCCAGAGACATAAATCCCCAGTCCAAGCAGTCACGCACGCCGTGCGCTTCTCAGGGGGAGAAGGACGGGGAGAGGTAGAGAGAAAGATAGAATAGTATAGATTGTATCGCCGCGTGGTTTAGGCCGCTCCGGTCCAGGTCTGCGTCTCAGTGCGGCAGTGGGTTTGGGCAGGAGCCCTCGGGGCTCCTGGTGAACCGCTCCCTTCGCACGGCGCCCTGGGGTCCTCGCTGGCCCGCCGCATGGCGACCACCCTGGGCTCCTCTGGCCGTGTGGCCACCTGGCCTCCTGGCGACTCGCCGCCCCCCAGCTTCCGTTTTCTGCCCCCCGGCTGCCCGAGCAGCCGAGTGGGTTAGTGGCGGGGGGCAGGCCTCAGAGAAAAGCTGGACAAACGAATGTTTAAGGCAAATAAATAACGAGTCTGCCGTGACAATGGGTTATGACCTTCATCTGGGGATATTGTACGTGGCTGAAAAAGAAAATATGATAAGAAGTATCAGATAACAATTTTCAGTTTGATGGCCAAACCAGCGTACATGGAAATAGTATTCTCTTCACATCATCTATTTTTTCCTGCCTTTCTAGGTTACAGAATAACCTGTATGTTTTTCCCAATTTCTTTTACAGGCCAGAGAGGCCAGTGTTGTAGGTATAGCATCGGTTTCTCTGTTGTCTTTTCTTCATTGTGTGCTGCATGACATAGATATCCTGTGCATTGTAAGGCAAATACTAAGCAGTGAAGACAACAAAATCAAAAGAATAGCAACAAAGGTTGTGAAATTTGATCCTGGATGACACCTCCTACCCTGTATGAGTGCAAGAGGGAAAAAATGGTAAAGTTGGGAATGTCCTTTAGAGTTTAGAGAAAAATAATGGGTTGATTCTTGCCTATGTGAAGCCTTTCAGTTAAGTATGATCCTCCAAACTCCAGTCCCAGCTGAAAACATCAGATGGCTTTCTCCATCTGTCTCTCTGCAGTGCATATCCAACATTTATTAATAAAGTTATTGGATGTTTCACAGCATCCTGTGCTAGTGGCATTACGCTCACTGCATAGATGGTGAAGAGGGTAACAAGATTTTCTCAACCCTAGGCTTTTCCTGGGTTCTTGTTTGCCTCCGCACTGGCTGCTGCTGGGGGATGGGTAATACCATGGGAAGTGCAGACATTATCCTTAGAACTGCAGACACACATAGGCACCTGTCTTGACTATGATTCCACTAACTTGACTAATGATGAATTCCAGGCTTGGATTTTTTGGGTGTTTGGCTTTGTTGGTTTGGTTTTTTTTTTTAGCGGAAGAGGGAGAAAATGTTAAAGAAATTCCAAAATAAATTGTTGTATCCATTTATAAACATTTTTTCTAAATAATGGCTTGGAACAATGATCACAAAATCCTTATCCGAAAGAAGAAGCAGATATTCTGCTTTGTACTTCACTATACTCATCCATCATCAGCCAGAGAGTAAATACACATCTTCCATTACCTGTGTTGCTGGGTCTCTCCCCATCCCTTTGCAGCCACAGTGAAGTATATTGAATGGGAAGCCCCATCTCTTTTTCCCATGCCTTGGATCATAATTTGAGCACACCTGAGCAGGGAAGCAATAGATTGAGTTTCCCTAATTTGTGTGATCAGTTAAGGGTTGTGAGATTCTAGTGCCATGCCTGTATCTCATTTGAGGTCCCTCAGACTTCCTACCCTAGTAAGACCTGACACACAGAGCTCTCTGTGATTGAATTGAATGCATCAAATTCCACAGTTGTTTTTATTGTTCCAGTGATTCAGAGCACTGCCTCAGGGTCCCAGGCATGTAATTTCTTATAGTACCAGCAAAAGTTGTGGTTTTCCAACCAGTGTGGCCTGCTTGCAGAGAGGGGCTCTCCTCAGAGGGCAACTTCTTCAGCTCCTGAGGCAGGTTCTTGAACATCCTTTCTGCTGGAAAGGAGAATCCTGTGGTTTGTGCTTAGAAATTTATCCTCTTTTGCAGTCAATAGGAGTTTTAGCAATGTCTGTGGGACCTTAGTGTGTTAGAAATAATAGCTTTGCAGGGAAAACTTCTCAATAGGGATCCTGCTGTAGGTATAGGGGCTGAAGTTGTTTGAATAGCTGGTTTCCTTGAACCATAGGAAGTTTTGCCATTGTAGTGACAGTGTCACAAATTCACCCTGCAGCTTAGGCTGTCAGTAGGGGACAGAGGGAGTAGGCTTTGTGTATTTGACAGAGGTAAACCTTTTCGTTTGGCACAGCTTGAGAAAAGGATCCAGAGCAGGTGTCCTTTGAGAGGCAGCATTTGGGGACAGGTCACCTTCTGGGTAGAGTGTTTTCACTGCTAGCACAGACTCGTCTGCAGCTGATGCCAGAGCCACCCAAGTGGATTCTGTCTGAGCCTCCGGCTGTGTGGTACCTCCCGTGGTGGGGGAAGCAGCTGGCATATTGGCTGCTCAGCCAACAAGATCTGCAAACACTGATAACCAGCAGTATCCTAACACCACAATTTAAAAAAACAGCAACGATAAACCCCTCCTCATTGTCTGACTGTGGTTCACTGCAATTGAACAGGGAAAAGAAGCTGTAAGTAGTCATGCTGGGGACTGTAAGCAGTTGCCATTCTTGTTCACATGCTGCTGGGACAGCCTTTTACTGGCAGTTAAAAGATGTCCTGCTTTCAAAGGGAGAAAAAAAGTTGATATGTTAGCTGGATGTATTGGAATAGCACTGGTGCTGCTTTGGCAGAGTGCTGTCTCGTTGTTTATTGTGTTATGAATCTTTTGCTCCATTTGAATTTGTTCTTACACTACATAAATGTGAATTTGGGGCAGTGGATAAATGTTGGAGTGATGGCAATAAAACGGTGCACCTGCAGTTCTGGAAGGAAGGAATATCCTGGCTGGATTCTTTTTTTCTGAGCCAGTGGCATCCTGGAAGCAGTTGCTTGTGCATAGTAGTTTATATGACTAAAGCATAAGCATTACCATGGTATGGGTGAGCAAACAGTTTCCTCAGTAGAAGAGAACATTTTTACAACATCTGGAGCATTCCTCCATTTGTTACTCTTCATTTAATCATAATGTTGTCACTGTTAATTCATCTTTTTATCAGATATTGTTGTAGAAAAACAATACCAGTTACAACAATTACTTCTAGTAATAGAACCATAGAACAACCAGGTTGGAAGAGACCCACCGGATCATCAAGTGCAACCATTCCTATCAAACACTAAACCATGCCCCTCAGCACTTCATCCACCCGTGCCTTAAACACCTCCAGGGAAGGTTAATCAACCACCTCCCTGGGTAGTCTGTTCCAGTGCCCAGTGACCCTTTCTATGAATTTTTTTTTCCTAATGTCCAACCTGAACCTCCCCTGGTGGAGCTTGAAGCAATTCCTTCTTGTCCTGTCCCCTCTCACTTGGGAGAAGAGGCCATCACCCTCCTCTCTACAATCTCCCCTCAGGTAGTTATAGAGAGCAATGAGGTCTTCTCTCAGCCTCCTCTTCTCCAGGCTAAACAACCCCAGCCCTCTCAGCTGTTCCTCATAAGGCCTGTTCTCCAGCCTCTTCACCAGCTATGTTGCTCTTCTCTGGACTCGCTCCAGAACCTCAACCATCCTTCTTATGGTGAGGGGCCCAGAACTGAACACAGAATTCAAGGAATGGTCTCACCAGTGCTGAGTACAGAGGGAGAATAACCTCCCTGGACCTGCTGGTCACACCATTTCTGATACAAGCCAGGATGCCATTGGCCTTCTTGGCCACCTGGGCACACTGCTGGCTCATGTTCAGTTGGCTGTCAACCAACACTCCCGTGTCCCTCTCCTCCAGGCAGCTTTCTATAGACAGACTTCTCCTAGTCTGTAGCTCTGCATAGGGTTGTTGTGCCCCAAGTACAGGACCCACCACTTGGCCTTGTTAAGGCTCATGCCATTGGACTCAGCCCAGCAGTCCAGCCTGTTCAGGTCCCTTTGCAGAGTCTCCCTACCCTCCAGCAGATCAACACTTCCACCCAGCTTAGTGTTGGAAAGGGTTATCTTGCTAGTGCAAAAATTATTTATGAATGTAACTGCTTTGCAGTAAAATAAAGCAGGCATAGGAACAGCATACAGAATGAAAAAGAAAAACCTTTTCCCTTAAGAGTTTATAGCCTAAAAAGATAAATTGGATATATGACAATTAAAGGACAGTAAGTGGAGAATCAATGTCGTAGCCTCAGGACAAATGTCTTGACTAAATTGGGAGCATTCACTTGGTGTGTATTAGATGCAAGGAACCATGGCTGGTCAAACCTCAGGAGCTTTCGTGCCACAGTTGCTGTATCATAGATCACGATGGCACTTGTCAAATACACTTAGCATCCTCGGGAAAGCTATGTAAATTGGAGCTAATTATGGAAAGAGACCTTCTCTGTCTTGCGTTTGTGTGGAAATGCTGCCTCAGCTGGGTTTTCCACAGCAGGAATTACTGTTTGATAAGCTGCTGTGATTTAGTGGTGACTGATCATTCCTCAGGATTTTCTGCTGTAAACGTTTGCATTACACGCTTTCACGTCAGAGTGTGGGCTGCCAAGCAGTGTTCGATAATGAAGCATTCTACCTCATTTCCATGTATGTGCTGCAGGCTAGGATTTTTTAAGAGTGCATATACAAGCATTTGTATCTGTCATTCTTTCCAAAGGCTGGATTTAAAAGTCACAGGTGTGTGCTCCTTTTCATGTCCTGTCTTATTCTGTGAGAGCTGAGTTTTAAAACTGTCTGTGTTTCTGGTACATTACTGTAGTAAGTAATCTAACAGTCTGATTTTGGGAGTATGAGAATAATTA
This sequence comes from Coccyzus lansbergi, assembly GCA_033558105.1. Classification (NCBI taxonomy): domain Eukaryota; kingdom Metazoa; phylum Chordata; class Aves; order Cuculiformes; family Coccyzidae; genus Coccyzus; species Coccyzus lansbergi. The sequence goes on along the minus strand of JAUMJK010000036.1, from coordinate 3,991,681 downwards.
TACTTCAAGAAACAGAGGATGAAGAGGGAATAGAAGCTTCTGGTGACTTGTGCACTGTTCAGCAATTGAGGTTAACAAAAAAAAAGGTTTATGGAAAACACAACATCAGACTGCTGCAATTAATCACAGTAAAGAATTCAAGCTGGGTACATCTTTAACAAGCATGAGTGGTGTACCTTGAAAAGCTCAGCATTTCAAGTGAGGGAAGCAGCATTTCTCTGGAGACTATGGATGCGCTTAGGTTACTGGGTATTTGTCAATACTGAGCAAGAGCGTCTCCTTTCCTTATCTGGAGATGAAAAGTAGCCAGTTCCCCCAGCATGCAACTGCCTTCAGAAAGAAGTAGCATTGTAGTACCAACTATATTTGCATGGTTCAGTGTGAATTGATGCAGTTCATTGGCAGGTACGGTAAGTGCTGCGAATCAAGGCGAAGGGGAGCTTGCCAGAGTTGGGAGAGCCCAGGAACCCGACCGGACCGTGACCCAGAGCACTCAAACAGACATGGGCTCACCAGAGGGGCGTGCTCGAACAGTTTGCAAGATCAATTTGTGAAGGGTTCTGCTGCTCAAGAGGTAAGCTTGGTCAGTGAGAGGAAGCCCAGGCATGGTGTCCACCCTGGACACCACATTGTCCAACCTTCCAGCAGAAGGCTGCATCTTCTGCACCAGCCTGAAGGGATGTGTCAGTTCAGACTGAGCCTCCCAGGAAGGGATGCAACCGTCCAGGTCTCAGGCTGCATGGAGTGCCACAAGCTTGCGTTGGAAATGGAGAACAGCAAGAGCAATGGCTGCATAAGAGGCGAGCAGGTGGACTACCTCTTCAGCCAGGTAGCAGACCTGAAGGAGGAAGTAGAGAGGCTGAGGAGCATCAGAGAGAGTGAGCTAGAGGTAGACTGTTGGGATTGCACCCTGAGCTCCAGTGCACATGAGAAGACTCAGCCACAGGTAAGAGCCTAGGGTCAAAGGGATTTGGTATCTTCCCCCACTAAGGTTGTAGGCAAGGGCTCAAAAGGAGGTAGTGAGTCAAAGTGTGTCCACCAACAGGGCAGAAAATCAACCCCCTCCTTGCCCACACCACCTCAGGTATTGCTCCATATCAGATTTGAGGCTCTCGATGTGGAGGATAGACCAGAGGAAACCACAGAGGAAGATGCACCACTCTCATCTCTGCAGAGTCAGAGACTGAAATGGTGTAAATGCTGTATTGCCACAACTGCCACAAGGACCGATAGGGGAGTCATAGTTGTAGGAGACTTTACTCTTTTGGAGGCAACAGAGGGTCCAATATGTTGAGCAGACCCCACTCACATGGAAGTCAGCTGCCTCCCAGAAGCCCAGGTAAGGGATGTGGCCAGGAAAATTCCCAACCTGCTGAGATCTACAGACTATTACCCATTACTGCTGCTCGATGTGGGAGGGGATGAAGCAATGTTAAGAAGCCCAAAGAGGATAAAAAGAGATTTTAGGTCCTTGGGACATCTACTGAGGGAATCTGGGGCCCAGGTGATTTTTTTTCTTCCCTCCTTCCAGTTACAGGTGGTGACATAGCACAGCTCAGACGGATTCAGTCAATTTATACATGGCTGCGTGGTGGGTGTGACCACAATAACGTTGGGTTTTTTGATAATGGGATGGCCTACATGGCACCAGGATTACAGGTATTGGATGGGAGCCACCTTTCTCTGAGGGGAAGGAGGATCTCTGCCCAGGAGCTCACAGGGCTTGTAGATAGGGCTTTAAACTAGATGTGAAGAGCTAGCCTGTAACAAGTGGTGGGAGGACAGGTGTCATGGGTCAGGTGTCAGGGAGGATACTTCTCTAAAACATATTATAGATAATAAAGTGTCCACTAGGAAGGTGATGCAACTGACAGCCCAGCTGAAGTGCCTTTAGACTAACACATGAACCTTGGGTAACAAGCAGGAGGAACTGCAAGCTACCATGCTACAAGAAAGCTATGATCTAGTTGCCATCACAGAAATGTGGTGAAATGAATCCCACGACTGGAATGTGGCTATTGATGGCTACAGGCTGTTCAGAAGGGATGGACCGGGTAGGAAGGGTGTATACACTGCCCTCTATCTCAGGAAAGGGACAGAATGTGAAGAGCTGTCATTGAAGAGTATCTACGAACAGATTGGGAGCTTGTGGATCAATATTAAAGATGGAAGAACTTGCAGAAACCTTGTGATTGGTGTATACTACAGATTACCTGATCAAGGAGAGCCAAACAACGAAGTCTTCTTCCTCCAGCTACAGGAGGCTTCACGCTTACAAGCTGTCATCCTACTCAGGAATTCAACCACCCCAACATATGCTGGAAAAGTAGCATGGCAAGCTGTAGGCAATCCAGGAGACTCCTGGAGTGCATTAAGGATAACTCCTTAGTCCAACTGATAGACACCCCCACCTGAGGAGATGCAATAGTGGAACTTCCGGTCACCAATACAAGTGAACTCATCAGTGATATTAGGATCAGAGGTAGCCTGGGTTGCAGTGATCATACACTGGTGGAGTTCAAGGTCCAGAGAGAGATGGGACAGGTGAGTAGGATAGTCAGGACCCTAACTTTCAGGAAAGCAGACTTCCAGCTCTTCAAGGAGTTACTTGGTAGGACCCCCTGGAACATGGTCATCAAGGATGAGGGAGAGAAACACAGCTGGCAAATATTTAAGAGTGCTTTCCATGAGGCACAATAGCACTCAGTCCACAGATATAGGAAATCAGGCAGGGAGGGGAAGAGACTAATGTGGCTGAGTTGAGACTTGCTGGTTAAACTAAAGAAGAAGAGAGAACTGCACAGGCAGTGCAGGTAGGGACAGGTAACCTGGGATGTGTACAGGGACATTGCCCAGTTGTTTAGGGATGAGGTCATGAAGGCCAAGGCACAGCTGGCGCTAAACTTGACAAGGGAAGGAAAGACTAACAAGAAGGGCTTCTAGAGGTACATCAATCAAAAGAGGAACGTCAAAGAGAACATACCCCCACTGATGATTGGGAGCAGTGACCTCACATCAACAGATGAGAAGTCTGACATACTTAACAACTTTTTTACCTCAGTCTTCACTGACAACTGCTCTCCTCACCCCTCCTGGGTCATGGGACAGCAAGATGGTGTCCAGGAGGATCAGGTTCATGACCATTGGAGAGGGACTATTCATAAAGGCTTGTGGTGATAGGATGAGGGGGAGCAGGTATAAACTGTAGAGGGGCAGATTAGGCTTGATGTAAGGAGGAATTTCTTCACCATGAAAGTGGTGAGACACTGGGACAGACTGCCAAGGGAAGTTGTGAATACCCCATCCCTGGAAGTGTTCAAGGTCAGATTGGATGGGGCCTTGGGCACTCTGATCTAGTGAGATGTCCTTGCCCATGGCAGGGGTGTTAGGTCTCTTCCAGCCCTAACTATTCTACAATTGTATGATATTTGACTCATCCCAGTATACATCTCCTCCTGTTTTGATTACCTGCAAAGGAAATGGAGTCATTCAGGAATGAAAAGTCAAGATGGAATGAGTAGGTGAAATGACTAGAAATACTCACTCAGCTGGAAGGAAGCATGGACTTCAGCAGTCAGATACAAAGTACTCTCTGCTGGAATGCAGTCCCTTTCCAGTGTAAAAGGACGCCTAACAGAAAATACATATGCTAAGAAACAGTTGCTGAAAGAGAGTGGATTCCACTGATTAACCTTTTCAGGTGATTAATTCTGAAGAAAAAGTAGCTGATCCATAAACAGTGTGAGGAAGATAATCTGTGTAGGCTTGTGATCTATCTGCCCATTTTTTATTCTTTCTTAGCATGTTATTTTTTTCACAATAGCAGCCATTCTATCTACGTCCCTCCTGCCTTATTGCTCATACTTTGCCCCTGATATAGGGTAGTGTTATGAAGTGGTTAATTTAAAAGAACTATCACTTGGACCGGGGAGTTACTTCAGCATTTTTACAAGAAGTGTGTACATCATTGATATTCTGTAAGCATGCAAGAAGCAATTTGGTCATTTGTGTACAAAAAAGTATTATGGTATCTGGAGTTAAGATGGTGTAATGGCTCACAGTAAACATGTCACAGACAGAAGAAGCGTAGTAGTATCTCCTGCTGAGGAATTGGCAGATTTTACTACGTGCGTACAAAACATTAGCAATTCAATGTTACAGAGTCCTGTGTACACTGAATGCATGTTTTCAAATGCTCTAGAGTTGTGAAGTTAAAAAAAATTTAAATATAGTAAGGAAAGGATACAGAAAGGTTTTCATTAATAATTTATTGTTTTCAAGCCTTAACTTAAAATCGGGCTCCAGAGCTGTTTGTGCTGAGTGGATATCCTAGGCATAATGCGATCTACAGCTAAAATCCTTTGGAGGGAAGGTCGATTTCCTTGAAGAATTTGCTTCTACCCCAGCCTCAACTACAAAATGACTAGAGAATGTTGTTTAGTGTGAGAGCAAGTTTCAACACTTTTGTTGTAGCTGAAAAGTGTCATGAATTAATTTTTGAACTTCCATTTTGCTCCATTATAAAACCATGGTAGTGTTTTACAACCTGATTTGGCAATATTCAAGCATACTTACTCTCATGAGCAGCTTCCGAATACTTACACAGTCGAGCCCTTAGTTCAGTGTTATTACGTGTTTAGTTATGCTTTTCTATATTCTAATTAGCACTGATTCAAAAACTGGAAAAGTTAATGACATGTCCAGATTATTTCTTATTGCCACCTTGGTAACACAGGTGCTTTTTCAGTATCCAGATACATAAAGACTATTGTATTTACACTGCAATTACCCTGTCTTGTAGTGAGTGCTCCATTTGTATGAATTAGTGGAGTCAGAAAGCATAGCCAGGGTGTAATTGGTCTCTGACTGCAGCATAACTATAGTCAGTGCATTATAGATAATAACCTTTTCCTTCCTTTAGTTTCTTCTATGCACAGTTTACACTTGGCATCATTGGCAAGAGGTATTTCTTAAAATATGAAGAAAACTGCACCGAGGACCTCCTCTGAGTGCAGTTCAATAATACTAGCCTTTACAGTCCTAACTCACTAGAGTTGTGGTGCACATGCTGAAAATTCCTGGAAATGTTTAAGGATTTTCTTCCAAATTGGCAGAATCTTTAAAACCAGAATAGAATTAGCAAGTAAAGTCACTTCAAGCAACATTTTCTTTATGATAGGTTTCAGATATGTCAATAGCTGAAGTGACAAACGATTCATTTCTGTGCATGTGGTGGCTTTTTCCTCTATCTCAATATTGACTTTTTCATCTTAGTGTGGTTCAAACTCCTTTCACCACCTTTTCATAGATTTACACTGCTTATGAGGGCTAAGTGCTCAGAATTTATCTAACAAGCACAAATTGAGCAGGGGAGGTACAGACAATGTGCTTTGTGAACATCAGCATTGATTTCCTGAGCAACAGCCTGTAACACTCAGCATACAGGTATGAGGTTTTTTATTGTTCCAAGGTAGGAGGAATGTCTCTGCTTTCCAGCACACAGCTGTCTGCATATTTAAATCTGGGTTTTGCATTCTTCATAATTTCCTGATCCATTTCTATGAAAGATGGAGGTATAGTGTATTTCAGCATCGTAATGAAAGTTCAAATATGAGTGCCTGAGATTAAGCTTGGTGTCAAAAATCAGAACTGGTTGTCAAAAACTTTTAACACAAGAAACGGGCCCAAAATACTCTTCTGTGCTTTTTCTGCACTAAATCCCCTGTGTATTTCATATGCATCTTTAAAAACTCCACCTCTGGGAGGGAAGGGAAAAGAGCCACCTGCTTGGTGTGAGTGCGATGCTGGGCAGCAGGTGAGCATGGCTTCTCTCAAATGCGGTACTTGTCACTAATAAGGATGCCCATTGCTGTGACTGTGCTGCTTTGAAGCAGTCGATTCAGAATGCTCTCTCAAGCAGCAATTCTGCATGTTTTGCTGATGCATTGAGAGCCCATGCCCTTTTGCATTCTGTGGTGAATCCAGGTAATATACTAGAGCATGAAAGAACTCATCCTGTATTTCAAATGTATCCCTGGCAGAGTACCAGACATTTGAAGTGGAGAATGGCTACATGCCTATACAGGTAGGGTGATTGGGCCACTGAAGAGTGGGATGTGACTCATCTGAAGTGGAAGCTGCAGAGGTCCTGACATTGTCTTCTTTTGTCCTCTTTTGCCAGTGCAGGCCTGCTTAAGCACCTTGTAGCTTCAAAACCCATTTTATTTCGCACATTGTGCACTGTTGTAGGCTTTACTTAAATTGATTGAAACAGGGGAGGGATGACTTAAGAAAAAGCAAAATAATTCTTGAAATCATAGAATCATAGAATCACTAGGTTGGAAAGGACCCACTGGATCATCGAGTCCAATCATTCCCATCAATCACTAAACAATGCCCCTCAGCACTTCATCCACTTGTCTTTTAAACACCTGCAGGGAAGGTGACTCAAGCATCCCCCTGAGCAGCCTGTGCCAGTGCCCAATGACCCTTTCTGTGAAATGTTTTTTCCTGACGTCAAGCCTGAGCCTCCCCTGGCAGAGCTTGAGGCCATTCCCTCTTCCCTCTTTTGAAAAGGAAGACAGGAGTACAATTTAAAGGGAAAAGGAGGCGTATTTACCAGCCTGCACAAGTGTAGTTGACAGAGTAGTCCCCACACTTTGGAGAACATGGTAACAGCCACCATGGGTGTTTGTGTCCCAGCCTCCAAATGCTTTCAGCTCAGGCATTTCCTGAGTCATAGTTTGTGTGCCTGCAACCTGCAAGAGATTTCTTCCCCAGGAACCTGCCTGACACCACCTTTAAATTCATGTCAGTGGCTTACAATTCTCAGCCTGGATGCCACTTACTCTGGCAAAACTGTGGTTCTTCATATGTGGCTGCTTCTCCTGTCCTCCAAGGCACGGGGGAAGCAAACCGTACAGACAAACTCACTCTCCAACACCAGTGCAGCTCTACCTCAAGCTGCTGGCTCAAATTCTACAGTTTTGACAAGCAAATCCGCTTCATCCATCAGACTTTTTCCTCCTGTGCCAGCGTGAATGTGCACTCGTGCAGTCATTAAAGCATAGCAGGACAGAACAGAAAGCAGGGCTAAGGCCACCATTTGCACGTTTCCCATTAAAATGTTGTCAACTTCCTGACCTCTCATGGACTCTAATTAAGCAGTGCTAATTGTGGAGCTACTGAGCCATCTCTAGGTATCACTGGCCACAGCCTACACTTCACTTTGTAGATAATTTGCAGTAATTTGGGGCTTCTCGCTGTTGCCCTGGCGTCTTTGCACACATTGTTTCAAAGAAAACACTTGGGTCAAATTTAACCCTCCTTGGCATCTGATCCTATATGAACTTCCAAGCAATGATATAGAGTGGTTTAATTAGTAGACTTGCAGTGCAGTGCAGAGTTGAAGTGAAGAGCTAAAAAGCATGACAGATGGGAACTGGAGAGATTTTATTTCAGCAACACCAAGAATATCATTACACAAGCCATTTATTTGTTAATGGGTTCAATACATGTCTGGTATTTCCCAGCCACTTGCTTTCTGAATGTCTGTTCTTATGGTCATATAATAGCCGTGATAATAGCCTGCACATCATATTACTCTCTTCTGTAGTTTAGTAAATTATGGAAAGATCAACAACTGCTCAACACATTGCACTAGTATAATCAATAGTCTATTTGACCTTTTACATTCTTACAGTCTGCATCTGGTCAGATTCATGAAAAATGGTACAGTTCCAGAAATTATACATTGGGTTGGAGGACAGATACTTTAATTTTGTTAAAGGAGGGAGGAGGGAAGGAAGCAAGCAAGCCAGCAAGGGAGCATGAACCTGATTGTGGGTAAACACCAGATAAATTGAGGTAGTTTAGGCTATGTAACGTGCCTTTCCGGTATGTATCAGTTCAGAATAATAGAATTGCTAGGTTGGAAAAGACCTTTGAAATCAAGTCCAACTGTACTAGTCCACTACTAAATCATACCCCTAACCACTGCCCGTCTTCTAAATACCTCCAGGGATGTGGAATCCACCACCTCCCTGGGCAGCCTCTGCCAGTGCCTGAGAACCCTTTTGGTGGTGAAAATTTTCATAACAATTAGTCTGAACCTCTCTATGTGGAGTGGCTGAGGGAACTGGGGTTGTTAAGCTTATTGAAAAGGAGGCTGAAGAGAGATCTTATTACTGTATACAAGCACCCAAAAAGAGGTTGCAATGAGGTGGCTGTTGGTCTCTTCTTCCAAATGATAGGCTACAGGATGAGAGGGAAGTTACAAAAAGATTTGTTTTGATGCTGCTTTATGAAACAGATTATTTCTGCACTTACCCTGTGTGTTATCAGTTTGTTTTTTTCTCGTCAGTTGTATGTGTATTGACCTAAGTCTCACTGTATGCTCTGGAGGCCTCCTCTAATGGATTTAAAAAGGAGTACATTGTGTTCTAGCAAGTTTTTGTGTGTATTAGACTATTGTTTACTTGAGAGCACCATTGATACTTGGCACAATCTTGATTGTAAAAATACAATTTTCACCTGACGGGGGGGAGAACAGTGATACTGCCAGGTTAAATCCTCTCCAGTTTCCAGACCATCCAACAGCCGGTACCATGAAACCTACAAGAATCTTGCAGTGCATGGGCATGAAATCGTTTAGGTCAAATTGGTTATGTCTTTATTACTGCCTGTTGAGACATAAAGAAGAAAGAACCAGGGCTTGTTTTTTTAAGGGCTCATATGTTTCCAGGACTGCGGGTTTACATAATGTCTTTACTGACCCTAACAATTTCATAAGTTGGAATCATACAATCATAGAATAGTTAGGGTTGGAAGGAACCTTGAAGATCATCTAGTTCCAACCCTCCTGCTATAGAGGTGGGGGTCTCTATCAGCTAGACTAAGAAGTTATCCTTAATACACTCCAGGAGTCTCCTGGATTGCCTACAGCTTGCTGTGCTACTTTTCCAGCATATGTCAGGGTGGTGAAGGTCCTGAGTAGGATGAGAGCCTGCAAGCATGAAACCTCCTGTAGCTGGAGGAAGAAGACTTCATCAGTTGCTTCAAGTTTCTCAGCATGCCCTTTCTCATCATGCAGTGGGCACAGGGGGCTTGCTGTGGGAAAAATTTGTTTCCTTTTGCATGATCATTGCTTGATGACTGCAAGTCATTGCAGCATGGAAGTAATTTTGGGGTTATCAATTGTACGCTTTGTGTGTCCACACATTAACAAATCTTTCTCTTTAATTAAACCTTGTGAGAAAAAGTAATATCCTTGCTTTTCTCAGTTTACAATTTAGAATTTTTTGATTTTGTTGTCTTCTCCCACATTCCAGGATTAGTGAAGTTGGAGATAAGAAGCACTTAATCTCCCATCTGTGTACCAGTTAGCATTTCTCAAAGCTTTGTCATGTTTCCTTTTGCTCATGTTCTTCTGAGGTGCTTAAAAGCATGTATATCAGGTGATGCTTGATTCCAATCTGCATCTTCGCTTCAACAGTTTTTAACAGGTAATGAGATTCAACTTGAAGGCATAAGCAGACATTTTCAGGACCTCTGATATCCTCCAGTATGCATGAGTTGAGGAAGTTCTACGTGTGTTTATGTAATAATATATAAAGAGAGATAAAATTCAAAGTCTGGATGATAATTACATGGTTTTGTGTAGAACTGCAACTGAGGAAGATGACTTTTGAAGCAGGAATGTTGGAATTAGCTAAGAAATCTGAATCAGTTGGGGTGGGTTGTACCAATTGCTAAATGTGTTAAACTTATGTCTAAATGTGTTAGACCTGTGAAGTAATCCAGTGTTCTGAGAGGTCATTGCATTTTCATGCAATGGTGGTTGTTAAGATCATACTGATGTGTTTTCAAAAATAACTGAGTTAATGCACAAATTCTAATTGTTCTAAACAGCCTGGAGAACTGAAGGCTCTGGGGAGACCTTATAGCAATCTTCTAGTACCTGAAGGGGGCCTACAAGAAAGATGGGGAGGGACTGTTTATAGAGGGTTGTAGTGATAGGACTAGGGGCAATTGGTATAAACTGGAGAGGGGCAGATATAGACTAGACATAAGGAAGAATTTCATCACCGTGAGAGTGGTGAGGCACTCACATGGGTTGCCCAGGGTAGTTGTGGATGCCCCATCCCTGGAGGTATTCCAGTCCAGGTTGAATGGGGCTTTGGGCAGCCTGATCTGGTGGGACATGTCCCAGCCCATGGCAAGGGAGTTGAAACTAGATAATCTTTAAGGTCCCTTTCAACCCAAAGTACTCTATGACTCTTATTGTATGATTCTATTTTGGGTGATGATGAACCATCTTTAGTACCTGCAATTTTACATTAGCTTAGCCTTTTCTTATCTGGCTTTGTTATATAGCATTGCTGTTGGACATCTTTGTATTTCGTCTCAGATGTAGGTTGTAACATGTTACCTCTCAGGAATATGCTAAGAATAAATGTTTTCTGAAAGGGTTAGGAATTGTCAAATGGAAGTTGTTGTTATAGTCTTTAATCTGCTATTAATTCCTATTAACTTATTAGACTCAAGTGTTAGTTGTGCTGAGGAGCCCAGTGGCCAGGTTTCTGACTGACACATCCATCCAGGAAAATTAGTACACTAAGCCATGGCCACTAGATGTAAATAAAGAAGTAATTACTCATGTTGAGGAAGGAACGCAAATATTAGCTGAGAGACAACTGGATAAGCCTTCCAAAGAAGTTCAAGAAATTTTAAAAGGTGCACAGGGAATAACGAACTCACAGCTTATTCAAAGCAACTAATAAGATCCCAAGTGACTTTTAAAGAACTTAAACTGAACAAGGTGAAGTAAGCAGATGGGCCTGGGACAGTGAAGGGACTTGGTTTGTGAAACTCTGTGATGACATGACAATAGGACATTGGGAAAACGTGGTAAATACAGTGGAATTACCAGTTCACGGGTTTATTTTTTTAGAATATCTGTGATGTTTCTAAGACATTGTTGATTTCTAAAACACCATTATGATATCAGAGGTTCACCTTATTTCTTGAAGATGGTGTTTTGTATAATACTGTATCTGATGCTGGGTCTCAGACACACTGCCAAGTGAAAAGGGAAGAGGAAACTTAGTCCGCAGGGAGGGATGCTTAAGAAGATGTGGCTGTGCCTTTTAAGCCTACTGGTGTAGATCATGGTATTCTGAAAACCAGGTCCACTCAAATAATAGAGATCTTCCTGCTGATGCAGTGGCTCTCCCTGAAAGCCTAGATGATCTATTGCACAAATACAGGCTAGATACTATTTGCTTGTCATTTACATTGTGTTTCTTTACCTGGTGGTTTCAAATTAATTATTTTGCTATAAGGTATGATGCTTTGGACAGTTGCCTTGGAGTGTTATGCAAATAACTTATAGTGTTGAGTAAGATTTGGGATTTTTTTCAGAAAAGAGTGTGGAGATTTATCTGGGCCCTGTGTCTGATGACTCTTGATGCACTGACCAAGCTGCCCTGTACTCTGTATTGCAATCAGAGTTGTAACCTGCCGGTTTTCAGATGTGAGGGAAATGTTTAGGACACACAGATGAGAAGACCTGTGTGAAAAGCAGTGAATTTGGAGTGGAAAGGAAAAGTATGACTTTACAAAGCTTTGATGCATAACTGAGAACACTAAGTTCTTGGATAGATATATTGGTTATAAAGTCTTTGAACAACCACTAATTAAACAGAAGTTTTCTTGAACCACATACTCCTAAGCTAAAGGCTGCTTCATTCCCTGCAATGAGCTGGAAGCTGACACAGTGGGAGGAAGGCAAGCAAGTAGACACAAGTCCTCTTCTTGTGCCCACATGTCCACATTGCTTGGATCTGAATACAGGACAAAACTTAAACTTAAGCTGAAGTGGGCATCTGTGCCCGATCTCTATCTCAGCAAATTTCAGCAGCCAACGTTCCCTAATGTGGCTGTGTTCAAGCAATAGGAGGATTTCCTTACCTCAGAGCAGCAGACAGAAAAATGTCCAGACATGCAGAGAGAAAGAAAGAGGTTGTAAAATTTGCCAAAGCCAGGTCTGAACCCTGCGCTGAATCTCTCTGTGCACAATCCTGCAATGAAGTTTCATCTCTGCTGCAGCTAATAGATGCCCTCGACTTTAGACCTGATTGGATTTTCAGTAACCAAGGATTTTCCAGCAGCCAGTGTAAAGGAGAAAAATAGCTTATTTTGTTTCAACTATCTTCCTTTTGTTTCCTTGTCTGCTTTTCTTAGACTTGGGAAGAAGAGGAGGGGATGGGTCAGATATCTGGGGGGAGAACATTACTGTTATTTCACAATGCATGACCCTTTCTAAAAGTAACCAGTACTTAAATCTGTCCTGAAATAGCCTATACCCTCAGATAACTTATATAAAAGCAGCAAACATGACTGCAGAGATGATTCTGAGGTGATCTTGCAAATGGTTATAACTTGTGGATTTGTAGGTTATTTTGAAAGTTTGTGGCATAATTCAGCTTATTTCAGTGGAAATAACCAAAATAGGTAAAAAGAAGAGTAGGTGGTGACTGAATGTTAAAAAGATTTTCAGCAACCCATCAGGCATCAGTTCCTGCAGAGATCTACCCTTTGAGTGTAGTGTGCCCAAATGTACTCGTCCATGTATGCCCATTTGCTCACGCCTGCAAGCCCAACCGTGACCAAGCCATCCTTTCCACCTGACTGTTTTTTTTTATTTTGTTGCTTCTCATATTTTCTACTCTTAGTTTTCAGTTGTGTATTTTCCTTTTTTTCTGCTGATGATTCAACTTTTATATTTATGTTTTATCTTAATCTCAAATATATCTTGGATTGCCCGTACTTCTCACAAAACCCAGATGATCCAAATATATGTCTATAATGTTATATTGGGAAGCAGTTGTGAAGGGAGACAGCTAAAAAAAAAGAAGCATTACAATTTATATTCATCAAGATGCAGACTTAATTCTTCACGGTTATCTTTTAGGTTTACATTTCCTGGTTTCTATGAGCTGAACAGGATAATCACGTTCCCTCTGCTGATGGAATACAGTTATAATATTGCATGCTTTGCTAAATCAGTTTTTACTGCTAGCATTACTTCTATGAAAGATTAAGCCCAGGAAGGGTTCAAGTAAGGAAATCAATGTGAGTCAGTATGTTATATATCAGCAGATGTGCATAAGAATATTTTTAATAGAATTTTGAACCTTTTGTTGATTTTTAATCCTTGAATCTCTTGAGAAACATTTTCCACTTCCATTAAATACCTGGGGGTTTTTTTTCCCAGCTTGCTGAGTTGTCAGACAAGTACTTTCCTTCCTTATTGAAAGCTTGCAGCCCCTCCCTGCTTAATATCTCCAGTTTAAAAGCAGGCTTAAATTCTTACATCTGTAAAGTCTGATGGAAAGCAGCCAAATTGTTCTTACAGAGATCCCTTTTTAACTCAGTGGGTCTGACTTTTATTTACACGGAGGCCCTTCTTGCCCTTAGAACAATGTGGTAGGACTTGATGCTGAATATAAGTATAAACCACCATATGTTAAGATAGCAAAGGATCACTAGCATCGCTCAGACTAACTAACCAACCCTAATCAACTGTTAGTTTAGTTCATAAGGTGTATAACGGACTACATTTCAGGTACCAACGCATTTATAATCTTGTGTCTAGCAGACTAAGACTGTACTAGGACTATGATTCCAGAGCTGAAGTATTTGAGGGCAACCAATATCTGTTACCCTGTTGCCTTGCTCTGTTCCACAGAACAGTTTCCCAGGGTTAACCGAAGTGTTAGGGAATTCTGCACTGACTTACATCATAAGTGACACATCCAACAGAAAACACCTCTGTTGCTAATAGGATATGTAAGCTGAAGTGGGCAGCTGCGCCTGATCTCTATATCTCTTTATAGTTGCTACAATAATTATTATATTATTATTATAATATAATTATATTATTATACACACTGTAGCTAATGATTTCTTTACAGTGGCAACACACATGCATTTTGTTGACATCCTTTTCCTGTCCTGTCATACTGAATGACTTTAGGTTCAGAAGTTGTTTGCATCCAATATGCAGCAGACCAAATCCTTCATGAGGCTTTCTGTGATGCCAAATTGTTGTACTGAATTCAGATAATATTGGATACTGGCTTTCATAAATGCTATTTCTCCCCAACATTCTTTGCCATACCTCAGCTTTGCTGTAACACATTCATTTTCAGGTTGAGTCTGGCCCCTGTTTTCTTCAAACTGGTCACATTACACATGATGAGGAGCAGAGATAGAGCTGAATTTGTTCCTTCTTAAGAGAAGTCTTACTTGGGATGTTACTGTTGCCTTTATCTAATGGAAGGTTTTAAGAAATAAGGAGGCAGACTCTTCTCACAGTGTGTGGTGATACGACAGCAGGCCATAAGAAACAATTTTCAACAAGAAAAGTTCTGATTAGAACTCAGGAGTATTTCTTTTTTTTTCTTAGTGGAGTAGTCCAACATTAGAATGAATTGCCTAGAGAGCTTGTCAGATCTCCATCCTTGGAGATTCTCAGAACTCAACTGGACATGGCTCTGAGTGGCATTCTCTAAGCTGGTCCTGCTTTGACTGAAGGTCAGATGACTTCAGGAGACCTCTTCCATTGTTGGTTATTCTATGGCAGTTACAATCAGTATCCCCACAACACAGGAAAGCCGTTGACTTTTTAAAGCCCACTGCTGTGGCAACCAGCAAACTAAGCAAAACAAAACAGAGTTATGTATACAGCAGGATCCAAATAAGAAAGCAAAGGTAACTTTAAAAAAAAAAAACCACAAAGAGGAAGAAAAAGTGCCATGAGTTTACTGAGATACAATAAGTGGTTTCTACTGAGTCTGATGGATCTCCTAAAAGAAATGAAGCATAAAAACTAAATGTGAATGAGGCTGCATTAGCAAAGTGACTAGGTACTGTGAAAGGAGATGTTTTTTCTTCTTCTCAGCTTTACCATCATAACTAGAAAAATGCTCTGTAGAGTGAAATGTTTATTAGGAATTAAGCAAGATCGAGGGACATTTGAAGTAGCAGAGACATTTTTCTGCTTTTTAAATCAGGCTATAAATCTCTCCAGTTGACTCCTTTCTGCTTAAAATAGGATCCAAGGTTGAAAGTAAAGGGTCTATAGTTCACTTCTGGAAATAATGGTATTCATATTGGATTGATATTTGGAAGAATGGGCATTGGTCGCTGCCTTGCCGCTTCTTTTACAGTGTGAAGGGTCATTGACTTGATTCATTTGTCCAGACACTTTGACAGCAAGACTAATGCATTGAGCTGTTCTTCAAATACAGCTTAGCTCAAGGATATGGTTGTGTCTCACACGCGTGAGCTTTACTTATCTACGTAGTTGTCTCAGTCAAACTATGTTAGAAGAGTGAGGTGTTTCTGAGGCTCTAAGCAGGTTGCCTATTGCAGTTTTGTGGTTTCCAGGGACCTCGTGGATGTGTCAGAGTTTAGAGTATTTCCACTATATATGGCCTACGTTTTTGATCACTCTTGTCGTTTCTTAGTGCAAAGAGAAAAGGCATTAGCAGGATTTTTTTAGCTCTCCATACAAACAAAACATTTTCTTGAAAAGTTTGAATTTGGAGTCTACAGGGGCAAATTTTATACAGAATTACAGGATCCAAACTGGGCCCAATGGGCCTATCTCACCTGTCAACGGTGAACCAACCAATTATTTCAGTGGACTGTAAGAGTACTTAGCTATTCCTGCAAGGATAATATATTCAAACAGTTCTTGCTGTCAGAGTGCTAAAGCACATTAATACTCAGTGTATAGACCTGTCAGGCTTACAGGGCTGATGCTGTCCTCCAGTAGGCAGCTACCTGGTGTAAATGTGATAAGAAACCCAGAATTTTTTTAGAGACCTTTTTTCTGGATGATGATAGCTCTGAGATGCACAAAGCTGTTTAGCAGCTGCAAGGAGACTTCCTCCCTGCTAACTCGACCAGAGGTTTTTTTGCACATTGGGGTTGTAAACTGCTGTTGTCCTTTGGATCACTTTAAACTTGCTGAGAGACTTGTTAGCACTCAGGGGTTCACTGGCATCAAATAGCACGCAGTGTCAGAGCCAACGTGTGAGCACTTGGTGAGAGTCACTGCAAAAAGCAACCTTCCCAGAGGGTTACTACATATAAAGAAAAAGTGACTGCTGCTTAGATGTAGTCTAGCCTTCAATCCAGAAAGCACATCACAAAGCCTATCCACATTCATTCATGATTTTGTTTAAGTATCTGAAAATCTAAGAATTTATTAAAATAAAGCTTCAAAGAGTGAAGGAAGATCAGAATCTCTTAATCAAAGCTTTTCCTCTGCTGTGAGAGCATTGCTGAAGTCAATTAGGCAGAACTATTGAAACAATGAAAAAGCTGAATCTAATAAAATTTTGGAAGAAAAAGATACCAGACCCTGTGGGAGATACTGATTTGTTGCCTCAATCTTCACGTTTGTTTTAACTGAAAATGGTTGCTCTTAACATCCTTATTCTAGATGCTTGTTAAGATGAAGCAGTATTCTGCCCATATAGGGTAGATTGGGGAATAGGAAGTGTCTTCAGGACAACATGGAAACCTTGTGTACTTGGTACATGCTGTCATTGAATGTCCTGTCATAAGCCTGTTGATAGTTGCCTTCTAGACATATGATGTTAAGCAGCCAGGTTTTTTTGGTAATTTAATTTGCCTTCCAGGGTTTATTATCTAGAATCTACTGAAAGAATTTGTAACAGTTTCAATGGGGGAAAATATATTTATTCTGCTCCCTTTTTTAGGGGCTTCTAGGAGAGAAGTTTTTGGAATGAAAACCTTTTGTCTCCTGGGAATAAATGAAGTAAACCATAAACACTGCTGCAAGATGAGGCAAGAGGAGCTCTCTGCAGACAGGGTCAATTGCCATATGACTGCAAAAGGCAAATTCTCCCCTTAATTAGAGAATGGTGTTGAGAAGGTCATGTACTACAAGGCTAGAATGGCACTGACCAGGACACACAAGGAAGGTTCTGCATGTGTGTGTCCACATTCCTTCAGGAATGAGAGCTGGCTGCAGAGAGCTCAGCAGGGAGTTGGGCTCTGCTGACGGAGGAACTGGCTGCTGTTGGGAAGCATCTGATAGAAAAATCCTACGGTGCCGGCACAGTGGCTTAACTAGCTAACAGGATAAGTGGAATCTATTGCATTCAAGAGCTGGATAATTCTGTTAACAGAGTGAGGGTTGTAGCTGAAGCCCTGCCACTAATTAGGGCTAGATTTTCAAAGTGGTGCCTGGTATTATAGCCATAATTCTTTCAGTGACAATCATGGAGCTCAAGTCTCTTCTCATCTCACAATTTGCCCTTTATGTCTCAATTCACCCCTAAAACCTATTTCTTTCCCCTAAGACCTATTTTTTCCCCTAAAACCTATTTCTTTTTAAATTCAGCACTGGGAGGAAAAGGAGTATTCACCCGTTTGCACATCTACTGAGGACTGTTCCTTCTCTGAAGAGGATGGCAGAATATGAAACATGAACTTAGCATGATGCCTTATATTCTTTTATTGTGAAAAGGCCTTCACTGCTGAGCTGTGGAGAGTGGAAGCCATTTGCACTTGCTTAGAGAGTTGTTCTGATGTTAAGCCAACAGAACCAGGTTAGGGGAGAATAATTGGTTGAGGAACTATTCTTGACAACTGTACCATGTGTATACAAGTCTGCTAAAACAATAGCTTGAAGCTGATTAAATTGGCATCCACAAAGCTGTGCCGAGCGGAAACTGGTACTCTGCCCCTGCATTAGGCTGGGGAGTTTTGAACCTGTCTTACATCTTAGATGAACTGAAGGATGCATACAGGTGAAAGACACAGAGAAGAAAACATCAGCAGCTTCCTTTGCTCCTAATGACTGGATTCAGGCTATTAACCTTACTTATATTGCTTTAAATCTATGGGCAAGTTTAGGTCTCTTGAATATCAGAAACCAGAGAACTGAAGCTTCAAGCAAGTATGTAAGCAGTGCAGCAGTTACTGAACAGCTTGTCTTTTCCCTAGCTCTACAATACCATGTCTTTAGCTCTGACACATCATCTAGCAATATTTTTTTCTGTTTGATGATGCTCAACTTGGGACTGAGTTTGACACCATTTTTCATGTGTGATTTGAATCAAGCACAGGTTACAGCCTTCGCTTTTTGCAATGCTCTTATCTACTGCTTTTCATCCTCAGCGCTGGAGTATACAAACAGAAAATATTTTCCGGCTTTACTTTTGTAGTTTCTAGTTTTCTTTCATTGTAGACTTCCATCTTCCATAGAGGTTTTGTACTGCTTGGAAATGTGAGCCCCTCTGCATACTTTGATAAGTTCTTAGACCTGATTTTTTTAAGGAGGAACCGTTGTGAATAGATACTCTGGTCCGGGATAGAGCTGCGCCAGTCTATAGAAGCTGACTATTTAATCTACATTAAATTTCACTGTAGTTAACTATCTGTGCTGTCAGTGTAAAGTATTCGAGGTTTTAATTAGCAACTTTTAAAATTGCAACTTGATAGGATAAGTGTTAGGTCATGTCCATAGTGTCACTGTGTCTAATGTCACTGTGGTTTCCTCTGTTTCAAATGTAAGAAATACTGGACTTTGCAAAATAATTTATAATGGTTATAATCATTAAATGTTACCCTTTTGCAGCAGAAGCTACTATTAAAGAAGTGCTTTGCATGTCAGTGAAGAGTAAGGTTTCTTAAACCAGATGTTGTTCTACTTAGAAAATTTGCTTAGCTTTCAATCTCTGTGGCCACAGGGGTCAAAAATTCTTTCTGCAGAGGAAAATGTGTTACATGATAATAAGTCTAAGGTATAACAGTGTTTGTGCTGTGAGAGGGAAAAGGTGTATGTGCTTGTTTCTGTTAGCTGGGCATGTCTAGCTGTGATAGAAGCATGTAATAAAATCATATTAATCCTGTTTCATATCAGCAGGACTTTTAAAAGAATCAATTGGGCTGCACAGTGTATTATACAAATGTGCTAGAAGTCACTTAGTGATGCCAAGCGTGCTTTACCAGCATGGGCCGCTATTACTCATCACTGTGCTGCCTAGAGGCAGATTTTCTAGTGCATCACTAGGCAATCATGGTTAAAACTTCTTCCAGACCTGTGTTCATGCTATACATATGTCCAAAAGTACTTGCTTCCCTGTAACCAAGAAGTACAGAGAGGTTGCATACAGGTACATGAGTTGTGACCTGTAGGCCACTTTATTTTCAGTAGCAAGACTGTCCTCCTGTTACTCAACCACGTAGGCAGACTGGTGAAGGATAAAGCATTCTAGGGGATTCTTTTAATTACCTGTGAGAATCTCTGTTTCTTAGCTTGTGCTTGGACCAGTTTTTAGTGATGCACTTGGAAGTTTGCTGAACAAGAGCTGATGGACTACAGAACTCTGGGATTTCTTGAGATTATTTTTTTTATCATAACATATATCATGGGTAAAGTGGGAGGGAATCTCAAGGGATCCATTTGCTAGTGAAGCCTGCATGCTTTCTCATTCAGGGTCATGTAACTTCCCTCCAGCATTTACAGGAACTACTCACAAGGAAAAGTGATACTAGAAAGAGAATTATATTTTTAGTTTTCAGTCAACTCTGTCTTCTTTTTTTCTCTCTACTCAAAAAATGAGAAGTACTACCAAACGTGGACCTTTTCCTGAGCTCAGTAAGTCCCAAGAGGCTTAAATCTGGCCTCAGGTAACTCCCCATGTTTTGCAGATAGCCATCACAGGCTATGGAGCTTGTCTTTTGCCGTGCTTCAGAGGTTGGGAAACTGTAGCAGACCAGAAGAAAATTTTACAATGTGTGTTTACCAAAGGATGTTTTAAAAGAAGTGCCAGTTATGCTTTAACTGCTTGACTGCATGCACACCCATCGGAGACATTATCTGGCTCTGATTACAAGCAAGGAAAGGAGGTTTGAATCTGGCTCAGGAAACCTTTGGTTTTCTGAGAGATTCAGCTAGGCTTGGAGTTGCAGCTCATATCCCATCTCTTCATGTCTAAATATGACAGAAGTGTGTAATAAAATCATATTTATGCTTTCTCATATCAGCAGGACTTAAAAGTAATTAGGCTGGGCTGCACAGTGTGCAAACATGACATTATAAACTAAAAATATCAAACTAATTCAAACTGAGCTCTTACTTCAAAGGCAAAAAAGAACACCAAAGCTATTGAGAGAAAATGACATTTGTTTCTTGTCATAAGAATGACTTCAAGTCCATAGGATGTCAAGTGACGGGATGAATGTTGTCTTTCTGTCAACTAAGTAAGTCTGAAGCAGCAGTCGAGAAGACCTCTCAATGACTAAATTCAAAGTTTACTTGCAGTGACAGAACTCCCAGCGTAATTATATTATAGCCACCAAAATCAGTCTTGATTTCTTTTGTGATAAATTGCAAGCAGAAAGTGTATGACACAAGCACTTTTCCATCCCAGGCCTTAAGATGCTGTGAATCCCAGTTGGAATGCTGACCTGGCTGGCAAGCCTGGGTGACCATGCACTCTCTTTTGCCTTGCCCACCCCCAGTGCTCTTAACCTTGTCCTCACAAATGGGGACAATCTGGTATTGCATTAGAAAACAATCCACAGTGCAGCAAATAGCCTTTGTCTTTTCAGAAAATCAGACTTAATGTCAGGAAACTTTTTTCTTTAAGTGCCTACGATGTTTAGTTTGGTCTCAAAAACTTTCCTTCAGCTGGATGACAGGGCAAACATAGACCTTGGTTGGTCAGGGGGCCGAGGGGAGAAGCCTTGCACAGCGAGCTCAGTCGTACCATGCTTCTGGTTTAGCTTCCCTTCCTCTCCTGCCATTCCTTGTGAGTCCTTGAAATGCCAGTATTAAAATGAAATCACTTTCCCGACCTTCCTATTACCCTTCTCTGGGTACAGCCATGTAGATGTGCTGGAGCTCCCCCTGACACATGACATGCTGTGCCTGAGGACCTATGTCACAGGTGAGAAGGTGCAGTGTATATCTAGGGAGAGGGGCAGACCAGACCAGTGGAAGACAAGGAGCATGAGTTTGGGATGGTAGAGCTATACAGTAGGTGTTTGGCTCAGTTGTATGAAATCTTTAATTGTGCGTCACATGTCTCGGGGAAAAGATAAGTGCGTCTCTCTCTAGCATTTCTACTGTGTGTTCCCTTTCTCAGCTGCCCGGACAAGCAGAAAATTGGAAAAGCCTCAGAGAATTGTTGTGGTATGTTTTAGATTACTAAGGTTAAGTGGTGGACATTATCGTAACACCTAGCATTTTCACATAGCATTGCATCTTAGAGAGTTACAGTGGGATAAACTATGGAGTATATAATTAGTTTAGATAGTGGGGCTGTTTTTTAGGTCCCATAATTGCACAACTGAGGGGGTGAGCACTTGTCAGGACAGTGTGGGGCACACCCGCTTCACAGAATAGATGGATCCTTTAGAAGTTTAAAAAAAAAGTATTCTTTGTTGTTTCATTTATGGGGCTGAATGTGTTGTTATTCTCTTTGTATACTACAAGCTTTGTCAGTGCAGGTTTAACTATACTGGGGATGCTCTGCACATATCAGGGTTTGCAACAATGCTCTAGTATCTACCTTCATAAAATTTCACTGATGTAGATATGGCCCCCCAAGGGTCCTTTTATAGCAACATTTTTAAGTTTTGGACAGGGCAGTATCTATAGGGCCTCATCAGATCCACCCAGTCTGTTCAAAGCGTAGACTGTTAAACAACTATTGATGCTGATTTTGTGGCAGATCTGAAAACTTCAGAGAAATTTTTAAGGACTGGAAGGAAGCACATGTTTTGCAAATGTACATGTATTTTGGTCAGTTGGCCTAGCAACCATCCTGGGCTAAATCACGAAAAGACCATATGTTGTAAGCATTAAGAGGTAATGTGTAATAAATGTCAGGCTGTGACACAGTATGAAAAATACACTTTGACGAGGAGATGTTTTTCCTTCTTGGCAGAATCACAGCTTTGTCTGGTAAAGGTTACTGAGTTCTTATGGAATTCTCATAGCCACATATAATATTCTGATTTAAACGTGTCTCTATCCAGAAATTGGTGATGACTTCAATAAAAATATGGAAACCTGCTTAGCTGAGAAGGCCAAAGAACCAAAGAACCTAATTAGCTCTGATCCAACAAGGATATTTCTACTGGAATTTCCTTCTAGTCCCACTCAGTACACTTTTCCCCTCATTTAAATAGTCTGTTAGAAACTTTATGATTATTAAATAATTATTGTGCTAAAAAGTCAGGTCCAACTGAGCCCATTTTTATTATTATGATGTCTAGATTCAATATGTGTGTTTATGATCTAGACCTCATCTGTATCTTGACCTGCCAGCTGTGCGTGATATTTAATCCCCGCTAGCTGGGTTACAGTGTCCCCTTGCCCAGGTTTTGAACTCTCTGATGGCTGAGAGCAGCTTTGTTTACTAAGTTAAGCTTAAATACACAGTATTTAATATACTGAGCAGTGAGTCACAGTGGAGTGGGACTTCAGTCACTGCCTTCTGGCAGAAATTGGAATTTCACTGCGTAAATGCTCCTTCCTCTTTAGCCTGAAAGCCCAACAGCAAGAGTGGTGAGGAGCTGTGGCTTCCCGGGAGCAGAGCAGCACTTGATTTGGCTCCAGAGACAGTGGGAGATAGTAATAGTAGCACCACCTCCCTACTGAACTTGGACCCCAACTCCTAGTGGCATCTCCGCTGCTCTGTTTGAGGAAACAGTGTTGAAAACTGCTGTTGGGGGTGGAGGGTGGGGTTCAAAGGCTGGCTCAAAGGTATTCTCGTTTCCCAGAATCATAGCCCAAAGGTGGCTTAGGTCCCAATTTGTACCACAGCAGCCCGCTAAGAAACTTACTTAACTACAGACAGATATTAAAACCTAAACTGTGGAGTACCAAGGGACACCTACTGAATTTGTGGGAAAAAAAAAAGTTTTTCCAGATTACCCTCAATGCTTATTGTTATTACAATTCATAGCTGTTTTTGCACAGGGTGTTAGTAAATTCTCAAAAGTCTCTCTCACATGTATGCAATACACTTTCTGGAATAAGTTTTTCTACACTAGTAATAAGGTGTTATAAGGACAAAAGTTGTTTTTAGAGATGAGAGCTACATCCCTGTCGTTATGCCCTACTTTTAACATCCCTGTAATCAGTGGTTCATTTTTTGGTGAGGAACTGCTATACAGTAATATTTTTGTATTATTCTGTTTTCCTAAGGAGGAGCCTCAAGGAAGGGATGGATTAGGCCAATAGTGATTAAATTATTACTTGGTTAAAAACATTTCGATTAATGGATATCTAATTAATTCTAAGCAATTTTTCTGTTTGAGAGTTGTTGGAAACTGCTCTCTCTCACCGTTATTTTTCTTCCAGCAGATTTTTAAAAGCATCACCAATGAAGATTCTATCCAGGGACAAGGAAGTCGGAGATTGATAAGTTTTTCATTGTCAGGTAAGTTACTACTAATGTGAAAGCTACAAGCCCATAGAGTAGAAAACTGAAGTTACTAAAACCTTTCTTGTATATGTATGTATGTATTTATGCATGTTTATTTACCTTGTTCCAGAAGTGGTGCTGAGATAGAGAATTAATATCTATAATTGTTGCCACACACTTCTTTCTTCACAGAGAGTTATATGCTGAAACGTCTTATTCAAGTAGAGTTTTGAGGTTGCGTTAGGTTTTCCTGTTTACAATTACATGTGGTACTACGTATGTACATCAAGTTAAGCAAGATCAAAGGCAAGAGCTTTACTTAGGGAGCAAAAAGTGATTTGTTGCAGTCCTCTGTTTATTGGAGAGCATGTTCCATGCTTGGTCTGGAGCTGAGGCAGATCCATGTGTCATGGTACATGAGCTTGTGTGTATTGCTTAGCAGTGACTCTCAGATTTCTTGAGCCAGGGGACTACTCTCAGTCCTCTAAGTTTTCTGAAGGATGTTCAGCCTCGTTACTTGGCAAGTCACTGCAGGTTTTAAACGCTTTTATGGTTCCATGAAGCAGCTTCGGACCATTTGGTATGGCTTTGGGAACAATCTGTAAATCAATTCTGTAGAAAAATCAGTTTATCAAAAGAGTGTGGTTGTGAGCAAGGTTCTCATTTTGGAGTTTTATGCTTGCTCTTTGGTTTCCATGCTTTTTAGCTTCTCCAAGACAAAGATGCTGAACTTAACTTGGAAATTCTTTGAGGAAGTAGCACAGAGAAAAAAGAATTACTCTACCACAACATTTTTACAAGCATATGTGTTTCTGTATGTGACAGCATCTCATTCCATGATTGATTTGGCCATATGATTTATTTCAAGCTTCCCTCTAAGTTGTGTTCTTCTTCTATATTTATTTAAAAGTAAGCTTGCAAATCAGTGCTTTTCCAAATGATGTGTGGTTCTTGAGAGGGAGTATATGCTGTACAGCAGGTTAGGCAGATGGCAGATGGAACTTTTTTAATGCATCACTTATTTTTGCTGGGTTGGACACTGGGCTGCCACCCAGTCACATTAATTTTATAAAAACACAGGTTTAGCTCAACAGAAATAAGGAAATTAAGTTAATGTACTCTGTTGTTCTTAAATAATGTTACACAGAAAATGTTGCTTTTATTCTCTCAGATTCTTTAGCCTAGTAGACCAAGAGATATCAAGAATAATAATTTGTGAGACTGCTAAATAATGTTGTCTCACTGGGCCCTTTTATAAACAAAACTATCTAATTTACAGCTTGATTCAAAGTATATGAAGACCATGCCATGGTAATACATTTGGGATATCTTACTCCAGTGGTTCATAAGCAATTAATTTACATTTATATCATCCATATTATCAGCATCATTGCAGCCAGGTATTTGAAAGGCTTTAAACTCACAATTATTTTACCAAAAAGTTTGGGATCAAAATAGCTCAATTTCAGTCTTTCTGAAATGTACAGATTAACATATAAGAAGTATTTATTTATTACTTTGTTACTTGGTCAGTCACAACAAGAAGATGTTATGTCTCTTAAAATAAAATTATTGCTATTCCTGTGTCTATTATGCTAAATAATAAAATGCAAATCAAGTCAGGCCTTCCAGAGGCATCAGAAGGAACTGAGATTTCTTTCCATTTGCACTGCTGTCACAATTTTAATCTCTCTGTTGTTACAAGTCCTTTCAGCTCATATAGCCTTCTCCTTTCATATATATATATATATATAGAGAGAGAGAGAGAGAGAGAGAAATATAGATATACAGTGACACTGTACTGAAGTGCTCCTGGTCACTTTTAGTGACAGTTAGGTTTCCAAATTATGGTTGATTTAGTAGCCATTGGGAAAAAAAAAAGTGTAAGACCATTAATCTGACTGGGTACCCTTATGTTAGGCCCTGCACCAACTCAGAGCCTTTGTGCCCTAAGCAGTTTGTCATAAAAAGTGTGCAAGAAGAGCTATGCCTTCTGCCATATAATTTTTTAAAAATAATAATAAAAAAATTTCGTATTGGAGAAGAAAAATCTCAAAGTAGGACGAATCCCAGTAAATGCTGAACAACATCAGTCCATTTCATCTGACTTGTATTGTTTGCTCTGCTGCCTAGGCACTCCAGTGAGACCCTCATGAACTGTGGAGAAACGGTTACTTTCTAGAAGTTGGTGACAAAGTGCTTTGTTCATTCCGTAGTTTTATTGAGTATTTGCTTGGATAAAATCCAACTGGTTTCACTGGAAGCTTTGCCTGAGAAAAGATTTCTGGATTGAATAAAAATGTCAAACAAAGGGAAAAGCACAAATGCTGAAGTGATGCTTCAGAGTAAAAGAAAATCGCTAACTTCTTGGGAACAGAAATAGCTAAAAGTTTATGTCAGTAGTTTTGTTTTCTTCATATTTGTTTCTTTGGAAACTGGAAGTTGGTCCTGTGAAGGGTTAATTCAGATTAATAGGCTCATTAGCAACTCTGATCTCAATGAAGATAACTTCCTGTGATTAAGTTTCTTGATCATTCCTATGACTGTATTATTATAACTTCCATTATTTAAAACACCAAGAGAAATATTGTAAGCTTAATTTAGCTAGATTAGATAGCGTCTTGAAAGAGAGCTGTGCAGTCACTTGATATTTACTTTCCGATGTGACTTTTCTTCTGTTCCCAGTGAATGTCACACTTCTGATAAGGCAGCTGAAAGTGTCAGAGCTCTCTCAGATGAAGTACAGAAAGAAGAAATGTGCTAAGCTTCCTGAGACATACCAGTCACTTCACTGAAGGTTCAGGGTTTAGCAGTGGTATAACACATTTGCTGAAAGCCCTTGAAATCATCCTGTTGGCTGGTATATTTAGAAAGTGTTATGAAGGTTGTATGGTATGCCTCCTAGCTATATGTTGGATCAAATAACTTTTTTTGAGCTTCAGTATTTCACATATCCTGTGTGATTGCATGCTCTGTATTTATAAGTGTTCTTGTGGAACAAATGACCAGAAGACCTGAATATTTCACACACGTTCGGGCACTTATCGCACTTCTCAGAGAAATGTTGTTAGGTATTTTTGTGCGGCTTTCAGACTAGACAGGTAACATTAGTTGTCAATTTACGGAAGTCAGAGTATAAATCACAACTTAAAATAGTATTAGGACTGCTAAGGGTCATTATGGCAATAGTAGTTACTGTGCAATGCTTGATCAGAATGCAGATATGTAGTATACCTTATCTTCCAACCATTTTTTGAAATCGTAGTGACTGACTTTATCGTAGGAGTTCTAACCACTAGATTTTGTTTGTTGAATATTGCTATAAGCTTGCTTCTTCTTCTGTCCTCCCCAACTCTCGCTAACTTGCACACATATTCTTTATAAACCTGAGTTACTACTCATTCAACTTTTTCGTACTTGTCAGAGCTTGTACGAAGGTGAGGTGACTTTCTACCCCCTCCAGCACACTTGTGCCTCCAAAGTATTGCAGTACTCTAGACTAAGAGATTTAAAGACCTCAAAAGGCTTTGGATCCCACTACTCTGTTAACCTATATAACACGGGTTACCTTGTTCCATGGTGTGGAGGTCTGTGTGAGTTTAGCTCAGATGTTTCCTACAGGCAGGTGTGTAGTCTGGATCTGAGGGTACCAAGAGATGGTACTTTGATCCAGTGGTTGATAGCTTGTGGTGAAAAAATCTCCCCCTCACTGTGTTAAGCTTGTTCACAGTAGCTGTTGAGACTTTTTCTGTGTTTTCCTTCTTGATGAAGACAGTTTAAAAAGTAACCTGTCTTTCAGCCATTTTTTAATAATTAATTCCTCTACTTATTTTCATTCATTAAAGGACCTGTTTTCTTCCTGATACCTCTGCCACAGGCCTTTCCTTGCAAAAATGAGAATCTCTTTAATTTTCCCTTGTAGCATATCCAGCTCAAAAAATTCTTTTATCTTCTTTTCCTCTGTCTTTAATATTTGCCTGGGAGCCTCATGTGACAGAAATGTTTTGGCTTATCTGCTCCGCATAATTTTTTTTATCTAGATCTCAGATCTTTAAACATCTCCTTGTGCATCTACACCAGCCAGTTCTTTCTTTCTTATGTTCTTTTTGAAAGGAAAATGGAGTCTGTCTATTGATCTGTAGCTTTCTTGGAAAAGAGAGAACCACTTTA
Organism: Coccyzus lansbergi; assembly: GCA_033558105.1. Taxonomy (NCBI): domain Eukaryota; kingdom Metazoa; phylum Chordata; class Aves; order Cuculiformes; family Coccyzidae; genus Coccyzus; species Coccyzus lansbergi. Next base: position 3,964,025 of record JAUMJK010000036.1, on the reverse strand, counting down.
GTGATCTGAGTTAACCTCTTGCATGTCACCAGCTGCAGAATCTGATTCAGTAGCTTATCAAGTTAGTAGTTTGCACATCATGTAATATCATTATGTACAATAAGTAATAATACATTATGTATTATCTTTCTAAATTTCCCTGCAATATTTGGTGTGTTGGATTTCAAGGTTTCCTATCACTGCACGTTTCTATTTGATTTCTAAGATTCCTTAATATTTACTTCTTGAAATATAATACTAAATGCAATACTTCTGTGAAGCTGTGCTCGATTTCCTTATGATTTTTAGTATCATGTGCTACTGTGTGAATCAAATTGGCATTTCCAAGCCAATGAATATTGCTCTGCTCTTAGTGTTGAAAGACTATTACACTATGAGCAGCTAAAATAATTTCTATTGCTCAGCTCATAGTTGAGAGGCAGCACCAGTGTGCCTCCTGTTGAATCTTGAGCAAGCAGGATTTTTTGTTCCTTCTTTTGATGCCACCACTATGCCTTAGGTACCTCAGCTCACTCTATGACCTGCTGCCCTGTAAGAGAGGTCATACTTGTTCTGGTCAGGCTCTGCCAATGCACTCTACAAAAGAAACACTGATGTATTAGCACCTTGGAAATTATTTTACTTCATTGGTGGTCAACCCAGACACCAATCTTGTTCAACTACATTTGTTTAATTTCAGAAAAGGAGCTGACAGCTCTTTGGGAATTTACAAAGGAAAATTGAGGGAAAAATTTGGAGCTGTACATTGACATCCTAATTAGCAACTCTGTTGTGGTGATGGATCATAAAGGTGGTTGATTGTGCCATGATATGTGGACTGTCAGGATCTCAGTAAGAGGAGACTACTTTTACTTTTTGTCATTAATAAGCAGACCATAGAGAGCATGTGTTCCATCTTGGTATTTATCAATCTAAATTAAAACCTAAATTGACTGTGGTCTTCCCAGTGACCCTGTAGTCTTTTTCCAATGTTCTAGTAAATTTGCAGTAGAATCATAGAATGGTTTGAGCTGGGGCTTAATGATGTCTCCCAGAACTGTCAGTATAGCTCATCTATAGCTACAAGTCATCTATTGAAATCATTTGGGTGGTGCTTGGAAATATGATGGAAATTAATTACTTATTGCCTTTTGTTGGAGGGAATTTGCCAACTGTATTAGAATATCAGTGTCAGTTTCTTAAAACCAGTTGTTTCGTTACTCGTTGGTCTTTGACCCTTCTGTTGGTTTGTAGACTCTTGAGTACTTCAGTGAAGTAAACTATGTGTCATCAAGAGATGAGGTGGACTGAGTCTTCTTGGGACACATTTATAAATAGCACAGAGTAGCCTTGTGTATTATTTCTAGGAAAGCTCTTCCAGCACTCTTGATTTCTCATCCATTGGGAGAACAGTTTCTAAATTCTTTAACTTAGAACTGGTAGAGCGATGGCCAGACAAAACATAATTAATTTAGAAACCAGACTACTCGAGAATCCTGGTTTTGCTCTGATTCTCCATCCTTTTCTGTTATGCTTCTACAAGCATGGGACTGGGCCAGTACCACATTATGTCTACAGGTAACTAAAATGCCATCTTCACAATAGTTTTGCTGATCATTGCCATCAGAGAATTTCCTTGCTGAGTATGAAAAAATTGTCTCAGAAGCCCAAGTCATACCTCCCTCCTGACCTTTTGAAAACTTAGTCCCGTGTATCAAGGTAAAAATCAGACATGGTAAAACACATGCATTTGAGTTGTGTTTGTCAGAATTGATATCTCCAGCTGGTTGCATGTTTTGCGAATAAATACATATTGGTTTCCTGATTACCACAAAAATACAGTCACCATTACTATGATATCATCAGTGCCCCAAAGTTTGTGAAGGTACACGGAAAATGGATTTCAGAATGATCTTTACAAGGCAGGCAGTGAAGTCTATTGCCTATCTTACGGACAGCGGCTACACTATCTGCATGCAAGTGACCCAAATCAAAGCTTCTTTAGGTCTCATTCAGACACCCAGACATCAGCATTTGTGAAAGGGGAGCCCTGGAGTTGGAACAAATTTATAGTTCTCTTGAGGACAGTAGCAGGGAGCAGTTAGTGCAAGCCATTTTTCTGAAACTAAGTGAGCCTAGCTGGATTAGAATGCATGTACTTACAATTACTTAAAGTCTGCAGCAGTGAAAGAGCCTGTGGTTGCTCTGATTCCTTCCTCCTGTCATCTTTCATGAGAGCGAGCCTGACATTATAAAACTGATAGATGTGTATAACCTCTTTGATGCTGAAGTGTGATTTGTGAGTAAATGGGAACTGACATGTGGTATATTAATAACTTATTTTAAGAGACTGGGTGGAAATACTCTCGTGAACTACCTAAAAGGAAGTTGTGGAGAGGAGAGAGCTGGCCTCTTCTCTCAAGTGACAGGGTACAGGACAAGAGGGAATGGCCTCAAACTCTACCAGGGGAGGTTTAGGCTGAACATTAGGAAAAATTTGATTAAGTCACCTTCCCTGGAGGTGTTTAAGGGATGGGTAGATGAGGTGCTGAGGGACATGGTTTAGTATTTGATAAGAATGGTTGGACTCAATGATCCGATGGATCTTTTCGAACCTGGTGATTCTGTGATTCTATGATATAACTTTGCAAAGCATAGATGAGTTATCTTGGTAGCATTTTCTTGTATGCCTCCACAAAACACACTGTAATACTACAGTGTACAGAGAAACACATTCAAGCCTTCTGGAATTCATTGGTTTTGCCAAAGATTTAGACGCAATTAACCTTAGACCATCATTTAAATATTTAATATTGTCAGAACCTTTTTTCTGAAATGAATACAGGTAATAGAGAAATATTTTCATTTGAGGGAGCAGAATGCCATTGGGATGTTACACAGCAGTGGTAAAAGAATTCCTGAGCCTTTGGTTACAAGAAGTTACAGCATCTGCAGGTCCCACTTCGAATTAAATGGACTGCTAGATATCTGCAGATGCCCATGCAGCTTAATTCAGAGCTTTTGTATTTTTGATGCTGTTTTTCACAGTGCTGGGAGTTTGTGGTGAGATGTGCTGGTATAACTGGGGCATCTGTCTTTGAGAAAGCTATTTCTGCTATCCCTATGCAACTCTGGACATTAAAAATTGAAGTTTTCTAACTGACATTTTTACAAAATTTATTGTATTATGCAAATTAAGCAAGAAAATGACACAAATAAGATTTCCTATTGTGTGCTTAGGTAAATAGGGTTTTTTTTCTTCTCCAGATACAAAAATTAGACTGATAAATAAGCTAAGGAGTACCTTCAATTTCGTGTTTGTGCTTAATTCCCCTAAATGGAAAGAAGGCGGTAGGTCATCATAATATGTATGTTCTTTGTGATACATAATATATAAGTATACATAATTGAGTGTTAGTTATTCTCTTTTCTGTCTATCAGTAGACCATTTCTTTGCACAGTGGTACTCACAGATAGCATGATCTCTCTTTGAAGGAAAAAAAATCAGAAACATGTACAGCAATAAATATTTCAGTTTCAGAATCTTTTGAGGAAACATCAGAGAGAAAGAAAATAAGATCCCAGAGGTCATTCTCTCTTCTCATATGTTAACAGCCTGACACTATTACACTGCTATGCCTTGTCATTCATAGTGCTTTTGCAATCTTAGTTTCTATTTCTGGAATGTATTTCTAACAGTACAACTTCCAAAGCAAAAGGGTTTGCCATATAGGATTTCAGCAGGGCTGATAGGATAGGAGATACGTGCTGGTTACATAGAGATTGCTCAGAAAATAAAAAATCAATGTTATCAGTTCAAAACAGATAGTTTTCTTTGTGCAATACTGTTCCTAGGACAAAAGCAGTACATACTGTCAACAAAGTACTTTCAAATAGGCTGTTAGCAGTGCTATCCCTTATTTTATTTTTTGTTAATTGTTAAAGAATGACACAAGAATGAGATTCTTAAAATGCAGTCTGTTTGAGTACCATCTGTCCAACAGCTTTGGAATATCTGTAACATTAATTGTGTACTGGGATAGACGATTAAGACCAACTGGGAAAAAAAATGGTTATTTTTGAGTTGCACATTTTATGGTGTTGGCTAATGCCATAGGTTAAGGAAGCAAAATACAACTTATCCCTGTTCTTGATATAGCTGTTTTCTGGAGAAAAGGACAATGTTGGTGTGGGAGGTGTATGTTTCTTAGATTCCTCCAAAATATCTGCTGAGAGGGCTTTAAATGGTCTCCCGCAACCTTCCAGAATAACTGAGTTTTTAATCAGAAGAGAATGAAAAGACTGTGAAAATTAATGTTTTCAAAACCTGTCTAAAAGAAAACAATAGGTGTTTAAATCATATATTTAGGTATGCATCTAAGCAGTTTTGGAAATTATCTTGCCTAATATTTTGTACAGCTTCAATACAGCAACAGAAAGCAGACAGAATACAATTCTGTGCTTACAAAGCTTAAAACAGAGGAGAATCACCATCCAAAGCATGGTAGAAAATATTAGCTGTCGGACTCACTAATATGAGTAAGTACTTGTATTTTCCAAAGAAATTAGGACTGCATTTGGATAAAAGTGAAGGCTGGAAGCTTTTAGTTTGTAGCTCTTGAGCCAAAAGCAATGATATACCTGTAGATTGGTTGCCTTTCGTTGGCTTCACAGGGACAAACCATAATGGGCATTATGTCTTTCTTTAGAATTTCTGAGTAAATTTTGAAATAAGTGTTTGGGGATTTTCTTTGTCTACACGGCTCATTTTGCGTTCCCTGAGAATTCTGTGAGAATTCTGCAGCTAGAAAGCCTTACTTAAAATCTGGACATTATGTACAAGAGTTTTCCTAAGTTAGTACAGGTGACGTTAACCCATGCAAGGACAGAAATGTTTTAAAGTGATAGAAATGTAAATGATCTGAAAGCTAAGATTCGTAGAAAGATAAAATTGTTACCCGGGAGAAGTGACATATATTGGGCACCAAATACCATGTCTATGTGATGAAATGAATGGATCTCTTTTTCAGAGTAGTAGTGCCACTGCATTCACGAGGAGCAAGTACTTAGCTCCTTAGAAAAAACAGCAGATCACGCACGCAGATAAATATTGATTTAGAAGCCAGATCACTCTGCACAATCAGATTGTAAAATCTGCAGGTTTGTTATATAATCATTTCTAAATCCTAAATCACAAGATCATTGTGGTTTGGCTTTATTTTACCTTACAAGAAACAAACTGAGTTTTTCATATTTCTGCTGTATTATTTGGATTCCTTGCCAGTTTCCCATATGCTTCTCCTAACATCACAGAGAGCTACCTGGAATGTGAAAAATAATAAAATTATTTACCTTCTTTCAGATTTCCAGGCTTTTGGTCTGAAGAAGGGCATGTTCTTCAATCCAGATCCTTATCTGAAGATTTCCATCCAGCCAGGAAAACATAGCATCTTCCCAGCGCTTCCTCACCATGGACAGGAGAAGAGATCTAAGATCATGTGTAATACTGTTAACCCAGTCTGGCAAGGAGAGGTAAGCAGTTGAGCGGAGACTTCTCTTAAAATGTGGAAGTGACTCTAGCAGTATACTTTTTTTTTAATTCATTTGCTGGATAAAAAGTTGTTGACCTAACTTGATGTATTTCATGACTTCTTGCCTTAATGCAAAAGGCATAATTATCTACAAAGATGAATGATACATTCAGACTTACAGTATAAATTGTACTTTGTGGATGTGATTTATGAAGTTGTTAATTATTGAAGGCAGGCTTTACCCAGAACTGAAAAATAGACTTGGAGAGTGTGAAAGGCTGCTGCTAGGTTGTCATAGTATTCTTACACAGAGAGGAGCTATTACATAAAGCAGAACAGGCATTGCATGCAAATAAAAACAATCTATATGATTGAAAGGTGTAAGTGGCAGTGTGAATTGAAGGCAGCTTTGGCACATTTGCCCATCACCTTGAAGAAATACTCTCCAGACTGCTGCTTCTTTATGGTTGGACTCGATGATCCAGTGGGTCTCTTCCAACCTGGTGATTCTATGATCCTATGATTCTTGTTGGAAGGGTTTAGGAGATATTAATGAGATCTGAGAGTTCAATTGCTGCCTGCTGTTTTTTAAATTACATGTGAAATGGAAACAGACAGCAAAGAATAAGGAATCTCTTTGGAATCAAAGGAGCCTGGAATAATGGGTGTGATTTACTGGTGTTCCCTGTTAGACAAATATCTCCACTGCATCAAAGAGTATAAGTAAGTAAATAGACTAAATAGATTTATTCCAATTAAAATGCAGATTGTAAAGTAGAGTTTGGGGATAATTATATCAAATTGTACAGGCATGAAAGTGTGAGGGGTGTGGGGAAAGAAGGAGCAGAAATGCCACTGAATACTCCTACCTAGAGGAAGATGGTCAAGGAACTGGGTACCACGTCAGAGTATGTGACAGGTCAGCCTATGTGAGGGAGGTTACATGGAAGGGGCAGGGTGGAATGGCCTTGAAACTAGTCCAAGAAAAAGGTCTTCTAGCTGGACTTAATTAAGTGGAAGGCCCTCTCCTGAGGCATCCACCAAGCTGTAAGTTCTCTGTGACTTCAGGCATGAGATGCATCTGCTTCTCTGTGTCCCAGCTCAATCTGAAGAGCTGGACCCAACACAGAGAATGAGGGAGTAGGCAGAAATCTTTCATTAAAGTGCATAAGACACAGGCCTAGAGGCAGGCAGGCATGAAGGGGAAACTTGCTGTGTGTATGTCACTCAGTATGTATGATTGTGGGACCTGGCAGCAAGTGTGAGTGTCAGGGACTCAGGATATGGCTGTGGTCCCACTGTTCTGTATCAGTCAGAGTTAATTACCGAGGCAGCATGCAGGCTGTCCTTACCTGAAGACTGATGCAACAGCTGGGCTGGTGGAGGCTGAAAACAGGCTCTTTAGAAGTACTCAGTACTGGTCAGAAGTCATCTCTTGACAAAGGCAACCCTCTACCAATATAATTCATTCACACTTTAAAGTACTTTTACACTGCTGGAAGATAAAATAACCAAAGAGTAAGAATGTGGCCCTGATAACATGTCAAGGGTATCTTCTCTTCAAATCATGTGGAATGGCTGAGCTTGTGGGCTGACATTTTTTTCCAGTGGAGTTCGGCAGCAAGAAAAGGAGAAACAATGAAGTTACCTAATTATGAGCATCAGAAAGCAAAAGAGCACAGCTGGCTTGCAGCTTCTTTGTTCAGCCCTCTGGTTTTCTTGATTGTGTGCAGGCGTGCTGCTTCTGCCTTTCTTTTGCTGGTCTGTTAAGAGTCTGAAAGAGCTGAGAACACATTCTCCCTCTTCATTCTCTTCAGCTGGTATGGAGATGTTTGCATGCATTTGTGTTGCAGCCTGTGCATATCAGTTAGTCTGAAGTCTTCGATTCAGTACCAAAACCCCACACTTATTTCTGTTGCACAGGAAGACCTTGACCTGATTTTGTTCAACTTTGTGCCCTTACAAGATAAGGGGAGAAAGATAACTGCAAAGTGTTGCTGAATTGTGGTTGTAGCCATTCTTCTGTTCACTCTTTTCATTGATGGATGTGAATATATGAGGTGAAAAATATAGATGAATGATAGCCATTTCATTAAATGAGTTGGTCACTAGTTGTTTTCCCAAACAAATATTTTAGGCAGTGTATTGTTTCAGAATGGTGGTTCTTTATTAAGGTTCTCTGTCACTGCATGTAAATAGAAACCAGATGTAGATATTAGGGGTTTTTTTCTCAGTTGAATGACATATCAAATTTGTTCTGGCTGCTAAGCTTGAAAAAATCTGAAATACAGAAATAAAGCTATAGAAATAGCTGCAGATGGGAAGGGGGGTGGCGGTTATGTGTTTTTGTTTGCCCTTGAGGAAATTCAGAAGTGAAAGAGTTGACTTCATTTTGTAGGACCTAAGCACCAAAGTAAAGTCCTGCAGACTGAGAGATGATTAATTTACTTATATTAATTCATTCTGATATTTCCCCTCATGAACTTAGAGGGTTGTTCTATTTTTGTAGGAACTACCTCCATTACAAGAACATTCTGGGAGCAACAGGATGCCTCAGGCAGTTTTTCATCCATGTCATGTAATATTGATGATCAACTTCATTTCACAGGCTGTTCAAATAATGTTCAGTACATGTTATACTGAACTTAAAGCTATTCTGCCATTGCTTTGTTTTGCAGTACTTCGTACAAGACAGCATAAAGATAACAGGAAATCCTTTAAAAGATAAGATTAATGTGTAACGTTTTGACACTTTCAGCAGGGCTGCATGTGAGGTGAAAGATCCTTCACAGTGATGATTGTTCGTTGAGACAGGTTAAAGCCCACGTGGCAGCTTCTGCTGGTAGACAGGGTCATTTTGTGTTGTTTCTATATGTTTTCACATGCTTACAGAAGCACAAAATCAGATTCTGCTAAGTCAGAGTGCTGATTACCTGACATGATAATGCCGAGTAATAAGTACTTTGGGGAAGATCCAAACTAGCTACTGATGATTCCTAGGCCTCTGCAGGGTCAGTGAGGAGAAGTAGGCAGCTGCAGAAAATAAAAATAACAAGAGTCTTCAGACAGGGAACTTGGTACTGATCAGGGTTAATGGTCTTGCTTGTTTTCTTCATCTTGGCTCTGCTTTCAAACTGGTGCATTCTTTAGCTACATCTGTGCTGTTAAATGAAATAGGTTAGTTGCTGGAAACCAGATGCCACTGGACATTTGAGTCTAAACCCATAAATTAAGAAGAGATTGTGCTGGCAGTCCATGCAGTTGCAGGAGCGTAGTGGGTGAGTTGTCCTATTTGAGGGTAAAAAGCAAAGGAAGTCTCAGAAGTACCCACTTCCCAAATCTTCTGTACATCTAATAGGGTTGAGAAGGATGAATTGAGCCAATATGAAAAAATAAAAAATCTTCTGCCCCATTATTTGGGAAAAGCTTCTTTAAGAATATTTATCAGCAGGCAAGAAAAGTGATAGATAGCTCAGACAAGCAATAAGATTGTCAGGGATCATAAGCAACAAAGCAAAGTGGTTTAAGTAGTAGTTCGCATACCTCGAGGTGGTTAGCAAGGTCTCTTGATGGTTTTGCAGGTAAACTATTTCAGGCCTTTCCCGTAGACATATTTATGGGTTTTATTTCTTAACTGTGGCACTTTGAGCTAACTGAATCTTCAGGTTTTGTTCCATTACTAGCTAGTGGAGAGAGAGCCTCAAGAACTGGTAGTGAGATGACTATAAAAAGTGGCTGTTGCAGCCATCCAGCATATTTAAAGTAGTAGGAAGCGTCCTCTGTTAAATGATGCATTGAATTTCAACACTGATAATTTTTGCTTTGCAAGAGTAGATTGCCATAAAGTGAGAGCTGAGTATTAGGATGAAAACGATCTCAACTCATCACAGCTTTGCTGCTTGTTTCTTTGCCTCAGCCTTTACAAATATTGTTAAATTATAGCTGAGGCACAAAATAATATTGTAGTGGCTGCTTTGTCACTGTATATAGCTGCATTTCACTGGTGAATTAATGGATGTGTATAAGCAGAGGTGTTCAGTACTCTGTTGCAAGACCACTTAACAAATAGTAGGTAATGTGTCAGAACTGATAAACAGAATTACAGTATTTTCACATGTGTAACTTGTACTCTCTGTACCTCAGGTACACTGCCTTTCAAAAACACTACACTTGAATAAATTCTCACCTAACTTGTCTCTTCAGATTACCAACACAAAATTAGAAGAAGGAAACGGTTGGGATCTCAAATGCCCTAGGGGGGGCAGTTTGAGAGGAGGGAGGATTTCTGTAGTGCAGGCTGTCATCAATGATAGAAACATTGGATTTGGATGCTACCTGCAAGAATGCCAAGATAAATTGAATGCAAGTCACTGTCTGATTTTTTAACTGGTTTTCTTATGATGCAGCTTTAAAACTTAGGCACTGATTTTGTGGTCATGAATGCTGGACTGCCGTATTATGGACTACCCAGCAGTATTGGGGCTGAAAGACACTGTCAAAAGTAGCAAGATCATACAATGTGGGGTTTATGTTGTCTCTCTGCTTCTCTTGCGGCTTTTGTGGCTGATATGATGTGTACTACGTGATGTAGCACAAATGCGGAGTGATACAAGCAGAGGATATTTGATCAAAGGTGAATTTTTCTAGAACAAAATTCAGCCACTGAAAGTGCTTTCATATATTTGAATGAACAGTATCAATTTAAACAAAAGCAATTTATATTTGATCTGATTTTGATCAAATATTCAGAGCACTAGATACTGACATTGCTGCCATGGTCCCACAGGATACTTGAGTGATTTCAGCAGAAGTCCAAAAATGAAAACAGCAGCAGCAACACCAGACTGATTGAAATACTTATTTATTGTTTAGCTTAGATAACCTTTCCCTCACTTCTACTGGCAGACACAAAAGGATCAGCTGAAGAGGCTTGGAAGCTTTTACACCGAAGCATAAATAGGTGCAGTGAAATCCAGATCCTGAATTCAGTATATTTTGCCAAAATTACCCTTGGGACTGAGTAATACCTTGTATATTGAATACTCCTTGAATACTGTGTCCAGTTCTGGGCCCCTCACCACAACAAGGATGTTGAGGCTCTGGAGCAAGTCCAGAGAAGAGTGACGAGGCTGGTGAAGAGGCTGGAGAACAGAACCTATGAGGAGCGGCTGAGAAAGCTGGCGTTGTTTAGCCTGGAGAAGAGGAGGCTGAGAGGAAACCTCATTGCTCTCTACAAGTACCTGAAGGGAGGTTGTAGAGAGGAGGGAGCTGGCCTCTTCTCCCAAGTAACAGGGGACAGGACAAGAGGGAATGGCCTCAAGCTCCGCCAGGGGAGATTTAGGCTGGAGATTAGGAGGAGGTTTTTCACACAGAGGGTCATTGGGCATTGGAATAGGCTTCCCAGGGAGGTGGTTGATTCACCTTCCCTGGAGGTGTTTAAGGGATGGGTAGATGAGGTCTTGAGGGACTTTGGTTTAGTGTTAGATAGGAATGGTTGGACTATAAGATCCGATGGGTCCCTTCCAACCTGGTTGTTCTATGATTCTGTGATATAGCTTCTCTATATGACATTTCTGCACACACAGCCAGGTAAAGTGTAAAACATAGTTTGGGTACACAAAAGAGCCGTGGTTTTATAGCTGCAGTTTTTTATATATTAGGTGATGACCAAAATATGAAAGCCCAATACAACTTCAGTTTCTTGAGGTCACGGTGTGAAAAAATTCTGCATTTTTTTAACGTTATTCTTCTAGAAATGCATTTTAATTACAACTTCTGCATCTAGAAGCCTATTGATCCTGTTAATCTTGCCTGTTAGTATTCATGAGAGTCCTCAAATATTTTCAGTCTGCGCTGTGCTTATACAATTGTAGACAATGTGTGAGAAATTAAGAAAAATCCTAACTCCTGAAGGAACATTTGCACTCAATTTACCCAAAAGTTCTTTAAAATTTCTGATGTCTTAGGGCTGAAATTTGCAGTTAGTAAAGTAAGAGACGTCTTGCAAAACTCTCTAAGCCATCAGAGAGAATTCATGATGACCCTATTAACTAGTAACTCTAAACGTTGTGGACTACATGAAGTAGAAGGGAAGGACTTCTATTCCTCTTTTCCCGCACACAGAGATGCAGTGAATCTGAGGCAGAAATCTAGGAAGACAGTTTGCGAAAGACCCTATCCAGTTTCAAAGGAGTTTGGTAAAAAGGATTGAATTGGTCTTTAGAAAAGCAACACATATTTATGTTTACCTCTTTTACTGTAGGAAAAAAAGAACATTGTGCCATGCCAGAATAACGTACTGTGTTGGATCTGGCAACCTGCAGTCACTGCTGAACTCCAGAACTCTCTCAGAATGTCTGTAGTTATGTCCCAGCCTTTGGCAGCAATGATGCTCTATGTTTGACATTACTGTCGACTCTATCTTGTACTGTCATTGCAGAGTACTGTAGTAGGTTTAAGAAACTGAAATTCTTCACGAGCTTATCCAGGTGTTTGTATAAGTAGTGTTGCGTGGACAGTAGTGATAGACAGAGGAAGTTTTTGAATGGGGAGCAGAATAATACAGATGGGGAGTGGCAAGTGCAGTAAAGGTGCAATTGTTTTGCTGGAGTTTTTGAAATGAAGAACCCACTAATGGAATATTCAACTGAAAGACTAAATCTGTCTTCATCCATCAAATATAATTTACAACCTTTTACTTCTGCTTGTACCGTCCCTGTTGCAAGATGGATATCACAAATACATTTTCTTTTTAATTATATTCTTGTTCATCTCCAGATCAAGAGCCTAATTCTTCCTGTCACCAATGCATTAATTTATCTGCCATTCACCAGTTATTATATTGACTGTTTTTAAAAAACTTGACTTGCACTTTAACTTGTCTGACTGGTGCTAATGGACATATTCTGTTCATTTCAAAGATTTCCTTGATAGCATTAATGGGAGCTGATCACTGTTATCTGTCCATATTCAAAGATTCAAACAGTACTGGTAAAAATAAACCATGGGAAGTAACATCATTATTTGGCTTTCTATGGAAACTATTCTCAAGCTCTGGAAATGGTTCTGTTATCTTAGAAATGAATACAGATCTATTCTGCCATGTCAGCATCAGTGGGTGCCTTCATTCTTTGCTGTATATGTCAGGCATTAACTTACTCCCCCAAGATCTACTCACACTAAGAAAATAAATCACCTTGTGTCTGTAAAACCATTGTAAGGTTGGGTAGCAAATAGACACCAAAGAGCTGCATTGGATCTAACAAACTCCTTCATTGGTGTTTACTGCAGTGTTTTCAGACATTACTTGAGAGTAGCAGCAATAATGTAAAATCAGATTTACATTTAGTTGATTGAGATGGTGTGTGAGTACGAATGTGTCAGTTGATTCTAGGTGGCTTTGATTCTGATTTGTGTCTCTGTGAGAGTGGATCTGCAGGAGGCAGCTGTGTAAAATCTCTGTAAATGAGGGGAGAATCCTAATGACTTATTAAAGGCCAGAGCCAAAACAGATCATACAAGGCTTAGCCCAAGAAGACTTAATATGTTCTGTCTGTCACTTTTGCTCTTCCCTCCCTCCTCTATATTTCTGTAGAAGTAATTCATCACAGCGTGTTGATTTTCAATGCCTGATTAAATATCAACTAAAGCTATTGCTTTTGCTAAGGCATTTAAGGCTGTGCCTGCTACAGATTCTCCTTTATCTACTAAGATGAGATATAATTCTATAGCTTTTCTTTTAGTGAGGAGTTAATATGGTCACTGTCTCCTATCCATGTGTCTTCCTAATGCAGACATGGTCAATGTATTCCAGAGATCAGGAAACATCGGTCTCCACAAGGCCTCCTTACTGCTGCTCATGACACATGCTATTTTTCCTCAGCATATCAGAGATCTTCAGTAATTCCTTGCATTCAGACTTCTTGTGCACAGCTTCCTCTTAGGAAACCACCTGACACACAAACTTTTCTTCTAATACATTTCTGGAGAAAAATAAAAGGTCTGCCCTGCTAGAGCTCAGCCCTCAGAGCTTCCCTGCAGTGTCTTCCAGAAGCCCCTAACTCTAAGAGATACTTCTAGACCAGACACAGGAGCAGCTGGTTGACCACCTCATCCTTCCAGTTGTGCTCCTCACCATGAGGCTGTCCTCCTCATCCCTGACTGTTAAGGATCAGGCAAGGGGAAAGCTGATACATGACATGGGTAAGGTAGGGTCTGAGACTGTTTCTAGGGCCAGGCGTCCTCTGAGAAACAGGTTGTTCCTAATAGTAATATCTTGACTGTTTTGTTGAGGCCATCTGTGATATCCTTTGTGGAGTATGCTGTGTCATCTATCATCTCAAGTTCTAAGAGTCATTTTGTACCAAGCAGTAGTTGATGTGATATGCAGGGTAATGCACTGTGACTAATGCAACATTGTAGTTAATTACTGGTTTGGGCTAATCAGAGAATAGAAATTTAGCTTCTTGTTTGTTGGTCGTCCTGGACTTCAGTAAAACCTTTGACATAGTTTCTCACAGCATTCTGCTTTGGAAACTGTCAACCTCTGGCCTGGACAGGCGCACACTCTCCTGGGTGGAAAACTGGTTGGATGGCCGGGCCCAGAGAGGGGTGGTAAATGGAGTTAACTGCAACTGGAGGCCAGTGACAAGTGGGGTTCCCCAAGGCTCAATGCTGGGTCCAGCCCTGTTCAATGTCTTTATCAATGACCTGGATGAAGGTATTGAGTGTATACTTAGCAAGACTGCATACGACACCAAGCTGGGTGGAAGTGTTGATCTGCTGGAGGGGAGGGAGGCCCCAGACGGATCTGAACAGGCTGGACCACTGGGCTGAGTCCAATAGCATGAGGTTTAACATGGCCAAATGCCAGGTCCTGTACTTGGGGCACAACAACCCCAAGCAGTGCTACAGACTAGAAGTCTGTCTAGAAAGCTGCCTGGAGGAGAAGGACCAGTGAGTGTTGGTTGACGGCCAACTGAACATGAGCCAGCAGTGTGCCCAGGTGGCCAAGAAGGCCAATGGTTTCTTGGCCTGTATCAGAAACGACATGACCAGCAGGTCCAGGGAGGTTATTCTCCCTCTGTACTCAGCACTGGTGAGGCCGCTCCTTGAATCCTGTATTCAGTTCTGGGCCCCTCACCACAAGAAGGATGTTGAGACTCTGGAGCGAGTCCAGAGAAGAGCAACAAGACTGGTGAGGGGTCTGGAAAACAGACCTTATGAGGAACGGCTGAGAGAGCTGGGATTGTTTAGCCTGGAGAAGAGGAGGCTGAGAGGAGACCTCATTGCTCTCTACAACTACCTGAAAGGAGATTGTGGAGAGAAGGGAGCTGGCCTCTTCTCCCAAGTGAGAAGGGACAGGACAAGAGGGAATGGCCTCAAGCTCCACCAGGGGAGATTTAGGCTAGACATTAGGAGGAAGTTTTTCACGGAAAGGTTCATTGGGCGTTGGAATAGGCTGCCCAGGGAGGTGGTTGATTCCCCTTCCCTGGAGGTGTTTAAGGCATGGGTAGATGAGGTCCTGAGGGACATGGTTTAGTGTTAGATAGGAATGGTTGGACTCGATGATCCGATGGGTTTCTTCCAACCTGGTGATTCTATGAGTCTATGGTTCTATCTGTTCATCCACTGACTGCTGTAGATCATACAGAAAATTTGGGTCCAGTGATATCTTGTAAGATTTTTTTCCCCACATTTTATATAATCCATGTTACTTGAATTTTGGTTATGGATCAAGTGAAAACATGAAGTTTTAACCATCAATTAAAATAGTTGTGAATTGTTTTGTCAGGTGTCCTGTATTCTGCTGTTATCCAAATAAGTGAATGATTAGTCATTTTACAAAGTCTTTTCCTTGAGTGAGGCTTTAGCGTTGAAACTGTAGCTGTTTTGGTAAATGAGTTTGCACCTATGTTGAAATCTATTTTTTCCTTTGAGAGTTTTGGTATTCAAGTACAAAGAAATCCTCAAATAAAGTCACAAAACCACATCTTTGCAGCCATTGTCAAATATGGTTGACCTCTGGTAGCTGGAGAGGCAAAAGGTAACTTAAGTCATAACATTAGAATTTAAAAACTGCCATAAATTATATTTTCACTTTGTTCTCTGTGAAAAAAGACCATTTATGTAAACTTTAGTACACTCTGCTACAGTTAGTCTCATTGTAAGCTTTAGTTTAGGGTCTTTGGATTCCAGCAGGTTCCATGAAGTTCTTGACCAGTCTTGCACAGTTTGCACTACTAGTTGTGATTCTAGAAACTTAAATTTTTGTGTGAAAAACCCATAACCAATGAACAAGGCCACAAAAATATTCTGTGACCCCAGTGCAAATATGCAGCTTAAAGATTTCTGGTTTAGATTGTGAAAGAAAGTGCACATAGCCAATGCCAGCAGCAAAACATAAAGGAATTTGTCTGCAAGGAATGACAGTCAGAAACATGAGAAGTATTTAAAGTAACATATTTGGTCTTATAGGACTGAAGTTTTTGTATTCTTGGGTTTTTTTCTGCAGCTGTGAGTGTTACGCTTCTTTTTTTAATGTGAAAGCTTCATTTCTGAGTTAATTTTGTAACATTTAAGTATTTTGATAATACAAAAAGTTCCAAATAATAGGTGACTTTGCAGTAAAAATTGTAATAGCATAAAAAAAAAAAGAAGCCAGCAGACTTAACGAAAAGCGCTGCTTTTTAGGAACATCAGAGATGTAGTGGAGGGGGAGGAGTGGGGGTGTGTGGGTGTAAGAAGCCACACCCAACTTTCCCCATCCTGAAAAGAATCAACTTTTATCCCTGTTGTGATCTTATATCCTCCTTTTCTGACCTCTCCCTGAGCTGAATAATTAATCACAAGGTCACTAAGTGTGAGCCCAAGAGTACTGCAGAATTTATAGCTGGTGCCTTTTTTTTCTTTTTAACTTAGATATTGAAGTACTGTTGTTGTCATAGACTGCTAATTGCTGTGTGACAATTAGCAAATATTAGGCAAGAAAAGAATGTAATTTATTCCAGCGGTAATGTATTTCCACTGTGTTGTGTTAGCTATATTGAAGAACACTGTGAAACACAGAATCCTTTCTCTTCCATATAGGATAGTAAAGGCTAATGCTTTGCACAGGCTGAATGCAGCTGGTGGTTTGTGGCTAAGGTACACGGCCTGGCACTCGTCAAAACAAAACGGTGAAGGAAGAGAGGGGAAAGTAGGATTTGATGGTAATTTGCTTCCATATCCGAAGAAGACAGTCCCATCTTTAAATATCACAAGAACCTGCATGTTTTCAAAAGTGATCAGTGATTATTAAATGCATTAATAAGGTTTTGAGTTCTCAGACTCTAGTGTTTTGCTGGGATCCATTTTTCAAAGGGCCAGAAGCCCTGGTGTTCTGCAAACATGGATTCCTTTGGGCATTTCAGTGTGGATGACCTGAACCTGAGGCATCTGCAGTCAGTGACTGCCTTGGAAAAATCTTGCCCATTAAGGATTAAACCAGATGAGAGTGACAGCAGGAGCAAGTGCTTAGACAGCAGAAAACTGAATTATGTGAAATTACCACTATTTTACAAGCTGTCTACAAACCGATTTCACTGAGTTCACTTTTGATCTCAAACTGCAGTTGTTTCCAAATGGCAAAACCTTTGAGTTCTACTGATTTTATGCTTCAGAAGAAGCATTTTGGTAACTGTGATCATGGACCAGAGGCTGATCCCAGGGTGTGCTCTTGTATCTCCAAATGCAACAAGGATGGCAGATGATGAAATCAGAACACAGTTTGATTTTAGAAATTGTATAGAATATCCCAGTGTTTGTACATCTGAGTGGCGCAGCTGTTAAAGGAGAAAAAGACACTTCCTTCGGTTGATTCCAGCACACCTTGCTCCATGCATCCGTACTCTCTGCTGAAGTGCTGATTCTTAATACAATAACAGTAATACAACTTATTTGTATAAGACAACTTACAGTATCCATGGGGAATTAATGTTCTCCTCTTTGTTGCATTAAGCTTCTTTGGTAACATGTTGCAAAAGGTGTAGAAGAAAATGAGAAGAAAATAACACTTTAGCTATCATTTGAATTTTATTTCTCTTATTACTTGCATTTTGCAGTGCCTGATTAACAGAATATCCCACTCTCTTTCAAGAAGCAGTTCAAACTAAGGATTTCTGAAAATTAGATCATGATTCAATAGAGCAGGGAATTCAGGGCTTAACTCCAGCCCTTGATAACCCAGAGCATGAGTCTGCCATGAAGACTGGGTTTGGCAGCAGGAAAGCTAGAGAATCCTTTCATCCGTCTCAACATTCACTTACTACAGAAGTTGTCTTCCAGTTCAATGTTGACCTTTCAGTTAGGTGGACAAGAGTGTTAGCAGTTTTCCTGGTATTATGCACCACAGCAGAGATGCGGTTTTTTCGATTGATTACATCCTAGGAGTAGCAGATCAGTTTGGAAAAATGATTCAGTGACCTATGTTGCCAGCTCCAAGTCTATATTGAATGTAGCCAGTGTAGCAGCAAGCAAGGCCAAGTTATCCAATATTTTTGCTCTTCCTTATTATTCCTAAGTAGGCCTTTACATTCCTGATGGGGAGATTCTGACTTCTCTGGGTGCCTTTAATACTCCCATGCTTGGAGACTGAAAGACACAGACTTCCTTGTTCCTACAACCTAAAGTATTGCCCTGTGTATTCTTACGTCAGGTTTACATACACATAGTCTCTAAAAGCTTATTGAAACATTGCTTACAAATAAAACTAGATTTTCTAAGACCAGATTAGCTGAGGTAATGGTTGCATGTTTCAAAGCACTTGGTGACAACCGCAGTTTCAGATGGTGCCATTCCTGGCTTTCTCAGTATCATTTGTTCTTGTAGCCTGTGCCATGACTTACCTTTGGGTTTAGCTCTTTGTGGGCTTATGCTGTGAACCATGTTAGGAGGTTGATCCGTATGAACGGTATTTTCAGAGCTTTTTCTTTTTGAGATAAAGCAGGGATGGTCAAGAGAGGGGGAGATTTCAAAATGTATCTGAAAACTGTGATCATGTGTCCTTCACATTACTAGATCCTGTGTTGCTGAGGTACACCTCACAACTGAAGGACTACAAATAACCAATCAATTGTGCAGAGGACTAATTTCACTTGTAGAGAAGTGCTAACTGAACATCTTTTCAGACTGCCAGTTCAGTTGGACTTATGTACAGCTATTTGAAGTCTTTAGAACTTGGGGGTGGGTAGGGGGCAGGAAAGAACATAATCTGTGCAATTACATTTAGATCGATAACCATTGATTAGATTTCTGTAGGTGTACTGTCCTTACCACTGGCAAGCCTTGTTTAGAGCATTTGGATGCTACCTCAACATGAAGAAAGTTTACAGATGACACAAAGCTGTGTGCAAGTGTTGATCTGCTGGAGGGTAGGGAGGCTCTGCAAAGGGACCTAAACAGGCTGGACCGCTGGGCAGTGTCCAACGGCGTGAGGTTTAACACGGCCAAATGCCGGGTCTTGCACTTGGGGCACAACAGCCCTATGCAGAACTGCAGACTGGGAGATGCCTGAATGGAAAACTGCCAGGAGGAGAGGGACCTGGGGATGTTGGTTGACAGCCAACTGAACATGAGCCAGGACTGTGCCCAGGTGGCCAAGAAGGCCAATGGCATCCTGGCTTGTATCAGAAATGGTGTGACCAGCAGGTCCAGGGAGGTGATTCTCCCTCTGTACTCAGCACTGCTGAGGCCACTTCTTGAATACTGTGTTCAGTTCTGGGCCCCTCACCACAAGAATGATGTTGAGGCTCTGGAGCAAGTCCAGAGAAGAGCGACGAAGCTGGTGAAGGGGCTGGAGAACAGATCCTATGAGGAGCGGCTGATCGAGCTGGGGTTGTTTAGCCTGGAGAAGAGGAGGCTGAGAGGAGACCTCATTACTCTCTACAACTACCTGAAAGGAGGTTGTAGAGAGGAGGGAGCTGGCCTCTTCTCCCAAGTGAGAGGGGACAGGACAAGAGGGAATGGCCTCAAGCTCCGCCAGGGGAGATTTAGGCTGGAGATTAGGAGGAGGTTTTTCACACAGAGGGTCATTGGGCATTGGCATAGGCTGCCCAGGGAGGTGGTTGATTCCCCTTCCCTGGAGGTGTTTAAGGCACGGGTGGATGAGGTCTTAAGGGACTTGGTTTAGTGTTAGATAGGAATGGTTGGACTATAAGATCCGATGGGTCCCTTCCAACCTGGTTGTTCTATGATTCTATGATTCTAAATAAAATTTGTTCATTCCCCAAGCCTAATTCTGCAGCATACTGCAGTCCCAACAGAGTGCTCTCACCTGCCTGATTTGAGTCCAAGCTCTTTATATTTTGTAAGCCTGTACCTTGGGTTCCAAGGACTATTTGTGTCCTGTGAAAAAGCCAAACACTTACTGAGGTCGTTATGCCACTGGCAACTGTGTGTTGTTGTGACTCAGCCACAAGTTTCATGTTCTGTGCTTTTCCTTTATTGCAGCAATTCAGTTTTGTGTCCCTGCCCACGGATGTCCTGGAAATAGAAGTTAAAGACAAATTTGCAAAGAGCCGACCTATCATCAAGCGTTTCTTGGGAAAATTATCTATGCCGGTTCAACGCCTCCTGGAAAGACATGCCATAGGGTAAATTTTCTGCTTATGCTATTTTTCATTGTTGTTGCTGGTTTGAAGTCCCTGGTGATATATCATTACAGTGATATAATGATGTTGACGGGGAATTACTAAACGGATAGTTGTATGGTGAATGTTGGTCTTAATTAGAACTTACAGAACTATGGGCCAGACAAAGAATTACTTCTGTAACCTTATCCTTTGCATTTTGAAAGGCGAGAGCTGGCATTTAAGAAGGAAAACTGGTTTGTGTATCATGGCTGTGAATCTGGAGAGTGCAATATTTTCAATTTGAATATTCTTCTAATGTTATCAACAGGCTGTTTTCATGTTTCAGGGAATTACCTTTGGGCTAAAATCATGCCTGATCTGTTCCTCCCCACTTTGATATGTAGACAGTGGAAATATTAAAAAAAAGCATGGCATGTTGTAACTAAATCTTTCTGACCCTACCCTGCTGCCAAGGAACGACCAGTTCACTTTAGCTCATCAGCCCTTCCCAGCTTCCCCTTTGCATGAAAGTCCTGGGAATGTGTATCCTGCCCAAGTAACACAAACCAATTTGAGGAAGATGGATAGTGTTGAGACAAAGCCAAAAAGCTGGCTTTAAACTTGTAATGATTAGAACTTGAGGAGCAGGGAAGGAAAGAGTCATCTCCCAAGTAGAGCATACGCAATGCAGTTTCCAAGAATGTGTATCTGAAAATTGGATCTCAATTCAGCAGAACAGCAGGAAGCTAAGCTTGTTGGAAGTGTTTTTGAACAGCTGGTTGAGAAACAGTTTGTGATATTGACAGCTGAATCTACCACAAGAGACTAAGCTACATCCCTGTTTCTCCAATAGGGAAGAAAGAGTAGCTTTTTTAGAAACCAGATGGAAAAGAACAGCTTGGGGAAGGTAGAGCACTATAACTGATATCATTGGCTTCCCTCTAGATGAGAAGATTTTTCATCATCTTCTGATTATATCTTCCTATTTTACTTCCTTATTGTAAACACTGCCTATCTAAGGTTATACTCTGCCAAGAGCAATGCCTCCGACCTGCACCTAGATCTGGCTTAGTTTTAATATAATGGCTTTTAAATCTTAGGCAAGCTCAACAACAGGTATACACTCAAGTTCAGAAAGATCACAAAAATCTTCAGATCATCTCATCATATGAGTTTCTGATGCATGTGAAGCTATCCTAGTAAATATATTGGTCCCAACTGAAAGTGAACTATGTTACTTCAAAAGATGTATAAATATTACTATTTAGTGAACCCTTTAACCTCAAAAAATGCTTTGCAAACAGCCTCATTTGAGGCAACTGGGAAGTTAATCTCTTCTATAGTTTCATTCTGTTCTGAGGGGTGAATGAAGTGTGGCAAAGGGAGGGACCTGCACAAGGACAGAATGGAGTCATTGATCAACCTTGTCAGGAAGGTGTTCTCCTGATATATCAGCTTCATAGAGGTAAGAGGGGTGGAAAGAGCAGTCATTCAACCAGTTTGAAAAGAGAAGGTGGTAAGCGGGGACTAGCCTGTACAGGATTTTGAAAGAAGGGACAGGAAATGTGAATTTTATGCAGATGGTGAAGGGAAGGAAATACAGAAATGCAAAGTTCTACAGAAGGGTAGTTACAGTCAGATTAGCAAGAAAGTGAAGTCTTCTTACAGTAGCTGAAGTGGGAGTTGTTTGCTTCCCATGTCAATATTTTCATACTCATACTGCAGAAATTCCATTCCAACTGTTCTCTTTCTATATATATACATACGTGCTTGTGTACCCCAGAAGCCTGTCTTATTCACTGACTCAGCTATTCCATTGTAATTGAAGACATTGTCCTCTCCTTCTCTGCCATTCGTTCTCTTGTATGCAAGTCAACATGCCCTCATGGCTGGGTTGAATAGCCTTTGTAAACCATTATGTATTTTTGTAGGACACAGCAGCTTTATCTATGAAAAGCAGACATTAGGTAGGTGATAGTCTATTGTGACGGTATTTTTTTTCTTTCAGTGACAGAGTAGTAAGCTACACTCTGGGTCGCAGGCTTCCTACAGATCATGTCAGTGGCCAGCTGCAGTTCCGATTTGAGATAACTTCTTCCATCCATCCAGGTAATTCTCAGTTTTAACATATCATTTATCTAGATATTTTACTTGCTTTGAATTCTTTCTTCCTTGAAATCTGAATTCAATCCTGGCTGCTTTGGGATTTTAGGTACAGTTATGAGCAAAAGAAAGTGTGTAAAGTCGCCCATCACAGGATGCATCATGACTCACAACTTCTTGCCTGTTCCCCATAGGTTAGAGCTACTTGTGTCTCACATTCCCCTGTTCTTGACTGCTTCAAATACTGGGAGAGAAGAGGGTAGAAAATGAAGTCTAATTTGCTTCTTTGTTACCTGTCATGGGGAAGAGCTAGGTGGGCTGTTAGGTACAGAGTAATCTGCATTTGAGCACATGATAAGCAAAAGAGGAGCATGTAATAGTAGAGATGGTTAGAAAATTTCTCATTTTGATTATTTTCAATTTAAAAAGTAAACAAAATAATTCAATGTTCTCCTCATTCCCTCCCTTTTGGTTTGGTTTTGGTTCACATTACCCTGTAGTTATTAGGAAGTCACTGTCATGATGTTTAAAGTTTGAATTTTGTTTTTCATGTCAAAGTCTCAGTATCGTTACTCATTGCCTCTCTCCAGTAGTGGCCTCTCACGTATACTTCATTAAGCCAACAGTACTGGAAATCGCAACCTGCCCCTTGCTGGAAAACCCTGACTTCTGTCTTTTGACTGTTCAGATGGTATGAAAGCGCCCAAGTTACAGGCCCAAGTTACAGGCCCTATGAGGAGCGACTGAGAGAGCTGGAGTTGTTTAGCCTGGAGAAGAGGAGGCTGAGAGGAGACCTCATTACTCTCTACAACTACCTGAAAGGAGGTTGTAGAGAGGAGGGAGCTGGCCTCTTCTCCCAAGTGAGAGGGGACAGGACAAGAGGGAATGGCCTCAAGCTCCGCCAGGGGAGATTTAGGCTGGAGATTAGGAGGAAGTTTTTCACAGAAAGGGTCACTGGGCATTGGAATAGGCTGCCCAGGGAGGTGGTTGATTCACCTTCCCTAGAGGTGTTTAAGGCACGGGTGGATGAGGTCTTGAGGGACTTGGTTTAGTGTTTGATAGGAATGGTTGGACTAGATGATCCGATGGGTCCCTTCCAACCTGGTTGTTCTATGATTCTATGATTCTAAATAAAATTTGTCTGGCATTTGAGAGGAAGTGGTGCAGATAAGGATCACATCAAAGGATTTGGAGCGGGCAAAGTTTCTGCCTTCCAGGACTGTGAAAACTACTTTTTTTAAGTTCTCTGTTGTGGAGCCCTGTCAACTTCAGCATGGCAGGAAAAATGTCATTAAAACCTTTGGGAAAGCTTCCTTGTCATTCCCATGATATTCCTTCTAATGCCAGTTTGGATTAAAGAGGAGTTGTAAGAAGGTGTTGCCTTCTGATTATGTTTTAAGGAGGCAAGTTGCCACAGGCAGACTTACCACCATGGTAAGCCCCACAATTGTTAAATCCACTGTCCAAGACTGCTTAGAAAAAAAAAAATTAAAAAATCAGCATTTCTACATAGATGCTCAGTTCCTCACTCATTTCATGCTCTAATTTATGCTTTTAATTTTCTCAGATTACTGTGGATGCCTGTGCCCCCACGGCTAAGCTTCTGGTTCAGTCAACAATTCTTGTTTAAAGGAGTAAGTAATTTCTTTTCCTGTCTCATACAGATGATGAAGAGGTCTCCATTAGTGCAGATCCTGAGCCAGCTGACCTTCAGGAAAGCCCTGTGAACAACCCCACAGAGGAAAGCCTCGGTGAGCCTCCATGCATCAACACGGTGACCTCAGAAAGTACAGCTCCAGAACAGCTAAATGGATACAGTGTGAACAGTGTGGATAGCCCAGGGTCTGTCAAACCACCTGAGGAAGTCAACGAAAACAGCTTAAATGAAGAACTAGCAGGAGATGGGGAGGCTGATGCGGTGCCAGTTCCTGAGCCCTTGGAATCCAGTCCAGAAGTGCTGCCTTCTTTGAGTGCTATGGACTTAACAGAGCAGCTCACTCTGCTGGCTTGCATGTCTCCTCCTGAGACTGAAGTTAGGGAAAATAACAAAGTCAATTCTGGCACTCAGGGAGATGATGGCGTCTTGACCAGCGTAGAAACATTAGATATTGATGAGGTGAGTGCAGATGTGCATGCTGGCAAGGACCTAGAGAAGAGTCAGGAAGAAGAAGGGGCTTCAGCCCAGGAAGGGGAAGACAACAGGCTGCAACTGAGGAGCACAGCAAAGAGAAAAAACAGACCATGTTCCCTGCCTGTGTCTGAACTTGAGACAGTCATAGCTTCTGCCTGCGGTGAGCCAGAGACCCCTCGCACACACTACATACGGATCCACAACCTGCTCCACAGCCTGCCCTCGGCACAGATGAGCAGCGATGGGGAAGAAGAACAAGATGGTGGCATTGGTGGGGAGAATGATGAGGAGTCTACGGTCAAGGAGGCATTGGATAAGGAGGTAGTCAGTGAGAGTGAGACAGTGGCAGCAGAGCCTCCTCTGGAAAATGAAGCTGAAGAGAACTTCAGCCAGAGCACAGTGCCTCCTGGGACCTTGGATGAGCAACTCTCTGATTTAAATAATGGGCTGTTGGATGGGGAACACCCCAGGACAGGAAGCGAGAGCGAGTCGAGCTCCAGGCCCAATGGTGACAACGAATGCGAGGCGTGCGACACCTCTTGCTACAGCCCCTCTTGCTACAGCACTTCCTGCTACAGTACCTCCTGTTACAGCACCTCTTGCTACAGCACCTCCTGTTATGACAGTAACAATCGCTTCTCCAGCCATACTCGCTTCTCCTCCGTCGACAGTGCAAAGATTTCTGAGAGCACCGTCTTTTCCTCACAGGATGATGATGAGGAGGAGAACAGTGCTTTTGAGTCAGTGCCAGATTCAGTACAGAGCCCTGAGCTGGACAGGGAGCAAGTGGATGGCTCCTCCCAGTGGCCAGATGAACTAGTAGCTCATGGTGGGAATCCACAAAGAGTCACAGAGAGTCTAGGCACCCCCATAGCAGGTCCAAGCAGCAGAAGAGAAGGTTAGATCCTGAGAATTGATGCGCTGAGCAGCCCTGATTATCTGGATGTCACAGAAGTCATCAGATAATCCAGGCTGCAGATAGCTTACAGTTTATCTTGTACAAATTTGGGGATTGTGAGCTGGGTCAGATATCAGGGAGGGTTGGGTTATTGAGCCTGTCCTTAAAATTCCCAGCAAAACCAAGTAAATCAGTTGGGGATCTGTAAATATGTATTCCTGTAGATATACATGCATCATTATAAAATCAAGATTAGCTACTGTGGTTGTGTGGCAGATCAGCATTATCACATCTACCAACTCATTCCTTATTTACTGGGATTATCCATCACATATCTGCCATGTCTCTGATAGTTGGCAAGAGTGCCAGCTTGTGCTTGTCAAAGGGCTGATATGCTGATTTACACCAGCTAAAGAGGTAGGCTAGTTTCTGTATATGATTGGTAGTCATGCACAGTCATATGTACAGAGACATGCAAATATTTGTCTCTTACAAAACCAGTTTTCTAGTCCTGTGTGTTCCTATTGCCCAAGGATGAAACAAGTCTACCTCAGATTTCACAGACAACAGGGCAACTCAACAGAGATTTATTTTTGCTTAGATGCTTTGAAATTTGAGCTGTGTTGAACAAAATTCTAATCTCCTTATCCTTCTCTAGGGAAGGAACATATTTAAGAAAGTAATTTTTTGTCTTTGTAATTTAGATACTGTTTTTCCCAATCCTGTTACCTTAAATACCTCCCCTTGGTAACTCATTTTATGTTGTAAGGAGTTACATGAATAGTGGTTTTGATCACTCATCTTTTCTTCAGCTGGTATATCATTTTTCTCCAGCTGAAGAAGTAAAAGCAGCAGCAGCAGCTAAGGAGTGAGTGTGCATCAAGGTCAAGAGGTAGCCTTGCATTCCCAAATTCTGAATCATCTGTCTCCCACTATAATTGGCACCAAATCAAAATGTCACCAAAAGAATAATGTACTTGGGGATCACTGGGAAACCCCAACTGAAGTTCTTCTACCTTTTTTTTCTCCGTTCCCTACTTAATGACTCCTGCCTTCTACTGCCACTGCCCCTGCTCCAGCAAAAAGAAAGATATAAGGGTGGCCTTACATACTGGACTGTGTAAAGACTTTGTAGATAGCTGGACCTAAGCAATTATTCACTATGCAAGGCAGAATCTAGCCCAAAGAAATAGATTCTCTGAAGTACACAGAGGTGTAGAAGCCCAATTTCCTTCCATGCAGGTGAAGATCTTCGTGTGTGGGCAGCACTTATGTGCAAGTATACCCAAGGGGATATGCATGTATGTGTGTGTGTGTGTGACTGTGCTTACAGGTTTGGTGATTATTTTGGACTGTGTGTACTTTTGAGATGGGAATCGGGGGAAAGGGGCATCTTCTACGTAAGAATTTAGTATAGGTACAAGTTTGTGCCCCCTGAACCCGTATGAAAGTCCTTGCAGTATTCACAGTGGCTTTGCTTTGCTTAGCTGAGAGAGTATGTCTGAAGGGCATCCTGCCTCCTAACACTCATGGTATCACTGGGGATGCTTCAGTAAATGTGCAGGTTGCTTCGTGACTTGGCAGCTGTTGCAAATACAGTAGATGTGGTCACCTCCATCCACTCCAGGTGACTGATACTACCATGCTTCTGCTGGCTTGCTGTAACTATCTTGACTAGGGGAGAGTCAATTATGGTGAGGTAAGTAAAGAATCATAGATGGATAATCTGGTAGTTGGTGCTACAACACCTGTAGTAACAGCACAGTCTTTAAGCCTATGAGAGATGGGCTTTTAGCACTGAGTAATAACTTATATATAACTCTGCTGTCTCCTCAAAACATGCAACAGATGCAACTGTGAGATACGCCTATACACAAGTGGTTTAATAAGACTTTTAACAGGCCATACGGTATCATCAGAGCACTTTGAAGAGGCAGTATTTTTGTCTAAGTGATTTTTCTCACTTCTAGATGGTGTGAGATTTTTTTTACAGTTTTATATAAAATTGCCTTTTACCTTCTAGCTGTTGGTTGTTTAAAAAAAAAATCATATTTTTTTTGTAAATTTTTTCTTCTTACATTTGATAGCTGTACTTGGGGTTTTTATGAAATGTTTGTTTTTAGGCTGTTAAGATTCTGACTTTAAAGACAGCTAAACCAGCTAGCACACAGTGAACATGGCTTAGCTGGATGATCTGTCTTTTAATTTTGAAGTATCATTGTGTAATATTTCGGTGATGTTGGAAACACTACATGTAATTTTTTCCCTAAGCTGCATCTTTGTGATGCATGTGTATGTTACATTTATGCCATTCAGACTGTATCTGTATTAACAGGCCCACATGGAGCTGAAGGCTATAGTGAGAAAATTGTTATCATGCAATAAGAAAATGTGACCGTTAGTAGAATAAATAGTCCTAGTTCCAAAGTTCTTAAGGCTATACCAAGAATAACTGTTAATTCTGGAACCTGTGAAATTTTAACATTACAGATTCCTTATTCTCACAATTAAGTCTAAGATAAGGAATGCTTTATCATCCCTACTGTAATTTCTTTGTCTCTTAAAGGATGGTATGAACATTGACTGGATCTTAAGATCATTTCAATAGAACATGAGTTTGGGCATTTGCTTAGGTTTCATTTATTTCCTATATAGACATATGCACAATATTAGTGTTTAAAAGCTTCCTCTGCACTGTCTACTGTGTGTCTCTTTTCTTCTTCTTTGCTTCTTCTGTATCTCAGGTCTTCCTTCTTTATCTCAGATCCTGACTATGTCTCACTATCTTTTGTCCTCCTCTTCTATCACCTGTCTCCTACCTGTTTCTGGTTCTTCTCTCATTCTCCCTACTTCCACTCAAGATGGACTCTTTGAATTTTGAAAAATACCTTTAGAAGGGGATGATCTGCTTTGCAGGGACTGCAAAATCCTGTCATTCCAGTCCAGTTACACAGCCACTAATCTTTCGGAAACACAGAGAAAGATCCAAGCAACTTTAATTCTCATATTCCACTGATGGGATGAATGAAAAGTTGGAACCAGGATTTTGCAAGTTCTTGTCATTTTCTGCAGAAGCTTGAGTTTGATTGTACATGCACAGTATTTCTCAGAGATCAAGCCTGATTCTTCTCTCGCTTATGCTTGTGTGTCTATAAGTCCAGAATCTGGCCCATAGTAGTTTAGCATTAACTCAAACCTGAGATCAGAGCCTTGACTGCATTATTCTAATAATGCTTTGGTATACGAGTTATTATTAAAATAGTGCCTGAAAATAGGAATAACAGGAGCTTCTAGTACACCAACCAAACCTATTTGAAAATAATCACTTGTTTTACAGTAGCACATTTTTCTGAGCCACATTGTGAAAACAGTGAATGACTGTCAATGTCTTGAATATCTTGTCCATAGGTGATTGTCCTTTACTCCATAATTCTCAGCCAGTCAGCCAGCTTCCTTCTCTGAGGCCTGACCATCATCACTACCCAACTATCGATGAGCCTCTTCCACCAAGTAAGCTTTAGTTTTTTAATTTATTGCATTTTTTCAGCTTTTCCTGTTAACTCAAACAGTGTAGAGGTCAGTATTTCTTTTCAAATAATCCCATCTGTTCTGTGTGTACGTTCTGCAGAACCCCGGCAATATGCACTTTTGTTTCCCTTATTTGATCCTGACTTCAAGTGTTGTCGTGTTTTTTTTGGACAAGCTCTATAACCTCCCTCAGCCTTGATCCATCTTCTTCCTTAGATACTACAAAATGAAAATAATATTTCCCTTTTTCCAGTCAGTGTGTTTAGACTGGAATGAGTGGGTCTCTGTCGGATGTTACAGAAACCTTACTATAAAGTTTTCTGAGTGGTGTATCAGCAAAGTACTCTTGATATTTCTGTAACATTTATCTCCAGGTATTCCGTAACCAGCTTCAAAGATGGTTTGGGATGGCAGTCCTTGTGGTCTGTCACCTTTGTTTGCAGGTCCAGCAGGAACTCTTTCACTGTCAGAATGCTCCTGACAGGTCCAAATCTCAGAAAAAACAGCAGAAGACTGCTCACGTAGGGTGGTCTTTCTATTTGCTAATCTGTGAATTTTATGTTCATTATGGACAGTCATGGTGTCTGCACTCACACTGGATACAAATGAGAAGGTCCTAAATATCATGATCAATTAGGATACATGTAATATGGGATTTTTACCACGGGATCAACTGCTAGAGGTGTTTTCACTTGTCTCTGTGGCCTTTCCCTTGTGTGTTCCCGGATTAACTCGCTTTTTGCATTAGCACTAAGTGCCCAGCAGAGTGCACTCCATGCCCTGCAACGCGCTGCTGATCACCTTTCAGCTTTGGCACGACCAAAAGCATGCAGTGCCTCTGGAAAACAGCCAGGTGTGTAAACAAAGCCCTGTTCTCTTCAAAGTGCTAGAATGGAATACATGTATTTGGCCTATGATGCCCTTGAAGAATAAGCCATCATTTACCAACTGTGCTGTCAGGATTTGCTAAGATGAGAAGAGCCCCCATGCTGGCATCAGCTGCATGGGAGCATGAATGATTCAAATGCCTTTTTCCCAGTAAAATCTTGTTAGATTCCCAGTGTGGCCAGCGAGTGATGAAATAGGAATGGTTACTTCTATAACAGACAAATATTTCTCTTCCTGACATTTTTACCTTCACTCTTTGTGAAAAGGACATATTCCCCATTAGATGAAGTAATGATAGGACAGTGACCCCAGCTCAGGTAAACAAACAGACTGTGAATCTGTTCCATATTCTTCCATCACCAATTTAATACGTTTTTCCTCTTTCTTATAATTAAACTTCAAAGTCAAGTATTTTTACCATTGGTTTTCACAGGTCCTTTCACAACAGGGTTTGAGGACATGAACAGTAATGTGTGATGATACAATATGGAGGTGATATCCCTTCATAGGATTTTATTTTAGAGTTTGAATATAGCATCATTTTTACAATAAAGGCTGACACCTTAAATACATTGATCTTAATGGACATAGACTGTGCTAAGTTAATTCTGAGGGCAAAAAAAGTTGCACTGGAGAATATCACCTAGGAAGCCCATTTCCAAAAAATTTCCATGAAATTTTAAGGTAGTTTCAAAATGAAAACTATAGCTTCAGTCTAGAAATTTTTCTATCATTCATCGTTACTCTTTCAGTGTCTTCCATGCTTCCTGAATCCTAAATAAATAGTTCTTCAGTTATGTGAAAGGAAGAAATTTTATATTTTAAACTTGAGTTATATGATCAAACCTGGTTTACTTCTCTCACGCAGCATTAGCTTCTATCCATAAGTGGGGTTGAATATAATTTGCCAGTTCTACAAGTTTACTCATGGAGAATCTTCTGGACAGTCTTCTTTGTCTTTTGAATAGTTTTCTGGATAACTTTGTTTCATCATAATGCCACAATAGCTGGTCTCAGACAGGAAATTTTATTTCAGACAGTTTTATTATAGGAAAGTAAGGTAGAGCAGTTAATTATTTATTTAGGAATGTCAAAATGAGCAGTCTGAATGTTAAGTCTTATACAAGATTGACAGAAAATTTGCAGAGTTCATATGTCCTCATGAGGGCATTAATAGTCACCCCTTATTACGCATGTGTTTGCTACTACTGCTGGAAATCCTACAGAACTGAAGCCAAGGAAAATACATGTGCTCAGCTCAGAGTTGGCTTTGCCAAAGGTGTGACTGAACTTGGAAAGGGAAAGACAGTGTATTTACTTTGCCCTACCAGGATTATGGTCCTGCCAAGGAAAAAAAAAAAAGTGATGTCTTCTGGTATAAATGAGAGCAGTTTCAAAGGTTGCTGTGAAATATGGCTAGACCAATGGAGGGGGGGTCACTGGAGAAGAGAACTAGCACTGTCCCACTCCAGTCTGTGCTCCAGCATGCTCTTATTCTGAAGGTTGGATGGAGCTTAAACTATAGTAGTCACAGTCTTATTTTGCCTGAAAAACTAACAGAAGACCCTGAGGAGTTTTGACTGCTTCCTAGATCACCTATGCTCCTTAAGTAGCATGAAGGCGCTTGAGCAGAGCTCAGAAGCAGAGTTCTGTCTGTCAGTTCACCTGTCAGCCCCCTTCATCTCCCTGTGCAGGTACATGTCTGTCTGTCCACAAGTCTAGTATCATATGCATCTGAAAGTGACCTGTGTGACTTACAAGTTGACTTGTGGAAAGTCAGAAAGTGCACCTGCCACCTGCGTACAACAGAAGTATGAGCACTTGCGCTTTCTGACTACCTTCCTGGGTGGCTAAAAGGATTATTCAGCTTATTAGAAATGCTGCTGCAGAGACCAGTTCTGCTGCTGGCTTATCAAAAGCCACGTGACACATATTTCCTAGTATTTTAGCATGTCAATGCAAGTGTCAGCCCATGGTTCCACATCGAGATACCCATAAAGCAATGAACAGCAGCCCTCAGATAGGTGTAGTTCATGTCTGTACACACTGCTGCTGGATGTCTGATACATCCAGCGGAGATAGCCTTCCTGAAGTTGTAATCCCATCTGCGTAATCCTGACCTTATGTTTTCACTGTTACCTCCAAGCTCTGGACAAATGTTATTGCTTCTAGATTTCTAAGTATTATGCTTAGGAGCTTAGGAACTGTAAATTGCATTTATTTAGAGAGGCACTGCAACATAGTATCTAGCCAGTAGTGCACAGGGCTGAACTATGAGAAACCTTTGTTTGACTGTGTAGTTGGGTAGTATTAGTCTTTCCAAATGTCTGTCATTGGCTTCAGACCAATATGACCCGTTAGTGTCTTCTGTAGGCTCCCTTGAATGGGTCTTTAGCATTGCCTACAGGCTTCTAATTGTCCATCAACCTTTATTATTCTCAGTGTGTTACATATAAACTGCAGGAGTGTGGGGTGAGGGCTAGGATATGACTTTTTCAAGACAACAGCAAGAAAAATTAAGATCTTAGTGGTATTAAGAGACATCACATCACCTTTGATCTTACCAAGTTTGTTTCTTTGGGAATACAGCAGATAATGCATAGCTCCAGAAGTACTGTTCCCCACCCACTTTGGTACATCTGTCACCAGTGACAGCATACTCAGCAAAGCTCTGGCCTTCAACCTGCCTTATGTATCAGTCTGATTTCCTTTGATGTATACCTGTTGTACTTAATGTGTTGTTTCTCGCCGTCTTACGTTTTAGACATTGTTTTCACAAAGCTGTGATCTTGTTCTTGAAACAGCTACAACATCCTTTGGAACCTTCACCTGGTGGGAGGAGGAGACAGTCTTCTTAAAATTTCATAGCAATGTTCACAGTGAGAGACACTGAGTGTGTTTGTACCTTTGGTGTGACTATAGGTTTTGTGTCTCTACAGACTGAAGTACATACAGTCAGATCTGAAAGAAATATTGCATGTGCATATGGCTCTTGTTTTTTTTTGAGTTTTACAGAATCCCAATGGCCATCTTTTACATTTTGTGGGATTAACTTGTCAAGGGCAGCCAGCCATAAACTTGAGACAGCCTATGCTTGCCTTGGACCAGCCAGGATAGGGAACTGAGTTTAGCTAGGACTAGCATTCAGGGAATGGGAACTGGTCATGAAGGATAGATTTCTGGACATAGCAGGCAGAGTTACAACTTCAGTCCTACTCTTAGAGAATAAGAGATAAACTACATAAAGTATGAAATCCAGCTGATCCTGAATTTGATCATAGAAAGCTATAGAAGAAGGAATGGACTCCTCAGGGAGAAGAGTATCATAGTAAGAGGATGGGAATAAAAACAAGTGTTTGACCCCAAAGGTAATCACCATATGTGGATTTGTGTGTGAATGTGAGTGAGGTTTCTATATAAACGCATGTAGAAAATACGTGCATGAATTTATATAGATATGCCATCAGCTGATGAATCATGTAGAAATATGAAGCTAGCAAATCTAATTTATATCACTACTCTGTACATTCAAACCAGTTCAATATGTGGATATGTGACTTTGCTAGCTAACTCACTTCTGAATTTCTCTTGTTCCAAACACATTTTTATCAATGCAACCATTTTCCAAAAGCCATCACATAACAAAGAACTTTTGTTTCTCAATCATGGGACAATTTAAACATTAGCAGAAAATAGTATAATGGAAGGCTCAGTATTATGCTGCAAACTTTCAGTCTAGCTGGTATTCATCAAAGCAGTAAATTTATGATACTCGTATGTTCAGAGTGATTTCTAAGGATGTGTCCAACCAGGCTGTGATCAGTTTTCAGGGGAGTCTGTAGTTGCTGTATGATATCCTTTAAAGACACTTTATCAAAAAGAGAGAAATGAAACATGTTTGTTCTGAAACATAACAAAATAGAAAGTGTTAGATTTGCCATATTAGCTCAGAAATAATCGTTTTCAGCTAAGGGTTGGTTCTAAGTAGCTACCTCTACTTGCAAGGAATCCAGCCAACTAATATTACCAATTGTAAAATTATCCAGCCCTTCAAAAAATGTAGCCACTATGCCGCTTGTTTTTCATTGTCTATGGTAGTGAATTCCATAGGCTACCTATATGCTGTGTGTGAAATGTTTATATATATGTATGTAATGTATATACATATATATATAGACAAGCACATAGTATAGATACACATTTGAATATATACTTTGAATATATCACATAATATATATTGCACGCATGTGGATTCTATATATAGATTCTCTCGTGTGTATATACCCCATCTGTATATATGGATGTGTCTGTACGTGTATCTCCCGCATTTAGGTTTTCTGGAAGGCTTCTCACTGACAGCATCACCCCTTCCTTTTTTTCCAACCCTAGATTGGGAAGCTCGGATAGACAGCCATGGGAGGGTATTCTACGTTGATCATGTCAACCGAACAACCACATGGCAGCGTCCCACAGCCGCAGCAACACCAGATGGGATCCACAGGTCTGGCTCCATCCAGCAAATGGAGCAGCTGAACCGGCGGTGAGCACTTGCACCTATATTCCATTAAGATCTGTGCTCCCCTTTTCCCCACACTGCTCCAGTGGCTTCCTTCCTTCCCCAGTGCATTGCATTGGCTCCCTAAGGATTCTTCTTTCCTTTTTCCCCAAGTTCCAGTGTAGACATTACTGTCCTTGCTGCTGACGTCTTTTAGCCTGTGGGTTTGCCTGCTATGGGTGTGTCTGGCACCCAAACTTACCCACATGGGAAGCATTGTTGAATGAAAGATGTTGCAAAACGTTCTAAACAGCAAGAGGAGGCTTTTGGGAAACTTTTTTGGAATGACTCCTAGAAGAGAAGGGAGTGTTTTTCCAAATGATAGAATCACTTCTGATGTTTAACTGTAAGAGTGGTATTGATGGGTCAGCATCTAGTGCTGTGTTGCAGAGGTTTCTTACCTAACTGTTATTGAAGTAGTGTTGCCATATCAGTGTGGCATTTCTGCTCCAACTAATCAGACCTGTTGAAAGGTCTGTCTCCTCTTCCAGGGCAGAGCACTACTCTAATAGGACTGTACACATTCCTAGACATAGACAGATCTGCTTAGTGTTGCATTGGACCCTGTAAATCTGTAAATTTACTCTGATCTGGCTGAGATACCCCTTAACGTGGCACACATTTTCCTTTTGTTTGCCTAGTACGCATGTAGATTTGTGTATCCTTACCTTCTTATGCTTGCTTTACAGACTAGATTTAAGAGGAGTGAGAAAAAAAAATAAACAGTGGGTCAAAAATCCTCTCTTTTTACTTCTGAAGAGGTGGTTTGTTTTGTTTTGGTTTTTTTTTTACAATTCCCTACTTACTGTAATGATATGCTTTCTAGAATAAGACAAGCAAAACTGAAATTATATTCTAATCATAGCATGCAAAATGCCCTAGAAGTTTTTTAGTGTTGTTTTCTTTGCTAAGAGAAAGATCTGCAGCTGCGAGAAGAATGCAGAATTTCAAGGTACTCTTTTCAGAGTGCAGGATATTTTGGGAGTTATTGTATGTAAAAACAACTAGGCCCTGAATGACAGTTAGAAAATTAATGTAACTTCTGGAGAGCAAACCAACCTTTTAAAGTAATGTAAGTTTTGCAATATAAGTTGACATCATCAGCACACTTGAAGAGATTCCTGAAGAATTTCTCCTTTTTTTCACCAAAACTAATTAGTATAGTGGGCATTTCATAACGTGTTATTTCTTGCAGAGGTGAAAGATCCTGCTCAGTATTCACTTTCATGATAGCTTTTCCTCAGGATGTGTCAAGCTACCATGTTAATATTAAAAAAAAAAAAAAACCCTAAAGAAAGTGGATGTTTAACGTAAATTCTTTCAAGGGATTTACATGACTGCTCTGCCATTTAGCATTTGCCTTTAAGACGGGTTTGGACCATGTCAAAGCTCAGCCTATTGGGCAGCCACTTAAGCAAGTCATCTGCCACAAAAACCAGAAAGCTCTATTGTGGGCATGCCTCTGGTTAGTTAGTTTTTTTTTGGTTTTTTGTTTGTTTTTTTTTTAATTGAGCTCACATAAGTGCATCACAACCAAGAAAGAAATTAGTGCTTGTGAGCGTCTGCATAGGAATTATAGGAATTTACCATTCTGTTAGTTGGCACAGGTTAATCATAAAACCAGCTATCTCAGAAGAAACCAAAGGGTAGACTTCCTTGCTTCAAATTTTTATTCTTTTTTATTTTCATGTAGGCTGCCTGATTACAGTTTGATTACACTGGTTTGGTTTGGGAATCAACAGTTAATAAGACTGACATTCTTTGAATCTCTCTCTTTTTAGTATTCTCATATCCAGTTACTGAGTGAGAAGTGTAGAGTGTTTTCAGCAGTGGCATCTCTCTCCTTACCCAAGTCCCATTGGAGACTAAGCACTCTGCAACTTAATAAACACACACAGAAGAAGAAAGCTGATGATTCTCTACACCCTACCAAAGATCACTGTTGATCTCAGAAGCTCTATGCAGAGATCTCCTATTACTCCCAAGCTTGGGAACGTTTCCTAAGATTCTGGTAAAAGAGGTTCATACTGATTCTCTGAGCATTTGTCCAGAAGCAAGTCATTTCTGTATATTCAACCCGGCTGTTATAATTTTTAAACTCTTGTTGTCCTAAAGCAAATTTAAAATATATCATGCGTCCAGATTTCAGAACTGTGAGGGAACCCATTTTTTAGAAATGGTTATTTTCATCACTGTGGAGGATCAGACTTCATTTGAGCAGTCATTCTAGGAATACTGTTTTGTTGTATTTCAAACTTCATAATTTGAAATTTTCATCAGCAAATGCACTTGAGAATCATTTTAGGTGAGGCAACACTAAAAATAGACGTTGCTGATAGAATTAGCAGCAGCCTGAACTTTTGCTCTAACCTCAAACAATATTTGGGCTCAAAATCACTTAGCAGTTCGAAAAAACTTGGTGACTTTTCTTTTTAAACCAATCTACTTGCTTTTCGGCTTCCTGGTTTCATTTCTGGAAGGGAATGGAAAGACCAAAATATTACAAGGAAGCCTGGTATTTCCAGTCCAGCCAAACCACAAAGCTTTGGAAATTCAGCTTGGAGAAAAAACATAGCTGTGATTTACCCTAGTTCTGCTTACTTTCTGTGTTCCAAGCTTCCTGTTAGCTACAGGGCTTGCAAAATTGGAATCCAGGTGTTGGGTAAGCTCCAAAGAGACATCCATACTTCATATTTTAAAGACTATTCCTCATTTTTCACAGCAGTCCTGACTTGCTTACTTGTTAGCAAAGCAGATAACAGGCCTGTTTCATTCAGTCTCTGTTGGAAAGATCTTTTGTACCACATACATAGCTAGACTTTAAAAGGTAATAAGTAACATAAGAGGTTCTAACTGTAATCATTAAGACAACCACAGCACAGTATTTCTAAACCTCTGTTTCTTTGACAAATCACTTTGAAAGGAGACTGAAATTTCTAGAGGCACTCCCATAACTCTTGCACTTTCAGTGTTTTCTCTAATTACTTTAGCATTTTCTGGTATTTATATATGATGATTTTATAGTATTGAGACACAAAAGAAAAGTGTAGCCTTTTGTCAGCATACAACTACTGTTACTCTTTAAGGTTTGACAATAGGGATTTTCTACCATCTAATTAAATTGAAGCTGCAAGGGGTTTTTATGTGTGTACTTATATCCCTTGATTATATGAACTCCTTTTTTTTCCTTTCTGTTGCATGTGAGCATTGTGAAACTCCTCCAGTACTGGAATGGAAGGTTCATTTAACTGCCTACAGTTAAGTGAATAAAAACACTAAATTGGGGTCTAAAACTAAGGGTTTAAAACTACAGTAAATTCATGCTGTTGCAAAACCTGCTATCAGAATTTCCTTATAAAGATGGAACACAGAACCCTCAATTTTTTTAAAAAAAACTTCTAAAGTTGCTGTTTATTGAGCTGTCAAAATATACACCAAATGTAGTTTCAAATGACTTTGAGTACTCGGTGACACACATAGTACTGTAGAAGTTTAGCATAAATCTATTAAAGCTTTAATTATCTTTCTTAATTATCTCCAGCCCTTCTGCTCAAGATTGGGTTGCAGTTATCTATAGGAGATACTCTCTATTGAGAGATGTAAAAACCAAATCCTAACTGCTTGTCTTTAATGATTCTGTGTCACTTTGAGAAACTAGCTCCTGACTAATTTCTAATCCAGAATAAAGTATGCATTAACAAATAAAGTAAGAGAAAGTAAGTAAAATTGGTAAGACAAGCCTTGAGATGAGGAAATGATAAAGAGTGTAAGGCAGAAAAATGAGAGACAGACAATGCTGTATGAGACTAAATGCAGGTAGTAAAGTCATCCTGTTTTATACACATACAGAAATGCAATCCAGAACTAAGGATTAAAAATGTTCAGGTGGAGCAGAAGGTAATTAAAATAATTAAGAGAGCCTATTTGTTTTCTTTTCTTTCTCTTTCTGCTTCTTTCTCTCTGTCCTTATGATTACATTTTCTTTTATCTCCCCATATAAAATGCATTTTTTTCTTCAATGTAAAATACTTAAATTCATAGCTTACAAGCAGAACCAAAGAAGTCTTGACTCTATTCATCTGTTCATATGAGTGAACAAGTTACCTAGAATTGATTCTGCATAGTGTAGATTTGGGACACTCTAGGTTATTCCCACATCCAGATTATATGCTTTGTTCCTGAGCTTGTAAAGTACTTAGGACTAGGTTCATCCCTAGTACTATGATCAGACTGATTGACATCAAGCAATGCAGAAATTAGTTCCATGATTAGTATGGCAATGACATTGTAGGTTTTTTAAGGCATTCACAGGTTTTTATTTAGATTTTTCTTCTGTCTTCCTCTTTACTGTTGTTTGCTTATCTCTGTGTTATTTATCTTTCTTGTTGAACAACTAGTCACTATCAAAGATAAATCATAGAATCATAGAATCACTAGGTTGGGAAGGACCCACTGAATCATTGAGTCCAACCATTCCCATCTATCACTAAGCCATGCCCTTCAGCACCTCATCCACCCGCCCTTTAAACACCTCCAGGGAGGGTGACTCAACCACCTCCCTGGGCAGCCTGTTACAGTGCCAAATGACCCTTTCCATGAAATTTTTTTCCTGCTGTCCAGCCTGAACCTCCCCTGGCAGAATTTCAGGCCACTCCCTCTTTGTCCTGTCCCCTCTCACTTGGGAGAAGAGGCAAGCTCCCTCCTCTTCACAACCTCCTTTCAGGTAGTTGTAGAGAGCAATGAGGTCTCCCCTCAACCTCCTCTTCTCCAGGCTAAACAACTCCAGCTCTCTCAGCTGTTCCTCATAAGGCCTGTTCTTCAGCCCCTTCACCAGCTTTGTCCCTCTTCTATGGACTTGCTCCAGAGCTTCAACATCCTTCTTGTGGTGAGGGACCCAGAACTGAACACAGGATTCAAGGAGCGGTCTCACCAGTGCTGAGTACAGAGGGTGAAGAACCTCCCTGGACCTGCTGTCCACGCTGCTTCTGATACAAGCCAGGATGCCATTGTCCTTCTTGGCCACCTGGGCACACTGCTGGCTCTTGTTCAGTCGGCTGTCAACCAACACCCCCGTGTCCCTCTCCTCCAGGCAGTTTTCTAGACAGACTTCTATCCTTTGGCACTGCTTGGGGTTGTTGTGTCCCAAGTACAGGACCTGGCATTTGACCATGTTAAACCTCATGCCATTGGACTCAACCCAGTGGTCCATCCTGTTCAGATGGGCCTCCCTACCCTCCAGCAGATCAACACTTCCACCCAGCTTGGTGTCGTATGCAGTCTTGCTAAGGGTACACTCAATACCTGCATCCAGGTCATTGATAAAGACATTGAACAGGGCTGGACCCAGCACTGAGCCTTGGGGAACTCCACTTGTAACTGGCCTCCAGCTGGATTTAACACCATTTACCACCCCTCTCTGGGCCCGGCCATCCAACCAGTTTTCCACCCAGGAGAGTGTGCGCCTGTCCAGGCCAGAGGCTGACAGTTTCCACAGCAGAATGCTGTGAGAAACTGTGTCAAAGGCTTTACTGAAGTCTTTGAAGACCACATCCACAACCTTTCCCTCGTCCAGTAGGCGAGTCACTTTGTCATAGAAGGTGATCAGGTTAGTTTGGCACGATCTGCGTTTCGTGAACCCATGTGCCTAATCCCACTGATCCAAATATGGATATAGCACTTGCATTCCCATGTTGTTCACTCAGGTCATGTATTGCATTCTATTCTAGTTTTCTGTGGCTGTTGTATCAATTAGATTATAGCTCCTTGATGTCACAGAACCTACTAGTTTATGTTCCATATGTCCTACCAAAATAGAATTGTTCCCAACAGATGACCATGCTGTATTGTAACAAACACTTTGTGAACACTATTAGCAGCCTTTACCTTTTTAGGGTTGAGCATGTGAATCCTGTACTGGAATAAGAAAAACTGGATAGTACTGAGTGCTTCACAGGAGTGATCCTTACTTCATCGATTATGCTACTGTAATGAGAGGGGGAATGCCTGATCCACCAGTAGTTTTAGATTCCAGATGTCCAGATGGTTTAAAGGGAAGCCTGTTATCAACCAGTAAGCTAAATACCTAAGTTTGACCTTTGAGTCTTCCTTGCTATGCACACTCTATAGCTATTTGTTAGTCATTGCTAAATGCTGTATTTGTATAGTAATGGTTGTCCTAAGTCTGAGTAGATGCATCAACTGAAGGAGAAGAGTCAGGCATGGTCTCTTACTCTGTCGTATGCTGAAGACAGAAGAAGTGGAATAATTCAAAAACAGTGCTGATCGTTAAGGTAGTAAGCACAGGAAAGCTCTTCTGTTGACTAAAGAGCCTTGTTCCTTTCTCTGAATGTAGATACCAAAATATCCAGCGAACTATTGCAACAGAGCGGACTGAAGATGAAGCTGTAGTAAACAACAGGGTGGAGAGAGTTCCCACTGGAGGAGGAAGTGACTCTGAAGCAGAGCCTTCTCAGCCAAGTTCAGGTATTTGGGAAAAAATGCTATTGAGTGCCTTGTTCAGTGCCACTTAGTGATGACGTTTGGTTCTGGGGAAATCTGCATTTTTGCAGGAAACTGGAACTTTGTTGTGCTGGGTTACAGAAGCTAATTAGAAAGAAAAGAAGTTTAGACTTGAAGCTACAGGTTTTAGACATTACTTTGCAGGTACAAATCTAGATACGGTTCTCTTTTAGCAACTACTAAGACAGACAAAGTATTTTTACCTTAGTAGAGGGCTATTTGATATGAAAATGGAAAAAACATCTGTTTTATGTTCAGCTTAGTAATTGCAAAAATGATGCTATCTTATGGCTGCAGATTTTGATCTTGGGGCACTGTTGTTTATTCTCTCTGGGCATGGCTTTTGTGATGACACATTGGCTCATGTGGTCACACCTGCAGTGACCCTGGCATTGAGGATGAAATAAATGTGTTTTTATAGCTGCCGTTTTGTGATAGCTATGAGCTGATCTAAGTGTGGGCTGCCACTGAAGGAGACACAGCACTCAAACCATTATTCCTTGGTAGGAGGCACTTTTCTGGTGACTGTAGAAGGTCAGAGATTTCCCACTTCTACGGGATTTACGTGCTCAGTTCTGCTCCATGAGTAGATACAGATTAAAAGTAATCCCTTTGCATCTGTACTATACAAATCCCCCAAAACATGGACTTGCCAAAAATAATCCAATTACAAGTAAAAGGCATGGTTTTGCAGCACCAACATGCATGTGAGTGGCTGATTCTTGTCACCAAATGCTTTCTGCTGGTGAACACCTCAGGGTGGACTGGGAAATCAGATACCTCTAAAATCAGCAGTGGAAGGAATCAGTCAGCACTTGGGTGACAGTATTGAGCAAAACCATTAGTTGGTAAAACCTGTTGTGGTCACATTGGTATTTAGAGACAGTAGTAAGTATGAAAGAAAGTTTTATAACATATAGTACAGAAAAGCATCCAGCTCATGCCCTGCTACTTTGAGCACTGCAGCACTAACTATAAAGAGGACATATACCGGTTTGCCCACAGGTTCGTCTTGGAAACATAAAGAAGACAGGTACTTTGGGCAGGATGGTGATTTTTTTTTCTTACCATCACTTTAGCAACCATTCACTAAAGGTTAAGTAATAAGCTGTGCTTGCTGCTACATTAATAAGATTTTGTTGACTTTTTTTTATTTGTCCAGAGATTAGGAGAGAAGGTTCCCTTTCTCCTGTGAATTCTCAAAAAATCACCTTGTTGCTGCAGTCTCCAGCTGTGAAGTTTATCACCAATCCGGAGTTCTTCACTGTGTTGCATGCAAACTATGTGAGTAGTTATGATTTGCTTTCTCATGCTGCTGAATTTGGAAACCAAACACGCCACTCTAGACCTTCAGGGAGAATGCACAGTGAATTTGGGTTGCATGACTTGGTGTTCAGTTGTCCTTTCTAAGCACCAGACCAGGTTAGGGACAGTACAGGCAGGCCACTCTAAGGAGACTCTTACTAGGACTCTGCTTCACACAGGGAACTTCCTGATACAGAGAGGCTCATGAGTGTTATCCTTCGAGAATAAGGAGGAACCCTTGGTTTCAGCTGGGTTGATTGTGTTTTCTGTTTTCGTATGAAGCGAAGTTGTTGCCTTTCAAGCCATATTCCTGAGAAATTTTACTCGGGTACCACCAAGTCTCAGGGAAATACAGGGTTAGAATTATTAACTCCTGCTGCCTGCACTCCTAAGAATCAGGTGGACATAATGTGATCAAAGGAGTATTAATTTGAGTCAGTGTAGCTACTTTGGTTAGAAGAAGAATGAAAATTAATTGCCCAAAATCCAAATCTTTTTTTTTCCTCCAATAACTCATCGAGTCTGCATTTTTTTGCAAACCTTGTGTGGAGTGGAAAAATTGTAATGATAGGTCAACCAGGAAAAGCAGATAGGGAAATATGACAAGCAAATGCAGTCCCAGTTTTCTATATCTTGAATGTAGTTCTGTTAAGCATCTACACGTGACTTAAGAATCATCCTTTCTAAGTGGGTATGACCTTCCTTTTGGAAAGGAAAAGAAATTAAAACACTTCAGGAGTTATCCTAGCACAGGTCTTTAGCTAACTACAGGCATAGAGTTTTGGCTCCAGTGCTTTGTGGGTTGAAGCCAGGTGTATATCTCCAAGCTTCTGAGAAGTTATTACCCATAAAATCCTTTAGAGGAAGAGATATATTAACTGATCTGACATTATCTGAACTCGGTTATGGAGTGCACATAATTTCTTACATTGACAAGTTGATATATGAAGATCTAAAGCTGGGAGCAATATCGTTTTCCTTTGACATAGCTGTTTGTAAAATGAGCAACTGATTCCATAGTGATGTAAGAAACAGCTCACACTTGACTGAATCCCACTGAAATAATAAAAGCTAAGAGAGGTCTTCTACTTAATCTTATAAAGTTGTCTCTGAGCACCAGAATAATCCATTGAAGCATCTCTCAAATGGTAGTATAGATTTTACTTGTACAGAAATAATGGCCCACATAACTTTTGGTTTAAGGCAGCTATAATATTTTAACTACAAGCCCCTATTAAAATTTCAAGCTATTAATTAGGCCAGTGAAGTTGTGATTGGAAAATACTGTCTGGCAGTTAGAATTAAAAGGGAAAGGTTGTAACTTTTCAGATATTTTATTTCCATGGAGGGATAAAACTACATTACATTTTTTGTTTCCCTAGTGCAGCCAAGAGATACTCAGACAGTCACTGATCACACATTGGATTAAAATAAAACTTCTGTCATGGTGTGGGCTGGGATCTTAGCAATTTGTGACCGTGAAGCTTTCCTGGGTTATAACCAGGTAATATCTTCAGGACAGAGATAATTTCTCTGTGATTTTATAATATTTACCAGCTCCTGCCATAATTAGGGACCCCGTATTGCAGGGATTATTCTCTTCTCAATGGTACCACCACGATAAATCCTTACAAAATGAACGTAATACTTGTAATAGGTATTTTTGCATTATAGTGGTTAAAATGCATTAAAATTACACAGAAACTGAGAATTCAAAGCTGTTGGATCAGATTCTCCAGGCATATTACAGTTGTGCACACTGGGGCTCACTTCACTGGAGACATGAGTCCTCTGGTGATCTTTTATTACTCTAGTGATTAATACACCCTTTGGTCTGACAAGCAGAACTAACAAACTTGTTTTCTCTAGTGAAATGCTCAGAAGTGTTGAAGATTTTTGTAAGGTTCCCTACCTTGTCAGGGGGAACTTTTTTCCTGACATAAAAGATGCCAAGAGTAGCCTGTAGGTGAGAAAGTACTGTCACCACAAGTGTTCTTTGTGGTGCTCTCTCATTGAATACTCTGTCGCAAGAAATATAATTCATTTTGGTCGCTCTTCTGAACCATGTCAGCGCTAACTCACTCAGACCTGCATTAGGGCATGTTCCTCTAAGAGGTGCATTTAAAGCCCATTGTGAGATACAGCTAGCTGCCTGCAGGGTGGCCTTCTTTTGACTCATGAAAACATCTTCATCTGGCATGTTTGTGGTCATTGCAGAAACAAATTTCCAGTTCCACAAAAGGATTCATACCTTCCAAAAATAGACAATTGAAACTGTCTGTTTCTGACGTCTGGCTACAATTGACCACAGCAAACTTAGATGTGGACATCTGCACTGCAGTTCATGAATCCTATCACAAGCATCTTGATTTGAATTACAGCATAAATACATGTTCACTGCTAACTGTGCATAATGTGTGGGATGTTTTCCCTTCCCAGATTTTATTTCTTCTAAATGTTTATATAAAGTGTTAATCGAATCAAATCAGTGAGATGGAAATGGT
Source organism: Coccyzus lansbergi (assembly GCA_033558105.1). Lineage (NCBI taxonomy): Eukaryota > Metazoa > Chordata > Aves > Cuculiformes > Coccyzidae > Coccyzus > Coccyzus lansbergi. The sequence continues at coordinate 3,919,475 of JAUMJK010000036.1, read as the reverse complement.
TCTTGACTCTAACAGGATTTGTTTCCATTCTTTGGGCATATGTCCCATGAGATAAACAAATACGTTGTTTTAACATAAGAACTGGTTTCCTTATTTCTGTTTTCCGTCTCATAGAGTGCCTATCGAGTCTTCACTAATAGTACCTGCTTGAAGCATATGATTCTGAAGATCCGTAGAGATGCTCGTAATTTTGAGCGCTATCAGCACAACAGAGACCTGGTAAATTTTATCAATATGTTTGCTGATACTCGACTGGAGCTTCCTCGTGGCTGGGAGATAAAAACTGACCAGCAAGGCAAGGTAAGTGTGCCAGCAAAAACAATCACGTGTTTAACACAGCACATCAGGCTACTTGATCATTAAAGGTTCCTTCCTTCCTGACTTAAAGTCAATGAAGGTGTTGCACAGGGGGCCAAACGGACTCCACGTACAAATCAATGTGATTTCAAAATGAAGACCTTTATTAATTCTCCCACACTTCCTTATATTGGGACAGCAGGCCAGAATCTCAGGCAAACACTGATTGGTCACTTTGTTCTTGTAACATGCCTATATTTGGCAATCAACCATCCCACACAAAGTATCACCTGTCTCACGTAACATTGTTTCTAGCTTAAAAACTCCTGCCCCCATCCCCAAGTTACTTCATTAATATAACATAACAGTGTCATTTAAAGCCTTTGTGGCCTGGCTGACATGCCCTGCCAGAATACTTAACGAGACAATTCCCAACATGAAGGTTTGGTTTAAACAATACAAACAGCAGGTTTATTTTAGAAGCAGAAAAAGCTTCAAGAGCAAATGTTTCAAACCATAGTCATGATCCTCTAGCTTTCAGTGGACTTGCAATGACTGCAAAATTTGGCTTAGTGTCTTTGCCTTCAAAGAGGCTTTGCTGAGTGACTTCTGGAGTCACCTAATAGGCTGAAGTGATATTTATTGGTAATTTTATTCTAGTCTGTCTTGTTTATTTCATGGCTATTAGACATTATTTTGACCTGTGTAACTTCAGGTATTTCCAAGAGCTATTCTAGCTTTACTTAAGAAAGTGTGTCATTTGCAGATATGTTCCAGAAACTGTGCCTAAACAGGGTATTTCACAATTACCAGTGGTTTTCACTTTCTGATCCCACAATACCATCACAGTATTAGCAATCTTCTTACAAAAAAAAAAAAAAAACACCCCAAACCAACATTGTTCCTGTGTGTTTCAGTCTTTCTTCGTTGACCACAACAGCCGTGCTACCACTTTCATAGATCCCAGGATCCCGCTGCAGAATGGTCGTCTCCCTAACCACCTGACCCACAGGCAACATCTTCAGCGACTTCGTAGCTATAGTGCTGGAGAGGTAACAGTGCTAGTATCAATACAGTTAGTTTTGACAGTAATCTGCAGAATTAAAAGCACTTCTTAGCTTTGAAATGTTTTTAAACATACTGTGTTGTGGATTTTTATCTTCCAAAGGAAATAAGGATTTTTTTCTTTCCAGAGAGTTTATCTCAGAGCTTTCTAGTAATAAAGGTTTATATTTTGACTGCTTTCAGAATAAAATAATGAGCAAGTAAAAATAAATAACCAAAATTAAACAATGGCAAAACAGATTTTAAAAGCAGAATCCTAATCTTGCTTTATTAAAGGGAAATCATTCATTATTTTTATAGCCTGATCCTTAAGTGGCATCATATCTTCCTTCATTCCTTGCTGTGGCACTGTGCTTTGTAGAGATTTACTTATAAGATGTAGCAATGTATGTTGAGGTTTGCTTCCCTAGTTTTCAGTAACATTGGAGATCTTTTCTGTCTATCATGGGGATGATTTTTATCACTGAAGGATACAGGTAGGATTGATAGAAGCATAAATCCTGCCTTTGTATCATGGATTTAAAGAGGAAAAAGCACCAACAATCAAATTCTTCATATAGCAAATCCATATAGTTGAAGAGTTGTAAAGACTGAAGGTGGATAGCATAGATGAGTTATGGCCATAGAATCTTCCAGAAAAACATCAAAATTGTGAAATTATCATTAAAATGTATTGCAACAGGACCAGTCTGAACGCCAATCACTGCCAAATGGGGTTAGGGTCAGGACCCTGCTAGAGTATGACATCAGTACTTCAGGACCTAAAGAAGACTAGACATGGGTAGCTTGGGTAGTTTTTCCCCATCTTGAGTGAACATACAACATATTTTCTGAAGACAGAGTTGTATCAATGTATCTGTTTCAATCATGTCTTCCCACCAACTTAGCAACTTTTCTCTGCCAAATGCCTGCAGTTTAGTGTTGCTATTGTGACTTAATTATTGATATGAATGTGAAAGTCACCTGCTGATGATTCATATTTGGGCCCATGCTTGCCTGGAGCTTGCTTACAAATTCACTGTGTTAGTGACAAAAACCTGGGCAACTTGGATGACATAAGCCCAAAAATACACTTGGGTTTGCAAGCACTCGCAAGGTTGGCAAAGAACTATTTGCAATAAACCCAAAATATCAAGTACAGGGAAGGGAAGGAAAAACACTGAATACTTTTGAAAAATGATTCTCTGGGGAAGTTGTAAACTGTTCATTGGAGCTACTGATTTGCATGATCAGCCAACGAAGCAGGGCTTGCTGTCTAGGGAGCCATCAGCTCCTGGGATCTTCATCTTGTTGGCTAGGTGGCCTAGGTTCCACAATGTTTCTGCACCTTTGTCAGAGTCAGTAGCTTCCCCTCTGGAAGTATCTGCTGCTCCACTGAAGGACTCCCATTGATTTCCAAGGACTTCAGATCAGTGCCTAAAAGCCTACCATTTGCAAGGAAAAGATTCAACTGTTTGCAACTCAGCCTTTTTTTTTTTTTTTGAAAAAGCTGCATGTGCCATGCCATTTCTTCTTCCAAGTATATTTGGATGTGCTTTTGTCCTATAAATCGTGTCTGTAGGGATACATTTGAGGCTTTGTCCTGACTGTCTGTCAGGTGCCTGCAGTGCAGCTGGTTTCTTTGCTGAGCAGGCTGTGCGGCCTCTGGAATCTGTCACCAGGATAGTATGAAGGGCCAAGAAAGACAACCACCAGTTTTGAACATTATGTAGAGATGTCAGACGAGCCTGAAGGAGAGCAGAACAGTGCACCTTCAATTATAATTGTTTGCATGTGCCAGAGAGAACAGACAGAAAACAGGCAGGGTGATGAAAGGAAAAACTTTACTCCCACCTTGGCACACACAGCTGACATCTTGCCCAAGTACCCAAATGAGTTGCCGGAATATCATTTGGATTTCCCAGGGACTTTGAGACAGAGTAATCACCTGAGGCAAGAGCAGACAAAAATCACAGGCAGATGAGCCCAAAGCGGGGAAAAAAATACCCCAGCATCACATACTCGGTAATTGCTCTTCGCCGAGGTGTAGAAGAAATTATTATTTTTCTAGGAAATTGTGATCTCAGTACTAAATAGTGGACAAAAAAGCAAATGTAATGTCTGGGGTTCTTAGAAAATTAGTAGAAAGATCTGTTTCATCTAGGAGAGGACAGGCATTACAAGAACTAAGTTTTGGTAGTAAAAGCTAAACCAGTTAAAGCTGAATAAAACACAGTTGAAATTCACTGAGAATAGTGGGTATCAGATCTCCATTTCTTCATGCTTTCAGGCCAAAATGTAGCACAAAGCCAATTTTGTCTTAGTCACCAACAAGTCTCTTAGCTCCTTGGCCAAAGGCAATATGTAGTGAACAGGTTGTAGTGTTAAAGTAAAAGTGGTGATCGCCTGCACTCCTTTCTATGACATCCATGAATCTTGTAAATCCTTCTGGTCTGTCAAAATATGGCTCTGATTCCTGCCTAATAATCTGTGAGGTTGAATACTATACCTTGCAATAGTAATAAAAAATATGATTTTCAGTATTTCAAATGGACTTTTAAAACTCCCTTATGAAACTGGAATATAAAAATATGCTTTGTCAAACATGATAGTTTTCATTGGTTTATGATATTTAAAATACATTCTCAGTAGAGAATAATAATAATAGGAGTTTCACAGCTTCTGTAGAAAGCTGGCCATTGCTTCCAGGTACTTTCTTTTTAGGACCTATCCCAGCTGTTAACAGGCCAAGCAGAAATTAAGACTGCTCTTTTCCCCTTAATTTGTTTACAATGCACTGTTGGAAAAAAATATCTGTGCACCTAATAGGATTCTATTTCCTTCTCCCAAGAAAGAAGGCATCCATTTTATAATTTACTCTGTAATATTTGCGCTTTTTTCATTTTGAAATATCCTCCTAAATGAAGAACTTCACTAAAAATATTTGATATTCATCTGAGTATATTCTTGGTATTAAATGGTATTATATATTAATTAGACAAAAATCCTAGAGATTCTTTAAGGGCGTCAGTCTTTCTACGAGAAAAAAGTGGTTGATGCTATTCTTGGTTACCTGATTTTTGAAAGAAAGTTCAAGTATCTATACTGGCCATTACTAACCAAAAGAACATAGGTCACTAAGTGCTTAATTTCCTTCTGCCACTGCTATAGACAGAACAAGTCAGAAGCGCCTTCTGTTCCCTAAGCAACGCTTAAGGACTTTCCATCTGTAAAGGAAACCAACACGTATGATTACAGGGTAGAGATTTTAAGGACAAAAAGAAGAAAGAAGCAGATATCATAATGGTGTGGCAAGACTTCCTGGTTAGCAAGAAAAGCAGAGGAGGTGCTAGGATATAGCACTGTATAGATCTCCTTACTGATCCAGACCACAATCAGGCAAGCAGCAGGACTCAAACAGGCGGTGATATAAAACCTAGGAAAGGGTATTAGATCAGTGAAAGGCTGATGTGATAGTTTGGACTCTCCACTGTGGTTGCAATATTCCAGGATCAATTGCAAAGCTGTTAAACCCTGCCATAAACCTGTCAGATTACCCTGCACTGAGTGAAGCAGGTCATCATATCATTAGAGGAGTCACTCTTTTTTTTAATCAGTGAATAATGTGTTAATCTAAATTAAATTATTCAATCATCAAAGTCAAAGCAGACAAGGCAGTGGTGATTAAACACTGAATCGAAGCAATCAATTTTACTATATTAACTAATAAATTAGAAAGAAGAGTGTTAGCAAAACAGAAGTTAATTAAACAGCTGGGAGTTTTGCTTTTCTGTTGCCAGAGAAAAACTGTTTAGAGCTGTAAATGTGTAAAGGCCATGATCCAAACACAGCATTAGTGATGCCTAGTGATGGTGATAAGTACAGCACCACAAGTCTGTGCAGTTTATTATTTTAAGGTGTGTACATATATAGGTACTTACAATCTACAGGAGTTTAGCAGTTAAACTTGAATTGGGAAGAAGGGTAAGGAGAAGCAAAGGTTTCTCTTCACCAGCTCTGGACAGATTACCTTTCAGAATTCTTGCTTCAGGAGAAATACGTTCAGGCACACAACTCAGCAGCACAGGAGAGGTAGCCAAAAGAAAAGGAAAAAAAAAAACAACAAACCCAAATCAAGTGACAGGTGCCAAGGGAAAAATCTAGTCACAGGCTGAGCAGAAGTACTATGAAGTTCCCAAGAGACAAGCAAACACCAGCTGGTGTTAATTTTTGTGGGAGACATGTATTTGACTCCTGTTACACCTCCCTTTCCCCCTTCCTGCCTTCTATTCAGTAAATCTGTGTAGCAGAAAGGCACTTTCCCCCTTCCTGCCTTCTATTCAGTAAATCTATGTAGCAGAAAGGCCACAGGATTTGTCTTTGCCAAACATGGGTCAGAGACCACCCTTAAGAACAGGCTCACCCACTATCTGCACTCAAAGGTGAGAGGGATTGGACCAAGGTCAGCGTATCAGTCTGTTAAGTACTGTGGGCTTGCCAGTTCTCCCTGACACTAAGATAATGCTTGTAGTCAGCAGGCATATACCAAGATAAAAAGTGTACAAGTGAAATCATAACTGAATGATGGAGCAAAACATTTATCATGGGCTTTCCCAGCGGTTTGGTGTTTTCAATTACAGCATGTTTTATTAGAATCATTAAGATTTTTCATTGTTTAATGTATGTATTGACACGTGTCAAGTGCATTGATGGATATCTTGTTACATATAAATGGTTTATGCTTTATGTGCTCCAAAGGCAATTTGCCAGTCACATTTTGCTTCTTGGTTTTCGTTTATATCCAGTTGGATGACCTAGTATTTGGCCGTACCACTGAAAATGGGTTGGCATCATATGCTTGGATGCAGAGCTAAGCATTTAATATATTGCAGTAGGGGCAATTTCATCCTGAAGTAGTTGCCAAGTACTACAATTCATGCACTGAGAAAGGAGCAGCTGTTAGCCCAGCAGAATTCCTAATGCATCTTCTCCTGATGCAGAGTGTCCTCACACTGATTTTGTAGCAGTACTCCTCTGTTGGTTTCACTGTGGCCACATTCTGGAGGAAAATGTATGAGAGAGAAGTGGGCTCCCCTCAACTTGCACAAGTCCCCAGAGAGTTACACTCCAAGTAGTGACTTACTGAAGACAGCTTGCCAGACCTGACCATATGGCTTTTAATATTCTCATACCTAAATGTTTTCCCATCTGCCTTCCTGACATGATTCCATTCACTAGGTAGGTACTGTGGTTCAGACCATGGCATTCTCTAAGTGCCTCAGTTAAGCAGTAGTGATAAAGCCTGTTGTTACTACTCTTTTATCAGCTCTTCTGATTGTATTCTTTTTTTGGTGTATACAACTCAGTCTTTATTTCTGGTTGTGCAAGTTAGGCAGCCCCTTTTGCGATATAGCCCTTTTTGTCCTGCAATGTCAAGAAATATAACTTCCTTGTGTTATTTCCAATATTAATTTCCCTCCAACAGTGCTGAGTGAATGTCTTGCAGTGTTGTGAGGTTTTTTCTTTTTTCAGATTAACATCACTGTAAAAACCTCAATGTAAATGCACTTGTACTAGAATAAGAGACTGTATGATGTTACAGAGATTTTGTTTTCCTTGAACCAGAGAACTCCATGATTGCAATAGCTTTATGAACTTGCATTTGCTTTTGGATTCTGGTGCCTTCACTGCAGTAGTGATGGCTGTGGATAGTACTGATTATTTGGAAGCACAAAAATTCCTGCCTTTTTGATGTTGGCTGAAGTATAAAGCTGTAATTTGCATCCAAGCTTCCTGTCCTTCAGTCAGTCAGCATTATAGACCATTCCGAAGGTCACAGAAGTAAAGATTAGAAACATTTTTACTGAGCTGCATGTTACAGATGGTCAGTTTTGATCATTCTATCTTCTTCCTCTGATGTTGTAGGCCTCTGAAGTCTCTAGAAACAGAGGAGTTACTCTGTTGGCCAGACCAGGCAATAGCCTCGTAACAGCGATTCGAAACCAGCACCATCACGAGACTTTACCTCTGGGTAAGCCAAGTTTCTCTCTTCTTTTCAAAGCAGTGCTCACCGAGATGGTTTTTAGAACTTCTCATCAACCATATGTGCTGCTTCATGTTCGATCAAGTACTTAGCTTGATCTGGCTTAGGCTAAAATTCCCAAGTGCAATTCAAGTTGCACATTAAGACCTACAAATGATGTTTGCACCAGACATCTAAGAAACAGGATTCTCTCTCCAGGGCTTTTTAAGTTAAATTCACCCAATGTTGTTTGACAGTCAGACTTTACATGTAGCTCTTACACTTGCAGCACTGTGAAATGGCAGCAAGCCCATTTGCTTTAAAGCTTGTGACACTTTTTGATTTAAACTTTCTCTCCCAGCTTCTGTGGATTAAATAGAAAGTTGGGTATTTTTTTCAATTTTGGAGGAGCAGCAGAGAAAGCTTACAGAAACTCTTGACCCAAACAAACTCTTTGGTAGGTAAATGTTGCTAATTTGATTTTTGGAAAGTGGAAGTGTCAGGATCCAGAGCAGATTTAAAAGATCACTGAAAATGAAAGAAAATTATTGTTCCAAGATGTTTTCAGCATCAAGTTGTCTTGGGAAAAGCTGCTGCTATCACCCACCACAGATTTTTCCTATTTTTGAAATCCATGGGAATTTTCCCCATTGATTTACTTTCCTTGACTCCACGTGAAACCTGGCCTGTTAAATGTTTTTAAACTAAAAGATGGTAGATTCAGTCTAGAGACAAGGAAGAAATTTTTACAGTAAGGGTGGCAAAACACTGAAACAGGTTTCCCATAGAGGTGGTAGAAGCCCCATCCCTGGAAACAATCCAGATCAGACTGTTAAGGGCTCTGAGCAACCTGATCAATCTGACAACATTCCTGCTCACTTCAGAAGGCTTGGACCAGATAACCTTTAAAGGTCACTTCCAACCCAAACTGTTCTATGATTCTTTGTTACCCTGTGCCTCACTGGCAGTGCAGTCAGCGTGTCCATGGGCAGTCACAATGATGTGACCAGACCCCTCAACAGTAAGTAAAGACTTAATTTTTTCTTTCCCTTTTCCAGCTTACAATGACAAGATTGTTGCATTTTTACGCCAACCCAACATTTTTGAGATGCTGCAGGAGCGTCAGCCCAGCTTGGCCAGAAACCATGCACTCAGGTATGGCTTTTTTTTCGAACTGCTGAAATCAAGTTCCAGGAAGGGCTTCTTGTAGTGGAGGAAAAACTAATTCTAGTAACTGAAGTGCAAAAGATGAATTTGGGCCCCATTTGGAACTGTCACCATGAAACAGTATGTGTGGACCACCAGATACTATATAGTTACTGTAGTTGTTTTCCACAGGCATGCTGGAAATAAGAACAACTGAAATAACAATGGAAATCTAATTTCCACTCTTAAGTATAACTGAATAGCAGAAACTCTGTCTTCACTTACAGTTACCACTTTGCTTTTCAGAAGGTAGGGTTAAAAGTGTGTTTGGATTCAAATTAGCAGCAAAACCCCAGTAACTTCAGCAAAACCAAGATTTTACCTCATAGTTGGAATTACGGCCATGCCATGGATATATCACCCTAGATTTTGTAAAGAAATAGGAACATTGTGAGGTAGATTGTACTCTGTTCTTTACTCTTTTTCACTTATGACTTACTGATAGCCCTTTCCAAATTAATAACTAGTATCTTTCTTATGCCCATTCCTTTCCTATTAGGGATGAAAGAAAAAACAGAACCAAAAACCAGTATAATTTGAATTCCTTCTAATTCCAAAGGTTAAATTAATTGTTCCGGTGAAGAACCTAAGCTGGCTTTAGTCACTCTCAGCAACATCAGTGTGCATCAGCTAGGAGTTTGACCAAGAATTTAGCTTGTAATAAAATTGCAGCTGCAGGACTGGTGAAGGAGAGAAGGAAGAGCAAGGAAAGGACCTTAAAGTTCCTGCAGTGCAGTTTCTGCTAAGGGTCTTACTGACTCATTTTTTACCTGTAGGGGCCAAACAAAGAGTTCTTTGGGTATAAGGATTAGGCTTCTTCCTGGAGGAATTAATATATTCAAATAGATAAGGGAGACAGCATGAAAAATGTTCCCACTATTCAAGATGTATGTCACCATAAATGAGAAATTTTTATCTTCACCATCAAATTATTCCAGACTATTTTCTTTTTCAGCTGTAATTGGTATTCTCATTTCTCAGAGAATAGATGGTGCTTTTATGTCCTTTTGAGCAGAGAACAAAACTGTCTCATGATAGGGACTAGACAGCTTAGGCAGTACGTAATGAGATTTGTAACAGGATATTGAGCCCTTTGCCTTCAGGTCGTTGCTTTGATTATACCTTAAGTCAGGAGTGATCCAAAGCTACTGTATAATGCTCATGCAGCAGGTCTTAAGCAAACTCCTAGGAGACAAATTTCAGTCTTTTACAAGGCTTGATTCTGCAATATATTGCAGCCCCACCCAGCAAAGTACTAAAGTACATCCTTGACTTGAGGTACAACGCTTTGGCGTGATGCTGGGATAAATATTCTTGGGCACTGCAATGCTTTAGAAACACACTGACAGATTGGAGTTTAAATCTGTATCTTTTACCATCCTAATCATCTGATTAGCATTCATTTAAACAACAAAATATATGATTGTATGTAAGTATTGTATAACTTATGTGTGATCAATTAATATTATCAGTATTATCAGTATCAATTATATGGAACTGGAGTTGTTTAGCCTAGAGAAGAGGAGACTGAGGGGAGACTTTATCACTCTCTACAACTACCTTAAAGGATGTTGTAGAGAGATGGATGCTGGTCTTCCAAGTGATAAGTGATAGTACAAGAGAGAATGGCCTCAAGCTGCACCAGGGGAGGTGCAGATTAGACATTATGAAAAAATTCTTCACTGAAAGGGTTCTCAGGCACTGGAACAGCTGCCCAGGGAGGTGATTGAGTCACCATCCTTGGATGTATTTAAAAGATGGGTGAATTAAGTGCTTAGGGATATGATTTAGTAGTGGAGTAATATGGCTGGACTTGATCTGAAAAGTCTTTTCCAACCTCGTGATCCTATGATTCTATAGTATGTTACAGTGTTATTTGCCAGATACAAATTACAGAGGTAAAGGAAGTGGTAATATGTGAAATTCTGTTAACAGAAGGTGGTAGATGAGTAGTAGCCTTAAACGAAAAGTTTGGCTGTTAGTGACCTTAACTGTAGTGCTACACATGAGCTTGGAAACTTTTTTCTAAAGTGTGGTATAAATTGTATTACTTTTGGATCAGGAAACTGAGTGATATACATAGGTGCATTTTTTTGCAAGTTTGTGAGATTAGAAAATTAATCAGGCAGTTAGGATGCTTGCCATTTTTATAAGGAGAGAAACAGAAACTGGCAAAATACCAAGGAATAATAAGGCTATGTGTTGTTCATGCCTTGATAATGGCATGTTTTCTTTCTTCTTCATTCTTCTCTTGTTGATAATATCATTTATGTTTTAGGGAGAAGATCCATTACATTCGGACAGAGGGTACACATGGGCTTGAAAAGTTGTCCTGTGATGCAGATTTAGTAATTCTGCTGAGGTAATCAATTTGATCAAAAGCATAATGTCATTACTTATGGTACCAGTGAAGCTGGTTGGCTCTTAGCATTGAAAAGATTTTGTTAGATCTTCTACATTATTTGTAATTAGGTTCTAGCTACTTTTGCTTAGCACACATAAGGACTTAGTTTATTGTCTTGGTCCTACATGGAAAACATTTCATTACCCAGGTGCTTGGGTAACTGTCTAATGCAAGAAGTTTACAGCTTATTTCCATCAAGTTAATCTAAATGGTCAAAGAGTTGAGCTAAAAGAAAATGTATGACCTAAGAAAAAACAAACAGATGTGTGTTGTCTTTGCTTCTTGCTTCTAATGTGTTGAAGTTGTCCCTGTTTACTACATAGCCTCAGATCTCTGCTCTCTATCAGCAGACTAAGCCACTGCATTAAGATGAAATGTCTAGAAAAATTAATTTTGTTCTTCTTTGTTCCTGGTGACTATACCTGATTTGGAAAACTTGTGGATTTTATGAATCCATGAGTTCAGAGATGTACCCAAACTTATAACAACTGTGGACTGGTACCATACTGCATATTTACATTCCTTCACGTGATGAATGTGAAGCAAACCTCTCCCTATAACTTTTCCCATGCAGCCTTTTTGAAGAGGATATTATGTCCTACATACCACTGCAGGCTGCCTTCCATCCTGGTTACAGTTTCTCTCCTCGCTGCTCGCCCTGTTCATCACCCCAAAATTCGCCAGGTAAGGTGGTGGGGAACATAATAGAAAATCTTGCATTTGTGGTACTTCTCCTAACAAATACAAAGGGCCAGATTCACAGCCAGCCTCAGTTGCCAGCATGCTAACTCTGAATATGACTTCAGCTGTTTTTTGCTGGCTTGGTTGTCGTTGTTTTTAGGTATCTGTTGAAATGTTAGCACTAGATGAAGCATACGGATCAGAAATTGCCCATATGGAAGAAGGTATTTTCTTGCTTTTTATATAGTTGGGAAGGATTAGAATAAGAAAATGGTGCACTCCAAACATAACTCAATGACGTGGAAGCACATTCATGTTATGTGACGGGAGCAAAGAGCAGCTTCCAAATCAAAGGTGTATTCCAGTGCTTCAGTATTTCTGTGAAGGTCAATATCCTCTGCTTGGTGTTCCAAAGCCTTCACTTCTTCTCAAGGCTAATCTGTTTTGAGACCTGAGGGGATCATCTTGATCATGTAGTCTGACCTGTCTTCAGCCCATCGACTTAGGTTTGACAGGAAATGTATTTTCCAGAAAGACATGCTGTCTGAGAAGGTTATTTCCAGCTGTGGTATGTCTCTGTAGTTATAGTTTATGCAATAGAAATTTGAGGAGCTCATGTCTCCCTTTTGCCAAGATAAACAACCCCCACCACAGTCTCACTGCCTGACTGCATCCAGTGACCATTTTAAGGGAATCGACAGAAATGTGACCTGAAGAAAGCTGTTTTTGGCTGAGCTTTTTATACATTGACTTAAATTATCTGATTCCGAACAAAACTGATGGACAAGATACATTCAAGTTTCAGAGGTGACTGTGGAAAATTAGAATGTTTTTGATGTGAAGAAGTTAAATACTGAACCCTTGTCTATAGGAGGGCAGTGTTTTGTCAGCATGTCCTGTTTTCATTAATAAGTTTTAATACCATTGTTAATACAGTTCCCATCCTCTGCATCAGGACAGGTCATAAACAAGTCTCCTGCAAAACAAAATCTTAGTATTTGGCAAGAACATGGCTTAGGAGAATGTTAAAAGAATTGCACTGCTCTTGTGAAAACACAAGAAGAGCAACTATCCATTTCCAGCAACATACTTCCTGCTTGCTTATTTCTGCCACTGGTTATATAGCCCACAAGAACACCCATTCTCTTATGTCCTGGGGGGGGAAAGAAGTCTTAGGAGAAGAAGTGTTGCAAAGGATTCTCTTTGCACCACATGCAAGTATGGTTTTCTGATTAAACTATCAAAGAAAATTAATTATATTCTTCCCTTCTGGCAGCCGTGATACTTTGTATTTCTACTAAATGTGATTTTTTTTTTTTTTTTTACTTCCTGTGGAGGATTTTTTGCTGAATTTCCCATAAAAGGGCTTGTTTTTATTGTCTTCTGTAATAAGATAAGGAAATGGGATTTCATGGATCCATTTTTTGGCCCTTTATGGCATGGCATTTGTTCATACAAAAGGACAGATCTGCTATATATGTGAATCATAAGAGGAAAGTGTAGCATTTCTTGCTGGCAGAAATCCTTGATGCCACAAAGGGGTTTTGTGTTGATAGCTGGAAGTGTTTAATACACAGTCAGATTAACATGGGGAAGCCCAATTCCCTGCTTGGCTAAGGTGCTAGGCTCCAGTGAGAAGCCTTTTTTGAGCACCGGAGGTTCAATCCTGTCAAGTAAGGAGATCTCCTATACCATGCGGAGGAGAGAGATAGCTCTTAAAAGTGTAAAAGGGGAAGAAAGCCTAAATGCCAATGATTGTGAGTGAGAATTATGTATGTCAATCTTTCTTGTGCCTTTCTGATCCTTGAATTTCCATTCAGATTAATAACAGTTAAAGACTGAGGCAATGCAAAAGGCAAGGTGAACAGCTCTTCCAGTGAAGAAGGTACAGATCCTGAAAGTCATTGCAATCACTGAATTATAGGAACATACAATTCTGTTAATGCCAGGTAGAACAAAAATAATGGTGGGTGCACTGTATGCCTATAAAAAAATTCCTGATGTGTTTTTTAGCCAATTCTGTCTGTAAATGTCAGTTGCATGATTTGGAAACATTTAAAGCCCCTTACACTTTAGGATGATGTTAATTTTCCTACCAGGACTGCAGCGAGCAAGTGCAAGAGCTCCTTCTCCATACAGGAGGGACTTTGAAGCCAAGCTGCGCAATTTCTATCGAAAACTTGAAGCCAAAGGGTATGGGCAAGGTCCAGGTAAAATTAAGTGAGTATTATAACAAGTCACTCAAATAGTCTAATGTGTTATATCTTTGTCTTTTATCATTATCGATGAATGAAGACACTGATAGGCAGTAAGAAATACACCAGGGGTTGAATTTTGTACATCAAGGCAAGATAAGATCATAGTATAGCAGGCAAAAGAATGACCTTCAAGAGGCTTCTGTGTGGAAATTATATTTCTTATAGATTTATATTCTCTTATGCTTCCATTCCCTGCTTATTTCATAGGGATGATGATATTCCTATCCAGAATTTGCTAGTAGGAAAATCACCCACTCAGACAAACATCCACCACAGATTATTGACAGCTACATCATTGTAATTACGGAGTGACTCCGAATCCTTTGAGTCTACATATCAGTGTAAGTCAGGACGGAGTATGACCCTATAGACACCAGCCTGTACATGCAGGTTTAACTTTCAGTAGTTCTTTGTGTTGGTAGCCCTCCTGGACTTGAACTAGAAATATTTATGCCTCTTTTTGTGCTTTGGGGGGATCTCTGTCACTTGTTTGTGGAGTTTGCCTTTCAAACGTCTTGTTAGTTGGCTTTTGAGTCTATTCCTTCTTGTGCTCGAGCCTAGTTATCCAGTTTGGCTAAAGAACTCTATGTTTCTAAGGTATTTCCTGGGCATCTGGTTGAATTTATGCATCAGGTTGGCTTCCTACCAAATCACATCTGTTGGGGGGTTGGAAAAAAAGTGAAGTCAAGCCATTTATTCCAGGCAAATGTCATTATCAAAATATTCTTACAGAGCTACAGTGTCCTAGATGTTGGTTATCCTTTATGGTGTCCTGCTAAGTGAGTCCAAGGCAGACATGAAATATATTTTAGAAGATTTTCTTAAAATGTCCATGAATACGTGAACAAGAAAGATTTTTAGCACAGATGATGTTTAAATGTACTGTTCATTAAGTTCTTTAAGAGGTTGGCAGAGGAGTGAGAGACATGTTGTATGAGCAGAGGCTGATATACCTTTTACTTACCCTGTTACAGAAGCAGTAATTCCACAGATATTAAATCCAGGAGGAGTCTGGAGCTAATCCCAGACAGCTGTGACCTCATATACACAGGAAATTCACAGCCCCCTGTGCTATACAAAGTGTATGTAGAGGACACTGTAGAGAGTCTTAAATAGAGCAACACTTTGAAACAACTCCCAGCATCGTGAAGAAATTCACCTTTGAGGAACATAGGAAAACGTGATGAAACAACTCACTTAAAACCCATAATGATGAAATAGCTTGTGCTCCAGTGGATGCAACTTGATTAACTTCTCTGAGAATACATCTCTTTACAAGCTCTTGTTTACCTTCAGCCTCACAGGCTCACACAAGACTCAATCATTAGATCTCTGTTTCTGCCTCTGTTTGCAGGTTAATTATACGACGTG
The DNA here is from genome assembly GCA_033558105.1 of Coccyzus lansbergi. Taxonomy (NCBI): domain Eukaryota; kingdom Metazoa; phylum Chordata; class Aves; order Cuculiformes; family Coccyzidae; genus Coccyzus; species Coccyzus lansbergi. The sequence goes on along the minus strand of JAUMJK010000036.1, from coordinate 3,904,192 downwards.
ACCACTTGCTGGAAGGCACCTTCAACCAGGTAATGGCATATTCACGCAAGGAGCTCCAGCGGAACAAACTCTACGTCACATTTGTTGGCGAGGAAGGGTAGGGAACCACTAAATGCTATCAGTTTTGAAGTAGCTGTTATGTTGCAAAGCACTTACAGAGTTGGCCAAGGCTGAGCCACTCGTGTTGTGTGATGTTTGCTTGGTTTTGTTTTACCTCTGAGTAAGTGATTCATCTTAATCAGCTTGAACATTTGTTAAAAGTAACAATAGCAATAATGTTTCATTTTCCTGTAACACCTTCCTAGATGTCTGGAAGTGACAATTTGAGCGGTTAAACCTAATTTCATCTTGTTATCATAGATATTTTGACTGGCTGGAAGGCAAAACCAAACTATTTGCCTATGTTTACATAATGAATCAGTCTCAGGGTTATAATTAGAGACCAGACCTTTATCCCCTTTGTTACTCTAACTCTTCAAAATTGATCTGGTTTCACTTTGAAGATTTTTGCTTTGCATACCATCTAATGATCATTTGTTATCTATATGTGGACTTCTGTTTCTGTTTGAAGTGAGAAACATGAATGCTGTTTGGTCCTTACTGTTTAATTCGTTCAGTTGGAAGCTGAACATATTAGAAGTTTCTTGAGAAGGCCTTTTCTCAGGAGGTTTCTGAAAGCCTTACAAATCCATGATCCATTCTTGTGTGATTAAAGCTAGCCCCTGACCTTTTTTTTTCCAAATCTAAACAGAACCTTTCAAAACCACCCTGGCTCACCTCAAGAGCTACCTTGTAACTGAGGTTTGATCCACATGCTTTTATGATGGCAAGACCATTGTGCCTATATCCAGTGTTCCATCTAACAAAGGCTTGAAATCATATCTCAATAGCTTTGTATATAAGGTTTCTTTTAAAAAAGAATTGTATACACATGGATAGGATTTCAGTTGCAAAGGCCACGGAACAATAAGGCTCTGGGGCAGCTCACAGCCTGTCCAGCAACTGCTTACACCATCAGCTCTGAGGTGGCACATGAAGTGAAGAGCTTCTGCCAAGCTGATACTGCCTGGGGACATGTTAAGTCCTGTAGAAAATAGAAGTCACCAGTCTCAGCGAGAGTGACACAGTGACCTCAGTATCAGGGGTTTTCTTAACTCTTTATACTCCATGGATTCATTATTACTTATCAGTTTTTCAGATCTGGTTTTGCCCCTTGCTTGCAAGTAACACATAAACATGCAGCATACCTCAGTTTGAAGTTTTGGAATAGCATTCGAGTATGCTAAAACAGGACAAAGTCATGTTGTTTTCCCCACATCCCTAATAACTTTTGTTCTGTATGGCAAGTATCCTCAGGAGAAACTGCAAATCAATTTGATTTGCAAATTCATTTATTCTTCACTTATTAATTTGCATCTGAAGGTACATTCCCCCAGGGTTTCTGCTGTTTAATGCTAATAAAGGTTCTTCTGGAGGGATTCCAAGATACCAATTCCCTGCTGCAAAGAAGAGTTGATGCTGTATGGCCACATGATGCTCTATGGGCACAGCTTCCCATGTGTTTCACAGCTAAAATGACATTGAAAATGAACTATGAAGGCTTTATGATGAGTTAATGCGTTGCCCAGAAATGTAATATCTAGTCTCTCCTAGGAGGTTTTTGAATATAGACAGGTGTTTTTTGTAGTTCTTTACTCCAGCCGTCACCAGGCTTAGCCCAGTATTTTCATGTCCATTGAACCCAATCTGTTACGTGGTTAGCACTAGTGGTTCATGTGGGTTTATTACTGTCCTCTTTTGCTGTTGTGACTTTAGTCTCACCTCATGATCCAAGACCTAAACTGCTCAAAGGATAAAGTACTGGCTCTCCAGATGTAAAACAGAGGAGGATGGGCCAGCCTGCCCTTTATTGTCTTTCTAGTTACACAGATCAATTATGTGCTTATGCTTCCATGACTTCAAAAATAATGCAGAGCTTTCTCATATAGCTACAGTTTTCCACTTACTTTCCATTTGTTAAATAGAAAGAATTGTGCCCACCTTAGAAAATCTTTTGACACACATGATACAAGGCTATAAATAATTTGTACATTTTGCTACATGTAGATCTATTTTAGATTGAAAAACCTACCTACCATTATTAGAAAACGATCTGTTTTTACTAAATCCATCACAGTTGGGTTTAATGCATTCAGAAGGCTTTTTGGAGTTTCATTTTTCAAGCTGAGATAATTGGAAACAGCTTGATTTAAAAGTTGAGTTAAAAAAAAAAGAAAAAAAGATGACTCTACAGAGCAAAACCATGCAACAGCAAAGCACAGCTTGAGGTGTGTCACATGTATTTGAAACTGTTGCAAAAGTGTAAAAGCAGAAGAACCTGGATGGAACAACCGAGGAATCACCATTCTATTTTAAGAGATCTAGTTCTGTTAGAACTTGGTGTTGTTCAACATTGACCTTTAGCTTATAGCTATAACTAAGAAACCATCCTTGGGGCTAGACTGTATCTTTGGTTACATCTCAAACTAGGAGGGAAAGAGCAATTTCTGCTTCTGTATGCACTGTCTGATCTGTGAACCCAAGTGTTCATAGGCTACTCACTAAAGAGTTAGCCCCTCTGCTTACCAGCCAACTAAGACAAGGCTGAGCTTTGTACCTCCTGTTTACTAAGCTTGTAGAACAAAGGAAAAGAAACTACTTAAGCAATATTTCTGAGTTATGATTCCTCCCAGATCAACCTGGATGCTGGTGAAGTTTCAATATTCTGACTTGTCTAGGGCTCAGAATCAAGTTTTAAGAGGGGAAATAGACCATGTTAGAAACACTTCACTGTACGGGAGTAGGTGTTAGACAGCAGCCAGTGTAGCCAAAACCCAGGACATTCCCTCAAATGGAAATGAGCCTTATTTTATCTTTCTTACCTTTTCCTTTCCAGGTTGGACTACAGTGGCCCCTCCCGAGAATTCTTCTTCCTTCTGTCTCAGGAGCTCTTCAATCCCTATTATGGGCTGTTCGAGTATTCAGCTAATGACACTTACACTGTACAGATCAGCCCCATGTCTGCCTTTGTTGAAAATCACCTGGAATGGTAAGGATGTTCCGTGTAGAATTGAACAATCCTTTTAGAGCAATACAGAAATGGAAATGCAAAACACTAAATCTGCCAGTTTAGACAAGACTGCATACAAATATCATTAATTCTCCTAGAAAGAAGTGGGAAGTATTTTGGGAGAAGGAAGAGAGGGTGTAAGTGTAAATACAACAGCAAGCTCTGAAAAATGGGTTGTGATGAGGTACTACTATTAAAATGTCCTGCTTACATTGCTTGGGGCTTAAAGTTTGTGCACTACTTGTGAATGGGAAAAGGAGAGGAAGAAGAGTTCTGCTTAATACAGGCCTCCTCTCCTTGGTCCCTTTCTAAGAAGAGCAACTGTCTTTCTGTACGTCAAGCAGTATTGTGCTTGGAAGCCATGCAGTGTTCTCCAAGAGCTTTGTACCTACTACAGGCCTTAAAAAAGGCCCAGGGAAATCAGTTTCCCTTTCTGCCCCTGACAGTGTCCCTGTTTGTGTGTGACAAGGCCAGTAGAGCAAGCAGATACTTCACCTTACCAAATATGTGTGCAAACAGAAAAAATAAAAAAGGCTGATCTTGTTTCTTTATCAAAAATTCTGAATACATATTGTGATCTCATTTTTCTGTATGCTTCCAGATCTGTCCATCTTTGGGAATTGTTTTCCCTTTGATAGTTTCAGATGTGGTTCAGTGAAGCATGGGCTGCCAGCACTGGGTGTCTTTTGATCCCTTGTGGGATTTCATTGTCAAAGAAATACTGCCACATGGGCTTGTTCCTATGTTTTTCTTTGTCTTAGAAATCTCACAGGCTCCTCTCAGACATCCTTTTTTAAAATGGAAGGCAGTTCAGGCCCCTTTCAAATTGAAAATAGCAGGTGCCCTTCTATTCCTGTAAACAGGTCCTCCTTTGTTTTGACTTCCAGTGGGCAGGAGATGAAGAGCAACTAAATGGTTGTACTGTCACTTCTGTTAAGGTTGCAGCGTAGAAAAAAAGGATGCTGCTGGGAGCTAGCCTCTGAATTTTTGGGGTGGTTTTTTTTGTTTTGTTTTGGGTTTTTTTGCATTATAGCTTCCAGCAGTGGAGCATTATACTAACAGTGATCCTTGGTTTAGACTGTTTCTCTGCTGACTTTAGCAGAAAAAGAATGGCGTAATTCTTACAGCTTGTCCATCTCCCACTGCAGTCCTGTTCATTAGACATTATACAGTGACTTCCTAATTTTCAAGAAAAAATACAGTCCTTTGTTTGGGAAAACAGGCAACATGGTTATAAACTTTTGATTTAGGAGACTGTATCTGTTAAGATGCATTTTGATTTCAGGGCACAGCACTTTTTAGGCAGGTGCAAACCCAAGACCATTCTGCCCACAGTGTAAGCAAACTGGACACCAGCCTTTTTCTCCAGAGATCATGTTGCCACATTGTCTCATATTTTTTCTTCCTTAAGTGAACAGTGGCAAGTTTGAGATAAATACAAGAATCTGCAAAGATAGAAAGTTTTATTCATATTGGCGGAATTGAGAAACACACTGTTCTTTTTCCCCTGGCCCAAAAGCTACAGTGTTGCCCTGTTAATGGCTTATTTCATGCCTTGCTCTTTGTACAAACAGCATTCTGAGTCCAGAACAAGCACATCAAAGCACAGAGTAGTCGTATCTGTGCCAAGTTAAGAAAGAGACATAATGACTGGAAAATATTTCTCATTTATGGAGAAACTGAGATTTAACACCTTTCCTACAAGCTCCCATTGAATAAGACTTTTTCCTTCAGTTAACATATGTGCCTGTTGAACACATAAAATGCAAGATATCACACATTTTGAAACTTTAAAAAATTGTTTTAAATCCCCCTCTGTCTGAAAGGACAGGTCTACACCTAAGAGTTTTGATGTTTTTATCTGCATGCTACAGGATGTACCTGAAGCTCAGAGCCGTAACATGTCTAGCTCTTTGGTGAATATTTGAAAACATTTTCTGAAACACTGTTTACAACCACACTTAAGGCAGTTTGCCCTTTTCCAAGTGGGTGAAACGTGGTGGCAGCTGCTTTTTATTATTCTAGTGAAAAGAATATAATTGAGCCCAGGAAGAACATTGTCTTTGCCTTTGGTCAGGTGTTTTTGGGCAACTGAATTAGGTGAGTCACTGAATAATCCTTCTAGTGTTTTGCTCCATGTGCTGCAAGACAAAGTACTGGGGAATACTAAATGTTTCTATCACAACCACACGCAAAGTTAGAAGTATAATATTCAGTACAGCTGAATGCTTAGTTCTTACATACTTATAAATAGTTCCCAAGAGCTTGCCACATTAGCTTCTCACTTTCCTCCCAACTAACAGTCCTATAAAAGATTTTAGACTGACTTTGAGTTCCCTGCAGTGTTGAAACACTGGGGTCTAAAATGGTTCAAGATGAGAGGATACACAATTTCCATGGGTGTAAAAAAAAGGTTCCTGTTTCTGATTTGAATGACTAAGGTTTGGTTTAATAGTGTAGTTCTTTTCACACAGAGGGTCATTGGGCATTGGAATAGGCTGCCCAGGGAGGTGTTTGATTCACCTTCCCTGGAGGTGTTTAAGGCACGGGTGGATGAGGTCTTGAGGGACTTGGTTTAGTGTTTGATGGGAACGGTTGGACTAGAAGATCCGATGGGTCCCTTCCAACCTGGTTGTTCTATGATTCTATGATTTTCACCAAAAATAACTAAATAATACAAAATTGGATGGGTAAATCAACCTTCAGAGAAAAAAAAAATGCTGAAGCATAATAGATGGAGAAAATGTGTTTATCAGTTCTGGCAATAAAATACCTAGTTCCAGAGTTTGCACAGGCCCAAATCCTCCTGTGGGTCACTGGTTACTCTTCCTGTTTTCTTCATGGTGCATTTTCAAGAGGTCTAGAAAATAGCTGACATCTATTCAGTGCATCTGGTTGGTTCTATACTGTAACAAAATTATTTGTCTAATGATGGTATTGATACACTGTGGTTTTCCTCAGATCTTTATTTTGTTTGCCATTTTCCGTAGTATTCCCCTACTCAGCTTCAGCTCAGCAAAACAGTGAAACGGATGTTTGTTTCTGTGATGATTTCTCTATCATTTTCACCAAAACTTAAAAGCATTATCTCTCTGCTGTTTCATTATTCTTGTGGCTACCAATTTCAGATGTTCATGATTTGGCTGTCATTGTAATACCATGTAAGAAGTTATACTTCTTAGAATAAAGCAATTCTCACTGTTTTATTGTGAACTTCCCCTCCCTTCTATGAGTACCTAATCTAATAGTGACACTAAAAGTATCATTGCCTTTTCAGTTCACAAAACACTCTGTTCACAAACTGCTGTCAGGCAGAAATCCAGCCGCTCTTTTTTACTTCTTCTCAGTGGGCCAGAGTTTTCCTTTAGAGCAGTCCTGCCCCGAGCAGTAATCCAGTAAGATAATGTGATGCACCCTTTATCAAGAGACAGCACTGTATTCTTGGCACAGTCATCTACACTAGACTTTTTGTCCTCAGATCATGTGCCTGATCTTTTATCTGATTCATCCCAGAAATCCTTTTCACATCATCTACTTTAGAATTATTAGTTCATTGCATGTTTGAGAATGTAGAACCACAGCCATAGGTGTGAAAAGAAGCCCAGTCTCTGCATAGAAGAACAGATGGACTGGACATCTGAGGGATGCTAACTTGAAACATCTTCTTCTGTCTTTTCATAGCAGATTAATGACAGCGTGTTTTTTTTAACAATTAGGCACTTGTGGACCTTGCTGTGACATTTATGCAGCCAGAGAGCAGTACCCAGTGTCACAGTTATCTTGGAGGTATTTACAGCTGCTAATCATATTGTATCCATCTCAGAAAAGTCCTGCTGTGTTTTGTTTGTTTTTCTTCAAATGAAATTTCATACATTTATTTAGCAAAAACTTATTAGAAAGTTGAAAACTTGTAAGTTAAATATTTTCATGCAGAACCTTACTGAAGAGCTTCTGGTCCCCAGAAGCTGTAGATTGATTCCCGGCTGCAGTGCCCCAACAAACAGTAATTTGATGCTCATTTAGAACTGCTGTGGGCAGGAGTTTCCTTATACAGTTCTTATAGTTAGCCTTTCTTTCTGCCTTCCAGTACCCCTTGTATTCTAGTCCGTGCTGCTGAACAGAGCCAGGCAGAAAACTTGTATGTATTTCTACATCATATTCTGCAGGCAGATGCAAGCCTGTTGTGCCCATTATCCATGCATACATAAACCTGCTTTCCCTGTGCTCCAAGCCAGCTGGTGTGGTTACTGCGATGTTGAGCTGAGAAAATATATGCTGCCCACCATCAGAGCTGTTTACTTCAGGCTTGGCACTGCCTTGATTGCTTTTACATGCTCTAGCAACCTTGGCGCATGGCTAGAGCAAGCTCCTTTTGCCTACTTAGTGCTGTGTGAGTATGCCCCAGTCAAATTCTGACCTTCTCTTTTATTTACTTCATGTAAACAAGAAACCACATAGCCATCATTGTCCATCTAAAACATGCCAAAGAATGCAGGGTGGGTTTTTTCCCATGTTTTGTTTTAATAAACCCAAGAAGAACCAAGAATGTTGCAACCTCGGCTGTCTTTCTCCTTAGAGAGCTTGGATGGTTTTATGAATCCAATTTCCTTAGGAGTTGTGCCTTGTGCAACTGCCCTGCCTGTCTGACAGACAGTTTCCTAAGCAGTTTGAGACCTATTTGGCAGGAAGATAACTGTCTCAAAGGCACTAATTTCCTAAAAGCTTTGCAAAACTTATCGCTGAATAGAGGATAGCTACACAGAAGAGTGCATCAGCAAGGATGGGCTGGTGAGCTCAACAGTTACCTGTTCTGTTTGGCCTCTCGACTAGCCAGTTATCACAAGTGAGCTGACAAGTCCATCGCAGGCCAAGGCTGCAAACCAGCTATATCATCTTCCTCAGTAGCTTGAGGATGTGAGGGAGAGTTGTGAAGGCTTGGGAGAGATAGAAGGGAGAAACTGAAGGTACTCCAAAGTGTGGGAAGTGCTAGCAGAAATCCATAGGAGGAACTGGAGCTATGGCAGTGCAATGTAATCTAAGTCCATCAGCGGCAGATCTATAGGAAACAAAGCTCCACTAATCCTTCTACATGCAAAATGACTTATTGCAATCAAAGTCTTTTTGAAATAAGTGACAAATCACCTCATGACCGAATGGGTTGTATTCCAATGCTGACCAGCTCACAGAATGGACTTAGGCACATTACATGGCTCTTTATAGAAACAGTGGAGAAATGTATTTACAGCATCTGTGCAGGAGGTATGCAAACAGCCATTACCACTTTCTACTGACTTAGAGCAGCTCTGGGGAGTATGTGGCCCAGATTACTCATTTATCTCTTTAACTTCAATATTTCAACTGTTGTGTCAGGCGACGTATAGCCCAATGCCTGTTTTATTAAGAGAGTCAGAGACACTGAGTTTGGTTTTGGGCTCAGATGGGCCAGTTGTGTGGGTCTGCATTTGTGGAAGGAATTAATTTAGAAAGCAAATTTTGCAGCTGTCTTGAAATAGCATGTTTTTGCTAAGCTCTGAAAAATCATCCTCTTAAAAATCAGATCAGATATGGTACCTCAGAGTGGGCATAGAGCAACAACCAGTTGCTTTTGAAATTAGGAGATTACCTTTTTGCCTCAGTTTCCAGCTGAAAAGATTTCCTAGTATGTAATCAACTTGAAATCCATTTGATTCACATTAACGCTCTGAACTGCTTTGAAATTCTCAGATGAAAGGCACCATAGAAAACCAAAGCATTCAATGTAATATTAAACTATAAATTTTAATTACTAGCAGTATCTTATTTTAAATAAATTATGTTTGCATGAGAAATTTTCAAGCACTATTGTAAATCTTCTGGACAAAAATTATATTAAAATAAATATGCAGCAGAAGTAATTTTATAGACTATATGAAAAGAATATGTTACTGAAATACCCTCTTGCTTCTGCACTGTGATCTCTCTCAATGCCTTCTCTGCTTAAGTAAACTTTGATTTTCCTATTAAGTTTGATATATGACTGTAGCACATAGTCTGCCTCGACAGCTGGTTAATTATTTATTAAGGGTCAGGAAGAATTGGAAGATTAAAGGCAAACCAAAGTGAAGGAGAAGAAAACCACTCTCTCTAACTGTGCTTCTACAGCAACCATTTTAATAAAAAGATTCTGCTTTATATTTACCCTATGCTTTACTTTCTCTTGTTGCTGGAGGATTTTTTTCAAGTTCTTTTGAGGATCTACTGCACAGGTTGAAAGAAGAGATGTCTCTCAGTCTTTCCTTCTTTTTTGAGTTTCATAGTGCCTAGCATTTCTTCCATAATTAAAGTTTTGTTTGAGGAAAAGGTGGGGGCTCTGTTTTGTTGTGGTTTTACAGAAGTTGTCTTTATATTTTTTTCCCATGCTTAAGGCCATTTAGTCTTTTGCAACACTGTGGGTTAAATTTGCCCAGTGGTGGGAGGTATCACAAGAAAATCTCTGTAGTGTCTCCCCCTTGAGCCTGTGTGCCTGCAGGGAAGCATCAGGGTGGGCAGTGATCATGTGTTTATTAGTGGTGGCGTAAAAACTCCTAGGGAGCGATGAATGTCCTCATATTGCTTGTTCCAGCCACACAGAAAAGCAAGGCTGAGCTGTCACTATGAAGTATTGCTCAGCCGTCTTTGTCCCTCCTTTTTTCTCACTACGGTTTGTTCAGACTTTGATAAGGTAAAGAAAATTCAATTACAGCAGGTGCAGAAATTCCCAAGCTAACCCGTTTTATTAGTAAACACAATTCATACATCAAAAGAAAGACTGCTTGCAGAGCAGAATTGTTTTCAGTAAATCACTAAAATTCCTTTGGGCCATTTTTGAGTAGAAAAGGCATTTCTCTTTGTGTAGGTCTCTCCCTGGGATATTTTGAAAACTAAAAGTTTCACTTTTGCATTGGAAATTATTATTCATTTCAGTATTACATTAAAATGCAGAAAAAGTGAAGAATAAAAATTTTCATTTATGTGATTTGAATGTATTTAAAAGAAGAAGGGCTCAATGCTGGGTCCAGCCCTGCTCAGTATCTTCATCAATGACCTAGATGAAGGCATCAAGTGCACCCTTAGCAAGTTTGCATATGACACTAAGCTGGGTGGAAGCGTTGATCTGCTGGAGGGGAGGGAGGCTCTGCAAAGGGATCTGAACAGGCTGAACCGCTGGGCTGAGTCTAACGGCATGAGGTTTAACACAGCCAAATGCCGGGTCCTGCACTTGGGGCACAATAACCATGTGCAGAGCTACAGTCGAGGAAAAGTCTGTCTAGAAAGCTACCTGGAGGAGAGGGACCTAGGGGTGTTGGTTGACAGTCGACTGAACATGAGCCAGCAGTGTGCCCAGGTGACCAAGAAGGCCAATGGCATCCTGGCTTGTATCAGAAATGGTGTGACCAGCAGGTCCAGGAAGGTTATTCTCCTCTCTGGTGAGGCTGCTCCTTGAATCCTGTGTTCGGTTCTGGGCCCCTCACCATAAGAAGGGTGTTGAGGCTCTGGAGCGAGTCCAGAGAAGAGCCACGAAGGTGGTGAAGGGGCTGGAGAACAGGCCCTATGAGGAGCGTCTGAGAGAGCTGGGTTTGTTTAGCCTGGAGAAGAGGAGGTTGAGAGGAGACCTCATTACTCTCTACAACTACCTGAAGGGAGGTTGTGGAGAGGAGGGAGCTTGCCTCTTCTCCCAAGTGAGAGGGGACAGGACAAGAGGGAATGGCCTCAAGCTACACCAGGGGCAATTTAGGTGGGATGTTAGGAAAAAATTTTTCAGGGAAAGGTTCATTGGGCACTGGAAGGGTCTGCCCAGGGAGGTGGTTGATTCACCTTCCCTGGAGGTGTTTAAAGGGCGGGTGGACGAGGTGCTGAGGGACATGGTTTAGTGTTTGATAGGAATGGTTAGACTCAATGATCCAGTGGGTCTCTTCCAACCTGATTGTTCTATCATTCTATGAATATAAAATTTGTCAGTTTTCTCAGACTTGGGACAGGTGTATTTTTCAGAATAAAATTATGGAGGATGAGAAAAATCCTGACCTGTCCACTCTCTATGAAAAAAGATGTATTTAGTAACAGGAAGACAGACTGTAAATTCAGTATCTTGTATCAGATTGAAGGAAGCTTTTTTACATTGTGACTTACAACGTGCATTCTGGAAAAGACAGACTAGAAAATGAAATTCTCTAATTGTATGGGAAAGATTCCTAAATAAAAAGTCTAAAGTTTTCTTGAACTTCAGGACAGCAATTCAAAGGCCCAGGTCTACTATATTGTACATGATCCGATGGCGGTTGTCAGTTTGCAGTGGTTTGCAAAACAATACCTAAAATAGACTGTCAAACAATTAATAGCATGCCTGAATTTTAGCATGCATATTTTTTACTTTATTCAGTCAAGGAGCCCCGTCCTGAGGGACAGGGAACATTTGCTAAGTTGTGGCACAGTGCAAACGGCTTTTGGACTGGGGGTGGCAAGTCCACCTGGCTGTGCACTGCAGACGACGTGTTTGCAGTTAGCTCAGTGTCTGCATCATGCCTCATTATATGGTGTAAACATTCCTGGGTGCTTACCAGTGAGTTAATGAGTAGTCTTGTGCTTAAATACCCTAGACAGGCTGGAAAGGATGTTCCTCCTTCAACTGAGAATAAGTCAATTCTTGTGGCTTCAGTATTAGTGGTTAGCCACTGAAGGAAAATGTGCAGTCATTTGGCTTGTGTTTTTATGGCTGTCTGGTAGATGACTAAATCTATGGATTTTCCTCTGTAGCTTGACTAGTTTGTTTCAACATATGGCAAAGCTGTGGAAAGCAAACATAAATCATGCAATGTATAAAATATCACCAATTCATATGTTTACAAAGTGCCCACCTCACCCACCCCCAGTAGCTTTTCCAAAAGACTTCACCAAGAAATAAACATGTCTTGATAAAAGTGCTCTTTTGCTGGCTTGAAAAAAACAACCTATATGCACCAGACTGAGTTGATCCATAAGGAGGTGATCAGAAACCAGAGGTGATTCACAAAATTACATATTGCTTTATAGAAGGTAAGAAAGTAAAATACATCAAATAGATTAAACAACTGAAAAAAACAACTCTGAGCTCTGTGATTCCTTTGCAGAATCTGCTGCTTTTTTTCTTGATAACATTAGGGAAGTCATTTTACTTTTGGACTTACATTTTCTCATTTGTCAAATGAAATAATGAGACTGATCTCCTCTCTAAGCTGCTTTGAGATCTGCCAGTCAAACATTCAGTCTAGGATCTGGGAATCAAAAAATGTAGAGCTTTGTAATTTTCTATCCAATAGTTCATACCTCGGTCTGCATCTTCTCTTTAGTTACTAGATGGAATTGAAGGAAAGGTTACCAACAGTCTTACAGGCCAGTATGTTTTATGCATTTTACCAGCAAAAGAAGCTAAACCCTGCAAGCAGCCCAGTTTCTGATGTTGGTTAGTCATGTTTGTGCCACCATATTTTGCCAGGGGTTCTTCCAGAGGAGGATAATTGTGTAGTACATTATGGTCCATGGGTTGATAGGTCTGCAAATAGATCCAACCACTCTAGCACTCAATTGCGCTCCTCCTCCCCTCTTCCAAACACTACATTCCCGGAACTTATTTGTTACTGGTAAAATGACACATACTACAGATTTGTTGTCATAGAGAGACTCTCTGCTTTATTAATCTTCTTTTCAAGGACAGAACTGGAATTCAGATCTCCATTTCCTGTACCTGGAGTCTCTGGTGCTCAGACAACCCATGACTCTGAGGCTGGTGTGCCTGCAGTGATGGAAGCCCTAGAGCCAAATTTGCTCAGATCTGTGTCTGCAGCAATAACCTCTAGCATGGTTCAGCTGAGGTGCAGAGTGCTACTGCTGCTGCCTCGGTGTGGGCCATATTAACTTGGATGCAGTGCTGTGCAAATGCAGCTGTAGGTGCTCCTCTGTGTGAGCATTTACCTGGAGCTACCATGTACTTAAACTAAGGAGTTGTCCTGAAAGTAGCCACTTGATAAACTGTGTTTAGAGAAACCTGAGGGGATACTGTGAATTTCCCTAGTGTATGTTATCTTTGGCCCTCATTTTTCTGGATAAAACAGAACAGCCTGCAGCTTTCCTGATAAAAGCATGCTTTTTTCTCTGTGGCATAATTAGTCTTTTACCCTTTCCTGACAGTTCTGTCATGGTGGGGATAGTCAGACTATAAGTAAGATGAAAGGACATTTTGAGTGAAAATGTAACATAGCTAAGATAGACACAAGGGAAAGACTTGAAGGATTTTATTAGGTTAAACAAAGAATCAGTAAGGTTTGTATTATCTCCGTGTTTTTCAGTTACTGGTAAATTAAGCTTCGGGGATGGTTTGAGGCTTAGTTGCCAATTCAGGGTACAAGAGCAGATTTAGAAGGACATGGATAGTTCATATTTCCATCATGCGAAAGCAGTAGCTCTTTTTCATGTGGTTACTCTTTAGTACTGAGAAACAGAACTGTTGTGTTCCAATTGCAGATAGATCCAGAGAATAAAAGTAGGGCAGGTACTTACTGGACGGTCAGTATTGCACTGGCCTTCTGCAGCCAAAAATTTATGTACAGTTCAGCAATAAACTGAGAGGTTGTCTCACATAAACATGTTCATCATAGGAAACTCGGGTGCTCAGCAAAAGTAAAAATATCTGAAGGAAGGCTGGCAAGAGGAGGCTCGCTCCTGGGGATCTTCAACTGCAGAGAGTTACTAGTTCAGAATTTGAAACCTAATGAAAGTTACTTGTACCAGGTCTTTTTTTGTTTGTTTGTTTATTTCAGTCTTTGGGTAACGCATATATATTTCACACATCTCTGAACACCCTCTGCATTTCATGACAAACTGCAAGCAGTCCTAATGGATTTTTCCACTTCACAATTGGGGCTACATAAGTAAGGCCAGTGCTTTCTGAAATGAGTGTTACAGATAATTAGATCTCATAAGTTTTACTGGAATCATAAGCAGAGTATTATCAAAGAGGAATGTGCTCCATCTTTTGATGCCTAAACAAAACGTCTTGGCTCTGAGTAGAATGTATCCTCTATTAAGTCCCATTAACATTTGCAGGGGTAAATCCCTGTAGTCTGTAACTATAGAATATCCATCAGTTTCCAGGCTGGAAATCTGCACAAACAGCTGCTCCAGGTGAGAATTCCTGAATGTTTCCTTTTGTGTTTACTTTGGAAATGAACTGAAAATGAACCTCATCTGACAGAATTTTCTGTGGTTTCCTAGTGGAAGTACGGAGATACACTTAAAAACTCAGTACCAGTCTGAAAAACTGGAATGAATTTTGACCATGTATGAGATAAGATTTGTTGCAGTATTTAGAACATACCTCAAAGGAGATTGAAAAGAAACCAGGAACAAAAGTTGTTCAAGTGGGTCATTACCATTCCTTTTGAAGTGTGTGGAGATCCCCAGTAAGTTCTTGGATGGGATGCCAGTGTAACCACATATCAGAAGAGGTGGGATAAGTCCTCAGCACAACATTGGAAGGTGCCACGTGTAGATGACCCAACATTGTATCTTTGTCTCTCTCAGAATTCTTCATATTCAAGATGGGTACAAGAAAAGAAAATGTACCAACAATAATCTTACTATTCCTTATACTGGAATTCTCCTCCAGGACTAGTTTAGGAACTATTTTACCTTTTCCCTTTAATCCTCCAAGACTAATTTAGTAATTATTTTAACTATTCTCTTTAACGTGCTGGGATTTGTGGACTTCTACCTCCTGGCCTTCATAAGAGCTATTCCTTTCCTATTAATAACTCATGAGTTCATCAGATTCCTGAACTGAAGAGGCATCATACTGGAATGTCACAGCATCCACCTCTGAGCCTGCAGATACGCAGAGCAAATTTGCCACAACACCAAATGACACGGTGGCAAAGAGGTGGCCTGCAAAGTTTGCAGATGCAACTCGGATAAACAGAACAGTGTCAGCTATCCCAGCCTGCACGGCTAACCTTTCTGACAATAGATCACTTCATCACATTAGTCCATTCAAATGTTTTGTCATTTGTGGGAGTAGGGGTTAAATATGTACACCAAACAAAAGAAAGGTATTTGTAAATGAAGGCAGATAGAGGTGAGGATTTAATCCACTGCCAAGGTTTCATAAAGATGATCTGATCTCCTGCTGGATTATTGCTCTATAGATGTAGTTCATTAAAAGAGATGTTGATTATGCCTTGCAAGGAGCCAGCACAAGGTTGTGCGCTACTAGCATATAGACATACACCTCTGGTGCATATACCTGACACACTACAAGTTTTGCTTAAAATTCATAGTGTATGAGGCCAGGAAGAGTTTCTGTAACAATCTGGTCAGCTTTTTTTTTTTTCAAAATAAACATTCTTAGAACTTTCTTGCATTAAAAATAGGTAAATAAATAAATAAATAGTTTAAAAAGTGCTAGTGCTGGTGATTCCACCAAAATTCAGAAATCACAAATCAGGGCATTTTCTTCTGCATGTTGTGTGTGTGTGTGTGTGTGTGTGTCCCCTTCCCCAAATCACAAGATGCTAAATCACTATTTTAGGATATAAGAATGGATTTTTAGTTCCTTTAATCATTAGTTTCTGGATTTGCAAATGTTAACGACTGTCTTCATAACAATGGAGGTTTTAACTGACCTTTAAAACAAGCTGTACTACAACATCTGGAACTCATGATGCCTGGTTTCTCTCTTGCAAATTCGGGTTTCATGGCTGAAATCTGTTGTCTAATAAGATGCTTGTTCAGAGTGAAGCCTTTCCCATGACTGGGCCCTTTTAAATACCTTCCCCCTTTTCAAGTCTCTGATATCTAATGATTTAGATTTAGTCCAATTTCTCCCGCTGTGGAAGGACTAATAGGGTCTCCAGCTACATCCACCTGTTAAATATTGATCTCCCTTAGAAGAGCTACCAAGGACAGAAATCGTGTAACACAGTGCTGCCTAATTTGTTCAGCTTGTGTTTCAGGTGGCCAAAAGTTCATCTGCATGATTACACAGTCAAAAGCTTTGAAAGTGATGCAACAGTATATGTAAATTTGTCTTACAGATGAAAGCATGTTTTCAGTAGTCTTGTGAAAGGAAAATACTATTTTCAAATTTGGTGTGAACCATATTATATTAATCTCTCTGAAGCTCTTCTTTGAGTATTTTTTCATGAGCTACTGTGTCAAGAAGGGCACTCCTAAACCCAGCTAACGTGTTTGAGTGAGATAAGGTTTTGCAAGATTTTCAATCTTTATAATCCCGTCAGGTGTATCCTTTATTTAGGATTAAAAGTTTCACATACCATAGAAAATGTAGCCCAAAAGGCATGGTTACAAAAGCATCTCTATACAATGATAAAAACTATTCTTCCCTGTAAGCATAGATTACAATTTTGTCAAGGCACATCATTCTCCATCTAAATCTAAGGAAGGGCTGTCATATAAAGTAGAGCTATGTTCATTCAACCACTTAAGAGAGAGCCTTGTAATGAAGGGTCATTATGGGTCCTGTCACACTGTGCTGCTATATGATAAGGACCAGAGTAAATTAAATTTCCTGTGACTCACCTGCAATTGGAGGAGAATTTATTGCTTAGTCGCTGCTACAGCATATGGATTTGTCTTTCCCTGTGTATACAGACATGCAGCAAGTATGCAGTGGCCCACTGAGGAGAATGTTCCTGTTATTTTGCAACAGGTTGTTGTGAAAACAGGCTGTTTCAGGGGGACCTGCACCCTCCAGAAGGAAAGGGAGTTAGCTAGGTAGTGTGGAAACTTCTGCAAATGAGTCAAGGAGCGGTGTTGTTAAAAGCCAGAAAGCAGGTGTACACAATGTCCTTTTTGAGTGGATGAATGGTGTCAGCAGACAGGAAAACCAGAGCAGTTCTCCTGCTCATTAATTCTCTCTGTCATCCCACCATTTCCTGTTCATTAACTCCTTCACGTGTTTCCCCTCACTGCCAGAGCCTGTTACTCAGACTCCAACATTGTCTCGGAAAGGGAAGGGTGTTGAAAGAAAGGGCTGGAGCAAGATCTTGCATTCCCCACCTCTCCCAAGCTATCTTTCCTGCTAGAAAGAAATCAAACAGAACATTTTACATGTCCTTGGAGAGATAAATATAAGTCAGGTTTAAGGAAGGTATTTGCCCTCCAGACAGGATTTACCCTTGTGCTGCTTATTCTGTCAGGAAAACTTGTTTTTTCAGAAGGGACTGTCTCACCCACCTCTGAATCTCACTCGTATTCTAAATCCTCCAGGAAGAAATAAACATGAACACCTGGTTTTGTTTTAACTGGTATTTGTAATGAGGGCAGTTTGTTTCTTGTTACTTTTTTGGTAAGTTTTGGTATATTTTATTTGCAGTTGTTATGCCTGGCTGATGTGATGGCAATGTGGTGGACTCTGTGGACACACACATAGATAGACTGTATAGCTGTCCTCTGAGGACAGTATAAAACACCTCTAACAAAACTAGAGTTGCTCTGCCCATGTTTGCTCACACTGACCTAGCAGACTTAGTCCTTTCACACAGACACACTATCCATAGCTTTTTGCATGATTTAATTCAGTTTTGCCAAAAGGCACTGCTTCAAATTAAACTCAGAGTTAATGGCTACCATCACTTGCGCTCACAACTGTGAACACCTTGATCTAGTTGCACTGCCTTTTCATGTCAGCTTTGCGCTAATACCTTCAAAGCCATGTAGAGGTACAGAAGTCATAAAAGAAGCAAGGAGAATGCTGTTCACACATTCAGACAATTTCTTAGCAGAATCGGTCCTTCCAAATCCATGAGGCTTTTCTTGGTTATTTACTTTCAGCATTTGTTTTATTTCAAACAGCTCCTGCCTGCCCAGCCCTGCACAGTCAAGTAGCCGTGGGGTGAACGTTGTGGTGAGGAACACACAGTGCTCATACAATTTCCATTCAGTGCTTCACTTTCAAAACAGATAGGGATGGATGGGGGTGGTAAAGATCAAAACCAAAAGAGCCAACGTGCATTATTTAGGACAAACGGACTTGATTATGGATCCTGTAGGTGCTATAAAACTGATGGATTATGGGCTGAGCATTTTTGGGATTTGAGCTGTCTGGCTTCCACTGTGCTTTCATTGCCTCAGCTCTCCCTCTTCTCATTGCGTTTTGCTGGAAACATTGCACCAGAGCACAAGTGAAGTGAGGCAGGTCCTAACTAGACACAACAGCTACCTTTTGTTGCTGTTGTGGAACCAGCTGTGAGGAGGTAATATAATCACTCTTCTGTACCAGTCAGCTGCACATCATAAGCACCTTTTTTGGATGCAGGGGACCTGGAGGCAGCTCCTGTGGTGATGTAAATGCTAATTAGGCCCACAGCATGCTATTTTGTGCCCCATTTGATGTACTGAGCACTTGTTGTTCTGTCCCATGAGCATAAAGTTGACTGAATGGATATTCTGCACTGCTTTGATTGCAGTGAAACTCGTGTTTCATTCATATGCAGGAGGGGTCTTTGTGCTTTTTCCTCTAGTGGAAGGAATGGTTTCTTGGCTTTCTGATCCATTTCTTTTCTGCAATAAAACTTTATTGTGATGTCAGTCAGCTCAGGCTCGGAGTGCTCACATTTGAGATGTTGTATTTTTTTTTCTTTTCCTTTCTTTTTACAAATAAGCAGGTTTTGGATGGGTGATTGGCGCTCATTTTTACAAAAAGTCAACTAACCTGGACTTACATCAGCTCTGTATTTTTCTGTCTGAGATTTCTGAAATGAAATCAGATTTGATGGAAGAATACCTAATAAGCCACAGAAGAAATCATAGAAAGAATTATTTAACAGCTTATCATCGCAGGTCATGGATTGTAATGAGCAGGGCAGTATTTGAGTGTACCTGGAGTGGGACTAGGAGCTGTTGTTCTTAAAAAACAGAAACAAACACAATATCATGTAAATACTGAAGAGAGCTGAGCATCCGCTTTAAGAAAGTGACCTGTGGCCAACTTGCCTGATTTTAAATGAATTTAATGTGTCCTTGTTTAAGGACACATTAAGGACAAGTTAAGTTATTTGAACTTCAGATTCCCCTGTATAAATTCAACTCATTGCCTTTTTAAAGTATGCTAAAGCCTTACCTTAGAAAGAGTTTTAACAAGTCAGAAACTGTACACATTGTTTCACCAAGTATCCTTTGCAGCTGTTTCAGTAGTATTTTTACTGTGAAATGAGGTGGAATATTATGGTATTTCACTGGCTAAATATTGTGCTTGATGGGGTCAGTCTGTAGCAGAACATTCAACTAAAGATGACAGAAAGTGAGTCTTCAGAGTGGTTATTGGGTTGGCACAGGAGAACATATATTATGGCAGGTGCTCTTATGGGTACTGTAGGAGATGGATCAAGAAGAGATCCATTACTGGTCAGCGATGCAGAGGGTTGGAGTTAGGTACCTGCTCAGAAAAAAAAAAATTAATAAATGCAAGAAATTAAGTCAAGAAACAAAGAACACTTGCTACTTGTGTAAGTTTCCGTGCTGAATGTCTTGAGTTATACTTCATTTACTCTGCATTTTTATGTCCCAGGTTCAGGTTCAGCGGTCGTATCCTTGGCCTTGCTCTCATTCATCAGTACCTTCTTGATGCTTTCTTCACAAGGCCGTTCTACAAAGCACTACTAAGGCTGTAAGTATAAGCATGCAGCCATGCAAAAGCCATGCATGAAGCATGCAGAAACAGTGAGTTCTGCAGAGACACAGACCCTCATGGAGTTGCTTCAAGCGCTCTGACCTTCAAGTCCTTTCTGCTGTTGGTTGATTGAGTTTTGATACAAAAGAAACTTGCCCTTTATAAATACTGACTACATTAATAAAAATGCATAGTACATATGACAGTTAGGAACACACCTTTAATTCCAAAGTCTACTACTGTTGAAATGTCATCACAACTAAAATTATATGTGGAAGACTGCAAAGCATCTTTGATGGAACAAAAC
This sequence comes from Coccyzus lansbergi, assembly GCA_033558105.1. Taxonomy (NCBI): domain Eukaryota; kingdom Metazoa; phylum Chordata; class Aves; order Cuculiformes; family Coccyzidae; genus Coccyzus; species Coccyzus lansbergi. The sequence continues at coordinate 3,884,098 of JAUMJK010000036.1, read as the reverse complement.
AAAACAACAACAAAAAAGGGAGGCAGCTTATCTTAAGAAAAATGCAAAATTTCTCACACCTTACTGGTGGAGTACATTTTTATTGCAAACACAACATTGATAATTGGGATTACTAATGTAGATATAAACAGTGAATGTTTCATGTTGATCTTCTGCTGTCTTTTACAGTAGTAAGCAGAAACTACCAGTGATATATTGTTTTCAATGTCGAGTTTACAAGGTTAACTTCAATTGACAGTCTGTCTATCTTTAATTAATAGACTGCAATAAGACAAGGTACATAAAATTTGTAACAATGAGAAAAGCCATTAGTAGTAAGTCAAGATTGCAATTAAATGACAAAGAGCAGAATAAAGCTTAGCTAAAATAGTTTAGCATTAAGGATGGTTCCAAATTAGCAAATGCAATTGTCTTAACAGTCCTTCAAGTTTTTTAATTGTATTTAATCTTTTTTTTTTAACAATAAGCATTGATGAGGACTTAACACTCATATCTATTTTGTGTCTGTGGTAGTCTGGAAATAAACTGAAACCTAGAGTGCTTCCTTTATCATTATTGCCCCTTTAGGAGATTTGAAAGCAGACTTGTAACATCCCTCTGCCCTCTCAGCCAACAAGTCTGATTCCTTATTAGCAGAAATTTAGGCTGCCTGGCCTACCTTTTGTCCATCTTGTGTGATCACATCAAGAAAGATACATACATGGAAGCACATGGCTGGGCCTACCTGGTAAGTGTGTATTCTGAAGTGCAGAGCATCCTGAAGATGCACATAAAATCAAGACCCAGGGGCGCCTTCTGACAGCAAATAGTGTAGGCAGACAGCAGGTTTGGCTTTGATCCCAGCCATGCGAAGCAATTTCAAAACTGCATTGAGGGTCTGTGTAACAGGCTTTGATGCAAACAAAACCGAATCAAGACCAGCTTTATGCTGGATCTTCAGCATGTTCTTAGTAGTAAGTGAGCCTGCCAGTAGTCACAGGGTCATGTATTGAGCTACATCTTTTTTCTTGCCTCTTAATCAGGCCGTGTGATTTAAGTGACTTAGAGTACCTCGATGAAGAGTTCCATCAGAGCTTGCAGTGGATGAAGGATAATAACATCACAGACATCCTGGATCTCACCTTCACAGTGAATGAGGAGGTGTTTGGACAGGTGAGCACAAGTATGCAAAATATCTGGAAAGCGAGTTTGAAGCTGAGAGAGTTGAGCATGATGAACATCTTTCTGTCAGTACAGATCCTTCAACCTTTCAATAACATATTCTTCCTTTTTCTTTCAAGCCACCTGTTTCAATGCAGATGTTTATTCTTAGTGTGTATAATATAAAATACCAGCCCCCCTACAGGCCTATTGAGCTACACACTGATGAGCATGAGGAATTCTCTTAACTGAAGTTCAGCTCAACTCTCCAGAGAGTCATTCACACAGATGTGGCATTCCGTGAATGCAAGCAGTTTAGCTTAAAGCTGATGTGGCTGAAAGGAGGGGGTTGGGGACTAGGTAGTGGAAAAAACCAAAACGTTTAGCAGGTGGTGTAAGACCTGGCAACTCTCACCGTTATTTTCTCTGATTAGAATCTGTTAGATTCTGTGTTTCTTACTTACCTTCTACTTAACAATCTTGTATGTACATCCATTTATTATGCTTTCTACCACTCAACTCTACCTTACCCTGACAGTTCTTTTCAACCTAGCTATCTGGATAACTACAGCCTTAAACAGGGTGCAACTCTGTCTTAAAAGCAGACTAGTAAACCATCTCCTGTGGGATCCTTTGGGTTGTGCTGAGGACTTGGTGCTCTCTACTGTTGTAATTCATGCAAGATCATAACTGTCTCTGGAAGGTCTTGAAGGGATGCAAAGCGATATTCAGACCAAGATTAAGGACCTTCAGGGAGATATTGAAAACTAGAGACTGAAGAACCCAGCTCACAAAATACTGCAGAAGCTCAGGGGATGGAAGTTAACTTGTGCAGGGAGCAGATCCACAACATCAAAGGAGTGTAGAGGCCAGGTGGAATATACAGAGAGTGGCTCTTAGCCCTTGAAAATAAAGTTGACAAGAAGAGTTTGCACAGAGCTAGGTTAGCTCTGCGAGCTAGGGAGGAGTTAGACTGGATCCTGAGGGAAGAAATCGTGGCCCTAAGAGTAAAGGCTGCTCCACTGTGAGGTCAAAAGTAACAGAAAGGAAGCAAAACTACAGGGGATATTTTCAAATCTGAATTCAGTCTGCTTATAGTGTGAGCTCGTGAGGGATGAGCAGAGTCAAGGGTGGATGAAATGAGATGGAAGGACAGAAGGATTGAAGTAAGAAGCTGCTGTGGGAAAGGTAACACTGGTTTTCCACAGACTTAAATGCAAAGGTTTTTCATGGTCTTTGAGCAGAGAGATTGCATGACATTCAGTTGACAGTATGGTGGTTTCCCCGGAAGGTATGGCTATAGAAGACTAATACACAAAGACAGACAAATATACAGACATATTCACAAAGACAGATAAGGCCAGTTTGTATTTACATAGGAAGACTACAAAGATGAATAAGAATTTCAGCTTGAATTGCCTTGATGCATCTGAAGGTAACATTTGGCACACTAATTACTTGTTATGCTCTACCCAAAGAAAAGAGCTAAATGATTACATAGGAGTTTGTTGTGGAAGATAAGAGATGGCTCCAAAGAGAAAAAAGAAATCACAATCTGTTGTAGATATTGTGATATGAAAGCAAAAGAACACTAAAAGCAAGATTTTTATGCCAATTCACATGTTGTCTAGTACTTTATTTCATATGTACTAGACACTAGCCTTGCTAAATGTAGTGATGGGGGAAAAATGCTTCTCACTGTGAATTATGAATGTCCAAATCCAAGAGTCCTAACTGAAAGTGAGATTGTTTTCCCCTTCTGAAATTTGCCAAGTGCTGACAGCAAAATAACAAAGAAATCACAGTCTCATGTTATGCTCCGAGATGGATCCTACTTGGAAATTCTTGCATGCCAAGAGTGTCTGACCACTTACATGCCATCTGAACATTACTTTGCTGGATACATGTGCAAGTGTAGATCACAGTGGTAGTCCTCCTAGTATTTGGGAGGCTGGATCTCAAGGGTTGAGTAAGAGAAACAAGAAATAGTGGCTCTCTGAGAAAAGCCATCTGGTAGATGGGTTACAGCCCTTTTGTCCTTCTTCCGCTATGACTTTAATTTTTTCTTTCTTGTCTCATCTATGACATGAATTTAGCTTTTAAACCTTTCAGGCCAAGTCCTCATTCTTGATCCCTTTTTCATTCAAATTTACCACTGAGGAGCTCTGGCCTTCTTGCACACTGGTGCCGGCAGCACTGCCATCATAGCAAAGATACAATGTCAAACCAAGCTTCACACATTTTTACTGGTGGGGACTGGATGCCAGGTTGAGAATTTCACTTACAATACTGAGAGGTGTCAGTTGCTTATGACTGTTAGTACTTATTTTCTTATTCTTTTACCCAGTAGAAGGTGCTCTTTGAGACCTCTCTCTGAGCTCTGTATGTCTGGGTGCAGATAGGGCCTGTCTCCAAGCTCTAGTAACTGCTCCAGCCAGGTAAAAATAGTGAGCTAGACTGGTTGAAATGTCTCCTTGCTACTCTGAAACATGATTGTGAATTCTAGCTCACAACTGTGGTTAATGCCCTGTGAAAAAGAAAGAAAAAGTAGAGACACATTGTTAGTGATTGCCTACCTCCAGCCCTAGGTAACTAATTGTATTTGAAATTATATGGATAACGAGAAGTGAGAGAAATCACCAGCATGTCTATGTGTTTGTGGGAAATCTTGCAGGAAATTTAGAATGTATGGGCTTAACAATTGTGCTCAAAGCTAGACTAGTCATTGGTTTTAACACATGTATCTGACTGCCACACAGTCTTGAAAAATATGGTATGGCAGCTGGGCCAGAGTCTTACCCTCCAGATGATCAGCACTGCTTGTGTAATGGTGATGCAGTGACTTACATTCAGGAATTTAACCTGAACCAGCTGAGAATTCCTAACTCATTACATCCAACCTTTCTCGTTCTTACTGTTTCTCAACAAAGCTACAGATTAGATGAGTCATGGAATGTTTCCATAATTCATAATATTACAACAGGTCCCTCAAGCAAAGTGACCTAAATACTATACATGCTGTGTGCCGTCTGTTAGGCTAATATATAGATAATAATATAAATAGTATGTAAATACTATGAATAATGAATATGTATTCATGCAGCTCATTTACTATCTGTGCTAGACATCAGTATTGTAGCAGCAGAAAACAGAAGAGGAGAGCAAAACAATCTTCCTTTCAAATCCACTAGATTAAATGTGAAAATAATTGCAAAATAAATATTTTCTGTCACATGCGAGAAGTCACATGTGCTTGTTGGGTAGAATCTGGATGGATTCCTTAAATCCCTTCACAGTCTTAAGCCTTAGTAACCCAAGCCAACTAAATTAACCATTAAATGCAATGAAATGCTGTTGTTCTTAGGTTTAAAAAAAAAAAAAGTTGTTTACAGTATGAATACTTCTCGGGTTTGGGTGGCTCATACAAAACTCTGCATACCACAGTGACTATGTGTGTCATTTGTGCAGGGTGCTGTACAGGTCTTATTTAGAAAGCATATTGAGAGTATTCATTTTGTGATAATTTCTTTGGCTATCAGCATTTCCAAGTAAACACATTTATTAACACTTGTTGCCAATGAGATAAGTAGATACCCTTTCCAGCTGGTGAAACAGTCTGCCTATTGCAATACTGAAATTTCCTCTCCATCCTGTTGTTTCCTGTACAGTTGCTTGGTAAATATACAGCAAGTAGCAAGCTGGTGCAGTTGCCACACCCTGTTCAGCTCCTAGGAAGGGAAAGGAAGAGGAGAAGGATGAAAAGATGGGTCACAGTGGCACTTTTTATGTTGCTTACAGATGTTGCTCTGAATCAGTCTTTGCTGGTACAGTTTGAAGTAACCTAAAGGTCAGTCCAAAAGGGGAGTCTCTTGTTATCCTTTCCTTCCACTGCAGATGAACAAGAGGTCAGGAGGCCAGAACAAAGAAATATGACTGTTATAATTCTCACCCACATTTTCAAAGTGCAATTTAGATTTGAAACATATTGTGATCCATATATTGCTACAGCACTATTTATTCTTGTTCCATAGGTGACAGAGAGAGAGTTGAAATCTGGAGGGGCAAATACAGCAGTGACAGAAAAGAACAAAAAGGAGTACATCGAGAGAATGGTTAAGTGGCGAGTGGAACGAGGAGTGGTTCAGCAAACAGAGGCCCTGGTCCGTGGCTTCTACGAAGTAAGTAACGAAACAATGCTCCCACTGTCTTCCATTCCTCAGCTCAGTCACCTTCCCTGGAGGTGTTCAAGGGACAGGTGGACAAGGCGCTGAGGGGCACAGTTTAGTGTTTGATACGAATGGTTGGACTTGATGATCCGATGGGTCTTTTCCAACCTGGTGATTCTATGGCTAAACTTTTCTTCATCAGTACCCTAGGAAATAGCTCAACAGACACAGATGGCTAGGAATAGGAGTGCCTGGAACTTTAGAGACAGGGACTGTTGGTATAGTATGTTTAGCATTAAGGGGGAAAGGAAAGAAATATGTACTCTGAATGTAATAAAGCAGGCAGGGATGAGGTTAGGAAAGCTAAAGCCCTGATAGAGTTAAATCTGGCCAGGGATGTTAAGGGCAACAGAAAAGCTTCTATAGGTATGTTAGGGATAAAAGGAAGGCTAAGTCCAAGTGGACCCTCTCTCAAAGGAAACAGCAGACCTGCTTACCCAGGAATCACTTTTCTGCCTCAGTCTTCACTGACATGGGCTCAAGCCACACTGCCCAGATTGCAGAAGGCAAAGGCAGGGACTGGGAGGCCGAGGAACTGCCCACTGTGGGAGAGGATCGGGTGCGGGACCTCTTAAGGAACGTGAAGGTGCACAAGTCCATGGGACGTGATGAGATACATCCATGGGTCCTGAGGGAACTGGTGGATTAAGTTGCTAAACCGCTATCCATCATATTGGAGAAGCTGTGGCAATCTGGTAAAATTCCCACTGACTGGAAAAGGGGAAACATAACCCCGATGTATAAATTAGGAGAAAAGGAAGACCCAGGGAACTACAGGTCAATCAGTACCACCTCTGTGACCAGCAAGATCATGAAGCAGATCCTCCTAGAAATTAGGCATGTGGAAAATGAGGGGGTGATCAGTGACAGCCAACATGGCTTCACTAAGGGCAGAGGGGAGATTTAGCATAGATACAAGGAAGAAATTTTTTTACTGTGAGAGTGGTGAGGAAATGGCACAGGTTGCCCAGAGAAGTCATGGATGCCCCTTCCCTGGAGGTGTGCAAGGCCAGGCTGGATGGGGATTTGAGCAATGTGATCCAGTGGGAGGTGTCCCTGCCCATGGAAGAACTGGATTATCATAGCATCATAGAGTAGTTTGGGTTGGAAGTGACCTTAAAGATCATTTAGTTCCAACGCCCCCTGTGATGGGCCCTTCCTACCCAAACCATTCTATGATTCTATAACAATCAAGAGTATCAAGAAAAGTATTGCTTTCTATTCACATAGTAAGAAGTGTTTACAAATTTTATTATATCCCGCTGTGATACATAAGAACATTGTGAAGAATTGTACACTTCAGAGAGGAGCTGGTGGCCAGGGACATTTTAGGGACTCTTTAGGAACTGATTGCAGTGAAGTTGGTCCTAGGATGCAGTTAGCTGTGATCTTATGGTATTCATGTATGCTGCTCCATTGTTGTCCCTGGATTTTGCTAATTTATCTTTGCTGAAGGCCAGTCTGAGAACATCCTTTGGGCAGATCTGCTACAAAGTCTGCAGTCTTTGACTATCAAAATCACTTGTCAGAATGAAAGGAACAACAAAGAATGTTCTGATTATGTCCTGTCACTTGTAGTTAAATCTCACACATTTAACATTCTAGTTAAATCTCACATGTCATCATTGTTTGCATTCAGAATATCAGCAGGCTCCCTGAAGAGGTGCATAGATTTATCAGTAGAAGTGTGGAAGTTAGCTGTCAGCATGCATACTTCATCAGGATAAACAGCTGGCCATATAGGCCATAGGTTTATGAGACATTATGTCTGCTTCTGTGCTAACAAGTGATTTTTTTTTTCCAGGTTGTAGACTCCAGGCTTGTCTCTGTTTTTGATGCCAGAGAACTGGAGCTGGTTATAGCTGGCACTGCAGAAATAGATCTCAGTGACTGGCGTAACAACACAGAATATCGTGGAGGTAAACTGCTGATGTATGCTAACATCTTGACTATTTTCAGTCTAAAACATGAAGACTTGGTTCATCTTTTCCTTCTGTCTTTCTGGAGGGAAATGCCCTATTTTGTTCAGGAAGTTTTTGCTAGAATAACTCATGAAATAAAACAAACAAGATCTCAAAACTGGATCAACAGATGTAATAATACTAAAATTGCCTCTGCTACTTCTGTCCAGATTTTATTCACTGAATTCCTACCAGCTTAACAGGACTTTCAACTATAAAGGTCTGAAAAGGATTTTCAGTGTTAGATCTAGAAGTTTCTTAGATGACTGAATGAACTCCTGGCCTTGCTGAAAGTAATATCACAAGTCCTCTTGGCTTCAGCAGGGAGAAAAATTCAAGAGATGAATCTCACAGTTACCAGTTACACTTCAACAAAATATAGATCTTGCTTAACCATCCCCTCAGTCTAAACTATGTCAAGTTGGACTTTTTCTCCCTTTCTTCTCTAACGCTTGGCTTGGTTTTGCTTTAAACACTGAGCATGAATTATCCAGACTGTCTTGGATGATGGATAAATGTGAAATCCCTCAGTTCTGCACTACAAAAGGAAAGTCCCTGAGGTTCACATATCCTCCCCTGAAATACAAGCCTTAAGTCTTTGCTGGTCACTGCCCAATCTTTGTTACCTTGAAATATGCAGCTTACCACAAGCACAGCTGGTCCCCCAAGTTATTCTCCTCCTCCTTTTTTCTCTTTAGCTGTTGAAATAGATTCAGCCTGGGTTATGCTGCCTTTCAATAGAACAAACCAAGTCACAGAGCCCCTCAGATGGGAAGTTTGCCAAGGAAGGGCATGCCAACTCCTCTCCATATGTTGGACACTACTGTAATTCAAAACACAATTTATCTGGAAATTAGAAATTGTTCATTTGTTAGGACTCTCAGTGTGTAGCATATTGCAATTGGTCTTCTATATCTCATGCAGGTAAACTCAGTTCTTGCTAAGGGATCTGTGAGAGGCCTTAAATATGTATTTGAGTTTCAGGGTTTTAAATGATTTAATAATACTATAGTTTAGACGGCCAGGACAAGATGGGGGCTGGGACCTACTGCTCATCAAGAACAAGATACATTGTTAGATCAAAATCTTTTCAGTAGGAGATCTACTGCCCCTTGCTAGTGGGAACACTTTGACTGTTACACTTGTCACTCATAGGGTGCAATTTTAATTTCCCTCTCTTGCTTTCTTGGTTTAGGTTACCATGATGGTCACATTGTAATACGGTGGTTCTGGGCAGCAGTGGAGAGATTTAACAATGAGCAGAGACTCCGGTTGTTGCAGTTCGTCACTGGAACATCTAGTGTGCCATATGAAGGCTTTGCAGCTCTTCGAGGGAGCAATGGGCTACGCCGCTTCTGTATAGAGAAATGGGGGAAAATAACCTCTCTCCCAAGGTATGTTCCATCTAGCATACAGAACTAGAAGTGCTGTGAGAAAGGTAACCCTGGTGCTTTTTTGCATCACTTTGACAGCAAAAGATAATGAATACAAGTAAGGACATCTTAAAGCAGCAAAGAAACACTTAACAGTTTGTTCTATAACCAAATTCAGAGAAAAGTGTTTTCTTTTGGTGCATTTTCGATTTGCAGGATCAGTTTCAAACACTTTGACTCCTGGGAAGTGATTAAGATAAATATTTCCATAGGACCAAACATAGTTCTCTTATTTTGATTCTGGAACAGATCCAGACAAGCAGGAGCCTGTCAGCTGATTGTTCCCTTTGCTTCCAAAATACTGGTAAAAATACTTGAGAGTTTACAAAGCCATGAAAGCCAGAATGTCTCTGAATTTTGGCCACAGACCTGAGTGTAATCCCTTCATTTGCTCTGATGGTTCCACATTTTAATACAAGGAAGTTTAGTGAAAGGACTTCAGTCCATGTGGGGATACCACCCAATTTGTTACATCTAGTTCAGTCAGCCAGCTAGGAGTAAATGAGCCATAATGTCATACAGAGTCAACAGACTTCACACTGCTTCCTGGAAGAGGGGTCATCTTCCTTTGCAGAACAAAAGGGCTGGGGCATAGGGAGTGGTTTGACTTGCATAAGGCTACCCAAGAAAGCCATGGCACAGTCAGTGATACATTCTGCTTTGAGTTCTGCTGTAGCATTTTAACCATGACAAGCACCCTCTCTTCCTCACTGAAGTAAATCACCTTTTCTTAAATGTCCTTACAGTTGCCTGAGGCTCTCCCCTATTTTGATTACAGAGCACTTTACAGAGCATCCCAGGACCTCTCAGATAATTTTGTTGTGTGACCCTTTTACATAGCATCTTTTGGAAGGCAGATGGGTTTTTTCCCATTTGCTTTCAGTTCCAATCCAAAGGAGGCTACTTTCATGGCACAGAGCAAAAATCTCTTCTCGCAGGCCTCGCAGATATATCCAGGCAATCAATTTACAATGGATCCAGTCCAGTTTTCTCGTGTTGTTTACCCAGAAGCATGCTATAAAACATGGACCTGAGCAGACCTCCAGAGTCCTCTGAAAGTACCCTCTTAAGTGCAAGCCTGCTCAGGTCCAGGCTTATACAGTGGGAAGACGAGGAAGCTGGACCAGAGCACTTTATCAATCATCACACATTATGAGCTAACATCTGGTGTGGACTCCCTCTAAAGTCAGGAAAAGGGAAGTGTTTTTAAGGCAGAACTCATCCCAGCTGTACACAGACTTTTACAATAGTTTAATTGAATCACACCTGGTATATTCTGATTTATGTTTATATAGGCTCCACAGAGACTATATGGAGCACAAGAGCCTGCGTGAAACCTAGACGTAGGCTCTGAGATTTACAAACAGGTGAAAACATGGAAGGTCAATGAGATGACTCATGCCCTCTGAGCTTCAGCCAGCAACGTGGAAAGAAAGCCCAAGAACTACATCTTGCTGTGCATAGGCCAGATCCTAATTTTGCAGCATTTGTATAGTCTGGCTTTATGTGAGGTTTTCAGAGCTGACCAAGGGGATTCTTGCCTGTAGGCAGACAGCAACTAGAAGTCACAGACTTGTGCAGCAATTCTGCAAAGCAATATTTGCACTCCTACAGGATGGGAAGGGGTGAGAGGGGAGGATAGACCTTGTTGCACACACAGAAAATGCCCTGGGCTGACCCATCAGGTTCTGAAAAGGTAATTGGCCTCTTTCTGCTCTTCTTAACTTTATTTGTGAACTTAGGCATTACTTATGACCTAGATTCAGTTAGCCCCAAGATATTCACATTAACATTTTATTCTTGTCAGCTGATCACCCTGCCTGAAAGAGGCCTCTTTTCCAGGTGAAAGTTGTTAGCACCTTTAAGAAGTCTTAGAGTTCTGCATTCGTTTTAGCCAGGGGAAAGAGAAACAACACTTGCTTATGGGGAATAAACACAGCTTAATCACTGTGAATTATTACCTGCATTTTTATAAAATTATGGGGTGCTGCCAAGTATACACAGTGTTAAGAAATACATAAAACACACAGGCTAAACCTGGAGGCTCCCTGAATCCTTAGTTAAGCAACTAAATAAGTGTTATTTGAAACTCTTTGCAAATGCCTGATTATGGATGGCTTGTGTTTATTTAGATTTACTTGCATATTTACTTAGACTTAGAGGCTAAGAAAAGTCATATGTCATGTCCTGTAGGCCTTTTGGCCCCTGTGATATGGTTTGAGTATAACTAACTTTAGCCATTTAAAATAAACCACAACAAATTCCCTTCTCCCTCTTAACAATTCCTACAGTTGCACAGTGAGAATTACCGTTGGTCCGTGATTTCAGAGTCCTAGAGAAGAACCCCACAGCTTTCTCTTTTCTCAGCTGTCAGAAGATTTAGTTGTTTATGTGATTAGGTATGGTTTGTACCTCTTAATTACCAGCCTTCGTACTTAGGTCCTGACCAAATAAATGTGATACAGTAGGAGGTGTTATAGAAGTTTGCACTAAGCTGATGCATTTGGTTTTCTTGACAGCTAGGTAGATGGTGGGTCACAGGTTAGTCTAGTCTTTGGGGTTTCAGCTGCCTTTCAAAGTATCGAGATAACTCTGTCAGGATAGTCCAGGACTCTTTCCATAATCTCTCACTTCTGCTCCAGATGGCTGAGTAGTTGGGCGGCTCTCTCTTACATCTTGTCCTTTTTGACAATGGAGCCATTTGCTTATAGTGAGCAAAGATGTGATAACACCTAAACCAACTATGCTTTTGTAGTTCCTGTCTATATTTACTTTGAGATCACACACATTAGAAAGCCAAAGTACTATACAGCTCAGAGATGCTTCTCATAATCCCAGATCTCTAGATTATAACCCTAAAGCAGGTTCCAAAGGGACTGCCGGATTTACAGGTCTGTCAGTGTAAATCTGCAGCATGGTTTCTTCCAGACTGATGTGGCTTGTTATATGAAATAATAATGAAGAGGCAACAGGTTCAACCACTTGTTCATCAAGGTTGAGATTTACTTTCCCTATCTAATACGTAAAACTGCCTCCCAAAATAAAGGAGTTAACATACGTTCTTGTAACTGCTTACGTGTGTAGGAATGGATGGAGAATTCTTCCAGCTATAGCCTCTTCTGGAGCAGGAAGCCTCTCTTCACCTTTCCTGGGTCATGCAGATATTCAGCACAGAACCAGTTTTAGCAGTAGTTTCACTAAAACTTATTCTTGGCTTTGTAGCTAGAATAACAGAGTTTCATCCTGCTATTGTGGGAGCAGAACTCCTGGCCAAAACAAACCTATACAAAGAATAAGCAGTGTTTCCTACCATATCTGTAAGAGACAACAGCTCACTTCTTAATACCTCAGCCTGCAGAAGTGTTCAGCACCTAGCAATGCCACTGCCCTGTCTTCCGGTTGCATTCCTTGCCTGGCCAAAACACGGTGAGCTCCAAGGTTATTTCTGTTTGAGTATCAATTAAGTAAGGCCCTCAGCATGTATCCCAGTGATTCAAATAATCACATTTGACACAATGGGGTCACTTTCCACATCAGTGCTGAGCTGCAACTACCCTTTTATCAGAAGAGATTTTCATTCAGCTGTGTAATATTAGTGATTACCACCATACTATCTGTGGTTTATGTATGATAGTTACCAGTGCTAGTAAACATCTGATCTTCTATAAGAGATTTCTGTCCCTTGCTGTTAGATGATCAAGTATTTAATCACCTCAGAGCCCTATATAGCAATTTAAATAAGATTATGTATGACTACAAAGAACTTTGTTTTCATCATTTCCTTCTTTCCCAGTGGACTCTGTGTGTGTGCTTTTCTGTCTTTTATCATTCCTTATCTCCTGTCCCTGTTCTCTTTCCACTTTTCTCACAACAGGAATACTGTGTACGAATCTACATTCATCTATTAAGCAGTGTTTCTCAGACAGCATGTAAGCGTTCTTTCTTAGAGCCAAAATGAATAATAAAAGTTGATACCTGTGGGTCCTGAGGTTGATCAAAGAAGGGTTTGTGGGTTCATCTACAGAAAGCAAGATGAAAAAGAGAAAGGCATGGTTATGTTAGAATGCAAGTCTTATTTGAGTTGATAGGTTCAAGTTACAAATAAGACAGGAAGGGGTTCTGTGCACACATACTGCCTTTAGACTCTCATCAGTGTGGGGATTAAAGGAAGTGACAAAAGAAGAATGCAAAAATCTTATCAGCTTATAATTTTTAGAGAGACAAAAAAATAGCACAACAGTGTGAATAGTGAGCAAGATCAAAGATTCAGACCCACCAAAACTACTCTGAGCAATAAAGACAGACTGCCAGGAAGAATGAAATTTTAAGAGGTCCATTTACTGCTTCACTTACTGGAGAATTAGGGCACATGAGGGTGAGAGTTGGTTTACACAAGTTGATCTTGAATTTTCTTCTAGAGAAGCCAGCATCCTTTCTATAAAAACTCTTACCAATCTAATTATTACTCCAGACTTCTCATTCCTTGAACACCCTCTCAAATGTCAGCAGGCTTATGTGGTAGGAGACTTAATCAAAGGAAGAAGGACTTTTCTGGTTTTTTGCACTGGTGATGTAATGTTTTGATCCCAATGTGTGCATCAAACCCAATACTACAAAACAGCAAGTGTCCCCTGGATTATGCTTGCTGTACTCACTCTCACTGGGATCAGTAGTAGATGATCAGCACTATTTGGGAGGAACTTACCCCTTTGGCGGACACAGCACAGAGTTAGGCTACACTGGATGCTATGAAAAATATCTTTGCCTCTTAATCATCCTAGGTACTGCAGTATCACAGAGCAATATGATTTAACAGACCAGAGGCTGAGCCATTTGGCTTTAGTCTGATTAGGAGAATAAAGGTATCAGCTTTAGTTGCACAAAGCAGAGGCAATATGCTCAGAAATACTGAGGAGAGAGGGAACACTAAATGAGAAGGAGTCCAAGTCAACCCTTTCTTTGCTTTCAGTTGAGACATAATATGTTGTCTAGTTACACAAGTCAACACCATATCTGACTTCAGCAGCAAGGAATGAATTAAACCTATTGCTGAATGTATATCAGGCAATTTTGCACATAATTACCTTAGTGGGCTTCACTGACTTAATCAAAGTTGCAATAGATTCACATTAGTTTCACAGACCAGAATTTGAACTCTGGTTTTGCCCTTAGCAATATATTCTGGTTTGCACCTTAAGAAGGTAGGAGCATAAACCTAACGAGCACAGGACTCCTGAAAATGTGTTTTTATTTTTGATTTGGTGGCATTTTTTCTTGAGTGAAAGGACTGTTTTTCTATAAAGTTGTTGAATAGGAAACACAAGAATGTTGCTTCACAAAATACTTTGGTGTTTCTAGACATGTTAACTTTTTCTTCCTTCTTTTGTCATAGTTTCTCCCTACAATAAATTCTTTGAGACCTTCTACAGAAGAGTCCACTTCTGTAAAGCTCATGATAAGAAAAGGAATGGGTCTTTTTTCTGGATGACTAAAAGTCAACAGCATTGCAAGGATGTTTCATAACCAGTATGAAATGTGATGGATCAGTCAAGATGAACGTATGCAAGAAAGTAAACACCAGTTTCAGTGGCGGTGGATACATCTGCACCACACAATAGGATGTATAACAGTGGTATCTGAGATGCTATGGCTTCATACAGTTAAATGTGCCGTGGTTAAGTACCAGATATAGTTATTACTTTAGGTTCAGCAAAGCCATATTGGCAGAATCAACACCTGAGCCACTATGACAATGCTGCTTCCAATTCTTGATCCAGGCAGCTGAGCTCCTCCAGACCAGCTGTCTCTGAATCGTTCCTTCTTGCCTGTGAATGGACTGCAAGAATCCTTGAGCTGATTAACTCCCAGTGGTTGATACGTATTGGCAATGGATTGTAACAACAACTTATGCTGCCAAAGATTGCCAAGATAACAGTAAACAGTGCAAGGCTACTTGTGCATTAGACATGAGTTGCCACATTTAATTTCAAGACATGTATTAAATAATGGCTCTATTAATGTTTCTATTTCCCTAACTCACATGTGTTCCCAGCTCACTTCTGCAAATTCCATGTTTATTGTACATTATCTCTGAGAGTGACCAGCTAACAATTCTTGATTCAGAAGGGAAAAAAGAATGGTAAAAATTCTCCTAATTGAAATTCTGTGATGCAGTGAAGATTAGGTGCCTCTGGTTATTTCAGTTCCCTGATTGCTTTTAATGATTCACCATTGGAGCTTGATAAAACTCTCCCTCTGAATCTGCAAGTCCCAGGCCAGCCCATTTACCACTATCATCTTTTTCTCACTTTGTGGGTGGCCTAAGAGATGACTAGCACAGTTTCAAATAGTTTCTCCAAGATAGCTCTTCTGCTTCAGTTTTGAAAAAATAACATTTATTTAAAGAATGAGATAGAACTAAAACTGAAACAACTTCATGGCTTCTAAAAATACTAGGGGCCAGGAGCTTAGATGTTGTTAGCCACTGAGGCTACGTATCCTTCTGTAGGGTTTTGTCAATTCACATTTATTGTAGAGAGCAAGAGGAAACAACTCTTTCTAGTGTCATGTAAAAATCCAAGCTGACTGAAAAAAAAAAAAAAAAAGGAATTTTAATGAAAATGTTTCTTCTCTGTCTGTTGAATGAGCTCTACATTTTTTCAGTCAGTTGAAATGCATGAACTGTTGGGGCAGCAACTGTTTCTTTGCTCCACATTTGTGTGGCACCTCACACAGTGAAGTGCAGTTTACAGATGTGTCTAACTGCTGCTACCAGAAATGCTGCAACAAGGTGGAGGCTTGTGTGGAATCCATCCCATAGCTTCTTTTGAAGGTGCTGACAACGGCGGGAATAGAAAGTGCTAGAACTGGGGGAATAGAGGGTCATGAAGTTGGCAGCTTGCTCTGCACAAAGTATTTTGCTTTTGCCTTGGCTATTACAAATAAATAGCATTTACAGGCCAGATCTACAGCAGACAGCCAACAGCTGACTTGCAGGAGCATTTTCAGCAACCTTCCTTTTTCGGTTAACCGATACCTGAATTCAGCAAAACTTACTGGCTGCTTGTGTTGGATGTACAACTGAGTTGTTTGGGTTTTGTTTTGTTTTGGTTTGGTTTTTTTAAACTCAAAGCAACCAAAGTTATAGTTCTAAAGTTTTCTCTCTATTAAGGTCTAGGCACTAGCTCCTCATTTACCTCCATTGTTCTTCTCCATGACTATCACTGCAATATCCCTGCAACAACTAATGCAGAGATAGCAGAGAATGATGCTATGTTGATAATTACATTGTCTTCTATCTGAAACATTCATGTGTATGTGCTTATATATGTCAGTATCTCAGATTTTGTCGGAATTTGAGAGTTTAACAAATTTCTTTTTATCTCTAGTGAATATGAATGTCTTGAGCCTCAACAGGAACTCGTTTTCTCAGTTCTTTTCTCAAGTTATTTAAATTAAACTTAACATGTAGCATGTTTTCCTTTTGCAGGGCGCACACATGTTTCAACCGTTTGGATCTTCCACCCTACCCCTCATATTCTATGCTGTATGAAAAGCTGCTGACAGCTGTTGAAGAAACTAGCACCTTTGGACTTGAATGAAGGGGTTCAGGCACTTCTGGTGTTTTTCTGGCTGATGATGTCACCTTTCCTGTCCACCATAATTTGATCTTGGTTTCCCATGTTTTTGTTTTTGAAAACAAAACAAACAAACAAAAAAATCAAGATTGACAAAAGCTGTGCATGAAGAACTGCCTCCCTTTAAGATCTAACCTTCATGCTTTCATCTTCTGTTTCCAATGGACTGCTAGTCTGTATGCAATAGAAAAACTGTCTCAAGGTTTCTGTATATCTCTACATACCTCCATTAATAACAATGAAAATACAAATGCAAGTTACACTACACTTGACCAAATGTTAATAAATGTTTACTTCCACCTTCGTTGATTAAAAAATAAAAAAACCTCATCAAGCATTCCAAACTTTTATATGCCTACATCTTCTAAATCAATTTGCAGCCCATTTTACTTCTTAGCCATTGAATCCAGTAGTAGGAGCTGGTCAAATACGTCTTCATCCATCCTTGTTTTCCCTTTATGTGTTGTCTATCTGAGAGACATCTGTGAGCAAAACTGAAATTTTTATATACGAACTCATGATCCACATCAGTTGCATCAGCTAGAACTGGTCCAGATACATGGTGCAGATAACATCTTCGAAAACTAAGAAATAACCCAAACCTGTAACGCAATACAAAGCATAACAGCGATTTTTATGATTGTTACTTGCCAGTACTGGAGAGATCTTGCACTTCAGAGATATTGGGAGGGGCATCTCCAATTGTAACATTTACCACACAAGAAGCACAAGGTTGTGCATACTCAAGAAGGACGTCTTATGTAGCCTATATGACAAAGAAAAGGGGAAATAAGAAGAATGTTCTCCTCTTACAAATACCCTTGGGTTCTGCTTACCAGATCTTTGTTTTCTGCTGTTTGAAATGCTCATTTCCAAATGAAAAGTCCAGACAATCCCATCACCTGTGTCAGAAGCCATTTATTTTCTGTCAGGCTAGGTGAATCTGTGGTTGCTGGGGGCAGTTTTCTGTTCTGTTGGTTTCTTCTTTCTTGTTCAGTGCAAATTTGCATAACCTTCAAGAGTGGTTGTAGACAGAAGGTTTTACTCTAAGGTCTAGAAAATGAGAACCTGCAGTGAATAAGGGTGCTTATCAGGGATGAAGGGGACTGTAACTCTCTTTTTGTTAAGAATTCCTTGTAATTCCTCTTGGAGTAAGCGCAAAGGCCTTTCAGTCATGTTAGGTACCACAAAAGATCTAGTTCTTGCTACTGCAGGTGTAACCCTCTTACATCTGGTGTATTTCACATTCTGATTCCAGAGTCTGGGAATGAAATGAAAGCAATAAGGTTGTCTTTGGATGCATTTTGCTGAGGCTGTTACAATCAACCACATTGCTCTGATTGTTTCCTATTTATTAATCTTTGCTGCCCTTGTTTTCAAGACTAATCTCTGATTGAAAGTGTTTGTTTTAACTGGGAAGAGGAAATGGAAAGTATCTTTACTGCTGACACTAAATATGTTAAAGTATGCATGAAATATAACGTGAGAGACTTGTGAAGGGTGAGTGAAGGTAAGTGAGAAGGTAACATCATAGAGTCTGGCAGCTCACATGAAATACCACACCCCCTTGGGGGCTTGTTACTGGCAGTTTTGTTAGCTATGCTTCAAAAACTGTAAAATCAGGAGATCATTTCAATGTCTGACAAATCTAATTCTCGTAAGTTTTCTCTCCAGAGAAAAGAATTGGACCCTGCTTTCCCACTTATTTTTATGGTGGCTATGTAGAAACTCATCACACTTGAAAAACTGCTTTAGATCATTTTCCTGCTTTAATTCTTAGGTCAATAGGTACTTGAAAGGTGATGGACCCCAAAACGTGTTTCTAAGCAGAAGTAGTAGCTTTTCTTAATGATATATAAAATACTTGGGATATTTTAATTGCTGCATTCATTCAATTTCTGTGACATTTCAGCCACTTTTATAGTAATTTACTGTATGGCTTTTACTGAGAATCTATTTTATAGTACGTATGATTATTCTTATTGCATACTCATGTTACAATGCATGCAGCGGCTACAGGCCAGCTTAATTGTACCAGACACTGAAAATGATCCTTATTTCCACAATCGAGCTCTCAGGCATCTATTCCACGTGACCAGCCCTGCTGCACAGCAGAGACAGAAATCTTAACTTTTTTTCCTGAGAGGACACATGAATTACATCAGAGCAAGTCACACCAGGAGAGACTAAATAACAAAAACTTTCAATGTATATAATTTCTGCCTCTTCGCTGCTGGGAACCAAAATCCAGTGATTCCCATATGCTTCCTGTTTTATTCCTGCTGATGTTACAAAGTTACCTGCACTATTTCAAATGTTGGATGTCTTCTAACAATGAAAGTAAAGAAAGAGAAGTATCCAACTGGTTGGACCATGTTTGGCCAAGGAAAATGGTTCACCAAGAGCTGGCTCATGAACACAGTAAAAAAGTAAAATAATAATAATCTCCAATCTTTACAATACTGTATAGTTCAATTTTTTTAACTATATTTTATTAACAAAAATGTAAACTATTTTTTGTAGCGTAACAAAAGTTATTTGTATTTCAGAGACAGCATCAAACAACACTGACTGAAACAAGGAAGGCTTTCTCCTGAAATTCTTTTTCACATGTTCTGGCGCTTGCCACACACTCAGCTAAGTTAAATGTTAAGGCATCTCCAGGTCTGGTCTGGTAGATGCCATGTCAAGCAGCTTGTGTGTTCCTGCTCTGGGAAACAGACAGCATAGCCAGCTACTACCCATCAAAATCCTTGGTCCAAGCTGACTTTCAAGTGCACAGCTTAGTATAAAGGTTGCTTTTGCAGGTGACTGTGATGACATCAAAGTAACAAGGCTGTGCAGATTTGCTTGCAGGTTCTTTTGGATCTAAAACCAGGAACAAAGGAAAACAGTTGAATATTTTCATAAAACAAAAAGAAAGAAAATGCCATACTCTGCTTTTCTTACATTCTGTTATTCCAGTCCTCTCTTACAAAATGCCCTGCTCCAATAGGTTTTCAAACACTGACATCATCTCTAGGATACCTGAATCGGCGCTTCACAATTACTTTCTCCATTCATTGCGTCATACTATGGCTGAATCCGATCCCAGTCTGGAGTGAAGGTGCATCTAGGTAGTGCCATAATGTTAGAGTGAGACAGTGAATGTTGTTAACAGGAGAAAAGGAAGAACCCATATACCTTGCCCTGCTGTTTTACCTGCCCATTATGCAATTAATTGACTTCATTGTTGTAGCGATGCATATGCAAGGCACATACCCTATATGCAAGGCATATATCCTTCACCTTTCACTTCAAATGCTATTACTCACTCATACAATCATCTGTGCTCTCCCCAGGTCGGCATTTTCATTTGTAAAGCATTGACTGTTAATTACAAAATCTCTGGTTTCTTTGTTATCCCCCAGGAAAAAAAAATACAAAGTATTCCATAGGGCAGATCTGCAGTGAAATAATCTGCTCAGCTCATTCACCTAAGTTCTCTTTAAACGTGGTGGCTGCTAGGTTAAAACATGACATCAACAGCAATAGGTTTTAAAATGAAATTGAAAGATGGAACAGGCAATTTGACAGCTTTTGTGAACTGAGGTTTTCAATAAGAGCAATGACTCCTGGTAATTTGTACATTTGGTTTGAGAGGGCCCACATCTTTCTCAAAGTAACTGTTGTAAGGGTATTAATGGCAGAGAGAGGGAATAGGATATTTCTCTTTATGAAATCCTGTTGCCATACTAGCGTTAAGCTGAAGGTATGAGAATGAAATGGGTATTTTAAATTATCAGTTGACCTTCCACCTTGAAGTAGTCTCACTGACTGTTCAAAAACATAAGCTATGCAGGATTTGATCCAGTACACACAACCGTACTTCACTGTTAAATGCATCTGGTCTAAATCTTACAAATGCTGCCACTTTACTCTGCAGTACATTACGTGAGTGTTCAGGTTCAATTATGTGTCTGTGCATATTCAGCACTTAACTTTTATATTCTAGGGAGATCCATGGCTATCACAAGGCAAGAAGGGAGTGATCATGAGTTTTGTACAAGTCTGACATAGTGGACTTTTTTCACCCAGTTTGCTCAAGTGCTCATGAACTTTTCAGTGAACTGTAGCTAAGGGGGTTAAGTCGCAGCCTGTATGGTGGGGAGGGTGGGGAGAGTGTGTGATGGGGTTTGTGTTTTGTTGTTCTAGTTTCACTGTAACAGATAGTTGACATACCTCTAGCTGAAAACAGTAGGATACTGAATTTGGACATGAAAATCAAATAAGAAGCTAAAATGTACATGCGTGGAGGATGAGTTAAACTATCCTTTGCTATTAATCCTGTGACAGTTTGTGGGATTCCAGAAGGACAAATTTGACTGGAGATTTGTTTAATTTCTGTTTAAATAATTACCTGACCTGTCTCCATAATAATATTAATAGGGCTTCCCAGTCAAGATTAAACACTTGCAGTCAAATGCAGACCAACAGATCTTTCTACAGCAAATGCGGTGCTTTTTTATTATTACTGCTGTACCTCAGTGTTCATTATTAAAAGAAAAAAAATACTACAATACTGAATCTGGGATAGTTTTTTCCAGTTATAACAAGATCCAAAAAAAATGGATTGTTACTTTCTCTTTAGTGAGTCATGTAGTTCCTTTCTTCTAGTATAAAAACAGATGCCTGTAGGTAGTAGATACTAGGTATAGTAAATATTGTGCCATTAGCCAAATTCCCTGCAGATTCCAGTTTATCTAACAGAAATGTCTGCTATGTTTTTTGTTAAAGACTACATAAAGTCAATGGCAGGAAAGGTCCTCATTATTGGACTGATTTTGCTTATATTGACAGAAAAATGTCACATGATACTCAGGCTGTGCTTTCTATTCAACCATATCACTATAGAGGAATGTCAATAAAATCACTTTGTTATGGCATTGTGTGGACTGTCTATTACAAATAATGTATTTCCTAGAAGATGTATTTTACTAGAGTGAGTGGAAACTGTGGAAGTGGCACTAGTGGAAGTCCACTGATTTAAGGAATTGCTCCTGCAGGATCTTCTCCTTTCTGATCATTGCATTCAGGCCCTTCCACCACTTTTGTTCAGTTTCTCAGGGTACACGTCTAAAACTTGAGGTTCTCCACATAAGCATCCATAACCAAAGCCCCACGCTCTCCTAGACTGCCTTAAGACCAGCCCTGCCTCAAAAGTGTGTAAGCTTGTTCCTTACTATAGAAAATGTCTGTAAAACAGGACAAAAGAGATGTCTATACTACTTATGCATACTTACTGCATTATAGGTATGAAATGCAAGTGTGAAGATGATTTCTTAATAGCGTATGCTGGGTCTGCATTAAGTGTTGACAGCAAATACATAGCAAGATGCTCTGGCATCCTCAGTATGTCACACCCATTTCTCTGCTGCTCGTCGCTGTAATATCTCAGGCACGTTTCATTAGCACATTCCAGGATAGATTGACACGCCTGAGATATGCAGTCAGCAGACACCTTGCTGACCATACCTATTTTATTACATAAACAAGAGGGATTGTGGGACACTATGAAGGATGGGAAAGCTTAAATATGAGAAGTTCTAAGGAAAAACAGAAACCTGTGGAAGGCAGTCCAACAGAAACGGTAATATCTTGCACAAGACAAATCAGTTGCAAATGTGAAACTGGCTGTGACAGTAAGACCTGCAGTGGGCACTGCATGCTGGCTTTTCTGCAGCAGAGATTTTGGTGGTGGCAAGGGTAGCAGCCACCCGTGCACATCCTCAAGAAATCTGGGTCTCACACTGCAACCTTTATTCAAAACTTGATTCTGTGATTGTGCATGTGTGTGAGGAGGACGTGGGAGGGAGAAGGTATTTATAACACTAAGCTATATTACTCAGAATTTTTTACATATAAAGGAAGGAAAAAAATCAATGTTTTCTAAAAAGCAGATGAACTCCTGATCATTAGAGTACATCAGAGGTGTCTGTTTCTGCAGCGGTGATCCATTTATCTGGCTGGAACGTGTTCCATCATATATGTTACTGAATTTCTGTTAAAATCTATCAGCAGTCCACCTGAAGCGTCCATATTTACATCAGATGTCTTTCTTGGCACGCTAGAAAACCTCCATAATCCTATAGGGTATTACAAATCACTAACTCCTTCCCACCCCATGGTAGCAAAGTCATAGTTTTTTGCTACAACGGGCATTAAAATCAGTTCTGGCCTGACATTCATTCTCGTATAAGAGACAGAATGACAGAGAATTAAGCCATGAAAGACCCACTCTGTTTCCTCTAATCATAAACCCTCCTTGAGCTGCAAAGCCACACTCTTTTATTACCTTTTAATTGAATTCTGGTAACCTTCAAAATCAATTTTGCCTGAAAATACATTTAATGGATATATCGAAATGAAGACTCTGTGGCTTTGTTTGCTTAGTTCCTACCCTTTCCAATTTACATTTTGAAGAAAAAAAAATTGGTACGCTACTCTGTCTGAAACACAAGCCCTGATTCTCATTTTCATCAGGCTTTGGCGTAAAGTACATTTATATTGTTTTAACTCTAGTGTAAATGAAGCTCATCCACAAAATGCTATGTAACAGCTCTTTGAGGCTGACTAGAACAGAAGTCACTGGAGAACAAAAACCCAGCAACTGATGTTGCGTTTTTCCTGGCATGTAGGATTTCATATAATTAACTCCTATCATATACTTCATGGGGAAGTTTTCTATGTTAATGATACACAATAATAATACTAAAGCCGCTTGTCTTTCCTTCTGTGTCAAGTAATAAACTTTAGGGGACATACCTTCACCTTTTAAATTTTTCAGTATGAAAATAAAAGCCTGGTTTGGATTGTTTTCTTTCCTATTTACAAAATTAATCAGTTATAAGAAAAAAATGCTATAAATACTCTGTGGTGTGCCACTGAAAATCTGTTCAGTCAGTTTCAAAATAAACCACAGACAGCAGTTGAAGAACTATTGCTGGCTGTGATTTCCTAATGTTGGTTTTCCAGAATCAAAACAGCATACAGAAATAAATTGCACATGCTCCTGTTTTTCTGTTTCCAGCACTAAAAATGCTTCAGCCTGCAGGGAAGGTAGTGTAGGTACCTAAACAGCACGCCACATGGAGTCAATGTATTTAGATAACAGCTTTTCAGGAATGCAGCTGGGGCAGCACTGGAATCTGCTTAGGAACTTCATTACAAGCTGTGATTTGACTTCAGTACCTCTTAGATATGCCTTAGT
The DNA here is from genome assembly GCA_033558105.1 of Coccyzus lansbergi. Lineage (NCBI taxonomy): Eukaryota > Metazoa > Chordata > Aves > Cuculiformes > Coccyzidae > Coccyzus > Coccyzus lansbergi. The sequence goes on along the minus strand of JAUMJK010000036.1, from coordinate 3,860,452 downwards.
ATTAAATCCGATCAATGACCTTTTAAGAATGACTGAAATTAGTGCTGTAGATCACTATGTAAGGTTACAATGAGTGAGAGCATGTTTACTGACAGCTGTGGTTTATTGACAATTGAATATAAACTTCCCTGCTTGTAGGAATATAGTAGTGTGTTGATTAATAGAACTGGGACCTTAGAGTTTAGCCCCTACTACTATGGTGTGTAAAGCAAACACCAAGGCTATTGAACATCATAATTGTGCTGCAATGACATAGTTCAGTCCTCCTAATGTACAAACAGAAAGAGGCTATCATTATGCTTTGGACAGACATAAAATAAGTAATGAAGTACCCCGGATTTTGTACAATGTAGTCTACCCAATTTGTGAAATGTGAATCAGTCTTTGGGAGTGCCTGGGTACTACACAGAAGCTATGAAAGTGATCTGGGGGCCCCCCAAAAGAAAATATGGGGACCCATATGATGCATTTTCCAACTGTTAAATTGCTGTCATTATAATGTATGCAAACCTCATATTCGAGTGGAAATGTCTGCAAAATAGGAAGCTGTGGATGCATTTGGAAAGGTTACTCCTAGGTTCTCCAAGCACAGGTTAATTCATCTGTCCTGGAAATGATGAAATTAGACATTATGAGTAAAAAAAAGAGACATATATGTTATTGCCACATGAGCAGCAGTTTATATTAAATCTCTTGCAAATATAATTCAACAAAGCTGGCATTAATGACGCCTAGTGCTGCCACTAAGTGGAGCTGTACTTCCTAAAATTGGAAGAGTGATGATTATTTTGCATTGTAGCTGGTATGAAACAGTGCTTGGTACTTGGAGCTCTTGTGTAAGTGCCTTTTTGGGATGTCAAGAGGCATTTGAGGAATACAGGAGTGAAGCATGAAGCACCTCAGGTGAGGAATGTGTACTCTTTTTCCTGCTGCATCATATATAATACAATCACATCAAGAAATAAGTAGCTAATCAAAGCAAAAAAGATAGCTTTGTATGGATCTGAGACAGACAGCAGAAATTTCACACTGCAGATGACATTTTTGTATCATTATGGAAGTTAAAAGGATGAATTTAGCACCTGAAAACCTGTCCTAAGTTATGTGTGCTGCACTACAGATGGTCACATGTGATATTTCTGTTATAAATGGACCATGATTGTTTAGGGTAAGTACTTCCTCCACGTACAAGTTGCCTGAATACATCCTGTGCAGATCAGCTAGAGTCAGGCTGATATAACTGAGCAAAGCTTACGTCCCTATGCAACAAGTTTGATCCACATCTTCAGGGCAGAACTGAAATCGCTCCTTCACTCTGATCTATGCAGACATAAATTGAAAAGAACATTCTTTTAAATAGAGTACTTGTGGTAGCGTCTTGCCCCTCACCTCCTGCTTCTCAGCTGGCAGGCCAAACACAGCTTATGAGAATGAATTCCTTGGATGCTGCCAGCAGCAAAAAAAAAATATATACTGAAATATGAAATAGTTAATATTATCTGTACAAGCAGAAAACAGTGTTTGTCGTGCCATCTGAGTGCAATTGGGGAGAGAACAGCTAATAATATTGCGGTGACTGAAGCCAAATATTCAAAGAGCAGAGAAAAATAGTATATATTTTTTCAGAGAGTAACTGGCTTAGCTGTGTCTGTTAGCTTATCTCTAAATAAATCAAGCATTGCTTGTATACACGTATGTTTCTCCCTGTGTGGACAGCACATATGAGCTTATGCTGCAGTGTTTAAGATCATTGATGGTTTAATACACAGGGGATTCACAAAACTCATGTTTATTCATTCTATAGGGGAAATTTAAATTAACACAGGATGTATCAGCTCTGTAATATTCTGGTACAATGGAGCAAATCATAGTCTGTGCTACAGCTGGTGCATAGTAAAGTGGGGAAAGATTTTATTTCAGCCAGTTTCCAAGACAGTAAAGCACAATTTTTTTTTGTCATTGTCTTCCTATTCTGTGGATAATTATTTTTAAGAATGCAATAAATCCATCTTCCTGTTATAGTGAGATACTGAACTTCTGATGTCTTTGGTGGTATTTTCTACCCCATGGAAGAAAATAGATAAACTTTACATACCATCTGGAGTAAAAGTCCATTCAGATAGTGAGAAGTGATATATTCAAAAGCCTCCATAAGTTAGATAAAAACATACCTGAAATTTATCTGAATAAGATAACCATACATGGGAAAAATGTAAGCCCATTCTTTGTTTTATAGAGAACAAATTGCTAGATTTTTTTAAGGCATTTAAGAATCTAAAACTTATAATTTATGTGAAAATATGGCCAGGGATCCTTAAATATCCCAAAGGTCTGCTCATATTCCAGAATCAGTAATTGCACTCCTTTCCATATTTTTTTGCAGGTCCTTCTTCATCTTCCTTTCAGGAAAATGTGTTAATGGAAGTAAGTAAAGTAGTGGAAAATATCACAAAGGTTAAGTATCTGAAATCTTAATTTAGGATTAACATGCTTTTAAGACATGGTCTATTTTCCAGGCAACAACCTTCTCGCTGTAGTAGATTCCTCTGATACATACATTTGGATGTTACTATTCCTCAACCCTTGTTTAATCCAGTTTTTATTGTTCAGCAGTAACAGCTTGGCCCTGCTGCAGCATAAACAGTGTGCTGAATGGAGACGCTCACCAACACTGTAAGTCTGGAACTGTCCATTACTGTGTATACTGGTTTGAGAATTTATTTCTGAACCATTTATTTCAGCAAATCTGACAGGGTGTTGAGTGAGCAAGAGAATTCCAGAGAAATGTTTCATCAACAAATGTCCTCCCATCCCAGATCAATGGCAGAGATCTGAATCCTTTTCTGTGTGTTTCCTTGTTAGACCCTTCTCCCTTGTGCCCTGGATATTGGCAGGCAATAGCAGGCAGGTTCTGTGCCCTTAATGGAGACAAAGGTGACAGCACTGCCTCAATAAATGACTGACATGCAGAGCAGATCTCTTCAATGCATACAGTAAGTAAGCTGGATGGCAAAGGGCTTGAGAAGTGAGACGAGTCCAGCCACTTGAACCTGATACAGCTGAAGATGTCCTTGCTTCTGCAGGAAGGCTGGACTAGATGACCTGTAAAGGTCTCTTCCAATTCAAACTATTCTATGATTTCATGATCCATGAGACCATTTCCACCAGCCTGGACAACTGGATGCCTGAGAGGCAGTTCCTACACCCCTCACAGAAACATGTGGAGTTTAGGCAAGTGTGGAGGAGAGGAGCCCAGCGCACCCCAGCTATATTCTTGGATGTCCCCTTCACAGCTGCCACTGCCGCTTTTGCCCTTCCCCTCCTTTCTGCTTGCATCCTGATGCCCCCATGGTGGGTCCAAGCCATGTTCCCCACACTAATTCCCTCTGGGGCCAGCTCTTGCGGGTTCCCCCTTCTGCCCTGGGGCTCCCTCAGGGTGCACCTGAGCTCCCACAAAGGGAGCTCCTGGGTCAGAGAAGCAGTTACTAATATTTAAATACACTGGCATACTTTATTATTGCTGGTGGATGAGAAGCTCAGCACGAGCTGGCAACCCAGACAGCCAACCCTGTCCTAGGCTGCATCAGGAGCACTGCGAGCAGCAGGGCAAAGGAGGGGATTAATAGAATCACTAGGTTTCAAAGGCCCCACTGGATCATTGAGTCCAACCATTCCCCTCAATCACTAAACCATGCTCCTCAGCACCTCATCCACCCATCTTTTAAACACCTCCAGTGATGGTGACTCAACCACCTCCCTGGGCAGCCTGTTCCAGGGCTCAATGACCTTTTTCCTGATGTCAAGCCTGAACCTCCCCTGGTGGAGCTTGAGGCCATTCCCCCTTGTCCTGTCCCCTGACAGTCCTTTCCCCAGCTTCGTTGCTCTTCTCTGGACTTGCTCCAGAGTCTCAACATCCTTCTCACAGTGAGGGACCCAGAACTGAACACAGGATTCAAGGAGCAGCCTCACCAGTGCCAAGTACAGAGGGAGAATCACCTTCCTGGACATGCTGGTCACACCATTTCTGATCCAAGCCAGGATACCATTGGCCTTCTTGGCTACCTGGGCACACTGCTGGCTCATGTTCAGTCGGCTGTCGACCAACACCCCCAGGTCCCTCTCCTCCAGGCAGCTTTCTAGACAGACTTCTAGTCTGTAGGTCTGCATAGCATTGCTGTGCCCCAAGTGCAGGACTCGGCATTTGGCTGTGTTAAACCTCAGACTATCGGTCTCAGCCCAGTGGTCCAGCTTGTTCAGATCCCTTTGGAGCCTCCCTACCCTCCAGCAGATCCACGATTCCACCCAGGGATTCTGCCCCTCTCCTCCTCTCTTGCCAGATCTCATCGGGAGTGCTGCACCCAGCTCTGGAGTCCTCGGTGCCTAAAGGACGCGGAGCTGTTGGAGCGAGCCCAGAGGAGGCCACGAAGAGGATCCGACCACTTGCAGCATCTCCGCTTTGAGGACAGGCTGGGAGAGCCGGGCTTGTTCGGCCCGGGGAAGAGAAGGCGCTGGGAAGAACCTAGAGCAGCTTCCAGCACGGAAAGGGACTGCAGGACAGCTGGGGGAGGGGATCTCGGCCAGGGAGTGCAGGGGCAGAACGAGGGGGAGCGGCTTGAAGCGGGAAGACTTAGATTAGCTTTTAGGAGGACGTTGGGGAGACTCCTCCGCGGGCTGCCCGGATTGGCCGCGGGCTCGCCCGGGCCCGGCGGGGCTCGGCGGGAGGCTGGGGCTGGGCGGGCTCGCGGTGCCGGCTCGCGGTGCCCCTGCGCGGGGCCGCCAGCAGGGGGCGCTGCGGACGCCGGCCCCGCCCCGCACTCCCTCAGCCGCTGCCAGAGGCCGAGCGCTCGCGGGGCGGCAGCGGCTGCGGAGCAGGCGTCCGGGTTCTTCGGGGAGAGACCCCTGCGCCGAGACATGAGCCCCGAGGAGAAGCCGCCACCGCCCCAGCCCGGCCGGCGGCGAGGGGGCTTCCTGGCGGAGATCCGCACGCCCATCCGCACCGAGCCCTTCCAGCAGCGCTACAGCCTCAGTCCCGGCAGGGAGCTCGGCAGGTGAGCAGGGCGGGCACCGAGCTGCCGCCCTCGGGCCCCCCTGTGCTGCCCGGGGACGGCGGGGATGGGCTGTCCCTCTCCCACACCTGCCCAGGGACAGCGGGGATGGGGCGTCCTCGTCTCCCCTCCGTTCGGGGGCAGCGGGAATGGCGTGTCCCTGTGCCCTCTCTTCCTCGGGTACGGCGGGGATGGGTTATCCCTGTCCTGCCCCCATCTAGAGAACAGCACGCGTGGAGTGTTCCTCTTCCCCCTCTGTTCGAGGAGCAGCAGGGATGGAGCGTCCCTCTCTCCCCTTTCTGCCTTGGGGACGGCTGCGATGGGGTGTCCCTGTCCTCCCCGCTCCTGGGGCGCAGCGTGGGGTGTCCGTGTGTGTGTGTGTGTGTGTGTTTGTGTCCCCGCTGTGCCTTGGGGGTAGCGGGGATGGGGTGTTCCTCTCCCCCCTACCCCGCCGGCTGGGATCGTGGAGGAAAATCGGTGCCTTCTCTTTGCTCAGAGGAGCTGGTGGGCAGGCACCAGGTGTGTCTGTGTCCCTGTACCCCCCTCCTAGGTGCTCCCCCCCAGGTGCCCCCTCTCTCCTAGGTGCCCCCCTCCAGCATCAGATGTGTGTTGCCCTCCCACCCCTCAGTCTTTGGGCTGCCTCATTTGAGCAGAACTATAGTAGAGTAGGCAAGGGAGTGCTGGGCATCACCACCCTCTCTGTGCCAGCGTCTCTCTTCTGGCACCCTCACAGCCTCACCCCACTGCAGATCAGCTCCCAGGATGTGCCTGTCACTCTGTCTGGGCGGTGGTGGCAGGCAGCTGTGCCCCACTGCTGGCTGTGGCTGGCTGTCCCTCCTGCTTGCAACTAAGTCCTCTACAGCCTTGGGAAGCCTGCACCAATCCTGTGCCCTTCCCTAGGAGCTGGTGTGGAGTAGAACATTGCTCTAGGTTCCTGTTGGAGGTGGAAACCTACCTGGATTTTTTCCTCTTCAGTTTTGTAAGGTGTGACACAGGGGGAAAACAAGTCTTGAGAAGCATTGTTTGTGGTCGCTTCTTGAGAATAATCTAGTGGTGTAACTCTCCAAAGAATTAAAAAACTGTGTAAGTTTTTTGTGTAAATGTGTAAGATTTAATCAATGTGTGATTACAACACCTGGCTGATAGCAAACAAGGCTGGAGGCAGAAAGTCTCATTAAAGGGGTTTTGCATCTCAGGAACTATATATATGGAATTTCAGCACCGCTAAACCAGTGTTTTTGTCTGAAATCGTCACTTATGAAAAGAATGACAACGTTCTTACTCACAATCACATGTGCTTTATCTTAAGAGTATTCAGATAGAAAAGATTAGACGAAATACCATAGGCTATGCTGCAAGATAACTTGCACACATATGTTAAGAGGTGTAAGTTAGCTACATAGCTCTGTTTATAGAGTAACAAAAACAGCCCCTTTGGAGGTAAGGAGGAGTTTCAAAGTAGATGTAGCTGCTCTAAGTACCTCTGATAATTTTTTTAGCTTGCCTAGATGTTAGCTTAATGCTCATTTAGTACCTCTGAGATATTAATGGAATAATTCATCTTTAAGCATAGTGGTCTAAAGCATCCATGTGGGAAGCAGGTGGGAGAAACATCCCATGAAGTGAGAAAGCTTTTTTTTTTTTTTTTTTTTTAAGCATCATGTGACCACAATGTCCAGGGATTGGAAACCAAAGCTGTCTAAATGCAGGCTAAAAACCAGCCTGAATTCTAAACAGCAGTTAAGGAGTCGTAAGAGCAGTGCAGCACAGGATGTTCTCATGTCATTACTGCTTGGGTTTTTATTTATTTGAAGATAAAATAACTTTTTAGAAAACGTTTTGCAGTTCTGCCGTGGTGTGAGAGCTTCTCTTAGAGCTGGGTGATATTCACCTGATCTGAAACTCAACAAGATTAAGCCTCCTCCTGGCACACAGAGATACAACTGGAATGACTAGCTTTACACTAGAAACAAGAAATAAGTAGAACGGCAAATCTTAGACTGCAGCTCAAACAAGTGGATCTCAGCAAGGCTGAGTGTGGAGTCATTTTTTACTAGAACAACATTTAAGGATGACGTTTGCATGAAGGTTGTGATTTTGCACCTGCAGTTATGTTAAAATTAGTTAAGTGGCTGTTTTAAGTGCTGGTCTTGTTTTTGTGCAACAGTTGCACGTATTTTGGTTCAGAATACCTTGATCTCTCCTCAACTTCACAAATGTTTTCACTGTCTTCTGTCTTGGAATACAGAAATGTACATGTTTGAATATATGTGCTTGAGTTTTAACTCAACAATTTTGAATGCTTTCTATTTTACTACATTGGGATAATAAAAAGTGGACACCAGCTCAAGTACTTCCATTAAAAACAAGCTTTTGCTATCTCACTGTGACAAAGCATAGGTGGTAAATGGAAAGCCTGCCACTTTGTAGCTGTCACTTTATTGATAACACATGCTTAGCAGAAACTGTTGGTAAAGCCTGTATGTCTCTCCTTATGGGAGAAGTTTATCTTTACAAAGGACGTGAACAAATGAGCACTCAGATATCACATGCTCTAGCCTCAGAGGAAGAACAGTCCTTACACACATAACATAGTCTAGTAAATTTGCTAATGAAAAATGTTTATACACTCTGGATTCATCCATCACACTTCCTAAAATTAGGGAAATAGTTTAAAAGCTGAACTTTAGATAGAAGTTTTGAGAATAACAGCATTCCTATAAATTTGAGTTTATAACTGAAAGTGGGGAGGGAAAAGAAAACAGATTTAGCACAGTTGTTGAGAGTGAGGCAGCTGCGTGAACTCACCGGGTTTGTGCGTTCTTTACCTCTGATACAGTCAACGTGTATGTTGAACTTGTTATGGCACTTGGGGCCTCTGTCTTCTGGTCCTTTGTCACCTTTGTGTCGGGGAGGGAATGTGGGAAAATGTTGGGGCAATGTAGTTCTACCAGTGCAGGGGAGGCTGATACTGGGGCTGCTGGCCCCTGGTGGCACGTGAGAGGTGAAAGTCCTGGAGAAGTATTGCTGGAAATCGTAGATGAGCCTGGGAGGAACCTGCACCCTAGAGGTACTTGGGCTCAAAGCTGTAGGAAATTAGACTTCATTTGTTCTGCTCACAGGGAAAATACTGCTTTGAGAATGCAAAGCTTATGTGCCACAAAAGGCTGTTGCCTTATTCAGTACCTGTAAAGGCATTTACAAGTATATGGAAATACAACTGCTAGGAAAAACAAGTTAATTTAGGAAAAGTACCTCAAACTTGCTTATAATGGCTACCCTGGAAAGGAAATAATATTTTAAGTTGCTTAAGATGACATGGAAAATGGAGGAGGGGGTGTGTGTGTGAAATGTTTTAATAAATGAAATTCTGGGCCTTATTAGTTTTGCTGTCTCAAAATCTCATACAAATCTTCATCTGCATGATACTTAAAATTAAACTAACCTTTGATGAATGTTTTAAGGGTGCCACTTAAAATCAACCCTCTCAGACCTACTTGTTTTTAGTCTGTGCTAGCTTGACTTAGGAGAGTTTGAAGTAGGACAAGATCGATTGCTTAACTCTTCTTCATCTTACCATCTGTGCTTAAGCCATAATTGTATTGTGACGTGGGAAAGAATATATTTTGTGTTGCCTAGAGTATTTTTTTAGTCTTGTGTCATTGTATTTAGTTGCTTTGCACTTCTTCCTCAACAAAGAACTCCAAACTAATAGCACACGAAATATTTCTAGACTGTTAGTCAATTCTTCAGCTCAGTATTGCAGGGGTTATTTTATGTAAACCAAGCTAATTGGAAATTGTAATTTTTGTGTAGAAAATGATAGTCTTGATGCTAGAGCTGGGTTGGAGGAAGGCATAAATTGGCTGGTCTTGCTTTCTTCTCCCTGGAAGATAACAGTCACCTTGAATGACTGCTCTAAAATAAGTAATCTTCTACTAGTGAAATGTGTGCAGTACATATATGTAAATGTATGTCAAGAGCAATTCAGTTGATTCTCCTCATTCCTGGGGTTATTTTAAGCAGACAAGCTCATTCCTCACCCAGAGCTAATAAAAGAAGTATTTTGGTCTTCAGGAGAGGCTGAATAGAACAAGGAAATAGTCTTTGTTTCTAACTAGTGTCCTGGCTGTAGTTTCATGTGCAGATAACACACATCTTGAATTTTTGGGGTTTTTTTTCCTCGAACTCTATCATGAACTTGTTTATTTCTCAGGTTGCGTTCAGTAATGTGCATCTTAGTGGCACAGGACATTTGCACTATTTTGTGCATTAATAATAATGTGTGTGCTGTCGTGCTTCTGTCCTCTGCAGCTCTCTGCAGTAGTGCAACTATGGTGAAATAGTTGTGGGACTAAGTGAAAATGGAGAAGAGGTGAAAATGGAGAGTTGCAAGTAGTTGACTCCACATGAAGTTTAACAAGGACAAGTGTTGTGTTTTGCACCTGGGACACGGCAACCCTGGATGCACATAAAAGCTGGGAAGCGAAAAGCTGCAGAGCAGCCCTATGGACGGGTATCCAGGTGTTCCGGTTGATAGCAAGTTGGACATAAGCCAACAGTGTGCCGTGGCAGCCAAGAGGGCCAGCCGTGTCCGGAGATGCATCAAGCACAGCATTACTAGCCAGCTGAGGGAGGCAATTGTACCACTCTACTCTGCACTGCTGTCTTGGGTGCTGCAGTACCGAAATAAGGATGTCAGGCTACTGGAGAGCATCCAGAGCAGGTTCACAAAGCTGGTGAAGGATCTAGAGGGGAAGTCATTTGAGGAGCAGCTGGAGTTACTTGGTCTGTTCAGTGTGGAGAATAGGAGACTGAGTGAGGACCTCATCACAGTCTACTGCTTCTTCACGAGGGAAGGAGGAGAAGCAGGTGCTGATCTCTTCCTTGGTGATCAATGATAGGACCTGAGGAAATGTCAGGAAGATGTGCCAGGACAGATTTAGGTTGGATATTAGGAAAAGGCACTTCACCAAGAGGGTGGTGGAGCACTGCAACAGGCTCTCCAGGGAAACAGCTGTGGTGCCAAGCCTGACTATTCAAGAAATGTTTGGACAATGCACATGGGACACATGGCATGAAGTTTGGGTTTGTCCTGTGCAGGGACAGGAGTTGGACTTGATGATCCTTGTGGATCTTTTCCAGCTCAGGTCTTTCTGTGACTTGACCATTTCAGAATGAATTCATGTGAGTAAACTATTCATGAGCATCAGAAATGGAATCCCTGCACCTTGTTGCTTGGAAATCAGAAATTGTAGGGAAAAATAACACTCTTTAGAAAAAAGCCTTTTTGATGCAAGTTCACAGAATCACAGAACAACCAGGTTGGAAGGGACCCATCGGATCTTCTAGTCCAACCATTCCTATCTAACACTAAACCAAGTCCCTCAATACCTCATCCACCCGTGTCTTAAACACCTCCAGGGAAGGTGACTCAACCACCTCCCTGGGCAGCCTGTTCCAATGTCCAATGACCCTCTGCGTGAAAAACCTCCTCCTAATCTCCAGCCTAAACCTACCCTGGCGGAGCTTGAGGCCATTCCCTCTCGTCCTGTCCCCTGTCACTTGGGAGAAGAGGCCAGCTCCCTCCTCTCCACAACCACCTTTCAGGTACTTGTAGAGAGTAATGAGGTCTTTTTTACTCAATAACTTGCATATGTAGATCTCAAAAGTTTTCTGAACTTTATAAAAAGTAAATACCTTCACAGGAATTGCTATTGTTCCTTTATTTGTTACAGTGACAGGGATTTATAGGTCACTTTAAAAAACTTATTAAAGGAAGGTTAGTTCTTTGTTCTTCTGAGACTATGACAACCAAATTTAACTGGTGTGACATTGATGTTCCTGCTTATCTGATTTGACATTTGGTTTGTGATTTGAGGCTTTTGCTTTAAGCCATAATGTATGCCAGCTCAAACAATGCTAATTCTGTTTGCAGTCTGAAAAGATGACATTGAGCTTCTTTGTAATCAGATATGATTTATCTTAAATCATAATTCTTGAAAGAGTCTCTTGTGAGGACCGAGAGTTTCCTTCTAGTTTCCTAGTCATGTCTCCAAACACAAATGAAAATGCTTTGAAGGATTATTGATAGTCAGTTTTTAACTTTGGAAATACACATTAAGTATTTGCTTGCAAAATTGCTCTTCCTTCATTGTAATGTTCTCACTGCTGGCTCTTTGCAATACAGCTAAACTTGCAAAGCTCTGATCTAATACTATTTTCACTCTGTAATGGATTTTTATTTTTTATGAGTTCTGAGCAGGATTTTAAGAAGAGTTGCAATGTGTTCTTCATGGAAAAGCTTGTGTTTATATCTGTCTTATCTGCTTTTTCTATCTATCAGAAATATACTCTTTACAAATCTATTTTTTTATCTTGACCATATAGTAGATGTTGTCTTTGGATCTTGGCTCCACAATTGTCTCAGGCATGAGCCTAGATTGCTGCATGGCCATTAGTTCTATTACTCATAAACATGGGATTTGTTGAGTTTGGTCTTTTCTGGGATTATGCTCAGAAAAGATGAGTTCTATGAACTGTAGTTAGAATGGCTGTAATTACAGGTATAACTGTAAAGAATCCGGGCAGGATTGTTGGTCTTAAACAACTAAGAATTAGTACTCATCAGCCAGCTAAACTCCCATATAACCTGTCCTTTTAATTACATCACCGATCAGGCATCTGGCCAGCTCAGCTGAACAGGACATGTGTGGCCACACACAGCGGTGGCTCTTGCTGTTTCTTGCTGCCCGGTGAATGCTGTTTTATTTCCATAGTGACTAATCTGCCATGAATTGGCAACATTGGTACTCATTAGGCTAATTAACTTGCTTCCAGATAGATTTTGTATGTAATGCAAAACAACACCCAGCTTCTTGAAAGTTGTATTATGGAGATTTCAGCTTTTCTAAACTATTTTCTCTAGATCCTTCAGTGGTGCTAGAATTAAAAGCTTTTGACTGTGCCTCCGGAAGGAAGCTGAGCATTCAGAGACTGTTAACAAAAACAGAGAAGGCTGAATCCTTGGGTTGGGGTATAAAGGCTTAGTATCTACCAGGTATTAAAATAACTTGCTGTTGAAGGGCTTATCGGTTAGTGTCTCAATTTGTTTTTAATTTGTTGGGTTTTTCTTATCAGCATGATTGCTAGGGGGTTCTCCCCTGCTGTTTTGGTTTTGGTGCTGAAAACTTCTGCAAGTATTTTAGCACTTCTGACAAATGATTTATATTGTACAAAAATCGTACAGATGCATGACAGCATTTGGCATAACTGAAAAAAGGAAGGCTGCTCTCAGTCTGCATTAGGAGAGGATTACTGGAGGGATGTAGCTGCAATGCTAACGCCACAAACTTTCTAGAAATCTATCTAAAGGAAACACTCTTTGAAATATTCTTGGGATCAGGAACATTGTTAGCTTATTCCTGTGTTTCCTGATGAACAGTCTGTACTGTAAACACTCGTTGTTTCTTCCAGGGTGTTTTTTTGATAGATGTGTACCAAGCACCTAGCAAGTTGTTAGGCTTTATTGGAGGCTTCAGGTGTCTCTTCTTCCTGTAGTGTTCTGTGGTAATTCTCTGGCAGGTAACCCTTTTTAGAATGACCATTTGACCACAGCTTCCTAGTGCTACAAAGTCCTATAATATTATTTTTGTGTATTTGCAAAGCAAAATTTGTCTTAATGTACATATTGGTAATTAAGAACTTTCTTCAAAAAAATGGATTAAACTCATTGAAAGGATGTTCTAAGTGTTTGTCTACTTTCACAGCGATCTGGGCCATCTAGTCTTAATACCTGTTGTGCTGTAGGTGATGTGTGCTTATGCAAAATATTATTTCTAGAGGAATAACTGTGGCTGTATCGGCGGTTAGAAGTCAGGTTATTTTAGTGAGATTGCCTAGCAAGTACCCACTTTGTGGGTGAGTATTTGACTCAACTCATGTAGACTGAGTAATTTTGCAAAAAATGCCTTTTAAAAGCAAACTAACAACTTAGTTTAGCACTTATATTTCACAGAAATGTAAGCCTGCCCATAGGTTAGGAGTTGTGAGAGTAGAGACTTCAACATGAGATGCATTAGTTATTTCCAGCAACCCTGCAGTAAGTTAAGAATCAAAGTAAAGATCTCAAAGTTGTTCTTGCAGCTTTATAAGAAAATTTTTCCATATAAATAAAGAAGCTAGTTTTGATGAACACCATACCTGAACTGAAAAAAAATTATATACTTTGAAGTATGAGAATTCATCATTGCCTTGGGTGAGAGAGTTGAGGTTGTTCAGCCTGGAGAAGAGAAGGCTCTGAGGAGATCTTATAGTGACTGTCCAGCATCTAAAGGGGGCAACAGGAAGGCCGGGGAGGGATTTTTTACAGAGGCTTGCAGCAATAGGACTAGGGTTAGTGGATATAACCTGGAGAGGGGCAGATTTAGACTAGACATAAGGAAGAATTTTTTCACCATGGGGTTGGTGAGGCACTGGCACAGGTTGCCCAGGGAAGCTGTGGCTGCCCCATCCCTGGAGGTGTTCAAGACCAAGCTGGATGGGGCCTTGGGCAGCCTGATCTAGTGGGATGTGTCCCTGCCCATCTTTAATGTCCCTTCCAACCCAAACTATTCTATGATTGGGTGACAGATAGTAATTAATAGACCTTTTCTGTCTAAAAATCCATGTTATACAAATGGAACAGAGTGGAGCAGGTGGAATGAGACTCTACTGCAAGGAAATTTAGAGCAGGCATTTCAGCCCAAAATGCTGGGGCGGGGGGGAAAGTTGTCTGGTGTAAGTGCTGCAGTGTGGTTTTAGCTGGCCCGCTGGCTTGATGTAACTTGGATTGTGTGTTTTGTCAGAAATTATTCTCATTAAAGTGAGTTACACACTATGCTCTGCTCTTTTTGTATTTGTATGTGCATAACCAGCATTGCAAAAACTTTGTTAAAAAGCTTTATGTTGGTCAAGCTGCTTATTTTTTAAAAAATTATCTATGTGCTTTATTTACACTTTAAGCCTGAGAATAAGGGATTTGAAAAGTATTAAACAGTCAAACCCCCCTTCCTGTTACCATTTAAGACATATCATGGTGAAAATACAAAGTGGCATCTTTGAAAATGCAGAGTAGAGTCTGAATGTTGCATGGTAAATGGAGCAGGATTTTAAGCATCTCTTCCATAAAAGTTCTTGAATATAATGGGATACTTCAGAACACAGTGACTGGGCAAGTACTTAGGTTATTGCGACGTAGTCACAGAAAGCATAAATTGCCTGTTTGTACACTTCAGTTTCTGCAAGCTTTTTTAATGAAAGGTTTGAGGATACCTTAATCTTTCAAACGAGCACAGCTTGTTTCCTCTGTATTTTTTTGAAATTATTTTCCTTGAATTGATAAGTTTAAGTCCTCATTTTTAAGCAAGGTTAAATTACATTCTGGCTTGTGATGTTCCTAACTTAAGGGAAGGGATCATTCAGGAAGGCATCTTTCTAAATTTAGAACATGTTTTAAATGTATTCATTAACAGAGACGTAGTTCCAGTATCCTATCATGTTAATTTTTAAGGCCATACTAATCTTGTCACAGAGGGACTTAATTTTAAACTTAAAATATTTGTTTCATTTCAGAGGAAAATTTGCAGTGGTGAAGAAGTGTATCCAGAAAGATACTGAAAAAGAGTTTGCAGCAAAATTCATGAGAAAAAGAAGAAAGGGCCAAGACTGTCGGATGGAAATAATCCATGAAATTGCAGTCCTTGAGCTGGCACAATGCAACCTTTGGGTTATTAACTTGCATGAAGTTTATGAAACTGCAACAGAGATGATTTTAGTTCTGGAATAGTAAGTACGCATAATAACTCCCAAATAACCTCTTGCAGTATGTGCTTAAAACTAATAATGTAAAAATACCATGTGTCAAAATGAAAAATGTAAAAAGATTTTATTGCTTGCCTAATACATTTGCTTGAATTCAAAAATAATTGCTAATAAAAAATCAGTATTACAAGAATTATGTACAGCCTTGTAACTACTGCAGATTATATTTTTTACAATTGCAAAATGTCTTTCAAAGCTGAACTATAATTTACATAGCTAAAAAAAAATTGTTAGTGAAATATGAACTGTGCATACTCCCTACTTGTAAAAGAGGAAGAGGAAAGAAGCAGTGAGTATCTGTTCAAAACCTGAAGTTTTTCATTGTCAGTGACTAAGGCAAGGTGAAGCCTGGGGTTTTTTTTACCAGTTCTGAAGAAGCAATGTCATTCTTAAAAAGAAACTATCAAACCCACTTTTGATCTACCATGACAAGCTCTTTCAGTCATTGTCTTCTGGGGGAAAAAGGGCAGGAGGACTCAGACCATAATGGTTTAAATGATGTTTAACTTGTGACTCCACCTTTGTCTGTGTGTTTTCATCCCTTGAGGTTGCCAGATGGGTGTTTCTGCAGCTGTTATGACTGTTCATCTAATATGCCATGGCTTAGATATTTGACATCTGGGTTCCAAGTCAGCTAAATGCTCGTTGCTATTGAACTCTGTTAAAACCCTACTCAAGCTGTATTAGATTTTAAATAATTGGGAGAGGAACAGTGAGGTTTCATAGAATCATAGAATAACCAGGTTGGGGGAGACCCACCAGATCAAGTCCAACCATTCCCATCAAACACTAAACCATGTCCCTTAGCACCTCATCCACCCATGCCTTAAACACCTCCAGAAAAGGTGAATCAACCACCTCCCTGGGTAGCCTGTTACAGTGCCCAATGAGCCTTTCTGTGAAAAAATTTTTCACAGTTTGATAATTCAGAAGTGACTTAACCTGTCTGCTAAGATAAATCTAGTTTGCAGAGCTCTTTTCTTGCATGATAACAAAAAGAAATGATGTGAAATCTTGTGTCCAAATCTGATCTTGGTTAGAAGTCAAAAGAAACTGTATCTTAAAAATTCAGTGAAATTGAATGAGATGGTGTCTGCTGAAGCAAACTTCCTACTAGAATATATTTTTTCTCAACTTCATTATGCCCTTATGGAATTCATGTTTTATGAAATATTCCAAGTATCTCTTAGAATGCAGAGGTGTGACAGAGCTTCTGGAGTTTTAACTGCTGTTACTGCAGACTCAAATAGATGCTTTCAGCAGTAACAGCGCAGATCTAACTAGAATACAGTTTACATTTCTGGGTCCCAGAGGGATATAACAGGAGCAGTAGAATCCAAGGCTTAAGGAGGGCAGTGCGGTTTGTGATAATTTTAATATGAAATTAGAACTCAATTCTCTTACTTCGTATTAAATGTTTTGCAACTGTATTAACCAGGTGGTTCAGTAGTCACTTGGTAATTAGCAATATTATTGTTTTTCTATGCATCAAGCAGTCATACCTTGTTTCAGATAAATAGCTGTGCATTAGGGTTGTAAATTACAAAAACGGTCTTTCCCTGACTTTGGGAAATATGTCTGGATGCTTCTTTAATGTTAGCATGTTCTAGAGGCCTGTTTCCACAAAACAGGTATGAGTGTTAGCGAATTTCTGACATTCTGTATGCAAAGCATTAAAGAACACATCTAGACTGCAAACTTCTTATGGGCATTTCAGTTTCTACTAAGCTTGATGGTCTGTGTGGCAGATCTTTATCTTGGGAAGGATTAAAACAAATGCTTAATTGCTGGCCACAATCCTTATCTGCTGAGGGTTTATAGTTTGTCTTCATGTTGAATCTGTGGTAAGGGGTGAAGAGGACACCTAGTGCTTTGCCTCATGAAGAGAAATACTTATTTTACATGCAGGGTTGTTTTTCAAGCAGTATCAGTTTTTGAGAGAAAACAAATTTAATATTAACCAGTTAGCAGCCAGTTTTAAGTGCGGAGCACTGGGAAGCAATGAGGCATTAGAGCAGCTGTAAGATAGCAACTGACAGCAGTCTCTGACTCCTGTTTGTTGGCACAAGACCTCAGAGAGAGGATTTAAGTAGTGGAGGGGGTAAGTCAATATAAAGGGGTAGTATGTAAAGCCTGGAATTAACCTGTGGGTCAGTGATGTCTCTGCATTTCAATGAGGATGGAATGAATGAAAAAGAAGACTCACCTTTTACTTCAAAGAGCAGCAATACAGTCTGGGAAACCTGACATGTCACATAGCAAATTTGCTTTTATCCTTATATAACTCTGGGCCTCATTATTTGTAACTTGCTTGGCTTTTCCCAATTTATTTTGGAAGAGCAACAGAACACTGTTTTTAAGTGTTCATCACCATATGGTTATACATCTATGTAAGAGTTAGAGGATGTTAGTGGGTCAGCTATTGCAGATACCTGTACATGCAAATTTAAACTCTTGACCCTTAAATATTTTTTGTGAAGAGCTTCTGAACAGCGTAATTACCTGCCAGGGTCTCATGTGGACATAGTAGATTTTTTATGTTTCAAGAAAGAAAAAAGTTGTCTTTATCATCTTGAAGACATATGCTGGATAGAGTGCTTTTTTGACCTGTAGTTATTTGGACCTGGATAATGCTACTACTTGATTGTCTTTGACATTACTTAGTGGCAGTGTGAATGGTTATAGTTAGAGTCTGCTGCTAGGAAACAATTCATTTGGCAAAGGATTCAATAGAGAGAACTTGAAGCAAAACCACTATAAGTACCTGTAGTGTTCCAGTATTTGCATTGTGTCTATTAGAGCAATTAGAACTGTTCTAGATGGCAGTCTCAAATCAAGATTGGAACTCTTCAAAAAGTTTTAGGGGAAAACTTCTTAAATGATTTTAGTTACCTTTTGTTTGCATTTTGGTTCTTGAGCTGCCAGATTGGAAAAGGTACAGAAAGAAAAAAAAAAAAGCATTCATCAGAGAATCAAGAACTTAGAAGAACAGTGTCTACAACTTGATGCATTTCATGAAATGATTTGGGTAGGAAGGGATCTTAAAGATCATCTAGTTCCCACACCCCTGACATGGGCAAGGATGCCCAGGGACGTTCAAAGCCTCATCCAACCTGGCCTTGAACACCTCCAGGGATGGGGCATCCACTACTTCTCTGAGCAGCCTGTTTCAGGGCCTCACCACCCGCACAGTAAAACATTTCTCCCTAAAATCCAATCTAAATGTCTCCTCTTTTAGCTTCAAACCTCATCCTATTACTGCACTCCCTGATAGAGAGTCCTTCCTCAGTCCCTTTAAGTACAGGAAGGTAGCTGTAAGGTCTCCCCGGAGCATATGGATGTTTTCTTCCCATATGTCCTTTCATCACATATGCATTTACCGTTTTCTTAGGCTCTAGGGACACTGGGGTGTTAGGGTGGCTTTGCACTGGAGAAGTTCACAGTAAATATACTTCCTTGCTGGCTGCCTAAGGGTGCACCTAGCTGAGGAATGGAGGGTGTGACTGTCAGCAGTAGTGAAGTAGTGAAGGTGAACCTTCGCTGATACTGTTAAAACCACCTTGTGTGATCAACTTGTAATACAAGTTTTGTGTACAGAAAGTGGATGAGTTTCCATTTATCTTCCAAAGATAACCCTTTCAAAAAAGGCTTTTGACAGAGTGTAAGATTGAGGAAGTAAAATTTTAGCCATTAGAGACTATATATGGTCTCATTCAGCCTTTGAAATCAAGTGTATTATAGGAACTTGTTATCTACATGTCTGTACTTCTGAGTCTTTTGAAGACTTGTTTTAATGTTGGATCCATTAAACCTGAAGGAATGGGGTGTTTTTTTCATGCACTGAAACAGATTTTTTTCTATCTTTTTTGTAGTGATGTGCTAAATGAATGTGTAAGCGTATTTTAAGTGCAATTGAAAGGGAAAGGCTGTGGATGTGGTCTTCCTGGAGTTCAGTAAAGTCTTTGACACAGTTTCTCACAGCATTCTGCTACGGAAACTGTCAGCCTCTGGCCTGGACAGGCACAAACTCTCCTGGGTGGAAAACTGGTTGGATGGCTGGGCCCAGAGAGTGGTGGTAAATGGTGTTAAATCCAGCTGGAGGCCAGTTACAAGTGGGGTTCTCCAGGGCGCAGTGCTGGGTCCAGCCTTGTTCAGTGTCTTCATAAATGACCTGGATGAAGGCATTGAGTGTACCCTTAGCAAGTTTGCAGACAACACTAAGCTGAGTGGAAGTGTTGATCCGCTGGAGGGGAGGGAGGCTCTGCAAAGGGATCTGAACAGGCTGGACTGCTGGGCAGAGTCCAATGGGATGAGGTTTAACACAGCCAAATGCCGAGTCCTGCACTTGGGGCACGACAATCCTATGCAGAGCTACAGACTAGAAGAAGTCTGTCTAGAAAGCTGCCTGGAGGAAAAAGGCCTGGGGGTGTTGGTCAACAGCTGACTGAACATGAGCCAGCAGTGTGCCCAGGTAGCCAAAAAGGCCAATGGCATCCTGGCTTGTATCAGAAACGATGTGACCAGCAAGTCCAGGGAGGTTATTCTCCCTCTATACTCGGCACTGGTGAGGCTGCTCCTTGAATCCTGTGTTCAGTTCTGGGTCCCTCACTGCGAGAAGGATGTTGAGACTCTGGAGCGAGTCCAGAGAAGAGCAATGAAGCTGGTGAAGGGCCTGGAGAACAGGCCTTATGAAGGAACGGCTGAGAGCGCTGGGGTTGTTTAGCCTAGAGAAGAGGAGGCTGAGGGGAGACCTCTGAAAGGAGGTTGTGGAGAGGAGGGTGCTGGTCTCTTCTCCCAAATGAGAGGGGACAGGACAAGAGGGAATGGCCTCAAACTCTGCCAGAGGAGGTTCAGGCTGGACATTAGGAAAAAAAAATTTCACAGAAAGGGTCATTAGGCACTGGAACAGGCTGCCCAGGGAAGTGTTTGAGGCACCTTCCCTAGAGGTGTTTAAGGCACGGGTGGATGAGGTCTTGAGGGGCATGGTTTAGTGTTTGATAGGAATGGTTGGACTCGATGATCCGACGGGTCTCTTCCAACCTGGTGATTCTGTGATTCTATGAAAGATGTAGGATGCTGAATACTGTACAGTGGATTGTTAAGATAAGTTTAAAGGAAGATAAGCAAACTCTACTGAATTTAAAGTCACTACAGTTATAACACAGATTAATGCTTCATATTTTCAAAAGACTTTTAGCTCATTTATCCTGATAAGCAGTAATAAAAATGTTAGCATGTTTTTGACTGATGAAGAGTAGTTGGGTTTCAGTCAAAACTATAGAGAAGCTAATAGCACAATAGTACACTCATAAACAATTTAAATTGGCTAAACAATTTTGATCACTGTAGCTTTTGAGTGTGGGAAGAATTCGTCTGCATTTTTTGTACACCTAGCTGAAGGAGTGCATACTAGAGAAATAATGCAATCTATCTAACAGTGAATTTCAAAATTTTTTGTTCCTAAATATTTCCTTATCCATTTTTTCCAGATTAAGATGGCTAAAGACTTTCCTGTCCCAAGGACAATTCTTTGCTATTATTCCCTATGAGCTTTTTCTGTGGAAGTGGGTGGGGGTGCTCAGTTGTTAGCAAAGTTATTTCATAATGACCACTACAGCTTAATGGAAAATGTGTTCTTAGAGAGGAAAAACTGGTAAATGTTATAAACACCAGAGGACTCCTGGTTTGCACATATACAGAAATTATAGCAATGATGTGCTCATGATACTTTTCTAGTACGTATTTTAATCCCTTCTGTGTTTTGATTAATTTGTTTTCTCTGAGCTCTAGTTAGGGAATACAAAATAACTGTGTTGAAAGTTAAGGAGCTTGGCAAAACTTGGCATACGTGTGCGGAAGAATGTTTTTGGAGTTCATTTTGATGTTGAATTTCCAACCACTCATGACTGGGTTGGCTCACAGCTGGCTGACTGTTTTGCTTAAGGGAATCAATTAAGTTCACTCTCCAGCAAAAATACACAAAACATTTTTGCAGTAATAGATTTCCCCCTGTTCTTGCAAAAGGTTGCTAACGGCTTGATTGCATGTGGTAAATTTGAGAGAGAATGGATTGTTTTGAAGAAATTGTTCTATCTGCGTCCTGTGAAGCAAAGTTGATTACAAAAAAATGAAGCATTGCATGCAAAACCACCTTTCCATGTGAAACTTTTACATAAAGCTAATTATATTTGTCTATAGAAGCTGGGAATGACTGTTTCATAAGTCATGGAGTGGGTATGCACATGTAAGGGCTGTATTTGCTAGTCTCACTCTTAAAAATGCTGATGAACTTTGGCATCTTCAGAGGGACTGGGAGGTACATAACTACCTTTTCCCAAAAAGAAGTTTTCTGGACCAACCATTTTCTACTCTTATATGGTAGTGCTACCTCGATTTCAGTGATGGGACATTGTCTCCTTTACTTCTATGCCTTTTAACACACTCAAAGTTCTTTAAGTGTAGTATTAAAATTCTAGGTTGCTTGTACTTCAGCTTGGTCCCTAGTTAAATGTTAGTTTATTTATTAGTGTAACTTAATTGTAATGGATGTCTACCAAGTAGACATATAGCAATCAAGGCTTTGTAAGTCCTCTTTGATTTTTCCAGCGGGTCTGTTAAAAGCTAAGTGTGATCCCTGGTTGACAACAGCAGGCTTTGAGTATAAAATCCTATTTCAGAGACTTAAAAAGTAGAAGTATTGTTTTGCTTAAGTGGTAGAGCTCTACCAGCAAAATACTGGGGTTGTTGCTTTAAAACACAAAGGTCTACTATTTTTGGTAGATCTAATTCACTGCTACAAGATATTAAATCATTCTTCCAACACGTTGTGGCATTTTTTTAAGTAGAATGTTTTATTTATTTCTTACAGTAGATATTTTTTCTATCCCTGTCTTGATCCAATTGATGTTGCTTTTTAAGGGCATTTGTTTTAGAATATGGGAATATGTTAGCTATGTCCACTATAGAAATTTCATTAACATCTGAATCATGTTCAAAGTTAAAATATTACCAACTTTTTCCTTGATTAAATAAAAATGTGCTGAAGAAAGATGTGACAGTATCAATCACTTGCAATTTTTCTAGCAGAATTTAAGTATTAATAGCCCCTCGAAAACCTCACTTTATTCTAGAGCTTTGTTGTCTTTGGTACAGGATCAAGAAAAATAATTATCCAACGGACTTTTCTTTTTTTAAAAGAAAATCTTAGTTTAGTAAATCTAATTGTACTGCTGTACTAGCTAGCCTGCACATAGAACAGAAATATAAATAACTTTAGAAAAAGTTAAGACCTAATCCTCTCGAGTTCTTTTTTTCCTGTAAGACAATCTGCAAAGAGAATTTTTAATACCAGTAATGAGAATATCTGAAAATGCAAAAAAACTTTTTTTTATAAATCTTGAGGCATTTTAAGGTACCAGGATTCTAGTAGAAAAGTTACTATAGGCAAAATGAAAATCTGAGTATACTTAAGTGTTCTTTTTCTGGGGATATGTAATCCAAATTCACCATTTGTATAGCCCTTGCATTTGCTGTAACATTAATGTTGAATATAACTCTGTCTGGATTTCCTAGGTAATACAACTTTCTAGCAAAGAGCAAGCAAAGCCAGAATAGATGACCATGCATCTGTAAAGACTAACGCTTGTGCGAAGTCACGTTTGGCGTGTCATAGCTTGGGATAACCATAGAAGACACTGCCTTCAGAAGTTTCACCATCTTTCACTAAGGGTTCATTATAGAATTCCATGCAGAACAAAATGTGTATCTGTTGATTTCATGATAGTAATTCAACAATCCATGTTCAAAATGGACCAAATCTAATGTTCTTATTCACATTTTTCAGATGGAACCTTTACTCTGCTTATTTTACTTATGATGCTACACGGTTATAAAACAATTCTAGTTCTGTAGAGTCATTGCTACACATAGGTGGTACTGCATGTAGCTTCAGACTACTTTAAAAACATCTATTCATCTCTAGTTATTTTTATATTTTTGCTACTATGTTATCATAACATAAGTAAACAAGAGATAAGGCAGGAAACTGGGAGTTGAAATTTTCAAAATTATTTTTAGATGAAGGCCATTTGGAAAATTTATGCATCCCTGTATACCAGGGATATACTTCTAAAACAATTATGTTATAGACTTCACAATTAGTATTTTGAGTATGTGCAAAGTGTTTTGAGGAGGATTGAGGCTGGTTTGCTTTGTATTTAGAAAGGATCGCCTTGGCCAAATTTGTATGTAGTTTCATAAGAATGGCAAAATGCACATCTTTTATGGAAAGACTGCCCTTCAACAATTGTGGCATTCATCTTAACGCAGCCAGTAGTGTTTCCAAAATAGTACCCAGTTTTAATTCTCTAACCCAAATTACTAAGATCTTTGCTTCTCTCCAAAGCTACCATATGGCAGAGAAGCCTTCCTAGGCTGTAAAATATTGTGAAATCCTTAATAACTGAAGATATCACTACTGGATGATGCTGCCTGCTGATCTTGCTTCTGCTAAATAAAATAGTGCAAGTAGAACAAAACAGGTGCTATAACTTAGTCTTTGAAATAATAATATATTGTTCCATAGTGCTGCTGGAGGTGAAATCTTTGACCAGTGTGTAGCTGAAAGAGAGGAAGCCTTCAAAGAAAAAGATGTTAAACGACTTATGAAGCAAATCCTAGAAGGAGTTTCCTTCTTGCACAGAAACAATGTGGTTCATCTTGACTTAAAGGTAAGATTGTTGCTACGTTTTTCTCATTACTTGCTTATCTGCTGACTTTCTTGCTAGTCATATGTTACATTAAGTCTAATTTGTTATTAACACAATTATTCCTTAAAAGATAAAATTCAGCTTTTGGGATGCAATAGGCACCAGGGTTGCAAGCTTTTTGCAAAGATTCTATGATTATGTTAAATATAAATTTCATTCAATTAAGTGAAATGTAATGAATTCAAAATTGGATTTGTGTTCCACCTTAAACTGTAAATGAGGGCTTTGAGTAAGAACTGAATAGTTTTTAAAAGTCCAATAAAACGTCTGGGTATTATATGGTCATTGAAAAATAGATTTGTTTATTGACGAGAGTTTTAATGAAGCAGAAGGATGGCAGACACACTGGTAGTGTAAAGTGTAATGTTTCAGAATGAAGTGTTCCTACAGGACTAGTAAGCTTTGTACTAATATATTAAATACATTTGTAACACTTAAGTATTTTTTTTTTAATTACTGTAAACTTGATTTAAATGCTTGTCATTCACTGCCAAAAAGTTGGCCAACACCTTAATGGTATATAAATTAGCATCATTTATTGGAGTAAATGTTTTTTTTCTTACTAAAAAATAATTTTGACCCAAATCAAGAGAAAAGTACAGTTGCAATCAGAGGAAATCCAGAGTGTTGCTTATGCTTAAGAAAGCAATTCTAACAGGAATCCAGAAAACTATTCTCTCCCATTGGCAGTGAGCTGCAGTTAACTTTCTTCAGCTTCCATTCATACACTGATATGGAAGATGTAATTTTATCTCGTTGTGAGGTTGAAATATTTTATTACTAAGCAAGACAATATAAAAAGTATCTTGCGTTAAAATTTTCAAATTCTTTTTTACTTGTCCAATTCCCATATGTATTAAGTATATAGTAAGCTGCTACATGCTTGTTAGGTTGCCGAGATCCTTACTTGTACTGAATTGTATTTTGGCAGTATTAGAAAGCTACCAGTAAATTCCAATAGCAAGCTGTACATACTTAATATATAAGCTGGCACGTTGTTAGCCATTCATCAACTAAAGCAGATGATGAGTAATATTTGCACACAAATATGTTGCCTACCTGGTTTTCCAACTATTTATTCAAATTATCTGTGGAATCCTTTAAAACTTTCTGTAGACCATTGATTTAGTCATACAGGCAGAATATTAGTAATTATACTGAAATAATTAATGGAAATGGTTCAGGACGTGATGTGAGAATGAGTATTCATAAGGACTAAAAATGAGCCGTTAAAATACTTCAAGTTTCCGGTGCGATTATGTAAGATACTTTGTCTCTTCAGCGGTTGGCCGTTGAAGCAAAGTCTAAAATTAAAGCATCTTTTGTGGACATAGTATGTTCATACACATTTGTAGTTAAAGATACTGTGTTCCTTAGTGCTATCAGCTGGGTATCTACAATCAGAAATGTATTGTGCTTTATTTGACTACAGTACTTAATGGCACAAGTAGACTGGGGTGTTAATTACAGTGTGCGGACAGAGGGCTTTGTCAAAGTTCAGAAGAAGCTTACTTAAATATTTCCCAGCCAATCAGAGAACTTGTTTTAAAATTGAGTGTCTCCAGTTCTCACTGAAAGGTCCAGCGATGCTTTACTGGCTTATAAAACTTAATTAGCAGAGCAAATTCTGTAGTGTTGAGTTTATTATGTTTATAGGTTACTGCACCGCACAATGTGTTTTTGAAACAAGGATCTTAATAGGAGTCCTAATTGCAGTGTGATTATTTTCATGATATATAAGAGTTGATCTCTTGTGAAATAAGGTTTAGAGACTTCTTCAGTATATTGGCAAAAAAAGATGTTGGAAATGTAAGACTTGCGAATTGACCCACATTCAAGACTTAAAGATTCAAAATAAAGAGGCCATTTAACAAGGAACCTAGAAATTGCAGTTGAGTGGTGGTTTTGGCTGTGGGTTTACTAAAACATTGGCCTTAAACCACCTTCTGTTGTGTAGTGTGGCTCATGCTGCTTTGCCTAGCCACTTACAGCACCATGGCATTTACTTGGGCTTGTGAGGTCACATTTGGAAGACTTGTGCAAAGCTCACTGCTGTTAAGCAATACGTTTCTCAATACCAAGAAAGGTGACAAGTTCTTGCTAAAATATTTTCCTTGTGCTGTTACTTCCACATTTGGGTTCTAAAGATTTCCCTTTTGTATGTATGGTACAAATACCTTTGGAAAGGTTGGTCCAAATTTCTGTATTTTGCACCTACAAAAAAGTAAGACTCCGTGCATAGAAGAATTTAAGTCAAAATGCTTGTCAGTATGTGATTGTCACCTTATTCTTCCTCTAAATCTATTAAGCTAGATCTGACACTGGCAGCTAGCTTGCTTTAGCTTCTACCTGTTCCCTTAATAGGTGCAAGTTTTCTGTTACAAAACCAAACGCTGCAGAAAAAATAGGGTGTTTTGCTGTGGCTTAGCAAGGTTCCCGCTGGATCATTTCTTTCCAACAGCATGGTTCTCCTGAAAGGTGGTTTGAACATGGCTTGTTTTTAATAGCAAAATAGAGTCATGTAACAACTCTCCTGAGTCTCAGTCTTGACTTAGGGAAAGAGCAAATAATGCTACGGAGTGCAAATTAAGTATCGCTTGGCAGTATTGTGTTGATGCTATGTAATTTGCAGGGTGTGCATAGATTGTAGTCAGAAGTCTTTCATCTCCTCTTAATGGTGCATAAAAGCTGCAGAGTAAGGGAAGATTCCTTTCTCTGTGTTTTCATTTGCTGTGTGACTTGATCTTGAATTGATGTGTGGTGAAAGCTTAAAGTAGGTGGGAATGGAAGAGAATTTAAAAAGGTGTGGGGGTTGAGGAAGGAGTAGCTGCCTCTTGTCTGCAGTAGGGAGAGGTGAAGAGCTTTACATAGCCCAGGGGTCTGGAAGGATGAATGCTCCAAGCACCACTCTCCTGTAGTATCTATTACTCTGGTTATCCAACAGAAAACTTTTTTCCTAATTCCTTCTGCATTGTTTTCAAGATGTGTTCAGTGAGGACAACATGCCAAACCATAGAATCGTAGAATCACCAGGTTGGAAGAGACTCCAACCATTCCCATTAATCTCTAAACCCTACCCCTCAACACCTCATCCACCTGTGCCTTAAACACCTCCAGGGAAGGCAAGTCAACCACCTCCCTGGGCAGGCTGTTCCATTGCCTAATGACCCTTTCAGTGAAGAATTTTTACCTCATGTCAAGCCTGTACCTCCCCTGGCAGAGCTTGAGGCCATTCCCTCTTGTCCTGTCCCCTGCCACTTGGGAGAAGAGGCCAACTCCCTCCTCTCCACAACCTCCCTTCAGGTAGTTGTAGGTCTCCCCTCAGCCTCCTCTTCTCCAGTAATTATTTGAAATTGGTTTAGGTGTCATTTCGAACCAGTAATCAGAACATAAATTAATGCAGTTACAAAAGAAGTGGCCTGTTACAAGAATATCACAGAATAGTTTTCTCAACTGAGTTTTCCAGATGGGTAAAGGTGGAATATTTATTTCACAGAGGTGTATTAATAGTGGTGTAGTGTTCCTTGTCTAAAGGAACTAAAAAATAAGTTTAAAAAACGAAACAAATTTTCAAGGCAAAAGGACAGTTTGAATAGAAAAGTTCAAACCTTTATAGCAATTAGAACAAAGCTGTTTGTTAATAGGCAGCTACAGAGTATGCGGATTCTACAGAGTCTAATTTGATTATAGCCTTATTTCTTTAATTATGGGACTTGCATTGCATGTTTTGGGGAATAAGGTGTGATGGCAGTCCACTCTCTCAGTGCCTGTTGCATTTTTTCCACTTGTACACCTTATTAAAAAAATCTCCAACCCTCAAGCAAGTTCTGGTCTTGCATTTCTGTTGCTTAAAGATATGGGAGTCCTTTAACTATTTCAGGGCATGCTGATGAACCTACTTTGCTGTCTTTATACACAGTGTAGCTGAGGTATCCCAGCTAGTGTGGATTTCATTTCTGCCCATTTTTCCTTGAATAATTCTGGTCATTTTTTTTTGAGGGATCTGACTTTTTTTACAGTAGTATATCAACTGCTTTAATGTTGCAGGTTAGGGTGAGGCATTGATTATTTTAAAACCATGACCTTTGTTACGTGTCCTTAAACATACTCTTCTTGAAACCAAATAAAGATACAAGAAATATTAGGGCATGAGGCTCATACAAACTTCTGGAGTAATGGCAGATTGCAGTGTGTGGGTTTTGCCATTAAACAGTAAGTTTACAGGATTCCAAAACCTGCTGGTAAGGTAGGGTTGATGGGCATCCTGTTTTACTAAGTACACTTATTCCAAACAATTGGTGTGACTTGCAGAATAAGCTTCCAGATGAGATCAGGTCTTTGTTTACATTGCCTTAGTTTGACCTTTGCACTAGCATCAGGAAAGCGTGTGACAACCGCATAGTCCAATTTAAGTGAAAAATGTTGTAATGATTAATTATTGCAATGATAAATTATGTTTTTCATTACAAATACTCTTAACTTGATCTTACAAGTATAACCAATGTATTAAATTCTAAAGCACAAGTTTCTAGTTGTTGACAGTATGGCTGGAAAATGCAACTTTTTGTCTAGTTTTACTAATTTTTCCCAGGATGCTTGTTTCTGGCTGTGCCAGCTATGACACAGGGCTAGACTCGTGTGGCCATGGGATGTGGTTTCTGTGCACATACTGGTCTTATAGTAAAGTGCATCCATTCAGTTTGCCTGGTTGCCTAGGCATTTTTCCTATGGTTTTGTTCAGTGCACAACATAATAGGATCTAAATTGGAATCCATAACGCTTACTACAGTAGAGAGGGAGGCTTTTAAATGGTGGCCTTTGACAGTTGTTGTTTCTGCTTGACGGTTACAGTGAAAGGGCATTTTTGGAGCCTCTGGCCTGCATCTGTCTTACCTCCGGGCTAATCAGTGTTTGGCACACTTAGAGATATTGTAGCAGAGGAAAAATGAAAGAGGAACAGCATCACATATGTGGGGAAAGGGTCTTCCTTTTCATAGTTCTAGAGTAGTTGTGCTGAGCTGAAAACTGTGCTGAGTTCAAAACCATGGCTTCTGTAAGTGTTCATGCTGGTGTTTGGACTGTCACTTCACATGAACCCCATAATGATTCCTTAAAAGAAGAAAGCAACTTCTGTTTTGTTATGAATTGATTTAGGGTTATGACTCAAATCATACTGTAGGCAGGTTTTTTTCTGCATAGGTATGTTTTGAGTAATAAGATTGCATTTTTAAAAAGATGAACATCTGGCAACTACATTATCTACTAAAATATTGTAATACAGGCCTTAAGGGTTTCACAAAATGTTTACTTGAAAAAAAAATTCTTCCTTTAAATATAAAGAATGAGTGCTTTTCTTATGCTTTCTATTTGCCTCTTCAGAAAGCAACTACATTTCCCACTGGGAGAAACATCTGAGAGACTAATTAGGGAGGCATAGTCAGCTTTTTTGGATGTTTGCTTTTCTAATACAAATACAGAATAACAAATGTGAAACTGTAGAATGTGTGGTAACTTACAGCTCCAAAAGCCTTTGTACAGCCATGAGGTCTCAGTTTGTAAGCAAAAAAAAAAAAAAGTTATTCTTAATATATAGATTCATAAACAGAAAAGAGATTGACAAGATCGTGGAGTTAGTTTGAAATACCATGGTTTAACTTTGCAGGAATGAAAGTACTTGACTATATTTAGGTTCTGCCACAAAGAGAACTGGCCCAAAGTTTTGAAACCACTCCTGCACAGTTTTATTTCTGTGTTTAAAAGCAAGACTATTCAAGTGAAGGAGTGCTTTCATGAATGACATGGGGATGAGGAAAGAATGGCTTTGTGATTAGGGGGAAAAAGTATAAATGAGTTAATCTAGTTTGATTTTTAGTCAGTGATTGCTTCAGTTTTCCTCTCTTGCTCTCCTCGCTTTTTAACCACCCTTAATGCAAGATGATCCCAATTCCCAATAAATAAATAAATGCTACTTCATTTTCATGGAACTTGCCTTCACCAAAGTTATGAATGCCATGTTACCTGCCAGTGTTACATTCGGAGGAGTTAATGATAGAGCCCAATGTGATCATTGGCCTGAGGGCAGGGAGGGTCATGCTTTTTTTTTTAAGCAAAGATATGCTTCATTTGCAAAAAAATCTTTAAGACCTTTTGTCTAAAATTAGCTTTCAGTTTGCTTTTTTTTTTTTTTATTTTTTTTTTTAACTAAGCTAGCATTTAAAATAGATGGTAAGGAACTTCTTAATGACCACAAAGTCACTTTGAAGGGTGACAGCCAAGATTTAGTGACGTCAGAGCAAACAAGTTTATCCAAAGGTGATGCTCTTAAAAACCTGTTTTTCAGGCTGCCGTATTTTTTTAAACTGTTCTTCAGTTAATGTTCTGTAATACAATTGTTTGTACTTTGGAAAAAAGATTGAGGTTGGTTGAAACAGACTTTCTTTAAACAGATGTAGTCCAAATAGTTTTATGTGTTCCATTTTTTTAAAACAATCAAGTGTTTTTGGGCACCCTTCAACAGGAGCTATTTTACAATATCTAGTGTAAGAAAGCAAGGAGGGAAGAATTTAAAAGGTACTATAAAAGACTGAAGGTAAAAATGTACAAGTATTTATATGCTATTGTTAAATGATAGTTACTGACATGTCTTTTGTATGTGTTCTAAGTTAATAAAGGCAGATATTTGATCCTCAGTTATAAACAGAAAATCCTGCCACTCCTATTAGCCTACATGTCTCTTCAGGTTCACCTTGTGGGAGGGGAGCAGGGGGAACAAAGCAAATTATCCTGGGTTCCATACTTTTTTATGGAATGCATCATTGCTACTCATGACCTAAAGTAATTATACAATGTTATGTTGTCATAGACATTAGATATGGGTGATCCCAAAAGTCTCCTCATTTTGTTTTTCAGCCCCAGAATATTCTACTAACCAGTAAGTCTCCTCTGGGAGACATTAAGATAGTAGATTTTGGCCTTTCTAGAATAATGAAGAACAGTGAAGAACTAAGGGAAATTATGGGAACTCCAGAATACGTAGGTAAGTTTTTACTATATGAGTGATGCAGCCCTGAGGTGGGAACTTTGGGGGATTGAAAAAGAGAAACTGCCTCAACTTGGTGAATGCCAGCCTGGCTGTGTAGTTACAGTGTTGAAAGGTCAGGTTACTACTTGGACATGGTACTGCTGTAAAAGCTGGAACTTGTAAGCTTTGCCTGTCTAATGAGTAATAATTATGTGCTTCTGTTGAAGACAAGTACGTGCTTTAGGTGATTCTTACCAGCAGTGATAACAAGTATTACTTGGATTAAAAGTTCAGAATTATATATTCAGTCTCTGACTATAATGTTTTAGCTTGTGTAAGTTTGTATCCATTTCATATATTCAAAAGCAGATCATTGTGAGCCTTGAAAGTGTACTACTTTGAGTTGCATAGTATAACTTTACAAGTATGAGTTCCATAAGAAATTTCTGTACAGCTTGCTTAATTGGGAATGAGTCTGGTCTGGCTTCTGAAGGTGACAATAAAACAGTTTGTTTTACTTAAAACCACTGAATGATAGTAATCATTTAAGTAACTTGAATAGAAATATCTCTCTTTCAAGGCTATCATGTTTTAAATCTTCTATTAATTTTTACCACGTGCTCATTATTGCACTCTATGACTACAATATCTCTACATATGACAAAAAACAGAACTTGGTTTTTTTTGTCCCTGAATAGCTCCTGAAATTCTGAGTTATGACCCGATCAGTACAGCAACTGACATGTGGTAAGTTGAACAAATTAACGACCACCTTAATTTACTTTACTGACAAACAGACTCCTAAAAAACTGCTTTTCTGTTTATTCTTTTTGCTTTTCATTTAGGAGTATTGGAGTGCTGGCATATGTTATGTTAACAGGGATATCGCCTTTCTTAGGGGATGATAAACAAGAAACATTCTTAAATATATCTCAAATGAACGTAAGTTACTCTGGAGAAGACTTTGACCTCATATCAGAGTCTGCTGTGGATTTCATCAAATCTCTGCTGGTTAAAAAACCTGAGTAAGTAGAATACACCATTATATATGCAAATACGTCTGACTGGATTAATTTTAAATGTAGCAAGTGCTGTCACTTTCATTTTTAATGTATAAGGGAACTTTGATTATTCATATTTCATTGTACTATTACTTTTCATGTTTATGAAAAGAAGTTCTCCACTTCCTTACAAATTTGTGTATTCTGCAGGTGTCAAAGTTTTAGTAGAACTCAAATTCATTTAATGTACTATATATGAACTGTAGCATGTAGTACAATATTCTGACTTTCTTTATAGGTACCTTACTGATGTCGTCTAAATGAACTGTGCTTTTGAGCCTTTTATTCTTCAAAATCATTTACAAACTTATTTTAACACTCCCTTTCCTCTGCAGGGACCGTGCAACTGCTGAAGAATGTCTTCAACATCCATGGTTAGAACAAAGCGATGATCCTCCTTGTAGAGCCTTGTACCCAGGAGGGGAGATCAGTGATGTCACCCAGAAAGATGCAGATTCTGCCTCTGAAAAATCAGTAGATGCTGAGAAGACTGAAGAGGAAGAATCATTAGTGACAGAAGAACTAATCGTAGTGGCTTCATATACGCTGGGACAATGTAGGCAGTCAGAAAAAGAAAAAGTAACTGAGCAGAAAGCCATTTCCAAACGATTTAAATTTGAGGAACCATTGCTGCAAGAAATACCAGGAGAATTCATTTACTGAACTGTGTGGGGCTTCATAGCTATAACTGGAAAGCAGTGTTTTCTAAACAAAAATATCCTAGCCAAGTGCATTTCTGATATGCAATAAATGTTCTAGATAAAAGAAATTGTTGATAAATGGCATCCAAGGCAAATGTGCCAAGTTTCTAATTTCATAGAACAGATAAACAAGATTTCAAGTGGCTGACAGGGATTTAACAAAGATGAAAGCTTATTTTTGTTTGTCATTTTTATTTCTGTTATTATTTTTTAATTTGTTACTTAATAGCAGAGTATATATTACTTGTTCCAGTGTTCTGGAGAAGTTGCTATTGGAAATGTTTCAGTGACAGATGTCAAGAGGAGTATTTTATGTTTTGCCATTTAATGCAAATATTTAATTCTGGGTTTTTCTCAAACACCTTTTAGCACTCCTGACTTCAGTGGAACTATCTACTGATCTAAAAATTGTATGAGAGGAGAATGTGATCAGCTGGTTTGACATACAGATTTCAAAGCCACACTATGTATATATTTCTTTAAGCTTACATCAAGTCAGGGACCCAGGCTCACCTATTGGGTAGCCAGAGTGAGCTGTGTTTCTCTAGCAACTGATGCATGTGTCCTGCAGGTGGAGGAATCCTTATCAGCAAAGTTTCCCTCATCAGTGGTGATATGTCATTATTTGGGAGCGCAGTAAAATCCTACTCCAGAGAATAATGAATTTTCTTAAGTCAGTTATTCCTGAGAGAGTCAGCAGAGATCACTCCCCTCCCTTCCTCTGGGTGAGGTGTGTTTACAGCTCCATATGACTGCTCAGTGTTGATGAGTGGAAAAAAGAAAATGACAGAAGTTCTGATGTAGCTCAATTTAAGTTTAAGTTTCTCCACTGACTTCACCATGGTAGATCAGACATTTTGTCCAACTAATGATAAATTGGCCCCCAGATTCCATCCCCCCCAGAACCCAGCTGGGGTTTTACTGTAAGCATGAGGTCATTGCTGCCTTTTTTCTGTTCCTCTAACCGCTGCTTTAAGGAAGAAAGAAGCATCCTTAGGTTAAATTATGTAATCTTGTTCAATATAGCTATGGGATGAGGAAGGAAGTACTGCTTCCTCTGAAACAATGAAGCACAACTCATACCTCGTGCTTCCCGATCACTCTTCTTTAGACACATGGATAAACAGCATGTGCATAGTGGGGCAGAGTGGGATTAGGGAGCTGTATGGGTGGGTCACAGTTGTCAATGGACACAGTCCCTCAGAGGACAAAGCTGGGACCAACTGGGCATCAAAATTGACTGGGTTTTTTTTTTTTTTGCAATGTACAGGTCTGAGGATCTTGGAGTGAGTCCTAGTTTTTTAAGAAATCTTTCATATTGATGCTGTTCCAAAGTTTATTTTTTATGTAATTGAAGTTTAGTGCTATTACATTGCATACTGTTAACTATTCAACTATTTATTTGGTTTCCTTATGCTGTTCCTTTATAATAAACCCTGACAAAAGTTTTCTTGCTATAAAACAATGAATAGAGACTCTTAAGGTAGTTTTTCCTTTTTCCCATGTTGCTACAGACTTTTCTAATTTCAAATGTACCAAAAATGTTCTTAGTCTTGAGTGAACAGGAGTTGAGCCCTGCTAATATTGCAGTTCCTCCTCTGCACAAAGGGTAAATGGCTTATATGACAAGCAGTACTGGGGTGATCTGACTAGCATTGCTGTAAGGGTGGGAGAAAAAGCTCAGGTAAAGAAGGAAGTTGAAAAGCAGCAGTGTGATAGTGAGTGGGAAAATGAGCATTTTTGCCTAAGGCTTCATTTGCCAGTGGTCTGGTTGCCTTTACTTGAAGCCACATCAGAAAAATTGCACCTAAATTTTACTGTTCTATCTGTTATTTAATTGTTCAGCTTCTTCTACTATGGAACTACATACTGAATATTGATGTACGTAAGGTGACTTCTCACTCCTTGAAGACCCTTGATATAAGAAAACATCAAATATTACTTGAACAATTAATTCTGAATGTGTGTTACATTGTAATGCAGAGATCCCTTTTGTACTCTGGAGAAAAGAGTCCTTTGTTGTTTTTTCCTCTCTTGTAGACAGTAACTACAGACTCCTGAGGAGCTACCATGCAGGATTTTCTTGGATAGTTCTGGCTGCCATTAGTTAGAAGTTAATCAAAAATCTTTGAGCCTACAGATTAGTTGTGTTACATAAGCATTTCTGGAGGTGGACAGTAGCTGCATTACTGCATGCTTGCTGACCCCAGGTGCAATGCTGACCTGTTTCAGAGGGTTTAAGCACGACAGTACTCTTTGTGGGCATCTTTGTTTTACTGTTCACTCATTGGCCAAGAGAATTTGCTTGAGGAAGAGACATGAACTCACGAAATTAATTTCTGCAGTGTTAAAATTTTCCCAGCTTCCATCACTGCCATTTTCACTTCTTCTCATATCCATGCTGCCTTGTTTATACAAAGCTGATCAAAGCGCTGAGGTTGAAGTATGTTCACATCCCACCTTTACAAATCAAATTCATGTTGCCATATCTGCATACCTAAATTTTTAATAACTCAGGGTTGCTCAAAGCAAATCATTTGAGGGACCTATAATCTGTCTCGGCTCCTATTTCTAATCACAGATCACATCCCAGATGGGGCCTGGTACTAATGAAACAGTAAATGCTGAGCAGCATATATTTTGTCCTATACTTACTGGTTTAAATGTATGACAATGATATTTAACACATACAAATGAACTATGTACTCCTTACACGGCCAGTTTCTCTTGAATTGGCTGCTTTGTGACTTCAAGTGGGCTGCGTTTCTGTTTAACTTTTAACATTTTGTGCCTTACAGTGTTTTTGTACAGTGCTTAACATAATTGAGAACTTGTATAAAGTTGTAGAAGTTTAACTATATTATAAAAAAGGCATCTTAGATTGGCCCTATAAGAGGAAAAATCCTCTGTAAGGTTTAACTGTGGACTATCAGCCAGTCCCACACACTTGAAAATATTTCTGTTTGACTGCAAGTGTGGGTAAAAGCTGTAAATGAGGTATTCTTACCCTACACTGTAGGAAGGCTCTACTGAGGTTAATGCTTTTGAGAGGAGTAGTTACTAGGGAAGTAACACATGCAGGCTGGGAATAAATCACTGGCTGGTGAAGAGCTATTTTCTTGCACCTCCATGAATACAGAAGACTGCATGTACATACACAGTTTATCTGAAAAAAAAAAAAAAAACCCAAACAAACAAAAACACCTGCTTAAGCCTTAAAGCGTTCGTGGGGAAAGGAGGGGTTGCAGAGAAGGCATCATCAAACTCCTTGGATCTTGTGGGTAATGCTGTCTCATTCCCCACTCTCCAGACTGGGCACCTGCTGGCTGCCTTTGTAATGCACGCTGGGAGCATGGCTGCCATTTGCCTGAATGCAGAAAGCTGAAGGGAATGGAAGTGCAGGTGTTCGTAGGAGTTACTGGAGAACTGTTGTTTCTGTGGTTCTGATGCAAGAGATGTGACCTGTATCTGTTGGTGGGGTAGGTTCAGGCCTTGAGAGCTGTGAGGCAGAAAATGCAAATACAAATCTACTGTCTGTTCTCCACTGTGGATGCTGCCAGGGAGGAAGGTGAGCTTTGCACCAAGTTATTCCATGGTTTACAAGGTCCTGAATATTCCAGGTGCTGTTCCTGGAAGGCAGTTCATTGTACTTCTGATAAGGTGTTTATTGTTTCAGGAACTTTACAATAAAGGAAATATTGTTTTCTGAACGGGTGATGGGTCTTTTGTTATTCATGTATTGGGAAACACTTTAAAACATGTTTTTCTTTTAATAAGAAAACAGAAATCTTTCTTCAAGACAACATGACTGGTTTAAAACAGAATTCCAAGTTACGCTGGTTTGTCAGGCAAAGGACAGCTTGCAAACTGCTACACCTTAACCTCTTTGGTGTGTTGTATGCCTTCACACTTGGCTTGGAATCCTATCTAGAAAAATACATTACTAGAAGTGGTTGTAATATGAGAGATGGAGTCTTCTACACAAATCCATTTGCTTTTCTCCAAGGACTTCTGCAAAGTTATTTTTCTCACCTCCGTAGTGGGATTACGGATACTGTAGTTTTCTGAATTACACAGTTGTTCAATTTGTGCAGCGACTACAAAATGCAATCATCTTTTCCACTCTAAAGAAATAAGCTTGCACTGCAGAGATCTCCACAATCAAGCATTTATAGAAATTGAACTAAGCTGTCATTGGGATTAATAAATACAGTCACATTATCCATATAAATCTTCCTGAGCTTTTTGCCGTGAAACTGAGGACTTAGTTTAGATGTCTGACAGATGGGGAATGACCTGCCTGAAGATGTGTGGTTGGAAATATGGTATGTAAATGCCCCTGCAGTTTAGGACAGCTGTGTATCCAGGACAGGGTGGAGCAGATGTGAATTAGCATTAATCCACCTTTAACAAAGGTGCTGGGTCCAACCCTGTTCAATGCCTGGATGAAGGCATCGAGTGCACCCTTAAAAAATTTGCAGACAACACTAAGTTGGGTGGAAGTGTCGATCTGCTGGAGGGTAGGAAGGCTCCAAAGGGATCTGAACAGGCTTGACAGCTGGCCTGAGACCAATGGGCTGAGATTTAACAAGGCCAAATGTTGGGTCCTGCACTTGGGGCACAACAACCCTATGCAGAGCTACAGACTAGAAGAAGTCTGTCTAGAAAGCTGCCTGGAGAAAGGCCTGGGGATGTTGGTTGACAGCCGACTGAACATAAACCAGCAGTGTGCCCAGGTGGCCAAGAAGGCCAATGGCATTGTGGCTTGTATCAGAAACGGTGTGACCAGCAGGTCCAGGGAGGTTATTCTCCCTCTGTACTCGGCACTGGTGAGACTGTTCCTTGAATCCCATGTTCAGTTCTGGGCCACTCACCACAATAAGGATGTTGAGGCTCTGGGACGAGTCCAGAGAAGAGTAACAATGCTGGTGAAGGGGCTGGAGAACAGGCCTTATGAGGAACAGCTGAGAGAGCTGGGGTTGTTTAGCCTGGAGAAGAGGCTGAGGTGAGACCTCATTGCTCTCTGTAACTACCTGAAAGGAGTTTGTGGAGAGGAGGGTGCTGGCCTCTTCTCCCAAGTGAGAGGGGACAGGACAAGAGGGAATGGCCTCAAGCTGCGCCAGGGGAGGCTTAGGCTGGACATCAGGAAAAAATTTTTCAGGGAAAGGGTCATTGGGCTCTGGAACAGGCTGCCCAGGGAAGTGGTTGATTAACCTTCCCTGGAGGTGTTTAAGGCACGGGTGGACGAGATGCTAAGGGGCATGGTTTAGTGTTTGATAGGAATGGCTGGACTCTATGATCCAGTGGGTCTCTTCCAACCTGGTTATTGTATGATTCTAAATCATGCTGACACATGTGCTCCAAAGCAGTGAAACTGTAACACCCCCTCCCAGGTGCACTGCGTCCAGAACTGTGTTCGTTGCCTGATGTAACTTATTGTAGGGAAAGTCGGAGCAGATGCTGGGTTAGAAAAGCATTTGCTCTTCTACAGAGAGATGTTTCTTACTCTGACAGCGCTCAATTTCATAATTTTCCTGTTATAAGATAGGCAACAACTGTACAGCTCTATAAAACTAAACAGTTTTGGTTCTGTAAAAATACAACCTAGAAGCTTTATGAAAGAAGGAAAACCAAAATAAGTCCATATGTGTGTGATGTAAAACTCTCTTAATTAATAAAAGTTTAGGATTTGTCAAAGTGAAGCAGGGTATTAGGACCACAACAATTACTGCAAAATAAGGAGAGGAAAAGGAGCTTAACTTGAAGGGATTATCTTTTTTTCTTGCAAAAATGGATAACTTGATTTCCCTGAGTCTTTGCTTCCTTGTGCAATCAGAACCGCAGCTAAGCTGCTGATGTGTTGAAGCCAGTGTACCCTGTCTCTTCTATTAATTTGTAATCCCAGAGCACAGGTTGAATTACACAGGTGCCTTTGAACTAATCCTTACAGGAAAATCTTGTGAGCTGTTGCAGTATCACCTTACTGACTGCCACCTTCCCTGTGGAGTCCAGCTGGTCTGGTTGCCGGATGGAAGTTCTCGTCATAGGCCTTACCAAGCAGAGAGAGGCAAAGGCCATCTCAGGAGTCATTGACTTAAGGTGCTTAAATGTTCTTGAAGAAGCCAGTTAACAGAAACTGCATTGGATTGGTAAAAAAAAATTACATTATTTTAGTATTTGTATGTACTTAGACTCTTAGAATGGTTTGTGTTGGAGGGGACCTTAAGGCTCACCCAGTTCCACCACCCTCGTCATGGACGGGGACACCTTCCACTGGATCAGGTTACTCAAAGCTGCATCCAACCTGGCCCTGAACACCTCCAGGGATGGGACAGCCACAGCTTCTCTGGGCAACACGGCAGCCTGCTCAGCCTCTATAAGGCTAATGCTTTTAAAACATCTGGTTTTACATAACCACTCTGCACGAGTCAGGTCAATTCGAATAGGTCCAAGCACTGCGACAGTCTGGTAAGCAATATTTGTTGCTCTTCAGTTGTAAATTAAATTCTTGCCCTGAAGAGCTTGTTGCCCTGATAGTTTCCTTGAGGGTGATGACTGCATGGCAGAAGCTATTAAAATCAAACTAGAGTTAGAAACAAACATGCAATCCAGCAGAGGTCATGAAGATGATGGTTGTTTTAACCACACCAACAACTGGAAATGCAAATTTTCAAGTCAACTTAAAAGAAATTATTTAGCATACTGAAAACAATTAAGATGATTAAAGGACTGCAGCACCTGTTCACAAGGCTGTGAGACCTGGAACTGTCAGCCTGGAGAACAGAAGGTTTGGGAGTGATGATGACTCCACTGAAGAGGAGGCTCTGTCCTTGGTTATCTTCAAAACCTAATGCAGTCTAAGGCTTTAGTTGACCTTGTTAAGAGTAAGGCAAAGACTAGACAAACTCCAGAGGTTCCTCTTGACCTTAACTGTACTGTAATAAGAAAGGAATGGCTTTCTAAAGGAGTATAAGTGATTCTGTAGGGTCTTTTAGCAAATGATGAATAATTTCTCAATAAAAATGTTATTATCATCCAGACTAGCATTTAGTGACATGTAACACAATAGAATTACAATTAATTAGCTCTTCAATAACATAATCATAGAATCATAGAACATAGAATCATAGAACAACCAGGTTGGAAGGGACCCATCGGATCTTCTAGTCCAACCATTCC
Organism: Coccyzus lansbergi; assembly: GCA_033558105.1. Classification (NCBI taxonomy): domain Eukaryota; kingdom Metazoa; phylum Chordata; class Aves; order Cuculiformes; family Coccyzidae; genus Coccyzus; species Coccyzus lansbergi. The sequence continues at coordinate 3,820,816 of JAUMJK010000036.1, read as the reverse complement.
TATCTAACACTAAACCAAGTCCCTCAAGACCTCATCCACCCGTGCCTTAAACACCTCCAGGGAAGGTGAATCAACCACCTCCCTGGGAAGCCTATTCTCATGCCCATTGACCCTTTCTGTGAAGAACTTCCTCCTAATCTCTAGCCTAAGTCTCCCCTGGCGGAGCTTGAGGCCATTCCCTCTTGTCCTGTCCCCTCTCACTTGGGAGAAGAGACCAGCTCCCTCCTCTCCCTACAACCTCTTTTCAGGTAGTTGTAGAGAGTAATGAGGTCTCCTCTCAGCCTCCTCTTCTCCAGGCTAAACAACCCCAGCTCTCTCAGCCGCTCCTCATAGGGTCTGTTCTCCAGCCCCTTCACCAGCCTCGTTGCTCTTCTCTGGACTTGCTCCAGAGCCTCAACATCCTTCTTGTGCTGAGGGGCCCAGAACTGGACACAGTATTCAAGGAGCAGCCTCACCAGTGCAGAGTACAGAGGGAGAATCACCTCCCTGGACCTGCTAGTCACACCATTCTGATACAAGCCAGGATACCATTGACCTTCTTGGCCACCTGGGCACACTGCTGGCTCATGCTATCAACCAACACCCCCAGGTCCCTCTCCTCCTGGCAGTTTTCCAGCCAGGCTTCTCCCAGTCTATAGTTCTGCATAGGGTTGTTGTGCCCCAAGTGCAGGACCCAACATTTGGCCGTGTTAAACCTCATCCCATTGGACTCTGCCCAGCGGTCTAGCCTGTTTAGGTCCCTTTGCAGAGACTCCCTACCCTCCAGCAGATCAATACTTGCACACAGCTTTGTGTCATCTGCAAACTTGCTAAGGGTACCCTCAATGCCCTCATCCAGGTCATTGATGAAGACATTGAACAGGACTGGACCTAGCACTGAGCCCTGGGGAACCCCACTTGTCACTGGCCTCCAGCTGGACTTAACACCATTTACCACCCCTCTCTGGGCCCGGCCATCCAGCCAGTTTTCTACCCAGGAGAGTGTGCACCTGTCCAGGCCAGAGACTGACAGTTTCCATAGCAGAATGCTGTGAGTTATGAAGTTAAGCTCAACATAATCTGCTCCAGCATACCTTAGTGGAAAAGACTGTAGGGAGGAAAGGGTGCCCAGGGGATTTCTTGAAGTTGTTTGGGCTTTCAGCAGCTGCTGGTGAGTTTGGAACCTTTGTATTCCCCCATTTTCCTGGCATACTTTGGCTCTTGGCTGTGCTTGTGACCTCTCTGAAAGCAGCCACTGTGGGTTGTGGTGTATTTAACAGGAGCCACATGGCCAAAGCAGCTCAGTACCAAATGCACCAGCTTACTTCTTTCTTCTCCCTTTGAAAACACAGAGAGGAAGAGGTCTCTGAGGCTCTTCAAGGGCAGAGGTAAGAAACTCTGTTTACTATTAAGTAGTAAAGCAAAAGTAGGGATTTACACATGATTTTTCTCATCTCACTCCAGTGATCTGCTGGCTTCCAGCTCCACTTTGTTTCTTCCTTTTCCAGGCTTAACTAGGACTTAGAAAAGCATCAGTGCAATATGATAATGCCCATTCTCACAGCTTTGGTGAACCCATGGGTTGGCTAGGATGATTCAGAGTGCCTTAAGTGAAAGGGGTGCTCTGCCAGGTCTCTAGGGGACTGTAGGAGACAGAACCGCTTCATGAGCTCTGCTTCCTCCAGGCAAGGTAATGAAATCTCCAGTGTTACTGGGAAGGTTTGCTTGGAGGGATCTCCCTCAGGCCAGGGCTAACCAGTGTTGGAGCCAGGCCAGGTAGAGGCATTGTGCTTGCAGCAGCTTGTGAGGCTGCACCAGGGATACCGCATGTACTGGATCGAGAGACGAGAAGGTGGTGAACAAGCTTTGAGTTGCAGGCTGAGCTGGGTCTGGTCAGCTTTCCTGGACATTTGTACACCTTCCAGCCCCTGCAGGTCCTAGGTGACTAAGTGCATACTGGTGACAATAGGCAGCTTGTTAATGATAGCTGTGAGGGTGCAAATCTACTCTATATGCAACTTATTCATTAGGAGTGGAGAGGGCTGCTGCTGAGCTTCACCTTTGCCACTCTCTCCTTCCTCCTTTAAGTAACATCGTGTTGAAGAATGGGGGGAAATGAAGCAGCAAGGGAATCACTTCGAGCAGCTTGGTCTTCTGGGCATGACAGAGCAGCCCAATTGTTGTGACTTTAGTCTGCAGTCGTGGAAAAGCTCAGTTTCCTGGCAGATTGTTTATTTCAAGTTCATAAAAACAGCACACACAAGGCATAACATGACTTCTCTGGACCAGCAAGTCTTTTGCAAGATATTTATTGTAGGTTTCTGCTGAACACATGAACAAACCAGCAAAAGAAAGGAATTACAATTATTACAATTATGAGGTCAATCTTAGGGAGAAAATTGCCTTAAGAGCACCCACTTAACTGAAACTGTCACTTGTGACAACACTGTACATTCACAGACACAGTGGGATGCAATCGATTAATGGCTCCTTCAGCTCAATGGGAGGTAGGGAAGCAGCTGCCTTTGATTTTTACCCTTCTGACACACTGATGCTTTCCACTGGGGAGTGATAAACTGGAATATTCTGACCATCCTGCAGTTTCAAGGTGACATCCTGGAGGCACCAGCTGACACAAACAAAAAGTGATTTTTAAAACTTGTTTCAATCTATTTTAATATAGTACTAAAGCTGATGTAGAAACAGCTGGCATTGGGAAACAAATAATTCCAGGCATTCATTGCTCTTTAAAGTTCTCCCAAAGTGTTTTAAAATCTAGTTTGAGTACAAGCTTCTGAAAGCTGTTTTCCCTAACAATGCAGCACAGCACAGATTTAAAGGTCTGGGATGTGTGTTCCTATTTGTTGCAACATGAATAAAATTCTGCCAGCTATTTTTAGACAAGGCATTCCTCCCCCTGCCCTAGACTGGTGCCTTTCTTCCTCTCTATCCTGCAGATGCATTCCTTGCCCTGTTCTCTCCAGCCTTGGAGCTGGACTGTGTTGCTAAGGAATTATCCTGGTTTGGCAGAGTTTGAACACTGTGTGATCACTCAGTGTGACTGCTGAAACCCTGATGAGGTATGAAGGTGGTTACTCGAAGAAGGAAACTGTGCTTGTTGAAGGCTGAGGGGGGAGTCTTTTCCTTCTAAGCTCTGCTCCAAGCCCACTTGTGTGAGGCTGCTTGTGCTGCTTTTCCAGCTTGGAAGGACTATTATTTTGGGGTAGTAAGACAGGATTTTTTTTTCAGAAAAAAAATGGCACTTGCCCACCTCTGCTTTTGCAGGAGTCAGCGCCAAGTACATACAATTAGGTAATTAAGCTGCCGCACCTCTGCAAAATCAGTCTGCAACAGGGCTCTTCCCTCATCGGTCTTCCACTTCCATCTGACCCAAGACAAGTAATTACCTCGTTTAAAATAAGGCTTGAAAGAGCAACCAGTTACTCCCCTCAGCATGGCCTAGGGACTTGGCCCTTCCCTCTGCTTGCTTTGGGGCAGCAGAGTGTCAGTTTGTAGCACTGGTGCCTTAGCTGCCCTCACTTCCAGATGCCCTCCCCATCCTTGCACCTAAACAAAAGGTCCTTCCCAGATCAAAACCAGTTCTCACACTCTGAATTTCCTTTCTTTTCAGTTGCCCACTTTTTTTTAATAACTACATAAATAAATGACCCCTTACAGACAGACTGCTTGCTTACAGTCTGGAGTATTTCAGTGGCTTGGGAGCCTCAATGCCTTTGGCAGAGTTTCCCTCCTAGTGCCACTTTCCTGCGTCTGTATGGTTCTGGTTGCCCTCCAGGTCTCCACTGCAAGCACCCACATGCACACCATGCAGAGCCTCACTAGGATGGCCTGCTTACACGTTCATTTTTTCTCCGGGGGATTTCAGGAGCTCTTCTTTGTGAAGCAGATAGGAGTGAACAATTTCACTTTCAATTCCTCAGTTGGGTGCAAGGACACTAAGTCCTGCCTACCCCCAAAAATGCTATGTGCAGGATCCCATCTGTAAGATGATTGGGTCCAACAGATCTGTCTCTACAAACACTTTCACAGAAGATGCATTTTCATTTTTTTCCCTCTTGAGCTTGCAGATAGAAATGCATGGAGAGCTCATTTTAAATGAAAACTCAGAGAAATGTATGCACTTCAATTACTGCAATCTTCAGGTACCCTCACAGTAACCTAGTGAAACGGAGATGTTATTTCCCTCCATCTGCGAGGAAGGGATGAGGAGGAGTAAGGATATCAGAGCCCAAGGAAACATAATTATATGTCCAAGAATGGTAGCTGGAGACGTCACGGTGTATCACAAGGCCAAATCTCTCTCTCCCTGAGCCTCTCAAGTCCTGCCCTAGTGTTGTCCTCCTGTCCATTTACACTTTACTTCCCATAGCTATTCAAAAGAGAAATACAGTATGCTGTGCTTATCTGTGAATAGAAACCATTACCATAGGGTTGGTGGCAGCTAAGCAAAACTGTTGTAGCTCTGGGTTTCTAAGTAGAGCTAACAGGAGTGCCTAACAAACTCTGAGAACAAATATACGTGAGGAGGTTTGCAGCTAATGAAATTTCATCTTTCGCAATGGAAGATGGACATCAAACTCGTGTAGTAATTCTTGCTCAGGTCTAGGAACCAGTTTACCCTTAACAAGACAGGCTTTCAGGCTTCAGTATGACAAAAATGTAAAGCCACTATGACTCCACTGACTGCGGAGTCAGGGCATCCTTCCATTCCAATACAGCTGTTCTAATGATTTTTAAGGTATAAATACTGTTATTATTGGACAGCTTGAAAAAAACCTACATGATTTTTTAGCTCACCTCTTTAGGCTCTGATGCAATGTGTAAGATAATTTCTCTACTGCAATGCATGACACTAGAGCAGCTGAGGAGGAAGGGTGGGAAAGGACAATACATTACCTTGGCTCTCAGTATTTGTTCAGATTCTGAGATACAGTTTGTAGAACACATTTCACACAAATTAATGGCTCTTGCTGTTTGTTTACAGTCATAGTGATGAATTCAATGTTTCTCAACTAATTTACTTTTTTGCTGTAACAACGGTAATAACCTTTCACAAGACCTTCAGAAATGAATTTCCTCTTCCTTTGTGTGAAACATGGATGACTAAAGCAAATACCCTGCTCCACTCTTTTCTCCTACCACTTCTCTCCCAGTATCTCTGTTTCTCCCAGTACGCACCGTTGATGGGCATGATCCATCTCTGAGTTAATATAGAGGTACCCAGCTGATTTCATTCCAGATACTGGTAACTTTATCTGCAGGTGTAAAAATACATTAAAGATTCAATGAAGCATGTTACTGAAGTGGACGTTTACTCCTGCAGCCAAAGACTCAACCTCTCCCTTGTAATGTAAGCCCTATTCTTTCTTAATGTATTTCAGAGTTTCACCAAGCTTTTCAAATGGCTGGCATGTGTGTAGCTATACAAGTATGCCTGTTTTGCCTTACATTAATCTTTCTCTGCTGAAAGAACGTACTGTGTTACAGCTGCGACCCCCAGGGAAAACCACTCACTCTCTGAAATATTTATGAACAAACACCTTTCTTTACCACAATGCATGGTGCTCTAGAGGTGACTAGCACTATGCTAGAGCTTCCCATAACTGTAACAAGCCTGTAGGTTGGATCCTCTGCAGCTCAGCCCATTAAGATGAACCAAGGCATCAATGATTCTATCGGGCAATTGTTTAACAAAGGTAGGAGCTGCAGCACCAACCACAGCTAATTCAACTTGGTCTAATGTTTGATTAAAAGAAATGTTTTAAGTGCAGCGTTTGCGAGTGGTCCTGAAATCACAAAGAGAAAATGCAAGGGGTTCTCCAACTGGCACACTAGGCAGGAGCTGGGGATGTTGTGGAGCCAGTAAATTGACCTGTGATATAATCATTAATGATGGTTAACTAGTTTATTTTATGAGAACATAAATGTTCATGAGCATGAAAAAGCAGAGAAGAAAGTTGGTGATTTGTGTCCTGTGTAAGGTTGGCAGTACACAGGGTTTGACTTCACCCTGAGTCACTCGAGTAGCCAGCATTCCCCAAAAGGTGATGCAGGAAAATCAGTGGGACAGGTTCTCTTTTTCTTTTCAATCAGTATAAGAGGTTGCAGGGGTTTTCCCACATTTTTTTGCCTTACATATGTTGCCTTGTAAAATCTCTAAAACCTGGGAAACAATTTGGCCCAGGGTGTCACGTGGGTGAAGCCTGGCTGGAGCAAAATGGAAAGCAGAATCTAATGAGAGCTGATTAAAAATTGTTTTGTCATGCCCTGCCAACAGCCTTTCCTTTACTGTATCATTGGCCCCATCCCCTACAGCCTTGGTTTCATCCCCTCCCTTACAGCCCTGGTTTCATCTCCAGGACTCCAAACTAGTCACCAGGAGGAATAAAATTATTCAAACATGACAAGATCCTTCAGTGAGCTGCCCAGAGAGATCACTCGAAACATTATATGCCACTAACAAAACCAGGGAAGAGCAGACTGGATTAAGATGCGAAACCACTGATGGGAAATCTTCAGGCAGCAACCCAGAGTGGAAGTGGACTTGTGTTTGCAAGGTTTGTCTCACCCCAACTCTGGGCTGATGCAAGACAATCTTGTGCAATACTTCAGCACCTAGCGCAGCATTTTCCAGTCACTGTGTAACCCCAGCACTCAGTCCTGTGCTGGGTAGCCATCCTTCATGTCACAGATTTACAAGTGCTTTTAAAACCCACACCATGTTTGCAGTACCACAGTGTGGCTGGTGAGCAGCTACAAATCTCTGTTCTGAACAAAACTTTAAAAACTAGTGTGGTGCACATCTGGGGAAAACAGGGAGGCAGCTGCCATTTTAAAGATGGATCTCGATAAGTTTCTGAAAATAACTTTGTGGTTTACAGTAGCAGGAAGGGGAGTGACTGACCTGGGAGGTCCCTTGGCACTCTCGTGTGCCCATATAGCATGACATGAAGACCCTGCTCTTGCTGTTTCTAGTTCCTCATATCAGAGCTCAGATTTATGCTCTGGAAATCCATGTCTTTTCCAAATCAACTGGTATCTCACCCTACTGCCTTCCAGTGCCCCCAAGTCACTTTTGACTTGCTGAAAATTCCTGAGCTGATCTCATCACCCCACACTTTGTTAAGTCACCCTGTGACACCACTGCCCCAGTGCTACCTGCGCTCTTTCTGTGTCCACGCGGTTACTTCCATCTGTCAGTCGGATGTTGTGAACCTTAAGAGGGGGAGCACCCAGGGCTTCCAGAGCATCGGAACTGCAGTTCAACTGCTCCAAAGCCTGCTGATAATATTGCGTCCTGGCAAAACTCTCTAGGTGAAAGAAACAGGGTAGAGAGGAGAATTACCACTTAAAATCAAAACATAAGTAAAAAAAAAAAAGAAAAGAAAAAGACATTTCCTCCAGACTACCACGCCCTCCCTGAAAACAGTCCAAAACTATTAATTAGGAGAAATCTGGCTAAAGGAGGAAACACATCAGAGAAGCAGTGCTGAGCTGTAATGTTTTTCAGCTTACTTAAGTGAAAAGGGCTCTGAATACAGCCTGTTACATACTGATACACAGTTCAGTTTATGTCTGGGTCTCCCTGCTTTTCATACATTTGTGCTTCATCTAAAAGGAACCACAGAAAAAAAGGAAAATAAAAAGCATAAAGGCAAATATCTGAAAAAGTTTGGAATGCAATTAATTTTTTTTGAACGACATACAGAAAATACTTTAAAAATAGAGTAATACTTTAAGAACAGAGACAGTTCCTGTCTGTCTCTCAGACACTGGCATGAGACAGGAGCTGACACTGCTGTGAAACCCTTGCTGTGGCACCCAAGAAGATACAGCTCCACTGACGGATGCATGAAAAGGGAGGCACAAAGAAACACCATTAGAGTTAATGGTCAAGCAGCAACAATGGCACAGTGGCCTGGATGCAGCAGTGCTGGCATACCAAGGACAATTGCGGTAAACTGCTATTTGTCAGTGTCGGGTGTAGCTGGGAAATGCTGTGCATTGGTGACCATTGCACAGTGCAGAGCTGTGAGGCTGGAAACATGCCAACATTGCCTTATGGAGGCAAAGTTTAGCTTATAAACAGTTTAAGGGCTTGCCTGCAGAGATCTCTAGATGCACTTCATACCAGCCTGGTTTCACTTTCTTAAGATCAGGAAGACTGAAGTTAGGCTAAGAGTGTGCAGGTGTGGAAATCCTGATCTTGTGAACTTTGCTCTTGGCTTCCTAAGAGTTTAAAACAAGGTGTAAGGTTTGTTTCCCAGCTTCTTCCCTATTGGTATTACTCTTGGATCCTAAGGCAAAAGGATACTGCCCACTTTCCCTAATTAGAGGCATCCCCTGGGAGCAGGCAGCATCCAGTTGGCATAGAAACAGCTTTGCTAGGCTGCAGCGTGCACTGGTCCACCCTGTCGCCCTCAAGCAGTTCCAGCAAAAGGAGTTACAGCACGACAGCCCTTTTGTGCCTACAGATCATGGTAGGCAGACACCCAGACCGTGTTAGAAAAATGTTGTGCTCATCCTGCAGGGTGGAGGTAAAATGGATTTGAGTTTCCTGGTGCTTCATCTCAGTTGTTTCTTGTCAGCATCTCACATATAAGACACAAAATGCCTGATTAATCTGTTTGTCCACATATTTTCAGTAGGAGAGCTGAAAGGATTCTGGGGTTGGCTGGGGAGACTGCTCCCACGAGGAGGGTGTGGAGGTGAAGAGAGTGAGTAGAAATAGGATTACCTGAGTGTTTGTACAAGCTTTCACAGAGACCAGTTTGTGCACATTAACTTCCCTTCAGCCTGAAGTAAAGGGAAGGAAGTATGCCCTCCCCTGCTCTCACCACTATGAAAGGCACTTGCTCCTCACAGGTCCCAATATGGGACAGTTCTGTGACCTGGGATAGCAGAAGGAAATGTGACAGCCCAGAGTGTGGGCCAAGGGAAGAAGGGTCCCAGTGCAGCTTCTCTGTCTGCTGAAAGCTACAGATGGGCACACTCTGCAGTAGAAAGTGTCCTTTCAACAGCTGGGCTGGCTTGTCACTGAGTTATCAGACAACTACTTGGTGGCCACTGATATAGCAACAGAGCAAGAAGTAGCCATCATGTTGTGCCACTTCATTGCACAGCTAAATTACTTGGGGAATGCATCCTCTGACTTTCTGTATTGTGGAGGGGGGGGTGACTTTTTTCTCAAGAGATTTCTAGATAACATTGCTGAAGCTGAAAATTAAAAAATGCTAATGTCCTTGTTAAAGTCAGAGTCAATATTTTAAAGCATAAGAGAATCATATATCTGTCATCTACTCCAGAGCTTGAGGGCATGAGCTGCCTAAAATTAAAGCCCTGTTGATTCGTTATTAATACGTGTAAAATGAAGTGGAGGTTTCAGAGCTTATCTGAGGGCTTGAGGAACAGGCTTGGCTACACTTTTCTGGCAACATCCTCTAAAATAAGGGTAGATGAAAAGCAGTATCAGATGATAGCACCAGAAAGGGAGAGGCATGGGGCCAAGAGGCCTGTAACACCCCCCAAGAGAGAGACAAAGTCTCTTCCTCTTCAGATGCTAAAAACCTAGAAAAAATTTAGAAAAATAAACACCTATCATCTGGGGGCTGGAACTAGATTATCTTTTAAGGTCCCTTCCAACCTAAACCATTTTATAATTCTATGATCATTTGGACTAATGGTTTGGATTCTTGGCCAAAGACATGAAGCAAGTAGAGCTGTTCTTGAACACCAATGGCACCTGCCTAGCTCCCAATGTTCTTCTCAATGCTGAGGGCTCTTATCTGTCCTTCATTCAGGAGAAACTAATGATGTCTTAGCACTTCACAGGCGTGTGGTGTTCAAGGGCCAGCCCCACAGAGAGATTTATAGATAAAACCACTAGATATTAATACGTTCTCACAGATGGTCCTCTTTTCCTGCCCAGTTGCAAAATCTAAGAAATTAAACCTTCATTACTACCTAAGCTTTCTCTTCATCCTTGCTCTCAGGAAGCCCCACAGAAACCAGACTTTCCCCTGATCACAGAAGCCTGATTCCTGCACAATACACACCTCTGGAAATGGGTGCACCGGGGTTTGGGAGAGCAGCATCCCTGGAGCAGAACAAAGCAGAGCTTATGGAGACAGAACCCAGAGGCTCAGCCATACTTCCCTTAACTTCATCTGCTTTTCACATCTTACATGCTGCTATTTTCCCCACTACACAAAAACAAGTGAAAAGGGCAGAGGAGAAATAAGGTTGCCAACAGCACCAAGGCTTACTTTGCATAAGATTATACATCACAATGCATCCCCCGGTGCTGAACAGTCCCATGAAAACAGCCATTTGCTTCAGTTTTCTTAGAGAAGCTGGCATTTTTCCTCCCTGGAAAGAAAAAGGGAAAACATTTGCTGTAAAAAAAAGAAAGAAAGCTAAAGGGTTATTTCCCCCCTCCTCCTCTTTCCTAAAAGCACTTTCCAACCAGGTCTGAATGAAAGCGCAGTGCACAGGCACTGGGGTCTTGCTTGCCGGGGCCCCACCGCATGCCCAGAAGGGTGGTGAGAACAGAGCAAAGCAGGGACCCAGTTGGGTTGAATGTGTTTATTCAACTTCTTTTAGCAATGCCACCAATTCACTAATTGGTGAGACGAAAATGACCTCCCCTGCGTGGCCAGGGGCCAGTGCTGCAGCGCATTGTCGCGGGGGGCTCCTGGTGCCTGTGTTCTCGCTTGCACACTGCGAGCATTCAGGCTCCGGGGGCCAGATTTCTCTCTCGAGTAAACTCCTCTAAAGTAAACAAGATTGTGGCATGGCTGGATTTGGCCTGGAGTGGTAAGGGGCAGAGCCAAGCCAGCACTGTGCCAGCAAAGATAATGGAGCCAGGGTGTGTGTATTCTGGTGGTTTTTTTCCCAAGCCATGGATAAACAGGAAGGCTCTTGCAGGCTATTCTTCTTCCTTCCTGCACCCCTGCCAGTCCAAGCTTGCCATTTTAATGAGTCAAAATTACGGCATTTGAATGAATGACCCAGTAGAATAAGAAACACTTCTGAGAAAAATCAATCTACTAAACACTTCCATGGTTTGGGTAAGAGGGAATCGTGTGGCCTGAAGAGCCTGAGCTAATGGTCCTGCCCATAGCAGGTTAGCAAGGGCCAAGCTGAGTAGTCAGAGAGAGAGCAACACGTTGCTTCAGGCTGCGGCAGGATGTGACTTGACTGAGCATCTGAGTATTGGTTATGCTCTTGCTTCTCTCGCAGCTGGGATGATAGGAAGGAAAGTTCCTGACAGCAATTTAAAAAAACAAAAGGTTAAAAAAAAATTTTAAATAAGATTAAAAATAGCAAAAGGATGCCCTTTCTGATGCAGGCACATAGACATCTGAATGCTTGTGGAAGCTGTATGGGATTTCTAATCTTAAAGGCTTCACATGTCAATCCTTTGTGCCACGATGGTGGGACTTCAGTGTCACACTTGGCATGAGTTCGTTAATAAACCAAGCCCCAAACCAGTTACAGAAATGTGACGTGGACAATGCCGCTTGAGTCCTGTTCTGAAAAAACACTTGTAGCATCCCTCAGTTATGTGTTAGTCAGGGATTGCTCACCCAGCAACCACAGTTTAGAGAGGGTGGAGAGGCAAATGTTAGGACTCCTTCCTGTTGTGGCCGGGTCAAGGTGACATGGGCAGCCTCCCTCTGCTCACTGCTCTGCTGACATGCCCATACACCATCTCTTGCATTCTTTAGCCCAAGGGAAACCATGAACACAACCCAGGTACAGCCTTTATCTACTGCCCTGTTGGCATTCAATTGTAATATGTGCTTTCTTTGTTAAGTAGTTCCTTTAATTTTAAGCGCTCTTAATATTTAGGTGTACTGTTTTACTTACTTATTTATGGATGGGTAGTAATCGTAGCAAACCAGAGAAGCACACTGGTATTATCATAGAATCATAGAACAACCAGGTTGGAAGAGACCCATCGGATCGAGTCCAACCACTCCTATCAAACACTAAACCATGCCCCTCAGAACCTCATCTACCCGTGCCTTAAACACCTCCAGGGAAGGTGAATCAACCACCTCCCTGGGAAGCCTATTCCAATGCCCAATGACCCTCTGTGTGAAAAACTTCCTCCTAATCTCTAGCCTAAATCTCCCCTGGTGGAGTTTGAGGCCATTCCCTCTTGTCCTGTCCCCTCTCACTTGGGAGAAGAGGCCAGCTCCCTCCTCTCCACAACCTCCTTTCAGGTAGTTGTAGAGAATAATGAGGTCTCCTCTCAGCCTCCTCTTCTCTAAGCTAAACAACCCCAGTTCTCTCAGCCCCTTCACCAGTTTCGTGGCTCTTCTCTGGACTTGCTCCAGAGCCTCAACAACCTTCTTATGGTGAGGGGCCCAGAACTGAACACAGGATTCAAGAAGCGGTCTCACCAGTGCTGAGTACAGTGGGAGAATCACCTTCCTGGACCTGCTGGTCACACCATTTCTGATACAAGCCAGGATGCCATTGGTCTTCTTGGCCACCTGGGCACACTGCCTATTATTATGCCTATTTTATGTCCAAAAATCCCCAAATTGTGCCATTGGTACAGTAAGTCATTGTCTCTCACTCCCGATATGTTTCTCTGATGAGTTTTCTTCTTCACTTCCCTTGGGGAACTTGAGTGGCATGAGAAGTTGCAGCAGAGGAAGTACAAGCATGTTTTTACAGAGACACAACAGCAGTCATTTCACAAGGGCAGTGAGAGCTTCCTGCTCGCCTGCTTCTGTTTGCAACTTTTCTTCAACTGCAATTTATACCATTATTTTTCCCCCCCTCAAACAGCAAAATCTGATTAATAACTGAGTTTCCTGTAAGATGCATCTGGCCAGGAGGAGGATCCAACACCACATAACAGGGAAGGGGAAAAATAAAAACCAAAACAGTGGTAAATCGGGAGAGGGGATCAGATGTAACAGGCTGTGACCCGCAGCACCTGGGTTTACCCCTTTCTAAGTTGTGGCCAGGCAAAATTTGCTTTCTGTGATGAAATTCAGGGTAATTGAACATAAATGTCTGGGAGTAGGGGATACTGCTGGTAGTTTGCTGAGTAAACGTGAGAAGATGTAGAGCTCTTGCACCGGTGAGGAGGCTCAGGAGACCTGCCTAGCAAAGAGCAGAAATTAGAGGCTCTGCAACTTGCTGTCAGCAGGTCTGAGGTTTGTTAGGTCTCACAGTATACTCACGCCCAAACAAGTGGGATCGAAAGTAAAAGGAGGTTCATATTGATGCCCCACATGCTCATGCACACTCTCCTTACCATCTTCACTCATAGCAGGTCAGCAACCCAGTGGTGCTGTGCTCAGATGGTGTCATCTGGTAAGGCAGTTTGGCAGGAGAAACGGTGATCCCAGCAAGCACTGCTGCGCCATGCAGTACTCCTGCCTGCTTCTGATATCCTGCACCTGCCTGCAGTCATCACCAATTGCTGGCGCTGCTGAGGTAGGGATGGGGGGGCGCTAAGGTGCAACCAAGCTGCACTGGCTCTGCCAAGGTCCTCATTGGTGTGTTAGAGAAACTATCATATTAGTTTTTTGGTCACACTGGAAAGCATGAGACTAGACTGCTCCACCCTGAGGCTAGCCCTTGACACTCCTCCTCCCACTTGTTTCTCAGCTGTTTTCCCAAGCCAGTCCTATGACAGCACATTGTGGGAAAAGGTTCACAGCTACACATTTTAATTAGCCTCTCAAGACATTGCAAACGTTCTCTTTCATCTCACAATTCTCTGTTAGCTTCCAAAAGCAAGGAAAAAGGTATCATTGGAGCTCAGTGCATCCCTTACAGGTAGGCTGCTGTTCCCCTTTCCTGCCATCATGGTCCCTTGCAGAATACACAGCTGGATATTGCATCCAAATCCTTGAGCATCTCTTGGCATGCAGCTGCTGCTGACTTCTGAATGATGGCATTAGTGATACTAATGTTGTTGGGTTGTGGAAGACCAAAACATAGTAAGGAGATGTCTGCAAGGACTCACCACTAGAATTTCTGCCCTCTGGCCAACTGGGTTTGCTGCTCCCATCTGCTGTTCGGCTGAAGTGACATGGAGGTGGCTCACTAGGGAAGGGAAGCAGAGAAATGCCCAGGGGTATTCCTCCTGTCCTGAGCTTTCCCGAGCATTACTTAACAGCCTCCAAAGCCTACAGAACGTTAAAGGGAAGGACCAATGCCCCCTTCCTTGACTTCATTTGCCACAAAAGGAGTTACTGTAAGGCAATGCATTTAAGAAAATCTTACAGATACAAGTTACAATTGCGTCCTAAGGAGGGAAGTTCATGTTGCTATCTGTGGAAGGGATCTCCCCTCAGAACCTGTTATACCACTAAAATGTATGCAAGTCAACTGGTGGAAAAACAGATTTCTTCATAGCTGGTAATTAAAAAAACACAATTTCCAAGCTACACTCTTCTGCAAAATCATCTTTTCCCTGGTGCTATTTGCAGTGGTAAGAAAGATTAAGTAGAAATTAGCACACACAAAACCACCGAGCCTACAGTTACTAAAAGTTGTCAAATCATTATAAGTAGTGCCCTCTAAAAATAAACTTGAAAGAACAGAGCTTCCTAATAAGGGTAATGTTAATTTTGTGCCTTGAAAATACTGAGATATGTTGGAGAGTGTAGTATTCAGGCTTGACTTTGAAACTAAGCAGGACTCAGACAGTTAACAACAAGATTTAACAAAACCAAGAAAGGTAGAAGGCTCCCAGGGTCACATGTGAAATAGCGGGTTCTTGCAACAATAATGTCTGTTTTTAATTAGACTTTGTTTTCTTCACAGAAGAGCTAAAAATAGCCTAGGTTTAAGAAACTCTCCCTTGTTTCAGCAAATTCAGATTTTCTGTTTTGGTCTCTGAAATTCCAGTGGCATCTCAGGCACCTCCATCAAAGACAGGTAGTGGTGAAGGAAGGGCATTTTCACTAAGCCACAAACATTAATTTTATTTGCCCCAGACCCGAGGAAGGGATCTGGGGCCACAGGTTCTTTGGGGAAGGCATTTCCTCCTACCTCTCCTCTTCCTTCTGGTTCCCCTGGCAATACCAAGCTGCACCAGCACCTCCAGCTTCTGGGTGCTATTGCAGACCAAACAGTAAACAATAACATTGCTCTGAAATCAGAGAGAAGCAACTTGATACATGCAAATTCACTGTGATCATCTGTGGCTATTTCAATTTGGGACACTACCTAATTACCTGGCTAAGATGGTATCATGGAATGGTTCAGGTTGGAAGTGACCTTAAAGATCATCCAATTCCAACCCTGCCACAGGCAGGCAAGTCTTCCACTAGATCAAGTTGCACATAGCCTTATCTACCCTGGCCTTCAACACCCCAGGGATGGGGTATCCACGACTTCTCTGGGCAACCAGTCCCAGTGCCTCCTCACCCATACAGTAAAAAACTTCTTCCTAATACCTACTCTAAATCTGCCATAGTGGTTACCAATACAAGCAGCTGGGAACCTTTAAACCACTTTGAACCACTGTAGTCCTGAGGTGTCAGCATTACACACTAAACGCATCACAAAAGACTACTATTAAATTAAATTAAAACTTATCAACAGGCCTGAACACGGACCTGAGCAACTAACTTCAAGACTGAAACTGTTGCTTAACGCTTCTGCCACAAAGTTCTCCCATGGGCTGGTGGCTCCAGGTACAGCTTTTCTGCAAGCCATCCAGTTAGTCATAGCAGTCACAGGAGATGAAGGTAATGTCAGGCAAACCATACACAAGCACAAGCAAACACTTGTATTTCACATTCTTGCTCTCTTACCCATCGACTGACCTTCTAACACCTGTAGGTATCTGGATGTAGGACAATTTCTACACTAATAACATTCCAGGACAACATTTTAGAGACAGCTCCTTGACACTCACTGTCAACAAAATACTTTCATTGTCAGTACTGCCACCAAAGAAAGGACTCTGCAGCAGAAGTGTTTTGACAGAATCATCACTTCAGCATACAGTTTTCACCTTTTTCATGGAAATGGTCTCAATATACTATTTACCTCTCTTCTGAGAGGCAACAGCACAAATCATGTGCCCTGCCAGTACGTTCAGAAATAACAAAGACTTTGCATCTATGACCCACCTTCACCAAAACCACAGCAACTTGTAGGAAAGAAGTTAGCTTAATTCACAGTCAGACCAAAAGTACAGACCAAAAGTTGGTTTTGTTTAATTTTGGGGTTTTTTCCCCCTCATAGTTCCTCTCCAGATGCACAGGAAAGGTTTATTTTGGCATTTAGGGAGGTAAAACATCTTTTCAGCCAACTTTCAAATGCTCTCTTCCCAGGTTTCCTTGTAGATTGCTTCCTAGAAATATCTAACTTACTCTGGTTAAAAGACTTTGAAGGGATAACTTTATGTATGAGGAAGATCACTGGCAAGCCAAGAAACTGTGTAAAGTTTATTTTCTGCCTTTCTTATTTAAGAAGGAGGGTGAAAGTAGCCAATAAAGTGATTAAGGACTCCAAACAGCCACACCATTCTTGTAGCTGTATCGCATCTCCTAGGGCACATGCTACAAAGCAGATGGCTTGATCAGTTAGTAACAAAGCCTGAAATGGTGCTTGCAGATATTTTAGTTTCATTTCCTTTTCCTCCTCTCTTCGGTACTCCCACTTGCTCATTTCTATATATTTATGTATCTTCATGCATCTTCTGTACTAAACTGTCACAGACTACTTCCCCATGTGCTCTTAAGCTACAGTTTCATCCAGTGGGCCTTCCTCTACTGCATTTCTTTTCCTCCTGGCTATGTACCTTCACCCCTCTACATGCCCTCTCCTCCTGCAGACTACTGCACCACCCCAGCACTTGGCAGACAGAAACGGTGGGGCCACTGTTCCTGTTACCCGAGGAACCTTCTCCTGCCTTAGTTTGTCCCTCTGTGAAATGGAGGATATCCCTCTGTCCATCTTCCTAACTACAGGTAAAGAAAGCAGGTGACTAAATCCTTTTTTGCTTTTCTCTCAAGTTGCAGAGATGCTACAACTGAGTTTGTTCAGTCTTTTTGAAGGCCAGGCTCACATGCCAGCCAATTCAAGAACGCACTTCAGATGACCCTCAGAGACAACTAGAGCTGCCTACGGTTTGTACTGAAACAAGAGGAATACTGCAGAACACGACTAGGGTGTGTTATTGGAGAAGCTGGATAATTATACCTACAGTGCGACCCATTTTTGCTGTTATTGGAGCACAACATTGTAGGTTAATGTCTAATAATCTATCATTAACATCCTTAATTGTATGTTTCTGTAATAGGACATGGAGTCAGTACGAAAGCGTGAATGTTCACCTTTTGTCTTTTAGAGGTGAATTGCAAAGGATTTAAGAATAAGAATCCTTAAGTAGGGTAAATGAAAAAGTTGCATCCAAAGCACAGGAGGAAAAGATGAGACAGTTTCTTGGCTTCCCTGGTGCTGGGAGTAAGGTCATGAGCGCTGCAATCCAAGATTCAAAAGAATTGCTCTATGCTGTACCTGTACCACCACACAGCATGCGTCACAGCCCAGCTTCCTAGGCACATTAAAACAAAAGAAACACATTAAAAACCAGCAAATATAGTAATTTAACTGTCTTGTCCTGTCAGGATGACAGTGCTTAGCAGGAGTTTAGCACAAGTGGACTGCCAATACAGGGAATTTTTCATAGTGTGATGTGTATTTTCTGTATGTAGCTTCCTAGAACAGGTTCACTGTACCCACAAGTTAAGTGATCAGTGAAGGGTCCCAAACCATTTCTTCCAGAGAGATCAAAGAGTTTGCAGTGCTTTCTATCCAGTAATAACTACTTAGCTCTTTTGCCAGTGTAGGGGAATTTATTTGTGTCCAATACATGAATTATGCTGAAGATACTGACAAGTTCTCAAAGCCAAAACCAATTAATTACTTACCTAGCTTTAGGTCAACTTACTAAATCCTAAGACAGGGCAAAACTATCAAGAAAAACAAGGAGTCTGCAACAACCTTCTCGGCTATCAGATCACATTTTGCCTTGTAAAGAGAAAAGTAAATAGTCACAGAAGTCCACAGAAGTAGTGCAAACATCATTGGGCTAAGAACTCTATGTGGCTATGCCAAAAGTTAGCACCTGCCTGGAAGTTTACAGTTACTAATGCCAATCCTCATGAGGCTTATGCCTCTCTGAAGTCTTATTAAGTTCAAAAATATGATCCACATGCATGAATTAAATAGGCACGCAGCAGACAGTGACCTAGAGGAACTGAATGCCAGGGGAGGCAGTCACAGGGAAAAAATGTCTAAGGCCGGAACATAGTGTAAATCATATGATGCCTGTACCCTTGTAATGTGTCTGCTTCCGGAAATGATAAGATACAAGATGGAATCTATTCTGCTGTGATCAACATGGAGCCTGATTTACAAAGCCTTTAAAAATATCATCAGAGATGGTAAAGTCTGCAGGCCTAAGGCCAAACATCTTTCTGCTATAGTGCCTTTTATTGTACAGTATCATAGCAGTACAAACCTTTGTCATTTCACAAACACCTTGTTCTTATTCATACTTCCTACCAACTACCAAAAATAAATAAAACACTACCCTAAATCCCACCCAGATTCTCAGAGGTGGTAAATTTATTTCAATTTTACACTGTCCCATCCTTCAGAAAATACTGACCTTACCCCTCTTCTGAAAGTGATGTCCCTTTGAAACACATCAGATGAATCCTTAAAGCTTAAGGCTTAGCAAAAAACTAATTACTTTCAAACACCTTGGGCACCTGGATTGTTTCCAGAAGGCAGTCCTTGCCTATTATGAGCAGAACTGGTTCAGTATCAGCTAAATCTGTTAAAATAAATTAAGATCTGCGGGAAAAAAATAACCTCAAGGACATTTTAATAAGCACTGAGCATCTAAACCAGCACAAGGCCAGCAGGGACACTTACCTAGAAACATTCTGTTCTCAGAAAGGCAAAAAGTAGGGGGAAAAGTTACGATGGCAACCACCAAGAAAACAAAAATAAGAGACTACGTCACCGGTATAACGAAAAGAAACTTCTTAACACCAACTGGAGGTCTTAGGAAGCAGCCATTCTTTTTAATACAGCACCAGATACATGGGGGGAACGATCCTATTACTGTATATGCCAGCAACTACAAGTAGCAGTTTTTTTATCCCTACGTACATCCACACCATAAACAGCTACATCAAAAGTTAGTGCACGCTTGGGAGGTTAGTTTCTAACTCCAACCACGTATATGGTACGTCCATGCACACAATATGTACGTATATAATCCATGTATTATTTTTCTCATAAAAACCACATTCCCCATCAGTTGGTGTGACGGATGCCCTCCCCGCAGCCCTTTATGTGTCCGAGGTCTGTAAAGCACCCTCGAACCCATGCTGTTGGCACCCCCTTTCAAGTCATAGAATCATAGAATCACCAGGTTGGAAGAGACCCACTGGATCACTGAGTCCAACCATTCCCGTCAAACACTAAACCATGTCTCTCAGCACCTCATCCACCCATCTTTTAAACATTTGCAGGGAAGGTAACTCAATCACCTCCCTGGGCAGCCTGTTCCAATGCCCAATGAACCTTTCCCTGAGAATTTTTCTCCTGATGTCCAGCCTTAACCTCCTCTGGTGAAGCTTGAGGCCATTTCCTCTTGTCCTGTCCACTCTCACTTGGGAGAAGAGGCCAGCTCTCTCCTCTCTACAACCTCCTTTCAGGTAGATGTAGAGAACAATGAGGTCTCCCCTCAGCCTCCTCTTCTCCAGGCTAAACAACCCCAGCTCTCTCAGCCTTTCCTCGTAAGGCTTGTTCTCCAGCCCCTTCACCAACTTCAATGCTCTTCTCTGGACTCGCTCCAGAGCCTCCCCAGAGAAGGGTCGAAATAAGGAAGACCCATCGTCTTCTCTTTTTTTTTTTTTTTTGGCTCCCGAAGTACCGCCCTGCCGCCGGGCTCTTGCAGCCAACGCTGTTTTACTCCTCAAATCTCACAGAAGGAGTAGGGTGTTCTTTCCTTGCGTAGTGCCTCCAGCGCCGGGGGGCTGGGGCGAGGGACGGGGGTGGGGGCGGGGAGGACACTTACAGGCAGCGAGGGGACAGTCCGGGGACTGCCCGCGGACAGGCACCGGGGGTGCCGAGACCGAGAAGCTCGATCTCGCGAGGAGGGTGACGCGGGGAGGCGGCCCCGCTCGGGGCAGGCCCATTGGCGGGGCTGGAGCGTTTGTGGTTTAAGCTAAAGCGGACATTTCCTTCATAGAATCATAGAATCGCTAGGTTGGAGAGGACCTATGGGATCATCGAGTCCAACCTTTCCCATCAATCACTAACTCATGCACCTTAGCACCTCATCCACCCGTCCTTTAAACACCTCCAGGGAAGGTGACTCAACCACCTCCCTGGGCAGCCTGTTCCAACGCCCAATGACCCTTTCTGTGAAAAAACTTTTTCCTAATGTCTAGCCTAAATCTCCCCTGACGGAAGTTGAGGCCATTCCCTCTCATCTTGTCCCCTGTCACTTGGGAGAAGAGGCCAGCTCCCTCCTCTCCACAACCTCCTTTCAGGTAGATGTAGAGAGTAATGAGGTCTCCTCTCAGCCTCCTCTTCTCCAGGCTAAACAACCCCAGCTCTCTCAGCTGTTCCTCATAAGGCCTGTTCTCCAGCCCCTTCACCAGCTTTGTTGCTCTTCTCTGGACTTGCTCCAGAGCCTCAACATCCTTCTTGTGGTGAGGAGCCCAGAACTGAACACAGGATTCAAGGAACAGCCTCACCAGTGCTGAGTACAGAGGGAGAATAACCTCCCTGGACCTGCTGGTCACACCGTTTTTGAAACAAGCCAGGATGCCATTGGCCACCTTGGCCACCTGGGCACACTACTGGCTCATGTTCAGTCGACCAACACCCCCAGGTCCCTCTCCTCCTGGCAGCTTTCTAGTCAGTCTTCTCCGAGTCTGTATCTCTGCATAGGGTTGTTGTGCCCCAACTGCAGGACCTGACATTTGGCCATTTTAAAGCTCATCTCATTGGACTCAGCCCAGCGGTCCAGCCTGTTCAGAGAGGCTCAGCTTTGCAAAGCCTCCCTGCCCTCCAGCAGATCAACACTTCCACCCAGCTTACTGTCATCTGCAAACTTGCTAAGGGTACCCTCAATGCCTTCATCCAGGTCATTGATGAAGACATTGAACCAGGCTGGACCCAGCACTGAGCCCTGGGGCACTCCACTTGTCACTGGTCTCCAGCTGGAGTAAACTCCATTTACCACCACCCTCTGGGCCCAGCCATCCAACCAGTTTTCCACCCAGGAAAGTGTGTGCCTGTCCAGGCCAGAGGCTGGTAGTTTCCATAGCAGAATGCTGTCAGAAACTCTGTCAAAGGCTTTGCTGAAGTCCAGGAAGACCACATCCACAGCCTTTCCCTCATCCAGCAGCCAAGTCACTTTGTCATAGAAGGTGATCAGGTTAGTTTGGCAAGACCTGCCTTTTGTAAACCAGTGTTGACTGGGCCTCATGACCCGGTTCTCTTGCATGTGCTTCATGATAGCGCTCAAGATCACCTATTCCATGACTTTCCCTGGCACTGAGGTCAGACTGACTGGCCTGTAGTTCCCTGGATCCTCCCTGTGACCCTTCTTGTATATGGGTACAACATCATCCAGCCTCCAGTCCAGTGGAACTTCCCCAGTCTTCCATGACTATTAGAAGATGATGGAAAGGGGTTTGGCCAGCACGTCCGCCAGCTCCCTCAATACCCTTGAGTGAATCCTGTCTTGCCCCATAGACTTGTGGGTGTCTAGTTGGACAAGCGAGCCTCTGACCACCTCCTCTTGGACCATGGGAGCCTGATTTTGCTCCTCCAGTTCCAGGGTTTGTACGCAGGGGGAACAACTTTCTTTACAATTAAAGACTGAGGCAAAGAAGGCATTAAGTACCTCAGCCTTTTCCTCATCCCCTGTCACTGTTGTTCCTTCTGCATCCAATAGGGACTGTATGGTCACCCTAGTCCTCCTTTTATTATTTATATATTTATAGAAGGATTTTTGATTTTTTGAATGGAGGAAGGGATGTTGCTGGAGCACCTCCCATATGAGGACAAACTGAGAGAGTTGGGGTTGTTCAGCCTGGAGAAGAGAAGGCTCCAGGTAGACCTTATAGCAGCCTTCCAGTACTTAAAGAGAGTCTTCTGGAAAGCTGGCAAGGGGCTCTTCATCAGGAAGTGCAGGGATAGGACAAGAGGTAATGGTTTTAAGTTGAAAGAGGGGAGATTTAGAAGAGCTTTTGGGAAGAAATTTTTTACTGTGAGGGTGGTGAGGCACTGGCACAGGATGCCCAGAGAAGTCCTGGATGCCTCATACCTGGAGATGTTCAAGGCCAGATTGGATGGGGCTTTGAGCAACTTCATCCGGTGGGAGGTGTCCCTGGCCATGGCAGGGAGGGTTGGAACTGGATGAGCTTTAAGGTCCCTTCCAACCCAAACCCTTCTATGACTCTGTGACTCTGCCACGCCATTTCCATGTGTAGCATCTGGAGTCAGACCTTTACCTTGGTTTAAAGAATAGCTGTCTGTTTAACCATCCACCCTTGGAAAAAGGAAGATTGTCTCAAAACAGTTGGATGTTAATCAGCTTGTATTCCAAATGTGAGTCATTGCAAGTGGAATATCAGAGACCAGCTGACTGCAATCTATAATTTCCTCCTCAGAACATGTGTGGGAAAAGATCTGAGGGAAAAAAATCTCTCTGCTTTAAATGATGTCTCAATTTTATTCACTAAATCCTAGGCTTTTCTATAGCTTCCATTAGGGAAAGCAGGGATTGGTTTTTTTTTTTCATTTTGCAGTGCTGTGGCAGAAGAGCATTTTATAACTTCACAGGAAACCTGTGTCAGGTGGGGCATCTGATCTCCAGAGGCTTGGGCTATGTGTCTGCCCATGCACTGTCCTCTCTTAGACTAAAACATACCAACCTGGACAGGTCCAACAGAGCTCCAGGGCTGTTTACTACAGAAAACCTACCGTTACCAGTACAGGCATAAGCTTTTCTTGTGGTGCTACAGCACAGGGTTTTGCCCAGCAAGGAGGGAGTCCCAAGTGTGGGACAAAAGCACAAAACATAATTTTTTGTATTGTTGATGGGTGAGATTTTTCAAAACACTGAGTGCTCAACAGGCGATAACTTTACAGGATTGTTGTTTCCTAAAGTGCTAGGATCTTTGAAACTTAGGCTGCTTTATAGCATTTTCAGGACACACCCTCACTAGTACCTTTCAAACAAAGTGTGAAACATGTAATTTCCTTATAAACTTATTACTACTGTAAGCTTCAAATTCTTGCTTGTGGGGTTTGTTGATCAAATGCTGGATTACCAAGGGCTAAATACAATTAAATTTGACAAATGGGGCATCAATGAGACACACAGATGTGCTATGATCCATTAGAAAAGGAAGCAGGACCAGTTAGTGGGGAATCAGTGCTGCTAATGACATTGGCAGGGAACCAGGCCCACAGACTTATTTGAAGGCTCTAGAGGAAAGATTTTGCCTTTGACCACAACACACACATTTTTTCATTTGTTTATGTCTTTGTCTTCTTTTCTCAGTACATGCTACTCTGCTGTCTCTTTGTGAGAATTAGGAAGACTGAGAAAGAGATACCATCCCCTTTATATGATGTTACTCCCAGCAACTTCTGGTTAGATGGAAAAAGTTCCTACTCTATGTTACTTGCAGTTTAGCTGTGGCTTTTGCAGTTCATACAACACCAGTGCAGGTGAAGCAGAAGATGATGCTCCCAGGTTTCACAAGCAGCTCAGGGAGTGACTCACTGCATCACTGTGGCTAAAACTATAATCTTTGGGTGTCTCAATTCACACATGTGAAAATAAGTGACTAAACACTTCCTGGTTCCTACTTCATTGGAAGATAGCAACGTTTAATGGCAACAAAATGGTCTGACAGCCTAAGATGTAATTTTACTTAGGTATGAAATTACCCATGCGTAGCACACGCATGTTAAGAAGCATAGCAATGTGATACGGGTGGGGGGGAAAAAAGGTATTTCGCAGCCTGGCACAGGGTGTGTTGTAGGACCAAGGGAATAATTACAGAAGCTGCAGTTGGAGCTTATTAGAAAGTTAAAGAAGTTGTTAATTGGTCATAAATGATCTGTGACTAGGTGCCTTAATGGTACTCTTCAGTTGACAATCATGAGAGCAACGAGGTGGAGGAAATAGTCACACCTTCTAAGTCATTGTGGAAGGCTGATACCTTTATTTTTTTCATCACTTTGTAATCTTCTTGTTTACTTCCCTCGTGTTGTCTCTTCCAACTGGCTCTTCTCTCACTGCTAGCTCTCACATGGAGGGATGGCATGGCTCTTGGCCAGGAAAACCAGCAGCTGCACCTGCAACAGCCAGTCCCAGAGGATGACCAGCCCTCTCAGCCATGTCCATGCCTGGCAGCTGTCTCCCTGCTGTTCAGAGATGATACCTCTAAGCACCTTTCCTGACCATGTGCTCTTACTTTAGAAGATTATTTTCATTGCAAGGCATCCATGCCCATTTACAACAGACTATGACTTGCTCTCTTACATCTTAACATTTGCCTTCCACGTGGAGGCAGATGGCTAGAGGAGGAGAGAAAAGTAGCATGTTTCCCTACTTCTTCAGACAAATACACATTCTCCAGAGCAGACAGATGTCTTAAAGTCAGATCCAGGGCATCAAATCATGTTTCAGGTTCAGCTGTAGTGCATAAAGCATTTGCCAGCTCTGGTCTAATGCTTTTTGACGTTGTCAGGCACCCTTCAGTGAACTACTGCCTTGTAACCAACTTGACAGCAAGTATTGTTCTACATTTATTAGTACTGTATGTGCTATCTTTGAACCAACATGTTTCAAGGACAGGCATCAGCTGTGCTCAGCTTTGGCTTCAAAAATTATTCAGACAACAGCAGAGACCTCCTGCTAATAAGTAAATACATAAATAAAAACATGCCTTTTACCATGCGGCCTGCACTCCTTTTTACCCTTTCAATCTTGATTTTGCAATATTTTTTTTTGTTTCCCGTAGTGTCTTAAAATTTGAAGCACACACATCCCTGAATGCTCCTTTTTTTTACTTCCTAGAATCATCAACTCATAGAATTACCAGGTGGGAAAGGGTGCACTGGATCACTGAGTCCAACCATTCCCATCAATCACTAAACCATGCCCCTCAGCACCTCCTTCACCCATCCCTTAAACATTTCCAGGGAAGGTCACTCAAATACCTACGTGGGTAGCCTGTTCCAGTGCCCAATGACCCTTTCCCCCGAAAATTTTTTTCCTAATGTTCAGCCTAAATCTCCTCTGGCAGAGCTTGAGGCCATTCCCTCTTGTATTGTCCCCTCTCACTTGGGAGAAGAGGCCAGCACCCTCCTCTCCACAACCTCCTCTCAGGTAATTGTAGAAAGTAATGAGGTCTCCCCTCAGCTTCCTCTTCTCCAGGCTAAACAACCTCTTTAGTCTTCTTTAGGAAAGGTTTTGGGTTCCCCCCCCCCCCCCCCCCGCAGTCTTTTTTAATTTATTCCTTTCTCTTTCTTTTGTATGCAAACCTAAATTCCAGGAGATTGAATCTACATAAAAGTTAATTAGCTTCAGGAATAAACAGTTCTTCCTCTCCTTTATATTTTTTGGAAGGCGGATTTTTTTTTTAACTATAGCTACTGTAACTTTCTATTATTTTTAAAATGTTCAGCTTAATAGGATATGTTTACTTAGTCAATAAGCTGATGATGCCCATGAAAGGGCCAGAAGTGTTTGGTTAGCAGCAGGGAGGGGGGAAAAAATCAATAACTCCAAGCATTTGGCAGCTTTGTGGGCAGGAAATCATTTGCAATTTCTGGTTTAAATCAATACCTTCTTTTCTTTGCTGTTCCAACAGGAAATTATAAACTCTGTGAACACTATTTGCATAGTGCCTTCTGCAATACACTCACAGATGCTTGGGCAAAATTATGTTAACCCCAGCAGTGCTTCTCTGAGGTCTGTATTGGAGAAACCCAGGCACTTTAGCTTAGAGCTTTTCAGCTACAGGCATTTGTATTTATTTTACATGGAGGCAGAATAGAACAAGATGTAAAAAGAGCTCCTGACTTCCAAGAAAAGAGGAAGGCATTATTATTTGATAACAGGATTGTCTACTGCAGAGTGGGAAAAAATGCCTTCTTTGTAACCTGGCATGATGTTTTATTTTCAATATGACAGACAGGAACTTGCTACTTCTGCATTAAAGCTGCAATTGCACTTTTGTGTCTTGCTTATTAGGGTCACCCTAATGTTGCAGGTATGGTTTGAAAGTGCTGCACCTTTGGTTGAAGTCAGCAGTACAGAGTTGATGTTTGTGAAAGTTTCAGCCTCCTTTACACTGACCTTTTGCCAAATGGGCTTAAGGAAGAAAAACAAATTGCCACTTTGCCCCCCCATACTGATGGGAAGCTGTTCCAGGAAGGTGACGTTCTGAGAAAAGGCAGTGTTGAGCCTAATGCTGAATTTGCCTTCTAACTTCTGCTGCCCCCCACTATATTAAGTCCAGCTCAGCTATTAGGATGTAGGAGAGCTGGCATTCAAGAAGACATGCTAGTCACAGGACATGGAGGAGGTGTGTGACCTGTTTTCTATGTTTCCCCCAATATGATCACAGTGCAGCCACAAAGTTTCTGATTCTTGTCTATGGTCAGAGCTGTAGCTTGCAGCACCAGCAACTGGCACTTGAAAAGCTCCTGGACCGAAGTTCCCCTTGATTTGATTATCTTTAGCCTGTGCAGGAGAATGACGTGGTACATCAATCTGAAAAGCATGATTATAGCATCAAAAACCACCAAGGCCGCAGCAGTCTGCACTGAAATTGAATGACATAAAACTCAGGCATACAGATTTCTCAACTTTGCTTTTGCACATGGAAGTCCTTTCACAGTAGTTCTCAGCATCCCTCCTGTACTCCCAGTGCCACTGGAACAAAGTTGTTGTCACCAAGTGATACTTGAAGTGTATTTATTAGTTACATCACAGCTCTACCTCCCTGAAAAAAAGGGACAGTAATGCTAATTGGAGGGACTGAAGTAGAAGTAACATGTAAGCCTTGCATTCCGGCTCTGTTTCTATGTATTTGCCAGATGTAAGGTTGCCCATCCTGACCCCATGAACATTTAATTCCTTTCCACTGCAAATTCTATGTGTTTTTTGAGTGTCCCTTCCAAAGATCCTGGCTTCATGTTTCTAAAGCATCCTTTGCATTTCTAAAATTTGATGATTTGTTCCTGATTGAAGGAAGACACAAAGAAAACTGTGTCTTGCAGCCAGTTCCCTAGGACGGTGTCCAAATGGCTTTTGAGTATCTTCAAGAATGAAGACTCCGTAACTTGTCTAGGCAACCTATGCCAGCACTTTGTCACACTGTCCTGGTTGTAGTTGGGATAGAGTTTATTTTTCCCTAGTATATATCATAGTGCTTTGCTTTGGACTTAGGATGAGAATACTGTTTTAGTTATTGCTGTCCTACTAAACTGTCTTTATCTCAATCCATGAGTTTTACCTTTTTATCCTGATTCCCTTCTGCATCCCACTGGCACAGGGGAGTGAGTGAATGGCTCTGTAGTGTTTAGCTGCCAGCTGGGTTAAACCATAGCACTCTCAGAGTGAAAAAGTTTTTCCTGATGTTCAGACTGAACCTCTCATGTTTCAATTTGTGCTCATTGCCACTGGTTACACCACTTGGCACTGCTAGAAAGAGCCTGTCTCTCTCTGGTTCACAGTCTTCCTTCAGGTATTTACATACATTTATATTGATGAGATCCCCCTCAAGGCACCTCTACTCTGTAGAGTCCCAGAAAGCAGAATGCTAAAGGATGAATTGTGTAGCTATTGCTCAGCTGCCTTTCTTATACTGAGTCAAAGGCAAACTTTCCTTTCCTTCCTCACTGCTTTTCCTGCCTTCCTCATACTTACATCTCCTAAGTATCATGCTATCACCTTTTCCTATTGAATACCATGTACCTGGGATCTTTCTATATCACAACAAGAAATATTTTCATCTGTAAATGTATGCAAATAGAATAGCTCATGCAAGAAATGTGGACTGGTGTGGTAAGTTTCAGGCTTTGAACTGATTTGTGAGTGATTTACAGTTACATATGAATAAAACATAATCAGAAGCTGTGGAGTGATAATGGTGTGTGTACAAAGACGAGAGCTGCTCCTGTTACACATGGGAATGTGCGGGCCACAACCTAATTCTTCTGAGGCTGTGAAAGGTGTGCTATGTGACTATTTCATTAATATATGACAAACCACATTGATAATGGAAAAAATTACTTTCCTAGATAATTTGTTTTTAAACAACTTATAGTTTTTACCCTCCTAAGGGTGTATATTTTCCACTACGTAGAAAATGGTTTTGGAACAAAAAATACTGATAGACTTAAAAGCTGCATTTAGCTTCAAACTAGAAGTTTGTGGGCTGTTGTCTTTTTAGTATATGTATGCTCCAGTCTTTGAGGTTTTTGCTGAGAGGACAACCATGTGTTTCATGTGGCCTCTATTTACAAAAGGGAAAATATAATTCGTTCTGGGGAAAAGAAACTAGATCACACTGCAGGAAAAGGAGATTTAGTGCTGTGGTGTTCACTTATACTCAGATGGAAATTCAGCTCAAGAATTCTGTACTAAAATTAGCGCACAGATTTATCAACTGGCTCTATCCTTGCATTACACTTAGATGTACTGCTGTATTCATACTGAATTGAATGGGAGTTACTGTAGAGGCAAAAAGCAAGACACACTCTCTTTTGTGTTCAATACAGCGTAATGACTTTGCTGACTTCAGTAATTATTGATTTATACCACTATAAGAAAGAGCAAAGCCAGATTAGGAACATACCTCAAACTGACAGTGTTCAGATGTGTATTTAAGCTTTGTTAAATTAAACATTTTGCATACAACATGCTCTTCACTGGTCTTACCATTCTATACATAAAAGTACGGTGAAATGGCTTGTGGTACATATTTTTTTTAACTTTTATCACATTAGTAATGAAGATCTATAGTCTCCAAATGTCATTCCCCTGATGTGACACTTCTTCAGTATAAATTAAATCACTTTAAATGAGGTATAACTTGATAGCAGAGAAGAAAGATTTGGCTAGATCACTGTGTATATGTACAGACAAGAAGATCCAGAATTGGCTGATAAATATCACAGAATCATAGAGTTGCTTGGGTTGGAAGGGACCTTGAAGATCATACAGTTCCAACTTCCCTGCCATGAGCAGGGACACCTCCCAATAGGCCAGGCTTGAAAAACAGATCTAAAATTTACCATAAGAGGAGCTTTCCTCCTTTCCTGCTCTCAACACATGCCCTCAAGTGTCTTATTTGGTTTTGTCCATTTGTGTTGACCATTCCTTTCTAACAGGCTGTTTACCTCCACCCAAGGCAAGCAGCTAGGCAAGCAAATGGTGCTATATGCTGACTTGAAAGTTCCGATAAACACAGGATTTTACCCTTGGGATGTTTTGACTGGGCTGTTTTATGATGCAGAGGTCTTACTAGAAGGAACTGGCCCTACAAGGTCTGGACGCCTTGGTGAGAGATGAATACAAGTTAGCATATATAATATCCAGTACTGGTGGGGAAAGTAAGAAAAAAATAACCATTCATTTAGCAACAATCTGCACTCCTTTGACTGTGGTTTTCCCCCGATTCTGGTTGTTAACAATGATTCAGTATGTGCCAGTTGTGCTCTATGGGACTAAGAGTCTAAGCCAGTTTACTGGTGAAAGTAACAACTTTCTCATTAAACTTTCATGGAAATGTTTTAATTAGTCCCAGGGTTATGGTAGAAACCTAAGTCCTTCCTTCAATAACCAGCAGTTACAGATGCATTAAGTGTTAATAACCTAATAGGAAGGAAATTAGGTGGGCACGCATTGCATCACCCAGAAAATAGATTTCATGTAGCTTTTTGATGGACTAGTCACACTTTAAACCTCAAAAGTGTTTGTTTTTTAATATGGAGAGTTAGGCTGTTTGCAGCACCAAAAGTGTCAGCTCTATCATGTTCCCATTTCTCTCAGACCTGACATTTAATGTGCTCCCTGTTATACATTTTGAAGCTCAAAATGTCACCTTCTTTAGGAATGGAGAGGGGAAGAAATCCAGACAAGAGCAGCTACCATTCTCAGACTTATAGCAATTGTGCTCAGTTGCCAAAAGAATAAACATAAGAAATCACAAGAGATTTAAAGAGGTTTGTGTCTGATACAAGTTTTTCCATCCACAAATGGACTTTTATAAAGAAGGAAGAGGGTGTGTGAAGTTTATGGGGACGTGGGAAAGGGCTGCATGTGTCAGTAGGACACCAGAAAGGATTTAGTGGACACAGCAAAAGAACAAAGTTCTACTGAACGCTAGCCTAAAGACCAAGTAGAGTAACCAGCTGGTTTTCACCTCTGTGCAGACAGAGAAAAAACAGTTACACTGCCCTTCCACTCCCATCTCTCTAGCCACTGAGGTTTTAGTTGAGGGAAACTTTCTCTCAAACAGAGACCAGTAACTTGCAAAGGAAACCCAAGGTGATGTTTCTGAAAGGCTGCGCTATCTTTAGGGATACAATAAACTTAAGGGGGATTTTAGGATTAGTGTATCCTGGATAGAAAGGTTTTTGAAATAAAGGTTTTTAAGGATACTGCATCTGAAGGGATAGCGAGTTGTCACTTTGATCAGTAACATCACTTCCTGATCCTTGTTTTCCTACCCTAGTGGGAAAAGCAGACCACCACTTTATTCTCATAAGTAACCAGCCTGCTTAGTGTCTTATGCACTTTCCACTTTAGGAAATAAACTGAAGTTGCACAAAGAAATCCCAAGCTTTTGTCACGGCCAAGAAGAAAGATTGTTTTGGACAGGAGGTAGCACTTTTCTAGTGATCCACTGTAGTTTTCTGACCTCTGCATTGCTGCAACTCAGGGAGTTCTTGAAATGCAACAACCCAATATCAGCACAATGTTAGGGTGCGCTAACAAGACGGCATTTATTGCAAATAAATTTTGGTACAACAGGGAGAGACCTAGCAGGAGTGTCATCTACACAGCACTGTGCTCTAGTGATTTTTCCCTTGGCCTGGTTTAAAATAGTTGTATAATAGACTAGTAACTGTGATTATTTTAAATTCAGTCATGCAATGGATGCAGGCTTCTGAGGCCTGACTTACCATATGCAGACTGAAGCTCAGTATCTATGGCTTGAATTTTAGGCATTTGAGGAAGGAGGGTGTGTTATATGTCCTGTAAAGCATCCAGCATAACAACAGGAAGTTTGGTGCCACACCTTTAAAATGGCAGCTCAAGATCACTGTCGCTTGGTATCCTCAATCCAGCTAAAAAGCTCTCCTGACAGCTCTTATCCAGACTCCACCTAAAGCAAAAGAGAAAATGCAAAAGAGTGAACATGTAGGGAATAATATTCAGCCATTCCTAAGGACTCAACAGGGTCTGCAAGTCTTCCACTCAGAGACAATGTATAAGGACAGGCTGAGAGAGTTGAGCTTGTTCAGCTTAGAGAAGAGTGGCTCCAGGGAGACTTTACAGCAGCTTTCCAGTACTTTAAGGGTACCTACAGGAAAGCTGGGGAGCGGCTTTTATCAGGGAGTGCAGGGATAGGACAAGGGGTAACGTTTTTAAGCTGAAAGAGGGGAGATGTAGATTAGATATTAAGAACAAATTTTTTCCTCTGAGGGTGGTGAGGCCCTGGCAGAGGTTAGCCAGAGAAGTGGTGACTGTCCCATCCCTGGAGGTGTTTAATGCCAGGCTGGATGAGGCTTTGAGCAACCTAATCAAAGGACAGGAAGTTGTCCCTGCCCATAGTAGAGGGGTTGGAACTGGGTGATCTTTAAGGTCCCTTCCAACCTAAACTATTCTATGATTCTGTGAACATCTGTCAGTCCTGATGCCTGGGTTTTCCATATAACCAATTTACAGTAAAACAAGAAGTCAGCATGTGACATTTCAACATGATGGTAATTCCACCAAAATCATTGGGGGTCTCCTGCAGCATTGTCTGGCCTTAGTCACAAAAGCCTGATGAAAATAACTACACATACCTTTGCAGGTAACCATGCCTGCTGGCCTTCTCAACAGTGCTAGCAGCATTTCTAAAAAGTAGGCAACAGATTGTGTATTTCAGTCCTACAGCTGAATACCATTTTCATAATAGACATACTTCCTGTACAGCTCCTCTGTTGGTAACAATGAATA
This sequence comes from Coccyzus lansbergi, assembly GCA_033558105.1. NCBI lineage: Eukaryota > Metazoa > Chordata > Aves > Cuculiformes > Coccyzidae > Coccyzus > Coccyzus lansbergi. The sequence continues at coordinate 3,788,532 of JAUMJK010000036.1, read as the reverse complement.
TGTTCATAGCAGTCCACGTGCTGAGACCCTTTTTTTTCCAGTTTATTCAACTTCTATGAACTAACCTACCTGAACATGGATACATTTATTCTTCCAATGGCATTTTGTGTTTACTATTCTCTGCACATGCAGCATTTTGCTCTATACATGTACCAGGAAGAACAAAGTAGAGGAGCTAGTGCTTTTAAAGATGAAACATTTCAGGCTGCAGCCAAGATCTTTAAACCAAGCCCTATGAGAAGTGGAATAAGAAAACCTGAGATCCTGTAGATTGTGGCCTCTTGGAGTCTCCAAGGCTGAATGAAAGCATAATTCCCTGTAGCCTGTGCCCTGAAGATCCAGACCCTCTTCAGTATCTAGCCACCTGCTTCCACAAAATTCTAACATCTTCAGTCTCTCAAAGAGCCTGTGTCTCTCTGTCAGGTCTGTAAACAGGAAGGGAGGTTCCCAAAGTGCATATACACAAATGTGGATACATGTACAGCACACATGCTGAGGACAGTCATTTCCGTAGGAAACCAGGCTGAAATATGTGCAAGTCAGTCAATACAAAGTCAGTCAATTTTTGAGACAACTGTTAAAGAGCTTGTTAAACATTTGCTAAACTCAAGGAACAGAACAGCAACCCCTTGTGTATTCCCAGCATGCAGGAGTTATTCTTACAGTATCACCACCAACAGCCCCAACAGAAAAGACCTTCACTATGGATCACTCAGGCTTAATTAATAGGATACTTTCCAATTAAACAGCAATGACATCTTTTGAAAACAAGTTTTACACCTACTTTATTTCCTTTGGGCAAAACCAGCTGCTCAGCTGTATTCTCAGTTGTATATTTTGTGTCTCCCAGCCTGCTGGCAGCCACAGCTACTTAGAAAGACAGAAAGTTATGTCAACCACTAGGATTTTCTACAGTACATATTAAATAAATTTTCCTGAGAAACTTGTCTGAACAGATCCCTTTTCTTGCTTTCTTCTTTCGTAATGTCCTTCACGTTTGTCTTTCAGTATTTGTTTTTCTCTCTATGGAAGTTCAGTTGCTAGCACTTTAAGGAAAGGTTACATAGGAAAAAGGTCACTAACAGAGCTTTTTTCTCCCTAACCCATGCACCTAGAGAGAAAACTGTAGCATGTAACACCATAGAGAAAAATTTTCTTTCAGAAAACCCTAGAGTATTCATTGTGAGTTTCAGAATAAGAAAAGGAATTTGAATCATGGATTACCTTCGCCATTTGAATTCTAACAGTGAAGAAGTAAGGATGAGGAAGAGCAAAAGACAAAACAAAACAAAGACAGAAAATTATACTCTGGTGTATGTACAAAGCCAGATGCCTAAATTTTACCCTCATCCCTGGTATTTAGGTGACTGTGCCCCTGATCAAACAGTTCTGTGCCTCTGCTTGCTTCTTTACAAGGCCTGGTCCTTATGAAATGGCCTTGAAAGTTAACAGTCATCCATCTTTCAAAAAGTCCTCTAGATAAAATGAACCAGTTGAAGGTTAGTTCGGAGTCAACTGAAGGTGCTGAGAACCTCCCTAGTTTAGGTCCACAGGCAATGTAGACCGTGTAAGAACAAGGTATATTAAGTCTAGGGACATGATTTGGAATAAGCTAGGAATGGAGCCTAGGGTAAAAAAAAAGGTAAACATTTCCAATCTTAGATATATAAACTTGGATGGTTTAGTATACATGCTCAGCAGTGCAAATACATGCATACACGTGTGTGAGTTGGCAACTGAGACAGCTGCTCATCTGCTTGCTGTTTGTTTATGCAAACTCTTATAGCCCCTCATTCCAACAAGGCAGCATATGCAGTAGACTGGTACAGTTTGTTGTAGGGCATCAGCTCAAAAGCATGGTAAGGATGCTTATTTTGTCTAAAGCTAAATGGGTGAACATGAATTTAGGAGGTATCTTCTACTCAAATGCAGCTCCTTCTTTTAAACAAGGTGACTCCCACATGATCTTGGGTAGTTTGAGTCTTTCTATATAAACAATGGAGAATAAAATCTAATTTCCAGTCTAAGAAAGAAGACACAGCTAACGAACACTCTTAGCAAGGGCAAGCATATTATCTCTGCCTATTTGAGAGCCCACTGATGTCGAATAAAATCTTTTCATTAGCTGTAATAGAGTCTTTATTGCACTCCATTTGAATGATCTGTTTAGAATTAAGCCTTTCTTGAAAAGTACACTGTTTTTACTCCCAAAGTGTTTTCCATTCCATGGAACTTGATAATGCTTCAATTTAGCAAAATGCTGAACAATTCACATCATGTTTAACATGAAGTGTAACTGAAGGGCCCCGTACCCTGCCGTAGTGTTCTCTGGACCTCCGTTTTTTAAGGGAGATGTGAAAAATCCACATTAAAAATGCAAGCAGGCTACTTTGAGCAGGCTTAAATTTAGTACAAATTAAGTCTTCATCTGGAAAACTTTTAAAGGTGCCAAAACAAACAAACAAACAAACAAACAATAATGCAAAACCACTGTGCTTCAACAGCAAAACAATCTGAAAATTTGATTAATCCTTTTATGATCAGCAATCTGGGCAGATAACTAAAGCAATGAATATTAAAATAGCCAAGCACTGGGTACTCAGTAAACATATCAGCATGCTGTTGATGGTTTAAAAACAAAGCTAAAAGAACAGGAAATTATGAAAGCAGTAGGTAATATTTCATTTACGATGACTTATTAGGAAGTCAGACATACACATTCATAATGAATGCTAGAAGTCAGCACTGGCAGAAACTTGCCTGTTTTCAAATGAGTGTGACTAGTGCTGAATGTTTCACTGACTAATCTTTCATAGAGCCTGAACTTCCCTTCCACAAAGGCAAGATTATTTGGGAGGTTCCATTTTCACATTTAATTGCAGAATCAGGCACATGAAGTTCTTCCAGGAGCTCTTTGGAGTTTGATTTCTTCTGAGCTGAAAGAACATCAAAGACTAACAAAGCTCAAAGCACCTGCTCTGAACTTCATTTGCCAACCTACCTGTTGTGTGTTAATATTATTCTGTTCTTGCTCTATGTTGATCTGTTTAGGATTTTTGCCACTGGTCTCTGCCTGACAATAAAAGGCTTCAGTGTATGAGAAACAGTACTAAGAGATCAGATCGGAAGGGAATGTACCAAAGGGTCCCTGGCATGGTCAGGCTCCTTCCATGGTACTGTGTGACCCTACAGAAATCACTCAAAAGACCACAAGTACTTTCCCACTTTTCCTGTCTTATGAGTCTCAGGTAAAGAGGCAGCTCCCTCGTGCCAACCAGTTGGGAAATGTTAGGCATGAGGTGTGTCTTTCAAAAGGCCTGAATCATGATTGCAGTGCTCAACTCAGATGCCCAAAGTAAGGAGGCAGACTCAGTCCAGATTACCCTTTCCTCTTCCTGAAATGCTGAAGTTGCTGATTTTCCTACTTGCCTTTCTAGTTGCTACAAATGTCTGTTAGAGAGGGATGATAGAGTAACTTAATTTCTAAAGCACCCTAAATACATTAAGAGATTCAGGTAACACTACTGAGGAGCTCTTACTGTTACATACAGAAGCCCCGTGTAGATTGAGCTGCTATCACAGGTAAAACCAACTGGGCTGGTAACAGACTGAAAGCTGTGGCTTCTACAGAGAAAAGCAAGACTTGGGACAAACAAGGGATATGAAATAGCATGAGAACATCTGACCAGACTTTACCCTCCATCTTCCATTTTTACCTATTCTTCTCCTCCCACTTCATCCCTTGTCTTTCTCCCTTTTTGCAGCAATCCAAAATGACACTGGTTGTGCTAAACTACAGATAGTTTGTCAAAGACTTGTCTCCTCCCTTGCTGTATGAGCTCATCATTGCCAGCAAACTTTCCTCAGTGATGACTCAATGGCACAGGGAACTGACAGATTAGATGTGGTATTTATTTTCTTCTGCTTTTTTTATGTATGGAGTTCTCCCCCATCCACAAGCAGAGAGGAAGGGGTAAGCAAACGTACTGCAGCTGGGAGCTCCAGAGATGATGTCTCCAAAACCTGCAGCTGCCAGTAAAACTCTTGTGGCTTTTTGTATTCTTTGTGGGTACCAGGCATTGCTGGATGTTTACTCATTGACACACTATGTTAAAAGTTGCAACATTCATCTTTAAACATTAATTATCAAGACATGATTGCTCCAAAAATCCACTGCCTGAGGCCAGGGCCTAGGAAGTGGAAAATGTAATTTCAGAAAACGATGAGAACAAATGCTGAGACTTTTAATTGCAGGTTAGAACAAATTACTAACAGTAAAACAAAAATTATTTGGATACATTTGTTGTTCTGAATGTTGAATTCAAAACTTAGCAGTGAGTTGCCTAGGGTTTGGGGTTTTTACCCCTGCTCTTATTTTGTAAAAGACAGAGAAGCTGGTGAATTTTAGAAAGGAGCAGGAGATAAATTTCTAAATATTCAGTTAGAATAATTTACTAGATTGGAATTAAAAAAGAAACTAAGGAAAGGCTAAATGATGCTTGCAATGTCAGGCAATAGTTGCAATAGTTACTGGGCTTATTTCAGGTTTCATTTCTGGATGAAGGCTGCAGTGATTTTCAGCATCTCTCTCCTTCTCACTCAGTTCTGCTGAAAGCTACCTGAAACTACTGGCAGTATAGCAATGGATTGGGCTCATTTCATCATGTGTGGCAACACCAGATTAAATGCTGCTGTGACTGAGCATTACCCTGTTGAGTGTCCCAGCCTGAAGCCAACAGAAGCATTGCAATAGCAATGGCATCTTCATCTCTGCCCTTCTGGCCTTGCTGCTGGCAGACTGGGAACAGCCTTGTGTGAGCACCTTTGCAGGGCATCAGAGACACTTCTTTTCCTGGAAGGGTAGAGAACTTGTTCATTCTTGTCCCTCACTGCCCTTCAGTGTTGGTCATACCTTGGAGCACACAACTGATGGGAGACAACTCATGCTTTGGTAGACCTGAGTCTGGTTTCTTGTGTGACCATAGAAGAGACCATAAGGGCAGGGTCTGTGATAGTCCTAAAGCTGTAGTTATGCACCAAAATCTGGACGCCAAAGACACCCTAGTTGTGGCACTCATCTTTTCTAATGCTGGTGTTAACCAGGAACCTCCTTTTCTGCTTCTGGGTGTGTTCAGAAACACTCCTGACCTCATAGCACTGAACAGAATGGAGCCTGCCTCTCTAGGATTGAGAAATGGCATGCCACTTCACTACTAGAAGGACCTGATCCACTAGGTGTATCAAAAACCTGCCTAACCCATCATGTTTCATCCAGAGGACTATGGAGAAGATAAGAAGGTGGTGGTGGTGATAGTGCTTGTTCCCATCTCCTCTCCCCACTTGCGTCTATCAAACAGTTCTGTACTGAAAGATATTTCCCCCATGACCTGGAATACTTGGTTTCAACATGCTTCATGAATATTCTCTTGCTGAGTCAGTCTGCACCATTCCATTAAATGGAGAATAAAAGATCTTCTTTACTTCACAACCATTCTCACCAGGCCTGTACCGCAGACCCTTTCCCACAGGCCAGTTTTCACAGGATGGTTTCACATGACAGGATTGTTAAGGGTTTGCATCCTGCAGAGTGCCCTGGCTGCAGGTGTGCTGCATAGTGCTCAGCTCACCTCTCCTCTCGTAACTCTGTAGCTAACAACTATTATTTTCTGTGCATGGACTTGGTGTTTTTTTCTTCAGTTCAAATACAGAGAATAGGAACAGGTGTATGCTGCTGGCCAGCAGGGTAGTGCTGTGTTAAAAAACCAGAAAAAACTGTTGCTTGCTCTTGGAAAAAGATGGCTGTGGGCACAAATCATGCTATTACATAAACTTGAATAATGCTGAAGCATTATCCTTGTTGAAGGAAATACATTTCATGTCTTCCACATCTATCCTATCTGTCTAGAGCAAACTCTGGAGTGAACTGCATGGTTGATCACACTCATATTTCCCTTTGGGAATACCAATGGATTTTTTCCAAAGGAGACTTCAGATACTGGCAGGTGTCTGACATACTGCCCATGGGCAGTATGAATGACCAGTAAACCCATCCCTGGAGCAAAACAAGAGTGAACCAAACTATTAGTAGAGGCACAGCATATGTAAACAGTAGCTCTTTTACTTTGATGAAGACAATGAAGTTCAAGAGAGGTATCTATCTCTGCTGAGGACACTCTACTCAAACAAAGCACCAAGCAGAACAATAAAACCAAGTGAAACATAATGCTGTACAGCAGCCCACAGCTGGTGTGGTCAAATAAATAATGACAACATTAATTTTCTCACTGTTCTTCCCTCTCATACTCTCCAATAAACCAGGTGGGTGCTGCATTTGTAGAGAGATGCCTGGCAGTGTGCAGAAGAAGACTGGGGCTTGCACTGTCTCCCATCCTCCTCTCCTTTGCCAGTGATCCAGTGACCAGTTTCAGTTCTCTTTTATCACTGGAGACTGAGAGGAATCTCCTGTGACTATGCCATTTTGAATATCACTGCTGCTGTACAGAAACTCAGCTGCCACTATGTTTTCCTGACTGCCTCTACAATGATTGTCAAGGGCAGAAACTATTAAGCAAAGTTTAATGAATAAATTTAATACTTAGGGTTAATTGGAGCTATTTACAGGGAGTGTGGGGGATTTGGAGGGCTTACCTTCTGGTGTTTTTGTACAAAGTGTTGCCTCTCCCTTTAAGCTCTAATTAGCTGGATTTTTTTTTTTTTTAATAGCCAGTCTCCAAGTAATTGTTCAGTAGCTCCAATTTTGTTCCTCGTCATCAGTTCTCCAGCACAGCTGCGACAGAAGGGAAGCAGCCCTGCAGTTTGCCTTACAGGGAGCAGGTGATGAAGAGTCTATCAGAAGTGGAGTAAACCAATAACATTAAAAAAAAAAAAAAAGAAAAAAACCCAAGAGGCTCTGCCCCTAACACAGTCCAGCAAGGGGAGTATATAAGAAACAAAGGACATGGGGAGAAATAAGAAGGAGTAGCACCATCTGAAGCTAATGCAAGGTCAAAAATCAAGGTCAAAAATCTTCTCTCAGCAGGCAGCCCTATTGTCCAGCTACATGGTCTGCGCTCCTGCATGTGCACAACACGAAGTCTCATCAACAGCAGGGAAGCACCAAGTTAAAAGCAGACTGTTCCAGCACAAGGCCAACCGTGCAGCTCAGAATTATTTCTCCACTACTCCTTATTTTCAACCTTCATATTTCCTCCTCAGTGGTAAAACATTTTTAAAAATTAAATGGACTTCATGATCTGTATTTTAAAACCAATTACTTTTAGCCAATTGCTGAATAGCTAGAAAGAGCAGGGGTCCTTTCAGGACACTGTTGAACTAAAGGCACACAGTAAACACACTGTGCCCAGATATCAGGAGCTTATTCCAGCCTGCTTTTCAATTTCATGCCACTAGATGCAAACTAACAGTGCTCAAGAACCAGCACAGAGCAGAGCTTTGGGAGTTATTTTGGATGTTGTTTTGTTTGGCTTGTTTTATAAAAGTCATCACTGGGATCAGCAGACAGGCTCCTGCTTTCCCTCAAGTATCCTATCCTGCCTGCTAGTATTTGCAACTGAACAACTGCCACAGAGGGAGTGCAGGGCAGTGTCTGGAGAACGAGGACTGGCACTGGTGTTGCAGCTGGCAGCTGGTCTGGTGCCTGCCTTCTCCTTCCCACCACAACAGCTGGCTCTGCACAGCAGGCACAGGAACTTGATTTTGGCTCCTGCCAGGTGAGATGGGGTGAAGAAAAGAGAGGAAAAAAAGATTTTTTTTGTAACCAAGAACAATAGTGGTAGGTAAAGGAAAATGGAGATAGACTGGTCAACATGGAGAGCAGGATGTCCCCAAAAACCAGCATGGATCTTGGCAGCCTCTTAGCTTGGAAAACCACTGCCTAAATTAAGAAAGCTATCTTTTATCTCAAGAAAGAAAATGTATCAGTCAGAATCGCTCTTGCAAAAAAAAAAGCAGAACTTGTCTGGTTCCTCAAGCCTGAAAATTGTATCCCTTCTGCTTTGCAGTGAAACACTTTCACTGCCCAGGGGCACTGAGCTGAGAGCTCTCCAGCACCCAAGTGTCTCCTCATCCCACATTTTGGCTGAAAGTCTTATATTACAGTGCCAAAACCCTGCTTCAGATCTACCTTTCGTAGTCAGAGAGATTACCCCAAAAGAGAGAAGATAAATCACACAGCGCTAGAAGCTGCTGCAAGACAGCTTTAAAAATACTCCCAAACAGTGTGTGATGTCTTTAGACGTGTTTTTCCCAACTTCAGCAGCAAAACAAATTTTGTAATCATAGAATGATAAAATGCTTTGGGTCAGAAGGGACCTTAAAGATCCTCCAGTTCCAACCCCACTGCATCAAGTTGCTCAAAACCCCATCCAACCTGGCTGTGAACACTTCCAGGGATGGGGCATCAAAGAATTCTCTGCACAACCTGTGCCAGGGCCTCACCACCCTCACAGTAAAAAAAAAAAAAAAAATGTCCTAATATCTAATCCAAATCTCCCCTCTTTCAGCTTAGAAACATTCTCCCTTGTCCTATCCCTGCGCTCTCTGATCAAGAGCCCCTTCCCAGTGTTCCTGTAGACCACATTTGATTACTGGAAGGTGCTCTAATGTCCCCTTGGAGTGTTCTCTTCTATGGGCTGAACAACCCGAACTCTCTCAGCCTGTCCTTATAGCAGAGGTGCTCCAGCCCTCTGATCATCTTCATGGCCTCCTCTGGACTCTCTCTAACAGATCCAAGTTCTTCCTGTGCTGAGGACTCCAGGTAAATGCAGTACTCCAGGAGAGGTCTCACAAGGGCAGAGGAGATCAAGATCCCACTGCTTAAAGACTTTGCTCCTCCCAAGTCTCAGTTGCCTATTCAAGTTGCAAGGTACCAACCACAGCTGTGATTATTCACAGAATCACTAGGCTGGAAAAGACCCACCCTGCTGGATCATCAAGTCCAACCATTCCCATCAGTCACTAAACCATGTCCCTCAGCACCTCATCCACCCATCCTTTAAACACCTCCAGGGAAGGTGAATCAACCACCTCCCTGGGCAGCCTGTTCCAATGCCCAATGAACCTTTCCCTGAAAATTTTTTTCCTGATGTCCAGCCTAAACCTCCCCTGGCACAGCTTGAGGCCATTCCCTCTTGTCCTATCCCCTCTCACTTGGGAGAAGAGGCCAGTTCCCTCCTCTCTACAACCTCCCTTCAGGTAGTTGTAGAGAATAATGAGGTCTCCTCTCAGCCTTCTCTTCTCCAGGCTAAACAACCCCAGCTCTCTCAGCTGTTCCTCATAAGGCCTGTTCTTCAGCCCCTTCACCAGCTTTGTTGCTCTTCTCTGGGCTCGCTCCAGAGCCTCAACATCCCTCTTGTAGTGAGGAGCCCAGAACTGAACACAGGATTCAAAGAGCAGTCTCACCAGTGCTGAGTACAGAGGGAGAATAACCTCCCTGGACCTGCTGGTCATGCCATTTCTGATACAAGCCAGGATGCCATTGGCCTTCTTGGCTACCTGGGCACATTGCTGGCTCATGTTCAGTTGGCTGTCAACCAACACCCCCAGGTCCCTCTCCTCCGGGCAGCTTTCTAGACAGACTTCTCCTAGTCTGTAGCACTGCTTGGGGTTGTTGTACCCCAAGTGCAGGACCCGGCATTTGGCCTTGTTAAACCTCATCCCATTGGACTCAGCCCAGCGGTCGAGCCTGTTTAGATCCCTTTGCAGAGCCTCCCACATCGGTCACCAGTGGGCTGGGAGGTGTGGAGCCAGGCAAGGATCCCACAGACTTTGTTGGAGGCTGAAAGGTCTGACAGCACAGCCGGGCTCGGGATGCCGCTGCCACCTCCTGGACACAACCCTGAGTGGGATTCCCCCTCCGGCTCAGTGCAGCCCTGACGGACTCCTCACTGAAGTGACAGGCTGCACTGCTATACTGCAAAGGATACTTGTTTCCATGCCAGAGACCAGGGCTCAGCAGTGACCTGGAGTCAGGCTGGAGGACCCATAAAGCAAATGTACAGCAAAGGCAGGGCAACATACTTATTTCAGAAAGATGAGGTACTTGGAATGTTTTTTCATTGTGTTTATTTTAAAGCTGTCGAGCCTTTCTTTAATACACCCGTAGCTTAACGATAAGTATCAACTGTGTGGAGATAAAAGACACACTGCAGATCTGGTATTGCCTTATTGCTGTTGAGTCAGATGCTGACCCATCTAGGTTATCAATTTTTACAGTTGGACTGCACTTGATTTTAGCTGCTGCACAGCTGGCCTAAAGACAGGTAATGTGAATGCTTGTTCATGCAATGCCTTCACTGGATGTCTTTTAATATTGATTTATTAAAAATAGCACTAGGCTCTCTTCCACAATGGTGTAATCACAGTAACTAATGATAATGGCAGTTTAGTCACATCAAAGCATCTCATTCCTTCTGCTGTGAAGTCTCGTTTCCCATAGGCCTCCAGGAAGGACTCAGGCAACTCCTGTCTGAACTAAATTTCAGCAAGATCTAGGATTCTGAACCCTGCAGAAAGTAATTCAGAGATGTGCCTCTCTCTAGTACTGGTACTTGACACTCTTGTGTGCTTTCTAACAAAGGGGGTCAGTGAAGCACTTTTACTCTCTTTGGTGACTACACTGAGGAAATATCAAGATTTCTATTTATACATTTTATAATTTCAGATCTGTATAGACTTTAAAAGTGTCTTTAGCATAAAACCAGCTGTTTAATGCATTTTGACCCCAAAGCAGGGCATTTGCATTACGATTCCCACTAGAACATTTGTCCTTTCATGTCCATGCATTAAGGCCCTGTTTAAAATCTGTCCATGTCCCTAATCTCTCTAGGGAGCTTTCCCTGAATATTCAATGTTAGCTCACAGTCTGTAACAAAAGAGGGAGGAAAAAAAAAAAAAAAGAAAGAACAGTGTTTATGCATGAAGTTCAACAGCCTTTTCACATAAAGAAACATACACACACACAAAAGTACCTCAACTGCAGAGCCTGGCATTTCCACAGCAAAGATCTGATAGTGTGTGCAGTTTTTCAAGTTAACTAATTTACAATAAGGGCATAAGGCATCTGAGCTCCAGATGCACTCATTCAGGCAGCCAGGGACATAAATAAAATTTCAAAGAATGCTCTGACTAACAGAGGTTTTGCAGAGATATGTTGAAGGTCCAGCAGATGGGGTTTGCTGTCTCAGTTTTTACCTGTGTAGCAAAGTAAATGCATAAAGCTGCTTACTGGCTCCTTCAATTCAAAACCTTTGACCTTGCCCCCATATGCTCCCATGAAGATATGGCTGATTTAAACAATGAGCAAAATCCTACCCCCCAAGGAAGCTGATGGCAAAACTCTCACTGACTCCAGCAGGCTCTGTGTGTTGCTCAACATAAATACAATTGGCTGAACTTGACTAACATCTAACCAATACTGTAATCAAATTTATATCCTTTCTTCTAAAAATCTGCCACCCTAACACTGCCCCTGGTGCTGCTGCCACTCTGTGGTTCTCGCAAAAGAGCAAAACCTGCAACATAGCTGCTTCCACTGAGACTAGGCTTGCTGCAGCCTCAGCCCATGCTGGCAAGCAGCTCTCTTCTGTGTTGGGGTAAGAAATCTTTTCTTTAATTAGGACAATGGGGTAAGAAATCCTTTCTTTAATTAGGACAATGCATCAAAACTATTTTGTAGCATTAATATAATTTTGCTCCGTTCTCACACAGTTCTTACGAATCATAAAGTTGGAATCCTCCCTTTGAAAGGCAGCAAATTGGATAGAAGAAATTTCTGATTTTCAAAAAAAGTTAGCCAGTTGACAAATGAGGGTTTTTTTCCCCCTTAGAATCAGAGAATCATAGAACAACCAGGTTGGAAGACACTCACCGGATCATGGAGTCCAACCATTCCTATCAAACACTAAACCATGTCCCTCAGGACCTCATCTACCCATGCCTTAAACACCTCCAGGGAAGGTAAATCAACCACCTCCCTGGGAAGCCTATTCCAATGCTCAATGACCCTTTCTGTGAAAAACCTCCTCCTAATCTCCAGCCTAAATCTCCCCTGGCGGAGCTTGAGGCCATTCCCTCTTGTCCTGTCCCCTCTCACTTGGGAGAAGAGGCCAGCTCCCTCCTCTCCACAAACTCCTTTCAGGTAGTTACAGAGAGCAATGAGGTCTCCTCTCAGCCTCCTCTTCTCCAGGCTAAACAACCCCAGCTCTCTCAGCCGCTCCTCATAGGTTCTGTTCTCCAGCCTCTTCGCCAGCTTCGTGGCTCTTCTCTGGACTCGCTCCAGAGCCTCAACATCCTTCTTGTGGTGAGGGGTCCACAACTGGACACAGTATTCAAGGAGCGGTCTCACCAGTGCCAAGAACAGAGGGAGAATCACCTCCCTGGACCTGCTGGTCATGCCATTTCTGATACAAGCCAGGATGCCATTGGCCTCCTTGGCTACCTGGGCACACTGCTGGCTCATGTTCTGTCAGCTGTTGACCAACACCCACAGGTCCCTCTCCTCCTGGCAGTTTTCCAGCCAGACTTCTCCCAGTCTGTAGCTCTGCATAGGGTTGTTGTGCCCCAAGTGCAGGACCCAACATTTAGCCTTGTTAAACCTCATCCCATTGGACTCAGCCCAGCTGTCAAGCCTGTTCAGATCCCTTTGGAGCCTCCCTCCCCTCCAGCAGATCCACACTTCCACACAGTTTTGTGTCGTCTGCAGACTTGCTAAGGGTGCACTTGATGCCTGCATCCAGGTCATTGATGAAGACATTGAACAGGGCTGGACCAGCACTGAGCCCTGGGGAACCCCACTTGTCACTGGCCTCCAGCTGGAGTTAACTCCATTTACCACCCCTCTCTGGGCCCAGCCATCCAGCTAGTTTTCCACCCAGGAGAGTGTGCATCTGTCCAGGCCAGAGGCTGACAGTTTCCGTAGCAGAATGCTGTCAGAAACTGTGTGAAAGGCTTTACTGAAGTCCAGAAATACCACATCCACAGCCTCTCTTACACAGAGACTTCATCATCATCATCATCATCCAGTCCAGCTTTCATAAATATCTGAGTATTCTTTCTGAAGCCAGTCTTCTCTTTGGGCAGATGGCATGGAAATTTTACAGTCCTTTTCATCCCTGATGCTTACAGTTAATGCTAATTGTTAATAATGGGATACATGCATGTGGATACATACACACATGCATATACAGACATGGTAAGAGAAGAAAATATTTCTGACCTCTTCTGATAAGGCAATTAAACTGGCGTGGGCAGATTCCTGGACCAACACATGCTAGAAGTATACCCAGAAACTGTATTTTTGGCTAACTGTAGGAAAAAATGTGCATTATGAACAACCAAGCAACGCTTCCTAGTTTAGTATTTTTAGAAACATAAATTCCTCTGTCTCTCTCTTAAGCCTTACCAAAATATACCTGCTCCTACTACTTGGCTTAAAATATAACCATTTGAGTGGGTGGCCATATTTCGTTTAGTTCCTATGAGTGGTCACAATTTGCCACACTTGGCTCTGATCAGCAGGTCTTAGGTTTAATACTGAAATTCCCAACACTGAGGACAAGAAGATGATAGGGAGAGGAATGCCCATCCCAAGACTCTTGAAGACCAAAGCCAGCAGCGGAAGGAAGCAACGGGGCAGCTCCAGGGATGGGAGGTAGAATGGGCAGTACAGAGAAGAGGCACCAAGGGACCTGCCAAACTGATGCAAGGATTACCCATGGTAGGGTATGCCCTTCCACAGCCTGCCTTCAGAAGCAACACTTGACTCAAACAGCTCATGCAATGTGGGGGCTGTGGTTGTCTTTTTCAGTACCTTGTCTCAGTCCCCTCCCCGCAGTCTCAGTCCCTGCCAGCTCTCAGGAACACCCCGATAATGCACCCCAGTTTCCAGTGGAAGCAATGCTTTGCCATACACCTTAGGGAAAGATGGAGGAGGAAGAAGAAAATAAATATATTTGGGGACAATGACTCAGACGAACTAGATAATGCACTCAGAGCAAGTTTGTTTTGTCAGTGGCAGTGCTCTGCTGATGCTTTACCCCTTTTAGACTGAGTTATCCCAATTCTTTTTCTCCATTTAATGGTGACGTAACTAAGTGGCCAGGAGGCAGCTGTCTCACCTATCATAAAAGCACAGTATACAGTCATCAGAGGAGGCTACTGTTCAAGACAAAGCCATGAACTCCACTTTAAAGAATGTGCTGGGCTATAATTCTGAAGAACTCAATTATTAACAAACTCCTGGTTTTATAAGCTGCAGATCAAGACAAAGCTCCCTTTAGCACTCAAATGGCTTTATGAATCATGAGCCCTGCAGTGCACTGCTATGAGACTTGTCTTTAGACGTAAAATTGTTTGTTCAACAGCAGAACGCCCAAGTTCAGTCTTCTCTTTCCACAACTGCTGCTCAACCTCAAACCAGGATGAAAGAGCTGTGGCATTACACATTCACTTAATGTCCTCTCAGTATCTACCAAATTCAGTATAAAAGCATTGTGGTGTGAATTTCTGAGTCTGCCATCTGCTTTGTTAAGCAACATTTTCAGTATCTGGCTACTTTGCAACACTAGGCAACTAGGTAAAACCTGTCTAGTGCAGAGTCAGTCATGTGGCAAAGGTGGGGCGGAAAGGAGGATGCTATTGGTTTCCCAGATATCCTGTATTTCAAAGCAGGAAAAAAAACCCAAAAACCAATGGTCAGCTCTGTACCAAAGAACAAGTTAATAGATTTCAGTGGTCCAAGGTTCAAACTGGCCTCCAGCAAGCTGCACAGACTTATCCCATAGGTATTAAACCAGGAAACTTTTAAATCTTAAAAATAGTTAGTTATGTGACTTAATATTGTAAAAGTCTTTTTAATGTGTACACGAAGACTAGAAGCTGTCTTCCTTTGAAATGTTTGTCTTTGATACTTCCTCACTGTCAGAGCAAGGCTGTGTTCTTCTCTTGCACACGGGCTGTGGGTTGAGTTTTGTTTTGCTATTTTGTACTTTTTTTCTTTCACAAATCAAGCTGTCAGCAGCATGGTGAGTAAATCTGTAACTGGGACATGTAAGAACTCTTTTCTAAGACGGTGCCACTGCTCCCAGTAAAGTCACCCTTGAAAACAAGAGCACTTGAGAATATCTGAGTGCACAGTGAAAGGCTTTTTGCTGTGGTTTATTTAGCTGAAAAGGAAAAGCATAATTCAAGGAAAAAACTCCCAGAGATTAGAGATTCTAAAAGTATGTGGTCTCTGCTAAGCTTCCTGCAGGCCACAAGCTCTAAAGAGCACTGTGTTTGAATATCCACTTTGGGAGACACAACACTTTGGGGCTGGGAGATAGGCCTAGTTTTCTTGGACTGATATAAAAGCTAAATAACAATATATACTCCTCCCCAACAACTGCAGCCACTCCCAAAGCTAAAGGAGTCCAGCTCCGTACCAAAGGGCCATGCTGAGTCTGCTATTAACTTCTTCCTCTGCTTCTTACTCCCTGCCTCATCCCATGGCTGGTAGTTGTACTCTACACACATCCATCCTCTGCAGGTCCATCCTGTCTGTCCTTGGATGCCACATCTAGCCACCGCTTTCCAGGTGGCCCAGTTTACTTAACCTCAGTCTCCTGCTGGGCCTTGGGACCTATCTCCACTGTCAGTTGCTCTGCACTTAACAAGCCCAGCTATGTCATTAGCAGTGCAGCTGCACATCCACCAACCTGCCAGTGCACATGTGGCAGGCCACCTTCTGGCAACTATTAATCACGGATTGCGTAAGAAACGGTCCCTTAGCACAGGCAAGTCTTTCCAGTCTCAGACCCATGTGAAGGATATAAAAGCTTTTGGCCATGCAGAAAAGTGAACAAAATGAGCAATAATTAACTCTCATGACTACAAAGGCACTCACAGAGGAGATGAGAGGCAGCTGAGCTGAGAAAGAACTGTAGCAGAACAAGTATTTGCCTTGGAGCAAACACAGCCAGAGTGCTTATTTTAGAATGAATAGTCATGTTAGTTAACCAGAGCTAACTGCTGAACAAATAGCTCACATTACAGCCTGCCGAGGCACACCAGATGCATCCTTTGATCTTCTGACTGACAAATCTGCACGGTTCTTTTCTTCAGAAACTGAAGAAACAAACAGACAAAAAAACCCAGTTTATCCTAGGTGGTTGGTTCTGAGTTTTGGTACAAGTTCTTCTCACAGATTAAAAGGAATGAAAAAGGATCCTAAAATGGACTTGCTCATGACTTCTGTATCTTGTAGGACCTGTAGTAGACAAGGTGGCCAATGGCATCTTGGCCAGCATCAGAAGCAGCATGGCTAGCAGGATCATGGAAGGGATTGTCCCCCTGGATGTGTTGCTGGGGAGTCTGCATCTCGAATCCTGGGTTCAGTTGTGCACCTCTCGCTCCAAGAAAGACCTAAAGGGGCTGGATCACATCCAGAGAAGGTGAATGGAGCTGGGGGGAAGGCCTGGACAACAAGAGTTATGTGAGGCGGCTGAGCGCCCTGGGGCTGGTTAGCTTGGAGAAGAAGAGTCTGAGGGGAGACTTCATCACTCTCTGCAGCTCCTAGGAAGGAGATTGGAGCCAGGAAGGTATTAGCCTCTTCTCCCAATTAACAAGTGATGGGATGATAGAAATGGCCTCAAGTTAAACAAGAGGAGGTTTAAATTGGATATTGGGAACAATTCCTTAATGGGAAAGGTTCCCACACACTAGCACTGCTGCCCAGGGAGGTAGTTTTGTCCCCACACTGGAGGGGTTTAAAAGCCAGGCAGATGAGGTACTCAGGGGTGGTTTAGCAGTGGACAGGTATGGTAATACTCAGTGACCTCAAAGGCCTTTTCCAGCCAAGTGATTCTGTGATTCTATGACTCAGATTCAGTACGAGCACATGGTTTGCAAGGAAAGAAAGTGCTTTGGTGCACTGCATGCCCCACACGTGGGTGCCCCACAACTTGTTGCACAGTGCCTCACAACCCTGGCATCTGCAACCCATAGCACCCCCCAATAGGAAGGCCAATTGGGTTGGACTGAGAAGCCCCAAACCATCTGGGTTAGGCTGAGAAGCCCCAAACCAGCTGAGCTAGGCAACATCAGGAACACTTAAGGCCAACTGCAAACTTCTCCAACTCTATCCTACCTTTGGCACTGAGCTGGAGGCCTGATGTTTCTCCTCCCGCAGGTCAAGAACCTCACTGAGGACAGGACCAGGCTGGATGAGACCATTGCCAAGCTGATGAAGGAGACTACTATAAGGTAGAGGGAGGAACTATGAGCAGAGGGTTTTATAGGGCAGAGCAGACCTGTATGGGTCTCTGTGGGTCTCTATGGGGTCTCTAAGGGGCTTTATGAGGCACAGGGATGACCTATGGGGCATAATGTTGGGCAGAGGGGGATCTATGGGGCTCAAGAGGGGTTCAGTACAGCTCTATGGAGTTTCTATGGGGCTTTATAAGGGCTTGATAGGGCTCTCTGAGTCTCTTTGTAGCTCTATGGGGCTCTATAGAAGATCTCTGGGGCAGAGAGGGGATCTATAGTTCTCTATGGGTATCTGTGGGGCAGAGGAGGAGCTCTGTGGGGGTCTATGGGGGCTTGGAGATCTACAGGAGATCTACGAGAGATCTATGAGGCTCCGTGTAGGTTTTTTTGCGGCTCTATAGAGGATTTGTAGGGCAAAGGGGGGATCTGAGTGGTTTCTGCGGGCCTCTATAAGGGATCTATGGATCAGAGCGGGAGCTGATCCCCATAGTGTTCTTCCCCCACCTCCTGGAATCTGTCACCTCGCAGGGCCCCTTTGTCTCCTCCAAAATGACAAAGTGGGTGCTGGGTTCCAGGCCGGCTGCCAGCCCTACGGTGACCCCACGGCGCCTCATTAGGGGGGCATGTGATAACAAACCCACCCCATAGCTCGATATAGAACTGACAGGGCTGCCATATCACTGCCCCATGGTGTCACAACACATGCCAGGGCCCCACAGCCAGTCCCATAGTGTGCTCCACACTAGGGGGAACCAACACATCCAGACACCATAAAGCACCCCACACTAGGCATCTAGGAACCCTGGCCCCATAGCCTGCCCCACACCCAGGGACCAAGGTGTCCAGCCCCATAGTGGACCCGACACTGAGGACCCACACCTCTAGGGGACCCCAGTGTCCAGCCCCATTTCATGCCCCACACCCATGGGCTCAGGCAGCCAGGCCCCATAGCACTGCCCACAGGAAGGCACCTCAATGCCCAAGCACCATAGCATGCCCCATAGCTGAGGATCTAATGTCCATGCCCCACATCAAGAGGGGACCCAGGCATCCCAGCCCCGTAGAACCTTTTAGCAGCCCTTGCTCTGCTGCGTAGATACCTCTGTGGGGTGAATCTGGGGGGCCTGGATGCCTCGGTCCTCAGGTGTGGGCTGCCATGGGGCCCAGATTCCTGGGTCCCTAGTGTGGGGTGCACTACGGGGCCCGGTCACCAGGGTCCCCTCTGGTGGTGGGGCATACTATGGGGTCAGCTGTGGGGCCTTGACCCATGTCCTGACACCATGGGGCAGTGATATAGCAGCCCTACCAATTCTATATTGGGCTGTGGGGTGGGTTTGTTATCACATGCCACCCTAATGAGGCGCCGTTGGGGTTGCTGTGGGTCTGGCAGCCAGCCCGGAACCCAGCACCCACTTTGTCATTTTGGAGGAGAGAAAGAGGCCTCGTGAGGTGACACATTCCAGAGGGTGGGGGAGAGCCCTGTGGGGCCCAGCTCCTGCTCTGACCCATAGATCCATAGGCCCATAGAAATTACTCAGATCCCCACTCTGCTCCACAGATCCTCCATAGAGCCTCAAAGAAACCCAACAGAGGCCTGTAGATTCACACTGAAACCCCATAGAGCCTCCTCTACTCCATAGATCTTCCCTTTGCCCTACAGATCTCCCAGGGAGCCCCTATAGATCCCCTATAGAGCCCTATAGATCCCCCACAGATCCCCACAGGCCCCCTTGGCACCTCGCTCCTGGCCAAAGCAAGATGAAGCATGTGGAGAGATGGAGAGGATGATGGGGTGGTGGAACTTGGAGGGCATGGAGGAGATGGTGTGACATGGAAGACAAGGAGGAGATAGAGGGATTGGGGGGCATGAGTAGGTGGAGGGACACAGAGGACATGGTAGGGTGGTGTGAGATTGAGAGCATCACAGAGGTGGTAGAGATGGAGGAGTTGGAAGAGATAGGATGGAGAGATGGTGGGACACAGAGGACATCAAGGAGATGGAAAGAATGGAGGGGGGTTGGCACATGGAGCATGTGGTGGGATGGAGGAGATGGTGGGAGCTGTGGGATGGGAGTTAGGTGCCAGGGTGGCGGTAGGACATCAGCACCCCCAGCAGGTGATCTGGGAGGGCCCTGAGGGGTCCCTCAGGCTCCTCCCCACACATGGGCATCTCAGTTGCTGCCCTCTACCTCCAGGTGCCCCTTCCATCCTGCCTTCTCCCCAGCCCCACATCAGCACCCAGGTGCTTCTCTGCCCATATGGGGCCATGGGGCTGGGAGTGTCTTGGGCACCATGGGCAGGTGTGGGGCATTATGGGGCATAAGTGGAGGCTGAGATGCACCATGGAACAGATTGAGATGTGCCATGGGGCAGATTGTGGTTGCAGAGCTCCATGGGGCAAGTTGTGGCACACAAAGGGATAGGTTGAGATGTCACCTGGGGCATTTTGAGAAGAGCTATGGGGCAGGTTGAGATAAGCTATAGGGCAGTTTGTGGGGCATCACGGTGTGGGTTGAGATGCATCATGGGGAGGGTTGAGGTGAGCCATGGGGAAGGTTGAAGTTGTGGGGCATGATGGGGCAGTTTGTGATTGAGGAGATCCACGGGGCAGGTTGAGATATGCTATTGGGCAGTTTGTGGTCAAGGTGTCCCATGGATCCTGTCATGTTGTGCTGTGGGGTGTGCTGCCTTGTGGGTGGCCAACTTGTGTAGTGGTCAGCTATCCTGTGACTGCTGGCACCATTGAGCCATGGGACACCCCACCCCCAGCAACTGCCCCACACAATGTGCAGTTGCTTGATGCTTTTTATTGGCTGAGAGAGACAGGAGGGATAGAAGTGTGGGGCAATTGAAGGCTCTGTGGGGCAGTTGGAGGTCCAGAGCTTCACTCCTCGTTGAGTCCATGCTGGTGGAGAGAAAGAAGGATGAGCATGGGACAGCTGTGGGGCAGATGTGGGGCCCACCTTGGCTGCCATGGGGGGTACCATGGGGCAGGATGAGATGGGCCATGGGACAGGCTGAAATGGGCTCTGGGGCATGTTGTGGGGCACCATAGGGTAGTTTGTGGTGGTCCATGGGGCAGGTTATGGGGCACCGTGGGACAGGTTGGGGGACACCATGGGGCAGTTTCTGGACATCCATGAGACTGTTGAGCTCCGTGGGGCAGGTTGAGATGAACTGTGGGGCAGGTTTTGGTTAAGCATCATGAGGCAGCTTGTGGAGCACAATGGGGCAGGTAGAGGTTGGGAAGCACGACGGGGCAGGCTGAGGTTGAGGTGCTCCCTGGGGCAGTGTGGGGCAGCCATAAGGCAGTAGAGGGGGGGCAGTGGGATGTGCCCACCTTGGCTGGGAGGTGGCGGCTCTTGGCCCGTAGCTGGGTGACCTGGCTCTCAGCACTGGCAGCACGTTCCTCGGCCTCCTCCAGCTCCTGCTGCACTTTGCGGAGCTTGGCCAGGGTGGTGGTGGCCTGGGCCTCCTAGGGGAAGAGCCTCAGGGTGGATGCCCTGCCCTCCTGCCCTACTCCTACCCATCCATCCCTCCCTCCCTCCTTCTTCCCATCCATCTCTCCCACTGCCCATCCCTCCTTTTTCTCTTCCACCCATCCCACGACCCATCAGTCCTCCTTCTCTTTCACCTCTCCCATCATCCATCCATCCACCCCGTTCCTCTGCCCCCCTCCGTAGTCACCCACCGCCTCCTCTGCCTGCCGCTTGTACGCCTTGACTTTCAGCTGCAGCTTCTCCACCAGCTCCTGCAGCCGTAGCATGTTCTTCTTGTCCTCCTCTGTCTGTGGGGAAGAGATGGGACTGGAGAAGGTCCTCCAGGCCATAATCACCTCTCCCAGGCTTGGGATACTGTGCTCTAGTTTCCCTGCCTGGAGACCTGGGCAAGGCTTGGTAGAGGCCAAACCATGGTCTGGCTTCTCCACAACCCTATCGCTACTGTGTCAATAGTGTTCTAGGTCATGGGGGAGATCTCAGTCTCCTGTGCCCCTGGGTACATACCCCTGTCTCTGGGTATAGAGATAATGAGTGGTGTTCTGGGTCATCTCTGTCCCTACAATCACCAGGTCATCCTTCTGGGCAACCCATATCCCTGTGGCCACCAGGTCGACTATATTCTAGGCCCAGGGACAGCAGGTGATATTCTTGGTCATCCATGTCCCTATGGCCACTAGGTCAATTTTCTGGGTTGACTATGTCACTAAGGTCACCAAGTTCTGGGTCATCCTGTGTCCATGAGGTCAACCATGTTCTAGCTCCATGGACACAGGGACAGCAGGTAATGTTCTGGATCATCCCTACCCCTGTGACCACCAACTCTGCTGTGTTGTAGGTCCTACTCCAGGTCTAGATGAAGAGAGGCTGGGCTGTGGTGGCCTCACCTGATAGCTGAGCTCCTTGACACGCCGCTCGGATTTGCGGAGGCCCTTGACACTCTCAGCGTTGCGCTTCTGCTCAGCCTCCAACTCATTCTCCAGCTCCCTCACACGGGCCTCCAGCTTCTGCAGCTGCTTCTTGCCTCCCTTGAGGGCCAGCTGCTCAGCCTCATCCAACCGCAGCTGCAGGTCCTTGATGGTCTGCTCCAGGTTCTTCTTCATCCGCTCTAGGTGGGCACTGGTGTCCTGCTCCTTCTTCAGCTCCTCTGCCATCATGGCTGCCTGCCCAAGGGAAGATGCAAGTGGAGAAGGAGTTCCAAGGCACAGTCACCCCTTGGTGGAAGGTGACCTAGATGATAAGCCCACCACAGCACTCACATCGGTGATGGCCTTCTTGGCCTTTTCCTCAGCATTCCTGCATTCTTGGACGGCCTCTTCCACCTCCGTCTGCAGCTGGGAGATGTCTGCCTCCATTTTCTTCTTCTGGTTGATGAGGCTGGTGTTCTGGAGATGGGGGGAGAGGTTCTCCGGAGGTGGCCCTGGGTCTGCTGCTACATCCTTCTTCAGCCCCACAGGACTGAGAACCCCACCTCCCTATCTCTGCAGGCTTAGAAGGTTTCCATCTGGAGATGTTGGGAACTCAACCCAGAAGAAGCCCACAGCCATGGTTTCTCCAGACTCTGAGTGTCCCTGGATGGAGGTGACCTCTCAACTTGGGAGTGTGTGAAGTCTCACCTGTGAGTGGAGGAGCTGGACCCTCTCACTGGCTTCAATCAGCTCCTGCTCAGCCAGCTTCCGTGCCCTCTCAGTCTGCTCCACGACTGCCCGGAGCTCCTCCAGCTCTGACTGCAGTAGGTTGTTCCTCCGCTCCACAATGGCCATATTCTCCTTCAGGTCCTCAGTGACCCGCACTGCATCGTCCAACTGCAACTGGGTGTCCTGCAAAACAGTGAGTAGGGAAGACAGTGAGCAGGGGTGGTGGGGAAGGGGTTGGACATCTGACTGCTACCCTGGCCTCCTGGGAAGGGCCACCTCTCAAATCGTCATGGGACAGAGATCTGCTAGGTACCTTGAGGTAGCCCTGCAAGGTCTTGACTTGCTTCTGGGCCTCAGCAGCTACACGGTTGGCGTGACCAAGCTGGATCTCCATCTCATTGAGGTCACCCTCCATCTTCTTCTTCAGCCTTAGGGCCTCGTTGCGGCTCCGGGTCTCGGCATCCAGTGAGGCTTGCAGTGAGTCCACCACCCGCAAGTGGTTGCGCTTGGCCTGCTCCATCTCCTCATCCTTCTCAGCCAGCTTGCGCTCGTAATCTGCCTTGACTTGGTTGAACTCCAGCTGGGCCCTCAAGATCTTCCCCTCCTCATGCTCCAGAGAGGCCTGGAGGATGATAGAGGGTATGTTGAGGACCACAGAGGAGACCAGGAGAACGCAGGGACATACGATGCTGTGGCTTGGCTCACTTCCGCCTCCTCTAGAGCTGCCTGAAGTTCCAGCTTCTCCGCATCCAGCTGCTTTCGGACCTTCTCCTGCTCGTGGATGGTCTTCTGGCTGGCACCCAGCTGCTCTGTGAGATCTGAGATCTCCTCTGCATGGGGAAGAGTCCATCAGTCCCTATGGAAATTGGTGGAAAATGGCAGGGTGGGAAGGGAGAGGGCATGGCCTCACCTTGGAGGTTCTTGTTTTCCCTCTTGAAGGTCTCCAGGTGCTCAAGTGACTCCTCATAGGCATTCTTCAGCTTAAAGAGCTCCGTGCTGAGGGACCTGGCCTCCTTCTGTGATGCCTCCAGCTCTGTCTGTGACTCCTCTAACTTCTGCTTCCACTCGGACAAGATCTGTGAGGACACCACCAAAGCCTCATCACCAGCTGCTTCCCTTGTGAAGAACCATCCTCCACCAATCCCCAGCAGTCTTCTGATGGGACTTGAAGATTTGCTGAAATACAGCTTTTGACCATTGTCTACCTGTCTTCAGGGCTTCCTCTCCAGCCCATCTTTGGTGGCTACCATTGCTGACCCCACATCTTTCTCAGCCTTCTCCACCCACCCTTTCTTGGTCCCTCCAACCTTGTCAAAGTTCCTCTGCTTCTTGTCCAAGGTGGCGGCTGCCGCGTTTGACCTCTCCACGTCAGCCATGAGGTCCTCGATCTCATTCTGTAGCCGGTGCTTTGTCTTCTCCAGGGAGGAACACTTGGCATTGACTGCCTCCACTGCCTCTTCAGCCTCCTGCAGCCGCTGGGCTAGCTTTTTCCTGCCCCAGGGGACAACAAAACCACTTAGTCATGGTGGCTCATGGACCAAGTGGGCTAACTCAAACCTTCTTCCACCCAAGGGACACCAAGCCTCTGCTCTTTATATCTTCTACCTCCTCCAGATCCTCTCCCCTACCCCACAGAAGTGGAAGGGTGTCCTCCAATTTCCTTCATCCTCATGATCAAAGATATTCTCCTGGCCCAAACCCCATCAAGGTTGCCCTTGACCAGAACCTGGACCTTCTCCTGCAGGTTCCCTCAAGGATGGCCTGAAAGCTTGGATGCCCCACCTTGGGGACAACACATTTGTCCCCTACTCTTGTATCCCTCCAACAGAAGTTGACTCACTTGGCCTCCTCCAGCTCCTCAGTGCGCTGGATGGCATCTGTCTCATACTTGGTCCTCCACTGCGCCACTTCAGAGTTAGCTTTGGAGAGTGACCGCTGGAGTTCAGCCTTGGCCTCTGTCTCCTCCTCATACTGCTCCCGCAGCAAGTCACAGTCGTGCCGGGCCGACTGGAGGGCATGGACCAATGCATTCTTGGCCTGGAGGGTGTGAGACGGTGGAACCATTTGGGCTCTGTTACCTGGAGCCATCTCAGGGTTCTCAAAGTGAATAAGAGCCGTTCTTCATCATCCCAACCCAGACCAACCTCCCACAGACCACCCCAATTTTAGTTAGACCTTTAGGAGATGGCGGAACCATTGCGTCCACATCACTTTGAGCCATATCAAGGTCCAACTCAATTAGTGGTGGTGCTTCTCAACCCAACCTTCTCTAGACCATCCCAAACCAACTTCAACATCTCTAGACACACACAACCCTTTTTAGGCTTGCCCAACCTGACTTTGTCTAGGCCAATCCCATCCAAGCACCTATAGACCAACCCAATCACCTTTCAGCAGACTTCAGAACTGAACCAATGCAATGCAACCCAACTCAACCACCCTTAGGTGGAAACACTCTTATGTAGAACCACTTTTAGATGGAATCGTTCTTAAATGGAACTACCCAACCTAACCAGCCTGAACTTTGCCATGGTACCACAAAAGCAAAGAAGAACAAATCTTGCGGCCCTCCTGGGGTCCCAAACCACAGCTACCCCATAAACATTACCTTCATCTCCTCCTCCAGCTGCCTTTTCAGGTCCTCCATCTGCTGGGTGTATGACTGCTTACCCCTAGTGAGCTGAGAGATGAGCGCCTCCTTCTCCTCTAGCTGGCGAGACAGCTCTCCTGC
Organism: Coccyzus lansbergi; assembly: GCA_033558105.1. Lineage (NCBI taxonomy): Eukaryota > Metazoa > Chordata > Aves > Cuculiformes > Coccyzidae > Coccyzus > Coccyzus lansbergi. The sequence continues at coordinate 3,763,405 of JAUMJK010000036.1, read as the reverse complement.
AGATGTAGGGGAGGGTTTTAGGGGTATGGCAGGGGCTGAAGATGTGGGACATGGTGTTCTGCAGGTCAGGGCTCCCACCATTCTCTGTCTGAAGCTTGGCCCTCTGGGTGTTGGTGTCGTTGAGGACACGTTGGGTCTCCTCCAGCTTAGCCCGCTGCTCAGCTGCCTGGTCCTCCAGGGTGCGGGAGACTTTCTCCATGCCCACCTTAGAAGAGCAACAGAGGAAGGGGAGGGATGAAACCGGAGGATGACAGTCAAGGTGGAGCTGAGATATTCCCCTTGGCCTCCTCCTACCTTGGCCTTGATCAGCTGCTCCATGTTGGAGCTGAGGTCATCCAGCTCCAGCTTGAGCTCACTCTTCTCCTTTTCCAGCTTCTGCTTGACACGCTGAAGGTTGTCAAGCTGCTCACTGAGCTCAGCCACACTGTCAGCGTGCTTCTTGCGCAGTGCTGCAGCTGTGGCCTCATGCTGTAGTGTGGCTTCCTCCAGGTCCCGCCGCATCTTTTGGAACTCTGCCTCCCGCTTCTTGGTGAGCTCCATCTGTACTGAGGTGGCACCGCCTGCCTCCTCCAGACGCTCACTCAGCTCCTCCAGCTCCCGTGACAGCTCTGAGCGCAGCTTCTCCACCTTGGCCCTGCCTGTCCGCTCTGCTTCCAGCTCCTCCTCCAGCTCTTCAATCCGTGCCTGTGGCCCAGAGACAAGGATGCCATCACTGGGCTTAACTCCACCCAACTCATCCACTCAACTCAACCCCACCGTCTGGAAAGATGTCCACTGAACTCATCCCAACCCAACCAGCTGAAGACTCTTCAACCCAACCCAGCAGGCTGGAGGCTCTTTGACTCAACTCAGCATAATCCAATCATCTTGAGAGTCCAAACCAATTTAGTCCATCCCAGTGAGATAGAAACACTTCAACTCAACTCCACTCAACCCACCATACTGGAGACTCTTCAACCCAACTCAATCAGCTGGAGACTGTTCAAGTCAGGTCAATCCAATTGGTTGGAGATTCTTCACTCCAATATAGTCCAACTCAGCCAGCTGGAGACTTTTCAACTCAGCCCATCTAGGTGCAGACTCTTTAATTCAACTCAAATCAACCCAGCCAGATGGAGACTCTTTAAGCCAGTTCAACCCAACCAAACCAGCTGTAGACATCTCAGCTCAGTCCAGGCAGCTGGGTGCTCTTTAGTCCAGCCCAGCAAGGCACAGACTGGATCCCTCACCTGCAACTCTTTCAGCTTCTTCTGGAGCTGCAGGGCCAGTGCCTGCTCATCCTCAATCTTGCTGTTCTGCTGGTGGATCTCAAACTCTTTCCTGCAGAGAAAGTTGGAGAGTGCTGAGGTCCCCATCTGCACCCTCTGACTGTGTGGGAGCAGAGAGGGAGGTTCAGACTCACTTTTTGAGCTTTTCCTCCAGCTGCTGTTTGTCATTCTCCAGATCCATTATGTTCTCCTGAGTCAGCTTCAAGTCACCTTCCAGCTTTCTCTTGGCCCGTTCCAGGTCCATCCGGATCTTCTTCTCCTGTTCCAGGGATCCTTCAAGCTGTGAGGAAATAGAAATGGAGAGAAACCTCAGGTTTTCATCATCTCTGCCCCAGAAAGTCTCTAGGCAGTGCCTGTGGTAGGACTGGTCCACACTCACATCATCTGCCTGCTGTTCCAGCTTGACCTTGGCCTTTGACAAGGTGTTAACCTTGTCTTCCTCGGCTTGCAGATCATCCAGAGTTTGCTGGTGAGATTCTTGCAGGGTCTTCTTCTCTTTTGTTAGCTTGGCAATGGTCTCATCTAGCCCAGCCATCTCCTCAGTGAGGTTCTTGACCTGTAGGAGGAGAAACCTCAGGCTTCCAGCTTGATGCCAAACGTAGGGTAGAATTGAGGGAGTTTGCTATTCATCTCGTCAAAGGAGGCTACTTCAAGGCAGGAGAACCCAAAGGGCTTTGCATCTTCTTGATGTAGCCCAGTCCAGCTGGCTTGAGTCTCCTCAATGTAACCCAAACATCCTTGAGACTTCTCAACTCAACTCAACTACCCTTGGGTCTTTGCAGCTCAACCCAACCAGCCTGTGACATCCTCAACCCAACCACCCTAGGGTCTTGACTTAATAACAGTCTCCTCAGCTCGAGGTGGAGGCATCTCCCCACCCTTACCTTGTTCTCAGTGGCATGTTTCTCCTTCTCCACCTTGGCCAGAGTCAGCTCCAGGTCATCGATGTCTTTCTTGAGCTCTGAGCACTCATCCTCCAGTTTCCTCTTCTTGGCTGTCAGCTCAGCATTCATCTCTTCCTCATCCTCCAGCCGCTCTGTCAGCTCCTTCACCTTGGCTTCCAGTTGGATCTTGGTCTTGATCAGCTGGTCACATCGCTCTTCGGCATCATTGAGGTTGTCCTGCTCCTGTGTTGGGGTGGCAGGTGAAACAGGGTGTTCCAATAAGTTGGCATTCCTCCCCTTTAGATGGTTTTGGGGTGATCTCACTCACAGCCTGCACTTGTAGCTGAAGGTCATTCTTCTCCTGCAGCATGGAGACCATCTTCTCCTCCAGTTCCTTCCGCCGGGCCTCTGACTTCTCCAAGGCCTCCTTCAGCCGCCCAAACTCTTCCTTCATGTTCTGTGACAACACATGGGAGACCAATCATGACATTCAATCCCCTCAATCCATCAACTCCACCCAAACCACATCACTGTCTGTCCCAACTCCCATGCCCCATCACCTCTCCCACCTGCATCTCCTTCTCTGTCTCGGCGCTCTTCAGCAAGGGCTTGATCTTGAAGTAGAGCTTCATCCAAGGCCAGTTCTTCACCCCCATGAAGGCCCTGATGTTCCACTGGATCACCAAGAGTGCATCCCTGGGGTGGAGACACAGATGCTATCATTCCATGGCCCTGGTGACCCATGGGAGGTCCCTCCCTGAGGAGAAGGACCTCTCCTACTCTCACCTGCGCTCCAGGATCTTCTTAAACTCGATGCGCATGAGCTGCCCCCTGGCCTGAGCCTGGATGCGGGTGATGATGCGGGAGAGGCGCTCGTCCCGCATCTCCTCCAGCAAGCCCAGAAGCCCAGCCTTGAAGAAGACCTGAAGATGCAGGTGAGGGGTGTGAGAAGAGGCTGGGAAATGTTGGTGGATAGGTGTACTGATAGATGGGTTGGTGGGTAGGTGTACTGATAGATGGGTTGGTGGGTGGATAGAAGGATGGACAGGACTGTAGATGGGCAGGTGGATGCATGGATGGTGGGACTGTGAGGTCCACATGACCTCGTGGGGCCATGGGGAGACCACATGACCTTACTCTGGTGTGCTTGAACTTGTTGTAGTGGGTGGAAGGATAGGTTGATGGAGGGATAGACAGGGCTGTAGATCAGCAAAGGAACACATAGGTGGTGGGATCATGAGGATACCACACAACCTCACCTTGTCTGAACTTGTAGTGGGTGGAAGGATGGGTTGGTTGGTTGGTGGAGGGACAGATGAGGCTATAGATGGGCAGGTGGGTATGTGGATGGTGGGATAATGAGGTCCACAAGACCTCAAAGATATTAGGACTGTGGGAAACAGAGGTCATATGCCCTTACCTTGGTGTGCCCAAATTTGTACTGACTGTGGTCAATGTCAAGGGACCCCAGGAGCTTCTCGGCACCCTTGCGGCTGTCGATGAACTGCCCCTCAGGGATGGCTGCAGGATTCAGGATGCGGTACCTGGGGGCCAGAGAAGAGGAGAAGATGAGACAGCCCAAACTCAGCTCTGATGGGGTTGTCCACTCTCTCCCCATGCGCGACACTCCACATCTCCTACCGCTGGCGGAAGTCCCCGTAGAGGACACGATTAGGGAAGCCCTTGCGGCAGATGCGGATGCCCTCCAGCACCCCGTTGCAGCGGAGCTGGTGCATCACCAGGGGGTTGTCCATCACACCTGGCGAGTGAGTCATGGGAGTAAGGTCAGCCACAAGCCACATCCACCACCCTGGTACCCAGCCCCACCCTCTTCTCACCTGGCTCCTTCCGCTCATTAGGGATGAGGCAGCGGACAAAGTGGGGATGGGTGGTCTTGAGGTTGGCCATCAGCTTGTTGAGGTTCTCCTGATGAAGAGTGGGGAGAGGAGTAGCTGACCACAGGGCTGGCAGGGACAGAGCCAGATAGTGGTGGAGCAATCCTCCCTGGCAGGGTATTGTCCCTCTGCCCCATGGCAGGAGAGTTCCATAGGTTCCTCACCCGGTGCAGGGCAGAGACAGTCTGGAAGGAGGAACCTTTCTTTTTGGCTCCTTTCCCCTTCCCTCCATCACCACCTGGAAAGAAGAGAAGTGGGGTGAGGCAGGAAAGGAGAAGACTCCTCTAAGCAACTGTCTTCTCCATATACCTGTCCCTCCATCACCCAGCCATAGTCTACCCACCAGCATCTGCCCCAGCGTAGTTGGAGAAGAGGCTAGCCAAAAGCTTGAGGGCTGACTTCTGGTAGAGCCCCACCACTGTTTCATTGAGGGGGTCCTTGTTCTTCTCCAGCCAACCCAGGATGTTGTAGTCCACCGTGCCAGCATAATGGATGAGGGAGAAATGGGCCTCTGGCTTCCCCTTCACATTGCGTGGCTTCCCAAAGTTGGCTGACTTGCCCAGATGATTGTCATAGAGTTTGGCCTTGAAGGTCATGTCTGAAGCCTTGGGAAACATGCACTCCTCCTCCAGGATGGACATGATCCCCATGGGCTTGGGAGGAGAAGACATTGTTGACTGTGATGAACACCAAACACCACACAACTAGCCTACTTTGGGGATCTGGGAAAGCTCCAGCTGGAAGGTTTGTTCTCCAGGAGCCTCCTCAGTCCCCAGGAAGCCCTGGAGGAGGTGATACCTTCTCGATGAGGTCAATGCAGGCCTGGAGGTCCATGCCAAAGTCGATGAACTCCCACTCAATGCCCTCTTTCTTGTACTCCTCCTGCTCCAGCACGAACATGTGGTGGTTGAAGAACTGCTGCAGCTTCTCATTGGTAAAGTTGATACAGAGCTGCTCAAAGCTGTTGAACTGGGGATAGAGAGAGGGGACAGCCTTGGTGTCAATGTGACAACCAATGGGATCAGTAGGGTTGACTCAACAGGGTCCATGTAACACCCAGTAAGATCAACAGAATCAACTGGACACTCAATAGGGTGAATGTAACACCTTAGTGGTATCGGTGGAGTCAAGTCAACACACACCTGAGTCGAAGCAATACCCAATGTCATCAACAGGGTCAACTCCATATCCGTTTGGGTTAGTTGAATACCCAACAGCATCCACAGGGTCAACACAACACCCACTGACTTCAACATAATGACTGATGGGATCAGTGGTGTCAAATAATCAGTGGGGTCAATACAACACCCGATGGAATCACCAGGGGCAACTAACACCAAACAGGGTCAACGTAATACCCAAAGGCACCAACGGTGTCAACTGGAGTGTCCAGTGGGGTCAAAAGAATCATCTCAATGGCCAATGGGGTCAATGTAATGCCCAAACAGCCAAGATTCCACCAAAGGTGAATGTGAAGCTCCAGAAACTACACTCAGCTCCCCAGATGGGTCAATCCAACCCCCAGGCAGACCCAGGTGACTGCCCCTCAGGTCTCACATCAAAGATCTCGAAGCCAGCGATGTCCAGCACACCAATGAAGTACTGCCGTGGCTGCTTGGTGGCCAGCGAGTTGTTGATCCTCACCACCATCCAGTTGAACATCTTCTCATAGACAGCCTTGGCCAAGGCCCCAATGGAGTAGGACACCTGCTGGACATTCTGTCCTTTGGTGACATACTCATTGCCCACCTTCACACGGGGGTGGCACAATCCCTTGAGGAGATCAGCCGAGTTCAGCCCCATCAGGTAAGCCGCCTTGTCAGCATCTGCAGAATGTGGAAACAACATGGGGTCAAGTCCTACCTCACCCTGGCTCAGAAGAAGCCTAGCGATGCCCAGACCTATTGTCCCACTCCCTGCCCCAGCCTGCCTTCGGTGCCGTCCGGCTCTGCCTGCTCCTCCCGTTGCTTCTGCTTGAACTTCATGTTGCCAAAGTGCAGGATGGCGCCTGTCAACTTGTAGACGCCAGCCTTCTCTTCGGGTGTGAAGCCCAGGATGTCGAAAGCATTCTGTGGGGTGGGCAGACGGCATCAGAGAGGGCCTTAATCCTGTCCGTCCCCCCCCCCCCCGCCCCTCGCCAGCGAGCTGAGGGTCTGTGCATCTGCTGGCCCCCATCTGTCTTCTTCCTGGTCACCAGCCTGTTCATGGATTCATCCATCCATCCATGTGAGGACCCATCCATCTGTCTGAGGACCTCTCTGCATGGATTCATCCATCCCACATGGACTCATCCTCCTATAGAGTTATCTTTCCTTTCATGGACTCCTCTCTCCACCTGATGATGACACCCTTGCCATCTCCACCTGCACCCACCATCTCCTCCACCCTGTCACCTGCCTCATCTCCTACCTTCTGTCCATCACCCCACCACAATGCACTCTACACCTTCCCCTTCTCTCTTCCCATCCTCCACCTCTCCTCCCTGCCTTCCTCCTCTCCTCCAACCACCTTTGGCTGCCTCTGCTCTCCACCTGCCACATCACCTTCTCGTCAGCCATGGGATGTCCACCTGCCCACCTCACCACTTACATCAGTTGCCAACAGCTCTTCTGAGTCATCAATGGAGGCCACAGTCACCTCTCCTTGGGAGACGTAGCTGTAGTCATAGGGGTTGTTGGTAACAAGAAGCATCTCTGCTCCGTGGGGTCAAAGACAGAGACAAAACCTGAGCATTTCCAGTGCCAAATGGCCCCAAATCATCCCTCAGTCTCCCCAAGAAGCAGTGGAGACAGGGAGGAGGAGAAGAAGGAGAAGACCTAAGGGCAAGTATGGCACCAAGGCTCTGCGCAACTCACCCAGTAGCTCCGGTTTCTTGTTGGAGAGGATCTGGTAGAAGATGTGGTAGTTCCTCTCAGCCTTGAGCTGGAAGATGACACGGGACTTCTCCAGGAGGTCTGGTGTAGGGAAGGAGAAAAGGTGGGGGGAGATTGGGAGATGGGTGGGTGGATGGATGGATGGATGGGTGGGTGGATGAATGGATGGATGGGTGGAGTTTGGGATGAGGAGATGGATGAGGAGATGGATGAGGAGATGGAGGGACCAAGAGATGGAGAGTCATATGGGTAGTGGGATGAGGAGGTGGATGGAGGATGGACAAAAGTATGACATGTCATGGTTCCATCAGCCCTGGAGATGGATGGAGGAGATGGACATGTTGAAGAATGGATGGATGGATGGGGGATGGAGTGGGGTTGGTGGGATGAGGAGATGGTTGCCTGGAGAGACACATGGATGAACACACAGATGGATTGTGGACTACAGAATATCATGTTCTGGACACCTCAACCCACTCACAGGTCTCAATATCAGCAGATGCCAACTTGCCAGTGGCCCCAAAATGGATCCGGATGAACTTTCCCTGGGAGAACAGAGGGGTGAGGTGGAGCTTGCTCCCTAGACCCCACCCCCTACATGACCTCACCCACTCCACTCACAAATCGGGATGAATTGTCATTACGAACAGTCTTAGCGTTGCCAAAGGCCTCCAAGGCAGGGTTGGCCTGGATGATTTGATCCTCCAGGGTGCCCTGGTGGGGTTGGATGAGGTGAAGGGCTGGGTATGGACACCACAGAGGAAGGCTGACTGCTGGGGGGTGTGGGGGGCATGGCCTGAGGACCCACCTTGCTGCTGTTGGATGCCTCCTTCTTGCGGTCACCAAGGGCAGCGATGCTGGCAAAGTACTGGATGACCCTCTTGGTGTTGACTGTCTTCCCCGCTCCGGATTCTCCACTGGGCATGGTGGGGCACAAGGGTGAGGTGTTGGGGGAACATCATGGGGAGTTCTCCATCCCAGCCCATTGCTATGGGGTGGCGACGTGGGGGGGCAGAGACTTACGTGATGAGGATGGACTGGTTCTCTCGGTCTGTCAGGAGAAGAGAGAAGTCAGGTGGGACTAAGGCAGGGAGATGTTTGGGTCTTTGAGTTCTCCATCCTCCCAGATAAATACCAGATCAGGGGGGGATGAAGCTCGGGTAGTTATTTGGGTCTTTGGGTTCTCCATCCTCCCCAGTGAGGATCTGGTCAAATGGGATGAAGGTGAGTAAGATGTTTGGGGCCCCGGAGTTCTACATCTCCCCACTGAGGACCAGATTTAGGCCAGGACACATTTTTGGGGGGTGAAGCCTTCCAGTTTGGGGTCCCCTTTGGAGGTCCCTACCAGTCAGCATATTCTGGTAGGCGTTGTCAGCGACGGAGAAGATGTGGGGTGGAGCTTCACTGCGCTTCTTCCCTCGGTAGGCAGCCACCACCTCAGCATTGTAGACAGGCAACCACTTGTAGGGGTTCACCACCACACAGAAGAGCCCTGAGTAGGTCTGGAGAAGGGCCAAGGGGTCAGGGCCAGGAGGTCCCATCCCACTCAGAGGGGATATCCCATGTCTCAGTTGGCCCATGGGGTCTTGACATGGGAAACCTTGGGTCTGGGTGGCCCAAGGGGCCTGGGTCTGGGGCATCTTAGGTCTGGATGGCCCATGGGTGCCTGGAGAAACCACCTCAGGTTCTAGGCACTCCACAGTCTCTCTGAATGCCCCCACCCCCCCCAGTTCTAAGTTCCCCAAGAGCTTTAGGGCAGGATTCTCAGCTTCCATCCAGCTGAGGGGCTGTGGGGCAGGCCCCACCCCCTCCACCACTGCCCCAGAGGTTGTGGGAAGGCTCACGTAGATCATCCAGGAGGCGTAGCGCTCCTTGAGGTTGTAGAGGATGGCAGGTTCATGGAGGAAGGTCAGCATGGCCATGTCCTCAATCTTGTCAAACTTGGGGGGGTTCTCTGGGTAGACATCAGCCTCCTTCACCGTCACTGTCTAGGGGGACAGGTAGAGGGGTGGAGTGCCCCATGGTTTGGGGACATTCTCATGGCTCAGAGATTCTCCAAGGGGCTAGGAGGGCCTTCCAGGGGTTGGGAATATTCCCACAAGTAGGGGGACAATCTCTGCGGGGTGGTTGGTTCCCATCACCCTTTTGATGTCCCAAACCCTCAACCTCCCCATCACCCCACTGACTCCCATCACCCTCTTCCCCCAATACCCCTTTAACCCTCTGACACCCAACCTCCAATTCATCTTCAACCCTCCCATCACTCCATTTGACACTCAATCACCCCATTGAACCCCCATCACCCCTTTTCCTCAACCCCCATTAACCCTTTGGCACCCAACCCCTAATTAACCCCCTTCCTTCCCAATCTCCCCTCATTTTCTCCTCTGACCCCCATTACCCCCCACCTCTCCCAGTTCGGTCTGGACGCTGGCCTCCCCTTGCTGCCGTGATAGCAGCCGCCCCCGGATGAACTCCTGCTGCGGGTGGGGGATGAAGCAGTGGCTGCGGGGGTCAAAGGGGCGGTTCTGGGCCACGGCTCGCTCCATTTGCCCCTCCCGCAAGAAGGGGGCTGCTGCCCCCAGCCCCTCCAGCGATGATGAGGATGCCATTCCGACACAGGGAGATGCCTACAGGGAAGGACAGGGTCAGCCTGGGGATGGGCGCAATAGCCATAGATGGGCCCCATAGCCACAGATGGAGCCCAAAGCTGTAGATTAGCCACATACCCATAGGTGAGCTGCATAGCCATGCAGGGATCCCCATACCCATAGATGGGCCCCATAACCATGGAAGGAGTCTCATAGCCACCAGTGGAGCTCCATAGCCATGGATGGGGCCCCATAGCCATCTGCAAGCCCCCATAGCCATGAACAACTCCCTATATACACCACCCACATTGATTCAGGCTCCCCTGTAGTAACCCATGGACCACAGTAGTCATGGACACAATAGCCATGCATAGCCCCATTAAGGGACCCGAAGAGTGACCCATGGAGCCTAACAGCAATGCTGGGACCCACAGAGATGCACAGAGCTCTATAGCAATGTGTCACCCCCCGCCTCCCCATGGCAGCCTCCCCTGTCGCGCCCAGCCCCATGGTGGCCCCACGGTGCCATTCTCACCTGAAGTCTGTGGGTCTGGTAGCAAAAGAAAGGTCTGTGGAGATCTGAGGGCAAGAGTGTGAGGGGCTGCCCCATAGAGCCCCGTCCCATTGAGACCTGCCCCATATAACCCTGTGCGCGCCATCGATCCACATGATAACTATATCCCTGCAACTCGCAGATCCCCATGCCCACAGATTCTGTTGCCCCATATTTCACCCTGCTTCATAGATCCTCCTGCCCCATAGATCCCCTGTGTCCCATAGATCTATGTGTGCCCCACAGAGCCCCTGCCCCAAAGACCCTTTGTGTGGTCCACAGATCACTTCTGTCCCATAGGTCCCCTGTGCCCCACATATCCTAAGACTCACAGAGCCCCCTGCCCCAAAGATCCTTGTGCCCTATAGGTCCCTTGCCCCATAAATCCATGTGTCCCATAGCCCCCCTCTGTTCCATACCCCTCCTATACCACACAGATCCGTGTACCCCATAAATCCCTGACCCAAATAGCCCCAACCTGTCCCATAGTCCCCACTCCTACCCCACAGATCCCCTTGTCCTCCGTAGATTTCTGTGCTCCATATCCCCCACCTCTGTCTCATAACACATCCCCCATAGCCTCTTACCCCTTTGTGCCCCATAAGTGCCTGTACCCCACGGCCCCGCTTTGGCCCATAACCCCCCTCTACCCTGTAGATCCCCACCTCTGCTCCCCACAGCCTACCCACCCACCCTCTCTCTCTGCCCCACACTGGCACCTCCAACCCCCACGGTCCCACAACATTTATAGGGTGATACGGAGCAGGGGGTGGGGAGGAGCATCCATGGGGTGGAGGCGGATGGGAGGGGGGCAACCCTTCCCTTCCCCTCCCCCACAGCTGGTCTCCTAGGACCCAGGCATCCTGGCCCCATAGGATCACCCCATAGCGAGATTTATTGGGCAGAGCAAGGGCTGATATGGGGTTCTATGGGGCTTGGGTGTCTGGGTCTATTTGTGTGGGGTGTTATGGGTCTCAGAGAACTGAGTACCTCAATGTGGGGCACACTATGGGGCATGGACATATGGGTCCTTGGGTGTGGGACATGCTATGGGGCTGGATGCCTGTGCCTCCAAGTGTGGGGCAATTTGGGATAGGATGTTTGGGTCCTGAGTGTGGGGTGCTATGGGGCCCAGATGCTTGAGTCCTGCATGTGGGACGCTCTAAGGGTCTGAGATGCCTGGATCCCTGGTGTGGGGCACACTATGGGGCCGGCTGAGGGGCCCTGGCCTATGTCCTAACACCACGGGGTGGTGACATGTCAGTCCTGCCAGTTCTATATTGGGCTGTGGGGAGGGTTTGTTATCGTGTGCCCCCCTAACAAGGCGCCATGGGGTCGCCGTGGGGCTGGCAGCCAGCCCTGAACTCAGCGCCCACTTTGTCATTTTGGAGGAGACAAAGAGGCCCTGCAAGGTGACAGATTCCAGGGGGTGGGGGAAGAATGCTATGGGGCCCAGCTCCCGCTCTGACCCATAGATCCTTTATAGAGACCCACAGAAATCACTCAGGTCCCCCCTCTGCCCCACAGATCCTCTATAGCACTCCATAGAACCTTCTGCCCATAGAACCTTCCTCTGCCCAACAGATACTGCATTAAGACCCATAGATCTCTTTCTGCCCCATGGATCCCTATCAACCCCACAAGTACTCACCTCTGACTCATAGACCCATCTGTCTGCTCCACAGTTCTCTGCTCTGCCTCTTACATCCCTTAGAGAAATCCATAGATCCCCCCCTGCCCTATAGATCCTCCCTGCCCAATAGACATCCTCTCTGCCTCATAAATCTTCTCTCTGTCCCATAGATCCCTATGGACCCTCTACAGAGCCACGTAAAATCCCTATAGAGAAGCAGAGAGCCCCATATAGACCGACAGGTGCCTGCTCTGGCCCCTAGATCACTATAATACCACTTAGAGGTCCGTAGATCCCCCAAAGGGACCCACTGATCTATATAAAGCTCCACATATCCCCACTCAGCCCCATCGGTCCCCTGTAGAGCTGCATTGTGCCCTGTACATCCCCTAAAGAGCCCCATAGATGGCTATGGAGCTCTACCAGTCCTCTATAAAGCCCCATAGATGCCCTGTAGAGCCCACAGCTCCCCCCAGGCCCCCTTGCCACCCCCTCACCCCTCTCTCTTGGCCAAGGCCATGCGGGGGAGGGGCTGCCCAGACACCTGGGTCCCCGGGGATCCGTCATGCAGGAGTGAGGGAGGGTGACAGATGGACGGGGGTGCTGAGGGGGACACGGATGGAGGGACTGTGAAGGGGTAAGTGGGACTAGGAGAACATGGAGGAGATGTAGGAGGTGGAGGAGACGGGGAGATGGAGGAGAAGGGGAAGATGGGGAGAAGGTGGAGAGGGGGGAAATGGAGAAGGTGGAGGAATGGTGGGACATGGGGATGTGGAGGGACACGGAGCAGATGGTGGGGTGGTGGGAGGTGAAAACTGTAGAGGTGGTGAAGGTGGAGGAGATGGGGGAGACAGAGAGGATGGAGGGTTGATAGGGCATGGAGCATGTGGTGGGGTGGTGGGACATTGGGGAAGTGGAGGAGATGGTGTGGCAGTGGGAGCTATGGGATGGGAGTTAGGCACTAGGGTGGTGGGGCCAGAGGTGGGACATCAGCACCCCTTGCAGGAGAAGTGAGGAGGGCCCTGAGAGGTCCAAGGAGGTGGTAGGGTGGTGGAAGCTGTGGGATGGGAGTTGGGGACTCCAGAGTCGTATGGGGTGAGGGTGTTGGGGACCAGAGGACTAGGAGGCAGTATCTGCACCCCCAGCAGGAGAAGTCAGGAGGACCCAGAGAGGTCACCAAGGATCTGTCCCACACCTGGGGGGGGTCCCAGCTCCTGCCCTCCAGCTCTAGACCCCACCTCTAGAGGCACTTCCCTTCCTTCCCCCAATCCAGCCCCACGTCAGCCCCTGGGTGCAGCTCTGCCCATGTGGGGCTGTGGAGTTGGGCATGGGGCATTGGTGTGTACAGGGTGCCATGGGGCAGGTGTGTGACACCATGGGGCAGGTTGAGGTTGAGGTGCTCCATTGGGCAGTTGAGGCTGGATTGTCCCCTGGAGCAGCATTGGGAGGCTGTGGGGCAGTGGCTGGCCCACCTTGGCTGGAAGGTGGTGATTCTTCACCTCCCACTGAGTGAAGTTGTTAAAAGCCTCATCCAACCTGGCCTTGAACATCTCCAGGGATGGGGCATCCATAACTTCTCTGGGCAACCTGTGTCAGAACAGGGGCTGGAATTGGATTTGCTTTACGGTCTCTTCTGACCCAAACCATTCTATGACTCTATGATGCACACCCCCATCACTCTGCCCCATTAATTCAACTGTAGCCTCTCAGTATCAGGATTTGGCCTGCTGTTCCACAGCTACCGTGTAGCATGCCTCACCCTACATGCCACCTTCTTAAAATACTGCTGTGGACAATGAATTTGACTGCTATGGTTTTCAAGAATTAAGGGAAGAGAGATGGGTTTGGAGAGTGCTTTTTAAGGCAGCCAAGAATCATCCTGCAAATTGCAAGTACAATGTGTTCTGATTATCACTGTGTAGGTAAACACATCTCATCTGGAAACATAGGGGAATCAATGAGTAAAAGTTTCCTTTTTACATGAACTGCTTTATGCTGTTTATAAACTTAAGGGATTTGCCAGGGATTAAGGATCCATTTGTCAGCTGCTATGTCCTTTCATAAGCTTCTTAGTATCCATACTGACAGAAGCAGCGTGTCCATAATTTAGGAAGCCACTCTGTCTCTGTCCAGGCTTCACTGCAGCTCTGGGGGTCTGGAGAGGTATCAAATGCAGTGACTCTTTTGCCCCACTTAGGGAAAAAAATCTACTAAGCAGATGTTCTTCAGATCCAGCTTTTGCAGAACAGACAATAGAAGCGTTTGCTTCATTTGCAGCAGCCGCACAAAATATGTGGCTCTTCATGCTGTACTGAGAAGAAATTCACATACCAAATCCCCATGTTGTGCTGTTTTGTGTTCTGTTCTGCTGATGTCTCCTTCCTTAGTTCAGATCCTGAGCAAGCACGAGCAAGATCCTCAAGGCTTAACCAGCTTGGTAAGGATGGCTTTGCAAGTAAAGCATGTGAGAGCAGCGAGAGATTCTCTGCCACAGGCAACACAGCCGCTGACTCTCTAACCCAGCCAAGACATCTTAATTCCTGCTTTGCATTCTCACCTGTAACGTGGTGATGAAAAATACTCTTTTATTTTTCCAGCTAGGTATTTTTCTAGTTTATAAACAGAACACTCCATAGGACTGAGGGTTGACCATGTACTTACCCAGAAGGAAGCCCAAATCGCCCTTTGCTTTAATTCTTTGGGATCTCTGGGTTAGAATCACCTACTAAGATGTTAACCAGCTTTTGTTTAACAGCATCTTTAAAGTTCAAACCAACTGTAAAGCAGACCAGGCAGATTCTCACTTTGGGCCCTTAGGTTTATCTGGTTTTCCTCCTCCTTTCTTTATGTTGTCTGGGCAATTCCAGGCAAATTTCTTGCCAGCCTCCTACACTTGTTTTGTGCTGTCTTGCGCTGCTGGAGCCATGCAAGTAAGGAGCTGTAATAACAATACAAACGGCTCGACTTTGCCAGGACAGAGCTATTTTTACTGGATTAGTTTTCTGGCACAGCACTTAGAGTACCAAACGATTTGACACCTGTAATTTTATACTTGGAATAACACAAGGTATTCATACTTCTTTTGTAATGTAAGATAAAAGCAAACACTACGTAAGTTCTCATTCCAATGCTGCTGTCTGGCAGCTATTTGCCTAAGGAAAAAAAAAGTACTGTCACATTACAGAATATGTGGAAAAGTAAAAGGAAATCATTAAACGGCTGACTTATTCTCCTGCTAGCACTAGACTGCTCCATGCAGCATATTTCAGAGTGTTTTGTCCAGTCTGTTTTTACAAGTTTTGTGATACTTTCATTTATATCTGTACTACAGCGCTGAGTCCAGTGTGGTTTGGTGCTGCTTATTTTCCTCTTTTTCCAACGAGAAGACGCGGTGCTGGAGCAGCTGTTCACACAGAATCAGCTCCAAAACTACTGAAAAAAACCTCTGGCTTCTTTCCACTGACTCCAACAGGCTTTGGATCAGGCTCACAAAGAGTTGACAAATATATTTCATGTAAGGCTAAGCAGGTTACAGTCAGGAAAGTATAAAGAGGATTAGCTGTGTACAATCCAAAGGCATATTACTCTGCATGCCTCTGAAACAACTGGCTAACACACTTTCACTTTCACAGAGAGAAAGGGCCAGATCCTTTTCTGGTGCTCCGCCACTGAATCAACGCCACCATGCCAGGAATGAGTTTGATCTGGAATCTGCCCAGTTCGCCTCATTATGACTGGGATTTTCCTAAACTGGAGGTGAGGAAATTTATTTTTTAAAAAAGCAAATACAATAAGCAAATGTTTTCTCCTTTCCCACTGAAGTTTAGGTTTTTAGACTAGAGACTGTGTGGAAAGAGTATCAGGACAGACACAATGGCTTTTGTACGTTTCCTCTGTCAGGAAAGGATGGACTCTTCTTCTTTAAAACCAAAAACGGGTCATATTTCGTTTTAAATACATACTTAGTCTTTCACTCTTTGTCACCAAAACAGATAAGCAGTCTTGAACCGCTAATTTGTGTGTGTTTTACAGAGCATTGATACTTCAACACACACCCTCAGTGTAGGCTTTAAGTGCATGACTTTTGAAAGCTGGAATGTCTTTTATCAGGAACTATTTCAGCAGTGGAGGGGTGTCATTTTCAACAATACAATGAAACTAAGACAATGGTGCGCAGTTATTCTCTCCACCCTTTCGAAGTTCATAGCAAACCCTGTCAGAGTTGGTGATGTTCTCAGCCACTGGGAATGCTTTAATCAACCAAACTTTTTTTCCTGCTCCCTCTGTTGCCTACGGACAGGGGACTTCATAGCACCGCTTTGTTGTAAGATGGGTACAGTTATAACCTACACTCAAAGTATGACATTAATGAACAAACGCTGGGTGTGTGCGTCAAGCACGTGAGAATGTTCTTTTGATCTTCTGTGCTCCACAACTGAGGCAGACATATGCCTAAATTGCTTCGTTAATGTGCTGAAGTCTTTCATAATTTCTCAAACAGTACTGAAGGAATAATCAGAATTTCATAGCATTTTGATTTTTGGCTCTTCCAGATCAAATCTAGCTGGATGTTATGCAATACAGTAAAAAAATGATGATTTTTAAAAATTATTTATTAATTTTCCAGAGGGCTAGGAAGAAGATATCACATGCTTGACACTCTCTGAGAGAGCCATCAGGAGCTTCTCAATTTCTGTTTGATTTCAAAGCAGTTTCAACACAGTATGGGAGCTGTATTTAGCTTTAGGTACAATTTTGAAACTGCTTCAAGGAAGTAAGACAAGAGATTCAAAAGTTTTTTTGAGGGTACTTTAGAATCAGGATAAACATGTTTACAAATCATAGAGGTTTCTGAACATCATGATAGCAATGCTTATAGCCTCCAACATAGGAATAGCTGGGAAAAAAATAAAGAACCCAACTGGTTTGAAGTAATAGAACTATATTAAAGAAAGTTTGCATGCAATTGCCAGTCGATTATGTAGAAGATCCTTGATAACCCTTCCAAAATCTTGTTCTTACATTGTGGTGTGCCAAAAACTGTGAATCAAACCAGATTTCCCCAGATTGAATGACACAGCTATAAATTACAAGTAGCAGAGGAAAAGAGGCAAAGTAGGGCTTCTGTTCTTTGAAAGAAAGAAATCAAACTACCGTTTCGCAGGCAGTTAAGCTGATCTAACAAGTCACTATTGCTAAAGTGTGAGATCAAGTCTTTTAATCTCTTTCCCAGTCTCCTAGCTGCACTGGCAGCAGTGTGGGCACTCCTGTGATACTTTACCTTACATCAATTAGTCTGTCAGCTGATTTATTTCACTCTTCCAGAAAAGCCATCCACTGTTCCACTGGTTTTCTTCCAGGCTGATAGGTCAATGCAGCTAACGGGGAAATCCAACATACACCAGAACCAGTACAGAGTAAGCAGTAGCAGTGATCAAAAGCAAGGAGAACTTGGAGGGGAAAGGACTGAGGACTCCTGCCTCTCTCTTCTGGTGGTAGCAAAGTGTGAAATTGTCTCTGGGTGTCTCATGGAAGCACTGTCTTAGTGCAAGAAATTGTTGTTAGAAGGGAAGGAAGACCAGAAAGGAGGAGCAGAACAAGTCTCGGTCCTGACCACTGTTGCTTTGGAGGAGTGTGAATATAAGGATGCAAGCTAGAAGAGTAGGAATCCCATATGTCTGCAGAGGATTTAATGGATAGAAACAATATTCCCAATTCCCAAGTGACAGGGGACAGGACAAAAGGAAATGGCCTCAAACTCTGCCAGGGGAGATTTAGGCTAGACATTAGGAGGAAGTTTTTCACAGAAAGGGTCATTGGGCATTGGAACAGGCTGCCCAGGGAGGTGGTTGAGTCACCTTCCCTGGAGGTGTTTAAGGCATGGGTAGATGAGGTCCTGATGGACATGGTTTAGTGTTTGATAGGAATGGTTGGACTCGATGATCCAGTGGGTCTCTTCCAACCTGGTGATTCTATGATTCTACGAATATGTGCACATGCAGCAGCTGCAGCATACGCAGGAGCCAGGGCATGTATAATCTGTATGCCAATAACTGTATAGTTTCTCCCGAAAGCATGGGGCTGACTGCACAGAGCCTTGGCAGCTGCACACCATGTCTACATCAAGCTTGCTATTTCTGAAGATTTTTGCACTCTGGATGGAGAGTACAGCACACACACAGCTCCTCCTGCGAGGCTGCTTTGTGTTCTGCAACTACAGTACATGCTCACAGTGCTACTGTCCAGAGCTTCCAGACATGCCGCAACTTGTTCAGAAGCCTGCTCCCTACAGCTACCAGACATCCAGAAAGCTCAAACAAAGTCAAGTACACAGAAAACATTTCACCAAATTCAGTGAGGTGGAGATTATTAGTGTGTGTCATAATTTCCAAGACATGCATCCAGCATCCCATACGCAGGTCTGTGATTACACATGGCTGCTTGTTTACTGTTGACGTCCAGGAAATAACTTCATCAAGACAGGGCACGCTCACCATGCAAAAGCAACTGCTCAGCTTCTAATCATCTTTCTACTATGACCCACATTTTGAGTAAATCTTTCAATCCTGTTAATGAATTTGGATCTGAGCTGGCTATTTAAGCTGGTGGCAAAACACTGATTAAATGGAATCAGTGCAGAGATCGCTGTAGATTTTGTAATAAAGATGGGAAGAAAACACCCTGTGTTTCACAGTATTTGGAACCCATACATCCCTGGAGCTCAAGTCATTTACTCAGAAGCCTGCAGAATTTGTAATTAGTTCCTGACTGGAAGAAAAGCAGAAGTAACAGAAATTCAGACATTTTATTTTTACACACACAGCAACTTTCTCTCTTCACTTGTGCTGGATCTTTCTAACTGTACTACAAGCTCTAAGGCATGTAGGCATTTAGTTTTCTCTCTCAGTGCTTGTACAGCTGTGTTCACAAATGTATGTATCCAGCAAAACCCAAGGAAATGTTCCTGGATGCCAGGATTAAGCTTAGATGGCTGCAGTTCTAATAACTCACATGCAGTTCTCTGGTTTCTATTTAACAGAGGATTTTTATAAATGTCTTGCAGCAGTTTATGCTGTGGGTCTGAGTGCTGACAGTTGCTTTCCAGTCCTAGTCGAGTAAGCAACATCATTCTTCTGAAAATATGGACTCTTAGTGCAACCAGTGTACGAACCATTGAAAGAATATCGAATGGGATCATGAAATTTGGCATTGACTGGGGAGGCATGAAGGGCATGTGAATAATTAAAGAAGGAATTGATGAAGGTCTTTAGGTCTCCCTGATGTTTCAAAGCCAAACATTCTGGTTATTTTCACCACTAACATTGTGAATCCAGCATCTTGCCTTAGCTGAGTCACTTTGAAACCAGTAATACGTGACTGACGGAAGACAATGGAGACAGTATACTCCAGATGTCCAGATCAAAAAGATCTACTTATGGATGTGGAAGATTCCTGGTACACCGATGGAAGTAGTTTTGTGAAGCAAAGACATCACAAGACTAGGTATGCTGTGACCACCACTAGGGAAGTGATCAGGCAAAACCATTACCCTCAGGAACATCAGCCCAGAAAGCAGCAATGATCACCCTAACCTGAGCATTGGAATGGACCCCTTAAGACCCAGGAAGATACATTAGACATGCAGCAGAAATCTTAAGATTGCTGGAAGCTGTAAATCTTCCAGAAGAGATGGCTATCACACACTACAAAGGTCACCAGAGAGGGAATACTGGCCAGAAAATTGGTAAAGGAAGATTTTTGAGGCCAAGATGGCTGCAGAAAAAGGCAGAAGTAATATCTGCTTTGATTACAGATGGTAGACTTTAAACCCATTGGGGCACAGATATTCTGTATAAATAATAGGAATGCAAACATATCTCTGAATTTGCAATAAAAAGCAGGTTGGGGGTAGGGGTGGTGGGCACTGGTATTCATTAGCATTAACAGACACTTTCTCAGGTTGACCAGAAGCTTTTCCTTGTAGGACAAATAAAGCAGAAGTCACAAGAGTATTCTTGACTGAAATTATATCTCGTTTTGGAGTGCCTGCAGTAATATTGTCAGGTAGAGGTATGCATTTGTGCTAAAGTGGTAAAAAGATTAGTGAAATTTTAAGATTTGATTGGCATTTACATTCTCCATATTGACCACAGGCTAGTGGTCAGGTGGAGTAAATGAATCATCAGATTGTTGCTGATAAAACAGCAATCAGCTAAAAATTGTCAAGAAACCAATCTTTATTGGCATCAAGCACTTCCTTTGGCCTTGCTTAGCTCTTGAAATAACACAAGATCCAAGGAAAGCATTAGCCCTCTATACCAATTGCAGTATACAGGAGAAGTTCTCACAGAATTAGATGAGAATTTGTCTAATCAGCTAACAAAACCACCTGAACTTGCTTAAGAAACAAACAAAAACCCCAAAAAACTAAAACAACAACAAGAAAACCCCAACCAACCAACCAACAACAAAAAAAATTAAAAACAAGCCGCACAGCCTAGAAGTTTAAGATCACAATTTTACACCTGGGGGTGAGTTTCCTGTTAAAGATTTTACAGGAAAACCACTGGGACAACAGTAGAATGGAGCATACCAAGTATTGTTGACAGCCTTCACAGCAATCAAGATGAAAGAACTTGGATTAAGTGAAGAAATCACCTACCAGCCAATGGACAACACCTTTAAAAATTAAGGCTAACTGAAGTGAACTGTAAAGATGGAAAATTGTTAATATTACTGTTAACATGTCCATTAGGAGAAGCCTTATTTTCCCATAAGTTGGATGCCTCTATAAACATGTGGAAAAAACTTGCTAGTATAATATACAATAGTATGGCCTTTTGTTTAAATGCTGGTTTTTTCAATAAAATGTATATTTATTCCATGTATTTTGGGAATCCCCGCAAGCATTCAAACCTTTGGAAACTATACATGGTTGTCAAAACTGTCATATAAAGCTGAAATTATGCTGGTTTCCTTTTAACACCAGGAGCAGTGGTGCCCATAAATTATAATGCTTTAAAGAGATTTATTCGTAGGTATGCAAGGAACCTCAATTTTGTCCCAAGCCTTGGAGGCTTCAAATCTTGAAACTAGACAACTTCAGCATCAGTTTTAGAAAATAAAGCTGCAATTGATTATCTGTTATTAAAACACCATAAAGGATGCTCTGATTTTGGGGGCATGAGTTGTTCCAGTTCGACCAATCAATCTCAGATTGTAAGAACTTCTATAAAAAATTAATATGGCCTTCTTAACTCCATACAAGAGTGGGAGGGTATAGAATTTTCTTATTTAAATTCCTAGCTCATAAACTTGCTCTGGTTGAAACAATCTTTTCTCAGTGTTGTAACATTGGGACTATCAGTTTTGTTAACCTGTATAGTGTTTCAATATGCATTTTGGTGTTGTCAGTGAACAGTAGAAGGTTATTAGACATGGAAAAGAAATCAGGTCAGATGTGCAGTAGAATCAGGAAAATATTTTAAGATAACTTTAAACAATAAGACCTCTTGTGACTCTTTTGCAAAAGAATTTGCAAAGGCCTTGAAAGGGAGGAGATTGAAGTGATGATTTGTAAATGGTGGGATGGAACATCAACTATAATGTGTTAGAATCAATATAACCACTAAGATAACTATAACGACCCAGAGTCGTTAAGATTGACCACTCAGATATGGCCACATCTTAATGACTCTGAGCTGATTTGATTTCATTCCCCCTGGATATGCAATGAAGTTCTGGGAATAAGTATACTTGTCATTTTGGGGTAAGGTATGAATTTAAAAGCAATTCTGTTCATAAATTTCTGTGAAATCACTGCTTGGCAGAAGAACTCTGAGGACAAATCCCGAGTCTTCTCCAGCGCTGAATAAAGTGCACCTGCCTTAATGGTTAAATTAAACTATTAAGAGTAAGTTTCTTAGTTTCACTTCCCTCTAAACTCAACAGTCAAAATAGGCTGGTGTATGACCTACAAGATGTTGCAGGTCTCTGAATCCGAAGAAGAGATGATGCAAAGAAGGCATGACTCAAGCCTAAAGCTTTTACTGACTAAAAGTTAAATGTCTGATGCTTGAAGTCATGTGAAAATAGTGCCGTGTGACTTGCTTAGACAGATAGGCTGTTTCTCCTTCCTCTGAATACTCATTAACAACGTATTTACTGGCCAATCAGCACCATCAAACATGGCAAATGTTTCTTTATATTCTGCCTTTATTACAGCTGGAGATAATTGTGGGCAGGCAGCATAGAGGAAAAATAATTCTGCCTACCACTTAGCAGGGCTGATTTTGGAGGACACTGAAAAGATGCTTACCATGTGAAAGACTTTTACCTACGGATATCTGCGCTGTGCTGACAAGACCCAAAAGTCTTCTTAAGGCAATACAGTTCCTCATTTTAAGATGTCAGAAAAAAACACAATGCTGTTAAAAAAAGGTATTCAATGGCTTGTTCTTCTCATTGTGTGTCTATCTACATTATCCTTGACTTTTTACCTGACTAGCTCCAGCTTCCTCCTACTGGTTTACCCTTTTTTCCATAGTAGGCTGAAAAGCAGCCAAGCAGCAATCTCTAAAAAAATACACATGTACAGAAAGCAGCTGAATGGCCTCTAAGCACATCTAATCAAGCCTAATCATGCCTACCTAGCATGATTTCCAGAGTAAGTTCTGTTCTCTGTCTTCTGACTTCAAGGTTTAGCTGCCTAATTTCAATGTTAACACCGTTTTCACTGTTCCTTTATCCCATGAACAGGACACAAATCCCTGCTTTACTATTAATTTGTGTCTCTGGCAAAACCTGTATTCCTTCTACCTACAACCTGCAAAAGTGAACTCTTGTTAGGCAGTCTAGTTAACTGCTATGTACATTTTAAGTATCTTCTTATTTTCTCCTACCTCCTAAGTACCCTACATATATTTCCCAGCCTCAGATGAATGATTTTTCATGTTACATTAATATGAATGTTGTCCCAATGAGCATGTCTCTTCAAGCAGCCCAGATCTCAGTGTACCACGCTGTGCTGACAACTTCAATTCATGGTGTTCATCAACAGCATACAACGACCTGCAAAGACTCCTGTAGAGCGCTAAAAGACTGGAAATCACTGGTCTGAAGTCCTTGGGACTGTGTTAGACTTCTGTTGAATTAAAATTCCCCATGGATATTACCAATCATTATGCGTCTTCCTTCTAGGGGAGTTCAAGACATCAGTTTCTAATTTCTAGTTTCCTCCCTGTGACCCTTCTTGTAGATGGGCACTACATCAGCCAACCTCCAGTCTAGTGGAACTTTCCCAGTCTTCCATGACTATTAGAAGATGATGGAAAGGGGTTTGGCCAGCATATCCGCCAGCTCCCTGAATACCCTTGAGTGAATCCCATCTTGCCCCATAGACTTGTGGCTGTCTAGCTGGGCAAGCAAGGCTCTGACCACCTCCTCTTGGACCATGGGAGCCTCGTATTGCTCCTCTAGTTCCAGGGTTTGTACACAGAGGGTACAACTTTCTTTACAATTAAAGACTGAAGCAAAGAAGGCATTAAGTACCTCAGCCTTCTCCTCATTCCCTGTCACTGTTGTTCCTTCTGTGTCCAATAGGGACTGTATGGTCTCCCTAGTCCTCCTTTCATTATTTACATATTTATAGAAAGATTTTTTATTGTCTTTCACAGACTTGGCCAATCTGATTTCTAGTTTAGCCTTAGTCCCTTTGATTTTTTCTCTACACAACCTCATTTCCCTCCTGTAGTCCACCCAAGAAGCCTGTCACCTCTTCTGGAGCCCATAACCGTTCCTCTTCTTCTTGATGTCACTCAAGATCTCTCTGTTCAACCAAGCTGGTTTTTTCCCCTGTTTTTTTTTCCGGAACATGGCTTTCTCCTGAGCTGCTGGGATCTCCTTTTTGAAGAGCTCCCAGCCCTCATGGGCTCCCTTGCCCTTAAGTACTGTCTCCCATGAGACTCTGTCAACCAGCCTTCTTAAGAGCTCGAAGTCTGCCCTCTGGAAATTTAATGCTACTTTCCTGCTAACCACCCTCTTCACTTGGCCTAGAACAGAAAACCCCATCATCTCGTGATCACTTAGTCCTAGGCGTCCTCCTACTGCCACATCCCCCACCAGGCCTTCTTCATTCACAAACAGCAAGTCCAGGAGGGCACCTTCCCTCGTTGGTTCATTCACTAGCTGCGCAAGGAAGTTGTCTTCTACACAATCGAGGAACCTCCTAGACTTCTTCCTTTCTGCTCTACTGTACTTCCAGCAGATATCAGGGAGATTGAAGTCTCCCACAAGAATAAGTGGCATTGATTTGGAGATTAACCCCAACTGTTTATAGAAGAGCTCATCAGTTGCTTCTCCTTGGCTGGGTGGCCTGTAACAGACTTCCATCACACCTTCTACCTTCTTATGGGTTTCTCTGATTTTAACCCACAGACACTCAGTCTCCTCATCACCACAATCCATCTCGACAGTGTCCAATTCCTCCCTTACAAAGAGGGCTACCCTGCCTCCTCTCCTACCCTTCCTATCCCTCCTGAAGAGTTTATACCCCATCATACCTGTACTCCAGTTATATAAGTCATCCCACCACGTTTCTGTGATGGCAACAACATCATAGCCTCCTTGCCCTACGACAACTTCCAGCTCTTCCTTCTTATTCCCCATGCTGCGTGCATTGGTGTAAATGCACTTCAGCTGAGCTGCTGATCCTTCAGCCCTCTTAGAAGGAACAGTGTTTGTTCCCAATTGCCTGGTAACTGGAGTAGCTTGCACCAGAGTGCCTGTATCTCCTTTACTGCTCCAGGGTGCACTCTCCCCCACTTTCTGTGCTCACCAGCACACCCTCTCCGAATCTCTAGTGCC
Organism: Coccyzus lansbergi; assembly: GCA_033558105.1. NCBI lineage: Eukaryota > Metazoa > Chordata > Aves > Cuculiformes > Coccyzidae > Coccyzus > Coccyzus lansbergi. The sequence goes on along the minus strand of JAUMJK010000036.1, from coordinate 3,738,844 downwards.
CCACGTCCAGGTTTGCTCTTGCCTAGCCTGGTCTCAATCCCCTCCCCCTTCACATCTAGTTTAAAGCTTGATTTATGAGCTTAGCTAGGTTTTTAGCAAGGGCCTTAGCCCCGCTAGGAGACCCACGTGTCCCAACATTAGCAACAACGTCAGGGGGTGCATGAGCCACCCCATGATCAAAGAAGCCAAATCCCCTTTCCTCACACCAGGCTCAGAGCCAGGCATTAATCAAGTTCTTCTTTGTAACTTCTGGGTCCACTCTATTTAGCCTTGGGATGGAGCAGAACACTACCTGTGCTCCAGAGCTCTCCATCATTTTCCCAGTGGCCCCGAAGTCTTTCTTGATGTCTTTAGTCTTTCTTTTTACTAAGTCATCATTACCAGTTTGTATTACAATCAGAGGATAGTAGTCTGTCTCATGGATCAGGGAAGGAAGTTTTCTAGCTACCTCCTTCAGTGATGCCCCTGGTAAGCAGCAGATCTCTCCGTGGAGCGGGTCGGGTCTGCAAATGGGTCCCTCCATTCCTTTGAGGAGGGAGTCACCTACAACAATCACCCTCCTCTTCTTCTTAATGGAGGATGTTGTTATTTTTTTCTGAGGATGGTGTGGCCTAGGGAAAGATTCTTGGCTACGGTAGTCATCATCCTCAGGATTAGGTTCGACCTGCAGTACCTGCTACTTGTTCACCAGGGGAATCTCAGGTTTTACTGTCTGATTGAGGGGAGCAGGCTTCCTTCGTCTGGCAGGAACTAGCTGCCATTCCCCATCTCTCATAACCCCAACCTTGAAGTTTTCAGGTGGATGGTATTTGGACATACCAGGTCCAGCAGGCTGCTGAGTTAGTGAGAGGGCACTGCTCCACTGTGCCCTCTCACATTCCCTGATACTCCTCAGTCTCTTTACCTCCTCCCTTAACTCCTCAACCATACAAAAAAGTTCCCCTACTTGAGCACAGCTTTCACAAGTGAAGCCAGTAACAGTAACAGAGGCATGAGCTGGTTTTGGCGGGGGTGGCGGGGGGACACTGCCTGCAGCTCAGGGTCTGGGTAGCTGCACGCACCCACTGTGGCTCCATCTGGGTAGCAGCATCCCTCCTGCCTACTGCAGCACTCAGAGCAGCTTTAGCCTTCTGCCAGGTAGCCACCATGGTCTTTGCTGTCTTCTATCTGGTCTTTGGGTCCTCTCTGCGCCCTGCCTTCTCGCCCTGCCCGCTCGAACTGCTGCTCAAACTACCCTGCTCCTCTTTGCCACACTCCAGGTCACCGCACTCCCAGGGGACTGTTTAAATCTCACCAAAATTGGTGTAGGGAGGGGTAAGAAGGCAAGACAAACTCCTCTAAATTATCTGCTTTGTATTGAGGATATGCAGAGTACTCTGAGACAGCTCTAGAAACAGGGACTATGTATTTTAGCTGGCGGTATGTTGTGCAAATACCTGATGAAAATACACAAATACCAAGAAAATCAAATTGCTTTGCCCTGGGGGAAAAAGAGGGGTGTTAAATATGATTGTTGTTACTGCTGTACAGTTGTTAAACAAAAAAAAAAAAAAGCCACTTCCACTCCATCAGATGAAAGTGTTCTATCACTTAACTGAAGACACTCTAAATACAAGAAAGCATTCCCAAAACATGCTTAAAAGCAAATGTCAGGATAAGCAGTAGGTGATACTTTTCAAGTTGCTCACAACAAGGAAAATACTAAGTGATGTTGAACTGACAACTGGAATGACATTAGTAAAATTTGAAATTTGCTTGTGTATCAGTCAACTTCTGAGAAGTAGACAGGACTAGACACACACAAGTCTATGGGTCCGGACGGGATTCACCCAAGGGTACTGAAGAAGCTGGCAGATCATAGAATCATAGAACAACCAGGTTGGAAGGGACCCATCAGATCTTCTAGTCCAACTGTTCCAATCAAACACTAAACCAAGTCCCTCGAGACCTCATCCACCCGTGCCTTAAACACCTCCAGGGAAGGTGAATCAAACACCTCCCTGGGAAGCCTATTCCAATGCCCAATGACCCTTTCTGTGAAAAACTTCCTCCTAATTTCCAGCCTAAATCTCCCCTGGCGGAGCTTGAGGCCATTCCCTCTTGTCCTGTCCCCTGTCACTTGGGATGTGCTGGCTAAACCCCTTTCCATCATCTTCGAACAGTTCTGGAAGACTGGGGAAGTGCCACTGGACTGGAGGCTGGATGATGTTGTGCAAGAAGGGTCGCAGGGAGGATCCAGGGAACTATAGGCCTGTCAGTCTGACCTCAGTGCAAGGGAAAGTCATGGAATAGGTGATCTTGAGCGCTATCATGAAGCACATGCAAGAGAACCAGGTGATCAGGCCCAGTCAACATGGGTTTACAAAAGGCAGGTCTTGCCAAACTAACCTGATCGCCTTCTATGACAATGTGACTCGGCTGCTGGATGAGGGAAAGGCTGTGGATGTGGTCTTCCTGGACTTAAGCAAAGCCTTTGACACAGTTTCTCACAGCATTCTGCTACAGAAACTGTCAGCCTCTGGCCTTGACAGGTGCACACTCTCCTGGGTGGAAAACTGGTTGGATGGCCGGATCCAGAGAGGGGTGGTAAATGGAGTTTACTCCAGCTGGAGGCCAGTGACAAGTGGAGTGCCCCAGGGCTCAGTGCTGGGTCCAGCCCTGTTCAATGTCTTCATCAATGACCTGGATGAAGGCATTGAGTGCTCCCTTAGCAAATTTGCAGATGACATTAAGCTGGGTGGTAGTGTCAATCTGCTGGAGGGGAGGGAGGCTCTGCAAAGGGATCTGAACAGGCTTGACCCCTGGGCAGAGTCCAATGACATGAGTTTTTAACAAGGCCAAATGCCGGGTCCTGCACTTGGGGCACAACAACCCCAAGCAGTGCTACAGACTAGGAGAAGTCTGTCTAGAAAGCTGCCCGGAGGAGAGGGACCTGGGGGTGCTGGTTGACAGCTGACTGAACATGAGCCAGCAGTGTGCCCAGGTGGCCAAGAAGGCCAATGGCATTGTGGCTTGTATCAGAAACGGTGTGATCAGCAGGTCCAGGGAAGTTATTCTCCCTCTGTGCTCGGTACTGGTGAGGCCGCTCCTTGAATCCTGTGTTCAGTTCTGGGCCCCTCACCACAAGAAGGATGTTGAGTCTCTGGAGCAAGTCCAGAGAAGAGCAACAAAGCTGATGAAGGGGCTGAGAACAGGTCTTATGAGGAACAGCTGAGAGAGCTGGAGTTGTTTAGCCTGGAGAAGAGGAGGCTGAGAGGAGACCTCATTGCTCTCTACAACTACCTGAAAGGAGGTTGTGGAGAGGAGGGAGCTGGCCTCGTCTCCCAAGTGAGAGGGGACAGGACAAGAGGGAATGGCCTCAAGCTCCACCAGGGGAGATTTAGGCTAGACATTAGGAGGAAGTTTTTCACAGAAAGGGTCATTGGGTATTGGAACAGGCTGCCCAGGGAGGTGGTTGATTCACCTTCCCTGGAGGTGTTTAAAGCATGGGTAGACGAGGTCCTGAGGGACATGGTTTAGTGTTTGATAGGAATGGTTGGACTTGATGATCCAGTGGGTCCCTTCCAACCTGGTTATTCTATGATTCTATCATAAGTATGCTCTCAAGTAGTTTCTATTCCTTATGATAGGCTGAGTGGAAAAAAAATAACACTGCATCTTGAAGAGTTTTGCTCCCATACTGGCTTTACTGTCATGTAACTGCTGCTGATTTCCAGAAACTAGGAAACAACACAGCTTTTTTTCTGCAACCTCCTTAGCTATGCAAAACCATAGCTCAAAACTGTAAACTCTGTCATTAGTGCTCTAGACAAAAAGCAAAACCCAGATAAGTCCTTTTTTTCCCCTCTCCCCTCCTCCTCATTTGAATATGCAAGCATTTCAAGATCAATTGTTCATACACATCAGTGGTTGACTTCTGTTTCTGTAGCACTTAAACAGCTGGGAGCTGGACAAGCGGTGAGGTGTCTGCAGAAAAATAGGGTAGAGATGATATGTCCTTCAGATCCACATCTCGTGCTCCCTCCTAACTCTCAGAACAACCACAAGTTGGGCTGCCAACTCAATCTCCGAGCTGCTCTAAGGACTATGCTTCAATGTAGGAAAGGTAGAACAGGCAGTCAAGAGAAACTGCTGTGCAGTAGCAATGCTCACACAGAGCCCTGTTGTTTAACAGATGAGCTACATTTGCTTGTGCTGGCTAAACTGAGGCAGGTATGAAAGAAAGGTCAAGTGCCCTAACAGCCATGTTGTAAGGGAGAGCATGTGTGGGGTTGTTGTTTTCGTGAGCTCCAACTTTAAGTGTAGTAAAAACAACCCTCAGCATCAGCTCTTCCTCCCGCTTGGTTTTATGTTGTGCTAACACCTGCAAAGGTAAGAATGCTATTTTGCTCCCTTTGCTCTCCTGGCATTGTGTCAAACCCTAGAAGTTTGTATTAGAAAAGCAGTCTGGAAAGTACAGTGCTAACAGATATGCAAAGCCTCTGACTTCTGGGGAATAACCAGCTTTGAAGTAGAATACCTACAGTAATAATCCATGCACCTCATTAATTTCAAGTCTCCAACAGCAAAGTACTAGTTAGGAAAAGCTGTAAGATAGTAATGAAGGGTATGGGGTTTATTTTTTTCTTTTAATTCCCAAAGCCCCTTATCTCCATACTCCATGTTTTTTCATTCAATTTACAGTAGTCTAAATTAAAGCTTGTCTAACAAAAAAATGACACATTAAATTTGACTAACCTCATCACCCTGCTGTTATGAGATGAGAATCCTCCTTTCTTGGGAGAATAAATGTAATAACTTCAAAATTGCTCTGTTTGCTTAAGGTACTTTTCTTTGCACTTTGTTTAATGGAATTTGGCTGATTTTGGATATTTCATTACCTAACATTATTTTGTTGAGATAGCAGGGGCAGTAACTCTTATCAAGCCTTAGCTAAGACAAAATTATCTCCAGGTGTGAACCTGAAAGGTAGTATTCTGCTATCTGTCACCATGCACACATCCTTCTGTGTCATATCCCCTGTCAACTCTGAGATTCATTAAGATGGGCTACTGCATGATATGAAACATCAGTTTACTGTTGAAATTTGAGTCAAAACAAAGAGTAGGTGAAGTTTAAGACTGCATTTGAGTGCAGAGTTGCTGCTGAAGGGGCTGCTCTTGCCTCTATTCCCTCTCTTCTGCTGGACCGTGTATCCGCTGCATATGCCACGTCCAAAAAGCTGCAACGCACCGGGAAACCAACTTTCCAAAAGGCAGCTGACCCCTAAACCTGACACAAGAGGTATAGAGCTAGGCAGTGAAACAGGGCCATCTTGCTGTCGCAGCCTGCTATTACCGCAGTCAGGGAAGTTGGCTCGAGGAAGGATGCTCTCTTTTTGTTTCAACACGTCAGCTCATCAAAAACTGGCTCTAAAAGAAGTGCTCCACCCTGCTCTTATCCGCATGCTACTTGCTTCCTTCTTGCACTTCAAGAGTTCATGTAATTGGCAGAAAGTAATAAATTAGGGTAAAAACCCAGCTAACTGGGATGCAGGAAGAACCAACCTCACCAACAAGAAAGGATGAGTGGTGAAGTGTTATAACAGGCTGCCCAGAGAACTGGTGGAGCTTCGTCCCTAGAGGTGTTAAAAAACTGTGTAGATGTGGGAAATGGTTTAGTAGGCATGGTGGTGTTGGGCTGATGGTTGGACTGGATGATCTTAAGAGGGCTTTTCCAACACTAGTGATTCTATGATTCTATGATGATCCAAAGCATTCCTGAAATCACTGCTTTGTGCTGAGACCTACCCTCCTTCCTGCTGTTTTATTACTCTTTCCAGGCCAAGCCCAAACCAAGAGACAATACAAACACACCCTTATGCATTAAAATCAAATTGAAAAACCCAACAGAATTTCTGCATGTCTCCAGAAATCCCCAAAGAAAATTCTGTGGATCTAATCTGACGATCTGATTCCATACACTGATATGCATTTTTAACTTAATTACTGCTGTCTTTAGATTATCTTTTTCATTCCAAACATATCCCTCATCATTTTACTGTGTAAACTTATGTCCCTGTCAGAGTTTATTTAAGTAGGGTCATCCAGAACCATTGACAAGGTCAGCACTGAGGTTGCAGATTTTGTCAGGTGCTCATGAGCTCTTCTGGACTGCAGGATCCCCTGATCCTTGGCTCACAGTTATGATTCATCTGAAATTAAGCAGTGAGTGTAACAATAATTTCAGAATGTGTCCTGCTGCTGGTTCTTAGTGCATCATCCTGGCTTTGATAGTTATAGCTTGTGCTTCCTGCTGGAGGAGTTGAATCAGGCATTCTTCTTAGGGCAGCTGCAGCCAATCTGTTGTCTTACCCAAGTAGTTTCTAGCTTCTTCCAGTCCCCATACTCAGTGTTAGTGAAGCAGCATCTTGAATACTGTGTCCAGATTTGGGCCCCTCGCTAAGAGAAAGACATTGAGGTGCTCGAGCATGTGTAAAGAAGGGCAATGGAGCTGGTGAAGTGTCTGGAGCACAAGACTTACAAGAGGCAGCTACGGGAACTGAGGCTGTTTAATCTAGAGAAGCGGAGGCTGAAGGGAGACCTTGTCACTCTTTATAACTATCTGAAAGGAGGCGGTAGTGAGAGGTGGGTGCTGGTCTCTTCTCCCAAACAACAAGTGATAGGATGAGAGGAAATTGTCTCAAGTTGCACCAGGGGAGGTTTAGATTGGATATTAGGAAATATTTCTTTACTTAAAGAATGATGAAACATTGGAACAGGCTGCCCAGGTAAGTGGTGGAGCCTCCATCCCTGAAGGCATTCAAAAAGCACATAGACATGGCACTTCAGGACATGGTTCAGTAGGCATGGTGGAGTTCGGCTGATGATTGGACTTGATGATCTTAGAGAGATTTTTACTTAGTGTTTCTATCATTCTTATTTACACTTCTTGGCTAATTGTTGTGATTTACTTGAATATTATCTGCTACTGAATTCTCCCAAACTGTTTCTTACCATGGAGGTCTTCTAGTTGTTGCCAGTTAACTCCTATTGTCAAAATGACTATTTTGCATTGCTTTTTTGTTCCTGACAAAATAATTGCAAAGTGAGAGGTTGCTAGGTTGCAGTTGAAGTTAATTAATACATCTGCTTTCTAGGGCTGGTAACACTCACAGGATTGTGGAAGGTGAGGCCAGGGAGAAACATGGTGTGGGAAGACAATCAGCAGAACAAAACAACGTGCAGATGTGAATAAAAACTAGACAATGAGAAACACAGGACAAAAAAAAAGGGAGCGGGTGGCCCATCCTAGTGGGAACTCTTCCTAAATTCCTAAGAAGCCTGGTGAAGAGGCTGTTTTGTATGCAAAGCTACAGGGATTTTAACCTCTCATTTTCTCCTTCTGCCTTTCCACTAACATTCCTTCTTTGTGGGGATTGGTTGCCTTTACCTTCAAGGGTGGTCTGACTCCTACATATCTAATTGCTCTCTGAAAAATCTATTTTGTATGTTTCAGACCTGAAGAAGGATTTTGTGCCAAAAGCTTGTCTACTGTTCCCAGCTACACCTGTGTTGGCCTAACTGCCCCTGCAGTCCTTCTCCTTGTAGTTTTGCAATGATGAAAGCTATAGAACAGCCGTCTGGTTTTGGTGAAGTTTTATTGGCATTGAAAGGTAGTCATTATTTATGGATACTCTTCCTGCTGTTTCAGTATGGAAAGAGAAACAGGCTGTGTAAGACATTGATACACTGGTAGAGCTATGTCCATATTGGGGGGCTATAAGCTGCTGCTTATTCCGAGTCTGGAGTTTCCGCCTGTCGAATGCCACAACTCTGGGGATCCTACCTTCTCTTGCTATGTCAGCTGCTCATCTAAAAGCCACAGATTGCTCCTCCAGAGTCCATGTCGTGTTCCACCTCTGCAGGAACTGCTCCCTTAATCTTGACCAGGTCTGGAGTTCAGTTAAATGTTGGGTTTGTTATTTAGCCAATTGGATAAATAAACCTATGGCAGAGGGAGCTCCAGGCTGTACACAGGGATCAAACAGCAAGTAGTTACCTGACTAGTTTAAGCTAAACTGACTCCACAGTGTGGTGGAAAGATGCAGTTGTGCTTTCCTGCTTGGCTGTGCGTTGGTGTTTTCACCTGGTTTGGGGAGTAGATCCATCTGGAAAGTGGCCTTTTTTTCCATTTTTTTTCAAGGTTAATTATGAGATTAGATGGGTCCTATATCCTGTAGGACACATGGCTGTACAAATTTGAGCACTGCTACAAAATCCAAAGGTTCCGATGAAAATCTGCCTCTAATCACGCCCATATGCATTCTTTCATATGTTCTGTTATTTGTTATGGTTTCCTGTCATGTGCTAATGGGTTCATTACCTTATGCTAAGCATACAGTCCTGTACTAGTCTTTAGCAGTCCCATATGTTGAATTCATGATGTGTATCTTTAAATACCTAATCTCCTGGACTGCCAATCCTTTTACATGCAATATCACACATATGTTGCAGACCTTCATTCACGCTTTGATGGTGTTTGATTTCTTGCTCGTTAGTCTCAAGTGTAATTTTTCAGTTACTCGCTGGAGTTCCCCTTTATGGTAGTTGTGTAATGACTGTAATTAGAGCTGCCGATATGTTGGATCTATGCTTTAGCCTGTGGTAATACAATGTGTTTGAGAGAGGAAGGAAAGAATTTTGAACCAGACTGTCCCATATTTGGAACATTTAGCATGCTAATGTCAGCATAAACCTCATGCTCAGATGAAGTTGTATTAGACCACGGAGGTCTGGCCTGAGTTAAAGCTCCTTTACTGGCTCAGAAAATGTGACCCTAGAAAAGGAAATGTAGCTGGGAGGAGGCCAAGAGAGTTCCTAAAGACTTGCTGCTAAGGAAGTTAACTGGTCAGAAGAAATGGGGAAAAAAATCCCAGCTTGCAGAACTACAGAATAAAGAATTTAAAGAATATGGAGATACAGTGGATTTTTAAGCTTTGTAGGAAGAAGGTAAGCTATTCACAGCATTACTGCTTACACACAGTATGCCCCAAGGTTTCCCAGAAACAGGTTGACTTGAATACATTAGTGTGCAAAAAAAAAAAAATTGTTACCAATTTCTCCAGCTATTTCTAATTTACATCTGAAGCTTCTAAGAAAAGAATTTGGTCTTTGTGCCTATAGTCCCCATATGACACAGTTTTAGGTGCCATCATAGTCTGTGAATCAACATCAGCATGGTATAGGATGATCTGTGGAATTCAGACCAGCTTTACTTCATAGACTGTTTATTGCGGGGGAACTACTGGCCTCAGGGAAAATAGCTGCACCCTCCCAGGCTTCTATCTGCCAAGACCCAATAAAGCAGCTGAAATCTTGTTGCATGTAGATAAGAATGGCAAATAAAGAGGCTGGGAGAAACTAGCTCTCCAAGGAAAAGCTAGTGCTTAAGCACATGTTGTAGGCCTGGAATCAATCCCTGTAGAAAGGGAGACAAATAGTCTTGAGTTAGGGCTTGTGTAAGACCCATCCAGAGTTGTCCTGATACTGAAAATGCCAAGAAATAAACTCTCTAAGGCTCATTTAGACTTAGTACCCTTTATCAGGCCTGAGCAACACAAGGGAGTCATCTCCATCAATCGTGTGCAATGAGACAAGAGCTGGGGACAGCAGATGTGTCTTCTGTGATAACCTCTGTTTGCAGTCTCTCCCCATTTCAAATGCAAGGTCAGACAGAGCTGACTCCAAAGCTCCAAATTAGCAAGATATTTGGCTGTTGTGAAGTTCATAACATAATTTAAATTAGTCCGTAGAAAGTAATAGAATGTGCATAAGTGTTCCGGGAATTTTCATCCACGTGCATGTAAGTGGGAAACACCTTCTGTCCCCAGCTCTTGTCTGGCTGTACACGATTGATGGAGATCACTGCTTGTGTTGCCCAGACCTGATAAAGGGGTTGCTCGCTCTCTAAAACGCCAGAACGAGTCTTGGAGAGCTTTATTTGCTGGCATTTTCGTTATCACCCTTGCCCAGGTCTCCGGGGAGCCAACAGCCCTCGTTGTGCTTTGCAGAGGGAAGCTCCCAGACTCGTTGCCTGCAACTGCCTCTGGCTACAGCCCCTCCCCGTGGTGTCCTTATTGGATTCCGAGCCAAGGGGGTGTTGCTGCAGCGATAGCAGTCGGGCTTTGATATGCTAGAGCCGCAGAGCGTTGTGTAAGGAGGAACTGCTGGGGAGCGGAGGGGGAATTAAACGGCATCACGTTTCTCCTCCGTGAGCCGAAGAGGTTAGTGGCTATTACTTAATCCTCGCGAACTGTAATTAGGATCTGGAAGCGCCCTTTTCGTCTTCTGGCAACCCCCCCGCCCCTTCCCAAGGTTCCTTTTGCAGCCAGCTTTTCCCCCTCGGTTGGGAAGGAGTGGGGAGTCCTGCCAGTCACGTTGTCCTAGCTTTTCCCAAGACACCCCTGTGCCGGAGGGGGTGGGCTGGCACTCGAGGAGGAAAAACCCTTTGGAAAAATGCTGAAGATGCAGTGAAGCAGAACGTTAGCTCGTGAGTTTCGTGGAAGGAGCCAAGCAGCATCACTGGGCGGCCGGAGCTCTGCATGGTGAAAGCCCCAGAGGTCATTTAAAACCTTTGCTACAAGGTGTCTTCTGTGCTGCTTTGTGGAAGTGCGAGCTTTCCCCAAAATCCGTGTTTACTGCAGGTGTTTGACACCCCCTTCTGAAGCAGCAGAACCTTGCCCATGAACCTTGCAAGTATATTTGCCTTTTCTCTAGGCACCTGGTACGGCCGTGTTCCAGACAGCCTTTAGAGGGACAAAGGTGGTTACTGTGTTCTTAAGTTTGGTACAGAATCCATATGTAAAACACAGTTACTCTTTATTAATAATTACTTTCTGATGTAGCCAGAGCTACCACCACTTTCTATCTGTGTTACAAAAGATGTGCATCAAGGCTCAGTCAACACACAGATAAAAGAGAGGTTCGCTCTTTATATAACTCTCCTGGCATCATGCTGAACTTCTGTGTTGAAGCTTGTTCAAGAAAAACAAGTTAATGTTAATTAGGGCAACAGTTTCTTGAACTGATTTTGTATGAAATCATTTTTATCAAACTCCCTGCCTTGGTTTGCCAGTTTAATTTTCCTAGAATGAGGGTAGTCATTCAGCTGTCGGTTCCCTGATTACAGATGTGAACACAGAATGACGCTGATAAAATCAATAGCATAGTGTTTGAGCATCTCTCTGTCATTTGAGTTGGTAAATGGGAAAATAAAGACAAATCTGTTTCAATAATATAAATCCAACTTGAACTTGAATCTTCACAAAAAATAATAGGCAAACATTCCAAATCATTTTTGGCATGTATAAAAAATCCTTAAAGTCTTATCAAAAACTGTTGTCATAAGCAGTGTACACGACTTAAATATTCACTAATGGAAAGTAAAATATAATTGATTGATACGATTCTTACAATGGTATCAGGGTACTTATGTCGTATTGGAAGGCTGATGATTCTGGACGTGCCCTTCTGTGCTTACATACGTATGGTAAATAACTTTTTTTTCAAATATGCACCTCACGGTTTCTTTAGGCAGTGTGTCGAGTTACTGTTTGTGAGCAGCTGGAGTTTAAGTCAATGTGATGTGGGTTGTGTTATCCTTAAAGGAATGACAATGCTTATTTTGTATGGCTAAAATCTTTGTGGTTTTCAACTTCTTGTTTCAACTTCTTGTCAAGTGTCCTTGTTATTTTCCAAATAGTAGTTCTAACAGAGTGTTTCAACACTCACTCACCACCTACCCCCAAAAAACCTAACAACCCTAAAAGACCACAACATTCAACTCTGAGAGACAGCCAAACTTCTTTTATTTTAATTAGGAACTCTCCATTCAATCCACAGACTTCAGAAATAAAGTAAGCAGATGAAAACAGGAAAAGGGCCACTTTGATCTCTCCAATAATAATGACCCGTTCTTGTCAAAGAAGTGAAGGGATAAATTAATTGACCAGGTTTTGAATTCAAAGTGGAATCATTTCCCATCTTGTTAGGATGTCAGGACTTTGGTAAGGTGCAGGAGTGGAGTGCATATTGGCATTTTTGCTTTTTAATGACTCTGCAGCCACCTCAGTTTCAATTGGTTTGTAGAAAGGATATTGGCTCTGTGTGTTGTGCAGATATGCTGTAGGAAGCTTCAGTGGATGTTCTCCATTACTGCTGGTGTGGTCTGGTGAAGCTCTGTGCTGCCATCCTTGGCTACACAAGTAGCAGTCAAACAGCAGGAGATAAAAGCACATGAAACTGGAAAGTGGAGGAACTAACAGAGAAAGCCTGGATAGGTATTAGAAAGCAATGTTTGCAGTGGGAGAATAACTTTCCAGGAAAGGAGTTCCTGTGTTTGACATAGTGGTACAGCAACATCAGCCTACAGAGGATGTGGGATAACTTGTTCACCTCTAATTTTCAGGCAAAGGTAGTTTTTTTCTAAAGCTTGTGTGTAGTGCTCAGTGCTGTAAGAGAATCTACATTGTGCTCATACTGCACTTTATTAAGCAAGTTGTCAAAGAAGGTTAGTTCACCAAGAAGGGAAGGGAATGGAATGGGGCTTAGGGAAGAAAACCAGTCTGAAAGCCAAGGCATTTAGCAGCTTGATCGTGTATACACAAACCCACCCTGAATGTATGTGCCTTGCTGTGACATAGCAGAACAAAGGTTGCTGAGGGCCTCTTCCTCTCCTCTAGAACTATCCTTGAACAGAGGAAAGTGTTCTTAAGCATGTAATGTCAAACTATTGCGCTTCCGTCTTGAAACTTTATAAAGTAAGTGCAACCGTAATAAAAATATAGTTCTACATCTGACCTCTTTCTTCTCTATTAAGCAAAACATGCTTTGGCTTTTTATTTAACTGAGTTTAAGCATTCTCTGGACTGATGTTTGCAACCCAGACAGAGCTCTGCTATACTAATTAAAAAGACACTGCAGAGAACATACCTGACTGGGAAAGATAACATGCATTTGCTGATCCTGTTATTCCAGGTGAGTGCAATCCACCACTTTGACACCAGGAGTTCAACAGTTAACATAAAAGGAGTTGTTTCTTCTTTCTTCCTATCTCCCCCCCCTTTCTTTTTCCTCCCGCCTTTCTCCTTATTATAAACATTATAAGCTAGTGTTCCTGTCGTAGTAACTATCCTGAATGATAAATTAGAAGCTCCAGTATGCTGGCTAATAAAGCAAGTGTTCTCATGGCTCAAGTAATGTTACCGTGTATATTAGCTTTCTGTGTTAGTTAAATGTGTAGCAGAAAGAGATTTTATTGATTTGTCGTTACTCTTGTTCTGTGAATGAAAGTAGAGGAAAGCTGCCAGAAAGAATATGGAATTATTTAGTAATCCCTTAATCCTTAATTAAGAGAAATGTACAGATTATTAGGGGGAGAGTTGAGACCACAGTCATTCTAGCTGAAAGGCCGTGGATGTTTTTTAGCTATGCTAGAAGCTACAAAGCTTTGTGACCCTTTCTGTTGCGAGGAAGAACAGTCCTTAGTGTTTATTGTCTTCTGCAGGCTCTGAGACAGAGTAGCAGGAGAAGACTGGTTAGTCTGTTATTTGGCAGTGAGCAAGCTGTGGCTTGCTCTTACTTGTCTTTGGAGTAATTTGCTAAGTTTTTTTCAGGTGTTGCACAACTGTGTGCAGCTGGAAGTGGGATCAGCGTGTTTATGTAAATCTTCCTAGGTTTGCTTTTGGTGACCGATACAAATGGATAAAGGGCTGAGATATTTTTTTTTCTGTCCTCATTTAATCAGATTCATAAAATCTGGATGGAGAAGGCAAATTAACTCCTGGTTTCTATTGTCTTCTGAAGCTATGATTTGCCACTGGCAAAGGTCTGAGAGGAACTTGCAGGAAAGGATAAAGATGTATTTTATGCTGGTAACAATTTGCTGTTCAGTGATGAACTATGAACTGGAGTGGTACGCATTTGGCAATGGAGGTGACTGTGGGCTTTGTCTGCTCTCATTTGTGGTGTCCAGCCTAAGACAGTGTAGGCCTGGTTTTGACGTTGGTATGGAGTACTTCATTTTACAACCTGACTAACTTAGAGCACAGTCTGTTAGAAACAGCCCCAAGACGTCTTAGTTTTGTCATCCAGAAGCTGGGATAACGAGTAGTGGTGATTGCTGGAAATTTTTGTTCTGGGAAGCACATTTTTCATTGGACTTTGTGATCTTCTTAAATGGCTGTGTCTGAGCGAAACTTCAAGTTTTGAAATCTCTTTTACATTTCTGTACTTCCATAGTAAAGTGGAGTAGCTAGCTATGCACTTAGCCCAGTATTCAGACATGGGAGACATAGTCTTTTTTTTCTGTGCCTTGCACCTGTAATGAAGCCTTAAGACCAAGAGCTGTTGAATAAATCTTTTCAAAATAAATGGGTCATTGGCCTCACTCGGCTTACTACTTTAAAATAGCAGTATTCTGCCTGGTGTTTCTAACCCAATCCTTCCTGGATAAGTCCTGGTCACAATCATCCTCATCTACTCATATTTGCAATACAGCCACAATAAAAACACAGCAAAAGAACCATAAAAATATCTGTGTTATATGATAATATAAACAGGGCTTAAAGTGGATTGAGAGCAGTGGGTTTCAGAGGTAAGAAGACTTTCACCTGTTCCTCCTCTTGCCCTTTAAGCAGGGCATGTGCCAACATAGTTCTGTGGCTGTGCACAGCCTGGTGTTTCTGTTTCTGCTGCTTTCTGAAGAGCGCAAAGATAGACAAGAGAGTCTTTATTCCCTGCTGTCTTTAAAGAAAGCATAATTTTACACCAGGGAAACACATGATGCACTTTCTTTCCCCCAAATGCAAGGTCATCAGTTTTCTAATGTTCACCCATTAAGGCTGAAATAGCACCTTTCAGAAAAAACTGCTGGTCCACTGGAGATTGCCACCACCCTTGTCAATTGGCTGGTACCTTCCCAGAATCAAATGTCCGTGTAATATCAGAAACACAATGTTCCTCTTTTTAAAACATGGGAAAGGAAGTCATCCTGTCCTAGATGCTGCAAAGTTGTCAGCTCCTAAGGAAGCATGAAGGTGCTGATAACCCTAGAGATTGTTTCCTTTGGTTAAATGACTACTAAGTGAGGCTTCAGATCTTCATCTCCTGCCACTGGGGTCTCATACTGCTGTGCTGATGGAGATTAATCACAAGCAGGATGAACTGATGCAGTTGCCAAGTCACTCTCTGTCATACTTGAAAAGTCATGGCAATCACACTAAGTCCCCAGTGACTGGAAAAAGGGAAAAGGGAAATATCACACTGATGGAGGCGGTGGGGGTGTGAACAATATAGTCTTTAAAGATCCTTTGCAACACAAACCATTTTGTCATTCTAACAAAAAGAAGTTCAAAGTACATTCCTTTATGGTGTGCTTATTATTTTTAATTTTGAGCTCTTGCTTAATCTTATTTTTGCTTGTATGCCTGGAATAGTCTTCCCTGTTGCAGACTGCAGAACTAAAGTTTTGAGTGGTCAGGAGGTAAAACTATGCAGCCTTTTAGTGTAGTCATTCTGCAGCTGTAGTCAAATGGACCTATGAGTGTGGTTCACAAGCCACTGTTTAGCGATGTTGGTACATTCCTTCTCTGGCTCAATTTGACCTTAACCAGAGCCAGGGCATCCAAGGGGACTGAGAGGTCATAGAATCATAGAATCACCAGGTTGGAAGAGACCCACCGGATCATCGAGTCCAACCATTCCTATCAGACACTAAACCATGTCCCTCAGGACCTCGTCTACCCATGCCTTAAACACCTCCAGGGAAGGTGAATCAACCACCTCTCTGGGCAGCCTATGCCAATGCCCAATGACCCTTTCTGTGAAAAACTTCCTCCTAATGTCTAGCCTAAATCTCCCCTGGCGGAGCTTGAGGCCATTCCCTCTTGTCCTGTCCCCTCTCACTTGGGAGACGAGGCCAGCTCCCTCCTCTTCACAATCTCCTTGCAGGTAGTTGCAGAGAGCAATGAGGTCTCCTCTCAGCCTCCTCTTCTACAGACTCGCTCCAGAGCCTCAACATCCTTCTTGTGATGAGGGGCCCAGAACTGAACACAGGATTCAAGGAGCAGCCTCACCAGCGCTGAGTACAGAGGGAGAATAACCTCCCTGGACCTGCTGGTCACACCGTTTCTGATACAAGCCAGGATGCCATTGGCTTTCTTGGTCACCTGGGCACACTGCTGGCTTACGTTCAGTCATCTGTTAAACAACACCTCCAGGTCCCTCTCCTCCGGGCAGCTTTCTAGACAGACTTCTCCTAGTCTGTAGCTCTGCAGAGGGTTGTTGTGCCCTGAGTGCAGGACCTGACATTTGGCCTTGTTAAACCTCATCCCATTGGACTCAGCCCAGCAGTCCAGCCTGTTTAGATCCCTTTGGGGGCCTCCCTACCCTCCAGCAGATCCACACTTCCACGCAGCTTAGTGTCATCTGCAGTCTTGCTAAGGGTGCACTCAATGCCTTCATCCAGGTCATTGATTAAGACATTGAACAGGGCTGGTCTCAGCACTGAGCCCTGGGGAACACCACTTGTCACTGGCCTCCAGCTGGATTTAACACCATTTACCACCACTCTCTGGGCCCAGTCATCCAACCAGATTTCCACCCAGGAGAGTGTGCACCTGTCCAGACCAGAGGCTGACAGTTTCCGTAGCAGAATGCTGTGAGAAACTGTGTCAAAGGCTTTGCTGAAGTCCAGGAAGACCACATCCACAGCCTTTCCCTTATTCATCTGCTGAGTCACTTTGTCATAGAAGGCGATCAGGTTAGTTTGGCAAGACCTGCCTTTTGTGAACCCAAGTTGACTGGGCCTGATCACCTAGTTCTCTTGCATGTGCTTCATGATAGCACTCAAGATCACCTGTTCCATGACTTTGGTCAGATCTCTGCAGACAGTTGTCAGTTGCTGATGCTCCATATGGCCTTTATCTACTCAAGTCTGACCACAGGAGGGAAAGACAGAGATTTACTGTCTGATTGCTAAGGCAGGCATCCGCAATTTCTTCACGATGAAGGTGGTGAGGCACTGCAACAGGTTGCCCAGGGAAGCTGTGGCTGCCCCATCCCTGGATATGTTCAAAGCCAGGTTGGATGGGGCCTTGGGCAGCCTGATCTGGTGGGAGGTTTCCTTGCCCATGGCAGGAGGGTTGGAACTGGATGATCTTTAAGGTCCCTTTCAACACAAACCATTCTATAAAAACAATGACAGCTTTCATATATCCATGGGTAATGTTTGTGTTCATGATACTAATGTAAGGTGCTTGTGTTTTTCATTCTTAATAATTAAAAAACAGGACTTGTCTGAAACCCAGTTTGCAGAGAGGCCAGTCATGTCTGATATGTGAATGACTTAAATAATAGAAATGAGTCTTATACAACTAACTGCTTTCCCAGAACCTCAGAATGCTTTGTTGAGTTATGCTAGCAGAAGTTAAGGAGGAAAGAAGGTATCTAGACTAATATTTTTTTAAAAGCTGCAAGGCTGAATAAAGTAATGAGAAGGATTGCTGTTGCATTTTAAAATATCTTCAATGGTAACATTGGTAACATAGGATGGTGGTGGTTGAGTATAGCCTCTCTCTTCAGAACTTGGTGACATCTTTGGTCACTTAAAGGAATGGTACAGATAAGGGAGTGAAGTAGTTGAGGAGATAGAGCTCTTATACTCTGTGACCACTTCATCAAAATATTGCAGAAGAAAATCCAGTGGGCTGAGTATTGTCTGCTCCTGAACATTTGCAGTAGCTGTTTTAGTTGTTGCGAAGTCAGGCAGTTATATTATCCTTTTTTTGTTTTTGTTTTTGTTTTTTTTTTTTTTTAGCCACAGTTGTTGTAAATAAAATCCTGGTCCACATTAAGTAGATCTATTTGTCCAAGGAAATGAAAAGATCAGTACTTGGTTGTTTTGTCCCAGTTGCATGGCCATACTGGTTCTGAATATTTTGTGTATTTAAAATAATCCTCTGAAGAGGCATTCAGCATCACTAAAACATTCAAGCACCACATCTTTGAAGGCAGATTGTCAGGAGTAAAGGCTCTTTTAAGACCTGTTCACCACACAGTTATTTTTTTAGAGATTCTGATGGCAAGCATGAATTTTTTAAGTGCAGGCTGCACTTTCACCTGTCCCAAACCAATGAGATTTAATAAAGTATGTAGAACCTACAGTGCCCCTACTACGCTGACACAATCCATCCTATGTCCTTCTCCACCTAATGTTACTGCATGGAGTTTTGTAGTCATTACACATCCATGTGCAAGATGGAAATACGTGACTTAGGAGCTGCAATATGTATTTATTTGTCTTTAGACATGTTTTTAATGTGAGTACTTGTTGAAGTTGCTTGAGCCAATAAGGTTCTGCTGCTTTGCTTGCAGTTGGACCCAATGTGATGGCTTGCTTTTAGGTCCCTTTGGGGACTTTTAGGGTCATTAAATCTGGTGATGGAGGATCTCGAAAGAGGCAGACAAGCAATTGTAAATAGTGCCGTAATTTAGCCCAGCAGTGAAACAATACGCAGCTGCTCTCTCTCCCCTCCCCACCAGTGGGATAGGGAGGAAAACTGGGAAAGAAAAAGAAAACTCGTGGGTTGAGATAAAGACAATTTAAATTGAACAAGAAAAGAAGAGAATATAATAATAATGATATGTATGAAAGAATATATTAAAATACAATTAGTCATCTTCTGATGATTAGCCCGTCTGTTGCAGAGATTTCAACAAGTGCAGCGATAGCAGCAAGCGCAGCAGTAGCAGATTGTGGAACACCAAATGTGGAACCTTGGTCATATATCTGCCCCCCCCAGCCAAATTCCCGGTTTTATACTAAGCATGAGATTATAGCATGGAAGGCGTTTGGGTTAGTTGTCTTGGTTCTGCACCAGTACACTGACAAAACATAGGAAATCATGGATTTCTTAGCAACAGCTAAAAAGCACCAGTGTATTTCCCACTTTATTCTCATTATAAATCTGAAAACCATGCAGCAGATACTGGGTAGAAAATTAATTCTGTCACAGCTGAGCATAAGCATTACCTGGCAACAGATGAAATAATGTTATCAACGTTATTCTCATGCTAAGTCTAAACCACAGCAGCTACTGGGAATTAAATTAACTCTATCCCAGCCAAAACCAATAGGGCAAATAGGGACCATTTTGTAGTTCATTCTTTGGCTTGTTGTCAGGCCTCAGCATGTCAGGCTCTAGGTTGGCACACTTGAAGGTTCAAGTTTAGGCGTGCTCAGAGCTGTCTGACTGTACTGGCAAATCAGAACTAGAGACTAATTTGCCTGTCTTCTTAGCATATAAGTCTATTATATCGTTTGATGAGGGTAGATCTAGGAACTAGGAGGGGAGACATGGAGTTTGTTTTTGTAGTATGTCTGGTTGCACACAAAGAAAGCATTGTTCTTAAATCTTTGCATAGGACCTAATGTGCTGTTGAAGTACTGTGGGTAATATACTTTGACAGCATTCCTGTAACCTTTGAAATTTTTTTAATTAACTTTCTTATGAGTATGATTTTTAAGTAGATACCGAATTCTCTTCCCCTCCCCCCACCGTGACTGCTATTTTTATGAAAGTGTTTTCAGTTTCTTGGGACAATTTTAGCAGATGAGTAGCATGTCAAGATTACTTGGCTGCTAAATCACATTGAATTGCAGACTAACTCTTAATGAGAGAGTCGACCAGTGGCTGGCCTGCCTAATTCTTGACTATTCTGGTGCCGAATATCACAAAAAATACTGAGCTCTGAAGCTAGGAAGGATTTGAGTAACCTCAACTGTTAATCTTTACTCAACATATGTCTTCTTTTTTTTTTTTTCTCCTTCTCTCAAGCAGTTGCTACCATTGGTAGATTTAAAAAATTTAATGGGAATGGAAAGCATCCATTGCATCTTTCAGGCACTACTGAGGAGTGGCAGACTGATGAAATGAGAGAGGTGTTGGTCATTGCATGCATCATTTTTAAGATTGCAACGTTATGCAAAATGTTATCTACTTCCCAAGTTACCCCAATCTAGTTATTAAAAAAACCCCTTTTTATCCTTCTCAGCTTATTTTAGAAGGATGAAAACGTTGTTGCTGGTGTAGGGAAAGAGAAAATTGGCTAAAAATAAACTTTTCTGTACACTGTTTACTCTGAAGAGAGTGTGAGGCAGGCCTCTGGTGTTATGAGTTCCCGTCATGCTAACAATGGAGGCAGAGGGTTTCATCAGCCACGGTAAGCAGTATCTTTATGGTGACTGCAATGTGTAGCAAGAGTGCTTTCTTGTTTGGGGAATTCTCAAAATAGGTCGGCGTGTAACAGATCTGGGATGTAGTGACCTTCAGTGGACCGGAAGATAGGTATCATCTATTGGGTCGAGTCCATAAAGATATTAAAAGACCATACTTGTGGCTAGGTATGTATTTTGTCCTTGCACCTACTAATATAACAGTAAACAGCAAAAGCTTGTATTTCTTAACGTACTTTTAGGAGCATTCTCACTGATATAAATGGGATTACTTGCGATTAAAGCTAGGCATGCATATAATTCCTTATAGGGCTTGGGTTTCAGATCAATTTAATAGCAAGAGATAGAAAAGAAATATTTTTGTGTCATCAATTATATGGCATTGTTTTATATAGATGTTTCAATACAAACCTTAGTTATAGCCACTTTTTCTAGGTGGCTGATCTATGTGGGATTTCCTAGAGTGAAGAAGAGAGATTTTAACAATACCTGCTTCTTACATTGCACTTACCATCATTAGGTCCAATAGTCCTTTACAGAAGAGAGTTTTCCCTTTTCCTGGAACTGGGAGGACTGGCAGGGAAGGGGGGATTTAATTGTTGTAGGTAACCCAGTAAACGGTGAGAAACTACAGCCTGGAAACACAGCTGCCTGCTTTTGCCCAGCCCAGCTCTGCATTCATTAGGCTTTCTGGAGAAGATAAAGCTTATAGAAGGGACTGCAGTAACTGGCAGGCAAATTCAACGACAGGTGTAGTAATTCAGAAGATAGATAATTTTTCTGTAATTACTGATCATTACTTTAATTCGTATTACAGCAAAGGCATGGGAACCATTCCTGGCATTGGCGTTTACCTACAAAGCACTCATGAGTCTGTCAAGTGAGGTGGAGAAACCTCTTTTGGTGGATGACACAGCAAAACCAAAATGAGCAGCACAGGGAGGGAAGGGAATTTGCTGAGATTATTTGGCATATCTCAGCTCCCTGCCTTGTCAACTACACCTCTTGTGATTAGCTCCAAGTGAAGTTTCCGCAAAAATGCTGGTATGGATTAGTAGTCCTGTTTTCTTTAGTGACATATGAAACACAATGTTAAATCGTTGGAGAGTCAGCACAAAATGTTAACGTCTTTGTATGAAAGAGGTGTTTAAACAGATTTCAGCATGCTTCTGCTTAGCCACATGGAAACTTTGCTCTAGTGGCTTTATTTTGTTTATTATTTATTTCCCTGTCTGGCAGTGAAGCCGGGTTTGTGGTCCACAGGGATGTGGCAGAGTTCAGCTGTGATAGCTTTAGTGTTTACATGGGTGATAAGTCAAAAAAGCATTGGAGGATGTTTCATGCATGCCTGTTGAGTTTTTTATTTTTCCCTTTGAGCTGGTACCATTTTTCACTTTACTCAGGGTTATCTCATCCAGCTTGCGTTCAGGCATAGACTGGTACTGTAGCAATAATTTTTGATCTTAGGGAAAATTAAGATCTCTCAGTTGCTGATAGCTCCATACCACTACTCTTTCTCCTAAGTGCTCATCTAAAATTGGACTTTACTCCAAAGTAACTGACAGTCACTTGTTAAAACACTCCTTTCTTCTACCACCATGGGCAAATTCACTTGCAAAAGTTGTTATAGCACATTAAAGGCTGAAAGCATTGTTAGGACTGTTTGTGGCTCTCTCAGCTAATAGGTGTATAACTACACAACATACAAGCAGCATTTTGGTTACAGAATAGCTGTGATGAGGCTGCAGTTATATGGGATTGTTTATTTACCCAACACAAGTTTCACAAGACTCTGTAATTCACTCAAGAGTAGTTCCTGGAAACTTAAACTTAGAAGTAAAATTGGTTGATTCTTATTTTTAAGGGGGTGTTTGTATAAGAGATGCAGTTAGGAAAGCAAATGCTTGGCTTGAGTTGAAATTGGCCAGAGATGTCAAGAACTATATAAAGGGTTCTGATGGTAAATAGCTGCTTTTCAAACTGGCAGCCAGTCACAAGTGGGGCCCCTCAGGGACTGATACTGGGCCAAATGCTGTTTCATGTTTGGTCCAGCCCTGTTAAATGTCTTAATCAATGACTTCGATGAAGACATTGGGTGCACCCTTAGCAAGTTTGTGCATGACACTAAGGTGGGTGGAAGTGTGGATCTGCTGGAGGGTAGGGAGGCCCCAAAGGGATCTGAACAGGCTGGACCACTGGGCTGAGTCCAATGGGATGAGGCTTAACAAGGCCAAGTGCCGGGTCCTGCACTTGGGGCACAACAACCCTATGCAGAGCTACAGACTAGGAGAAGTCTGTCTAGAAAGCTGCCAGGAGGAGAGGGACCTGGGGGTGTTGTTTGACAGATGACTGAACGTGAGCCAGCAGTGTGCCCAGGTGACCAAGAAGGCCAATGGCATCCTGGCTTGTATCAGAAACGGTGTGACCAGCAGGTCCAGGGAGGTTATTCTCCCTCTGTACTCGGTTTCTTGAATCCTGTGTTCAGTTCTGGACCCCTCACCACAAGAAGGATGTTGAAGCTCTGGAGCGAGTCCAGAGAAGAGAAACGAAGCTGGTGAAGAGGCTGGAGAACAGGCCCTATGAGGAGCGGCTGAGAGAGCTGGGGTTGTTTAGCCTGTAGAAGAGGAGGCTGAGGCGAGACCTCATTGCTCTCTGTATCTACCTGAAAGGAGGTTGTGGAGAGGAGGGAGCTGGCCTCGTCTCCCAAGTGAGAGGGGACAGGACAAGAGGAAATGGCCTCAAGGTGCTCCAGGGGAGATTTAGGCTCATTTAGGAGATTTTTTTAGGAAAAAAATTTTCAGGGAAAGGGTCATTGGGTACTGGAACAGGCTGCCCAGGGAAGTGATTGAGTCACCTTCCCTGGAGGTGTTTAAGGCACAGGTCGATGAGGTGAAAGAGGGACATTGTTTAGTGTTTGATCGGAATGGTTGGACTTGATGATCCAGTGGGTCTCTTCCAACATGGTTATTCTATGATACTGTAATATTTACAAAGTGATCTGGATGATGGGGTGAAGTATACCCTGATCAAGTTTGCTGATGATACCAAACCGAGATGGGAGTCACACACTTTGAAAAGGAGAGCCACCCTGCAGGAAGACCTCAATAGTCTGGAAGCATGTGCTAACAGGAACCTTATGAAGTTCAAGAAGGAGCAGCGTAAGCTTAGTGAACAGTATGCTGCTGTGGCAAAGAACACCAACCAGGTGCTGGGTTGCATCAACAAGAGTATCACTAGCAGAGATAAAAAGTCATTATCCCATCTACTCAGCACTTGTCAGGTCACACCTGGAATACTGTGTTGAATTTTGGTCCTTGCTGCACAAAAAAAGATGTGGACAGTCTCCAGAAGATCCAGAGGAGGGCCACAAAGATGCTGAAAGGACTGGAAAACCTGCCATGTGAGGAAGGGCTGAAACAACTGGGTTTGTTCAGCCTTGAGAAAAGAAGGCTTTGGGGAGAAATTCTCACCATGTTACAGTATTTAAAGGGTGACTACACAGAAGGTAGAGACTCCCTTTTTACAAGGAGTCACATGGAAAAGCAGTGGGGTAATGAGTAGTTTTAGGGAGATTCCAACTGGACACAGAGGAAAAATTTTCAAAATGAGAATAATCAGCCATTGGAATAATCTCCCCAGGGAAGTGGTGGATTCCACACTTTTAAGATTCAGCTGGACAGGGTACTGGGCCATCTTGTTTAGACACTGCTTTGCCAAGAAAGGTTGGACCAGATGGTCCTTGACGTCCCTTCCATCCTGCTATTCTAGGATTCTGTGATGTCAGAAGCTTTATTTGCCTTAATTTTCCCTCCTAAGACTCTCAACTAAATCTGAACCACAAAGGGTGACTACAGAGAGAACAAGACAAAATGGTTATTACTATTCGTGCACATACATCACAGCATTTCTGATTTAGTCCTCTACAGAGTGGAATATGTCATGTGTTTAAAAACAGGTTTTCAGATTCTTCTGATACCTCTCACAGTTTTGTATTAGTTTTGTGAAAAGTTTTTGCTGCAAGTATGCAGTTGGAGGCTGTAGAGGGCAACCTTATTCACTGGTAAAATATCGAAAAGGGCAAAGTCTTTGAAGCAAACACAATAATATTTTCATTTTACAATTCAACGCTGAATCAGATACCCTTCTAAAAAAGGCATAATGTCTTACAAAAGCAGTGTGTACATATACTAGTTTTACACAAAGAACCATGTAAATCTTCACAGAATGCTCATTATTTCTTTGGATTATCCAACTGTGTCCAGAGACTCCCTTCAAGTTATCTTCTACAAGAGCTGCATCATACAAAACAACTAAGCATATTAATAAATTCCCATGAACCTGAGACAGATTAGCTCTTAATCTGAAATAGCTACATCTTACAAGATGGATTTATATGATGATATAATTAAACATACAAATTGTCTGCAGCAAAACTTATCAATTAATTCTCACAAACCTCACTGTGACAAGAGTCCAGACTGTTGCAGACTCTGGAGTCAATAAAAGTTAAGTTGCAAAAGTATATTTTAACAAAAATTTTCCTTTCTACTTAAGTATTAATGCTGGGCACAGTGTATCTGTTAGAAGTGCACTCCTTTATTATTAACTATCTCTGTATATAGTAAAGGTGCTTGTTTGGAAGCTGTAATACAGCATTTGGCCGTATCTCAATGTAACCACATCAAATTCAGGGTTTAGCAGCCAGCTGGAAACCCAGAATTTAATCAGAAAGCCTGAGCAATAAACCTGCATACAGTTATAAAGAAGTGCAGGTGTGTTGTCCAAATGGCATTTAAAAGTCAGGAAGAAAAGGCTGCTGTGGCTGTTTCCAAGGTACAGAGGTGCCAGTCAGGATGAGAAAAGACTGTTTTCTGCCAGCAGACTTCAGCTAGAGTTTGTGTCTTGAAGCCAAGAAACTGTGGCCTGCATGGTGATAACGAGAAAGATGGGGCTGAGAGGGAAGGATAGATGCTGAGGTGCTCTGATGCTTAGCACCATAGCAAATAACTCTTGAGGAAAAAGTATGCAGTTGCTGTTCAGCTTCTAGGTGCTGCTGTTTTTCTTTGAAATGTGGAGACTGTTTCTGATTCTCATTTTGCATTCAATTAATCTCTTAAAGAGAAGTAACAAAGAGGATGTTGGGTGTTCCCTTCCCAGTTGTCTCTTTCTTGCAGAAGGGCTTTAATTTTATCTCTAGGTTGCAGCAAAGGCAGAGCAAAAGCAATTCCTGCTCCTGCACATTAGCATTCAAACAATTATTTTCTTTGCCTCCATTTAATTTTTTTCTTTTTCAAATTCTACCTTTATTTGGAATTAGTGAGGCCTGTGTAGGGTCTGCTTCCCAAAAGTAGATTGGCACACAGAGAGGTTAAAGTGCTTAAGTGGTTTCCTGCAGAAAGAGACATTTATGCCTTTGAATAGGCTACAAAACTGAAGAATTTGTGCAGTTCTTCCCTTTTGAAAAAACAGAATCACAGAATCACAGAACAACCAGGTTGGAAGGGACACATCGGATCTTCTAGTCCAACCATTCCTATCTAAACAACACAAAAGCCACACTGTTCAGCTTCTGCTTTCTCTGCTCAAGGCACGTGTGGTGGCACTGGCTGAAACATGTACCAACACCTTGAGTGCCACATCTGCCAGGTCTCTGGGTGTTTTGAGATCAGAGAGATGGTGCTAGAAGGGGCCTCAAGGTTTGAACTTGTTGATTTTACAGCTGTCAGTCCAGTGTTCCCCTAAAAACTTCTGTTGAGGAAGATGCTGCAACCATCATCTGAGGCCTTTGCTGCCATAACAGAGAAGACATTTTCTATGGTATTTAATCTACAACTGTGTTCCAAAGATTGCTAGAGAACCTCCTCAGTACAGCCCAGCTTATGTTAGGGGAAAATAGTCGGTTGAATCCAACAACCTGAGAGGGACTATGCAGCTTGGTGTTCCCTGATCCAACCAGTAGTGAAGCTGAAAACATATTCCTAGCCAGCAGATGCACATGAGTGTGTGTATACACGATGTATATACGCTTGTACCTGGCTGACCATGCAGATCACAGACATAGCACGCACACAAACACAGACAGCAACAACAGCCATGTCCTCTTACCCTCTCTGGCTGAGCAGGGCGGAAGTTTGCTGGTGAGAATATCTATGTGTGTCCGTGTGTACAAGGTAGATCCCTCCAGCAGCCAGGCTCAGACACTCCATCTGCCTAGCAGCTGCTCCTGTATCCCAGTTTCCCTGGTCTCTGGCCATATGAGACACCACTTTACGATTAAGATAAGTGTGAGGTGGCTGCCAGGTCAGTAGGTATTGAGTTGTGTATTTGTAAGTGGCAGGAGGGAAATGACAATGTGTGTCAGCACTCAGATTTGGTAGAATTATGGATATAATGTAAGCAAAGATCTGAGTGGTATGGAAGAGGGTGCTGGAGAGAGTGAAAATTGCTGAAGAATTACTGTGGGAATGAAATGGGTCGACTGTTGAGTATACAAAAGTGAACTAACCTTGGCAGCAGTATTTTCAGATTAAGTTCTGCTGCTCTCAAGATGCATGTGGCAGTAAAGCGCTTGTCATTTGAAGTAGCACACTTAAAAAGAGTGCTTCAGAAGACTCTCACATCACTCTTATGCTCTTGCAGGTGACATTAATTGCAAAATATTTTCATATTTTCATATCTGTGGGAATCACCTGTGGGAACAAGACTTTGAAAACTGTGGGGAGAATGCACAAGGCTTACTGAAATGCTTTATATATCATGACAGGAGCTACCTATTCTAATCCTATATTGACTGGAGAGGCCATGAAAAATTTTCTTGAAGGCGAAATAATTCTGAAGTCCTGCCTTTTTTTCTTGCCTCTGCACTGACTTTACGTGGCCTTAGCGATGTTGCACAAAACGGAGGTAAGCCTCACTCCCTGAAGCTTTCCTCTGTGAGCATTTAGCAGTTTTGAGATGTAGTGGCTGAAGTTCCACTGTGATTACACTGGGAAGTTGCATTTGCAGGGTGATGGATCCCTTTGGTCATTGCCTGTTTTGCTACTGAATATTCCTGTTTTACTGCTAAATTTTGCAAGAACACCGAGCATTCTTTTTTAATACAGGGTAGTAGGTGTCTAATCGGTGCAGGAAATATGCAGCACAAGCACAGAAAACTCAACAGAGAACAGAAAGGTGATGGGGCAGTGATCTCTTGGAGTAGGATAAATTATCTTCTTCAGCTAGATGTCTTTCTTGGGGCTGCTTCTCAGTGTCCTGCAGGGCTCATCTTCCTCAGTAAAAAGAGCCAGCTGTTCTGGCTATCAGTGGGTGAGAGCTCCTGCTCCTGTCTGCAGCTGCTGTGCTCCTGACTCTGATTCAGAGGGCACCCTTGGTGGGACTGGCAGGGCTGCCTGCAATTAGAACAGGTCAGTTGCTGTTATGTGGTGGGAGGCACTCTTCAGTTACAAGCTGTGAGAATGAAGGACATCCTTTTCTAATCTTCTCATGAACCTCTTTGCTTTCTTACAGCCAGTCAGGAAAGGGTAGAGAAAAATGCTTTTGGATGCTGACTGATCTACTTACTCTACAGTTTTTCAGTATGATGGAAACCAAAGTTCAGCTACCTTGAAAATGCCTCTGAAATCATTTTGTCAAAGCTTAAACCAACGTCACCTATCTTAAGAAGAAGGCATGGAAGGCAGGCACAGAAGTTTGTGGTTTGGGCTTCCTCTTTCATCATTTTTGTAACTTGAAAGATAACTGTAGCTGTTACCCTTATGTAAAGGTTTGAACTAAGGAGTAAGTTTCCATATATTCATCTTAGATGAGTATTCTCTATTCTGCTCTTAACTAGTTCATGACAGTACCAAAAAAAATATACATAACTTACTTTTCTCCCAGAGCATCTCCAGGATTTGTTGTGTGAGCAAAATGAGAGTAAAAAAAGCAGCAGCAGGGATGCAGATGTAGCGATTTTTCTCTTAGCTATGTGCATAAGCAAAGTAAATGTACATTTAATAGCTGTCTTTTTCCATGTGAATTCTGTATTAGTCTGCAAACCCTTGACCTGGACCAAATGGATGGTTGCTATGGCAGCAAGTTGCCTAGTAACAGGTTTTGTTCCTAGGTTGAAATTCTTTTGCTTCTCTTAAATGTGACTTTTGATGAGGTCAGACGTTGTTTGTCAGATGAAACTAGGGAAGTTTTTCAAAGGAGAGGCAAAAATGTTGATGTTCAGCAACCTGCTGAGAGATTTCTTTTTTCATGGCAGTGGAAGAAGGTAGTGGGCTCCCCACCTTCTCCACTTCATTGAAGCAGAGGTCAGCAGCTCACCAGAAATAAAAAACAGTTCTTAGAAATAAGTAATTGTAGGAGCTTCAGGGGAATTTGTCTGCTCTGCAACTCCCACTCCTGCTAAAGGCAGTATGCAAATATTAACAGCTTAACACTCCAGTAACCTTGACAATTTCTGAACTTAAAGTAAGCTCCTGATCAGCTGCTCTCTGGCTGGGCTGCTTCAAAACTTCTGCTGACCTGATTCTGATTCACCCTGGAGCCCTTTGTGGACCTGAATTTTAAAGAATTATAACCATGCACTTCAGAAGAGCCGTCGTTTGGCTTTTTGATGCTTCTGCTTGGCAAGGGGACAGAGCGGCTGAACTGATCTACAAGGATACCTCCCTAGAGGACACTCTCCTCCAGTGTGCTGCAAACAGAGCTAAGCATGGCAGAAAGTTGGTGTAGATTGTCAGTGACCTCCTGACTGAACTCAAACTCAAAAGGGAAAGGGCACAAGCTGGGAAGGGCTATCTAAGACTTCTTCATGGTGGGCACTGCTGGTTTTCCAGATTCCCAAGTCTGAGGCGGATTCTGGGGTGGTGGGACCCTGTGCCCAAAGCCCCTCAACTGAAAAACCACCACCACCACCCCATTTAAAGAGAACTAAAAACCAAGCTGGCACTCAGGACTTCCCGCATAGAGTTGTCCTTGTGGGGAGTTGTCCTACAGAGGGTTGACTACTGCAAAGAGTTGACTGTGGAGGCTTGGCCACAGAGAGTTATGCCTTTGCCTCATGGCTTTCACTAGTAAAGTCTGTCCTCGGACCTCCTGGATTTCTGAGTCTGCTAACAAAGACTATGGGAATGGAACATTACCCACAGCAGAGGAAGACAGTGATAGAACTCTTGAGCTAATTGGATGTACAGGAGCCTCTGGCGCTAGACAAAGTATATCCAAATATGCTGAGGGACTTGGCTGTTGTCACCAGAAAACCACTTGACGATCAGGGCAGGTTCCTGCTGAATGGAAAAGGGCAAGTATTACACTTATCATCAATACTGTTAAATGTCTTTATTAAGCACCTGGATGGTAAGATGGAAAACAGCTTTGGTATGTCTGTGGATGAAATTAAATTGTGGTGGTGGCCATTGTATCAGAGGGACTGGGGCAGGCTGGAGAAATGGCAGACAAACATCTTAGAAGTTCAGCAAAGGCAAATGTGGAGTCCTATGTCCAGAGCAGAATAATCCTGTGTACCCATACAGATTGGGAATGGACTGACTGGGAAGTCAGAAAGTGCCCTGCTGGTGAACAAGTTGAACCATGGGTCACAGAGTGCTCTTCTGCAAAGGCCAACTATGAAGCCAACAGGACCTCCCTACACCTGCAGTGCTGTGTTCAGTGTTGTGTACACTGGTATGAGAAATAAGCTAAATACAGGAGTGGGTCTGGTGGATAGCTGCCAAGACAGGGGCTGGATCAGAATATGAAGGAGGAGAGACTTAGAGAACTGGGTTTACTCAGCCTTCAGAAAAGAAGGGTAAAGGAGGGTGTTCTTGCTGCCTACAGTTTTCTGGTGGAAGGATGTAGCGGAGCTGGAGCCACACTCTTTTGGGAGGTGTGCAGTGAAATCTTAGTAGTTTGTGAGAAGAAGTTTTTGTTGTTAGGGCAATCAAGCAGTGCAGCAAGGACCCATGAAGCTTGCTGTTATTCCCATCCATGGGGACAGTGAGAATTTGGCATGGCCCTGATGTGGCTGAGTAGGGTTTAGATGGGTGACCTCTTAGAAATTTGACCAAGACAATTCTGCAAATCTCAATTTGTTTGGCCATACAGAAAGGCAGGTGTAATTAAGAGCCCAGACCAGAATTCTTTCCATGGGTGGAACTGAAAATGGGTTGTGTGGTCACTCTTCTTTCCCTCCCCATCTCTCAGCCCTTTATATCTCTCTTTCCTGGTGAGCAGCAACATCACATTATACGTCAAATATTTGGAAATCACATGTCACTGGAATCCCCCTGGAGAGCTCTTCCAGTATCACTCATTTCTTCGTTTATCTTAAACATGCTGCTGTGTGGTTTGCCCTTATAGCCTTCTGGCATGTATGAAGAAGCAGAGTTTAGCATTGACAGGAATATATACATAGGCAGGAGTTTATAGAAAAGCAAAATCCAGACATGACATGTGATTGGAGAGGGGCTTTTTAAACTTCTGTTTTCCCCCTTATGCCAGTTGGTGTAGTTTCTTAGCATCTGTCAACCTCTAGCACTCTCATAACAGTCACTTACTGCTGTGCTTCTGCACTGTGATCCTGCCAGACAAGAGTCACAAGGGGGAATGAAATGGGATTGTCTGTCTATCCATTTAAATCTTGGGAGGATTAGAAAAGCTGTAGTCAGGTAGTGGAAGTGATCAAAAGAGTTCACTCAGGTGAAGGGATTGGTAGCAGCAGGAAGGAGAACGCTGAAATAGTTTGGAGTGATGATGTCATAGCATGAAAGGAACAAAAATCACCAAGGGGCTGACTTGGTGTGGGTTTAGGCCATTTTTCCTACAATGTTAAAACTACTTGACAAAGTGTTCCTAGTCCTTAGGGTGGTGGAATAGTGCAGGTTTGAAAGCTTACACCAGTTGCCCAGTGCTTGCACAAATTGATGGTAAATCATAAAATCAGCAGAAGAATTTATTAGCAGTGTTCCCGCATCCTGGCCAGCGAGCGCAGTGCCTGGCTTACCCTTTGTATGATGCAACTGTGGCAGGAATGTGCTTGTGGGAGATATGAATCTTGCAGGCATGCCTGCTTGTCATTAAAGAGAGGGCAGAGCTTTCTTCATGCATGGAAATGTCAAGCAAGCATCGTGCCCAAATTATCAGATGGTCAGTTGCATCCTGGCATTGTAGGACGTGCCAGTGGTTACATGAGGGATGAAAAGATGCTCTTTTCTTCCTGTTCCAAAGTATTCCATCTGTGTTGCTGTGCCCTGTGAATGTCCATGTGGCAGCTCAGAGCAGGGTGTGCTGCAGACACTCGGGAAGTCAGCAGGGTTTATATAAAGTTCTGCTGGGTTTGCAGAACCTTTTGGCTCCTTTCCAGCATGGAAGGAGTGATATAAATAGAAGAATGTCTTACTTTTGAAATCTTTTTCTTGTATTCACGGAAAGGAAGAGCTGTGTGCCAGAGCTGTGATATACTAGCTGTTAAATACAAGTCTTAAGACCAGTCCTGTGATGGGCTGAAGCACTTGACAATGTTTCTATGGACTGCAAGTGAGCTCAGTAGCCCACAGCATCTCATCATCTGTTAGCTGGCTGCTGAGATTTGACTAAGGTTTGGCAATCCATCCTCTCACCTTCCCTCCCAGATACTTCTCTCCCCACTAAAAGAAAAATAAAGGTTATGGTTGGGTTTTGGGTTTTTTTGTTTATTTATTTTTCTTTTTTTTTTTACTTTGATCAGATTAACAAAATGTTTGGGACTGTGGTGGTTGGAGTTGGAATTGCTGGCTTAGCACGGATCCGAGATTTGATGAATCCGATGCCTTCCAGCCCTTCTGAGCACCTGAAACTCTTTGGATTTGTATCCAGGTTAGAAATTTCATCTTGGCATGTTTAATATGGATGTTGTAATGTTTTTTCTTCTGATGCACATGCCTTTCTCTGTGGAGGATTATTATTTGAAGGGGGCAGGGGATGAATATCTGAAGT
Organism: Coccyzus lansbergi; assembly: GCA_033558105.1. Classification (NCBI taxonomy): domain Eukaryota; kingdom Metazoa; phylum Chordata; class Aves; order Cuculiformes; family Coccyzidae; genus Coccyzus; species Coccyzus lansbergi. Next base: position 3,706,606 of record JAUMJK010000036.1, on the reverse strand, counting down.
TTTTGTATTTCTTTTATAATTAAGGTTGTCTGAAAAGGAAATGTTTATGCAAATATGCCTGTCGTTCTGAATGGTTGTTAGGAAATGAGCATAGAAAGCTTTGCAAGAGGGAACAAATAGGTTACCTTAGCAAGATACATTGCAGAAATGAATAAAATGAAAGCTGAGAGGTGTTCTCACTGCAGGATCTGTGTGATATAAAAGAAATGCAGTTCTGTCTGATTGAAATTTCCTGTAGGCTTAGGACAGTACAGACAATAATTACACTAATGAACAAATATCTGCATGAAATTTGTTGAAATGCTTAAAAAAATCAGATGTTTTACAAAGTTTCTGAAAAACTTTTTTTTTGGCAAAGCTCCAGACGCTGCAACTTCATCCTAAAATTCTGGGTTTTTTAAACCAAATACCAAACTTGTAGGTGTCTTTAAAAAGAATTTTGTAAAATAGTACATACAGTAAGGTTGTCTCTTAGAGAGCAACGATGGTTTTCCACACTAGCTTGGAGCCATGGAAATCAAGCAGGACTGTGTTATGCATATACCTCCCTCTGAGCATTCCTGCCCCATAACAGCAGACCATAAAGGTTTTAAATAGTTAGGCAGCACATGTATGGATCTCTGACTGTGAATATGTTTTTCCAGCTATATTTAAATCATGCAGTCAGGGTTGTTTGAGGCTAAAAGGACCCGTTAGGTCAACCGGTTTATCTCCCTGCCAAATACACTCTTGATTCTCTGATGCTTTTGCTAGTGCTATGGCTAGCCCTGAGCAAACCTGAAGGTAGATTTTCCACTACTCCTGCCTAAGAAATAGTGCTGTCCAAATGCACAGTTCAGACAGTTTGCTTGGGAATGTTTCCTTCCTCTTTGCATTCCAATCACATGCAGACATTGCCTGTCTTTGCTTTCAAGTCCTGCTTGTGGCCTACCCTGAAACCACCTGTCACTTGTCCTGACACTGTCAAGGTGCCTGCTCCAGACTTTATTTAATGTGAAAGGCTTCCATGGCCAGTGTGTATGCTTCATTTTCAGGTGGAGATGTGTTCAGGGTGGTGGGCAGGAGACCATTCCCCTTAGTACTGACATGGTTGGTGTGTGTGTGTTGCAAGGTATGCACTCGATGCCCATGTTGTCCAGCATGGTGGGAAGAAGTTCTCCCATAGGAGTACTGTCCTATTTCAAGTCACTCTTTTAAAATGGCTCTTTTGTAATGATGCTTATTAAAAAACAAGACACCAAAACAAAAAAGAAGAAACAAACCAAAACAAACTTCAATAACAGGACAATTTCTGTGCACACACCACCATCTCTACTCTGACCTATTTTATTTGTTTGTGTACCCCACATCTGTCTGTGAGTGCTTGTACCCTTCCTGGATAACAAGATGCCTATTTTCTGTCCTGGTTGAACTCAGAGAGACAGTTGTGCATGGGAAAAATTTTTAACTGCTGCACAGCAGTTAACTTCCCACAGTGTAGGAAGAGTGGACTGTGATGGTTATGCTCTGGTTGTCTTTGTGCCAAATACACAGGAGAAGTTTTGGCAATATTAATGAGGCTAAGCAGATTAGCCTGGAAGATGCCCTAAGAAGCAGGGAGATCCATGCAGCTTTCATCAGCACAGAGAACAGAAGCCATGAAGAAACCATCAGGTATTTTGAAGTAGTTTTTTTTCCCTTTTTCCCACATTCTCTCCTTTAATTTGGAAACGTGGAGGAGCTGTGTAAAGCTGTGGCAGGAGAGGCTGGGGACAATGGAGGAAAGACTGTCACACTCAAAGTCTGAAGTGAATGGTAGTGAGTTCCCTAGAATGCTTGATAAGCCCTGGAAGAGAGTAGAATATATGTTATATTCTTTTCCCAAGTAATTCCAATTGCACACCTCTAGGCCTGTGTTTGATGGACAGACAGTTTAAAACAGGATTCAAAGCCTTTTCTCACTCCAGTGTGCAACTCCAGCCACTCAAGTGTCCAGAAGTTAGAAATTGCAGTGCTCAATGCTGTGGCATTTTAGTGATTTGCTATAGATGAGTGAGAGAATTTTGTGAAAAAAAGATAACTAAACCTCAGATCTTCTAGTGTTTAAATGTGTGATGCAGCATCCTTGCTAGGAACTTGCCATTTATTTCTATTACTCCCCATCATGCATTTCTCCATATGAGGCTTAGTGTGGCAGTATGAAAGAGCTTACACAGGGAGAGAGATATTTTGATGGTATACTTTTTAAAGACTGATCTTGTATCCCTTTCAGAATGTTTTTAGAAGCTGGGAAGCATGTTCTTGTTGAGTACCCCATGGCTTTGTCTGCTAAGGCTGCCCATGAGCTCTGGGAGATGGCTGAACGGAAAGGTAATGGCATTTGTTTTCAAGAGTGTAAACAGTATCACCTGTTTGGTAGCACCAGAGGCATTAAAGTAAAAGGCAGGGCTCCGGTCTACTGTTAATCATGACATACGAGGGAGTATGCCTGTCTTAGATGTCAGTCTAGGATTTAAGATGTGTGCTAGTAGGGAAATAAACACACAAATGTCAAGGCTAAGAGTAAGGTACATTTGCCCTCACACGAAAGAACTTGTCTCTGCTTGTGTCACTAATGCAGTTAGCATTCTGTTGCAGTGATAGTGAAGCATATAATGAGTTGTAGCCATTGGACTTGTGCAATTCCCTGTCCTTTCTCTCCCTGAAAATAACACTGTAAACAGCTCTCGTAGCTTGTAGAATTTGTGATGTGCTGGTCACACACGGCTGCTCATGCTATTATTGAGCAGCAAGGCACTCCTCTCTGAAAGACAACTTGTCTCTAAGCAAAGTCTTTATTTCTGGAAAGCTTGTTGTGCAATCCCTGCAGTGACAAGGGTCGGAAACTGGGACTTCATTTGAGGCCAGTGGGGATGCATGGCACTGCAAGGAACAGAACAGTGCTGGGCAGGAGCAAAGTGCAAGCTGTTGGGACAAGCTGAACTATTTATACCACTGCCGCTTAAAAATTTCCTAGGACTTGTGTTCTAAAACACTGGAGGTACATGATTTCTGCTTTGCTCTTTCCCTGTACCAACACCACTTACTGCCTTGTTGCTTGCCAAATGTCTTCCCATTGAGCAGAATTTATTCCCTGTCTCTTGAAGCAGCAGCAGTTTCTGTCGGCAACCTAAATTTACTCTCCTGGAAGCCTTCCAGAAAAACACATATTGAATGAGGGCTGTATTCAGTGTGTGTTGGATAGCCTGTATTCCAAAGTAGCCCAATTAATTGCAGTGGAGGGAGGTACTCCTTTACATATTGTTACAACCTGACTCTGAATATTATGCTGTTTCTCCCTGCCTTTTTTCCCTGCTACCCTGGGAGGAAAAATGCAGAACCAGGAAATGTGATGGGATGGGAAAGAGGCCAAGAATTAATCCTCCTTCTACTTTGAAGACTCATGTTTCCGCCTTAACTGGGTATTTGGTTTCATTACAGAGATTCTGTTAAACATAGTGGCTACTGTTCCTGTAGTCTCTATATTTGTTATCTCCTGAAAATCCCTAACTTATATTGATGCCTTGGCACAGGGCTTGTGTTTGGTTTTCTTTGCCAGTCGTGTGTGAGAACATTTAGGTGTTCCCACTGGTTGCTGGTGAAGCCTTTACTGCTTGGATATGCCTTTGATTCACACTGAAAAATCTTACTTACTTTGTTCTGATATTTGGCATGGTTGTTTTCTGTTTGTTTGGGTTTTTTTTAATGGCAGGTAAAGTACTCCATGTGGAGCACATTGAGCTTCTGACTGAGGAGTACAAACAGCTGAAAAAAGAGATTGCTGGGAAAGACCTGGTAAAGGGAACATTGCATTTCACAGGTCAGTAGCTTTGAGGAAATTGAAGTCCATTTGGATCTGTCTGCTTGCTCTGCAGGGATGCCAGTTTTTTCAGGCTTCATTCAGTCCTTTTAGATGGAGAGTCTGTCTATGAACAGACTAGAGACACAGGAAGGAGTTCTTGATATTTCCATGAAATTACTGAAATGTCTGGATAGCACCTTTTGCTTAACAGTTGCCTCCTACAGGCTGTTGCTTTGCTAATCTCTTTCTGTTCTCTGCACTCAAGCCTATGCCTTGCGGTATGGAGGAGGCAGCAGTTCATCACCCCTGAAGTACAGAACGGATGGTGACCAATTTCTCATTCATGTTAGCCTCGGAAAGGAAGGATGTGCCCTGAGAGAGTGTCCCAGTTTCTAGTTGGGACCTTTAGTCTTCTGTATTGGTGTTTAGCCCCAGAAGAGCTGGGAAGGATTTTTGAGCCATTGTTTTCTCCTTGCTTTATTGTTTAATCTGTATACACGCTTCTGTCCTCAGCATATTGTTGGTTTTGTTGTATGTGTACTTTGTGCAGCTTTTTTTATGATATCTCACCAACTGATCCATTTCAAGACTGACCATGTTTGTTGACTTTCCTACTTGGTCCATCTATCCGCTCCTGGCCTTCATACACCCTGGTCTCTAAGCCTACAACACTGCAGTTTCTTAAACCTTTCCTACACAGAGGGCATTATTTGCTTTCCTGTTTCTCAAGTCTTTCCATTGGTGTTGCCCCAGGTAGCATCCTTGATGAAAACAAAGCAGGATTCCCAGCTTTCAGTGGAATTGCCCGACTGACTTGGCTGATTGACCTCTTTGGAGACCTCACTGTTACATCTGCTACCAGAGTAAAGCAGGAGGATAAGAATTATTCCAGAATGACTGTTCATTTTGAGACAACAAACAAGAAGTGAGTAATGGCTTTGGCAGCAGGTGAGCGAGGCTCCTGAGGTATCATCTGCAGGAGTTTTTCATTCTCTCTTCCTCTTGTGGAAACAGAATGGGTGGTTGCTGGCTTGAAAGTGTATGGGAAAAACAGACCTGAAAATCCTTCCTACGGTAATCACAGTAAAAAAAGCCACCATCAGGCAATGTCTGCTGAAGGGCCTAAGGAGGTCTAAAAGCTCTCTTCTGATGTTAGAATGTAGGAATGAGCCCATAATGCATTTTACCATGACCAAGACCAAAAGATTTCTCTTGCACTCTGAAAAAATTTCAGAGGCTGGATGGTTTTTGTTTAACATCAGATATTCTAGACATATATTGAAAGCTAACCTTTCTTTAAAGGTTGAAAATATATGACTGTTTGGAAAGGTAATGCACTAGTTATAATACTTAGCTTATGACACTAATATTACTACATATTAGCTCATGCTAATATGTAATAATAGCTGGAGGTTAAGAGAAAATTACACATTTTGAGCAGATGTATAATAAACTACTGAAAGGCCAACATTCAATGTTTGCTCTTGACTAATGCCTAATCTGCAGTCTTGAAGTTTCCTCAATTTTCCCAGAGCAGGACAGCAGTCTGTTTCCAATTTCTTGTCTTTCTGATTTAGTTGCTTGAGTGTTTCAGGCCAAGTGAGAATCCAGGAGCAGGGTTTACTTGTAATTTTTTCCAGTCACGGCAGTATGACTTTCTTGCAGAAAAGTCTTTTGGTGATGTGTTTTATAATAATGAGTTTGATCTCCCTTTATAATAACCTTGCTATCAAACAGTAGATTTTTAATGCCCCCAAATGGCCTGTATTTAGTGGATATGAATTATAATATTTTTAATTATTATATGACCTTGAAGTCAGTCATATATTTTTCATGCTGTTGATTCAGTTATCAATTTGGTTCAAGACCTGATGATGTATTTTGCTGGAAACCCTCCAGTTTAGTAATTCTGGGCCATCCACATGGAAGTTGTCCTTTCATATAGGCTGAAGTTACTTATGATAACAGTTTACTGCATGCTATAGATACAACTGGAGAATTATCTGACTTGGTACGGAGAAGTTAACCAAGCTCTGTATGTTTTCTGGGAGGTAGGAATGGTGATGGAACAATTTGTTCCTTTCCATTCACTCCTGTTTTCCTGTTTTTCCATGTAGCATACTCTGCCTTTGAGACAAATGACCCTCTCATAGGCATATGACAAGGTGCAGATGAGAAAGCTAGGGAGAACAGGGGAAAATAAGACCCTCATGGGAAAATATTCTGACCTATCTTCATTTGTAATAAATTACCCTTTTTTCTTGCAGTTATACTGCTGGAACATTTTTTTAAAAAAACAACAACAAAAGAAGAAAAAAACCATCAAGCATGAATGCTTATTTTAAGAATTTTAGATAAATGTTTAGTTAAAATGTAATAACCTGAGGGACTTGCTGTATGGGGAGTGGATAATCAGGGCTCACTTGAACTGTTAGTTACATCACGGATCTAGTTAAACAGTTTATCAACCAGTCCTACAAAGTCCACTTCAGTTATCACGGGATTAGCATCTTATCTTAGCAGTCTTTCTCTCTCTTTAAATAAAGCATCATTCCCAGTCCTTTTAAAATGCAGTGATGAGAGGGCAGAGCTCTGTATACTAGCTCTGTTTACCCTCTCATCAATTTGCTGGTAACAGTAGTAGCTGCAGAGATCTGTATAAACTGAGATTTTGAACTAGCTCCAGCAGGTGGAACCAGTGGGTGGCTTAAACATTTCTCTGGCTGTCCTGTCTCCTAGGCAGTTCTTTGCTGCTATATTTGATATTTGCCAGATACAGAACTGTTTCTGGATTTCTGATTTTTGTCCTGCTCTACACTTTTAATAGGTACCTGTTTTTCTTAGCCCACTGTTTGCTGTTTGTATGGGTCAGTGTTATATCACCATGGGCTTTTTAATGACCTCAGGGACAGTCAGCTTTATGTCTCTGGGATAATTTACACTGGCTGGAAAGTTACATAGTGTTCCTGTATTCTGTTTGGTGGTGGGGCCATGTTTCCTGGTGACCTTCCCTCATTGACGTCAGTGGAGTTACAGCAGTAGAGAATTTGGCCCACTCTCTGCCAAATGAAGTTATGGCCCAGTAGTGGTGGTGATGTTACTGCTCTTATTTGCCCACCCTTTATTGTTCTGAAGGACAGGAAAGGTCTGCACTTTTCCTGAGAGGTATCCCATCCTTTTTTTGAAAGACATGAATACACCGAACTTGATAGATCAGGTTAATTCAGTCTTTTTTCTACCTTGGAAAATACAGCAGGTGCAAAATGCAGGAGCCTGTGTTCTGCTTGTTAAGCAGGGATTTGTGTAAAGGCCAGCCTGTCTCTGCTGCACAGCCCACGCTGGCTGCTCGTCTGTCTCTGGATGGATTTTGGAGGTGTGTTAACGCCTGATGCCCAGCTATCCAAGAGATGACCTCTGCTTCTGTTGTGTTTCCGAGACTGTTGAGCTGAAAGCCTCTCTGAGAATTGAGCCAAACCCCTACTGACACTAGAACTGGTTTGGGACTGCATAAGTTCCTGTCTCAGGATCATAGATCATGGGTTCAATAAATGTCAAAAATCAGTTTTCAATGTGAGCTGGAGAGAGAATGATTAGGGCAACATCCCTTGTGATGTTAAGTAGAGGTAGGGTCTAGTTGTCTAATTCCCATCCAAGGTAAGGCATCACCTTTTTAATTGCATGGTAAATAAAAATATTGGCTTTTTCAGAGTGTATAAAGGAAGATGTTTAAAAGAATCTGAAGAAGTTTTGTGAACACATATTCTGACAATAAATATCTGAAACAGTGTTTTTATTGAGATCTAAGCTTATAGAGTCTAATAAAATAGCTTCAAATTGAGCATCCTGCAGAAGCTGCTGTATAAAATACTAACCTAAGTGGTCCCAGAATTCTTTCAAGCATGAAACCATTCTTCATTCTTCTGCAAGTAGAAAGGGCATTCTCTTTATTTTGGTTTATTGAGCCAATATAGTCCAACTAGGCCCACTCATTTCTTAAGGAAACAAATGATTTGAGGGAATTGGAAAAGCAGAGGGTCTTTCCTAATCTCTGAATAAAGTGTACCTAGAAGAGCTCTACCAGTCTGAAATCTGGAAAGACAGAATGACAACAGAAAGTCAGGAGAATTTCTTCACTGGAGATAGCTTTTACTTTGTAGAAAGTCAGTGTCAAAGTTTGTTAATGTTTGATTAAACTTTGGTTTTCTTCTTTAACTATCCAACTTATTTAAAGTGACTTTATTCAGCTACCAAAAATGCTGGATTTACACCTTCTAAGTAGCGCTACTAATGCTTCAAACTAACGTAACTATAACCAAAGTCACACAATAGTATGATACAAATCTTTAATGAAAAAGAATAAATTATTTACTGAAAAGCCAGCAGCCCTTCACAATTTTCTGGTATAAAATGCAAATTTGTTTCTTAAGCTACAAAACTGTTGAAATAATGTGCAGACTTGTAGCTTACATATATCTTTGCAGCAAGAAAGGGACTAATTTTAGCGTAGAAGTTGTTGTTAATTAAAAATTAATATGTTTTTGTTACCAGTCAAGTAGAATTACCCTTTCTTTGGGAAAATAACTGAAATTGCAGAAGACAAATCTATTAGTAAACCCAACATTTTCCTGCTCACTGATCTAAATCAGTCATTTTAATCACTTTGATTATATTCTACCCACTCTGCTTGATTGTGCTTCTAGTTCAGTGGCTTCCCCAAGCTAGAGCAGAAGTCAGCATACACTTGAGCCTGATCATTGGTGTGCATCTGCTCTACATCACCCCAGGGAGGTGATCCTGCATTGACACTGCCTGTTTGGAATCATATCATGGACTCCCCAGTATTTCATGGTGGAGATGTTTGCCTGTGCCTGCGCAGTGGTTTCTTCATACCTGCATACCTGAGATAAAGCAGCTTTGAATAACAGTGGCATGAACCTGAACCCTCTGTGGCTGTTTGCTATTATAAGAACACAAAACCAGCTCTGTCAAGAGTAAAACCCAGCTTGCCCAGTGGTCCATCAGTGTCAAAGATCAACAGCCAGCACCTGGGGGAAGGAGGATGAGAGCACAAAAAATACTGCGTGAAGTAGCCCTTGAGTACCCTTCTGGCCAGCAATGACCTGTTGCCTTGAGACTTCCCAAAAGGCATGTTCTTTGTGTACTTATTGATCCTCTGAGGGATTTTTTCAGTGCATTCTTGCAGACTGTGATTTGGCTCCTTTCTTCTTCTCCAGTTCTTTTATTATGTTTAATCAAATTCATCTCACCATACTTAATTTGTAGGGGGATGGGGGGGGTGGTGAGGCAATGCAGGTGAGGAAAGAATAATTGATACGATGATGTGAATATAGAAATTGGATCCTAAAGCATAAAAGATGAGAGGTGCAGAATCATTAAGCTGAGTGCTCTCCAGAATATGCTCAGGGTAAACTAACAAGGACTTTCTTTCTGGATATAATGATATTGAAGATTTAATGGGCAATACTTGGAGGCAGAATTTATTATTCCATGTTATTGATGCCCTCGTAATTTGTGAGTGGCAGACTAAAGTGGGCCATGAAGAACTGTGAAAGGGTCATCAATAACCAAGTAAGAAAAATGATGTGCATCCTCTAAACACAGGCAGCAGTGAGTGCTGATGAATGACCTGCAGTAAGGTAATGGCATGGTTCATGCAGCTGACAAAAGAGCAGGAAGGGAAGATCATGGCTGTGGTTGGCATTGAGGACCATTACTCAAAGTCTCAAAGCAACCATTTGCGGGGTTGGACCAGTGAGTCTGTTAAGACCCCTGAAGCAATGCAGCGTGTACCATGGCTCCCCTTTTCACAGCCAAACTGAGAAGTTGGGGAGAAGAGTGTGAGGATGTGTTAACTATGCCAGTCAATACCTGGTACCACCAATGCTTGGTCTGGAGACTGTTGCTATCACACACAGGTAAAAAAAAAAGCTGGAGAGAGCTTAGCTAGCATGCTGGAAGTCATGGCATGAATCAGGCAGAGGTAAGACTACTACCTGGTGTTCAACTCTGTAACCACAAAGGATGTTGATGAGAACATGTTGTCTGAATAGGCAATGACTGAAATTTAAACAGTGCATCTTTCGGGGCATTTTTGATAAATGCTGAGGAAAAAAGCATGAACCAAAACTCTTGATGCAATTTCTTCATAAATGCTCCTCTTTTTCTGTGCTTCTCCACACTAGACCTCTGACGTGGATTGAAGAAAGGGGACCAGGGATGAGACGTGAAAAGAAAATCAACTTCTGTTTCACAACTGGTTGCCTGGACGACTTCCCCCAAGCCCCAAGGTCTACTGTGGGCCTTTTCATGCAGGATCAGGACCTCTTTGCCAAAAAACTGCTGGGCCAGGTATCCAAAGAGGAACTGGCTGCTGAGAAATGGCGAATTTTGAGGTGTCTTGACCTTGCTGAAGTGATCCAACAGCACTGTGAACAGCCAGAGAAAATCTGTTCCTGAGACTGCTCTTAAAAACATGTAAAACGGGAAAGTTGTAGGCCTAGAGCTCACTGTTGCTATCAAACAGTTGCTATTTCTGTTTTGTTTCCTTCTTTTTGACTAGCTGTGATTCCTCTCCAGCTTACCTGGAGAGCCTGGACTATACCCTGTGCCTTCTGGTTTGTGCCAGATCAAAGCAACTTTACCCTGCTCTGATGCATTGCTGTACTTTCAGGCAGATAGGAGCATAGTAGCAGCAAGTTTTCTTCTGTTTTAATTGGAAATGTCCTGAAAGCAGATCCTGAAGGATTGCAAATACTAGATATGATTTCCATCCTGAGTTCTACCCCCTTCACCCCCCTGTAGATATGCCTGAAAAGGAGATGTGTCATTTAATAGTATTCATGTAATATTATCTAGAAAGAAGTATTAACTAGAATGTAGTTCTAGGTGAGTTTTCCCCCAGTAGTTGATCTGCAGAATTTGTACCACCACAGTCCTGACCTCTTCTTCTTCCAAATATCCTGAATTGTTCTGAATTTTGCTGAAATTATTTGTTGTGCTGGTTTGGGGTTTTGTTGGTGTTGTTTCAGTTGTGGGATTGTTTTTCCACATTGGAAATAATTTTCAAAGAATCATAGAATAACCAGGTTGGAAGACACTCACCGGATCATCAAGTCCAACTGTTCCTATCAAACACTAAACCATGTCCCTCCGGACATCATCCACTCGTCCCTTAAACACCTCCAGGGAAGGTGAATCAACCACCTCCCTGGGCTGCCTGTTCCACTGCCCAATGACCCTTCCTGTGAAAAATTCTTTACTAATGTCCAACCTAAATCTCCCTTGGTGGAGCTTTAGGACATTCCCTCTTGTCCTGTCCCCTGTCACTTGGGAGAAGAGGCAAACTCCCTCCTCTCTACAACCTCCCCTCAGGTAGTTATAGACAGCAGTGAGGTCTCCTCTCAGCCTCCTCTTCTCTAGGATAAACAACCCCAGCTCTCTCAGCCGTTCCTCATAAGCCTGTTCTCCAGCCCCTTCACCAGCTTTGTTGTTCTTCTCTGGACTCACTCCAGAGCCTCAACATCCCTCTTGTGATGAGAGGCCCAGAACTGAACACAGGATTCAAGGAGCGGCCTCACCAGTGCCGAGTACAGAGGGAGAATGACCTCCCTGGACCTGCTGGTCACACCATTTCTGATACAAACCAGGATGCCATTGGCCTTCTTGGCTACCTGGGCACACTGCTGGCTCATGTTCAGTCATCTGTCAACCAACACCTCCAGGTCCCTCTCCTCCGGGCAGCTTTCTAGACAGACTTCTCCTAGTCCTTAGCACTGCATAGGGTTGTTGTGCCCTGAGTGCAGGACCTGACATTTGGCCTTGTTAAACCTCATCCCATTGGACTCAGCCCAGCGGTCCAGCCTGTTCAGATCCCTTTGCAGAGCCTCCCTCCCCTCCAGCAGATCCACACTTCCACCCAGCTTAGTGTCCTTCCAATCCAATCTATATTGGTATCAAACCAGAATAGAAGAAATACCTTGTCTCTTGATAGATGACATTTTGAGTTTGCTCAGTTTCTCTGGTGACATGTGCCAACACAGAAATCCCTTTCTAGTAGAGATTAGAACTGTACATTAGATTAAGGCATCACCTGTCTACTTTCTAATGAATCTAAATATTTTTCTTTTTTTGTACTGGCAATAGCAGATTATTGTCCTTCATTTGTGTTCTGTATCTGTTTCAGCACATGAATAGATCAGTGCTAAAAATAAAACACATTCTGCCTTTAAGAAAAAAAAAAAACTAATGCACTCCCAGAAACAGCAAAATTGATTAGAAATAGTGATGAAATTAGAATAGAACTGTAGAAAATGGAGTAATTTGCAAGTATACCCATACGGTGATGGTGTGCAACACCTGCAGGGATGAGTCTTCACCATTTTATGGTACTCCCAGGATCATGTATGAAGACATTATCCCTTCCCTAAAGAAAAATTTTAGTTTTAGGAGAAACCTAAACAGTGCACAAAAATATTAACAATTTTTCTGTATGCCTTTTGCTTTCTGATTACAGCATCTGTCAGTATTATGTTAATACAGCAGCAAACTTCCATCTGTGCAGTTGTTCTTTCAAACACAGAACCATCATTTCTTTTCCATGCCATCACTTGGGCAATTTTTTTAATAAGGGAACATATATATTGTGAATGTATACATAACTACAGCCAGTCAGTATTGGGGGGGAAAAGATCTTATTTTGGGTAAGTCATGTTCTTTCAGAAGTTGGATACAGGTCAGTTATTTGGAAACAGGGAAGGAAACACTCTGTATTTTTTCCCAAATCGTTCGGATTGTAGGAGAAACTGGAGCTTGATATGAGAATGAATTCTGCATGTGAAATTTGTTTAAATTTACTTTATCTATTAAAACCAGTGAAAACTCTCCTATTGACTTCAATTAATTGAAATCCATGTCAATCAGCAGCAGATTTGTGCAGGCAGATCATGCCCTTGTCCACCCAAGTGGACACCTTACTGAGCATTCACAGGGACATAGAACATCTTTACCATTGCCTGTGCAGGTCTGAATGCTGTATGAGGGGGAAAAGTGGGGTTTTGGCAAAATGCAAGAGATCCTTCTGGGACTGGAATGAAATTAGAATCTGCTGTGATATCTATCTGCTACATATGACAGGCCATGAGAGGTCTTGTTTCTTGACAAACTCGTGTGGGTATGGGTGAATACCACTTGTTTACACTCTAATTCACAATGGGTAGCTGGGGAGGGAGGGCAAAGGGAAGGGAGATTCATGCTTTCCATCTATAAGGATCAAAATTAGCTACCATTGTCTCCCTGGGGGCACTCGGCAGTTGCTGGTGAGAGCAATATTCCTCTAGAAACAGGCAATAAATTCAGAGAAGCTCTGTAGAGCAGCAATATAACATTGCACACTGAATTATCCTCTGGACAAACGTGTTTCTGTTGAGAGTGCCTGGGGAAATTAGCTGGTTAATTTGCGCTAGGAAAGGCAGATACCTAGACTGGATATCTTGTACTGTCCTCCATCCCCTTCCCATTCCTCCCAGCTAATCTGCTGCCTACTGCTCTGTGCCCTCTCCTGGAAGCCTACAGTATTCACATGGCTTTTCCTTCATCCCTGTGAGTTTGTTGAGGTACCACTATGGTTTTTATTCGAGGGCTACTGGATGCCAAGCTTCAAACATACCTATTGTTTAACCATCTGTCGAGCTCAACAATAAAGCGTTGGAGTTTTAATCATTCTGTTTGGTTCATGTTGTTATCAGTTTCCATTACCTGTGCAGAAAGTGGCTCTGTCTCAATGGGTTCTTTTCCCCTTTTTCACTCCTTGAACCCTGTGAAATCCTGCCAGTGCCTACAGCCTGTGATCCTATCCTAAAGCCCTCAGCTGTCTCCCTCTCTTGTTTCGAAGTTTTTGAATACAAGTATGGTGGTGTTTATTACTTTATCTCAATTCATGAGCTCTCCCACAAAAGTCCTGCCCTTCCAGTCCTGTCTGACTACTTCCTGGGAGTCTAAATGTTGGCTGTATGCTTCCAGTTCCCCACTGAACAACTGGTACTTAACAACCTTTTAAATCTGCTAAATAGAATCTGGAGCAGGTATTGAAATGGGTTTTCTTGTGCTTTTAATAAACCACTTCATCGTAGCAGAAATACTATCAGAAGAGTTTGTCAGATAGTATTTGGCATAGTCTTGACCCAACCAGAGATGCAGAAATATGAAAAGGTAAGTGTAAGGTGACACATAGGTAGGTTGGTCTATTACATTCTTTGAAGACAGCTGCCTTTCAACCCTTTCTGTTGGAATTCACCCTGCTCCTGTGGGACACTTTAGAAAGTCCATTGCAGTATGTTATATTAACTCTTGCTAATGCTATGGAGTTGCTACACTAAGTGCTGCAATGCAGAATGCTTCTACATGAAGGAAGGATGCTCAGTTTGCTAACACTGGCTGAAGGTTGTCTCTGGCAAATGACTAGCACGGAGTCACTAACTGCAACGCACCAGCTGAAACTTGGGAGAGGTGTGTGTTGGTTTTGGCCGGGGTTGAGTTAACTTCTTGTAACAGCCAGTATGGGGCTGTGTTTTGGATTTGTGCTGGAATCAGTGTTGAATAGGTTGTAAAGACTGAGCTGTGCACATATTTTCAGCTGTCACTCGAGGTATTTGATGCCTTCAGGCTGACAGAATGGTCTGGGGCCTTGTGTGCCTTCACAATTTGCTGATGAGTGACCCACAAAAGGTGATCTTGGCTAGACATCTGGATCCATAATGGTGTCTTCAGTCAGACTTGCAGAACCATGTGCTGTTGTGCTTCATGCAGTAGCATTTATTGCTCCCTAAGGTGTGTAGTGTACTCTGAGCAATACCCATAGAACATGACACCAGGAAGCCAAGGATCTCCAGTAAAACTAATTCCAAACTTCTAATAAAGACAGCAAGATGCTTGGTTAGCTTTAAGTGCTGCAACCTGTTATCTGTAGAAGCTGAATTAAATGAGGTTACAGGACTCTCAAAGACCTTTTAGTATTTTTGTTTGAAGAAGGGATGTAGCACAGTTATTGCAAACTTCAGCCTTAGCCCAGAAGAACCAAGCCTCACAATGGGAAGATGGGACATGTCCATGCAGTACAATATGGAGATGCATGAAACACTGGAGTCAGGTCTGGCTGAGCTCCCTCCAGTACCACAAGGACCAGCTTGCAGTGTAATTTAATGTGCCCTACTTCTCAGCAGAGCTAGCTGGCCTGCATGGAGCATTGGGCTAACTCATTAGGCCATGTCAACATACCCACAGCTCTGCCCTAGGTGCCTGTTCAGCACCTGGCCTGGCAGCATTGGTAAAATCTTTCTCCTGTTTACACTTGTCTTTTGCACAGCAAAAGGACCCAAACACAGCTTCCAACTTGCAGTTTCTGCTTACTTAATAACTTGACCTTGACAGACAGCTTTTTTTTCCACTTAAACTGAACATAAGGCTGCAGAGGTACAGGCTACTGCACGGTGATGCCCACACACAAGTGGGAATCATCCTGGTGTTACAGCTAGAAGAGCTTTAACCTTAGTGCTTGTCTTCCACATCTTGGCAATAAACACACCTTAAAGGAACTCAGCTGCATGCAAACAAATAAAGAGGAAAGTTCAAAACAATAATTTAAGGTCCAGAGAAGGGCTATGAAGATGATCAGAGGGCTGAAGCACCTCTGCTGTGCAGACAGGCTGAGAGAATTTGAGTTGTTCAGCCTGGAGAGTAGAAGGCTCCATGAAGACCCTATAGCAGCAAGAAAGCTGAGGAGGGACTTTTTACTGGGGCATGTAGTGATAAGACAAGAGGAAATGGCTTTAAACTGGAAGGGGGAAGATTTAGATTAGATATTAGGAAGAAATCTTTCACGATGAGTGTGGTGAATCACTGGAACAGGTTGCCCAGGGAAGCAGTGACTGCCCCATTCCTGGAGGTGTTCAAGGCCAGGCTGGATGGGGCCTTGAGCAGCCTGATCTGGTGGGAGGTGTCCCTGCCTATGGCAGTAGGGTTGGAACTGGATGACCTTTAAGTTCCTTCATAGAATCATAGAACAACCAGGTTGGAAGGGACCCATCGGATCTTCTAGTCCAACCATTCCTATCAAACACTAACCCATGTCCCTCAGCACCTCAAACACCTTGCCAACCCAAACTATTCTATGATATGTATTCTAGCTCTTGCAACAAAGAATGCATCCTAGTCTAATAAAAATCACTTATTTAGTCCAGGTTGCTGCTTTAAAAAACTCCTCTAAACCTTCATACTCAGGGCCTCCTGCATCACATTTAGTGTGAGTTGAATTTCTGGTTTTACTACTGCTATTAATCATAGAATCACAGAATCATATAATCACCACGTTGGAAGAGACCCACCGAATCATTGAGTCCAACCATTCCTATCAAACACTAAACCATGCCCCTCAGGAACTTGTCCACCCATGCCATAACACCTCCAGGGAAGGTGACTCAGCCACCTCCCTGGACAGCCTGTTCCAATGCCCAATGACCCTTTCTGTGAAAAACTTTATCCTAATGTCTAGCCAAAATCTCCCCTGGTGGAGCTTAAGGCCATTCCCTCTCATCCTGTCCCCTGTCACAAGCTGCCTACAAATGTTCCTATCTACCACACCTGCCTGATCTCCAGTGAGTCATCCCTTTTCTCTGATGAAGGTTAACTTACAAAGAACATTTCTCTAAAACAGCTAGATTGCTTTGATGTAGTGAATAACTAATTAACTGAATTAGGGCTTTCTGATGTTTTTGTGCATGGGTGTTAGTCAAGTAACAGACAAAAATAAATTTAAAATGCTAGGTTAAATATTAGCAGAAAGTAAAGAAAGCAGCTCTATAGAGCAGTATTAATAATAATCACAGTATCACAGAATCATGGAATAGTTTGGGTAGAAAGAGACCCTGAAAGGTCATCTAGTCCAAACACCCAGCAGTAAGCAGGGACATCTTCAACTTGACCACATTGCTTAGAGCTCTGTCCAGTCTGCCCTTGAATGTTTTTGGGGATGAGTCTTCTACCACTTCTCTGAGCAACCTTTTCCCTTATTATAAAAAAATTCTTCCTTCTATCTAGTCTAAATCTACCCTCCTTTAGTTTAAAACCATGACCCATTGTCTTATTGCAACAGTGCCTGCTGAAATCTTTCTCCCTATCTTTCTTACAGCCCCCCTTTAAGTTCTGAAAGACTGCTATAAGGTCTCCCTGGAGCCTTCTCTCCTCCAGGCTGAACAACCCCAACTATCTCAACCTCTCCTCATAGGAGAGCAGTTACACTCCTCTGATTATCTTTTTGGCCCCCATCTGGACCCACTCCAACAGGTTTGTGTCTTACTTATGTTGAGGGCTCCAGAGCTGGACACAGTGCTCCAGGTGGGGGTCTCACCAGAGTAGAGCAGAGGGGGAGAATCACCTCCCTCTACCTGATGGCCACACTTCTTTTTATATAGCCCAGGATACGGCTGTCCTTCTAGGCTGCAGGCACACATTGCTAGCTTATATCCAGCTTTTCATCCAGCAGCACCACCGAGTCCTCCATAGGGATGTTCTCAATTTCTTCATCCTGCAGCCTGTATTGATACCAGGAAATGCTCCAACCCAGGTGCAGGACCTCACACTTGGCCTTGTTGAACATCGCAAAGTTTACACTGGTCCACTTCTTGAGCTTGTCCAGGTCCCTCAGGATGGCATCCTTTCCCACAAACGTGTCCACATCTCTCAGTTTTGTTGTCATCTGCAAACTTGCTGAGGGTGCACTCGATCCCACTGTCTATGTCATTGATGCAGATACTAAACTGAACTGGTCCCAGTTCAGACCTTTGAGAGTCACTGCTCATCAGTGATCTCCACTGGTATACTGAGCCATTGACCACTGCTTTCTAGATGTGACAATCCAACCAATTCCTCACCCACTGAACAGTCCACCCATCAAATCCATTGCACTCTGAGTTAAGGGGGAACCATGTCAAAGGCCTTACAGCAGTCCAGACAGACAATATCCATAGCTCTTTCCTTGTCCACTGATATAGTCACTCCCTTATAGAATGGCACTAGTTTGGTCAGGCTTGCTGAATCCATGCTGGCTGTCTTGAATCACTTCCCTGTCCTCTGTATGCTTTAGCATGGCTTCTGGGAGGATCTGTTCCATGATATTCCCTGGCAGGGAAGCTCAGGTGAGGCTGACAGGTAAGTAGTTCCCAGGGTCCTCTTTTCTACCCTTTTTAAAAATAGATGCAATGATTCCCTTTTTCCAGTCAACAGGGACTTCACCTGACTGTCTTGGCTTTTCAAGCATCACGGACAGTGGTTTAGCAACTCCATGCTCTTGGTACCCTGGGATGCATCTTGTCAGGTTCCATAGACTTACGTATACTCAGGTGCCTCAGGTGGTCATAAACCTGATCTTCTCTTACAGTGGGAGAGACTTTGCTCCCACAGTCCCTGCCTTGCGGTCCATCCACTCAAGAGTTGTGGGAAAAGAGGTTGCCAGTGAAGACTGAGGCAAAAATGTTGTTGAGTATCTCAGCCTTCTCCTTGTCTGTTGTAATAGGTTTGCCAGTCGTCTTCATCATGGTGGGGTGACCTTCCTTTTCTGTCTGACATCCCTGTGGAAGCCCTTTTTATTATTCTTTGTGTTCTTTGCCAAGTTCGGCTCCAGCCGTGTCTTGGCCTTCCTGAACCCCTGCTGGATAGTGTCCCTATACTCTTCCCGGGATACCTGCCTCTGCTTCCACTGCCCATGCATTTCCTTCTTGCCCTCTAGTCTGACCAGCATGTCTCAACTCAGCCTTGCTGATCTCCTGACGCCCTTTCCTGATTTCTTAAACCTGGTGATTGAGAGCTCTTGTGCTTTATGTAAAGGAGGTTTTATGGAATGGGGGTTTTCAGTTTCCCAGCACCTCCTATGAACTGACTCCCTGAAGAGCTACAAGTTTGCTTTCCTAAAATTCAGGATCATGGTTTTACTTTCTGCCTGACCCATATCCCTCATGAACAACAACAATAATAATGATGATGATGATAAGAGTAATGTACCTTTACGAATAACCTGTCACTTGCGATTTCTAAAATGATCCAGAAACAAATAGAAACATGGGGAAAGTTCTGTACTTGTTGGAAGCAGTGGGTGAGCTATGAGGTCTTCTTTTTCTCTTATGCAATTCATATATATTCTGTAATTCAAATATAGCTCTAATTCAAATAGTCTCTTCCCATTATAAGGAAAACAGTGCACTGGCAGCATTTGGGTTTTGTATTTGATGTATTGGATGCAAGGATTTATAGATGGTGTCCTAGGCTGAAAAGGAAGCATTTTTCTTGTTCTGCATGGTTCTTAAGGAGCTGTTTATATCTGTGTCTATCTCTTTCTCTCTCTGACCTCTGCTCCTCTATTTTTTTTCAAAAATATGCAATTCCCTTGTAAGTTGACATCTCTCCTTTATTCTGGTCCTTACTATTAGCAGCACTTATAGATATCATGGCTTTGCAAAGCCTTGGTAGGACTTTAAAGGAATCAGGACACCTTTTCTCAGTTTCCTCTGATGTGAGATTTGATTTTAAGAATTCCATTGACAGTAGATTTATTAATGAGTTCAACAGCTTTAAGACTTTTCTTTCTAGTACTGATGCAAAATACAAATCTATTATAGAAAAGGATTCAATGGTGATGTTTTCCTATCATTGACTGCACATGCAGTTTAATATAAAATTTTTGCATATGGGGACTGTTTAAATTCCTAGTCTTGTTCACATAGACAGTGTTCGTATTTAGACTTTTTCTATTGCTATGCTGAAGTCTATTTGTGCACAGATTTCACATGTTATGGAAATTTCTTTAAGACCTGTTACAGGTGGGAAGTTACAAATGCCTTATTGCCTTGTTCATCTTATGGTAAGAAAGATAAAGATAACCTATGGTAAAGATACCTTGTGGTAAAGTCAATGAAACCAAAACTGCCTATGTCACTGTTTCTACCCTGTACATCCTGATCTTGTTTGCTAGTCTGGCTGCAGTGAACTCAGGCAGAACGGGTTTATATATCATTTTTCATATGCATCTTGCCTCTTGCTGGGCATGCTTCTTGCTTTGCACAGTGCAATCCACCTCTGCTGCACACCTGCTGTATTCATACATTTTCTTCTTTTGTCATGCTATGGCCTGCTGCTGTACCTTCCCCTCCATGTGCTCTTGAGGCTGTTGCTCATACCTGCTTTTTTACAGATACCTGTTTCATTATATGACAGCAAAGGTCATAACTGCACAGCAGAGCACTCCTATGTGCTGTAATATCTTAAGTTATTCTGTGTTAAATTATCAGCCATTGGACCTTTATCCAGTTTGGGCTTTGAGCTTAGTTTCCCTAGGACCTCATCTTTCAGCCTGTCATTCCAGCCTGTAAAGGTAGAGTCGCTTTATTGTCAGCTGTAGCCAGGTTACTCACGCATGAATCATTCTGGAATATCCTTAATTTCACTCATCAGAGAAGGTCTTTGCTCAAAGGTGTTTTTCACTGAATCATAGAATCATAGAACAACCAGGTTGGAAGGGACCCATCGGGTCTTCTAGTCCAACCATTCCTATCTAACACTAAACCAAGTCCCTCAAGACCTCATCCACCCGTGCCTTAAACACTTCCAGGGAAGGGGAATCAACCACCTCCCTGGGCAGCCTATTCCAATGCCCAATGACCCTCTGTGTGAAAAACTTCCTCCTAATCTCCAGCTTAAATCTCCCCTGGTGTAGCTTGAGGCCATTCCCTCTTGTCCTGTCCCCTGTCACTTGGGAGAAGAGCCCAGCTCCCTCCTTTCAGGTACTTGTAGAGAGCAATGAGGTCTCCTCTCGGCATATAACAAGGTTTGGCATTGCTCAAGCAGTGTGCTTAGTTTGGTTTTTTTTTAAATTCTACTTCAGTGAACTTGTCGCTGGTGATGTGGGGCTCTGCAGATATGCCTACTTTTACCCTGTTGCATAACATTAAGTGGGCTACATCTGCTGACAGCCCTGAGATGATTAGGTCTGTTAAGTGCCTCTACACTGTCTGTTTCTCTGCAGATATTCCAGTTTGAAAATCGATGGCAGACATATTTTTTCCAATGCTTCGCATGAAAAGCCCTCTTTTAGTGTCATCAAATGTCACAGATTTTACAGGGAAGAATGGAAAATCAAAAAGCTTTCCTTATTTTTGTTGTTTGCAAGCCCCCTCATGGGTATTATGCTCTCAGAAATTCAGCTCTATACACAGCAGAGCTTAGCTGTAGTGTTTTAGGGTGTAATTTGACATGTATTTTTTCACGCAGGATCACCAAGTGCTTGTCCCTGCCCAGCTGCCTCTCTGCAAACTGTGGCGACTCTGTCTTTTGCCCCTCCTGCCCTGCCTGTTGAGGTTCCTCTATATATGCTGCACTGCTGTCATTGCTGCAACCTCTTTCTGGTGTCTCAAAGTTCATCCCTGAGGTGTTTAATGGGGGGACTGCTACAGGACTGAGGAGATGAGGGGAGGAACAGGCAGCAGTTAGTTGGATAGTCTAGCATGGAGAGAGGAGGGAAGAGGCTTAGCTGTCACACTCAGTCAGCACTTTACCAACATTCCCAAGTTGAAGAAAGAGAGAGAAAGAGGAATTTTTTTTGGTGGAAAATAACTCAGAAAACACAGACAACTTTTATTCCTGGTGCTTGTGTATGAAAGGCACAGAATGTCTCCAATTTTCCTGTTGAGAAGACTTCCAAGAACTCAGTACCCAGTACGTACATTACTCTGTTGCTAATGCCTGTATTTCTCTTATGTAAAATTCCCATGGGTAAAAAGTCCCTGTAATTTGCCTGCTCTGCATTGACAGATTCTCTCCATGCAGAGATAGTCCCTCTGTTGTGCTGAGAAAGAGCCCATGACAGGAAGTTTTTTTAACAGAAGAGAAAAAAAGGACTGAAAAAGCTCATGAACCCAAGTTTCTCTTGCAGGCAAGCCTACCTTCCTTTGTTGGTAGCTCATCTTCTCTCAGGAGTTGTTGTCAGGTATTGGGAGGCTCCTTGTGCAGTTCAAAGGGGACAAGGTCTTGCATAGCAGTTGTATCATAGGTCCTTCTGTAATAGACATCTATCTACTACATGGTGAGCTGACACTGAGCTTTGCTAAAGTCACCTCTGAAGGAAGAAGTAGTGCTTTGACCAGGTAGGCAAGTTTGGATGACTGTGCTGCTCTGACAGCCAAGCCCTACACTTGAACAACACCTTTGGGTAAACATCTGTTTTTTGCAAGTAAAATTTAGATTAGGGGTTGATATGAAGCACAACAAATACTACAAACAATGAATGTAAGCCTGACTGTTCTCTTATTCCACTGTGTTGAGACCTCTCTTCTCTCTTTATGTGCATTTTTATACAGATTCAAGTTGTCAGCCCTACTACAAAACCTTGACCTGTTATTCTGGTGGAGGAGTGTTTATTACAACAGAGATACATGGGAACATGACAAAAGAGGGAAAACTAAATAATTCCAACAAAAAAAAAAAAAAAAAAAAAGAGGAAGGGAAATTTTTATCTTTCCTTTTAGTCACCTCAGCAAAATACTCTACAAGGTTGATGTATCCTCTGCACATGTAGCAATACCTTATAATAAGATGTCACTGACAATGCTTTGGTCAGTGAGTATGTTACGGATTGTTTACTAGGCAGAAAACTGCAGTCAGGTAGTTATTACTGGCAGTGTAACATCCTCCTATCAATGCAGCTCAGATCTTTTGGAAATTCAGGACACAGACTAAGATATGTAAACAAGTCATACTACACCACGAACATACCCCAGTGATTCCTAATGTATCAAATAATCACAGTTTAATCTGCTTGTCTGCTTTTAGACATTCACATCAAGGAACAGATTTGTTTTAAATGAAGTCTTACAGCTATTTTCTTAGAATCTTAGAATCATAGAATCATAGAACAACCAGGTTGGAAGGGACCCATTGGATCTTCTAGTCCAACCATTCCTATCTAACACTAAACCAAGTCCCTCAAGACCTCATCCACCTGTGCCTTAAACACCTCCAGGGAAGGTGACTCAACCACCTCCCTGGGCAGCCTGTTCCAATGCCCAATGACCCTTTCTGTGAAGAACTTCCTCCTAATCTCTAGCCTAAGTCTCCCCTGGCGGAGCTTGAGGCCATTCCCTCTTGTCCTGTCCCCTGTCACTTGGGAGAAGAGCCCAGCATCCTCCTCTCTACAACCCCCTTTCAGGTAGTTGTAGAGAGTAATGAGGTCTCCTCTCAGCCTCCTCTTCTCCAGGCTAAACAACCCCAGCTCTCTCAGCCGCTCCTCATAGGGCCTGTTCTCGAGTCCCTTCACCAGCCTCGTTGCTCTTCTTTGGACTTGCTCCAGAGCCTCAACATCCTTCTTGTGGTGAGGGGCCCAGAACTGGACACAGTATTCAAGGAGCGGCCTCACCAGTGCTGAGTACAGAGGGAGAATCACCTCCCTGGACCTGCTGGTCACACCATTTCTGATACAAGCCAGGATGCCATTGGCCTTCTTGGCCACCTGGGCACACTGCTGGCTCATGTTCAGTCGGCTGTCGACCAACACCCCCAGGTCCCTCTCCTCCTGGCAGTTTTCCAACCAGGCTTCTCCCAATCTGTAGTTCTGGATAGACTATTCAGTTCATTCAGACTAAAATAAACAGTTTTCATTCCTTAAGTCTCATATGCAGTAATTTCTATCCATGCAAGAGTACAAAGAGCAATGATACCAAAATGTACCTACTTCCTTCAAAGAGCAAAACAATGGAGACCCTCTTGAGATGGCACTTGTCTATGCAAATTCCACTTAAGACCCTCTCAGAGAAGTTAACCCACCACAGCAAAAGGGAAAAGAAAAGATGGAAGGACACCTAGAGATTGAAGAGGCATCTAAATTGCTCCCAGGAGCATCAAGGAGTGAGAGCTATGCAAGGGGTTGTTGAGTGGAACTGTTGCATATACGAAAATAGAACCATATCATTCCTCTGGCTGTCACAGAATAAGTGCCCAGCAAATAAAGGCCAACCTGAGCACGTCTAGGGCAGAACTGGCAGATGGATAATTCAATTTGTGGCACAAGAATTGATTTTTATCCAGAGTGGGAGAATGCAATATTTCTGACAATTTTTTTTTTGTGAATGTAGAGAGTGAGTTTTAACAGGATCAACATCTATAAAACCCAAACCCAAAGCAATGCTTTTATTCAAAACAGAGCTATTTTTCAGTTCTTCTTTTTCTCAGATAGCTGCAAGTCAGGCAGAGAGTGTATTTTACAGGCCAGTGGTTTTGCTATTCAGTGTAGACTGTCTCTGTGACATAATATTGTTATTTGATGAAACAGAAAACAGGAAACAGCTCCTTTTTAAAGACTGAAGAAAGCTTTTCCAGGATTGACCTACACTATGTGAGATTTCATTTTTCCAAGCCACCTCAATATTTATATTTCAGGCATAGAAGACAAATAATAGTTGAATGAGTTAAATTATAGAATCATAGAGTGGTTTGGATTGGAAGGGATCAGGAAGGTCACCTAGTCCAATGTCCTGCAGTGAGCAAGAACATCTTCATCTAGATGAGGTTGCTCAGAACCCCATCCAACCTGACCTTAAATTTTTCCAAGGATGGGGTATCTACCACCTCCCTGGACAACTTATTCCACTGTTCCACCACTCTCAGTGAAAAAAAATTCTTCCTAATATCTAGTCTAAACTTCACCTCTTCTAGTTTAAAAGCATTATGCCTTGTCCTATTGCTACAGACCCTGCTAAAAAGTTTTTCCCCATCTTTCTTACAAACTCCCTTTAAGTACTGAAAGGCAACAATAAGGTTTCCTCAGAGTCTTCCCTTCTTCAAGCTGAACAACCCCAACTCTCTCAGCCTCAATCAGATTAAAACTTTAAAAAAGCCCAAGCCAGTCCATAGTGTAAACTTATAACCTAACTCTAGTTCAAACTGCATTTGAAATAAAAAAACAATGTCTGTAATTATTATATAAGTAAAATAAAATAATGTGATAAAACCAACAAAAAAACCCCCAATGTATATTTTCCACTTAAGTTTAAGATATATTTCCTGAAACTGTGGGAAACTCTTCACAGAATGACTGATGTCAGAGTTTTCTGAATTGATAAAATAGATTTCTATAGCCCTAACTTCTCATAAATGCTTTCTTCATTTTGCTGTACTTCAGTATAGTTCCCTCTGAGGAATAACTAAGCAATAACAAATAAAATGACTGGAAGTTTTAAAATTAGGAATACTTACTTGGATCTTTGGGCTTGTGCTTATAAACTAGGTATGAGGGACTATATAACAGTTTTTAAATCTCAAGGCTTAAAGTACAGATTGTACTTCCTTTGCAATAAACCAGTTTTAAATACAGCTCATTTTAAGGGTAGATTTACTCTTTTTGGTCCCTGCAGCTTATATAAGCATTTGTATTCCTTGTATTATATCTTCCTGAGTAACAGAAAGTAAGTAAAAGTGAAATGTAAGTTTTGCACATTTTTTGTGTTGTTGTCAGTGATTATTTACAGTTTAATTATACAGTTTAATTGTAGTTTCTAAAATAAATACAAAGTACTTACTGTACTTACTTAACAGAATTAACAACAATATTTAAATTGAGCTCTTTTGCTTTGCTGTCCTAATTCCAAATTTTCAGAGTTTTAAATCACTTTGATATCAATATATGATTACTTTGGTATTTGATCAATATATATATAAATATAATTTTGGTACTTGAATGCATCCTGAGAAGGGCACCAAAGCTGTGGGAAGGACTGAAGGCATGTCCTGTGAAGAATGGCTGAAGACTATGTATTTGTGTAGTGAGGAGGCGAGGCTGAGAGGCTAACTCACTGCTCTTTATAGCTCCCTGAGGAGGGGAAGTGGAGAAAGAGGTACTGACCTCTTCTCCCTTGTACCCAGCGCGAGGATAACATTTACTGAGAGGGTGGTCAAACCTTGAAACAGGCTTCATGGAACAGTGGTTGATGCCCCATGTTTGTTAACATGGAAGAGGCATTTGAGCAACACCCTTAATGCCATGCTTTAACTTTTGGTAAGATCTGAAGTAGTCAGGCAGTTTTGACTAGATAGTCATTGTAGATCCCTTCCAACTCAACTAGTCTAGTCCTGGTTAGTATATTCTTCTTCCTACCTGCTCCCTTCCCTACCAGTACATGCCAAGGAAGCCTCTTCCCAGCCCTACACTAGCAGAGAGACTGAACGGGCAGTCGTGTCCCAGCCTAGGCATTGGTTCTTCCATGTTGTGGAAAGGAGGTGAGTACCTTTGGGTAGAGTTAAGAGCTATGGATCATCTCAAAAGCATTGCACCATCTGAAGAAATTTGCAAAAAAGTGTGTGTGAAGTAAGGCTTTTTAAATCCTTCTGTGTTCATCCAGTTGTGCCAGGGTTCCACAGAAAGTCAAAACCCCACACCTCTGACTCTCATGAGGCGTTCTTTAGTTTAGCTTGAAATAATGCAGAAAGCAGCAGCAAGAGAACAGGCTAAGAAGTCCCTGTTTCCTGAAGAGTGAGGACTTGAAGAATGAAGATCAGGACTGACTATACACAAAATAAGAGGAAGAAGAGGTATGTGGTACCATGGGGTAATTTCCAAAGGATGATGCATGTAAATGATGAGCACACATTTTTGCCTTCCAAAACCCTCCACTGTGCTTCTTGGCCAGTGATGCATGAAAAGTGCCCTCATACCTACCCTGCACTTGTATTGCACACAGGGTGAGATGGAAAGTGGCAGCTCCTGATGGTGCAGCAAGCCTGGAGCCCTCCCAAACACAGACTGTTTTGCACAAGTAAGAACCCCTGGGGAAACAGATCCAAGGGAAGAGCAGAGCTCACTCCCTTTAAAACTTACAGCAGGCAAGAGTGCCAGGGCTCAAGTGGTACCTTGGAGGTGCAAGAGCAGCAGGCAAAAAGCCAGATGAAAAGACCTGAATAAACCTTGACAAGCGCCTGTGCTCCAGTGCTACAGAGGAGAAGAAACAACCCTCAGGGGCCACCCTTTCAGCCCACCTTGGGAGTTTTAAGAAAGTTTCTTCTCCCCTGCATGTGGGGCATGAGGGCCACCTTCCCGGAGCACAAGTAGCAGTCACTCACAACCACAGTAGTTCAAAGGAGCAGTGGCAAGGGGCAGTGCTCAGCACTGGAGAGGAAGCAAAACCCCCTAGGGGACACTCAGTAGCCTTCCTCGCTGCAGCTGCAGGACATGACAGGCCATCTTCATGGTGCATGAGCAGCAGGCAGTGACCCAGCCAAAGTGGACCAGAGGAGCCCTGACAAGTGGTCGTGCTATGTGCTGAAGAGGATGCAAAAAAACCCAACCCAACCCAAAACCAAAACAAACCAACCCACACTACAGGGAGCACTGCCAATCTGCCCCAGGGGAAATTTCCCTCCTCACCCCAATGCTGATGACTGGCTATTCCCTGAGCACGTGAGCAAGACCTGACTCCTCATCCTGCAGCTGGTCATGTCTCCCAGGAGATGCCTAAGCCCTATTCTCCCTCAGCATGGAGCCTTCCAGCAATAGCCACATGTCCCTGGTGTGATGGACCTTGAGGACAAGAATCCTTCCCATGCTTGGAATAGCACCACTGGGTACTCCGAAGCACTGGGACCCCTTGCAATGCCTCTGCATCCCACTTGTGGCTCTACAAGAGAAGAGGATGGCAAACTCTGCAGGGCTCCTGAAGAGGGCATTCCCTTGATCTTCACTGCTTTCTAACTGAAAAAGCCTGACAGATTCATGTACCTCCAGGGGCTGGCATTTCTTCTCATCTCCATCAATGTTGCCCAGCTTCTGGTCAACCTCCCTCAGTTTCCTCCAAGTAATTCCACCGGCTGTTTTAGAACTTTCTCTCTGAAATCTTCAGGTTGCCTGACAGGGCAGCTCTGGCAGCAGAACACAGGAGGATGTCCCTTTCTCTTGCCGTGGGGCATTGTAACTGGTGCATTGTCAGGCGGCAGCATGGTGACATGGGGGTGATGGGGCACCCTTTGCACAACCCTGCCCATTGTCCTACTGCCCAGCATCCTTCACAGGAAGACCTATGGGGTGCTGGCCCTAAGGCAGCCCCTGTGCCCAGGAGGCCCTGGGGGCTGTCCCTGCCCATGGTGGCCATGCACTGAGCACAGCTGCTGGGCATCCCTGATGGCATGCTCTGACACTTGTCTCTCAAGGACAAACCCAATGCTGTTATTCTTCTTGACGTGCAGAATAAAACTTCACAGCCCAGGAGAGTTATAAAGCAGGTATGTTTATTGCCAGCACTGGGGTGCAAGGGGGAATTTCTCCTCCTAGCATTCACACTGTATTTTTTAACAAGTAACTACTTATAGCGTGAAGGCATACGTATTGATAAACATGGGCTACACTATTATAATGAGTTCACTAAAAGGGTGTTACTATTATGATTATTTTCATTATTGCATTATCATAAGTCCACTCTTCACCTTAGCTGAGTTGGCTGTTTCAAACCACAGAAATGGTTAGCCTTGAACAGTCTCCTTTCTCACTGAAGCACAGCTGCACAGCTCTGGGTTGAGCACCCAGTGTTCCTGATAACATGCTCTTGTTTTAAAGAATGCCTTGTTTTGAAGAATGCTCTGTTCAATTCCCCCTGTTTCTAGCCTATTAGTAAATTCTTTTCCTTATTTAAAGGGTGCTTTCTGTATTGAGGCTCTTCTTGAAATATTTTCCCAATTCTATCTTCTGGTGAAGTTGATGATTTTTCCATCGTTTGTAATTGTTAATAGCCCCTCTAGTACAACATATAAAACACTTAAACATAAAACACAATTAAAGTCCTAAAATCATTAAAGCAACAATCAAAGCCAGTAATTGTCTAAGCCAAGAAACGTTAGGTAACCAAGAGGTAAGCTTGTCCCAAAGTTCAGTAAAACTAAAGGAGGTATTATCTTGTGCTGCTTTGTGTAAAACCTTGGCTTGTTTCCAGATTTCATCTATGTTTTTGTCATCTTTCCTGACTGGTCAATGTAAGTGCAGCAACCTTATTTATTAAGATACGTGGTTTCTCCCATCTGTGTCATTGGTCTATCTAAACCCATCAATTCTGTAAAACCACTTTGCTCAATGATGTACCTTCAGTTTGGATAGTTGTGAGTGCATCTGCAGTGTGGTTAGTTATGATTTCCATTTCTACTGAGATACTAACTATCTTTTCAAGTTCATTAACTCCCAACATAGATGTGGAGTTAGATAACCTGCTATACAAGTGTTTGCCCAGTTTTGTGATCTCCACATCCAATTTGAAGGTGTACTCTAAACATGAGCATTTCTATATTATTTCTGGGAAGAGCTGTACATAACCAAAAATTTGCTAGTTGCAAATATGCATTTTGGTCCCAGGACTTTGCTGTTCCCATATATAACATCACATTAATAAATGTAATCATTATTCATTTTCTTCTGTGGCTTAGGGACCCTTTTAGTTCTGGTGCGGTGTATCCATGATGTTTGCTAAAGGTCTCTGGCCATCCATAAAAGGTATCTTTGTATATTAACAAGTATCTGTACCCCCGTTTTCTTGGGAGTTCAGAAAAATGAATTTGCCTACACTTTCTAGGCATGATTCCTTACTTAATTATTCCTAATTGTATTCTATTTAACATATTTCACACTGTTGAATCTGAACCATAGTATATAAAATTCCTCCTTCTCCATTTCTGGTTTAGGATTTTATATAAAGGGCCTGGTTCACAGTGGGTTTTATCATGTTGCAAGTTCCCAGACCAAATTGGCAGGTACAATAGTTCTCTCATCTTTTAATTATGCCCACTTCTGGGAAAGGATTTGTCCTCCAAGTTCTTGTATTAATTTCCGATCAAACTTGGAGTATTCAATCTCTTTTTGATTTTCTAAATTTTGACCTTTATTATCTAGGGTTAGAGCTAAAGTTTGCTCTTCTTGCATTCTTTCTGCCACCCAGTTATCTGTTTCCTGGTCAGTGTTACCCCCCAGGTGTCCTTGAGAGTGCATGATGGCTACCTTGGTTGGTAACTGTACTGCTTCTAATAGGCAAAGTATTTCTTCAGCATGTTCAATCTGTCTTCTTTGTGTCATCAATAACTCTCGTTCCTTCCAGACTGCCCTGTGAGTATGAACAACTCAAAAGACATATTTAGAGTCTGTCCAAATATTTACCATTTTCCTTTTTACCATTCCTAAGTCTCTGATTAAGGTAATGATTTCAGCCTTCTGAGTTGAAGTCCCTGTGGGTAATGATTGGGATTCGATTACTTTGTTCCTAGTAGTTACTGCTTATTCAGTTTTATGGATTCATTGTTCAACAAAGCTACTTCCATCTGTAAACTAGGAATTTAGTGCATCCTCCACAGGTTCTTCCTTCAGATCTGGTCTGCAGGAGTCCATAGCTGTAGATCCACAGGTGGCACAACCCCGTCATACTCAGAAATGTATGAAGTTCCTTAATGGTTCGAGGTCTAGGAGTTTGGCAGATAGCTTCTTTCTTTGAACTACCTAGCTCTTGTTGTTCTTTGGATAGTCCATATCCCAGATTTGTCATTCATACTTGCATCATTTGGGCTTTCTATTGAGAGACTCGATAGTCATTTAATCTAAGAAAATTCAACAAAACTTGCAGTCCACTGAATGCACTTAAGTCTCGTTCCAGTTGCTATTAATCTCTAGAGGGAGAATACCATGCTTCAATTTCCTGTGTTAATTAATTTCCAAGACTCATTGGGCTATTTTTAAAACCTTGGGGTAACACTGCCCAAGTAAGTTGGGTTTTCCTACCAGAGGTAGGACTGTCTCCTTCAAATGCTTTTGACTTTTTTTTGGCTGATGGCAGACAGAAAAATACATCTTTTAGATTTAACACTGTAAACAATATCTGGTTATTAAAATTTTGACAAACTTTTTATTTTTCTCAAGTCCTGCACTACTTGGTAAATTTCATCCAACTTTTTCACTAGTCAAATTCGCATTCCACTATTAGTTCTATGCTGTAAAACCCATTATTGATTGAGCTTCCTATTCCTACAATATTTTATGAGGGATCCTTTAGAGGACGTCCCTCTAAACCCACCCACTATTTCCTTCCAGTGTGCTAAAATACAGCCCAGAGGAGTCTTTGAGGAATTTCTTTTCCCTGCTTCCCTCCCATCTCATATAACCTTATTCATGATCGAATCCTTCTAACACACAGAAGTTTACTCCTTTGTTGCTATGCAATTGCTTTCCCTCACATTGTGATAGCTCAGACTTTTACAGCACCAACCGTGATTTATGGGGTATCTGGTTCTTGTCTCATTCCAAAAAACTAGCAACAGCTAACAATTACCCATGCTCCTGGCAGCTAGGATTTAAACTTTCTCATAAAGTTACTTCTGAGGGACTATCAGATCAACAGTTTCTATATTTAACAATCACTGCCAGATGACGACGATTATAATGTGGGCATAAGTATACAGAAGGTTTATTTCCAAAAGAACTTTCTCAATACTTCCAACTCCAGCACTTCCCCCACAACTACTTTCACATAAGAATACTGCAAGATGCAACGATCCACTTTTCTGCAACTTTTCTACAACTGATACACCCAAAATCTAAACAATATCTCTGTTTAGCTTCTTGTTTCCCCCAGGTGGGGGAGTGATAAGTTTATGACAACGCTGGCACTTAACATGTACAAACAAATAACACCAATGACAAATCATACTTAAACACAAGTAAATACTTTCACTTCATTCATCTCCTGCCATGCCCCTCACGGGACTATGGAATTCCACACTCACTTCGCAACAATTTCACATCTCAAGCATGCAAATCACTTATTCCAAACCACATTTAACACTCACAACATTGGATCCAAATTATCTGATGTAATAGTGAGCTTGCTCTTCTCCCTTGAGAGACATTTCTCCATGTGCATTGCGATTCTGAATCAGCAGAGATTCAGAAAACCTGGAAGAGACAGTTGATGGGGAAAGATTAGAAAAGCAGGGACATTTATGGTGGTGACTCAGGGAAGATGCAGCCTCTAGCAGCAGAGAGCAGAAGAGAACTAATTTCCCCTTGAAACATGGTCCTTGTGACTAGTATCACCAGTGTGTGCCCAGAAATCATTAGCAAGAAGAGGACTCTCCAAAGCAAAATAAACCTAGATAGTGTGAAGTTACTTTTCTTGGGAAAAGAGATGTCTCCAATGTTACTAAGTCCTCCTTGCCTCTATTTTGGCCTTAGGCGATGTTAGAATTGAGGTCAGGTAGCCCTATTTCCTGCCCACTGCCTTAATTTGAATTTACTATATTGACTTTATTGGAAATGCAGCCCAAAGGCTCATCTTCCATCCTCAGATACACAGACGTGATGTGTCTTGACTCTGACTGGCCGTAAAAATGACACCTCAAAGCTCCATGTGAAACAAGGGCATTATGGATTAAAAAACTGAATTTGTTGCCCTTGTCATATGAAAAAAATCTTTCACTTGCAGTCCAGCAAACTTTCCCTGCAGTGTGTTAAGTTTGAAATTATTAATCTTATTTCAACTTATATGCAGACCCAGTAATCATCTTGAGTTTTGACTAGCAAATGTTAGCGTTGAGGGCTGTGGGCATCAGATCCTGCTCTGTTACTTCAAACATGTAATACCTGTATTTGGACACACACAGAGTGCAAACAAATGGATTAAATCTCTTGGCTGAATAGAAATAACATATGAATGCTATTGCATCAGTTAAAAGAAGCATTCTGTCTTAATTCACTGAATTAGCATTGCTTATGTCAGATTTTTTAGGGGTTTGGTTTTTTTGTTTTTTTTTTTTTAAGTTGTGATTGTGTTTTATTTTGAATATAGACAGCATTACCTCCAAACATCCTTCATAACATTTACTGGCATACTGCTTCCTCTTGCTGCTATCTTTTTTTCTTGTTATCTTTGTCCTACCATTAAATTCAGAGTACGCTGATTCCGTTTGTTCAAGATATGGAAGTTTAAGCAGAAATAGCTTTTAGTAACCAACTTAGAGTGGTTTGTTGAAGCAGAAAGTTTACAATTTAAAGATAGAATTAGGCTTTGGGCAGCGTAAGAAATATCTGGGAGAAAAGCTGGTGAGAGAAGGCCTTGGAGTATATCTTGGAGAAGAGAGGAGAGAGGGACATGTAGGAAGGAGAATTTGGGGCAGGGTTTGGAAGAGAGGGAATCTGAGGGAGGGGAAGTGTTAGCAAGATGGTTTGTTAGGAGAGTGAAATATTCAGGAAGCAGAAAAAGACACCAGGAAATTTTAAATAAGAAGAACTGAAGCTGGAGTGATTTCCATAGAAGTACCCATCAGGAAAAAATAGAAAAGGGTATGTGTCTTGTTGAAGAAAAGGAATTGGGAAGAAGCGTATTTGTGGCCCTCAAAAGAAGACCTCTCTATATAGAGAGATGGAGAGAAACTTGTCAAAACAATGGGAAATGTGATGGATTTGGAAGGGCTGATGAAAAGACAAGGACTTTTAGGAAATTAAAATAATACAAGGAAAGGAGGAAGGAGCTTTCATCTCAAAAGCAAGATGGGCTTGCAGAATAGCAGGAGAGAATGCAGAACAAACAGGATCATCCAAGTGGCAGAATGGGAGTAGCAAAGCCTGACGGGGTAAACATAACCAGGCATAAAAAGAAGGGCAAAGTAGCAGAGTTTAGAGGTAAACGAGCTTTTAGAAGAGAGGACAGTATACACTCCTCTCACCACCACTTTATTCTTTTCCACCACCCTATTGATACTTTTCTTTTCTGTTATCTTCCATGTCTGCTTCTACTTTTGCCATTATATCCACGCATCCATGCATCCATCCATCCATTCCAAGAGGAGGTGGTCAGAGCCTTGCTAGTCTGACTAGACACCCACAAGTCTATGGGGCAAGATGGGATTCACTCAAGGGTATTGAGGGAGCTGGCAGATGTGCTGGCCAAACACCTTTCCATCATCTTCCAACAGTCCTGGAAGACCGGGAAAGTTCCACTGGACTGGAGGCTGCCTGATGTTGTCCCCATCTACAAGAAAGGTCGCAGGGAGGATCCAGGGAACTACAGGCCAGTCAGTCTGACCTCAGTGCCAGGGAAAGTCATGGAACAGGTGATCTTGAGTGCTATCATGAAGCACATGCAAGAGAACCAGGTGATCAGGTCCAGTCAACACGGGTTTACAAAAGGCAGGTCCTGCCAAACTAACCTGATCTCCTTCTATGACAAAGTGACTCAGCAACTGAACAAGGGAAAGGCTGTGGATGTGATCTTCCTGGACTTCAGTAAAGCCTTTGACACAGTTTCTCACAGCATTCTGCTACAGAAACTGTCAGCCTCTGGTCTGGACAGGAGCACACTCTCCTGGGTGGAAAACTGATTGTATGGCCGTGCCTAGAGAGTGGTGGTAAATGGAGTTTACTCCAGCTGGAAGCCAGTGACAAGTGGTGTTCGCCAGGGCTCAGTGCTGGGTCCAGCCCTGTTCAATGTCTTCATCAATGACCTGGATGAAGGCATTGAGGGTACCCTTAGCAAGTTTGCAGATGACATTAAGCTAGGTGGTAGTGTGGATCTGCTGGAGGATAGGGAGGCTCTGCAAAGGGATCTAAACAGGCTGGACCGCTGGGCAGAGACCAATGGCATGAGGTTTAACAAGGCCAAGTGATGGGTCCTGCACTTGGGGCACAACAACCCTATGCAGAGCTACAGACTAGGAGAAGTCTGTCCAGAAAGCTGCCTGGAGGAGAGGGACCTGGGGGCGTTAGTTGACAGCTGACAGAACATGAGCCAGCAGTGTGCCCAGGTAGCCAAGAAGGCCAATGGCATCCTGGCTTGTATCAGAAATGGTGTGACCAGTAGGTCCAGGGAGGTTATTCTCCCTCTGACTCAGCACTGGTGAGACAGTTCCTTGAATATTATGTTTAGTTCTGGGCTCCTCGACGTAAGAAGGATGTTGAAGCTCTGGAGCGAGTCCAGAGAAGAGTAATGAAGCTGGTGAAGGAACTGGAGAACAGACCTTATGAGGAACGACTGAGAGAGCTGGGGTTGTTTAGCCTGAGGCTGAGAGGAGACCTCATTGCTCTCTATAACTACCTGAAAGGAGGTTATAGAGAGTAAGGAGCTGACCTCTTCTCCCAAGTGAGAGGGGACAGGACAAGAGGGAATGGCCTCAAGCTCTGCCAGGGGCAATTTAGGCTAGACATTAAGAAAAAAATTTTCACAGAAAGGGTCATTGGGCATTGGAACAGGCTGCCCAGGGAGGTAGTTGATTCACCTTCCCTAGAAGTGTTTAAGGAACGGGTGGACAAGTTCCTGAGGGACATGGTTTAGTGTTTGATAGGAATGGTTGGACTCAATGATCTGGTCAGTCTCTTCCGACCTGGTTGTTTTATGATTCTATGATTCTATGATTCATCTATCCATCCTCACTTATCAGGATGAAGTTCAGAAAGCACCTTCCCTGTGTCTTGTTGACCTCAGGTTGAATCCTGAGGCAGGGGGTTAGTTGCAGGATTTCTGGTAAACTAGAGATGAAGTGTTCTGTTTTCCTATTGCCCAGGCTGTATTACCTATCATCTACTTCCTGGAAAAAGTCTGTATTTGCCTCTTTACTTGAAACAGAAATTTGTCTCCCAAACAATGTTGGATTTTCAAGTTAGTTTCATTGGTGGCTCTTCACATTTGCAGACAGCTGCAAATCCTTCTGTGGTGAGGGAAACTTCACATGACGCTGGGAAATGAAATAACAAGAGGCTGTATACAAGAGTCAATAAGTATAAATGCAATTGTAGCAAGTGAGAGGAAACAGTTTAAGAAGGGGCACTGGCTAAATTGGGCCACTGAGTAGGAATGATACCAAAACTGTAAACTCTTACTAATATCTTTTACTAGAAAAGCCTGTGCAGTGCAAAGTAATCATAAATGACCAAAACTAAAGGGACCAATAGACATTGCATGAGTTAAAAGGAAAATTAGAAGTTAGTGCTGTAGATGTAGGAAGGGATTTTAAGAGTTTATAAATATCAGGATTCATAGCGGTCAAGAATCTTATTATCCCAGAGGGATGAATACAGAGCTATTTGCAGACAATTTGCAGACTGGGCTCTTACTGATCTTGAAAATGTGAATTACAGTTATTGGAAGCAGTAGGTAAGAGGTACAGGATTCCATGTGTTCTAGGAAGATGCATAGGTAAGTATAGTATATGGCAGTATCTGGTATTGAATCCCTCAAAACCTCAAAAAGATTCCTATACAAATTAATTGGAATATGTTTGAAATAGGTGCTGGAAATCCTGAAATCTTGTGTATGTGTGTCTGTGTGTGTCTGTGAGTGTCTGTGTGTGTCTGTGTTTTGGGGTTTTGGTTGGTTGGTTGGGTTTTTTTCAGCAGCAGCATATTGACAAGAACAGAGCACAACTGTGGTTTTTCAGTGTTAGACAGATACAAACTACAGCTATAGCAGAGCCAAATAAGGCCTGGAAAGAAGATTCCATGACATATCAAAGAAGCAGGTGGGTCATTTGGTATTTACTGGAGAGTATGTGGAGGACTGAAATTTCATGAAGGCTGCTATAAGACAGAAGTGCAAGAAGCTGAAGGTATTCACCTGGGAAATGTATGTTTATGAAGAATACTTACTTAAGTAGTGAGCCAGAACTCACACCATTATTCTCCTGCTTGATTGGTAAAATCAAGAAGGGAGAAAAAGAACAATAGAGAGGAATG
The DNA here is from genome assembly GCA_033558105.1 of Coccyzus lansbergi. Classification (NCBI taxonomy): domain Eukaryota; kingdom Metazoa; phylum Chordata; class Aves; order Cuculiformes; family Coccyzidae; genus Coccyzus; species Coccyzus lansbergi. The sequence continues at coordinate 3,669,998 of JAUMJK010000036.1, read as the reverse complement.
GCTAATGCCACTGGGACAAGGTGGCCTCATTTTAGAAGCAAGAACAAGTACGCAGTTTTTAAACCTTCTCATGAGCATTTTATCCCAGGATGATCCAGTGGAATCAAATATAGAATAAAATTGCTAAAGCTGTTCAGAAAATATAGAGCAAATGTAGTTTTTCATCAAAGAAAGGAATAAACCAGAAGTCACTCTGCATATAGAGGGTGAAAAGCAAATTGGTGTATTACTTTATGAAATAATTTATTAAGCAATTTGTTATTTTAATTCTTGACAACTGATTCATTGATTATTAATTGATTAATATAGGGTTTGTACAGTAAAAAGAAGGTTTTTTGGGAGTTAAAAAATCAAGAATTTAAAAGATATAAATTAGTCAATGCATTATACTTGATTGAACCATTTAGATTTCCATGGGGAAGAGCCTTCATGGTCTCTGTATTCTTAAAACAAGATTTTTTTTTTTTTTTGCAAGATGAAGTAGATCCAGTAATGTCTGAAGCTTAGGTAGAGGAAAATCAGGTAACAGATGGAAAAATACTTGCATGTGCTTACATTTAAAGTTAAGATCAGAAAGGAAATAAAATTGTCTCCCCATGTCTAAGCCTTGTTGCCTAATAAAAAATAAAGAGAACCCATCTACCACCAACTGGAGGCTGAGCCAAACCCAGAATAGGTGTTTGTAAGTGAAATGAAATAGGAAATTAAATTAGTGAGCAAAATGTCTTTGCAGCAGCACAGATGTGTTTGAAATGTCTGGCTCTGCCAGGCTCGCAGAGCATTTTTGTGGGTTCCATGCAGGGGAATTCAAGATTATTAGTACCTACTAGAGTTTCAGATAATTTTATGGGTTATCTAACTTATGCCTAGAACTATCAACATATATTTATTTGAAAACAGTTGACCAAAATGTGAGTGTTAACATGGAATGCACTAAATAAGGGATGACAACGGCTGTTGCATCATGTACTTAAGGTTCAGTAGACACATGCAGAAGTAATCGTGTTCCCCAGCAGCACATCCTACTGCAGCTCTTAAGTCCATCCACCATCTGAGTCAGAAAAGTATTAGAGACTTTGATCTCCTCTAATTCTGCTCGAGGCATGACAGAGCTGCACCCTCCCTCCTCAATGCCCTAAAGCAATGACAATTTAATCTGGAAGTTTTCTTCAGGATGACAAATGTTGACTGAATATAGCAGTGAGATCTGGCAATGGAGTAATTTGTAAGTAATTGGAAGCATCAGAACATGTTTAATAATGTGCAGTTTTGCAGATTATGTATAATGTGAAAACCTGACAAACTTCTAGTTGCCATGACAGCTTTGTCGGAAAAACTGTGCATACTTTTATATGGAAATGATGACAGAAGCTATGCAAGTGTTTTAAGTAATAAGTAGATGAGATGATATTAGGACCAAGGAGGGAATTTGGCATTCCAAAAAGGAAAATGTTATAAAATGGAGGAAAACAGGGATCTGGGATGCTGAGGAGGATGTTAGCCTGGGGTTTCTGTGGGTAGGAGGGACCAATAGGAGGAGAAGCAGAAAGGAAATGCCCAGGAGCAGCGGTTATTGATAAACAGTAGTAGTTCTCAGCAGGAGGACACTGAAAAAAATTAAAAGCTGTTCAGAATGTGCATGGCAAGACAATGCAGTTAAGAAGCATAAAAATAGCTGTTAGAGCATTGTGTGTCAGGTCAATACATGAAAACCAAGCTTCTGCATATTATATAGCGCCTTACTTTAGTACCAAGCTTACAAGCAGGATGTAGAGCAGTCCAGCATGGGGACAGGGAGGGAGGAACCTACAAATGCTGGAACAAGGCAAAATAATAAATGTGAACTGATGGAGGAAAAAAGAGTACTAAGGGGTGTGCTCTGTTCAGGAGGAAGGTGGTTGCAAGAGGACAGGACTCATCCCCATGCCTGTGGCAGTGCTGAATAGTCTGCATATTGGCAGACACAATGGAAGGGTTTACCAGGCTGTGTGGTACAGATCCATGTTCTCTACTGACACGGGCAGGTGTTTGGAGATGCTGCTTTAAGGTGGTGGATGGTGCAGAGCCCTTGGCCTGCACATTGAAGCTACAGAAAGAACAGGGTAACCTGGGGTGTAGAACATCCAGTGTGCAGTGCAAGCCCAGTGACATGACCGGTGGGGATTTTATTTAGCAATCAAACAAGTAACATGAGTAGGAGACAATAAGTCATTGGTACAAGTCCCACAACATTCACCTATTGACCTTTTGTTATTGCTCCTCTGGAAGCTACAGGTCAGCAGGATAGAGTCCTCTTTCCTCTCTGGTCAGATGTGACGAGTTAATAAGCACATAGCTAAAGGAGCTGATAGTCTAAGAAGTCCATATCTCCACAGAGAAGTAGATTTGCTAGGAAATTCTGTTTGTTTAGAGCTACCCGATATGTGATCAGGGTACCTACTGTGCAGAGGAGTTAAGTGAGCTTTTTACAAATAAAATCACATTATAATACTGCTGGTCTTTCACATGCCTAAAGCTGAGGGCTAAGAAAGAAACTTTAAGAAATGTATTGAAAGTACAGATCTTGAGTCCCTGGAAAGAACTTGGAAGTTCCAAAATACAGAGAAATATTATGAGAGCTTGTTGAGCAGTTATGGAGAAACTTATTAGCAAAGTTTCAGAAGGCTGATGGGTAGAAGGAAAGTGGAACATGAAGGTGAAGATATAGAATCATAGAATCATAGAATCACCAGGTTGGAAGAGACCCACTGAATCATCAAGTCCAACCATTCCTATCAAACACTAAAGCATGCCCCTAGGCACCTCGTCCACCCGTGCCTTAAACACCTCCAGGGAAGGTGAATCAACCAACTCCCTGGGTAGTCTAATCCAATGCCCATGACCCTTTCTGTTAAAAACCTCCTCCTAATCTCTAGCCTAAATCTCCCCTGGGGTAGCTTGAGGCCATTCCCTCTTGTCCTGTCCCCTGTCACTTGGGAGAAGAGGTCAGCTCCCTACTCTCTATAACCTCCTTTCAGGTAGTTACAGAGAACAATGAGGTCTCCTCTCAGCCTCCTCTTCTCCAGATTAAACAACTCCAGTGCTCTTAGCTGTTCCTCATAAGCCTGTTCTCCAGCCCCTTCACCAGTTTTGTTGCTCTTCTCTGGACTCACTCCAGAGCCTCAACATCCTTCTTGTGCTGAGGGGTCCAGAACTGAACACAGGATTCAAGGAGCAGTCTCACCAGTGCTGAGTACAGAGGGAGAATAACCTCCCTGGACCTGCTGGTCACACCGTTTCTGATACAAACCAGGATGCCATTGGCCTTCTTGGCCACCTGGGCACACTGCTGGCTCATGTTCAGTCACTGTCAACCAACACCCCAGGTCCTTATCCTCCAGGCAGCTTTCTGGACAGACTTCTCCTAGTCTGTAGCTCTGCATAGGGTTGTTGTGCCCCGAGTGCAGGACCTGGCATTTGGCCTTGTTAAACCTCATGCCATTGGTCTCTGCCCAGTGATCCAGCCTGTTCAGATCCCTTTGCAGAGCCTCCCTTGTCTCCAGCAGATCAACACTACCACTCAGCTTAATGTCATCTGCAAACTTGCTAAGGGTACCCTCAATGCCTTCATCCAGGTTAGTTTGGCAAGACCTACCTTTTGTAAACCCGTGTTGACTGGGCCTCATGACCCGGTTCTGTTTCATGTGCTTCATGGTAGCACTCAAGATCACCTGTTCCATGACTTTCCCTGGTACTGAGGTCAGACTGACTGGCCTGTAGTTCCCTGGATCCTCCCTGCGACCTTTCTTGTAGATGGGGACAACATCAGGCAGCCTCCAGTCCAGTGAAACTTTCCCAGTCTTCCAGAACTGTTGGAAGATGATGGAAAGGTGTTTGGCCAGCACATCTGCCAGCTCCCTCAATACCCTTGAGTGAATCCCATCTTGCCCCATAGACTTGTGGCTCTCTAGTTGGGCAAGCAAGGCTCTGACCTCATGGACCATGGGAGTCTCATTTTGCTCCGCTACTTCTGGGGTTTGTACACAGAGGGAACAGCTTTCTTTACAATTAAAGACTGAGGCAAAGAAGGCATTAAGTACCTCAGCCTTCTCCTCATTCTCTGCCACTGTTATTCCTTCTGTGTCCAACAAGGACTGTATGGTCTCCCTAGCCCCCCTTTTATTATTTATATATTTATAGAAAGATTTTTTTGTTATCTTTCACAGACTTAGCCAATCTGATTTCTAGTTGAGCCTTAGCCCCTTTGATTTTTTCTCTACAATAACCTCACTTCCCTCCTGTAGTCAACCCAAGAGGCCTGTCCCCTCTTCCAGAGCCCATAAACATTCCTCTTCTTCTTGATGTCACTCAAGATCTCTCTGTTCAACCAAGCTGTTTTTTCCCCTGCCAACTTTTTTTCCAGAACACAGGGTTGTCTTTCTCCTGAGCTGCTAGGATTTCCTTATTGAAGAGCTCCCAGCACTCATGGGCTCCCTTGCCCTTAAGTACTGACCCATGCCTCGATATGTTATTGTTTGAGCAAGAAAACTCAGAGTCACTTGAAAAGTTAGCTGATAGTACTATAAACTGGCAAGAATATTTGTTAACAAAAGGAGAAAAAAAATTTGCAGACTAAGGATTTAAAGAAGGCAGGTATTTTTAATATAACAAAGGGGACATCAAACTTATTTATCTCAGAGGGAGACCTTGGGATAGATCCCAGAAGACCATGCTCCTGCTATCAGCTTATACTTGTGGGTTACTTTACATAATCAATTAAAACATTACCCATAATTCATTTATGTGGTAAGCTTCATTTGAAAACTGTCCCTTTCTGTTCATGAAACAGTAACCTACAGCCTCACCAAGGAATACTTTAGTCTCCAAGACCAAGTTCACCCAAGTTTGTTCTCCAGTTGCAGCAGATCATTTCACCTGAAAGAAGTCCACTGTGCTAGTATCCACTTATTACCCCTCATCACCCTCCTGCCTTGTATCTAACTGCAAAGTCTACACCTAACTGTGCAAAACCTTAGTGCATAGGGCAGTGCTACAGAAAACGTAGCTGGGAGAGGGTTTAGAGAGAAATTTCCCTAAGGAAGCTTTATCAGCCTTGGTTCTCATCCATGCCATGTGTCCTGCAAATTTTTAATCACATTCTGAGGCAGAACATGCTTCAAGTTAACCTATTTTCTCCTGTGGGACAAGCAGATGTTTAGTGCTTCCTTGGTGGTTCATCTATTAATGGAAAAAAAGCATTTTTACTGACCCGATCAGTTAAGAATCTGACCGAGGCTCAGAAAGGCCCATCTGTATTCTAGTGTCTACCAAAAAGTGAACCAAGGCGAAAGTAACATTTCAGGGTGCATCTTTCACCCTTGCAGCATAGACTTAGTCATTCTTCCTCATTTTGTTGTTCTGAGAAATAAATTAAGAGCAGCCTGAAATTTATATTTAGTGTTATTTGTGTGAAGACTCTCTCTGGAGCCTTAACAGATGGAGCCAGGGCAGAGATTCATATTGTGATGCTTATTTATTAATGCAGTTTTCCCTGAGACAGGGCAAAATTTTTTTTTGTAGAAACCTTTTTCCCTTCCCTGGAATGGAAGAAGAATGACATCTGAACATCTCCTATTCATCTGCACTTAGGATGCATATTTTCTCCAGACATGAATTTCTCAATCTCATGACATTCTGGTTGCTTAGAAGAAGCTTCCAGTAGCCAGTTTCTTTTTCCCATGAAAGCAGTTAGAATGAAACAGCAGCTCTGTTGTATGTTGGTGCCCTGTTTCTTTCTTGATCTCAAGAAATTTCTGCTCTTATTTATCCACCCAGAAAATACAGAAAAACAAAGGAGAGTAAAAATTTACCAGGGGCAATTCTTGCTTGATGTGTGCACTGACAGGCTGTTGTTGATTCTGCTTTCTGTAAACCAAGATTTGAACTATTAGGAAGAAGATTTAGATAGGTGCGGGATCCAATTATGATGTGTATTCCTTAATGCCTGTTTTAGAGAGATGTAGGAAAAGGAATGTTTGTGGTGGAGCTGCTCTGAGTTCTCCCTTCTGCTCATCAGTCCCTGTGAAAAAGACAGATCTGTGTCCTCTGGCTCTATACCCCAGGCAAACATCCCTCCTTCTGACTAATATTCTGCATCAGAGAGGTTTAAAATATGCCAGAAGGTCAAAGGCCTGAAGTCAGGGGAGACTAGAAAAGCAGGGAATAGAATCATAGAATGGTGTGGGTTGGAAAGGACCTTAAAGATCATCCAATTCCAACTCCCAAGCCATGAGCAGGAACATCTCCCCCTGGACCAAGTTGCCTCGTTCAACCTGGCCTAGAGCACCTCGAGAGATAGGACATCCATGACTTCTCTGGGCAACCTATGCCAATGCCTCAGTGCCATCACAGTAAAAAATTTCTTCCTAATATCTAATCTAAACCTCCTCTTTTCAGCTTCAAATCATTGCAGAGAGGTCGTTTTTATGGGGAAGATCAGATAAATGCAAACCTGGAAAATTTTGATATTTCACTGCCTTTAAGGTCTAATTTATCAGCCTTGTAGAAAGAAAATTGTTAATTGGGAGCATTATACCTAGCAGTTCCCACAACACACAAATACTGATTTAATGATAGTGCTAGCAGACTGACTTCTTTTTGCAAAGATAAGCAATGACCAGTTTACCAGCTCCTACACTTTCTGGCCTGTGGAATTGTATCATTTTGGCATTCAATGCCAAGAGAACAGTCAGGGCTCAGGGAACACAGAAATGCCCTTCAGTCATGATTTCTTCCCACTGCCTTGTGCTGTATACCCACTGTTGGAGCTCTAGCCAGCATGTCCCTGATTCTACTTTTAAGACTGCAAGAATACAGATCATTTTGCATAAAAACCAGTAACAAACTGATTTTATGGTGGGCAGATAACACTGGTTGAGTTGGCATGTAGCAAGTCTAAGGAACTGCAGTGTGGATCCCAGCTGGTTCCATCTCTGTGCAGCTTATAGTTGAGATTAATGGAAATCTTTTCATTAGTACTAAAAACTCTGGGGGCCAGTTCTGCTCAGCTAGTTGTTTCAGCTGGGCATGTTGTGTATCTTTGTACAGAGAGCAGGTTGCACCTTGGATTGCTGCTGACTTCAGACATTGCTTATATGACCCTGTTGCCCAGTTTGATTAATCTCTTTCACTTCTTCATTGAGGAAGAGAGGAGAGTATAGGAGGAACTGGATAATGCAAGAAAACCAGCATCACCTTCTTTCATAGAAACATAGAATAGTAGAATGTCCTCAGTTAGAAGGAACCCACAAGGATCATCAAGTCCAACTCCTGACCCTGCATAGGACAAACCCCAAATTCAGACCATGTGTCTGAGGGCATTGTTCAAATGCTTCTTGAATATTGTCAGGCTTGTCACCACGACTACTTCCCTAGGGAGCCTGTTCAGTACTCTACCACCCTCTGGGTGAAGAACATTTTCCTAATATCCAATCAAAACATCCCCTGGCACTTCTTCCTGCCTTTTCCTCGGGTCCTATCATTGGTCACCAGAAAAAAGAGATCAGCACCTGCTCCTCTTCCTCCCCTTGTGAGGAAGCTGTAGACCACAATGAAGTCTCTTTTCAGTCTTCTTTTCTCCAGGCTAAACAGGTCAAGTAACTTTAGATGCTCCTCATAAGGCTTCCCCCCTAAACCCTTCACCAACTGTTTGACCCTCTTCTGGACACTCTCCAGTAGCTTGATATCTGGTTTCACAGGTGCACTTTTGTTTTTTCTCTCAATGTACTCACTAGCTGAGTTTCAAAAGTGTTGAGAAAGCATTTTTGAAAAGCCAGTTATAGGTATTTCCTTGCTTTTGGCTATATAATTCTGTATTTCAAAGTGTGGTAAACATCTTTCAGCAATGACCTAGGAAATCTGGGAGGCTATTACCAGGATGATGAGAGAATTTTCTCTGTCTAGCCCCAGCCTCAGACTTCCTCTTCCTTCAGTCCTTGTAGCCAGGGTGACGCAGACCTGTGTTTTACTCACTGTATGTAGAGAAACGGTTATGGTTAGTTCTGCCAGAGCAAGACTTAGCTATGATGATCATTGCTTCTTCAACATCCAGACCAAATGGCTCCAAGTTTTTAATTCTTTTTCCAGGAATCCCCACATTTAGTTCAGAGAGGGATGACTGTAGAACTAAGGTTTCCTTCCTGCTTCCTCCTGCCAAGTCCTCTGGTGTCTCCATTTCGCCTACTGCTTCAGCTCCCCTATCCTTTCTATTGTCTCTCTCATCCCCCTTTTTCTGTGCTGTATGCTGCCACTTACTGATGCAATAAGGCTAGAGAGAAGCAGTGTGTTTGGAAGAAGAGAAGGTGCCTTTGCTTTCCCAGTGTTGTCACACCTGCAGTTCGGCATTTATTCTCTGGAAAGGATAAGAGGAAGATAATATTATTGAGACATCCCTGCAAAAGCCAAAACCAGTCTTTAATCTCATCAGCATGTGGCAATGTGGGAAATGACTGAGTAATTAGAGAAAAACAAGTCTTTCAGTTTGCTTTGAATGCAGAGTGTATGGCAAGCTCTTGATTGCAGAATCAAACAATTGGATTTTCATATTACTGTTTATTTGTTTTCTAGGGTTTGGATTTGTGGATCGCTGAATAGTGCTTGCTGTACATTTGAATTTCATGACTGAAATGAGTAAATCTCCTGAATTACATCAATTGCAGTTTCTTGTCTCTGCCCTCCAGAAATACCCTCACTAATGTGGCTTGCTTATGGTACATGGATTACATTGGGTGCTCCTCCAAAGCAGAAAAAGAGGGATTGGAAGTGGTAAGAAGAGCAGAGATAGTTTTGCAGGATTTGAAAAATGGGTTTAACAGAAGAGGGTAACATCACTCAAATAAATAAAGTCCCCATTTGTCCTAATTTTGCTCACACACGTGGGCCTGTCCCCCTGTGTCCCACTGATCCAGAACACCAGCCTGAATGCCAAGGCATCTGTGGACCTCAAAAGGTGCCAGGCACAGCACGATTGATCTCAGTGGCTCTGCATTCCCCTGTGAGACAGTCAAGCCAAATACTTCCACTCCATATGAGTAAGATGTTATTTGGACAATTTCATACTGGCATGCAAAGCCTCACTTCTCTGTGCAACTGGAGATTTGCTTCTGTCTGTCTCAGCTTGTGCAGTTCCTTGGTATAAATTAAAGTGATCCTGGACCATTTACAGTGGTGAGATGTGTATTTTTGCAGGGTTTTAATGCACTTGGTCCGATCAGTGGTATAGCACTTACTCATGGTTATTCAGGGCTCTGTAGGCAAACAGCATAATTCAGAGGAAAGACATGCAAAATGCAAATCATAAATGATTTAGGAAAAAAAACCAGATCCAATGTGTTAATCTATGAAGAACATAAGGAGATCTCTGTTGAGACCAGAGGAAGGTTGACAAGAGTATCAGGTTTGCTGAGGCCTGATCTAGCTCTGCACCAGGTCTCTCAGGGACACTGTGCCACAGCCATAGGCAGTTGGGGAGATCCGGCTGATGCATCAGCCAGAAAAAACACCTGATGATCCAGAACAGACCATAAGGACAAAGGTCATTGCTAAGGAATGTAGATAGAAAGTGCCAATAGTGTACTGATTTTTCTTCCTCTTCCCATGCCCTGCAGCACCTAATTGTAATTGCTTACCCTACAGGAAACTATTACACTATGGGAGCGCAGCATCCTGAACCCTAAGGGTTTTAATAATGAACAGCATCCATGTAGAAATAAGTGGCTTTCTAAAGAGGAACAACACTTATCCTATACCTATGCCCAGCAAGGGGGATTTTATTTGAAAGTCTGGCCTTCTTCCATGCTCAGTATCCTATAATTCTTTTGGAATAATTTTCTCATTCTTTCTAGGATATGTGTATAAATGACATTTCTTGTTATGGGGCATTTGGACAGGCTCTATGTAGTTTCAACACACAAATTCATTGTCTGTCAAAGTTCATGCATGGACCTGGCTTCCTCTGTTTCATACTAGGAGGGCTGACAGGGGAGTGTGTTCCTCATAGCGATCTGAGGACCATTCTGCTGAACAGCCCAGCAACTCATGCGGTAGCAATGCTAAAACTACCAGTGACCTTTAAAAACCACCTCAAAAGAAAAAAAATTAAATTAGAACATTCTCTTAGAGGTGGCTTATCATATTTTTGGAAATAGCTAATGCTTTTACTAGCTTTTAACAAGTATCAGTTTTCCTTTCTGTCAACACAAACCTAAGGATGAAACCAGCCAAAAACAATAGAAGTCTCCTAATGACCTCCTTAATTATTTCCATCAAATTTAAAAAGAAGTAAGCAAACAAATTAGTGTTGAGACCTAAAAATAGGAAAGTTGTGAGAATTAGAACTTTATGGCATATTCTGTGAATATCTTGACAGGAAATAAAAAAAAGGAAAAAATAAAATACTAACATGAGCTGTTTAAACTACAGTACTTTTCCCTTTCAGCCACTTTGGAAGACAATTATCTTCCTCACTTACACAGTTGATTTCTTTGCCTAAGCTATCTTTTGGATCCTTTTACCTAACAGCAAAATAAAAATTTCCCAATACACTAAATTTGTGTAAAGCATGATTATGTGTGTAGGACGGCATGTAACTTAACAGCCTCGAAATATCCCCTATCTTTCTCTAAGACGTTATGCTGTATTGCAAATGTCATTATTGACTGTATAATTGCCCAGAGTCAAATACAATTTGTTCTGTGGTTAGAACACATTGTTTGTGCCTCTGTAGCTCTCTTTTCTGCATGGAAAGCTCATTGTAAAATGCCTCCCACAGGAAAGATCAAGTGTGCTGGGATCTGCAGTATCACTCTCTAGCTCCTTGTTTTTTCCCAAAAACTTGTGGAACTCCAGATGGTCTGAAACAATTTCCTCTTCTTTTCAAACATGACAGGAATTTGTCAATGGTGTCTAAAAGTATTAGGGTTACCGGGAACCACTAAGCAGAGGCTCATACCCAGACAAGTGTGTTCTTCATCAAACTAGCACTACTGTTGGCAAAAAGTGCTAGCCTGGCACCATTTGAGATTAAATATGGTTAGACGGGGAGCTGGGTATGCCTTGATCTACGCACCATTGAGCAACAAGAGAATCAGCTTTCTCAGCACTCCTTGTTATGGCGGAAATCTAGGAGAACACGTGAACCTCTTGAAGGAAGTTGCCAACTGGAAAATAACAGCTAGTGAAATTAACATTTATGCTTGTGTGAGAAGCACATGCAAAGAGTTGTACTGGGAATGTAGCTGGCAGAATACAACAGACTGTGCTTATTGTTAATGGAGCAGGCATCAAATCCAAAGGCAGTAGCCTCCTACCCAAGAAGTCTGAGCTGAAGAACCAATACATGATTGCTATGCCCCAGCATAGCTACCAGTACAGTACTGTGTCTGCTTTTTCATGTGAAAACTACCCCTATGCTTAGACGGTTTGTTGCATAAAGGTTCAGAAGCCAGTTACAGCAGCCACAAGAGGGTAAAAGGTCCTGGGATGCAAAAGACCCAGTATCACACTCCTTGGACTTGTCCTTAGATTGATGTCATTTCCCTGTTGTGTTGAAAGTAACAAGACTGGTTATGTCACAAATAACTGTGTGGGTTTTCACTCATAACAGCAAGAATGGCATAGTCATCAGCTCAGATTTTTTTTTAATATGGAATAAAATATGTACAGGGTTAAAACTGCTCTTTTAATTTTTAGCAGATGTGAAATTTCAGTATGAAGGAGATCAGAGTTTTAAACTAATCTAAAAACATGAGCAATATGGTAATTTTGAAAAAATACCAACAGACTGGAAATAAAAAAAATATCAGAGGGAAAATAAGCCTACAAGTTAATTCAGGGTTTATCTTTTTAAGCCAAAGAGAAATAACATGTTTTTTACTTCATTTTTCTTGGTATTATTGCTTTTGGGAAGACATGGCAGCAGTATTTACTGTGGGGAAGCATAAGGAACTGCCTTCTCATTTTTTTGTTTTGTAACTATTAATGGGTTGCTTGGAGACACAGTGAAGCAGTCAACACCATGACCAGTGACACGGCTACTGGCTTCTGTCTGTGGCCTCAAGCATAAGTAACAGTTGGAGATTCTGGAGCAGGAGAAAGTGGCTGTGGTCATACTTTGGTAGTATAATGTTTCTCTACTAACTTAAGCTTCAATGAGAAAATGAAGGATGCAGAAGACACAAAGACAAAGAAGGTGATGTAATGTTTCAACAGTCTGTAAGGAAATAAATGTATCTAGCTTATTTAGCTTTAAAAAAGCACAAAATGATACAGGACAAGAGAACTCAATTTCAATCAGGGACAGGACAGAGCAGGTAACAGAAAAACATTGTCTCCTCTTTGGAACAGGGAAGTCTTAACTCAAATAGGGATGAGAAGATCAGTCACTTCAATCCTATTAGAGGCCACCTGAGAAGAAGTTTAAGGTGCATTGACCAGGCAGGCAGTGCATGTGGAAATGATCAACTTACGTGACTGCATACTGTAATTTTCTCTTCAAGTTAAAATAAAAGGAAATAATCAATTCTCCAGTCACTACATGGGTTTTCCTGTCTGGAAATAAACCCCAGGTCTTCCCGGTAGCCAGGAGCGAGTCATACTGTTGTGTGATTGCCAGGGGCCAGAAGGCTGCAGAGGTGGAGATAAAAGACTGGACACTGAGCTTTGCTAGTGCTGGAAGGAGTGGGCAACATAAAATGTTCATAAAAGGAAAAGAACTGGGTTGGATCTGACTTCTGTCGGGCATCAAAGCCCTGTGGTAGGATAGGTCTTTGCTAAAGCTTTCCCTTGGGAAAGTTAACTCTGAGTCATACATGTAACAACAGTTATACATCATGTAAGCGTGCCAGCTAAATCCTTAACACCACCTTGGAAAAAAATCACTCTGAAGACAGCAATGAAAGAAGGAAGCAATTGGCGCAGTAATTAAACCTAGAGGTTTAAACCATTATGAAAGATTTGATGAGAATACAGTGGTTTTGGTGTATTGTGTTGGTGAGGGGCTACCATGTTCGCAAACAAGTAAAAATTTTTGTCTTGTTGAAATTATTTTCTGCTGAGATTTTTTTTTCAAATGTAGGCTATTCAAAGCGTCTATTAGCTTGAATAACAGAACACGCAGCTAATATGCTACTTATCTCATCTATTATCTCTTTGCACTTAAGACAGTTCTCTAAAAACCTTAAAGGTAAATTTAGGATCTCTGAGAATCCAGGTCACAAGGGCAAATGGCATTTCAGCATTTCAAAATATATATGCTGAAATCCACTTGGTCTGTTGATGTCCTTGAAGATAGCTAGGGATGCACTTTCTGACTTCAAGTTGTCTCTTTTTTTTTATGTTTTCTCAAATTGTGACAGTTTCCATGCATTTATGGACAAGAAACCCAGAGCACTCTCTTCCTGTAAGACTAAAGTAATCATTTTGAATTTGAGTTTCCTTCTCATTAAGGGACTATAATCTCAGGAAAAAATATATCTTAGTTATGTAGTTGAAAGGCAATGTAAAAACCCTTTGGCACCTGCAGGGACTTTCAGTAAAATACTGAAATCTCCAAATCAAGGACCTTTAGTTATTTTCTCTTAGTGTTTATTTACACAGTTTTTATGAACCACCGCAGCAAGAGAAGCTGCAGTGCCTTGCAATAACATGTTCTCGTCCTGTGGGCAAACTGCCAGCTATTCCTTACCTTGACTTCAATGTAGATGATACAGTTAGGACACTTATTTCAGTGGGGCTTTATTTTTGGTCTCACACATGTGTTACCCATCAATTAAATTAATAAGATTTTTCTCCTGAAAAATAACCAGCCCTTAAAGGTTTCATTCTACCTCCTAAAATCATAGGCTAGACTTGAGCTAAATTTGTGCTGGAGAGGTGAACTTACAGCTGCTTTGTCCTTGGCAACATATTTGACCTTCTGTCTCTGTGCAACCAGTCAAGTCAGAGAGAGTGCAGAGCAAATCTCAATGATGGAGAACAAGATGCGGGAAACGAGGTTCAGTGCTGGGTCCAGCCCTGTTCAATGTCTTTATCAATGACCTGGATGAAGGCATCGAGTGCATCCTTAGAAAGTTTGCGGATGACACTAAGCTGGGTGGAAGCGTCAGTCTACTGGAGGGTAGGGAGGCTCTGCAAAGGGATCTGAACAGGCTGGACTGCTGGGCAGAGATCAATGGCATGAGGCTTAACAAGGCCAAATGCCAGGTCCTGCATTCAGGGCACAACAAACCTATGCAGAGCTACAGACTAGGAGAAGTCTGTCTAGAAAGCTGCCTGGAGGAGAAAGACCTGGGGGTGTTGGCCGATAGCCAACTGAACATGAGTCAGCAGTGTGCCCAGGTGGCCAAAAAGGCCAATGGCATCCTGACTTGTATCAGAAACGGTGTGACCAGTAGGTCCAGGGAGGTTCTTCTCCCTCTGTACTCAGCACTGCTGAGACCACTCCTTGAATCTAGTGTTCAGTTCTGGGCCCCTCACCACAAGAGGGATGTTGAGGCTCTGGAGCATGTCCAGAGAAGAGGGACAAAGCTGGTGAAGGGGCTTGGAGAACAAGTCTTACGAGGAGCGATTGAGAGCTCTGGGGTTGTTTAGCCTGGAGAAGAGGAGGCTGAGGGGAGACATTATTGCTCTCTATAACCACCTGAAAGGAGAGGCTGTAGAGAGTAGGGAGCTGGACTCTTCTCCCAAGTGAGAGGGGACAGGACAAGAGGGAATGGCCTCAAGCTCCGCCAGGGGAGATTTAGGCTAGACATCAGGAGGAAATTTTTTCACAGGAAGGGTCATTGGGCACTGGAACAGGCCACCCAGTGAAGTGGTTGCAACCTTCCCGGGAGGTGTTTAAGGTGCAGGTGGATGAGGTCCTGAGGGCCATAGTTGGACTTGATGATCTGATGGGTATTTTCCAACCTGTAGATAATCAAACGTTAATGATACAGGATATTCTACTTACATCTGCTAAGCTCGTAGTTATAAACAAGGCAGGTTCTTTGCTTGTAGTAGTAAGAACCTAACAGAAACCACAATGGCCCTGTTTTATCATTGAATAACAACTGAAACAAGATTGTGTGTTGAACATATTTACATATTCAAAACATATGAATGCTATTTTTCTAAAAGGGTACTGGCCCTCCACTCTGCTTCTTTCTCTGTCTTATCCATTTCTATTTTTGCTTCTCCATATTTTGCAGGTGCCTTCTTTCTAACATGTTGTCCATCACAGGCTACAGAACAGATTCTATCAGTGTCCTCTTTCCCTTTCCTCATTTTAGATGATAAAAAATATTAATCATATTTCACTTAGTATTCCCATTTGACACCTGTGGTAGAAAGAAGAAATCGCAAGCTACTCAAGCCATGGCAAAGGTACTCTTTGGAGCCCATGACCATCCTGGGTTACTGTGTTGGAGACACATGCCATGTTCTCTGAAGTTGTTTTATTTTGTATAACATTTTCACTTTGTTGCAGCATGCTATTTTGAAACCATTTCAGTCTCTTCCTTGCTTTTATGAGCACTATATAACACCCACAAAATTATTGTCAGTCACTGAGATATTACCAAAGATTATAAATAATGGTGGATTTGAGCCCCAAAATGCAAATCCAGATCTTAGCCATTCAAATACTTTGGTTCAGCTTGTTAAAAATACTATTCATAGCAATCTGGAATTCATCAAAGAAATGTGTATGTTCTAATTCGTGTTGTGGATTTAAATACACTTTTTCAATAATTACAAAAAAATCAGTATGAATTTCTCTCTGCCTTATGCTCTGCTTAGTACAGCATACCTAATTAATATCCAATTGCAGGATGAAAGTGCTCCCTTGTGCAAAAGTACATCTATAGGCATAGTTTGCTTCATTTTTATTTTCTTGACATGAGAATCACCAAGAGCAAGGTTTGCTTTTGCGTCACAGACTGCACTTGTTATGCTGTCAGCCAAAGGAAACGTTATGTGCAAACGGAGATGTTTAACTGAGAAACTGCTAACATAATAAATATGAGACTCCGTGACACCATTTATGCAATTATTTATCAAAATCTGTTTGTTCCTTATGGTTTCTAAAAGATGTTTTAACAGCTTTAAATCGTATAGAAGAAATCTTCCAAGTATTTGGATCAATTGTCATCAGTTCTTTTGGTGCAGGCTGGGGAAGCAGATTTAGACTGCTGCTGAGACCTTTTGAAAAGTTCCTCCTACAGCACACGTTGCCTTCAACAACACAGCCATTTTGCATTAAAAGTCTTTCTTTTTCATCTGGTGATGCCTAAACCTAGATACTCCAGGTTTTTTTTTTCCCTTGATAATGAGCCAGTAGTTTATAAGCTACTGCCCTATCATGGGCGATGGCAAAAGAGCATGAGTGTCTGTGGTTAAGTTTTGCTAGCAAATAACATAACCTTAAACAATACAGAGAAGAGCAACCTACTGAGCATCTAGAAAAACATGTATATCCTATTTGGAACTGGAGGAAAAAATTACTTTGGTAGACATACACAGTTTTGAATTCTTCAGGTGCTATCTGTGTTTAGCTCTAATAAGGAGGCTGTGTCTGCTTCTGCTGGAACAAAAGCATTATGCCTAGTAGAGAGGTCAGCAGAGCCTCCTGCCCAGCGTAAGATTTTGTCTTGCCATCACGGTGGTGATATCAGAATCTCACTTTTTCCTGTTTGATGTCAAATCTATTGATGGATAGGTAGAAAATGATCTACACTAAGCTTTTTAAATGCAGATGTGTACTTGCATTGAAAAGATGGAAGGTAAGAGCTGATGCCTCACTGCGGGAACTGGGAAGGCGGTTACTTCAGTCCATTCTGAACATGGTTTGGGGAACAATTCCATGCTATAATCCGCACACAAAATGTAGTCTGTCTGAGGAAAAGCTCAGTCAAACATTTGCTTCCATGTGGGATGCAGTCAGTATAGATACTGAGGGCTTTGTTCCACCTGCTTTATTGAGTAAAAAAGATGGCGTTTTCTTTTAGAAAAAACATTGCTTAAAAGCTTGACATGCTTATGTGGCTATGCTACTAGGCACAATGTAATAATAGTCATGTTGCTTACCAGAAATACTTTCGGTTTTAATGCAAGTGAAATACTTGTCAAATTCTTATTATTATCTTATGCAAACACTTACGAAATTGTCAATCAGAAGATAAGGGGTTTGAAGAGGATAAAGAAATGGACATGTAATGTAAGCAGGGCTGCTATTACAGTGAGAGAAGCTGGAGTGATACAAGGCTAGGTGATGCACTTGACACTTGATGCACAGACAATTGATGTCTGAGGTTGGAGAGAGGTAGGTATCTATTGATTGAATTTTGTTATGATTGTGGAGGATTGAATAAATGTTGTGAGAGTGGACCTAATGTGCAGACAGAAGAAACTTCTGGTATAGAAGATGCAGCCAGAGAGAGAGCTGCTAGCTGGTCATGGAGAAGAAAAAGTAGGTTTTTCAAGCCTTCCTCAAGAACAGTGAGATTGGAAGGGAATTAATTATAAAGATATACCTTTTCATGTGCCTACTACAGCTTTTAATGCAGGAACCTAAGATTAATGTCACAAAAACCATGAAGCTGGAATTAGCTCTGACAAGCTTACCAAACTGCCTGTTAGTAGCCTGGTGATTTTTTTTTCTTTTTGGCTAAAATGCTAGGAATTGAGAGAGAATTAATTGTTCTGTGTAGAAAAAGGAGCCGTCTTCTGCTGTCTGGCTGAAGCCACTCGCACAAAGTTTCCTACACAGTGACATCACTGGCTTCATGAAGGCATCAGTAGGAGGCTTTAAAGATAAAAAAAAAGTGGTGATGGGGCACAATATGGGTCAGGATATTCTATGAGCTCCAGAAGAATGGTTGAAGACATTTTATTTAGGAGTCAGAGCTTAGCATTTAGGAGTTTTGGGAGAACTTTTGGGAAAAGCAGCAGTGTAGAACAGCTGGCCAGCAGTTAGGGTGACCCTGTTGGCCACCTAGCCAAAATGCAAAAATAGAGATGCTTGGCAGAAAAGTGTTTCTTGATTAAAAAGATAAGGTGATGCTCCCCAGGGCCATATGTGTGTAAAAAAGGACAGTATACCTATGTGTCATTAATGTGAGGATTAAGAGTACTGTACTGAAAATAGCGGTAGATGTAGGAGCAGCAAAGCTCTTGACTTTCAAGGGTCCAGAATGCAGTGGACAACAAAAATGCCCCACATCAAACTTATAGGAAATCAGCACAATTTTACAATATCACAGCAAAGAGCAAAGCTGTGGCAGCCTTCATTCTAGAGTGACTTGTCCAGAGTTATTTAGAGGCAATGGTAATGGTAATTAGGTAGAAATTGGATCCAAACATGCTGGATGTGAGGAGCATTTAAAGGAAAAATGCTGAAGTGTATTTAGTACAGTCACACACTGATGAACTCATTTCTGAATTCCTCAAATCCGAGCCTGTGATATATGTGCTGCAAAAGCCTGACAAAAAGCGCTTGGACGAATTGTAAATGCAGAGCATAATTTTGTCTGTGGAACCTATGAAATGGGCTGTACTGATTGCAAGTACTCCAAAGAGTAACAGCAGCTTAAAGGAGCTCTGGGTGCAGTAAACCCACGGTAAATCCCAGCTGAAATGAATCAATATCTTTTTCCCAAATCTTTTTAATTTGCAAAACTTGGGGGCTGGGTAAAGCTTACTAAACTATGCTCACTTTATGCATCTTAGGAGTGAGAACTGGAGCTGGAGCTGAATAAATTTCTAAGAATGAATGTACATGAAAGACTATTTTGGTATGAGCAATTACCCTGCAGCACAGTGAGTGTATTTACTGTATATCTAAGAATAATGGATTAATGACTTCCAGGATAAATGTTAGTCCCTGGTGTTTTGTGGTATAAGAGTAAAGAATGAAAAAAAAAAAAAAAAAAAAAGGTGGGACATCTGTGAAATTGTGATGGAAGTCTTGTATTCTGCCTTACCTCAGGAAAATGTAAAATGGGAGTGGATAGAAAAGGAAAATAGGAACTTTAAAGAAGCAGTGCAGTTGTAGGGAAGAACAAGCATTTGTACAAGGTTGGGTTTATCGGATCTTCTTTCTGGCCAGCAAGGGTACTTATTGCAAAGCAACCTCTCCTGTAAAACCAGCTGAAGCAGTATCAGTTATGGGTTGCCAGCACAGTTGCTTTTGGATCAAGGTCTGCAACATACCTTTGAAATGTGATAGATATGTTAGCACTCATCAGCTAACAGAGTACTTTGTACAGGCTCAGAGAAGGGCATTGTGCAAAAGTAATAGAGAATACATCAGTTGCAGAGACTATTCTAGCAAAGAGATGCTCATACAGTGGGAAAAGGTTTGATTTAGTGCAAGCAGACTTAGCAAAGGACTTGAGGTGAAAATGCTAAATAGTCTGCAACTTCTCTAGTTTCACAGTGCTGATACATGACCTAAAGGAAGGAGAGAGGTAGTAAGCCAGTATGGTAGAGCAGATATTGGGATGGGTGTCATATTTAGCAGTGACCTAAGGAAGGAAGAGACAAGGAAGAGATAAAGGAAGGAGAAATAAGAAAGAGGCCATTTAATAGTTGCCTGCAGATAAAACCAAAGTATAGTTATAGAGTATGCACTCTGGCATTAATTAAAAATCGCCACAAGTTTTCATAAGCTGCAAGAGGGAACCAGGAGGTGGTACTGGCATGTAACAAGCATGATGAGATGAGGAGCCACAGTTTGTAATGATTGCGGGCTTGTGCTGTCACACCCCCCAGCGCAGCTCTGCAGATATCAATGCTCAGAGTAGGCATGCTGAGCAGGCAGGGCTCTGGCTGCTGATAAATTCCTTCTGCCTTCCTAAGGAAGGCTTTACACCATGTAGAAGCATAGGTAGGACGCAGATGAGTAGTCTGCACAGGGAAATATAGCCAGTCCATCCACTGGGCAGTGCCATGCAAGAAGATATGTGCTCCGGTTCTTTCTGAGGGTGGCTGTGGGACCTGGCACCCTGCAAAAGCTGCAGCTGTGTTCATGTAGTGTGGATGCAAAGAGAGTTTGGATACATGCATGGAGTCTAGCTTTCACTTTAGATGAAGAATTAAATGAAGACAAGCATTCCTGGGAGTAACAGCCTCAATAAAAAAAAAGCAATGGCAAGCAGCAGAGAACAGTTTCTCCTCTGACCAGGTGCCCTATAGTTCTTCCATAAGACTAACCCATGGGCTGTTTCTTGAGAGAGAATCACCAGCAAATGCCCTTTTAAGCCCAGGTTTGCTTGCTCTGCCCTTGCCCTTGGGCAGCAACCCATGAACCAAGATGAATGATTTGCAGAGCTACTTTGTGGACTGGATTTGAGAGGATGATCTGGGTTTTTTTTTTAAAAAAAAGCTGACGGGAAAAAGAAAGCTATTTTTAACCTAGATCGGTTCATTATTCATGCTTAACAGGAGAGCCTTACAGAATCAGAAAGGCACAAATGGGAGGGAAGGCTGCTGCAGGGCAGGATACAGTCTCAGCTGCCTCAAGTCGGGCTGCAGGTCCCAGCTTTCAGCCTCTACTGTGAGCTCAGCTCCTGGACACATGGCAGGTCTCACTTTGCTCTTGTTTTCATAAGTCATTGTTCTGGGTTTGAGATGAAAATGGTTAACTGTTAAAGGCTGCTGCTTTTTCATGAAGACTATCCCTACTTTTACATTTTCCCAAACTAGGAGTCTTAAATATAAAATGTTTGGTTGGCTGTTTGTTTGGTTTTGTTGTTTTTTTTTTCTCTCCCTCAAGATTCTTTTAGCTTTCACAGAAATTGTGAGTTTGTCTTGGAAATTATGCAGAGATAGTGCTGCCATGGGGAGCATAGTTAGGTTAGAAGGAGAAGATGATAGTGAGTTCTGGGAAGCTGTGCTCAGAACCTATTGCTGGCTGCCTGGAGAAGGCTGGGCTGGAGGCTTATAGAGTGGGCAACAGAAAGAAAACAAAAGCAAAAGTAAAAGCCTAGCTTTAAAAATCAATGATAATCCTATCTCTTTATAATTGTTGACTTCACGGCTGTGTTAAATCATCGCTTTGTAGCAGTGAGGTGGCAAAGCATAACTAAGAGGCAGTGCCTAGGCTGCAAGAGAAGAGAGAAAACTACAGGTATGTTAGCACCAAGGCATTAACCAAGGCAGGCTGAGGTGCATCTTGAGAAAGGCTAGCCGTTCTTCTGCCCATGGATGCCTTTGTGGTAGCTGCGAAAGCAGCCTGTTTCCCAAGGCTCAGCACAGTGCCTGAAGTACATAAATTGACTTTCTCTTCTTCTCTGTTTTCTTTTATCTTGGGAGATTACTGAACTGAGAGTCAGCCTTCTCTTAATGAGACCAGAGTACATTGAAATTATCTGCGGGCACCAGTTAATAAATAGCAGAATAAAAGGCAAAGAGCTGGCTGAGGGTGATGCATGACAGGTCTTTGCAGAGCAGCAACCCCTTTCCATGCAGGATGGGAAAACGTGGGAAGATGAGAGCTGAGGCAGGAGGTTGAAGCTCAGCCACATGCCTCATGCAATTAAACTAAATTGCCTGATTCTGTTACCTCTTCCCCCAGCTTAAAAAGCAAGGGTCTAAATTGCTGTCAAGCTATAGTTGCTAATGAGACATGGTGGTGTGTTTATAGTACCCTCTGCTATGGTGGAGGAGATTGAATTAAGAAAGAGATGCTGGGCTGCATCGGTGGAAACAAGAAAAGCTCACTACCTGTTTTAAGAGAAAGCCAACAATTTTGATTTATTACTTGAATGGCTACGGTAAGTTGCTAAGCAGTTACCACTCATCATCTCAGCAGGAGATAGCACCAATGTAAATGAAAGCATTATTTACTTGGTAATCTTTTTTATTATTATTATTTCATGCAGAACTACTTGCACTGCCCATCAACAAGGTTTCTCAACACTTTCCTTCAGGAAAAGTTGTTTTCAATTGCTTCTAACAATTCTTAACCATTTGGACTGTAA
Source organism: Coccyzus lansbergi (assembly GCA_033558105.1). NCBI lineage: Eukaryota > Metazoa > Chordata > Aves > Cuculiformes > Coccyzidae > Coccyzus > Coccyzus lansbergi. The sequence goes on along the minus strand of JAUMJK010000036.1, from coordinate 3,648,006 downwards.
TTTTCCACACCAAGTATCTGACTAAGACTGAGTAGTTCTGGAAAATTTCCAAGCTATTTTAGTTTGAGGTTTGGGGTTTTTTTCTGAGGTGCGGGCGATACACATCATTTTGCCCATGCTAAAATTTAACATTTTTTAATACTTTCAAGTCAGAAGGTGGTATTTTCCATCCCCATGGTTAACTGTCAAGATTTGGCAGTATTATAAATCTATGGGAAAAAATATTTAAAAAAATAAGAACTAGGCACCCTCCTTCCCTTGCCAGCTCAAGGGTATTAGGATGTTTTGCTCTGGGTGTAACTGAGCAAATAAATATGTCCTGTTTGTTTGCTGACTCTGTGGTTCTGTTTTCAGTACAAAACTTGCAGATTTTTGTGTTTCTATGTGTATTTGTGTGGTTAAAGTATGAGACCAGCTTATTAGTCTCAGCACCTAAAGCAATGGCATGTTTTTCTTTGAGTAAGGACTGTAGGATTTGGCCCTTAGAGTGTAACTCAAACCTCCATCCTCAATACAGGCTTGTAGCTATTTTTGACAGACATAGGGGATGAAATAAAAATGGGAAGTATCTTTCTCTCCTCCAGGAAAACACAGCAATTAGTCAAAGATAATACTTTCTAGAAATGCAAGGTATTCTTCCAGTTGCCATCTTGTGATATAGGCAATGCAGCTAAAATCTTATGTTTTCATATGTTTAGATTAAGGAACCTAGAAACTGTGACAGTCTTATTTATTTTTATGGTTGCTGAACCTCTGTTAAGGATTATTATGCACAGTGTTTGATTTTTCTGCCTTTACATCTCTGCATCCCCATGGTTACTGTTTGATTAAACTATGATCAAAGAAAACAAATTATGTTGTTAGTTATTTAACCCCATGTGGAAAGGGCTATATGGGTTAGAATGTCAATCCTAATTCATACAGGCACAAAATCTGAAATATGTTCTCAAGTAGAATTCCCACTTTTGGGAGGGAAGCAAAATGGAGGTTTTAGCAGACTGTGCAATATATGGTCTTATTTTGTTCCTGAAAAAACTTGTCATTCCTTGTTTTTTTTCACAGATCAACTGGGAACGCATGCTTGAAAAAGAAAGAACTCCTAAAGGCTGAAAAAACACCCCTGCATTCAATGTTAGTGACATTAGGTGATTGATGCTGGATTAGAAAATCAAAGTCACATCCTTTTCATTCTTTTAAAATGTTTGCTTATTTGCATCTATTCAGGCTCAATGTCAAAGTTAGGATAGGTTGGTTAAGTCCTTGAAACACTGAGCAGCTTCAGAGTATTGATAGGAGAGAGTGAAATGACTCACTCAGAGCAATGGAATATGTGAGCAGCCTTGTACTATTCATGTGTCCATATTTATAGACCATATGGGGAATCTCTTGCTGGATCAATTACTAAATGCTCAGCTAGATTTGAGTACCCAATTTTGGGCCTCAGTACCAGGGAAATTCATGGAGCGGGTAATCTTGAGTGTTATCATGATGCACTTGCAAGAGAATTGGGTGATCAGGCCCAGTCAACACAGGTTCACAAAAGGCAGGTCTTGCCAAACTAACCTGATCACCTTCTGTGACAAAGTGACTAGACTCTTGGATGAAGGAAAGGCTGTGGATGTAGTCTTCTTGGACTTTACTAAAGCCTTTGACACAGTTTTTCACAGCATTCTGCTTTGGACACTGTCAGTCTCTGGCCTGGACAATCACAAACTCCCCTGGGTGGAAAACTGGTTGGTTGGCCGGGCCCAGAGAGTGGTGGTAAATGGAGTTTACTCCAGCTGGAGGCCAGTGACAAGTGGGGTTCCCCAGGGCTCAGTGCTGGGTTCAGCCCTGTTCAATGTCTTCAGCAATGACCTGGATGAAGGCGTTGAGTGTACCCTTAGCAAGTTCGCAGATGACACTAAGCTGTGTGCAAGTGTCGATCTGCTGGAGGGTAGGGAGGCTCTACAAAGAGGTCTAAACAGGCTGGACCACTGGGCAGAGACCAATGGCATGAGGTTTAACACGGCCAAATGCCGGGTCCTGCACTTCGGGCACAACAACTCCAAGCAGAGCTACAGACTAGGAGAAGCCTGGCTGGTAGGCTGCCAGGAGAAAGACCTGGGTGTGTTGGTCAATAGCCGACTGAACATGAGCCAGCAGGGTGCCCAGGTGGCCAAGAAGGCCAAAGGCATTCTGGCTTGTATCAGAAATGGTGTGACCAGCAGGTCCAGGGAGGTTATTCTCCCTCTGTACTCGGCACTGGTGAGACTGCTCCTTGAATCCTGTGTTCAGTTCTGAGCCCCTCACCACAAGAAGGATGTTGAGGCTCTGGAGCGAGTTCAGAGAAGAGCAACAAAGCTGGCGAAGTGGCTGGAGAACAAGTCTTAAGAGGAGTGATTGAGAGAGCTGGGGTTGTTTAGCCTGGAGGAGGCTGAGAGGAGACCTCATTGCTCTCTACAACTACCTGAAAGGAGGTTGTAAGAGAGGAAGGAGCTGGCCTCTTCTCTCAAGTGACAGGGGGCAGGATGAGAGGGAATGGCCTCAAGCTCTGCCAGGGGAGATTTAGGCTAGAGATTAGGAGGAAGTTTTTCACATAAAGGGTCATTGGGCATTGGAATAGGCTGCCCAAGGGAGGTGGTTGATTCACCTTCCCTGGAGGTGTTTAAGGCAGGGGTAGATGAGGTCCTGAGGGGCATAGTTTAGTGTTTGATAGGAATGGTTGGACTCAATGATCCGATGGGTCTCTTCCAACCTGTTGATTCTATGATTCTATGATAATATGTGAAACAGATAGGAATGTGTGAGGATTTTGATGTGGACATATGACTCTCCATCTTTCTCCTTTGCTCCTCTGCCCTGGTCAGCTATAGATTATCACCCAGAGATGATGGACAATGACATTAACTGCTTAAGTACTAACTTGTGTTGTGTGATTCAAAAAACAATTTAGGGATTGAGCCTTCTGACACTTGCAAATAACTACTTTTAACACCATATGAGAAACGGCATTCAGTTGTCCACATAACAAATTCCTCTCTTCACACAACCAGATATAGGGCACTAGGAGAAAGAAGAATTTTGCAGCCTTTAAAAGGGGGAAATCCCCCATCAAGAAGCAGCTTTTATCTAACTCTAGAATACAAATTGAAACTTCATAATGCTCCAGCTAAGGACAGAAATCACAGAACCATAGACTCACAGAACGGTTTGGGTGGAAGGGACTTTAAAGATCACCTAGTTCCAATGTGTCACACCCACTCCATCACTGAGGCATTAAGAGAAATATGCACCGCTGTGAACAGAAAACTGTTCAGGAATTACCACAGTAGCTCTTTTTATGCATCAAACACAGGACATAGCAGTGTATACCATTCCAGTCAATACCTAGGATTCTGGAGTTGCTCAGCCCTTACAGTTCCCTTTCTCCTCTCCCAAACTTGCTGAACCAACAAAACCACTGTTCAGTCAGAAGTCTGGCAGACAGATGCCCAGAAGATCTGTGTAGCTACTTACCACTTCTTCTGATGATCAGGAACTGAAAGAAAAAACATGATTTAATTTCAGAGACTTCTTTGACTGATGTTAGTACTTCTTGAAATATATGTAACTGCAAAGTACTTTGTTGAGCCTCTGCATTCTCTACCCAGGTGTCATGCAGTTCAGTTTCAGGCATACCAGACAGTGTCGAATGCACATGCCTGTTCCTTGTTGGTTAGCAGAAGGAAAATAACTGAAAAAGTCAATTTAAAAAGTATCTTAGGCTAGTTTTGTCCCTTCACTGGACAAACATGTCCTTTGGCTGGACAAATGTGGGAGAAAGAACAAATGCCTGACAACTGAGAGGCAGACAGTAAATGACTGTCAAATAAGAAGTCGAAATAAATGCAATGAGAATTCTTGGCACTTATTGTTCTCTGCTACAATAGTTTGTTGGTTATATACATCTGGGACCACACAATATGCACATTCAATATATACTTACAAGTGTTACTCTTGGCTTTCTGGAACATAGCCTCCTCCTGCTTGGTTGTTCATCCACTTTTTTCCATCCTCTAAGGAAACTTCTGCAAGTTCCTCCACTTCTCTCCACCATCTCCTAATTCACCCATGCCTTGGCACTTCATGTGGGTCACTTCTTCCTTCTGGTACCTAGAAAAGTTTTTGTTCTTTCTTTACAATCCAAGCTCAACACTTGGAAGAGGCTTCTAAAACTCCAAGAATGATCTTTGACAGCATGTTAACAACAAATCCACAGCAGAACCAAAAAAATCTTTCTTTCTACCTATCCTGGCACATGCTACAGCTCAGAGTAGGAACAAACACATTAACGAATCATGAAAAAAGTAAAGATGTTCTTCTGAAAATGAGATCAGAAGCATGAGAGTTGTGACAGTAAAAGTTGCCTATCACACACAATCAGTAGAGAGGGAATTTCCACTATTGGAAAGAAATGGAAAGCTGCACAAATTGGGCCAATTCCTCAGGTACTCAGAGCAGATACACACACGGCTCAGATCTTATCACAGAAGCTTTATCAGTATCGCAAAACATTGTGATAGTTTATGAAAAAGGGGAACCCAGAATTTACCAGCATGCAAAAAACCCTCTTGAGACCATTTCCATTTTAGCCTAACCATTTTTCCAACCCTTTGGGGAAGATGTTTAGGAAAAATGTATTTAACACACTGTGGAAACCCTTGATACAAGAGCACAAATGCTTCCTGTGAAAATGCTACAGCTTCCTGCAACTGAAAACTGAGAATGCAGTGATGGTAGCTTGGGTTTGAAAGGAGCCATGACAATAATGAAATCTTTCACTGAACTTCAAAAGAACCTACAAGAGTAGTAGATGTGCATGAGGAACTCTAGAAAGGCATCTCCTCTCAGTTATCTGAGCAAGGTTACATGCAACTACTGTATTACTGTAGCATGCTATGTGGCATTAACACAGGCAGATGATGGACTATGGACCATTAGTCCTCACCTTGACTCAAATGCAGGCTGGCAAACAGCAAAATAGTTGAAGGATATTTGATTTGGAAACTAATTTAGATTTGAGATTACTTTCCCAACAGACGATCATTGAGCAATGTGTTTGTATGGGGGTTTTAAATTACTTTAAATGTTACTTTAAATTATTTTAAAATGGTTTTCAACAGAACTTGATTAGTGCAAAGATGTCTTTTGGTAAGTTTATGGTTGAATTGAGTGAGATTCTTAAGACAGCAAGAGACTAGGCTTGATGACTCAGCAGATCCCTTTTAGGTTAATGGATATAGCCCATACATATTGATAACCCATGGCATATAAATAGGTAAATGACTTCTGGCTGATGTGTGAAGCTGTGCTAAACTCGACAGTAGGTTTTTCTTGAAAGCTCCTTCATTTGGGTGCATGGTGATCCATGAAAACCTGTGAGGACTGCCAGTGGGTCTGCTAGTGTTTAAAGTGTGGGAGTTGCATCTTCATTAGCCTCCTTTGGGGTTAATGTGGGCTGCTCTATGGAGAAGTCTAGAGACCAAACTCTTTCAGGTCAAACAAGCCCTTTTATGCAGTAAAAACATCAGGCACTGGGGGAAAATGGGCATTAGGCTAAAAGAAGACTAAACTGAAGCTGCTTGGGGCTAGAAAACTGGCTGCAGGTGAACGTGTTGGAGCATGAGGTGTAAGGAAGGTATGACACCAAGATGGAGTGGAGAAAGTTTCTCGCATTTGATGGTGCTAGAGTGATAATCAGTTGTGACTGAGCACACGGTGGGAAGGCAATTTCTTCTGTTTTGCCCAGGAAAGCAATCTTTGTGTACAGTCCTGTAATAAGAGTAGATTGAGAATTTGTCTGCTTGGTGTCATTTAGAAATCTTATCCTTCAGAACACCCCTGTGAGACTCTACAGACTGAGTAGCTAACCATATTTAGGTGAAATGAGGAAACGGTGTTTTCAATGTGTACATAGATTGTAACTATCTCTTTTTTAATGACTTTTTTCCTTGTTAGAGGTGAACATTTTAAAGGTGTGGGTTATATTATGTGCTACTGTTGGCATGAGGAGGGGGGTGGGGGGGTTTTCCTGGAGTGTACTCTTGGGATTTCTACATCTTTTCTCTGAAGAGTCTGTGTTCCTCACAAAGACAGTACTAGTGCAGGAAATGAGTAGCTTACAAAGGCTCGCCAAAGCATCGAACATCTTTCTGATTATTTCACTGCATATGGAATAATTACAGGAAAATGACGATGAAAGCCCAAGTGAAGCCCTTTAAAAAATGCCACCAGGTCAAATACTGCTGTATTTCCTCCTCCTTTCCTACTGATATGCCCTTTCATCTCAGCATTAAGTGTCTGTTTCCTTTAAATAGCTTTTTATCCTAACCGACTCTGCTAATTCTCAAAGCTGCTTGAACTTGTTTATTTTTGTTGACTGCCTGCAACAGAAGGCTTTGGTGCTTCAGTTCTTATAACTGAGTAAGCTTTCTGGGCTCTGCTCACATTGCTTCAAGCAGCTAGGCAATGGCCATTTGCTAACTTGATTTCTTCAGCCAGAAACAAAGTAGACTCCATGGGTTTGGGGAGTAAGAGAGGATGAAGGAGAATAATCAGTGTAAGAAAGACACAGTCTAGAGAGGACAGCACATATCTTGTGTCAGTAAGCACAAACAGGGAGAATTCGCCTTCATTTATCTGCAGACTGAGAAAGCTGTTTGATATTCTTCCTCCTTGGCAGAAAATGACAGCATACAAAGCGATCACGTTATCAATTCAGATGAATAGTAGTACTCATCCCTGTGTTACATAATTATTTCATTAAAGTGAAGGATCAGTTTAAAACTTCATTAAAATCTAACTGGCAGGAAATAATATGATTCCACTGACATTTGATTTAATTAAAATCTGTAAGTTAAGAATATTAAAATGTGTATTAGCTCTGGAAGATCTCTGAAAGCAGCATCACCCTGTACCTTACTCCTCTATGGGCTGTGCTTCTCAGAGAGCAGCAGGTAGCAGACAGGCACGAGATGTTCTTGGGGGTCTCAGCTCAGTGATACCAGCAATAAAGGTAGCCTGCACACGGTCATTTGAAATATCCTCCAATTAATCAAGTAGGGTTTCCTCAATATCAAAACATGTATTACTCATTCAATTCAGTCTTGAGAGTCGAAGGACAAAAATGATTCTCTGAATTACAAGAAACAATGGCTCTGATCCAAAGCCTGCTGAAACCAGACAAAGATCCCTTGCTGACTTCAGTAGCTTGCTGGATCTAACCCAGTGTGAGTAAATGACATTTTTTTTCTAAAATTAGTTTCCTTTCCCTGTGACAGCTTCGCACACTATTTTCCATTGTGGTTACCTTCGTTTGGATGTTCTTCTCCTATACGCGATTGCAGACTTGTATTGTTTCCAAGACTTTATAATTTTGCACTGTCAGAATAGTTTTCTCTGTGGTTTCACAGAGTGAATTGACCTAGTTAAAATTAAAGGTTGCCACCATAAATTAGATTAGGTTGGACTAGTGATCTGAAAAAGTGCTATAACATGCTGTTTCTTTATTTCCATGAATAAGAATGGCTGGGTGAAAAGATAGCTATTGGAGGTACTTGGTTTACACTGTTTTAATTATGGTATCTGATGGCATCCCATTAACACACAACATGATCAAGTGATCAATTTTTTTTCAACTAGAAATACAATAATTTCATTGTCTCATTGTATGAGACTTCACATGTAATTTGAAATGTATAAGAATCTGATTAGTAATAAAGTAATACCATTTTCTGACAGGGGGGATATTTCTACCTCCTTAATATCATCTATACTGTGAATTCTCAAGCCTAAAACAAAAACAATATCTTATCCCAAGCTTTGGAGACTGCAAGAAGTGAATATCTTGCTTTCAATATCTTCACACAAGCCTGAGGTCTCTCACTCATGAGGTATGAGTACAGCAGATAAAAGGAGAGCAATGCATATTATCATCCTCATCTACTAATAAACATCTTGAGTCTGACTGTTCCTAGGTACAGTGTAAATACTTTGAAGCTGAACTACTGCTGGGATAATGGCTGGTTCGGTTTTCTTATGCTTGCCCTTACACCTTTATCCTTTAAATGGATATTTTCTCCTGTCCTATTGTTCTCACCACCAGTAAAAGAGGACAGGAGGATAATGAATATTAATCCCGAATAGAGTCCAGAAGCACTTCACCTTGGGAACTGCATCACTGTGCAGGCAAAATCCCTCCAAATGTCAAAGCAAGGTCTATTAACAGTAAAACATAGATAATAATTGCTTAATAATTGATGTTCACATTGTCATTTGCTGCTGTGGATAGCTCTGCCCTGTGCACAGTAAGCTGAATGGTTGAGTCCATTTGTGAAAGCTTTATTGCTTTTTGGTTTGCTGATATCTGGCTGTTTCTCACTCCAATATCTAATGCACAGGTATGTAAAGATTGTTGTGCTAAGATGTAGGATACCAATACTTCTCCTATATGCAGCAGCAACTCTCCACAACGCTATTAGACCATAACTCTTTTCTCAAGCCAATTTTGTACACCACTGCAGCCCAAAGAAACTCACTTTTGGATCAGTTTTTCAATGTGGAAACCATTATTGTTCTAAACTTATTTTCTACTCTTTTGTGTGCTTTGCTGTTTGTTACTAAGAATTCAATCTGTCTGTCAAAAAATGTGTTTTGCATTGACTGTAGAAAGGTTTTGTTATTTTTTGAGCTACGGCTGCATTACAGCTGTCACCTCAATGGTATTGGGATTTTTCACACCTTCTGTTTTCTTCCTTCCTTGTGCATAGTCAGTTACTATTAGAAAAGAGAAGGAGAATGGAATGTGATCATAGAATCATAGAACAACCAGACTGGAAGACACCCACCGGATCATTGAGTCCAACCATTCTCATAAAACACTAAACCATGCCCCTCAGCACTTTGTCCACCCGTGCCTTAAACACCTCCAGGGAAGGTGGCTCAATCACCTCCCTGGGTAGCCAGTTCCAGTGCCCAATGACCCCTTCTGTGAAAATTTTTTTCATAATGTCTAATCTAAACCTCCCCTGATGGAGCTTGAGACCATTCCCTCTTGTCTGCTCCCCTCTCGCTTGGGAGAAGAGGCCTGCTCCCTCCTCTTTACAACCTCCTTTCAGGTAGATGTAGAGAGTAATGAGGTCTCCTCTCAGCCTCCTCTTCTACAGGCTAAACAGCCACAGCTCTCTCAGCCGCTCCTCATAAGGCCTGTTCTCCATCCCCTTCACCAGCTTCATTGCTCTTCTCTGGACTCTCTCCAGAGCTTCAACATCCTTCTTGTGGCGAGGGCCCCACAACTGAACACAGGATTCAAGGAGCAGTCTCACCAGTGCCGAGTACATAGGGAGAATAACTTCCCTGGACCTGCTGGTCACATTGTTTCTGATACAAGCCAGGATGCCATTGGCCTTCTTGGCCACCTGGGCACACTGCTAGCTCATGTTCAGTTGTCTGTCAACCAACACCCCCAGGTCCCTCTCCTCCAGGCAGCTTTCTAGACAGGCTGAGGATTGAAGGACTTGTGGCAACAAACAGGGAAGCATCTTAAGTATGCACCATTTCTGAGTGGCTGCAGCAGAAAGTTTCTGCTTCTCTATGGGGTCTGTATCATCTTAGGCTTCTACCTCAACCGTTTCACTAGCTTATGCTCCTGGGAACTCTCTCTCTGAATGTCATGTAGTCTTTACTATCAAAGGAAAACACTAATAAAATGCCTTCCTCTCATAGCATCCTGCCTTGTGTAGCAGTATTTGCTACATAGTGTCGCGTAAGATTACCAGCTTCCCTTTATGGGAGGACTGCTTTTGGTCTGTCCCCATATCCCAGCAGTGTTATTTACCCCTACCACATCACGGCCCCTGTGCTCCAGAAACACCTTTATTTCTACAGTTAGTCAAACACTGACTCTTCTTTAATATGAGCAAGCCTAGACAATCCAATACTTCTTTCCTAAAACATAAGGATGCCCTGGGGTGTGCTCATAGTGTGGTTTCTCAAGGCTGGGATAGCTGGAAGAGGGAGCATTACAAGACATGATTATGGGAACACTACAAGACATGGTTATGGGAGCACAAACACAGATTTTAACGATCAGACATGAAACTGATTGAGGGCTAGGCAAGTATGTGTTAACATAACGCAGGTTTTGCTGGTAAAAATCTAGTGTAGATGTAAATAGAGCTGCTTAAAAGTTATTTAACAATGCATGGCACACTGCAGTGGTTAAGAAGAGTTGGAAAAGCATGCCTTGGATAATAAATGCTGTAGTGGATTTAGGTAGGTGTGAGATGTTTGTCCACACTGAATTTCATTATTTGTTTGTTAAGGCCAAGTGAATAATAAATCATTTACTTCAACAAAATTTACTGTTTACCAAGTTCTTACACTTAAATTTACTCAATGAACTGGACTAACTCAATACCTCTTGAGTTAGTGAGCCGATATTCCTCAGCTGGAGGAGTTAGCTTGATTTATGTGATAAGTGGTACGCACACCTGAAAAAATCAAGGTAGTTCCCTCGAGTAGGGCCTTACATGACTCAATCTGCCTATGTGTTCCCCTTTCAACTACTGTCAGGGAGAAGTTCTTGGTTCTGCTCCTCAGATTTTCTCAAGAATTTGGTTGGAAATCTAACAGATGGTGGGAGATACCCATTTTAAGGGTGAAAACCCTTGATGTCTAGTACCTTCACAAAATAAACCTTACACCTATTGAATCTACAGTCCATCAGACTTCTTTTTTTTTCACTCTTGACACAGAAATCACCTCATTGTTCATATTCCAGCAAACCTAAAGCTTTCTTGCCCATAGCCTCTCAGGATCCACTTAGACAGCAAAAGGTATCCATGATGCCAGCACTTATATCAGTGTTGGAATGTGTGCTTGAGTGGTTTTGCTTTATGAAACTTAACTCCGACATTAAGTGTTTAGAACCCTGCCCAAGAGAGAGTTCCTGTATTCCCCATTCATTTTCCTTTACTCACCGTCTCTTGAAACTTTCCCTGAGAGTTCATTTCCTCATGTAAGTGTGTGGTGGACAACCCTCTTCTGAGTTTAAACAAGGTAAGTTATGACTCTGCTATACCTCATGCTGTTTATGCCATCCAGATTTGCATATTTACTCATCCTGTATTTTTATCTAAGCTGTGTATCTTCCAAGACTGCTTCACAGCCTTGGTTGTAGGTAGGCTTTGTATTATTGAAAGGCTGAGGGTCATTCACTGGGCACACCTGCAGACCATCACTCAAGTGTGAAGGTTGGTCATCTACCACCACTGACCTTGTATTCCCTGTTTTAGTCCCTGATGAATTTTCAGGAAGCCAGAAAATATGCTCAATTCCCTCTTGTGGTTTTGCACGCAACCCAGCTAGTGGTGGTGGTAGCAGTAATAAAACATGGGAGAATGGGTGGATGGCGATGCCGCTGGGGGTACCATTAAGGCAAATATTCCCTGTCTAACAGTGTTGTATGTGTATAAATACAGATGGAGATATCACATCTCAAAGAAAGTTGACTAAAGGTTAAATAATATTTCTTTTCATAATGCACCCCATGCCACTCTTTCAGGTTGCCGCAACAGACTGAGTAAACAGCATCTTTGCACAGTCCTTTTAACAACTCTACATATTTTCCATTATTGAAAAATGGTTTGGTTTACATATCAGATGTCCCATTAGTATTGCCATGATATCTTGTCATTCTGACATCAGTGGCATCTTATCCCCTGTGTTTTTCCAGAATACATCTTGTGTTGGCTTTTTTCAGTCCAGCAAGAAGCTTAATCCTCTCCCCATGTCATTACAATATGAGAAAAATAAGATTGGTGGGAGGATGTTAGTTAATAAACACATTGCTTGTAGTTCTAAACAATTGTTGCATTTTCCCATCTTTATTTAATGGGATGTTATTTCTCACATTGAAATATTCATATTAGCAGTGGAGAAATTCTCAGTGTGCTACAGATAAATTCACACTGGAGGGAAAAAAAAAACGAAACAGGAAAGGATGACTGCTTTAACTGAAGAAGGAAAAGCCCTATTAGGCAAATTTACCTTTTTGTTTGAGCTCAAGCTGAAATCTAAAACCTGATTCTCCCCTTGCTCTCATTTTATATTTGTCCCATTGACTTCAGTGGGAATAATCCTAGTTTACATTACATCATTGGTATGAGAAGAAGTGGATCACCTGACATCTCATTATTCCAGGCTGTAACCAATGACTTTGTAGAGCTTTTTATTCTCTGGCTAGACAGAATGCTGTAAGGGTTGAGAGATTGTTTGTGGCACAGATGGGAAGATGCAATAAGAGAAAGCAAAAATAAAGTGCTTCAGATCATCTAATTCCAGGGGGCTCATCCACACAGGCCACAGGGGATAGTTTTGCATTTCCATTATGCCACTATGTGCTTGGAATTGCATTCTCCAGGTGTTTTCTCCAGAGTGCTCAGGGAGCTCACTGAGTGTCCAGATACATGACATACTCCTGACAACAATTGGTTATAGTTCTTAGTCTCTGGCAACATCCCTTTCCTGTCCTCATCCCTTTTTCTTTCAAAATTTAGGGAGAATAAGCATGGTTTTTAATCAAGTGGCAAAGCAAAGAGCAAGCAAGGGATGACAAGGTTACTTAGACATCCAGCCAGAGCATCTGTTTTTCCATTTGCAGTTTACCACACCACCTAATAAAGACTCCTGAAGAAGTGGTTTGGTATATTACACATTTACATATAAATTACTAGGTTACCCAACATCAGTGACAGACAGCAGCTGCTGGTTCTGTACTTGCCTTTAGTGGAGAAGCGCTATCACCTCTTCTTCTCCCACACTGCCTTCCTACCACAGGCTCTCAGTTTCCCAAGGGAGGACACAAATGCATTTGCCAGTCCCATGCCACAAGCTAGCAGGTTGTCAGCAGTGCACTTTTCACCACTAGACATCTCTGTTTCAGGTAATTTCTACCCTTGTGCACCATACTGCTTATGTTCACCATGCTCTGTTGTGCTGTGTCTTTTGTCTTCAGAGTCTTAACCTGCCCATCTCCTTGTCCTCCCATGGTTTCCAGACCTTTCTGACAGTCTTACTCATTTTCTGACCTTAGTTCTGTCTGGCCAAAGTCAGACCGTTTCAATTCATCTCACTACTTTCCACAGACACAACTCAGCCCTGTTTTCCTCCTCTGGCAGATGTGACTGTCTTCCCAGAAGACCCATTTGAGGGTGGTATAAAAAGTCACCACACTAATTTGATGGCGTTTCATACTTACCACTGTCAGGTCCGAGGCAGTGCAGTCTACATCTCTGTTTAGTGGCTTTTATTTAATTTCAGTAGTTATGGAAAACTTATCTCTGATTGTGCTTCATAGACATTAATGATGATGCTGGCTTTACATTAAAAAATTAATATCTAGACATATTGGAATACTAAAATACAAGTTGTGTGGGGTTTTTTTAGTGGTGCTGTTCAGCTCAATAATAACTTTCCATACTAAAAGTAAGTTGTAGGAGGCATAAATATTTAATTACCACTTGAAGGAGGGCTATTATTGAAGATGGAAGCACTGGGGGTAACATGCTACTGAATTTGGAGTAGCTTGTTAAAACTTAAGCAAGGTACAAGTCAGATTTCTTTTACAGTTGTGTTTAAAGTCAATCATGGTGAGTAGTTGTTGGTGCAAGTCATGAAAAAAATTAGTCTTTATTCCAGGAAGTTGGACAAAAACTGTTATTCTGTCAAGACATTGCACCTTTGTGTAAACTGCTAGAGACTCGGAAAAAATGTTCAAGTTTTTACAGAAAAAATCCTGTATCTCCTCAAAGAGGCATAGGATCTTCAAAAAAACCCTCACCATATCTAAACAAAATGCTTTGAATAAGATGTGGAAGCTGCAGAAATATGATGTTATGTTTGTCTTGGTTGGTTATTGCTGCATGCACGAATATTTCTTCTACCTGTTTTTAAATGAATAATGCTAATGTAGTTTCTCAACAGATTTCGGTGATATCTGTTTCGGAAGGCTGAAATATTTACTTAATATTATATGTTATTTAAAAGGGCTTTCTGTTGCTTACTGACAAAGGCTATCACCATTTACATAATTATATAAAAAATAATATATATTTGGGGTGATCTTAAGCCTAAAATACAGAATTTGGATGAGAAGAAATTGACTATTAATAGCACATGTGATAGCATGCTCTGATAAATACAAAACAGTAGACATACATAATTATTTACAGTTCATGCAGAGAAACAAATGAGAATATCATATCTGTTTATTCATAACAAAGTTGTTACCTGCTTCACACACAGTCCTTGTGGAACCAAAAGTTTCTCAACAGAATTAGAAACACCTGTTTCAAGACAAACAAGAAAACATTCAGTAAATAACGGTTTGTAAGCACTATGTTCTTTACATATATTCACCTGTCAGGGTTCAAAATAAGGCCTACAGAATACATGTATGTAAGTGTACTGTGAGTTCCTCCCAGGAATTTCTGTATCTGTCACTCAATTTGAAAAAAAAAAAAAAAAAAAGATAGTAGAGGAGTGGCAATCTCAAAAATAATACATGCTTTTATGTTTCAGGAAAGGGAGATGACTGAGTACAAGAAATATGTTAATACTGGCACCACTACTGAGAGAACAATGGCAATATTATGAAGGAAGACCTAAGAATCCACAGAGGAGAGAGATATTGTGAACATTTCAGCTGCAGTCCAAGACTCAATCAGATAAAACAAAACTTCATTAATGCTAGCACTCCAGGAGCTATTTTTTTTATAGTGTATACATCTATGCACAGATTCTGGGTGTTCTGTATTAAACTCTTTGAACACAGTATCTGAAGAAAGACTAGAATCAGGATGCAAAGGATAGGGCTATTTTTTTTTTTTTTTTTACGGAGGGATCTTGCCTCCAACAAAAGCTTTATCTCATTTTGTTGTTATGTCAAACTGGCATGGTGTGTGCACCCCGCCTGCCTCCCCAGTGAACAGCAGCGCAGTGGATAGAAAGTGTTCATTTATCGCCCAGACAAGCTCTAAGGGTCTCTGTTGCAACTCACACTTCTGCTGAGAAAATGCCACATGCTGGGCTAAGTTCATTTGTACTCTAACTCCATTAAAGCTAATGGGATTTCTCCAGGGATGAAGATGGTTCCTTGAAGCTAGGCAGAAATGAAAGAAGACATCACTTAAGGGAGCTGAGATATAACTGAAATCAAATCGGAAACTGTTTATTCCTGGGTTAGGAGCTGGTTTTCCTTTTTCAGCTCATCTCTTGGCCTGCAAAAAAAATCTATAGCACAGCATATCCATACCCCTATCTAGGCTGGATGATAAACCATGCACTGGGAGGCATTTGCTTCTGAACTGTGTAGATTCCTCTTCCTCCAGCCCACTGCCTCCATCTCACTCTTGCTAATCTGCTTATTGGAAAAAAACAGCATTCGTTTTTCAGTTGGTTTTTTTTCCCCTTTATTGCCCCAGTTGTAACCTTCTTTTCTTGAGAAAATAAAATTCTAATGATTTCTTGGTTCTCAACCTAAACTTAGTAGTTTTATATGTGTTAATTATTAACTTAAACATATCTAAAAGCTGGCTCTTGCCTAGGCATGTTTGATAGCGGGCCATCAGCTGGAAGTGCAGGCAGAATTGGCCTTTGAAAGTGGTAAAATCTTGGCTTGCAGTCTCCGGATTCCTCCTCTTATCTGTTTTTCCACACCTTTCTCAGTCCTCCCAGAATTTGTGCTATCAGTATTTCTGCCCATCTCCAGGCTACCAGAGCACCCTTGTGGGTAAATACAACATTGGCATGGAGCACCTGTGCTCAGCAATGGCTTTCAGATTCATTTGGTGTCCCTAAATGGGTCAGGCCGATAGACTTCACGGTGTGTCTCCAAAACATGGTCTCCTGCATAATGCAACACAGAAAAGAAGAATGGGAAGGGAGGAGTTTAGCATTAACGCCATACATCAGGACATGGCTCTGAGAACTGTCCTTTCCCAACTTTGATTAGAGCCTTTTTGAAGCAATACCCAACTTTGTATGTCAAGGCAACATGTGCTGATCCATCTTAGATGACACCTAGGGTAGAACATCTCTTTCTGTAGACCGCAGGTGTAAGAATGCATGACTTTTCACTCAGACCATATAGGGACACATGTATGTATAGGTACCTCATTCGGTTTTCACTGTTGGACAAAGTGATGGCCACAACACATCCTTAGACATCTTTCTACCAAATTCAGTTAGAGATGTGAGCACTCATCTGAAAAACATAACTTGGAGCTTCAGATTGGTTGGCATCAAATAGAGACAAGCAGACGTATCAAAGCCAGTGGTCATCCAGAAAGCAGAAAGGACTTGTACAGGCTTCTGTTGAATACACCATGTCACACAGAGTGTGGGAATTTGTTAAAGTTTACAGACGCTTCTCACATAAAGCATATGACCTGGGTGTGAGAGGATGTATGATTAATGGTGCCAGATGGAAACCACTCCTGAACTCCTCCAAAGTTCACTGGATGGAAATAATAACCACTTGATGACATTTCACGGGGGCAACAGGGCATCAGGAGATGGCAAATTTCTTCCTTGAAGACTATGACAACAAGGAAGTATGAAGGAAAGAGCTGTGTGTTGCAAGAATGTGCTAATTGTTTTTCAGTGGACAGCACACAAAAGGACAATGGGAGTCATAGAATCACAGAATCACCAGGTTGGAAGAGACCCACCGGATCATCGAGTCCAACCACTCCCACCAGTCTCTAAACCATGCCACTCAGTACCTCATCCACCCTCACTTTAAATACCTCCAGGGAAGGTGAATCAACCACCTCCCTGGGCAGCCTGTTCCAGTGCCCAAAGACCCTTTCAATGAAGAATTTTTTCCTTATGTCGAGCCTGAACCTCCCCTGGTGGAGGTTCCCTCTCTTCCTGTCCCTTGTCCCTTGGGAGAAGAGGCCAGCTCCTTCCTCTCCACAACCTCCTTTCAAGTACTTATAGAGAGCAATGAGGTCTCCTCTCAGCCTCCTCTTCTCCAGGCTTAACAACCCCAGCTCTCTCAGCCCTTCCTCATAAGGCCTGTTCTCCAGTCCCTTCACCAGCTTTGTCGCTCTTCTCTGGACTCGCTCCAGAGCTTCAACATCCTTCTTGTGGTGAGGGACTCAGAACTAAACACAGGTTTCAAGGAGCGGTCTCACCAGTGCCGAGTACAGAAGGAGAATAACCTCCCTGGACCTGCCGGTCACACCGTTTCTGATACAAGCCAGGATGCCACTGTCCTTCTTGGCCACCTGGGTACACTGCTGGCTCACGTTCAGTCGCTGTCAGCCGACACCCCCAGGTCCCTCTCCCCCACGCAGCTCTCCAGCCCCTCTCCCCCGCTCGCCTCCGAGGGGCTCCGCCTGGCTCCGGGAGGGGCGCCTTCTCCCCGCCCCTCGGGCAGTACCGGGGGTCGCCCCCCTCGCCCGTTCCCGCGGCGGGGGCGGTGCGGGCCGCTCTCCCCGCCCCCCGTGCCGGTGCCTCCGTGCCGCCCCGCCCCGCCCGCAGCGCCCCCGCCCGGGGATGGCGGCACCGGTAGCGCCCGCGCGCGCCTGACCCGCCGCACCGAGCCCGGAGCCGGAGCGGCGGGACCGGGGAAGAGAGGGAGAAGGAGAGGGAGAGAGATGCTCCGCTTCCAGCCCGGGGTCGCGCTGCTGCTCTCGCTGCTCTGGGAGGTGAGCGCGGCCGGGAGCGGGGCGGGTTGTGCCGGGGAGGGGCTGGCTCGCCCCAGGAGCGGGGGCGATAGCCCCGGAAAGGGGCTGGCTCGCCCCCCGGCTCGCCCCGGGAGGGCTCGGCGCCGGCGGGCGTCACTCCGGGCTCTATCCGCGGGTCAGCGTCCTCGGCGGAGCGCGCCGGGCTCCGCTGCCCTTCGAGGAGCGGTGCGAGCGGCGGCCCGGCTAGCCTTAGCTTTATGTTTTAATTGCGGGAGCAGGGAAATGGGTGATCCGTGGCGTGCGGGACCGGCGTGCGGGGGCGGCGGCTGCGGGATGCCGTCCTTTCCTAATAAACCGGCTGGGTTCCCCGAGGGGATGCGGAGCGCGAGGGTTAAATGGAAGGTGTGGTTTTGGGTTTTGTCTTAGCTGGCTGGGTCACCGAGGGACACAGAACGCGAGGGTTAAAAGGGAAGGTGAGGGTCGGGGTTTTAATTTAAGGATGCTTCGGAGGACAGAATGTGCGCTGCGAGGCAGAGGCAGCTTCAGCTCGAGAGCAGCGACGTGGTTCAACTTCTTGGGAAGGCAGAGCAGCACAGCTTTAATAGTTACAGAAAACAGGGAAACCGGAAAAAAAAAAAAAAAAAAAAAAAAAGTAGTTTTTGTTAGCTGGAGGGCAGAATTTGTGCCATGTGGTCCTGGGAAACCAGGTCCATTTTTTAGAAGACAGATTCATAGATGTTTTCTTTTGGACTTAAGAGTAACCTTGGGGCTGGGTTGTCGTGGCTTGAGCTGGGTTGTCGTGGCTTGAGCTGGGCTGTCGAGGCTTGAGGTGAGCTGGGCTGTCGAGGCTTGAGGTGAGCTGGGCTGTCGAGGCTTGAGGTGAGCTGGGCTGTCGTGGCTTGAGGTGAGCTGGGCTGTCGTGGCTTGAGGTGAGCTGGGCTGTCGTGGCTTGAGGTGAGCTGGGCTGTCGTGGCTTGAGGTGAGCTGGGCTGTCGTGGCTTGAGCTGGATTATAGTCGATTTGGGGCAGGCCGGGAGCTTTGGCAGCCCCCCTGGGACAGGCTTGCGGTGGACACACTGCTGTGGGCATCTCCTGGTGGCAAGGTGGCCCGTGCCCATTCAGTCATCTGCCAGACACATGTGGTGGCAGCATGCCCGCATGACTTGAGAAATGCTGGTGAGTTTCTCTCTGATATGGCTTCACGATTATAAAGTCCAGACGCAGTCCAGCTGAAGGCATTGCAGGACCTCTGTGATGGAACAGTTCAGATAGGAAACAAATAAGTTATTGAAAAATAATAACCAACAAAACTGCACGTGGAAACCGGAGTGCTGACTATGCAATTATTGGTTTTGGTAATAGATATAATTAACGAGAATGATGTTTGCTACATGTTTATGCCACCTATGTAGATGAACCATATCTGGTATGTTGCCCACTGTATCATCCAGCATCATCCCATTAAAGCACTCAGATCAAAATCACCATTTAATGTAAATAAATGTAACTCTTTTCAAGTTAATTGGGTTGCATCTCATTGCCCTGGCTGTAAATCTGGCCCAGAGCCTGGCCCACAATTGCTCCTTGACTCTGCAGAGAAACTCTTCAGAAATCACGAATGGCAAAAAGTTGATTAAATAAAACAGGCACTGGCATTTGTCAGAGGGAATTTATTCATCTCAGTTGTGTGAAAGGTTTTGCAGCTCCAAGATCTGTTTGATTCAATGTGTCAGCTTTAAGTGTATCCTCCTGAAAAAGACCCTCTGTGCCTTAAAAAAGTAATTTGTATATATCTTCTTTGGATGTAGCCAATGTTGCTACATCCATTAGCATTTCTATTTAAGCTTCTATACTGGTTTTAATTGTGGGGTTCTTTTTGTTTTGTTTTGTTTTCCTTTTAATCTAGAATCTGGTTTTGTGGATTTTTTTTTCTTTGGAAGTGCTTATGATGCCTTTTAAAAGGAGATGGTATGTCAAGAAGTAGTATTACAAATTGTTTAAGTTTTGGTCTACGGGGAGAAGAGGCCTGGAAACAGAATGTTGGGGGTTTAAATAACAGAATCAGAGACATCTAGTTGTTTAGGAGGCTTTTGCTATTTGAAAATTTTGCTGTTTCCTGCACTAACTTCAATACTGGCTGAAGGAGTTGGGGTTGTTCGGCCTAGAGAAGAGAAGGCTCCACGAAGACATTATAGCAGCCTTCCGGTGCTTAAAGGGGCCTATGGGAAAGCTGAGGAGAGGCTCTTTAATAGGGAGTGCAGGGATAGGACAACTTTTTAAGTTAAAAGAGGGGACATTTAGGTTCGATATTAGGATATCTAATATCTATTATATATTAGGATTAGATATTGTTTACTCTGAGCATTGTGAAACACTGACAGAGGTTGCCCAGGGAAGCTGTGGCTGCCCCATCCCTGGAGGTGTTCAAGGCTAGGTGGGATGGGGCTTTGAGCAGCCTGATCTAGTGGAAGGTGCCCCTGCCCATGGCATGGGGTGTGGAACTGGGTGATCTTTAAAGTCTCTTCCAACCCCTTCTACTATCCTATAATTATCTGAAATAGCACTTACACTTATTTTAAATCTGTTTGCAGCTCTGACATGATCCTAGCTAAGATTTAACAAGAGCGTGAGCTGAGGAATACATTTTTCATTCAATATTTTGCAAAAAGGCTTTGCCTGCTATTCAAATAATGGGGGTGGGGAAGCCATTTATGCCTTCAGAGCAGTCCATGTTAGTTTACTGATGTTTAAATTACCCAAAATACTTGTTGCAAGATATTCATGAGTTTTCTGTCCATATGCATTCAAAAATGCTATTTCTGGTTATATGGATGAAAGGAATATAAACTACTCCACAAGTAAGCATACATGAAATTTAAGGTGGATACAAGTTTGGATGTGGAGAATCCTTCTTTGCAGCTTTCAGGTTGAAACTTAATCAGTAATTGACTGGGCTGTGCTCCTGTGGTGAAGAGATGGTTTGCTCTTCCTGATGCAAAGGCAGAAGATACAAAAAAGGGACTGGAGAGCAGGAGGAGGTACTTGAATTCACTCATGGTGGTTTCACAAAGGCAACTGAAGGCATCACTATCGAAGCAGGATTTACCCACTAGAAATTGCTGCCTCTTGGTGCTAGGATGACAGTCCTTTCTCTAAAACAGCCTGAGATACCCTAGTTACAAAAGTACCCAGATGTCTGTGGTGGTAGGAAAGAAGTGTTAATTCTGAGTTTTCTTGTTTGACAAGGATTTTCCACCGTTACAACAAAGACTTCCCATGATGAAAGAAAAATCTTCAGCCCTGGGACTAAGGAAGCTCTGATTGAGAAGACCTTGTTGTTAGGGGAGAAAAGCCAAAGATACCACAAGTTTTGTTTGCATTTTAGTCACAGTTGAACTGTTTAACATGTAAGCTAAAATGAGGAACTTTTAAGGCGGATAACTTGACAGGTAATTTTGGTTCTTGCAGGAAGAAATGAACAGCATTAAATCTTCATCCATCTGTATATTTCAGATTAATTTGACTCCTTGTAGGTAGCATGTCTTATTAACTGCAGTGGCCTGAAATGCTCTTTTTCACCAGGAGACTATTATCACTTGTAATCACTAAGGTATGTGTTTTGACATTCACAAATAACCAGTGGTCTCGCTCACTAGTGTGGCTGGTGGCTTCACCAATACATCTGTGGTTTGCCTCAGTTTTGTATGAGAAGATTTGCTCTCAGTTTTGTGAAGGCTTTGAGGATGTCCTCAAAGTGATGTTTGTTTGGGGTATATATCAAGATTTTCTGTTTTTATTTCCTCGGACATCCCATGGGCTTTGGACGTCCAAACTTAAATGTAACTTAAATTAATAGCATTGCCTTTGGGATGGGAAAAAATAGAACTATTAAAAAAAAAATATCCCCTTCCTGCCTTGGTGATGAAGCAAGCGTATTTTCAGCCTGAATGAGGGCACTGGAGTATCTTGGTGGGGCTTCTCAAGACTGAGTGCTTGCTTTCTCTCCTGCAAGCTGCAGAAGTGCCAGGTGGAGGTGAGCTGGGTGGCTGAAGCTCAAGTCAGGGATGGATGGGGAGGCTCGAGTCAGGGATGGATGAGGAGGTTCATCAGAGCTGTTGAAGCCCAGTAGAGGACCCTGCCTGTGCTGTAGCAGTAATAAAGATGTTTTACTGTTGCTGTTGCTGAGTGGCTTGCTGGATAGCTTCAAATTTCAAAACTGTGCCTAAGGTGCCTAAGCATCTGGCTGGCCCATATGGTGTGTCCAGAGAAACACAGGAGCTAATGCAACTGCCTGAATGTTTAAGTCAAGCTTTTTAGTGCTCTGTATTAAGGTAAGCTGAGGCCTGTGGTAGTCACTGTGGCGTGAGATGTGCGTGAGAATCCCACAATGCAGGTTTCCATATGACTGCGCAAAATTTAGACCATCACTTTTGGAATCTGACGTTTCTACACACTTGGTTTCTCATTGCCAGAAATTCTGCTGCTGATAGAAATACTGACAACTGGGTGGTTGGGAAAAAAAGCAATCAGTATGCTTAATTTGTCAGATGAAAGATACTACAAAAAGTCAAATACCTTTTTTTTAAAAAAAAAAAAGGAATGAAAGAATGGACATGTCCTATGAACAGAAAATTGTATTATCTTGAAATAAAACTCAAACAGTCCAGACAGTCTGTCATACAAGATTTACTTAAATAAAAGCAAAGCTGGCTAACTGTTTCCCATTTGGGTAACTGCTGTGTGGAGCTTTTTAGCATTATTTTATTATTCAACAGGAAGTTCTGAGGGTTATGGAGAAACACACACCAACCCTCAGTTTCTCATACTTTTTTTCTATTCATTAACTGTCAGGGTTTCCTCTACATATAAATTGCAGGAATTTAATGTAGCTTTGAATGCATGAATGTGCATTGCACACCAGGATTGTTGTCTCTGTGACATTCTTCTCTGTGGAAGTCCACTGATACTGTGCTGTTGATCTTTTATGTCTTGTGGCATTGCACAAGTGAGTAGTGGGAGAAATAATACTGTCCAAGTTGATAGGGGAAAAGCTCTATCCCAGCAATTTTGCAAATTCTACGTTCTGTTAATATAGATGGCTCCACTAACCCCTGCCTGCTCATTAATTTTGGTTACGTAGGGGCTTAGCAGTTTAAGCAGGTTTTGGTGAGTTTTCTTACCCTCTTGCAGCTGATTAGAAAGCAGCTATTGCATTGCCAAGCCAAGGCAGGAAAGAGTTTACTTATGATTTATATTTTAGGGATCCAGCTGGTGCTGCCAAGTCTCTCCTGCTTCTTGACAGCAGCAAGAGGGGCTGTGATTTCCATGCAGGAGGACTGAGTTGCCACATTTTTCTCAGTTTGCTCCTGCTGAGGAGGAGACAGATTCGTGTTCCACTGCAGGAAGGAAACAGTGTCCAAGTGCCATTTGTGTCCTCTAAGGGGAGATGTGGAGTTTTTTGGGCTTGGAGTTTTTCAAATTAAAAAAAAGCATCTACAAAAGCTGTTCATATTTTTTTAGAGCAGTAAAAACACCTTCTGTTATGCTTTCTCTATAATAGGGAAGTCCTCTGACTCTCTTTTATCTTGGTGCTTCCCACTCAGCTAATGCAGGTGTCTGGACCAAAGCAAGCCTTAAGACTTCAGCTGCACTTCGAAAATGGAGTTAAGTAAAATCAGTGTGAAGGGCTAAATGGAAGACACTCCTTGCTTTAATGCAGATTTATTTTGATTTACTCCACTAGGCTAAGGAAAACTGGAATGAGTGTTTGCAGGTTGCTCTGCTCATCTACATCGGCCAAGTTTATAGGCAGGAACAGATTAATGCCTGAGCTTACGCTACAGAGTTGAAAATTAAATTTCTTATTTTTTGCTGAGACAAGGTGGCTACCAATGTACTTCAAATCTGTTGTGATATAAAATAAAATTCATATAAATTTAAAAAATACAAAAAAGTAGTATTTTTTACATTTTTAAACCTAATTTTTGAAAATGCTGCATTGCTTTGTATCCTCAGCTATGCATGCAACAGTTTCCACAGTTTGTGTTTTGCTGAAGGTTTAGTTGAAATTCTATTAGGATTTATTATTGCAAATGCAAGCTTTCTTCTGTCTAGCAGGAGGCAAAGCCTTTCTAAAGCAATCTTTTATTTTTTTCTTCACTTGAGTGGTGGGCTTTGAGCAATAAATTCTAGGTCTGTCTGAATGCTGGGGACAGAGTCTGGGATCGTGGGTGTTAAACAGTGCTTCCAAGACAAGGGAAAGATAAAGTATTAAATAGTGGATATTATCACCTTCCTGACACCAGTGAGGTAACACATGCAATGAAATACCATGCTTGCTATGTTGAAGGAGCACGAGAGCAGAGCCTGGGTTTGTTGAAAGCTTTCTTTTTCTTTTATTTTTCTTTCTTTGGTTTTATTTTCTTGTTGAGAACAATGTATCTTGACAGGTTTCTCACATATTAAGTAAAAAGTTTTCACTGTTGAGTTAAAAATGTCTGTCTTCTCAAGTGTGTCTTCAGCTTTGCCCTAAATAGATGTTAAAATAACCTGTGTTTTAAAGAACTAAAATTCCCTTCCTCTTTCTCAATGACTCAGCTTTCAGTCTTGTACATTTTTAGAAGAAAAGGAATTAGCAAGAAGTGGTTTCTAATCTTTATCTGGTCCAATGGAGGGGTAAGCTGTTGCTGGCCAGGTTAGTCCCTAACCCCTTGTTCTGCTGGCTGTGTGCTCCTACAGCTCTAGTGACCATACAGCTGTGGAAGAATCGGATCAACCCACTGACACTGTGGAAGACTAAGCCTCCAGAAAGAGAATGGCGGGGTGGGGGAATGAGAGAGAATAGTTTTCTATTGGTTCAGCAGAGGTTTGTGCAGTGGTAGTATTGTGACACTCCCTTGCAAGGGAGGAGAGGGCTTGGAGTATGAGGTCTTGAGGGACTTGGTTTAGTGTTTGATAGGAATGGTTGGACTAGAAGATCCAATGGGTCCCTTCCAACCTGGTTGTTCTATGATTAAGACTGTCTTTTTTGGTAGTACACTTGTTTCAGTATGTTAGATATCACCTAACAGGAGTTAAGGACAGAAGATACTGCATTTGTAACAAAATCCTACAAACCTTTACCATACAAGAAGGGAAAATTAGCTGAATGTGTTTCTTGTTTTCTCCTGAAAGACACTGTTAGATACGACTAACTTCTCCAGATGGTGTCCTGTTGTTTTCCCACATCACTTGCCAAGTGTGAGTCAAAGCAGAAGTTCTCGACCTGGAGCTAATGACGTCCCCAACCTTTCCTGTCAGTGGGGCAGGAGAGTGTTGTGGCTGGAGATCATTCCTCCAGGGCATGTTCACCATCAGCTGCAGCACAGGAGACAATGTCATCCTCAAGTCTAGCTGGTGGATAACTGTGAACCCAGCAGTCCCCCAGGAAACCATTTCCTCTGTCTCTTTCATCTAGGGGCCTGAAAAAAAAAAAAACAAAACACCCACCTTGGCTCCATACTTTACATTGGAAGTGACCATGAAGTGAACTGTGCCTTAGGTTCAGAGTTCAGTGGCAGTGGCAAGTGGCTATTTTTGGAGAGTACTGGAAAAGGGTGGTGAGGCAGTGCCCTGGCTCCATCCCTGGCTGCATTCGAACCTTCTGTAAGCAGCTTGCTTCTTCCCTGCCAGAGTAGGAATGACCACATACTCATTATCTTGGTCTCCAGCCTCTGAAGTTGGAGGACATCATGCAACTAAATAGCTGGCAATAGTTTTGAGGATGAATTCTTCCTTCTCAAGTCTTGTGCTGATGTAAATGGAGGTGAAGATCACAGACCTCAAGTATGCAGCCTATACCTGTACAAATCTATCTTTGCAATACACTAAGGCAATTATATTTAATGTAATTTTATGACTTTATAATTACATGCATTCCAGTCTGTTTGGATCCTTTCTAACAGGAGGGAGAACTGGAGAACACTGGAATTTAATTAATATGAGAGGAATGAGAGTATGTAGGAGCGTGACAGGATCGTGTCTCACTGATGGCAGACCAAAGACTGCAGGCAGCACATGTTTCAAGAGCCTTACACTTGATGTGAGAGGGTGTTTTGTTGCATGTGTTCATCTTCTTTTGAGGCTTAATGATACCGCCACCCAAGGAAGGGAAGCTGATACTTTTGTGGACCTACTCTGCTTAGCTTGGTGTTGGCAGCAGTGTGATTGCAGTGAGAGATTTGTGCTGCCATGGGGTTTAGATCTGGTAGCATGCCTGTGATCTAGAAGGATTATTCTTCAAGAGAGCAGGAGCTCAGTCAGGGAATGTAAACTAGCAAAAACAAAGCAAAAAAAGCTAATGACCATAGTAGCAAAGGCAGGCTCATTTTAAGTTGCTGTGAACTTTCCTGGCATGATTGTGTCTTTTTGCACATATCATAGAACAACCAGGTTGGAAGAGACCCACCGGATCATCGAGTCCAACCATTCCTATCAAACACTAAACCATGCCCCTCAGCACCTCATCCACCTGCACCTTAAACACCTCCAGGGAAGGTGAATCAACCACCTCCCTGGGCAGCCTCTGCCAGTGCCCAATGACCCTTTCTGGGAAAAAAAATTTCCTAATGTCTAGTCTAAATCTCCCCTGGTGGAGCTTGAGGCCATTCCCTCTCTTCCTGTCCCCTGTCACTTGGGAGAAGAGGCCAGCTCCCTTCTCTCCACAGCCTCCTTTCAGGTAGTTGGAGAGAGCAATGAGGTCTCCCCTCAGCCTCCTCTTCTCCAGGCTAAACACCCCCATCTCTCTCAATCGCTTCTCATAAGACCTGATTTCCAGCCCCTTCACCAGCTTCGTTGCTCACCAGCTTATTTAGAAATAACACATTTCTTTTAAAAAAAAAATGGATATAGGCAGGCCAACAAAATTCTCTTATGCTTCCTGGTCTAAGTCTGTGTTTCTCCCTTTCTGGACAGGAAACACTTTGCCTGGCTAGAGAAGTTTAGCTGTTCATACCACACAGGGTTTAGTACAATCCCTTTAGTGTCAACCCAACAGACTTATATTAAAGTACTTGTACTGCACAGTGACTATTTGAGCATGATGGTATGATAACAGACAGCGCAGGGGACTCTACCTGAGGAATTGCCCAGGTATAACTCAGTGTTTCATTTCTCCCAGTTTCATCAGATCTCTTCACTGAAGTGGATAGAAAATCTGATAACCTGGCAAATTCCTTTCTGCTTTCCCCACAATATCTCTGTAACTGTGGAAAACTGGGGCCAGCGCTTCTTTGTGGTGGTGACTGTAAGCATGCTTCAGCTCTCACTGCAAGAACTAGGCAAGGATGAGTCAAGCAAGTGTTTTCTTTCACGTCTTCTCCTCAGGGAAAAAAATATATTGCTCATCACTACAGATAACTGTCTCAGTACTGGTGTGAGATCCAGGAATTTGCTGCTGGCTCTCTTACAGTGTGAGTTTCCAGCTCAGGGCTCTACTTCCCCACCACAATGGAGTAGTGGGTTCAACTTGATGCAGGAAGGGTAACAGATGTAAAAGTTGACCTTTGTTCAGTTGACTTCAGTTGTTCACTTATCAGTTGACTGATAAGTGCCATTAAGTCTGGCAGAACTGCAGTCCCAAACAGAAGAAGGGAACCTTCCTCTTGCTGAAAATGCTGCTTTCAAGTGGTCAGGTAGTTGTTTAGCCTAAAAAAGAAGGTGGGGGGCTAGGGGAAGGGAGGAGGGCTGTGTGTGAAGCCTTTAATCTACTTTTACATAGTTTGCTTTTCTTTTTAAGGCTGGCACGAGCTGCTACTATCTTGAGTATTGCCTTGTCTATCCCAAAGGACAAAAATTGTAGTTTTCAATGGATTGAGCAACAGTAGTGCTGAGGTTCTGTGTGAGGGACCAACAAAACTCCCATCTGCTTTTTGACATCTCCCAGCTGTCATACAGAAGTAATAATCGTGTATAGGATTGGGTTAAACCTCTTCAGAACTGTGTCATCTAGTTTAAGCTAGCATAAGATAATATTAAGCGTAAGATAATGTTAAGCTGCTTCATTCTTTTTTCTGTAGCTGAAATGATAGCGGTCTGTATTCCTAAACTCATACATGTGTGTCCCTGCGTCAAGTGTATTGTGCCATACTAGGGCTGGGGTTTTGTTGGTGTGTTGCTTGGGATGATCCCTATTTCTAGGGAACCTAGGAAGTGCCTCCTTGGCACTAAGTGCCAAATAACAGTCAAATACTACCAGTTGCATTATCCTGAGAAAAAACTAAGGCAGATGCCTTTGGATTTGAGTGTAATTTGGAAGAGGTGAATTGAGGTCAAAGTCATTATTTTATTCTGACTTCCATTCCTTTGGTATTTACAGAACTAAGGCTTGAGTGTTTAGTAGTGCTAATGCCTTCTTGTTGAGGGATTTTTCTTTTAATGGCAGCAACACGCAGCTAGCTGAACTTAACACTGAACTCACAGCATGGTAATGTAACAGTGTCCCAAGTTTCACAGGTTATCCGTATCTCAGAGGTTATCTTATATCTCAGAGGTTATCTTATATCTCAGAGGTCATATTTTCTGAAATCCAGGACTTCAATTGTACTTCTCATTTACTGAGGGTAACACTTTTGATGCTGGTTTATTAAAGCACTAGGTGAACATTAGTAAACTAGGACTTGTTGCACTTGTTAGCTGGTAACTGTCTGTGTAGATGTTCACAGTGTTCCTAGAAGGCATTGGGTAACATACTGAAAATGCTCTAGGAGGTGCATTGGAGTATGCTGAAAACCTTCCAGTGGGTGAAATTTCCCAGAATGGTTATGCTGACCCATGCTGCCAACTCCCTACATGTGCATGCTCATCATGAGGTGCCTTGTGGGAACCTCTTTTGGTTGCAGCTTTGCCTAGTTTTCCCTTTGGGTGGAAACTGCAGGCACAGCTATGGCACAAAGGGGGGGCTTTTGAATTAAGCTTGTTTTAATTCCGTGCTAATCCCGACTTCCTGTTTTTATTAAAGCTCTAATCCTGAAGCCCATCCAAAGCCCATTAAAAGTCAGTGGGGACATCCCACTTGCTTCTAACCAGTGCTGCATCAAGCTGCCCTGGAGGTCACAGGGAACCTTTGACTTTGGCACCTTAACCAGCTTGAGGTGCAGGTGACCTCTGCTCTCTCTATCTTCTGCAACAGCATAGGCAGGGATACTTGTGTCTTCCCTGGGTCCAAGGCAGGTATTTATACCACACTGCTTCAGAAAACTTCTGCTGCCTTGATTTGTTTTTTACCATTGCTCATCCATGCACTTATGGTAGCCAGCCCATCCACCCATGGTACCAACAATGCAGATCTCCTTGCGAAGAAACTACTTCAGCCAGCCACGGTCACCCTCCGTGTTGCATAAGGAGAAGAGCATCGTACTGATTATATAAAAGAGATTATGTAACTGGGTAATTTGGTAATCGCCTCTCCAGTGAATGCTAAGAATAGCTGGTGAATATGCATTTATTTCTGTGATAGCCATCCACAGTGATTAAGTACTAGAAACCGTGGGTGCCAGGCTGTGGTGTGGGGTGAAACACTTGCCACATGTTTGCACTTCCTAGCTGTCTGGTCCCTGTGCTGCTCTGGAGAGACATGTCAGTTCCTATTCCCCTTGCCTGATCATGCAGTGTGACCTGCTGTGTAGGTACAGTGAAGGTGAAAAACTGTTCTCTGAGTTGCCTTAGCTCCTGATGAACCTGCGCTAGTAGCTGGTGGCATCCTTATGATAGCATGCAATGTGTAGGCAGAGCAGATGATGGGGAAGGGAGTATGTATTGCTTTTCCATGAATTTGGGCTGGTTTTGCTTTCTCTTGCTTCCCAGAATTTCAGAATTTTTTTTTTTTTTTTTTTTTTTTTTTTTTTTTTTTTTTTGGTGCTGAAGTTGCCAGTACAATCTGTGACATAACTGGCGGGATGCTGGATGTTTTCCAGGTCTGAACAATTTCCAAGATCCTAGCAAGGAGCCTCCTGGGCTGTTTTGAGTCAACTGAGAAGACCACATTGTCTTCAGCCTGGCTCCTACCTGTGACTGCTTGTGGGTTTATCCCTTACTTGTAGAGGGGAAGGTGACTCACGACAAAATCAAATGCAACCAAAGCCAGAAAGAGCTCCCATAGTGCTAAATGAAGACTTCAGGGGAGATGGGGAAGGAGATGGCTGCTGTTGCAGTCACTTAGACTGGAGAAGGTGGTGTGAGGGTGAGCTAAGAACAGCTCAGGAAAAGGTGGGAAGGGGGCGAGAGGCTGTGACAGGGAGAGGAAGTTAGCAAAAGCAGGGCTCTGAGCACTGATGATTCATTCGGGAACATCAATCCTGGCTCTGAAAATGTTCCCACAGTTCTCAGTCCAACTGCTGGAGCTTGGGTGGCTGCTGTGTTTTGGTTTGGCTACTAAGTCCCAGTTCCCTTTTTAAAAGGTTTTTTTTCTTCTGTACTTTCCTTTTTCTTTCCTAAGCTTTCTTCACTCCCGTCTACAATGCTTGCTACAGATTAAGAAATTACATTTATATATGCATATCTATATATTTATATTTATTTGAAAGGAATATGCTTCTACATTCTGTCACCTTTGCATGAAGAGCTTTTTTTTTTTGCACTTTTTTCCTGTTTGTGTATTAGGATAAAGATTTGAGGGTTTGGCTTGCTGCTTCTCCCTCGAATTCCTTTTGCATCTTGGCTGACCCTTTGCTACAGTAGGCTGATTAATGTAACTTCTTTGTATTTATGCCTCCTCTTTTTAGTAGCATATCAACCCTGGAATGTGCTGCTGTTGCTGTCAGGGCAGAAGAGTGTTGGAGGAATGCTTTTAATAAACTTACAGTTGTTGCATAATGTAGATGGAAAGAAGGCAGAGGAGACTGCATGTGCAGCTGGTAAGCTTTGTGAACTGTAGAAAACACAGACAGGCACAGGGCACAGGCAATAGGAAATTGTTATGATACCATGTAAATTCTCAGATCTTTAATGGACTTACTTTTCAGTCTCAAACTGCACATTTAGAAAAAGATGTCAGTTATGTTGAGAGGTTTTATACGAGAACATGTAAAGATGTGCAAGAGCTGTTGTGGTACTTCTGTAAAGTGAAAACTGTTTAATTTGCAGCTATGCAAATAGAATAAGAAAAATTCTAATATGACTGATAAAGAAGTGTGAAGTACTGAAAAGAGGAGGAAGACCCAATTTATGTATCATATTGTTAAAACTATTGAAACTGATTTGTGACGTCTTTTACATAAACATTAATGAACTCTTCAGAAGGCTGATGGGCAAAGTCTCATGGGAGACAATACTTAAGGGCACGGGAGCCCATGAGGGCTGGGAGCTCTTCAAAAAGGAAATCCTAGCAGCTCAGGAGAAAACCATCCCTGTGTTCTGGAAAAAAAGCTGGCAGGTGAAACAAACAGCTTCGTTGAACAGAGAGATCTTGAGTGACATCAAGAAGAAGAGGAATGTTTATGGGCTCTGGAAGAGGGGACAGGCCTGTTGAGTTGACTACAGGAGGGTCGTGAGGTTATGTAGAGAAAAAATCAAAGGGGCTAAGGCTCAACTAGAAATCAGATTGGCTAAGTCTGTGAAAGATAACAAAAAAATCTTTCTATAAATATATAAATAATAAAAGAGGGGCTAGGGAGACCATACAGTCCCTATTGGACACAGAAGGAATAACAGAGACAGGCGATGAGGAAAAGGCTGAGGTACTTAATGCCTTCTTTGCCTCAGGCTTTAATTGTAAAGAAAGTTGTTCCCCCTGTGTACAAACCCCAGAAGAAGAGGAGCAAAATGAGGCTCCCATGGTCCATGAGGAGGTGGTCAGAGCCTTGCTAGCCCAACTAGACACCCACAAGTTTAAGGGACAAGGCAGGATTCACCCAAGGGTATTGAGGGAGCTGGCAGATGTGCTGACCAAACGCCTTTCCATCATCTTCCAACAGTCCTGGAAGTCTGGGGAGGTTCCACTGGACTGGAGGCTGGCTGATGTAGTGCCCATCTACAAGAAGGGTCGCAGGGAGGACCCGGGGAACTACAGGATAGTCAGTCTGACCTTAGTGCCAGGGAAAGTCATGGAACAAGTGATCTTGAGTGCTATCATGAAGCACATACAAGAGAAGCGGTTGATCAGGCCCAGTCAACACAGGTTCACAAAAGGCAGGTCTTGCCAAACTAACCTGATTGCTTTCTATGACAAAGTGACTCGTCTGCTGGACAAGGGAAAGGCTGTGGATGTGATCTTCCTGGAGTTCAGCAAAGCCTTTGACACAGTTTCTCACAGCATTCTGCTTTGGAAACTGTCAGCCTCTGGTCTGGACAGGCACACACTCTCCTGGGTGGAAAACTGGTTGGATAACTGGCCCAGAGAGTGGTAGTAAATGGAGTTTACTCCAGCTGGAGGCCAGTTACAAGTGGAGTTCCCCAGGGCTCAGTGCTGGGTCCAGCCCTGTTCAATGTCTTCATCAATGACCTGGATGAAGGCATTGAGTGCATCCTTAGCAAGTTTGAAGATGACACTAAGCTGGGAGGAAGTGTCGATCTGCTGGAGAGAAGGGAGGCTCTGCAAAGGCATCTAAACGGGCTGGAGTGCTGGGCAGAGTCCAACGGCATGAGGTTTAACAAGGCCAAATGCTGGGCCCTGCACTTGGGGCACAACAACCCTCTGCAGAGCTACAGACTAGGAGAAGTCTGTCTAGAAAGCTGCCTGGAGGAGAAGGACCTGTGGGTGTTGGTTGACAGTGACTTAACATGAGCCAGCAGTGTGCCCAGGTGGCCAAGAAGGACAAAGGCATCCTGACTTGTATCAGAAATGGTGTGTCCAGCAGGTCCAGGGAGGTTATTCTCCCTCTGTACTCAGCACTGGTGAGACTGCTCCTTGAATTCTGTGTTCATTTCTGGGCCCCTCACCACAAGAAGGATGTTGAGGCTCTGGAGTGAGTCCAGAGAAGAGCAACGAAGCTGGTGAAGGGGCTGGAGGAGAGGCCTTATAAGGCATGGGTGAGAGAGTTGGGGTTGTTTAGCCTGTAGAAGAGGAGGCTGAGAGGAGACCTTATTGCTCTCTATAAGTACTTGAAAGGAGGTTGTGGAGAGGAGGGAGCTTGCCTCTTCTTCCAAGTGAGAGGGGACAGGACAAGAGGGAATGACCTCAAGCTCTGCCAGGGGAGATTTAGGCTAGACATCAGGAGGAAGTCTTTCCACAGAAAGGATCATTGGGCACTGGAAGGGTCTGCCCAGGAAGTTGGTTGATTCACCTTCCCTGGAGGTTTTTAAGGTGCAGGTGAATGAGGTCCTGAGGGATGTGGTTCAGTGTTTGATAGGAATGGTTGGACTCGATGACTCGGTGGGTCTTTTCCAACCTGTTTTTTCTGTGATTGTATATGATTAATGAGATGTATATCTGTAAACTCCTGCCTAGGATAAAAAAAGATATTATTTATTAGTTTAAGATTGATGAGAGGGCTCAAAGAATATAAATACGGTATAAATGGGTATGAGGGCAATTTTCAGGTCTGGAGCAGAGACACTGTACAAGATTTTGCTTTACTTTTGTGCATGTTGCCAGTATCAGATACAGCTCGGATAATCAGGTTAATTTTAGTAGGAGTGTAAATTCTTCTGTGTTCTGGGACCTCCAGTATAGGCTTTAATGAAAATGCGGGTTGTTAGTCCATGGCAGAAACCTTGAGGTTCAGCTGAAATGTACTGAATATATTGGATTTGGTAGCAGCACTCTCACTGGTGCGGAGGAGGATAATAGATTGCATGTTTTGGAGTTTTAACTCTGATCTGAATTGGTGATTTAAACCCTTCCAAGAAAATAGGCTGTAAAGTTATTAAATCTCTTATGGAAGTTTAAGTTCAGTTAAATAGATTCAGTTAGATGGATTTCCAAAAGTAAGTCTGATGGAGAAAAAAAATTAGCTGTATCTGTAAATGTTCCACTGTCTGGAAGTACCAGATGGATCCATATTAATAACTTCTAAGAAGATTCCTTTAGAAATGTTCCTGCAGCAAGCTTTTAAAAAAGATCTAGACAAGGTTGGAAAGAGGAACCCTTTGTAAAAAGTCTTTCCTTCAAACAAGAACATAGAAACACAACGTGAAGCAAGGTTATGAAGTGACAATTAATGCTGGGTTTCCTGATACTGCCTACATAAAGCTCAGCAGCTTTTTACACAGCAGTAGGGATGGCACTTGTAATTTCATTGTCAGCATTTGCAAGTGTTAGTCTAGCACTGCTAATGACTCCCTGGACACCTCCTCAGAGGTTACTGCCTTGTGCATGAGGGTTGTAAACACATGGGTCTTGAGGAAGGACTTGAGACCTGACTATGAAGCTGTCCATGGGAACAAAGGAGTCCTTCAAGGTGTTTGATCTCCCTGCCTACACATGCTTGCTAGATTTGTCTGTACTTGGCCCTCCCTCAGCCTGAGAATTGTTTTTTTCAGCTAGTCAATGGCAGGGATGCGCTTTCTTTGGGTCTGGGAGATTGCCACAGAAGTCCCTGCAGAGCTGCTGTGACAGTTGCAACCAGCAGGGCTGGCATCCTGCTGCTGTCTTGTGTACAGCTTCTGCCCTGGACCTGCAGGGACAGAGGTGGTGCTCACATCCATATACCTGCTCCTGGAACACACACTGAAGGTGGCAAAACTAAATCATGTACCTGACTTTAGTACCTGGCTCTTCAACTGCAAAAAAAAAATTATCACTCTTACTTTTTCTTTCAATGCTGTACAATGCTTTGGGGGAGAAACTTTCTTAATGATGCCATAGACTTTGATACCTGGTGTATTTATGGTAGTGGCTTCTCCAAATATCCATCTTCCCAATTAGATTTAGCCTTTTTGTACATTTATGGTATTTCTTCATGCTTTATTCAAACTAAAGTAACCAAATAAAGAACAAATTGGGCTGTTATGCTTCAGAAGTCTGACAGTTAATACTTAGATTTTTATGGGAAACCAGAATTTTGCAATTATTTGTAATGACAAAAAGTGTGCTTGTCTGGCATCTCTCCCGGAAGAGTACTTAAGAAGCATTAACCATGCTGTAGCATGTTCCACTTGCATCCAGGCCAGATGCATGGCCATTGTGAAGGTGGGTAAGTAGGAAGAAATTAGTGGAAGTGTCATGCACATCATTCATGACAGAATTACCAGCTTAATACTTCTGACTCTTAGTTTTCCCCTCCAGTGCAGTATGAAGAAACTGCTTTGACTTCACAGTAAATACTTGACTTTGTCTTAGTAGTTGCATGCTTTGCAACAAACTCTTTTCATGAGCTAATAATTGTGGGCATTTTTAGAAGTCCCATGCTAAATATCTCAAAGCTGGAATTAATCCATCCAGGCATATGAATGATATGGGGGAAGGTCCCTTGGAGTGGGATTCCTCTCTTTGTGGAATCATCAGATTGTCACTCTAATGTTTGCTCAGTGTGTCCTATTAGTAGTATTATTAATTAACCTCAGATTGTTAGTGATGGCAATATTCATTTGGGTAGAATATGAACTAACAAAAGTCTTCATCTGCATCCCACCTCTTAGCTGACTAAATCTGTTGAAGTTACTGTTGTCTTTTTAGTGCTGTGTTCATACACAGTGAAATACTGTAGAAACTAATGCTTGCATTTGAGATTTTTTTTTTTTCATTTTTTTGCTTTTAAGGAATCAGTCATTGAAATATGCAGTCCTAGGACAGTCTAAAGTTTCATGAAATTGGGTCAATACTACTGAGTAACTTCAGTCAAAATAGAAATAACAGTACATCAAAACAGTTCCATCACTTTAAAAGGCTAGTTTTGTTTAAATACTTGTGAAAGCTAGGGAATTGGAAGTATAGATTTACAGTATGTGGTCAGAGGAGGGTGGAACATTTTTCTGAAAAGCTTGGCATTCACTCAGAGTGTGGGAGGGTAGTTTTATCTGCTCTGCGTCCTCAGAATGATATACTGGTATACTGGAATTGTCAATTGTTGACATTATCCCTTTTTTCCACTGTGTAAAGTACAAAGGAAGTATGGACTGAGCTAGGTGGAAAGCCACACCATAGCTAAGTGTTTAGATGCCCTTTGAAGAGGGAGACCTGTATTTGGAGTTCTTGTTCCCGTTATACCTTTGAAAGACAGAAGAACATAGAAATAAAGACAGAGAGGAGGAAATATTAGGTCTTTTGGTTGCTATTAAATAGCATGACCTTCCCTTGGGAAGTCCCTACATGGGGGATTCGTGGAATCTGCTGGTGTCTGTTGGAGAAGGAGGTAATTCTGTCCTTGCTGGTTTTTGTGATGTTCCCAAAATTTTACTACTGTCACCTAACAGATAGAATGCTGATGTAGATGGGCATTTGCTCCTATATTTTTGCATTTCATGCAAGTAGAAACGTTGCCGGCACAAAAATTTGAGATGTTATCTCCTCAAATTGCCTGCAGCTTGATGTTCATTCATTTCCAGGAGAGCAGAGAGGCTTGAGTCCTCCTGGGCAGGACAGAGAGAGAGACTTGAACACAGATTTGCCGTTGGCAGAGCACATTAACAACTTTAGGTAGATCTTGACTGCAAAGTGAAAACCACTACTGCCTCCTTTCTCTTACCTTGCTGTTCTGTAGAGATGTCCTTTGGGACACTTAGCAGATGCCAAGAAAACAAAGATTTGTTTGTTTTGCTTGTTTGTTTTAAGAGTGAAAGAAACAATTTGTTTCAGAACCAAAAAAATACAGCTTTGTACTCAACTGCTGAATAGGGGTGAGTTTCTCAGGAAATTTCTGTTCAAGTTTCAGATCAAGCTGGCACCACCTGGAGTTTACCTGTCACTATGTAATACGCTGATATGGTATTTTATATTTAATAAATAGATCATGAAAAATCTGTCTCCTCTTATCCTTTTACATTGAGAGCATCTCGTAGGAATATTATGAATGTTGTTGCATATCCAGAAAAGGAGTGTGCCAGTACTGGAGAGATTTATTTTAAATGATCGCTGTTCCTCTGCCACGGGAGATGGGAAAGGTGGTACAGTGAAGGCTGCAGAGAAGGCAATGCCTAGTGTGGCTAGGGCTCTTGTTTTCCTTTAATGAAAATCTCAGTGCAATCCTAGATGTGTTTTAAAGGTTTTGTTTGTATGAGCAGATGAAATGTCCCTAGAACTGGAGGTTTAATGCATAAGATAATGAGTTTATACGTTCCTGTGTAAGTTTATTCTGTGTCTGATACCCTAATTGGTTTTATTTGGTTTTTGGTTTTTTCCCCTAATATTTTAAAATAATCCAATGATTTACACTTTTTCTGAACTAGTCCAGT
Source organism: Coccyzus lansbergi (assembly GCA_033558105.1). Taxonomy (NCBI): domain Eukaryota; kingdom Metazoa; phylum Chordata; class Aves; order Cuculiformes; family Coccyzidae; genus Coccyzus; species Coccyzus lansbergi. The sequence continues at coordinate 3,610,987 of JAUMJK010000036.1, read as the reverse complement.
TTTACAATCTCATGTTTTTGTGGCTGGTGACAGGGCTCGTAAATCAGAATTGATTTAGCACTGGCAGCTTTATTGTCAATAGAGAGGCTATTCAAGGGCTTTCTGGAGTGAAATTAAAGGGGAAGAGATAAATAGTTTTCAAATAAAAGTATGCACATCAGCAAAATCAGTCCTAGAATTCGTTGTACCAACATGTAGAATTGGCACTCCGGGTTTCTTGTTGAACACTGGATTTAGGTTCCGAGGAAACCCTGCATCTTCAGCTTGCGATCACAATTTTATGCACATAAATAGTACAAGGTTGTACAATGTCCCCGAAGACTTCTCTGCTGTCAGGCAGACGCAACACAAGCAGTGTTGAAGCAAGCTGCCTACATGTATGCCTTGCAAATGCACCTCAAACCTGACCTGAGAGGATTAGATGTGTGGGTGGATACGCAGCCCAGGCTTTCCACCTCTTCAGTGCTCTGTCCCTCAGCTGAGGCTGTTGTCAAATCGGTAATGAATCCTATGATGGGGATGACTTCTCTTTTTTTGGGTCCAGTATGGGATATGTTGGTTTAAAAAGACTTATTTCTTTAGTACTCAACTTATATTAGAAATAATCAGTTACCTCATTCATTTCTTCATATATTTGAAGATAGTTCTCCAACCAGTATTTTATGTGTATCCTGTTGTGCTTCTCAGTGCTTCTGGAGAAGAAAGACCTGGGGGTGTTGATAGCCAACTGTGAGCCAGCAGTGTACCCAGGTGGCCAAGAAGGCCAGTGGCATCCTGGCTTCTATCAGAAACGGCGTGACCAGCAGGTCCAGGGAGATTATTCTGCCCCTGAACTCAGCAATGGTGAGACCGCACCTCAAATATTGTGTTTAGTTCTGGACCCCTCACCACAAGAAGGCTGTTGAGGCTCTGGAGTGTGTCCAGAGAAGAGCAACAAAGCTGGTGAAGGGACTGGAGAACAAGTCTTAAGTGGAATAGCTGAGAGAACTGGGGTTGTTTAACCTGGAGAAGAGGAGGCTGAGAGGAGACCTAATTGCTCTCTATAAGTACTTGAAAGGAGGTTGTGGAGAGAAGGGTGCTTGCCTCTCCTCCAAAGTGACAGGGGACAGGATGAGAGGGAATGGCCTCAAGCTCTGCCAAGCGGGGGTCAGGCTGAACATCAGAAAAAAAAAAAAATTCACAGAAGGGGTCATTGGGCACTAGCACAGGCTGCCCAGGGAGGTGGTTGGGTCACAATCCCTGGAGGTATTTAAAAGACATGTGCTCAAGGACATGGTTTAGTGGTGGACAGGAATGGTAGGACTCAATGATCCAAGAGGTCTTTTCCAACCTGGTGATTCTGTGATTCTATGAGGCTGAATACAGAACTATTATTTCCTAAGTCCTGTAACATTAGTTTTAGTGAATGCCCTCTGTCCTGAGAGGAAATTACTTCATGTACTTCATTACTGCAGCAGATACATAAAATCTGAAATGTGTTGCTGTAAGAGATTGCAGAAGCAGATATTCAAAAGGGACTAGACAAATTAATAGGAGAGGGACCCAGACCAGTAACTGAAGGAAATAAAAAGGAAGCTATACTCTAATATCTCAGATCCAATTGGTCCATTTGTTGGAGATGTATGAAGGGAATCGACTCCAGACAATGGGCAGGCTCATGGCCTTTCCCAGCACAGCACCTGCCACCATCCGAGGCAGAGTACAGGTGCAGAAGGGTTCTTGATTCACTCATCGTATTTCTTTCAGCCTTGCAGTTACCTGTATTTCTCAATGTGCAATTAGCAAGGGCTGCATTAATAAACAGTGTGAATAGAATATGACTTTGTTCTGTACCTGAAGTTGAAAAGGCAAAGAGCCTTTATAAAGGTACCACAAGCATCCCTTATAAAGCAAGACAACAAAATCTCTTTCAAAAAGTGTTCAAAGAAATATTTGCATTCCTCCAGCAGAATAAATTTAGGACGCTGAACAGGTTTTGAATGTGCTAGTCTTAACAAAGCCCTCTGAAATAAAATTAGTATGGCAATAGTATATTTTATTTCTAATTTCAAGCCAAATGAATGAAATATTTATCATTCAGTATAATCATTGCATAATCATAGCTTAATTGAATTTTAACCACTACCACATATCACAAGGGCAAGCATAAAGTATTGATTACCTGAACCCCATACAACATATTCAATATATTTCAGACATATGATCCCTGACCCTGCAGAGAGATTGAGAAACAAACCAACCAATCAATCAAAACACCTTCTGCAAGTTCATACATGGAAAAGTTATGCGGTATTCAATAATCCATTAAATATTCAGGCTCTCCTGACATAGCTGAAATCAAAGAGTACAAAGCCACAATTATGCAGATTTAAAAATCCATAAACAACTACTAATATGATATTATGCCTGCAAGACGCAGATCATTCAATTTAACACAACAGCTTTCCAAGCAAGAGGAGCATCTCCTCTCACATTTGCAAAAATCCTATCAAACTTCATGGCCCAAGAACTGGCTATTTGAAGATTTAGAAAGGCATCCGATTTTGACCAACATCTCATATGGTCTCATATGAGATTTCAGCATCTCAGCAACATAACATATGGTCTATATGGTAACTTATTGAGGGTGCTTTTCATTAAATCATTATGATAAAGCCATGAAAGATATTTCAGGTTTCAAGACAAATGAAAATGTCTGTAAGATCTTTCTTATTTAAAACATTCTCTGACAACCTTGGGCAAACACCTGGAAAACCATAGGAAATTAGTAACTTTGAGAAAAAAATTATGACAGAACTTTGCTTGGAATTAGAATTCATTTAAAGACTAATCTCATATCAAAGCTGCACAGATTTAAATAGGAAAGGTTTACTTTTTTCTTCCAAAATTACGTATCCAAGTTCCAGAACCAAAATGCAACAGGAACAGGACAGCAGAGCTCTGGCAAATGATGGAGAAGAGTTTAAAACTAGTCAATGACAATGTACCTGGCTTCTTAAGGCAGAACCTTTACTGTATCAGAAACCAAGCATCGCCTAAACCTTTTCCAGTCAAGATGAAAGTTGATGTGACTGAGGCCACGAAACATAGGGAAAAAAAAAATATCTCCAGAAAAGGTACTGTCTCAATAGAGAAGGAAGCCCATATCTGGAAATTTTGCCTTTTACTCTTTAAAAAAAAACCCCACAAAAAAACCAAGTTATGAAAGAGAGAACCTACTGAGAGAGTACCCCTCCAGTAGTCAGAGTTAAGCATTCCTTGATGTGAGAACTAACAATATGGCAACTGATAATTCTGTCATTATTAGTCCTCCTCCTCCTTAGCATTCAGTAAAAGGCTATTGGAAATCTCTCCTCCTCACCTCTGTTCATGGTAGAATCTGTGCAGTTTTATTTAAACCAGTTCAGTTAAACTTATCTCCATCTTTCCTAGCTACAGGCACTTCTTGGAAGCAGGACTATAGACTTGGAGGTACACTTTAAATTCCTAAAGGATAAATTAGTCACTAGTAGTATCTGCTGAAAATCTGAGGCCTCCCTCATGGAAGAAAAAAAAAAAAGAGCTCAAAATTATCTTTTTTAAAAAAGCTAATTTTATTTCTAAGCTTTTAAGGAACCGTAACAAAATAGCTCACTCGCTTGAGTTGAATTCCAGTCATGTTACCGACTTTTAATTGTAACTTATTCTGCATGGGGTTATTAGTGGAGTAAAGGACTTCTCAACACAGAGTGCTAAAGACCGTGGGACCTGCCTTGAAAGGTATGTATTGACTCATGCCTTGTGAAGCTTCATTGCTTTTGATAAGGCTGACCAGGAGGTAAATTAGTATGTGTTCACCTCCTGTGCTGACACTAAGAAAGAGAGAAACTTGTCTAGTGTATTTTTCAAAACTCAGTGCCGAGATGCTTATGTGATTGGGCTGTAGGAAGAGATGGACAGATTTTAACCTGAAGGACTGTGGATAAGTGCAGCTGTCAGAAGGCGGTTGGAATACATGTACTGCTTCTGCAGCAAATGCTCGTCTACCTTCTGTGGCACGAGCATCAGTAAGAAAGCTGCCCTTACGACCGACTCATAAGAGCTATACAGCATAAACAGAAGTTTTATCATGTGATTCCTAGCTCAACCTATCGTTTCAAACTAAATTTTGTTTTATTTAGCTGTGCCAAGAAGGCTAACAGCATCCTGTCTTGTATCAGAAATGGTGTGGCCAGCAGGACTAGAGAAGCTGGTGAAGAGTCTGGAGTATAAGCCTTACGAGGAGCAGCTGAGGGAACTGGAGTTGTTTAGTCTAGGGAGGAGGAGGCTAAGGGAAGACCTTATGGCTCTCTACAGCTACCTGAACAGAGGTTGTAGCAAGGTGGGTGTTGATCTCTTCTCATAAGTAGCAAGTGATAGGATGAGAGGAAATGGCCTCAAGTTATGCCAGGGGAGGTTTGCAGTGGGTATTAGGACAAAATTCTTTATTTGAAAGAGTGGTGAAGCATTGGAACAGGCCACCCAGGGAAGCAGTGGAACGCTTCATCCCTGGAAGTGTTCAAATAATATGTAGACATGACATTTTAGGACATGGTATGGTGGTGGAGGACTGCTGGTTGGACTTGATGGTCTTAGAGTTATTTTCCAACCAATTATATAATTTATGGTTGTACTGCCCCAGTGTCTTCCAGTGGTTCACCAAGCAACACCGTTAACATCTGCGCTGTGGTGTTTGTGTCTATCAAGGGTGAAGGCTGGAGTTCTGGTGGAGCTCTTGGTTTGTCAAGCGTGTTGCTTTTTTTAATATACCCATTACTGTGCACTTTTATTAGAAAAGTCAAGTCAGAGAGATACATTGTGCATTTGGAAAGAAAAGCAGAGGTATATGTGAAGGTTTCTGTCCATCTTCTTTCATGAAGACTAAAGATATCATTGAATTCAGACATGGACTGTTCACCGAGAGGAAGTTTATCTCTCCTGTATTTCTGAAAGATGAACTAAAATGATCTACTCAATAGCCTTACACCAGATGGGTGAAGATACTTACCCAGAGTCCGCTTAGCGAAAGTCACCCAGATAAGTATCTTCCAGATAAGAGACTGTAGGAAGTTTTTTGAACTCAGTTTTGTATGGTATGAAACTCTGTTGTACAGAATGGAGAGAAAATGTGGGTTTGGGTTTGTTTGTAAGGTATGGGGTTTTGATTTTGGTTTTTAGTTTGGTCAGCTTTGTGTTATTTGGTTTTGGTTGGGGTTTTTTTGTGTTGTTGTAGCATGTGTTGTCAAGGCAGTGCATCTGAGGCGTGGTGCCTGTTGGATTTTCTGAGGCACTGATGACTTTATGGTATATCACATGCACCTCTGTAGGTGCTGTAGATGAACTGAGTGATGGCAAAGCCACCCATGCCAAGACATATCCTACAGGATGAAGTAGGACCTCCAAGCTTTTGGTGCCTCTTAACTGTGCTCTACCCTTGAAACTGCAGAAAAATTTAACCACTTGTGGATGGGCATTGAGAGTCAGAGATAACTGGAAAATCCTTAAAAAACATTCTGCTGCCCATTTTGGCTTCCTTATCTAACCCTGTCACTGCACTGCTACCACTGTAGTCACAGTGGTGAAATGCAGGTGAAACTGAAAATCATCTGCAATTTGTTAGCGTTTACTTCCACATCACTTTTATCCATTTCAGTATTGCTATATGCAAAGGAAATTCTTCTTTTGATCCTTAATTTGGTTATCTGGACACAAACTGCTGGAGGTAAAACTGGATTATTTGTTTTTATCTGTAAGATGCTGATAGTGGTGACATTTAGCCTGAAGAAGAGGAGGCTGAGAGGAAACCTCATTGCTCTCTACAGCTACCTGAAAGGAGGTTGCAGAGAGGAGGGAGCTGGCCTCTTCTCCCAAGTGAGAGGGGACAGGACAAGAGGGAATGGCCTCAAGCTACACCAGGGGAGATTTAGGCTAGACATTAGGAAAAAAAATTTCACAGAAAGGGTCATTGGGCATTGGAACAGGCTGCCCAGGGAGGTGGTTGATTCACCTTCCCTGGAGGTGTTTAAGGTGCAGGTGGATGAGGTGCTGAGGGGCATGGTTTAGTGTTTGATAGGAATGGTTGGACTCGATGATCCGGTGGGTCTCTTCCAACCTGGTGATTCTATATTGAGAACTAGATTCTAAAAGAAATATTTGTATGCTTGTGAAGAGACTAATGCACCTACTGTGACTATTTAGTATTTCTTAGAGCTGCGCTTCAAGGAAGACTTGCAGAAACGCAAGGATGTGAACAGTAGTATTTAGTTTAGATGTATCATCAGAAAAGAAACTGGTGTGACATTCCTTGATATTCCTCTTGCTCCAAGATGGTCTTGCTTTACTACTGCTTGGATGAAGTAAATAGGGTAGACTTTTTGGACAAGCCCTGACTTATTGTCCCAGTCTTAGTGCTTTTCCCCTAAATCCTTAATCTTCAGATAAATCTGTGAAGTTCTTGATAAACTTCCTTCATGCTACCTTTTCCAGTAACCATTGGGAAAGGCTTTCAGTAAATGGATGCACTTTTTCCCTTGCTTTTCAGCAGGTCCTCCCATGGACTCAGTGGAATGAATGCAAAATGAGACAGCAGTTGAGAAGATGTATCAAGACCATTCGCTGTCATGACAGGAAATATTGCTTCATTGCTTGCTTTTACCCTCTATTTGCATCTCACTTTCTGCAACATCTTTTGTTTTATAACTTGCTAGTATTTGCTCCTTTCCTGTGCAGCAATTGTGCAGCAGTGTCCTGGTTCGTGATTAGGGTTGCTAGATGATAAATACAGTGATAAATACATAATAAATACATAATAAATACATAACATAATAAATACAGATAAATACAGTGATAAATACAAAATAATAGTCATACTTTCTGTCAAACTCTTTCTGGTAAATTTACTTCCCACTTATTTTTTTCTGCTAAGCACAGCAAACAGCTGCTTCTACCGGCAGAAACTCCTGAAAACTAATTTTCCCACTGTTTATTTTCCCTTTGGTCCATATGGATTTCTCCTTAGACCTAGGAGCAGATGCACTATGCTGTGCAGTTGTATGACATGCTGTTGCTTACTTTTCTGCCCTGAACTCATAATGAAATATCCTAAATGATGATAAAAGCTTTAGCACCAGCTTCATTTCATATTAATAGACCAATAAATGCAACCACTGTGCAAACTGCTGGCTCCAGTACTCCTGCATAAGCCATTAGCAAAACAGTACTGGCTCTTGACAAAGAAAACCAGCAGTGACAAATCCAAGAATTTGCTCTGAAAACAAATCAGCCAAGTGCCAGTGAGTCTAGAGACCACTCTTATGCATGCTGACTGCTGTGAGCAATTCATCTGAGGTTGAGAATTTGGCACTTTCTCATAATTTGTTTTACATTCTGGCTTTTTTTTCTTGTCTCCTGTAAATGTCCTTCGCATTGTTTCCAGCAATGCTGGCAGGTGCCCAGGTGCCCAAGAAGCTTTTCCAGTTAACATGCGTCCATGGACACCTGACAGGTTTTGTATTTTATGTATGAGACTGGCTCATCTGGCCACCTCTTGTGTTCTCCCCGTGCAATACCAGCAGCTAATGTGTAGTATTTTCAACATTCTACCCAACATGCCAAGTACAATGTGTCGGCTTTGAAGAGCAGGAATCTCCTCATAAAGGCCTGAAGAGCCCTGAGATGTCCCTGCTACAAGGTCCCTGGTTACCTCACTGTTGTGGGGAAGTGGCAGAGGAAGTGTGCCCATCTCATGGGACCCAGAGCATGCAGCCTTTTCTACTGAACAACAAAAAAATCCTGGGAGCCTTTTATTTACCTAAGGTTTGTTAAGTGTGCTTTGAAGAGTGTCCATACAATTGGTACATGTCAAAATACACAGAAATTGTACAAGTACCTACCAACCCTCATTAAATATAAACTGGTACTGTCTGCTTATATTTTATCCTCTGGTGCTTTGCTGTGTTTAAGAAACAAAAACACTGTTCAAGTTTTCATACCTGCATGGACAGTCAATGACCTGGGCTTGGACATGGACTGCAAGCAAAGGGGGTTGCACTCTGGTGATTTCTCATGAGTGGTAAAACTCCCAGCAGGGTGGGAGTTCTCAGCTCTGCTGACAACCTTTTTTGTGGATAGTTTGTGGTTAGGCTTTACCTAAACTCTTGACAAAGGCAATACAAAGAGGGGACCAAATCTTATCAGACCCCTCTCTTTTCTTTCCTTCAAGCTTTTTAATTTCACTTGCTAAATTTAAGGATACCATGATCACTCTTTTCTAGGAAAAGCTTTCAGTATTTTAGACTGTCCTAAGATATTCACTGAATATGTGCCAGCTGATGGGCTTGTTTTGGCAATGCCCAATTTAAAACACATACTGGAAGAAGAATGTAGATGATTTCAGTGAGAGTGAGAGGATAGGAGAGAAGATTGAATTATCCCAAAACAAACCTTGGAAAAGGAATTAATTTGCCTCTATTATGCGTTTGGTTCTAGTTTATTTAGTTGTGTTTTAGGGACAAATAAGGAAACTGGGACTTCTTTCTGTGCCTCTCTAGCCTGGTAGAGCATTTAATAAGTTTGTATGAACTCTTGCTTCCATCTCCTTGCTTTTGCAGAACTGGGTGAGCAGAACAGCAGCATCACCTCTTGTTCAGATGTTGCTTGTCTGTTAATATTTGTTTCACTGCCCCTAAAGTGAAACACTCTGTCAGTCATCTAGGTTGATGTCATTGTGTGTATACATTTTCATGATTTATATTAGTCTGCTATCAGTTCTGGAATAAAGGTGGTGTTTCTAACCTATTAAGAATGCCATTACTATGGTAGCTAGAGTTTTAAAGTTGCATTTTTTGTAGCGATGATCTGAAATAGGACAAGAATTTTTGCTTGATCATCTGTCGACTCTCAGTGCATTGTGGAATTATTATTTTTAGTAATCTTTGCACTTTAGTTGTCAGTCTCAGGTTGCTGATATTCCCTTTCATCCCCCACCAAGGTCAGCTGTGTCAAGGGGTTATCATTACTTTCAGGAGTGAACACAGAGCTCTGTAGCCTGATGGTTGCATACAAAAAAAGTTTGACATTTCATTCTCTTTGAACAGTTATAAAAAAACAAACCAAAATCATACCACATAGAGAATTCCAACAACATCCCACAGCAAAGCCCTACTAATTTCAGTTTCACAAAGAGTTCCTCTCAATGATGTTTCCTTTCCCCTTTTTTAATATATTTTTTATTTAAATGAACATTGTACTATTCCAAGAGTGGTACATATGGATGTGTCTGGAAGACGTCATTGAGTCATCTCACAGATATAGTGGTTCTGGATGTAGGGTTTTGTTTTGCTTTCTGCCCCCCCAGCAAAATACTTTGTGAAAATGGGGCCATGGTAAAATAGCTTTGTGGTATGGGTTTTTTCTTTTCTCCTCCCCTGCCACTGAAAGGCAAACATAGTCAGCTCTTTAGTTGCTTTATGTGGTAGTATAGTTGCAAGCCCTGAAGTCTCACTGAAAGCTTCTGGTTGGACTAGGCTTGAAGCATGAAAAACGTCCTCCAGTGTAAGTGTTTCCAAACTGTCATACAAGTACCTCTGATGGCACATGAGCTAGCCCAGAGGGATCCAGACACTGCTTGCTTAGCAACTGAAGATGGAGCTGCAAGAGAGGTAACTAAATAACCATTTCTGCTGCATCTAACTTCAGTGCTTCAAAAACGTTTTTAGTGTTTAGATGTAGCTTTAGTTTTTAGATTCTTGCCAAGCTTAAGAGGTATGTTTTATTTCCTTTCTGTTCCCTGCAAATACCAAGTACTTCATTACTTTCTTCTCTACTAATATAGAGAAGTCCACTCATCCAGACCATTTACAAGTTAAAGACTTTATTCAGAGAGATAAGCAAGCAAAACCTCCCCATGTAATGTATTTCACACCAGAAGCACTCAACATTGAAAATAGAAAGGAAAATCAGCTTTTCAACTATGAAAGTGTTTTCCACTTCATGAATTTTATTAAGCACATTTTTTTCCTGCTCTACGATATGTTATTGAGCCTGATCTAGTCACTTGGTGAGTTGACTAATAATTTTAAAGGAGAAACAGGAGAAAATGTTTGGTGTGGCTGTCCAGCAGTCTTTATTATGTTGTCCTTCTGCCTTTTCTCTACTTGCTATAGTTGTTGGCTTGACTTTGTCATTTGCACAAGCTAAAATATCTGCCTCCCACTTAGACAGCCTTGTGCTAGGACTGAAACTGGAGCATATTGTTCCGTCATTAAATGGGCAATGTTGAATACTTGGGAAATTAACAACAGCTGCAAGTTCTTCAGCTATTTTTATTTGTACTGTGGCTATAATTTTTCTAGTATGTTTGTGCTGAAGTCAGAAGAGGAAAGGAAAATAGATCCCTCAAGGCTGACTTTTTTTTTTTTTTAATTAAAAAAAGGCCATGCTGAACAAAGGCATCCATAAAATACTACTGAGGACAGCCTAGAAGTTTATTCACTGTTACGTGGGCCCCTTAGCCTCATTGCTGGTATGATGTTCTGGGGTTTTTAGCAGTACCTGTGCGCATAGTGAGGTCACTGGTACCTTCCATGGTCAGCCCCCTCCTTAAAAAGCCCTACTGCCAGTAGCACCTGTCTTAGCCTTTTATAAAGGTCGGTGGCAGCAAAGCAATTTTTTGTCTTGTTTTCTTGGTCCTAGCCACAGATGTAAGCAAAAATCCACGGTAACCATTCCCTTGGTAAGTCTTTGAATGAGGCTATAAAATCGAGCTCAGAAAGCTTAAGAGGGTGGTTGTAAAACAGGATTTCTTAAGTATCCTTTAAAAGTCCAGTGACTAGGGTTTCTTTCCAGGAGTCCCATTATCAGGTGTCAGGAATGACAAGGCAGAGGTCATGCTTTAAAATGAGAGGTCAGTGTGGATCCATGGATTGGCATCTTGCCCTAGCATCAAAGGGGTTCAGGCTCTTGCTCTGATCCTTTCCCCCACAGCACCAGGCAGCTCTGCAGGTGCACAGAGGAGATGATGCTGGAGGAGCATTTGTTGGTTCTTTTTGTCAGCACCTGGAATTGGCGTTCCTTACAAGGAGTTAGGATATTGTCTTGAGGTTTGGAACGTAGCAAGAAATAGCAGCTGGAAGAGTCACTGGGGGGGGAAATGAGGTTTTTGATTCATCTGTGACCTTTTTAATATTCTGATTAAACACTTGGTGAATGCAAGAATGAATGAGAGGAAGCTCCTCCTGAAGCATTACCCTTTCTGAAATTACAAGAAGATGCTCCTTAGAAGCCTTGCCATTGAGCAACTGTAAGAAGCAGACATAACTGCATTGTTTGATTATTTGAAAAGAAATTTAGTAAGAAGGCTTTTTTCCTTTAACTAAGGAGAGAACTGGTCTGATTATTTTATCTTTTTTTGGTGACCTAATTCATGTCCAGCTTAAGGAATGGATGTCTTGCCATCATTTTAGAAAGAATGCATATTATTCTGGGAATTGATAGCCATTGTTGAAGATGTATTAATTTGTTTATGGATTTGACTGGAAATAAATAAAGGAGGTGTTTTGCTGTTCTTATTAAGTAACCTACAACTTTAAAGGCAAAGCCAAACCTGTTGCCCCTAACACTTGTACATGTGCTAAACATCAATACTGTGAGTAGCAGCACAGGGTCCTCTTCATGTGTGGAGTCCTATTCATATAATTTGAAGGACTGAGGATTTATTTGGCATCTTATATCTGATTTGGGAGTCTGTAAACTAGGGTAAAGATTTCTGTTGCTCTAGGGAAATGTAGCTTTATTTGCATGAGTTGACATCCCTACAGTTAAACTAGAAGAAGTTTTCATCCTTTCGTTGAAAATGAACATCATTGTAAGCACCAAGGGTGAAGACTTTTCCTTTCCCAAATTAGAGGCTAAGCATGCTACAAAACAAAGTGCAGGGAGTGGGGTGGGGGATTGAGTCACCTTGCACTGTGGGAAGACAATAAAAAGTTTTCTGCCCTGGGCTGGTGTGAGATGTAGCCAATTCATGGTTTTGTGCTTCTGTGTCAGAAAGGACTCTGTTTGAAACTCGATTGAATGTGAAAAAATGGGAACTGCTGCATTGCATGGAGGAGAGGTGCACCAGCCATCTGTCTGCAGTATAAAAATGACAGTCAGTGGAGTTGTTCCCTCACCAATACCCTTTGCAAGGTGCTGTTGTTCCTCTAATGATGGCCTGTTATTTAGAGTCTGCTGCTCAGATTTCTTTAACTGTCACTCTGTTGGTTTCTGATCATCAAAGCTCATTTGGAAGAATGTGGGGAAGAAGCCTTGACTGAGGCTTGGAGTTGGTGCAGTTTGTTCCAGTTAGCCTCTTCTGTCCGTGATTGTTTTGTTACTGGGGAACGGAAGGGAGGTGGGGAAGCAACTTGACTGAGGTCTGATGTCCTTCTGGCTAATCCAGATCCTGAAAACTACACCTGTAGTGTCACAGGAGAGAACTTGAGAGACATGATTCTGGTTTGATTATTCACTTCTTACCTGCTAACTCTAGCTGGTATGCAGACTGGTGAAAGAAGAATTAACCCCAGATTATATTCCACTTCTTATTTTGCTGGTTGTTTTCGACATGTCAATCCCTTGCTCATTTCTCTGCTCTGCTGATTCTGTTCCATTTCTTTCTCCCATCTGAGAGTTTACATTTTTTATTATAGTCTAAGGGTCCTTTTCCTCCACAGAACTGCCCTGGCAATATGTAGGAACTTTGTAGTGCCTTTGTTCTGCAGTGCTGTTTCCCCTCCAGGATGAACTCTGTAGTGCTTGGAAGAACAGCTGGTGGGCCTGTGAAGTGAGGGGCAACAAGCCAAGCTGTGGAAGCAAGGGCAATGTCCTGGATACCTCTGGAGTTGCCCACTGTTTGCATGGGGATTGAATTTTCTCTGGAATCTCAATTTACGCAATATTGTCAATGCTAACCAAATATATGAGTGTGCCTGTGCTAGTTTCTGAGCTATTGGTGTTATTTCCATCTGTTAATGTGGGCAGGCACTATTAAAATCCTCAGCACTTTGTCTGGTTAAATTATTTTCTAGCTACTATCTTTATAAATTAAACGTGTATGGCCCTATCTCATGCTGTCATCCATCCATAGCAATACCTCCAGGTGGGAATCTTGAGGTTTTTTGGAGTGTAGACCACATGTTAGCAGAGAGTGAATGTTTCATTTATACCTCATCTCAGTTCTCAGTTGCAGAATGTCTCTGAGGTAACCTCAGACGTTCTTTGTGAGGAAATAACCTTAGTAAAGAGATTTTTTGATGTCTGTGTAGTCTGTGTCAAAGGGAAGAGTGGAGTTCATTGCAGCATCCTGACTTATTTTTTGAGTCTAGTCAGGTAGCTTCCCCACACACGAATATGATATATCATCTGCAAGCAGAAATAAAGAAGAACGTAACATCAGATGAACCACTTAGTGGCTAGAGGTTCAACAGTCAGTTGTAACTGTTACTAGAGAGGCTAAAAGCTTGATGGGATCTCAAGAAAACCTAGTACTTTTTGTCTTTTCATTTTTAATTATTTATTTATTTCCTTCCAGGATGCTATTTTGAATGTGGAAAAACTTGGATGGTCACCTAAAACAAGGAAGTGATCCTTTTAGAAAAATACCAGACACTGGTATGCCTTTGATTTAAATGAAGAGGTTTGTTAACACTCTTAGCAATTATGTTGGAATTTGACAAACTGGAACATTGCAGATTTTTGCTAAGGTACATTCAGGCACCTAACAGAAGAAAAGCAATATTTATAGTCTTACGTAGGAAGTTACTTCATTAGGAAAAATTCTTTGCCATTAGTAGGAACCATTGCTTGCCAGAAAGTGTTAACTATTTATTTGCTATTCTAGTCTTTTCACGGGAAATACTCCAGGGACAAATGCTTAGGATTTCTTCCTGCTCGAATAAGTAGTTGTGAGGTACAGCTGTTAGATGTATCTCACTGGAATTCAATAGTCATATGCTATCACTATGGCAGTGTATTGGAATGTCTATGTAGAAGTCAGTTTAGGTTCTTAATTTAATTTAAAAGTCATTGATGTTTCAGTCTACTTGCTGAGTGTCTGCCCAAAGGCCATGATAGAGCATCTCCCTGAAAGCTTGAACTGGCTTGCTAAGCAAATACAAATTACACTGGGTCAAATTCTTCTGCTGTTTCTTTGTTTGAGGAAAGTTTTGGCCCAAGAAAGATACGCGTGTTTGCTGCCAGTCAGTAGGAACTTTAATAGACTGTATGTGAGAACAGAAAAAACTGATTATCAGGCTGGATGAACCCAAGCCCATAAACTCCTCCCAGTGTTCCAGGAGCTAAGTCCCAGAGTAAATGGTTGTCTGGACTCTAATACGGAGATGATTGTATTTCAGCATTCTAAGATTCATACTTACACAGCCTTGTTCAGTGAGCTAGCCTAGCAGACCAGATCATACCTTGTTCACCTGTGATTTGTTACTTATTCGAGTTCTGGTGTTTACTTCAAGGTAGTTAGTCTAATGTAGCTGGACCAAATTAACTAAAATTTCCTTTAGAACTGGCTCTCTGGTCCCAGTTTGGTCATTAAACCAGATTGGACTTGTACCGTAAATTATATATCTGTGGGTTTCCCTTGAGAGTTCGAGATGCTTTGTGAGGTTTTGAATGACACAGCACTGATGGCTGCTAATGAAAGTATCTGTAGGAAGCATCTGACAGCAGAGCTTACAATTCACTGTTAATCAGGTGGGAGGTGACCAAGAACAAAGCTTACCCAGCAGAGTATTAAAGTAAATACTTCTCAAAGAAGTATCTGGATTCTGATTTGCCAGGGATTTTTAGAAACTGATTTCAAATATCAGAATGTTTCCAAGGTAACCTTTTTAATTTCCGCTGTATTCACATGCTTACTTACTTAATACACACATGATGTGTGTAATCTGATTTAAAATGAACAGATGCTCCTAACAACAATTTTGTGCTAACCATGATGGGTTTCTAGAGTAAGCTCTTGAAGGCAAGAACATGCCTTGACCTTGCATACTGTACAGGAGAACAGCATTTAGATGATATTTCATGATTATCGATTTCTTCTCTTCCGTGCACTGGGTGTGTGATTGGTCATGGACTCTGCATCTTTTTTCTTGAGACTGAGGAGTTGCTGCCTCCAGTATTACAGATGTTTTCAGGGCTTCAAAGCACAAAGGATTTGCAGTATTGAAATAAATATCTCAGAGAACTGGAAAGGGAAAACCTGTAATTGAATAAACAATTATTTTGTTTTCCAGTGAATCCTCATAAGAAGGATCTGAGGAAGGTGTGCATCACTGAATTAAATGTCGAGAATGAAAAATAAGGGTAGAAGGGAGGGGAACAAGAGCTACTATGATTATGCAGCTGTGCTCTGTCCTGTCAACCCAGTTTTCTTTCTGCGGAACAAATGAGTGAGTGGGGGATGCATAACAACAGAACAAAGAGCATGAACTCCCAAAGCAACTGCCCTGGGTCGTGGTGACCATCAAAGAAATGTGTCCTCCTGCAGCCTTTGATGACTGTCATAGCTTAACTAACCAGCATTTGCAGCACAATGCTGTTACCGCCTTGATCTTATCAGTGCTGGACATGACTGAGGAAATCAAGTTCTGAATTCATCTTTCTTTCCTCAATCTTTCTTTGCTTTGGTTTCATTATTATAGGAGATGAAAGACTACCCCAGAGGATTTAAGTACTAGGTAATTTAAAGGCTGTTTTCATTCTTGGGATGATAAAGCGTGCTTGACATAACATATATTCTTCACTACTGGGGATTACATCTGTGAAGTTAGGGCCAAAATAGCGTACGTATTAAATAGGAAAATGTGCCAGTTCAGCATAAACTGGAGGGAATAGATGCTGGCGTGGATTTTGATAAAAACAGGGGAAACACAAGTGTAGATTTCATAGTATTCTAGATAGCATCAGTTCCTGTGAGGAGTATATGCCTACATAGGTTCGTGTCTGGAAATGAACCAAGCTTCTAGTTATTAGTCCAAGGAAAGCAAGTTTGATATGTATGTCTTGATCTTGGTATTTATGTCTTGATCACTGAAAGTGATACCTACCTTCATCAGAGGCTTAAAAGTAAATCAACTGTTTCACCAAATTCTTTTACCTGTAAAAGCTAGTATTTTTTTTGGTTTTAGAGACTGGGGCGGGGAGGGGGGGGAGTTATAGTGAACATCTTAACTCTTGGCACGGACTTTCTTTCAATTCCTGACAATTGTTCCCTTCCCCCCCCTCCCCAGTACTTTATGGGTTGTTTTATAACATGCCTTATTACTTATTGCATAGTTAAAGAATGCAAATAATAGCCTTGTCTTTATTTCTCTTGCACATTTAAAGATAGAATAATTGCAGAATCTAAATTCAATTTTGTAGCTGTTGAATCTGCTCAGTGCCATTTGGAATAGATCAACCACTTCTAGCAGAGTTGGGAAAATGTTACATCTCTTTCCTTCCAGTTGGAATAAAAGGTGCAGAGACCCAGTGGCAGGTTAAATATTTTTGGCTTCCTTGTGTGAAAATGCTTTCAGTATGTTGCATTCCTCATGCTTTCTTGCAGATCTGCCATTAGAACTTTTAGTATAAGGTCAGTTCTGCCAGGAAGGCTTAAAATCCCCAGATTTTATTTCTATGTGTGTTGCCAAATTCATTGATCTAGAAATAAGAATGTAAAGCAAGCCCTAACCTCCTCTGGTGTTGAGGATCTCGGCATTTCCATAAGCCAAGACTGAATACAGTTGTTCCATTCCAAGGCAGTCAAGTGTTGTTCTTACATTCTCATTTTAGTACCTACATGTGCTGTGAGCTGTTTAGGATGTGCAAGTGCTGCACACATGAGAACTGGGCGAGGTGATGGAAGTGGGTGAGGTTCGATATAGGCAGATGGCTAGAGTTGCCCTCCCTGTGGCCCCGAGCATCCGGGGGGAGTGTGGGGTGCAGGGCCCTGCTTGGAGCATGATGTGGGGGGTGGGGGTGTCATGGGAGGGTGCTGTCCGTGGTGCTGAGGGATCCTGCCCCCCCCACCCCCCGCCTGCCCCCATCCCCCACAAGAGACTGATGAAAGGATTATATTCAATTGAAATTGTATCATTCTGTGACTGAAGCGCATTTGCAATTTGCTGCACAATGGTTAAATAAATAAATAAATAAATAAAATTAGTCAGGCTCCTGAAATGAAATTGCATGGAAGGGATGTTTGTATTTCTTTTGTAGGAAAGGTTAATAGATCTAAATTTAAAGTAATGCTTTGTGATGGAAGGCTGTCTATTGCTAAACCCACATTAATCCTAAATAAAAATATAATGATTAATGTGTGTGTTCTGAGCACCAGAAGAACTAATAAGGATTAGCTGCTTGTGCTGATTTGATTTTTTTTTTTTTTTTTTTTTTTTTTTACTGTTGCAAAATAGAGACTAATTAATTCATGGTTGGACTTGATGACCTGGTGGGTCTCTTCCAACCTGGTGGTTCTATGAGAGTGGAGAAGTCGCTTCTTTTAAGAATCATATATGGGTAATATTCCCCTTTTTTCTTAGAAAACAACTGGGAAGAATGACCAGAAACAAGTCCTTCTGAAATATATGAAATTCATTCTTTATACTATGAGTTATATGACTTTGTCGTCTTGGTATTGAAACAGCTGTATATCTGGAATAGTATTTATTCAGTTTACTGTTAAGTGGCAGAGAAAGACTGGTGAAGGGTCAGCATCCTATTATGTAAGAGTTTTGTACTCATTCCTCATTAACTTAGTAAATAAAAGTAACATAATCCTATTGGGGTTTATTTATTAAGAGTTACTTCTATTTACTTTTGACAAGAATATTTGTCAAAAACACTAGTAACATGGCTTGTGAGCTCAGTTTCTTAGAACTGTTTGGAGGTGGATTCAGCTGTTAGCATCACCAAGGAAGAAGTAGGGGTGAATTGTGATGGATTCAGGCAAGGCTAAAGGATTTTCTGTAGTAAATTGTTTTCATTCTTAGGCTGCACTTCTCAGTTTCAGTGTATGTTGTCTCTTAACTCTAATGGATGATATTTTGCCTTTTTCTTGGCTGTGGCAGAGCAGTATGCTTATATTCTTTTCTCAGCAAATGCAGTCTTTCAAACTTGCAGCATGCAGAAGTCCTTTTGATTTCAGTGCACAATATCTAATGAGCAGCTTGTATTTCATAATGCTTTCAGCTCTTGTCTGGGCACTGAAATGGATAGTGTTCTGAAAACTGATACTATTTTACAGGTCAGATCCTATAAATCATTGTGATTCCTAGCCAGTATTGTGCCTTCTGGAACTGATTATTTAGTCTGGAGTTGCACTGTAGATGCCCCATCCTTTTGCCTGGGCTTCATCAAGTTCTTGCCAGGTGCAGTAACCAATTAAACTGGAAGAGATTTGTGTGGATGAATTTTGCAAGAGGCCTTCTGTGACAGAGGCAGCAGGCATAGCCAGTTGTTTCTTAGGTGCTATGAAGCCATACGGTCAGAAAGGTGTCTATTTCCTCAGTTACTACTACTTGATCTAGTTTTGTGGAATATAGTTTCAGCTGTATCTTGGAATAGGATTGTGTGGTGCTTGGAAATTAAGAGGTCTTGTTAGATTTCTTAGATCTTTTCTTCCTGCTCATCTATAAATCAGTCCAAGCAGAGCCTCAGAGGCTGTAGCCACAAGATAGACATTTGGATCAGCTTGCACCCTGCTAATGTGTTGAATATACCCAGATGACTGGGAGGTAACAGCCAGTAAGTGAGTCATCCCAGAACAGTATGAGCAATTTCTGTTGTATCAGTATGGCTGGTCACTCCCTTAAATATGTACTTTTTTCCTTCTAAAGCTATGTATTTGGATTCTTAAAATGTAATGGAAATTGCATGTAGCATCTAGCTTTTTGTCTGGATGAAAAGAAAGAGCTGCACCCTCAGCTGCTGATAACTGATAGGGTTTCATTGACTTTGCGATCAATAGCAGACCTCTGCCTCCTAACAGAATCTGGCTTTGAGCAGATGTCACAAACTCAATCTGAATATCCCTTCAGCATAGAGATAGCAATCACCGTACCCTCACCCCCTCAAACAAGCCCATCTACAGCAGGCTGGTTTTTTATATTGGTACTCATAACGAAGTCAGGCTGCACTCGTACTGGAAAAGATTTACTATCTGCAGATGGGGCTGTAATTGTTTCTACTTTTTTATTAATTATTTCTAAACCTCTAATAAAAGCACTAGGTGTGTATCCACCCTTCCCTTGATTACAAAGAGTAAGTAATTGATAAAATCTGTTTTCTTTGATTGTCCTGTGGACTGAAAGATAATGATGTGGAAGATACTCTTGCTAGAGATAGTATTTCTGCAAATCCTGCAAAGCATAACTAATGATCTGTAGACTACCATCTGACATTCAGTGAGCAGCCTGCCTGCTCTGTCTTCCCCTGCACCATGTGCATACATATGTACTTCTGTTCTGCATTTTATGGTGTGATCAAAACCAGTCTTTTGTTAATGTTTTAGTTACTTCTCTGCCTCATTGTTTTTTTCACTAGCAGCAGCAGCATTTGCAATTTCAATCTGTGACGGGATGCACGTTTCCTTTCTTAGAGGAAATCAGAATGAATTTAGAGGCTACAGAAAAGGATTATTTCCAGTTCATATTGCTGCAGTCTGTCAAAGCAAACAGGCTACAAAACAGGTGCTGATTTCTTTAAAAACAAACAGAAAGCAACAAGTCTTGTGCTTTTTCTCTTTTAAAATACAGAATCTTAAGGAATGTGTTCAAGCACAAGTTTAAAAACGATAGACACCTTTTTTTTTTCTTTTTTTTCTCCCCTTTCTCCTGTTACTGAATGGATAATTGGCTTTTTAAAGACATGACCAACACTTGTAGAACTCCAAGATAATAGTCTGTCTTTGTACAAGAGCTAGCGGATGAGGCACCAACCCTGATGTCTGAGGTTCTTTTGTATTGCAGTAATATGAGTAATCTTCCCTTTGCTTTTGTTTTACGAACTGCAGTAACTTGGTACCAGCTGCGGTTTCTTGAGGGTTTAATATTCTCAAACAACTACAAGGGCACAAAGGCTTTGTGAGGTTAAGAGCCTGATGCTGATGGCATACGGCCCCTCTCCTTGTTCTTATGGCTCTCCACCAGCTTAACTAAGAAGTCAGTACACTTAAAAGAATAATTTGGATCTTAGCAAGAGATGGATGATCATAGCCTGCTTCAGAGGATGGGTGTGGGATGGGAAAAACTAACCTATGTCCTGACTCCTCTGTTCTTCTCTCTGGTACCTGAATGCTAAAGAGGATCAAATCCTTACAGGCAATAATATTCTTATCTCATTCTTAGCAGTGAATTCCCATGAGATCTGCTAACCAGCAGTAGAGACGGTGGCTAGTAGCTGCCTTCTTTAAGTTAGGGTTTGCTGGTGTAAATTTGCTGTGGAGATCAGTAGGAGTTTGAACTGAGCAGGAACTGCAGTGGTGTGTCACAGAAACTGTGATATGCATACACGAGTGGGTATGCTAATAAGTTCCTGTAAAAGCAATGGGCATGTAACTGTTTAACCAGTATTTCCTTGAACCTATATGAATATGTATGTTTAACCAGTATAAAAGTCATGTAACCAGCCTCAATAGTGGGACACATTAGGTTGATTACCCCATGTGTACCCTGGTGCCGCTTATTAAAAGAATACCTGCTTAATAATCAAATTGGCATTGATTATTGAGTTTGGCTTTTCATGGCATCACAGTGTTCATAGTGCTGTAATTTGAAAAAAGGCAGAATCAGGTTTGGTACCTGCTCTTCTAGAGCCAATATAAAGGCAGTTTGGGCACCAAAGGATTTAAGTGCTGTTATCTAAGCCTAGTTAGTTAGAGGGAATCGATATTTGCAAAACTCGCCCAGGCTGGAACATTTCTTGTGATAGCAGTAAGTATATTGGCTGTCTGGAAGAAAAAAATAAGAGGCAGAAACAGAAATTTTACAACTTTGGAGATGTGGGACAGAGGAATCTTCCCAAATCATTTTAGGACTTGTAAAGAAGTTTAAAATAGAGGGAGGAGGATAAGCACAATGGGTGCTAAATATAAATGTCTCCTTTACAGTTGTGAAGGGTACACAGGCTCCGTGTGCTTAGAAACATTGCTGGGAAAACATCAATAAAATGCTCAAGACTAAGGAAGGCTTTAAGGCTGTTGAGGTAAATGGTGAATCATCTTGATTGAGAAACAGGAAGGAAAAACATTTAACAGCGTACACGTCAAGCTGGACTCTGAAATGAGGCTTCCCAAGGCTTTGACATGCAGGCAGTGGGATTTTAGCCGGGACCTGCTGATTTGCAGCCTTCAGAGGTGAAGAGCCAGTGTATTTTTCATTGGCTTGGCAGCAGACCTCCTGGGGCTGCAATGCATATATGTTTGCCGAGTGTTACAGAGAGAAACCTGGCATGTTTTTAATTTTAGATTTGGAGGAAACAGCAAACTGAGGAAAATACTGGGAATGAGGGGTTAAGAAGTTGGTGGCTTTGAAAACAGGAGGAAAAAGGGGGAGTGAGGCAAATGTGCACTAGCAGGAGCTCTAGATGCCTCCTGCATACACTGCCTGCACCGTGGCATTGATTTGAGAGGGGAAAGAGGTTTGTGCTTTGTTTATCCTGAGGAAAATGCTTCAGTCTTTTCAGCTAAAGCTTCTGCATCTTGAAGACTAGTGTGAGCCTGTTGTGTTAGTGGAAAGGCCTGATCCCATGCATCAAGTGTCTTCTTTTCCTCCTCCTCCCCCCATCTCCTGTATTGGCCTTAACAATTTAATCCATGGCAGTTTGTCTTCACCGACTGTAATTGATCTGTCTGTGATTTAGGTCATTAGATGCTCATTAAAGAGCTTGCAGCCTTTCTTATTCATGAAGAGTGTGAGTCAGGGATCTAAATACACTTTGTCTTTGTCTTAACTGGATTCATTTAGTATTCTGGTATTTGGGGAGCTAATAAACTTATACCAGCTATTATTTAAAGGTGAGCTGCCAAGTGAGCATGAAGAATGATACAAGCACTGGGTGTCACGTGTGAGCAGCAGAGTGAATTGCTGCTAAAACCCTGGTAAGATATTCCTTGCTTCTCTGCAAATGGGGTCCTACAATGCCCTGGCTCTGTATGATCAGATAATGCAACTTGCAGTGGATCTCCTTGAGCTACATCTGCAATGAAAATGTCATTTTATGCTAGCAATGACAGTGAGATATGCAGAAATATTTTGTACATTGTATATCGAGCTGGGGCTTGACATCTGGTTATATATTTTTTTAAGCACTGCTATTGTTCTGAGCTGCTGTCTGTATTCTGGCAGTGCCTGTAACACTGTGTGTTTCCCACATTGCCTGCACACACACGCTAAGAAAGTGCCTGTCGCCATCCTTTAACAAGAATATGCTGGCAATCTGCAAAAGAGACAATACCCCTGGGCTGCAGAAAGGAGTTTCTTTTCCCTGGTTCTTTAATGAATGCTTGAGGTATTTCCAAGCTGTAGGAAGAGGAGATGGGATTGATGGATTCTCTGGTCTCCTTCTTTCCGAGCCTGGCTCTGCATGCCAGGGACTTCCGGAAAGATGAATAATTCCCTGCAGTTATTGAATTGACTGTGTAGTCATATGCATTGTGTCATCGAACCAGATGTGCCTTGGAGGTATCTTAAGAACCTATAAGTACAAATGGGCTCTTAAGTTCCCTGTTTAAAGGAACACTGGATCCTGTGCCTGCGCTGAATGTACTGACTTTGTGGGGCCCTCTAGCTTCTCCACAATTAATGAACAAAGCCGTGTGCGTGAGGGAGCTGAACCCTGGCAACACCAATGCCGTTCACATGAACTGACATCCCAGGTGCTATGTGTATTGGGATGGGGAAATCTTTGGGAATTTAAACTGTTCCTAATTGATTGAGGTTACAGTATTTATAAATACTCTGTGCTTGTGTTTATAATTGTACATTGTCATATGTTAATATTAATACCATATTTTTCTTTCTTTGTAGTGTACAGAGGCCAAAAAACATTGCTGGTACTTTGAAGGATTATATCCTACATATTATATGTAAGTAGTCATCACTTTCCTTTTTGTGTTTTCTAGGACTCAAGAGAGAATTAGATTCTTTAGGCTTTTAGAGTGTTGTTCTTTCACTGACTGTACCTGTTTCCTTAACTTCTCTAAAACTTTTCCTAATGTAAAAATGAAGATGCAATAAATTTTCCTTTCCCTCCTTCCAGTTCTCTTTCTCCTTATTAAAAAAAGGGCACAGACTCGTTTTTCCACGCAGTCCAGGTGACATTTCCAATTGAAAACAAAATGCAAGGTCTTAAACAGTTCTTATTTCAGAACGCTGAAAAGAAACATAAGTAGTGCTATGCGAGGACAGTTCTCCCTTTGTTGGGGAGAGGGCAGGTAATCAGGCAGAATACCAGAGTGCTTTGAAAGTAAATTTGTCCCAATGCTAATGCTGTTTAATTTAAGGAGCTGGGATGACTGGTTATCAGTAGCATAACTCCTTTTGAGTTGCGATTGCATTCATTCTGCATTCAAGTCAGGCCTGAGTGTGAACCAGATGTAAATGATCTGTAGGTGCATAATTGACCATCTCTGGGAATTGCAGTTTTCTTTTAAGTTGCCCACACCAACAACAAAAAGGCTGAGGAAATGTGTGGGAGGGAGATACCTGCCTGTAGATCTCAGAGCAGAAAGGAGATAAATGCACTAAACTTTGTCCTTGGGTTGTATAACTTTATAATTGCAAACACCTGTAAACGTAAGTTAAAAAAATAAAAATAAAGTGGGGTAGAGGAGTAGGTAGCTGCATTTCCTCTACACTGGACACTTTTAAGGCTCAGCTTGATAGGATGTTGGGCCACCTCATTTAAACTATATCCCCTAAAAAGGTTGAGCCAGATGATCCTTGAGGTCCCTTCCAATCTGACGTTCTGTGATTCTATGATTAGGTCATCTGCTCCCTAAGCAAGTTCTTCCTTGCTAAAGGATTCAGAATTACTTAGGCTACTCAAGAACTTCTCTCACTTTTCTTCTACACTTCCATTTCATCTCCCAGAAATGGGAGAAAAAGGCTAGATACAAAGAAGAGAGGAAACCAGGTGAGAAACAAAAGCTCACTGAAAGAATGAAATACTGTGTGGTTTAATCATCTGTGATTCAGAATATTAACCGCTTAGGAAGTGTTTGTGCCTAGAACTCACTGTCTTTTTTTTCAGGTGACTAAATGTTGAGAATTACTCATAAATGGTTGGCCAGGACAGATGGATGAATTTAGATAAGTTCATTTTCTTTGCATGCTAATAATGACAGGAGTTTGGTTCCACTTACATTTTATTTTGTTTTGCTGCAATGTGGGAAAGAAGCTGGGATGCCATTAAATTATGAAAATCCCACTGTACCTTGAGATTCAGGAGTGTATTATTCATCGTCACCTCAGTGTTCTGGTTATGTTTCTGCCACAGCCAGTATTTGTTTCCCTTAGTAATAGCTACTTGGATATTGGCTGTTAGCTGAGACTCTTCGTGCCACTGGTAAATACAAAGTCCTGCAAAAGAAAGGGGTACAAATTGGAGGCTCACTATCTGCAATAGATCTGATACATTCGAGGTTACTTTCTAATTGGTTTCCTTTCAGTAACTGGTTTACTGCTTCCTTTGTGTGCTGAAATGGCATCTCTTGTATAAAAGCAGTGTATTTATTTTCCAGTCCACCAAAGGCGTTAATTGGCATTGCTCACAGCTTTGAATTTTGAAAGGAAGAAAGATGTGAGAGTGGCTATGGCATTGGTGGGTTGTTGATTGGTTTGGGAGATCTTTTAATGTGGAGGGAGAACTGTTGTATATGGCCTGTGTTGGGTCAGTCGGGAGATTTACTAGTAGTTGTGTGTTTTTGTGGTAGTTACTGCAACACCCTGTTATCAAATCATTGCATAAACATGTAGTGATTGTCAGTCTCCTGGATCATATAAGTAGATGGAAAAAGGAAGGGGAAAAAGGTGTGGGAAGTGTGTTCAGTGATTGTTGCAATGGTGATGTGTCAACTTTAATGCTATTGTTATTGCATTATGAGTTTAAGTGGGGAAGAATAAACATTATGGAAATACAATAAGGATTTGAGGATAGTAAAGCTCAGAGGACAGAACATGTGACAAGTGAAGAAATGTGGAAAGGGAGGGGAGAGAGGATATTTGAGTGCATAGGGGTCCAGTAGGCTTAAAAGGGGACATGCATCAAAATGATAGGAAGATCACTGATGTCCACAGTACCTGTGGTTTCCTCTGTTGTTACTTCTGCAATTTCGGTTTCTGTTGTTTAGGATTGCCAGCTGCTTCGTAACTTTCACACCTGCATGGTGGAGAAGCAGTACAACACCAGTCTCAGTATCTCATAGTGAAGTCCCATTGCTTTGGCACTTGTTTGACCCTTCACTGAGTTAATTCAAACTTGCTAATCCCACAGAAAGTTGTTCATTTTAGCACATTTAGTCAGTGTTGAATGAGGTTGGTAAGGTCTTTGGCAAATAGGAAGAAGAGAGTATTCTGCATATTGTGGAGGAGGAGGCAGCATGACTAGGATCTTCTCCATTAACATATGGTTAGATGTTAGATCACCTAAAGGCATAGTATGTAACTTCTTCACTCTTAAAATGTCTCCTCTGTGCAAATCTAGATCTGGGATTTGCTGTAGTGAGATGGGTTTATTTTACCTTAAAATTTCTGGAGCAACAGCCCATAAGAAGCAGGTATATTTAGTCAAGTGAGTTTGCAATAGCTTTCTTTCCTTTTTATGACTGACTTTCTGATGGAAGTTTTTTCTACCCTGTTAACATATGTAGTTGGTCCTTTGGTCATGAGACTGTCTTTGGAGACTTTTGAAACCCAACAATGCGTTACTTTTTAATGATTTCCCTGTGATTTCAGTCATGCTGGCAGTATGTCATGTCTCTCCTGGAGACACCTTGTGCTAGAATGAAAAGGTTGGCTTGTCAGCTCAGGACACTTAGTTCCGTATCTGTTCACAGTTCTAGTGTGGCGTACTTGGACCGAACCATCCGTGGACTAGCATGTCCACATGCTTCATCTATTCTGGGTATGCATGTCCTCCTTGAAGGCACTTGCTTCTCTTTCAGTTGCCCAGAGTAAGAGATGTCCAAGGTAGACTGTCACAGATAACGGTTGCTTGCTTTTATTGGATGTTTAAAGGAAAGATAGCTAAGTTAATCTTTGCTGTAAAAGCTCTATTTCAGCCATTGGAGATAAGACTGTGTCTGCTAAGCAAGAGGATCAGGATAAGAAACCAGTGTTCCAAAATAAGAGTACTGGAAATACAACTAGATTGAGGGCGTAAAACATGCAGTGAAATAATTGTTCATTTGGAACTTAAGGGTTTTTAAATTTTTTTTATTCTATCTCTCTTCTAGTGTAATTATTTTAAAAAGAAAAAACTGTAAGAGATGTTGCTTGAAGCTTTCTTAAAACTTGTTGGCTATGCTTTGTGTATTAACAGCTAGGGCAAAGATTGGAGGTCTCTGTTACAGAAGTAATGATACCTCACTCCATCCAAGGAGTTAATGGTATTAGTACTCTTTTTTCACCCAGTGAATGTAATTGTTCTAGCCTGCATAGATCAGCAGTAAGCTTTAGTTTTTCAAGCACGTTTGTTACAAAAATTATTCCCTTTCTTCGGGTAGGTGGAGGAATTGATCATTACCAAACTTTTCTACCTCTCCTGTGTGAATCTTAGTAGCTTACTTCAGACTGGAAGCAGTCACGGAAAGAAGCATAGAATGGTTTGGGTTGGAAGGGACAATGAATGTCCAATCCTCCTCCAGTGAGCAGGGACATCTTCAATTAGATCAGGTTGCTCAGAGCCCCAACCAACCTGACCTTGAATGTTTCCAGGGATGGGGCATATACCACTTCTCTGGGCAACCTGTTCCAGTGTTTCACCACCCTCATTGTAAAAAATGTCTTCCTAATATCTAGTCTAAACATCTTTTCTTTTAAAACCATGACACTTGTCCTATTGCTACAGGCCCTGCTAAGAAGTTTTTCCCCATCTTTCTTATAAGCCCCCTTTAATTATTGAAAGGCTGCTATAAGATCTTGGCAGAGACTTCTCTTCCCCAAGCTGGAAAACTCCAACTGCCTCAGCCTTTCTTCACATGGGAGGTGTTCCAGGCCTTTGATCATTTTTCTGCCTTTCCTCTGGACCCACTCTAACACATCCATGTCCCTCCTGTGCTGAGGGCTCCAAAGCTGGACACACTATTGCAGTGTAGTCTCACCAGAGCAGAGTAGAGGGGTAGAATAACTTCCCTGCTTCCCAGGAATCTGAGAGGCATACATTGGTCTTCTGCTGTTGTTACAAAGAATTTTCAAGACTGCTCTTAACTTACGTCACTAACCAAACCAGCCATTTCTCTGTGTCCCAGTTGCCCTGATCACAAGCTATTTTTAGTTAGATAGTTTTCTCCTGCTTCAGCAAAATGTTTATTTATGTGGCCTGGAAAAACAAGTAAACAAATATAAAGCAGAGAAGGGAATTAGTTGTTGGAGTCTAATTCTTATCTTTTGGAAAAGCAGGGAGCCAAGTTATCTCTGACTTTGCTTAAAGAATTAGATCATATGTCTTTGTGCATGCACAGAAAGCAATTCAGAATTAAAGCTGTCTCAACAGATTTGACTCTGATCCTCTATAAGGATGCCTAGAGGGAAGGCTGCCTTATATTTTGCTGATGAGGGGTAGTTTGATTAAAATGATTGTGAATGTCCCCCTCATTTTAGGGTGAAGTATGTTCTCTGGTATGACTGACCAATTCCATAAGTTTTTTCTGTTTATTTTTTCTTCTATTATTCGCTACCATCACATCAGAACTTTTAATGAGGTGACAAATTCTAGATGCTAGAACCTGCATGTTTCTAATCTTCTCCTTTCCAGACTCTGTGGCATGTTTATAAAGCACAATTTTTTTGAGTGTAAGTGGTAAGCACAGGTCCACTGCAATAGAAATAACAATGCTAATGTCACTGGATTAGTTATGTAGTCACTGTCAGGGAGAGGACCACTTGACTTCTAGAGGGAAGAAAAGTTTAGCTAATATCTAATACTAGGTTAACGTTATTTCAGTTCATCCTGTTGGATTATTGTATATTTATTTTTTTTTTTTAAAATAATGCAATAATCTAAGAGAAGTAGTAAGGCAAATACCTAGTTATATTCCTATCAGAATATAACTCGAGTGGGAAGGGTTTTCAGGAGACCTCCAGTCCAACCTCCTGCTCAGAGCAGGGCCAACCATGAGGGCAGACCAGGTTGCTGAGGGCTTTAACCATTTAGGTCATGGGAAAACTCCAGGGAAAAAGATGGTACAATGTCTCAGGGCAATATGCTTTGCTGCCTACCTGTCCTCATGGCAGGTAAGCTTTGCCACATACCAAGTCAGAACTTTTATTGTCTGCTGTCCTCCCACTCTACTTCACTGGGAAGATCCTGGCTCCATCATCTCCTTCTGGGTACTAGCAGGCTGCTCTTGGGTACCTCAGGAGCAATTTCTTCCCTAGACTGAACAAGTCCAAGTCCTCTAACCTCCCCTTGTGGGGCAAGGGCCTATCTTGATGGCCCTTTGCTAAGCTCACTCCTATTTATCAGTTTTATTCTTTTTACTGGAGATGCCAAAACTAAATGTGGTATTTTAGATATGGTCCAACAAGTGCTCAGAGAAAGGTGATAGTTACTTCCCTCGATCCACTGGCTAGGCTTCTGTTGGCTTTTATTGCTGTCATGGCACACTGCTGGCTCATGTTCAGCTTGCTGTCTACTATGGCCCCTAGGGCCTTTTCAGCAGAGCTACTCTGCAACCAGCAAGATGTTCATCTTTCCCTCAGGCAAGACTTTACATTAGATTTCATTCAGTTTCATGAGTTTCCTGTCAGACCATCCATCCAACCAAGCAATTCCTAACCTTGAGCTCACTGACTGATCCCCAGTTTGGTGCTATCTCCAAACTTTGTGAGAGTATTCTGTCCCCAATTCTAGCAATGTGCTTGTCAACAATATACAGATCTCTATGGTACTACCAGTGATTAATTCATACTCTCTAGGGAGAGTATGATCCGTTGTAGGTGAGATTTGGCTTTCCTAACATCACACCTACCTGTGTATGTGATGATTTCTAAACTCGTCCTTGGTAGCCTGTACCTACTACCTCCTGAATACTGATTTTTTTCATTGTAGCTAAACCATGGGTTCTGTATCTGTGTATGTTTTGACTGTTCACTGGTGTACGACTAGGTGAAGAACCTCCAGAAACAAATGTAGGAACTTTCTCTGGAAGAAAATGTTAATCATTGCTGCTGTTAAATACATGGAGAACGGAATAAACATAGGGTAGTGCTGTCCTGTAATCTCTTCTAATTCTTCTCTGGAGCAGGACCTGAAAAGCATGTGTGTTAAATGGTGCAAGTGATGTATTTTTAGACTAGTATGTTTCTGCTGTAGACAGTAGTTTACTGCATACAGAAGACAGCTGCATGTGTATACATTTCTGTTAATTAAATCTGTTTAATTTTTCTCTGAGAAATAGTATAGAACTTTACTGTAAGCCTTAAAAAAGGCATGTTTGCTAATATTCTTCATGTTTAAAATCTGTTCCTGCCCTACATGGAATAGTTAATTCTTTTTCTTATTGTGGAGAAGAATGATCACTATATTCTGTTTGTGGTTTTTCATGGATTCTGAAATTTCTTGTGGATTTTTTCTTTGCAGATTAAATTTTGTTGTCCTTATCACAGTCGTATTTATCTGTATTTTGAATGTAAGCCTTTCTGTGCTTGGTCGTCAGTCTAATAATAATTCATGCAGTATCAAGAACCTGCAAAGTGTTCCAGACAAAACAATAAAAAAGCGTTTTTTCTCCTGCTGTTATTCAGATAGCTTAGAGAGCTCTTCTTCCATCCATGTGTGTTCAAGAGTCTGGAAACCCCCCAGTCTAGACACAGGGCATGTTGCATGACAGGAGCTATTGGATGTGCTTCACATCCTGTTATGTTTACTGCTTTAATTAAGTTGGCTTTCCTGATGATGCACTTAGCTTTCCCGTTGCAATTACAGCTGCGTGAAGTGTCAGCAGGTGTGTGCTTAGGGCAGTAATCTAGCTGTTGATTTATTCTTCCATTTGATTTGAAGCCAGCATGGAGGAGCGAGAGGGGAGACAGTATAGTAGTTTTACATGCTTCAAGGCACCTTGAATGGCTGGCATCGTACAGAAACGGAGACCTGGATTCAGGCCAGGGCCACCAATTTAGCAGTTAGCAGCCATAGGAAGGGCCTGTTTGCATATGTAGTTCAACACCAGAAGGTAAGTGCAGAGTTTGTATCAAAGGAAGACAACAGTAATTATCATACCATCTGTACATAAAGGCAAACGCCCCCCACTACCATTGCTCAGTCCTGTGTGGCTTTGAACAATAAAGGTAAACAAAGATCAAAACTAGATTCAGTAGTCTATGGCCTTAAGGTGGTATGTTACTTGCTTCAAATAAGGGTCTAGATGTCCTTTAATGTTGATGGATCTGTTGAGGTTGTAGTCCTGACCGGTGTTATCACCCAGCTGCTAGACACCTTATCATGCACTAGTATTTGCTGTGATGGATCAGTTTTCTGATGCACAACCTGGGGAGAATTAGGCTACCAAACTAACAATCCACTCAATTTGCTAGGAGTTTCTTGAGAAGGGGAGAGGGATATAATATCTTGTTCTTCACAGGCATTCAAGCAGATGACTGACTTGTTTTGAGGCTCTTGAGCGATTTTGGAGTCAGAGGCTGACCAGGCTCGGGCAGCTTATTCTGGGGAGTATAGGGAAAGAGGAAAAGAGGGCAGTCTTTGTCATTTCATGGAGTAGTCTACTGAAACCAGATGATCCTCTGGCTGAGGTGGAGCAGGGGAAGTCCCACCTCCTCATTTCCAGCGTATGCAATAACCGCAGTCGTGTCTTATCATGAACATACCTCAGTTTTTCCTGTTGAGGCTGTTTGATGTTAAATACTCATCAGAACATTAACTATTCCATGTCCCAGGCAAGAATGCTAATGTGAGGCTGAGAATCAATTTCTTTTGGCTTCCTCTCAGTGGTACAAGAAGACTTAGACATGGTTTGAGTTCCAGTAGACAGCCACAAGGAGCACAAGACCCCAAAGTCATCTTGAAGCTCCTAACCCTTCTTGGATAGGGGGACCATGAATTAAAATTTTGAAAGACTTAGTGGCACCTAACTGTTGGTCATTAGTACCCATGTCCTTCTCTGCATTTGATCAGTGGCTTGGTGAAGGAAATAAGGTTTCATTTTGCATTAGTATGCTAAATTCAGGCAGATAGCAAATTCATGGATACCCATTGCCCGCTGCCAGCAGAGCGCTTATAATTTCCCAAGGCAGCAAATGGATGCAGTAGCACTGATCACCCACTGGGAGCAACTTAAGATATGAAAAACTGATTGTCTGTTTAATAAGGCACCTGATGATTAACTAGAAGTCCTTGTTCCTGTTGGTATAAGAAATTTACAAGCCAAATTAAACCTCAGATTATTTATGGCTTGTTTTTGCCAGAACCTTAAACTATGTTGTTTCTGTGCTTTGTTCTGCAAAAGAAAGGTGTGCAGCCTGTACTGAAAAATTATTATTAAAGGTACCAGACCCTGCCCCTGGAGGAAGCTCAAACCACAATGGTTCTTGCTATGTTCTGACACAGGAGAAGCAGAGAGAATTTCTAGATGGTTGTGTGCTGGCCAGAAAGCCACATGGTGAGACTTGCTGCCTTTTCAGACAACAAGGAGAGTCCTTCTGTAGAAAGGTTGTGCTCTTGGATTCTGAGAAGAGAGGACAGGGGTTATGGGAAGCCATTGGGTAGCAGGATGCTTGTAGAAGGGTCGGTTTGATAGAGGCAGCTGAACAAATACTTCTCATCCCATTAGAAGAGAAGGAGGATTTACTGTATTCTGCTGAGTTCTTGCACAGAAATGGTGTTTATAGTCTCTTCGTCTAAAGAGTAGTTGAGAAATAGTCCTTTTTTTCAGCTGTTGCCTGCTTTTGTTTTTCACATCTGTGTGATAGGAGCCAAGTATCTTGTCTCTTTGTAGGAGATTTTAGTTGTGTCAAAGCAGACAGGAATCTAATCTGAGCGAATAATGTTTCTGTCTCTGTTGTTTCTGCTCTATATTAAAACTTGACCTGACCGCCCCTTTCCTCCTTTTTAACTTATGTTTTCTTATGTAGTTAAGGGCTGGGTGACTCATCAAGTACCTGGGTTACTGTATCTGTAGTGCTCTTCTGGGTACCAGCAGCAGTGTTTTACTCTCAAGTACACATGTTTTACTGAGGTCACAGCTGCATTCATCTATGAAGCAGCTATAAATATATATATATTATACATACATATATATATAGAGTTATTTATTTGCCAAGGTCAGCCCTACATTTTACAACGCACTATTCTTTCATGTGCTGAGAGATCACCTTTGTTATGTATGAGAAAAGAAGACCGAGGCTAGAAAGCAGCCTGTCTGGAAAGTTGCCTGTCGCTCTGTTCCACCAGCCAAAGGCTTGGCCTATGTTACTGCGCCTCAAGCATTTAAGTGAATGCCTGTGGAGGGATGTGGCCTTTGTGTTGCAGTATCTCTCTGGAGAAAGGTTAAAACACTTTGGGGCTGAGAAGTATTTACATGTGTGGGACTCCTGTATGCAGAGTTGGACTCTGTATTTAATTTTCCATATTCAGTGGGCTGCTGTAATATTCCTTGGGATAGCCTCTCCACTGTGCTTTTAGCATTAAGCTCCTCTGGGTGTCTGGTGGTTTTCCCTGTATATGTACTCAATACCTGGCTCTTTCCTTACATAGCAGTACAGGAAATAGTTTTGCTTTGAAGTCTGCTTTTTATTGTAATATGGAAATGAATATACAGAATATTCTGAAATGTATTGATCAATGATTAAATCAGCTTGGTAGAAAAATAACTCCCTCGTTTTTAGTTATGTGGTACATCTTCCACTGATCATTTTCCTCATTCCTTCTCCTTCAGGTCTGAGTCTTGTGGCAGTGCAGTCCTGTTAAGCTCAGTGGCATTACTCCCACTTGATAGCAAAGCCAAGGCTCTGAGCTTCATTAGAATTGTTTTTACTAGTTACTTTGTGCTGGCTGCTAGCTTTGTTTTTGTTTCATGGCTTGTTTGATGAATTTCTTTGTTCAGCATCACTATTATCCTGGAGCTGAGATCCAAGTGGATTAAATCTTTTCTTTTTTTTTTTTTTTTTTTTACATTTTTTTGTCCTAGAACAAGTAAATACATATGCACACTTCAGCTGTCTGCCTTCATCTGTTCAATAGCAGCAGACTTGAGCCTTCTGGCTTTGAGGGCTCAGCACTGAATCTGCCTGGAGATGACCTCGTCTCAGCAGTCCATCCCTTCTAGTTCTTGTGACCACTTGTGATTCTCCTTCTGTTTTTTTAGCAAGAGCAAGGATGAGGACCACAGCTAGGACTTCCTTAGTGCCATCTGATACTACTAGCTTTTCCCTCAAAAATCTTTCTTTTCTGTCCTTAGTTTTGTTCTGTAGCTATATCTCCCTTCTTGACTCCCTTTGGTTTTGGCTCCCTGACTTCAAAAACTGCCAGTGTCTCTTGTATTCCAGTCAATCCCAGCTTGCTTCATAAATCTTACACATTAACACAACAATCCTTTAATCTGTGACTGGCATGCAACCTTTTTTTTGGAATTAAAGTCAAGCTTGACTTTGTCTTGAGGTTACTGGTTAGAAATCACAGTTAGCTGTGCCTGATTGTTGTAAGGGGTTTGTGGTTTTCTTTCACCTTCCGGTCCTCTGTCTCTGTGTCTACGGTAGGGCTTCTGCCACTACATGTCGATTAAAAAAATTATGCTATGTTTTTCTATTCAAAAAACACTGCTGATCAAACATCTTAAATGTTGAATCAGGTTCTAGCACATACAATACAAACAAACTAGAGAGAAAAGCCTAAGAACACTGCAACCTACATTTTAAATGGGGGGCATTGGTGGGAAACACCCACCTTTAGTGAGGAGGGAATGTGTTCAAGCCACTATGGCCATATAGTCTACTGAAGACTGTAATCTATGCTTTAACTCTGTTTTCTCCAGTTTTCAGCAAATGCCAGTCAGGGAATTATTTTCAGATTTGTTTCTTGGCTGCTGCAGCTCTGTTAAGAGGGGACTTGTTCAGTTGTGTAGATGCAGAATAAACAGAGAAGAGCTTCTCAGACTATTTCATTGAGCAGTTGTTATCCACAGAATCTGTGCAAGTACAGGTTTGTTCACAGGGTTTGAGTCATGCTGTATATCCTTAGATGAAACTTCACTTGTCCAGTAAGGAAAGTTCAGTGTCATGATTTAAGTGTGAATGCACAACCTGTTGCTGTGATCTGACCCACAATGCAACTTTGATCTCTGACACAGCAGTTCTGTGGTGTGATAGCAGTACATGTCACTGGACGTGCAGATGCATTCATTTCACTTCAGTGAATAATGAATGAAAAGATGTAGCTTCTTGTGAAGTCAGACTGTGTTTATCTATTTGCCTTAAACATTTTGTCAGAGGACTACTCACTTGTGGCACCATCTTGTCTGTTGTGCCATGGTTCAGCAGGGGCAGTGCAGGAGCAGGCACATCTCTCCCTCGCTGGGGTGAAGTGGGGGCCCCAGCACGGGCTTTGGCAGGGGGAGGGGATGCAGCCGTTGCTGCTGCCCCTGCTACCCTCCCACCTGCTCACTTCCAGAGACTGCCAAAACGAACTGGGTGATAAAAGGACTCAGAGAGGAGAGGTCGGGGCTCACATCCATGCTGGCACTGACTCACACACTTCTATCCGAGCAGCCTGGACCACATGTTCCCGAGATCATCTGCTGCCTTTGATGTGGTGATTTCTTTCTCTTTCTCTCTCTCTCCCTCTTTCTCTCTCTCTCTCCCTCTTTCTCTCTCTCTCTCCCTCTTTCTCTCTCTCTCTCCCTCTTTCTCTCTCTCTCTCCCTCTTTCTCTCTCTCTCTCCCTCTTTCTCTCTCTCTCTCCCTCTTTCTCTCTCTCTCTCCCTCTTTCTCTCTCTCTCTCCCTCTTTCTCTCTCTCTCTCCCTCTTTCTCTCTCTCTCTCCCTCTTTCTCTCTCTCTCTCCCTCTTTCTCTCTCTCTCTCCCTCTTTCTCTCTCTCTCTCCCCCTCCCTCTCTCTCTCTTTCTCTCTCTCTCTCTTTCTCTCTCCCCACCCACACCCCCCCATTACCTCATGGTGTGCGTGTTGGATCAGATCCTAGGGACTTGGGTTGTTTTCAGGGATTCATTTCTGTAACTTTGGGTGGTTGCACACCCCCCCCCCCCCCCCCGTGTCTTTGTTGTGTGCCCCAGTATCTTGGTGTGTTTAGGTTTGCTGGAGCCAGAAGTAAATACTGTTTTGATATTCACCCTGGGAGTGACCTTATTGGCCTCCAGATTGCCACACAGACAAACGAATCCACTTTCCCCCCAGTCAGGGCCGGACATGAGCAAGTGGCTCATGGGTCCAGGTTGTGACACTTCTAAATTTTAAATCACATTGCAGACAGTTTTCAAAGGGAAGACCATGTGCTTGGTGAAGCTGCAGATTAGCAAAGCAGCTAATGGATAATGTCTTATCCTATGTAATTGTTTAACTTTTGATCAATTAAACAAGCATTGCCCTAGGGAAATGCAGTGCTCTGGATCATCATTGATGTGTGAAAGAGGGAAATTAGCTTTAGGAAAGTATTCTGTAGAGGATAAATTTGGTCCAGTTCAGAGTGATAGTAAGGTTCATTCTTCAACTAGTGTTGGGTACAGCCACTTCTTTTTATACAGCAGAACCAAAGCATGAGTATAATTTGAAGAATGTGTATACCAGTTCAATAAATTTGTGTTGATGTGCTTAATTTTATTTTTATGAACCAGAGTCAACTCTGCTGGGATTTGCTGTCAGGCAGTAAGAGATAGTATATCAAAAAGTGATTATACTTAGGCATGTGTGTTACTCCATTAATAAAATAGTTTTACTGTTGCCTTTTGTCTGCTAATAAATATGGCTTTTGTTAGTAAGTTAATTTTCTTATAATTAGGATCAACGTTGTCAGAAGTTTTGTTTTTTCATAGCCCATTGAACCAAGAACAAGAGATCAGCAGAACTTCTGCAGAACTCTTATAGCAGTATCAGCATATGGGCCATTTGTTCTTCCAGTCTTTTTTAACACTGCTATCAAGTGGTAGGGAATACAAACAGCAGGTTCTTATCATGGCTTTATCCTTGGTTCTAGGCTCCTAGATATGGGTACATTTGTTCATACACAGGCATGCAAAATAAAGCGCCTGTTTCGTTTTATGTGTAAAAAATGAGAGAGTTACTAGTGTCACATCTCAGAGGGATGTCCTTTCAAGTCATAATACTGGTTTAGCTTTGAAGATCCACCCAGCAAATGCAGTGCTTACCACTGGATGAGTTGTTTCAGAAAGCTTACTGGCTCTTAGGAAGTGGAGCTTCGCTAAACAAAGCCATAATGAGATATTCCTCCATCCTTTGTCAGTTATCTGTGTAGGAGCAGACCTTATCTTTGATGCCTTGCTTGTTTGCCGTTCAGTGGTCTCAAGAGCTTCATAAACATTCAGCAGTTGCGCCTTCTGTTTTCCAACTGGTATTTTAGTCCTATTTTGAAAGGAAAGAAAACTAAACCACTGAGAATTTAAAAATTTTTAGCCTAGATGATTTAGACATTTAAAAAAAAGTAAATTCAGGTACTATACTCCTAGTACAGATGCTGGTTTAATTCTGGTAGTTCATATGACTGTAATGTTGTATTATAAAATAGCCTTTTCCTGTTTCTTCTGGCTCTGGAGAAAACAGGTGCAAAGTAAGCAAGGTAAGGATGAGCATGAGGGGAGGCCTATGTGCACCCTCCTCCGGCCCTCTAATTTAGTTTACCTTTTCATACAAATTAAGCTCTTGGGACTTGATCTGGGAAATGGCTTTGGGGCCAGAGGCCAGCCTGAAGCATCTGTCCTACTTGTGGTCAGGTGTAGTTGTCTAGGCTGTCACAGTCAGTGTGTGGAGGCAGAGGTAATGACTGCTCACGTCTCCCAAATACATTTTTGTTGGGCCTTAATTGCCTCAAGAAGGGATTCTAGATTTATGGGTTCTGTTTTCTCTCTGCTCTTCTGGCCCAGCAGAGTCTTTGCTGTGCAGTCAGCAAAAGGAGCAAGTACCCGTCAACTCAATGCCACCAGACCTCACAAGAGCAGTTGT
Source organism: Coccyzus lansbergi (assembly GCA_033558105.1). Classification (NCBI taxonomy): domain Eukaryota; kingdom Metazoa; phylum Chordata; class Aves; order Cuculiformes; family Coccyzidae; genus Coccyzus; species Coccyzus lansbergi. The sequence goes on along the minus strand of JAUMJK010000036.1, from coordinate 3,573,577 downwards.
TGGGATCCTGTCAAACTTTAAAGAAAACAGGTTGAAGATGGGTTGCTTTCAGGTTCAGGGGCAGCAAAGTATGTGTTTTCTCTTTTGGCATGAGCAACTTACTTAGGTACTCAGTTTGAGTCTAAAGCAGAGTATATTAATTGACCTTGCCTTGCTGATCACGTCAGATCCTCTGGTTTGCTTAAATAAATCCTGCCTACTTGTCATCAGAAGAGCATGTAACTGTTCTCGCTTGCAAAACAACTGATTATGTATCCATAGAGCATCCTCTTCTGGCCCCAATTAGAGGCTGAAGTCTATGTGACTTATGCATTTTATGAGTGAAGGCTTGTTAATTGAGTGTGTAAATGTGTAATTGTCTTTACAATTACCCAATTGATTTTTTTTTTTAAGATTTGCATACAAATATGGGAGCACAGTCATGTAGCTGGCCAGATTTTCCAAACCCAGATGCTTAATTAAATATGTGCATAGAGCATACAGATGTGAACATTCTTAAAAAAGATCAATCTAGTTGTGGTAACCTCCTATCTTCTTTTGGTATATGGATATACTAATCTAAATGTTTTCATCTGAGCCTGCCATGTACCGTAATTTCTGTGTTACTCCTGTCCTTTTTCCTACTAAATACATTTCATTTATGTGGGAAATGACACTCACCATAGCAATTGTTCAGAGGCTGCTGTTAATGTATATGCTAGGTTTTAGTGAAGTGGTGTATATTTTTGAGGTGGCTTTAAAAGAAGTCTGTAGAAAGGTAGTTTTAATAACATGCAAAAAGTTCCTTAATAGTGGTGGAGCTGTGCCATGGTTGTGTACATGTGATTGACAACTTTATCTGCCCAAAGGCAGTCTGTTCTTATTCACAGACCCACAGATTGGTTTGGGTTGCACAAAACCACTAAAGACCATTTAGTACAACCCACCTGCAGGACATCTTTCACTGCATTAGGTTGTTCAGAACTGCATCCAACCTGATCTTGAACACATTCAGGAGTCTTTGCCTCTGAGGCTTGTGATGATGTTGTAAATAATGCCTCGGGTGGTTGTGCAAAAAAGGTCAGAACTGGGGATGCTGTTTTAAGAAGAAGAAGAAACAGGAAGTTTCTTCTGCTGGAAGTACAATACAGCAGAAAGGAAGCAGTCTAGGAGGTTCCTGGAGTGCGTGGAAGACAACTTCCTTGCACAGATCGTGAATGAACCAACAAGGGAAGGTGCCCTCCTCGACTTGCTGTTTGTGAATAGAGAAGGCCTTGTGGGGGATGTGGCAGTAGGAGGACACCTAGGACTAAGTGATCATGAGACGATAGGGTTTTCTGTTCTAGGCCAAGTGAAGAGGGTGGTTAGCAGGAAAGTAGCATTAAATTTCCAGAGGGCAGACTTTGAACTCTTCAGAAGACTGGTTGGCAAAGTCTCCTGGGAGACAGTCCTTAAGGACAAGGGAGCCCACTGGGGCTGGGAGCTCTTCAAAAGAGAGATCCTAGCAACTCAGGAGAAAGCCATCCCCGTGTTCTGATAAAAAAACTGGCAGGGGTAAAAAACAGCTTGGTTGAGCAGAGATATCTTAAGTGACATTAAGATGAAGAGGAATGTTTATAGGCTCTGGAAGAGGGGACAGGCCACTTGGGTGGACTACAGAGGGGAAGTGAGGTTGTGTAGGGAAAAAATCAGAGGGACTAAGGCTGAACTAGAAATGAGGTTGGCAAAGTCCATGAAAGATAATAAAAAAAATCTTTCTATAAATATATAAATAACAAAAGGAGAACTAGGGAGACATACAGTCCCTTTTGGACACAGAAGGAACAACAGTGACAGGGGATAAGGAGAAGGATGAGGTACTTAATGCCTTCTTTGCTTCAGTCTTTAATAGTAAAGAAAGTTGTTCCTTCTGTGTACAAACCCCGGAAGTAGAGGAGCAATACGAGGCTGCTATGGTCCATGAGGAGGTGGTCAGAACCTTGCTTGCCCAACTGGACACCCACAAGTCTATAGGGCCAGATGGGATTCACCCTAGGGTATTGAAGGAGCTGGCAGATGTGCTGGCCCTTTCCATCATCTTCCAACAGTCCTGGAAGACTGGGGAGGTTCCACTGGACTGGATGTTGTCCCCATCTACAGGAAGGGTCGCAGGGAGGATCTGGAGAACTACAGGCCTGTCAGTCTGACCTCAGTGCCAGGGAAAGCCATGCAACAGGTGATCTCGAGTGCTATCATGAAGCACTTGCAGGAGAACCGGGTGATCAGGCCCAGTCAACATGGGTTCACAAAAGGCAGGTCCTGCCAAACTAACCTGATCTCCTTCTATGACAAAGTGACTCGGCTGCTGGATGAGGGAAAGGCTGTGGATGTGATCTTCCTGGACTTCAGTAAAGCCTTTGACACAGTTTCTCACAGCATTCTGCTTTGGAAACTGTCAGCCTCCGGCCTGGACAGGCGCACACTCTCCTTGGTGGAAAACTGGTTGGATAACCAGGCCCAGAGAGTGGTGGTAAATGATGTTAAATCCAGCTGGAGGCCAGTTACAAGTGGTGTTCCCCAGGGCTCAGTGCTGGATCCAGCCCTGTTCAATGTCTTCATCAATGACCTGGATGAGGGCATTGAGGGTACCCTTAGCAAGTTTGCAGATGACACTAATCTGGGTGGAAGTGTTGATCTGCTGGAGGATAGGGAGGCTCTGCAAAGGGATCTAAATGGGCTGGACCGCTGGGCTGAGTCCAACGGCATGAGGTTTAACAAGGCCATATGCTAGGTCCTGCACTTGGGGCACAACAACCCTCTGCAGAGTTACAGACTAGGAGAAGTCTGTCTAGAAAGCTGCCAGGATGAGAGGGACCTGTGGGTGTTGGTTGACAGCCAACTGAACATGAGCCAGCAGTGTGCCCAGGTGGCCAAGAAGGCCAGTGGCATCCTGGCTTGTATCAGAAATGGTGTGACCAGCAGGTCCAGGGAGGTTATTTTCCCTCTATACTCGGCACTGGTGAGGCCGCTCCTTGAATCCTGTGTTCAGTTCTGGGCTCCTCACCACAAGAAGGATGTTGAGGCTCTGGAGTGAGTACAGAGGAGAGCAACGAAGCTGGTGAAGGGACTGGAGAACAAGTCTTACAAGGAGCAGCTGAGAGAGCTGGGGTTGTTTAGCCTGTAGAAGAGGAGGCTGAGAGGAGACCTCATTGCTCTCTACAACTACCTGAAAGGAGGTTGTGGAGAGGAGGGAGCTGGCCTCTTCTCCCAAGTGAGAGGGGACAGGACAAGAGGGAATGGCCTCAAGCTCCACCAGGGGAGATTTAGGCTGGACATTAGGAGGAAGTTTTTCACAGAAAGGGTCACTGGGCATTGGAACAGGCTGCCCAGGGAGGTGGTTGATTCACCTTCCCTGGAGGTGTTTAAGGCACGGGTAGATGAGGTGCTGAGGGACATGGTTTAGTGTTTGATAGGAATGGTTGGACTCAATGATCCGATGGGTCTCTTCCAAGCTGGTGATTCTATGATTCTAACCTGAGTGAAAACTACTCCCCTATCCCCCTTTTTTCTTTATTTCTCTGCAGATGTCGCTCCTATGAGGATTGCTGTGGTTCAAGATGCTGTGTAAGAGCTCTCTCTATCCAGCGACTATGGTATTTTTGGTAGGTCAAAGCATATGGGAATTTCATGTTTCTCCTGTTCTTGTCTTGTTTGTGGGACTTAAATCAGAGTATTGCCTGCCCCAATATTTTAATGTAAAGTAGGTACAAGTATGCAGTAATGTATATGTGTACATATAAATACAAGACTTCAGCTTTTTGCTTATAAAACTCTCCCCACGTGGTGAGAAAACACTGCAACAGGAGGTCATTCATATCGGACTGACCTTTCTGGCTTCTTCATCCTGCTGGTCTGTATAGGCAAGGTCCCACTTTTATCCAAAATTGTTAAATTCCTTATGCCTGTCCTGGCTAATACGAAGTGGCAGCATTTGTCTATTTTTGTTGGGCACTTGCTTATAAAAGAGGATTGCATAAGGAGGATTGTGCATTTATGCAGGGTTTAAGGTATTCTTGCCAACTGAGTTGAGGCTTCAATTAAAAAGGAAGAGAAGTACATTTATGACTATGAAGATTTCATTGGAGATGACAGCAAAGGAAAAGTAGGCAGGAAGATTTGAGCTTGTGAAACCAGCAGCTCAGTAATCTGGATAAAGCTTAAACTAATCACTGTTATTTGCATAATGAAAAAATAAGGTAGTTTCATTTTAGGGAGGAATTTAAGAAAGCACCTGAATAAAACCTTCTCATTACAGTAGTGAGAAATCAAACCATCTCCTAGAAAACCTGCTTTCAGGCATTTTTATGTAGAATTTGAAGAATGCTTAAAATAAAAGCCTTCAAAATTGAAACAAATAAACACTGAAAAATAGAAGCCTGATATATACTATAATACAGGGATTTTCCAAAGTTGACTGTGGGATTTCAGTGTACAATCCTTAGTGATATAACTGAAGAGCTCTGCATCTCAATCCCTGGGGTGACGTTGTAAATCTCCGTTTTCCTGTTCAGAACAAATCCTTTGCAGGAATGCTGCCAAAAGCAAATGTATTAATATTGGTTCAGGGAAAGAGGACCTCCTTCTGCCCTCATTTCCACTGTAGAAGCAAGAACAGAATTTGACCCTTTGCATGAAATACCTCTCACTGCTGGGCAATGTCACACTTTTTCCCTTGGGCTCCTGGGATTGCTCCAGAAGACATAATCACGGTGTGTAGGCTTGACTCTGACCAACTTCAGTGGCCTCTGGCTAACTTTCATCCCTTCCAAAATAGCACAATTTTCATTATCTTCCAGTTCAGGGCCCTGAAATGAGGTGGCAATTACAGGCAGAAGAATTATTTGGCTCTACTGAGGCTTGCATCAGTCACTAGCATATCTGATAACTGATCAAGGAAATGCAGTGAAAGTCACTGTCTCAAGAAGAAAATCTTCCAAAATGCCATTGTTTCATATGTTTCCATAGAGCAGGGCAAGGGAATGATGAAGACAGTTTAGTCAGGCTGAAAAAGGAACCAATACGGGAAGAACTTAAGCAAAATGATGTCCTTTTCCTTGAGAATCTATACTCCATCTGGGAAGCACAAAGAAGAGTTTATCGTCTTCAGTGCTGAATGTTTCAGCCTTCTAGATTAAACTTAAATGCCAGCTACCATATTTCCTATGGGACACAAAATTACAGTGTTGAATGATTTAAGAACGCCTAAGAATTTTCTTTTAAGGGTAACTGAAGAATAACAGTCCTTTTTGTATAGCCAGTCTCCCACAAACCTCCTGACCAGCCTCAATGCTGTAAAAACAAGGCTTGTGTCCAAGAGATGCAGTTTGAAACTATGTACATGGAATTTCAGTTCAACATACTGGTGGAAAAGGTCAGGTATGAACCTGAATTTTCAATTTTTTCAAGGCCATTTTAGTTTCCAATTTGTATTTTACATGCAAGAAAATATTGGCCAATACCACTCCTTGATGGAAATGTGTTATATCCATAAATGCCCCCAAGGTATGACTATCTCAAGTGACATAGGGTTGCTCTCAACCGACACCGTATTTAAGAAACCAGATAAAACTCATAGGCTGGTGATTGCTAGAGGATATTCTGTTTCCGTCAATGGACAGTCTGGGTTTGAGAGCTGCCTGAATGCAGGTGGATTTTGACTTGCTTCTTCTCTTTGCCTAGGTTCTTATTGATGATGGGAGTTTTATTCTGTTGTGGAGCTGGTTTCTTTATCCGAAGGCGGATGTACCCACCTCCACTAGTAGAAGAACCTACTTTTAATGTGTCTTACACCAGACAACCAGTCAACACTACATCAGGTCAGAGACTGCTAAAAACCAAGTTTCACTAATTTCCTATATTTGCAAAAGCATTTTAAAAGGGTGAGGTCAGGGGTTTTATTTGGTTGGGTTTTGGAAGCTGTTGGATTTGGACAAGGGATTGCACTGCACTTAAACCATGCATTCACCTCCTGTGATGAGTGAAGTCTTCTGCCTTCTAAACAATATAATTCAGCTGTTGTGTACAGAAGTGTTTCTGAAACCCAGGATGAAAGGACTTTCAGTTCCTTTCTGTTGTGGTTCCTAATATCATTACTGTTGTATGTTCATGCATAGAAGGAGGATAGCAGGCTCTCACTTTGCAGCATAGACAAAATAATAGGCATCCAAAATGAACAGTGATGTGAAGAAGGAGTTTTAGTAAGGTTTATTATAGTTGGCAGAGGTGAAGGAAAATCTAACATTTTTGCTTCCACAACCTAGCTGTCTTGCAAGTCTTCTCATTTTCTGTCTGCCTTCCATGCTCTCTGCTGCAGTTTTACTGCAGCAACTGGAAGAGTTCACAAAATAAGACCCACCTATAAGCAGAAGATGTTTGTGCCTTATGGGTGCATTTTGAATCTGACTGCCTTTTATTGGAAGACGTTCTGCAGTGTTGAGGTTATATCTGAGTGCACACTCAGGTGCTTGCTGTCTCCCTGCCTCAGCAAGGCCAGTCTGAGATGTTTTATACCCCTCTCCTGATTGCATAAGCCAGTTTAAATTTATGCCAGCAAAAGCACACACTTACATCTGTGCAGGCTCACTTGGTATTCTCACACTTTTCCACCCAGGCTGTCATTTAATCACACATTGCACTAAGGAGAGATGAAGCCAGATAATAGTGAGCCTTTCTGACAGGCTTGGGAGTGAAAATACAGCTGACTATTTTGTGATGGGAAGGAGGATTTGTGAAAATTTCTGTCTTCAACCTCTTTATCAAAAATCATCTTCTGAACTATTACAGCTCCATGCAGTATTGTGACTGCCTCAAGAAAGCCACCTTTGAAAAGCGTCCTAAAACTGTTTCTAACAAGCTGTGACAAGGAGAATTGTGCAGAGATGCAGCAGACTCTCCCCGCTGTCACACTGGCTGTTGCACACCTGTGTACTTTGTGCAGGTTTTGGAAAAGCTCTTTCTCACATCCTTAAGTAGGCACTTATAGCCAGGCATTCCTCCTCTCTCTCACAGTTCTAAATAGATAAATAGATATTACAGAAGCAAACATGACACTTTATTCTTGCTCCTTTTATTTAAATCCTAAGAGGGTTTTTTAGGGCTTCCATTCTGGATCTGTTTTTCTGCTTGACTGAACAAGCATTTCCACAAAGAGTATTTATTTTTCAATAACGGAGGGTTGGGAGGGAGCCAGACTAACTAAACTAATATTTTTAAGTCTGAGAAATAACCTCAAGATTAAGTGAACAGGGAACATCTTTGGCTGGATTGGCAAATACCAAATTTAATTTTAGAGCATGGTTTTATTTTTTTTCATGACACTTGATGGAACATGAATTGTGGGGAAATATAAAATAAGCACAAGCCCTTTGATGCTTATGCCACCTGCTTCCAGACAGTTACTGTTACTTAAAAGCTTCAGGTTCTGAACTAACCCCACCAAACTTTTGTTTTAAACATTTTTCTCCTAGGAATATTCAACAGCAATAGGAATTAGTAGTCGACTAAATTCTCATTTTCTGCTAGCTCCTTTTCCAGATTTGATAGAAGCAACCTGTTCACTGTAGTAGAGGTGGAGCTCTTGAAACATGGCTCCTTGCCCATCACTCTTAGTCCCTGCAGAGGTAATGGCAGCATCTTCTGCCATCCCAGCAACAGCCTCGAAGCAGGAACGCTTTTCCTGTGGGCCTGATGGGGAAAATGGATTAAACACCTGACCTACAAGCAACATTTGGCAGATTTGGTGGTATCTTTTGCTTCAACCCAGGCCTCCATAGCCCCAGACTGGCAGTTCAGGTACTAAAAAAGATTGAGTCCCTTTATAGACATTTAACAAATAGTTAACTCGGTCCCACAAGGAAGTTTATATTCAGGTGTTGTTTTTTGATGTGTTTATTGTTCTAAAAAAATATCTTAAAAGATTGTCAACACTTGTGCACTCCTGCTCCCCATTCAATAACAATAATAAGTGGAATTTTTAATGAAAACAGTTATTATCCTAAAGAGCAAGCTGCAGTGAGTTCCCTCACCTTGTCCCATTTCCCCATGCAGATGAAACTACAGAAATGCAGAGTTTTAACTTGAAACCAAAACTGTTTAAGAAAAAGCTTCAGCAGAAGGTGTTAGCCTATACTTCAGAGAAGTAGGACTTGACTTCTGCTCCCAGCCTGGCTTTCCCACACCTGTGTGCTGGTGCTATATATGGAAGCAGAACAGGGGCTTCTTGTTGCTGTGCAAAGGAAGAGAGGCTGCGGAGCATATCTCTCTACTCAGGCAGGCAAAAAAAAAAAAAAAAAAAAAAAACCTTACTGTGGTGGTGTGTTAAAAATGATTGTGTTAAGATGGAAATATCTGTGTTCCCAATCTGCTTTTCGTGCTCTTTGCTCCTGAGTGTCCAAAGCTCCCTAGGCAGACTGCTCAGTCTCTGGGACAGTTTGCATGACCATGTCTTATGGCTCAACCCATGTGACATGTTTGAGGGATCAGTGTGTATCTCCTTCCTCAATACTTGAAGTATTACAGTAAAGGATGCTTAAAGCTTCAAGAAGCCTGTATTCCTTCTTTGTCAATACTAAGTCCTAGAATCCTTAAGTCATGGAAAGGAATGATTGAAGGGAAAATCCCTTAAAGGCTGTGTCATTATAGAAAAAATAGACTAGTACCAAAAGAAAGAAAACCTGTTGTTCAGCCATGACTCTTTTTTTCTCAGTCCAGGTTTATTTAAATAGTCAGAGAGAAAAAGAACATTAATGTCCCTCTTGAGGTAGAGACAGACTGTTACTTTAGTTATTGGAATTGCATAAAGTAATCTTCAACCACCCGCTGTGATATCTGAGGAGGGTTAAAAGCCACCTTTGTTATTCCTCATGGCAGCAGTCTCTGTTACTCCTTATGTGTCATGGCTAAGGAATTTTGCGTGTGATTGTATGTTTCCTTTCCTTGTCCCAGCAGTCTCCAACATAATTTCCTAAATTTATTCTGTTTGAAGCAATCTCACCCCATTGTGTTAGCCAGCCATAATTGGCTTCAACTTGGTTTATTGCTTCATACACATTTACTCATTAGCTGAATTGTGCCTAGAAAGGAAATTATTTATTGGAGATCCACTCCAGTTTATAGGCAGATCTAGCATGGCACAAAATGATCATAGAATCATAGAGTCATAGAATGGTTTGAGTTGGAAGGGATCTTAAAGATTATCCAGTTCCAAATCCTTCCCTCCAGTGAAGGGCAGGGATATCTCCCACCAGATCAGGCTGCTCAAGGCCCCATCCAACCTGGCCTTGAACACTTCCAGGGATGGGGCATCCACAGCTTTCCTGGGCAACCTGTTCCAGTGACTCACCACCCTTACTGTGAACAAATTCCTCCTTATATTTAGTCTAAATTTTCCCTCTCCAGTTTATAGTCATTCCTCCTAGTCCTGTCACTACATGCACTTGTAAAAAGTCCCTCCCTAGCTTTCTTATAGTCCCCTTCAGGTACTAGAAGGCTGCTATAAGGTCTCCTTGGAGCCTTCTTTTCTCCAGGCTGAGCAACCCAAGCTCTCTCAGCCTGTCTTTGAATGGGAGGTGCTCCAGGTGAGCTATGAAGTCCTTTCATAAGATGACACTTAAGTCAAGGCTGCAGTGGAGATCTCTTTGCCCATCTAGGTCCACAAGCTCTCCTCTCTGCAGGCTTGGTGGGTTTTTTGTCCAGGGAACTGAGCAGGGCTTGCCATTTCCCCTTTCAAAGAGGTGCAGCTTGGGGCAGCAGTACCCTTTGTCTCACTAAATGGTTTCCATTGCATGCAAAATCAAAACTTGTCAGTGAAATCTTAACAAGTGAATGTGAAACCCAGGTTCGCAGGTCAGCTGGAATGGGTGAAAGGTGGTCTTCTGTCTAATAAACACTTTGAGAAAACTTCTCTTGAGTGTACAGAGCACAGTCTTTGGTAGAGTACAGCCGATGCCACTGCCATTGTTTATACCTTTTCTTTCCTTTTCTTTCTTTCAGGGTCACAACAACCTGGAGTGCCATATTACACAGATCCAGGTGGACCTCTGATGAATCCTATGGCTATGGCTTTCCATGTCCAGCCCAATTCCCCACAAGGAAACCCGGTTTACCCACCCCCACCTTCCTATTGCAACACACCACCTCCCCCTTACGAGCAGGTGGTGAAATCCTCCACATGAGAACTCTGTGGCTCTCTGACCTGACTGTGTGAGAACAAGATGCCATTGCAAAATGACCAAGATGGAGGGCATCTACCCTTTTGAACACTTGCTAGTTCTCCGAGTCCTCTCTCGCTCCCCTCCCTGCACCTTTCCTCATTAAAGTTACTTGCAAAGGGGTGATTTTTAAATTTTTTTTTTTGTAGAAGTGGGTTTTTTTCTTTGTCTTCAAAATGAGAGAAGTTGTCTTTGTAATGCTTTTAATGGAAACCTATATTTAAAACCTGTATGTCTTTCTCTTTATTTATTGTTCGTTTCAGTCATGGGGTTAAGTGCATTGTGGCAGGCTACTGATAACAGTTACGCAACCCCAGAGTGATGTGCGCTCTCCTAAGACTCCATAGCAGAAATGCCCTCATCTAAGGGAAATGACAAAGAAGGTTGAAAAGGCAAGGCAATACTTTTACCAGAAATGGTGGCTACCATCTTTTTCTTACACGGTTTTCTTGTACGACTTGGGTCTGATGCACAACAGGCAGATGCTGCTACTCTGCAGTAGTGGAAAATCTCCACCTACCTATTGTGTGGCACTGAAAGGCTGAAACATGAAATACATATATTGTACATAAAAATTAGACAGTGAGGCCTTCAAAAAATAATCTTTCAAAAAATTCCCTAATAGTTGAAAAAGTCTTAAAGTTAACACCTAACCACAAACATATCACTCATATTCTTGATTCTCAGGTGCTCTGTCAGGGGCAAGATTGCATTGCATGAGCCCTTCCATACAGATTTGTGAAAACCAGGCAGCCCTTGCCCACCCTCCCCCCACCTCACTGCACCCCAGCTCTTACAGTCTCAGTTACCCTTATGCTGGAGGTTACAATTCAGTATGTTTCCCAGTTAGGCTCTATCAATCTATTACCAATGTTCTCAGTTTTTATAGACCTAAATAAAGCATGTATTGGATGCCTGGTCTCCCATTTACATATGAGAGAGTCAGTCCTCTTTACTGAGTGCCTCATGTTGTACACGATCTGTTTGCACAGGTTGGGCTAGCCAGATCACTAAATCTTGTAGCGAGCTCAAGAGTGAAGTGTTGGAGATGTCTGCCCAGTCTCCTGTAGCACAGGATCAGAGTTGTTGCAGAATGCTGGCATCTGCTATGCAAGTACTGGTAAGGCTGTTTTGTGAAAGTTCATGAAGGTTCAGAAAGAAGACATATTCTACATGAAAACAGCTGCTGTTGAGTCAGAGACCTTCTTTAAACCTATTTGCTTTATCCCAGAAAAGTTCTGTTTTGGAGTGACCTGCAAGAGTGAGCTGGCCTGGCTGTCCACTGCCATGAATCCCTTGAAATGCATCTTCCCTTAGAACCACCCTCTAAAACTGCAGAGGGCAGCAGATTTTTCTTGTTTTTCAAATGGTAAAGTACCATTTATGAAATAACTACAATATTCATAGAGAAGAAGACACTCATGAAAACTGGATTCTTAAGTTTGGTCTCCTTTTTTTCAGAAAGATGTAGTAGTTATAGCACATCCACAGATATGGATGTATGATGATGATGGCATGAAGCTGGCTTGTGAAGCAGTTAATGCGGAGGTTGGGAAGCTGGTAGGACTGTAGCAGACATGATGCTTCTGGCTTGAAATGACTCATTGTAGCTGCTTGAAAGCAGAGTTTTTTGCCTCCGAGTGATTAGACACATCCATGACTTTAACTGTCTTCTCATTCTCTGGTTTTTTTTTTTTGTTTGTTTTTTTTGTTTGTTTTTTTTTTTACTTGGATCTGTTTATGAAGCTGTCAGCTCTCATGCATGGTAGCCCTTTTGTGCACTATATGGCCTTTGAGAGTTGGAAAGAGCAGTATCATAAAATAGTGAAAAAGGTTTAAAACATAAGTTAGCCTTTTTATACCATCTTGTGTTTGAGTCAAAAGTAAAAACTCCTCTCACTATCTCTGAAGCTGTATTAAAACATTACTTTTTAAAAAAGAAATTATTAGGAGTACCTTGCATTCTAACTTTGAGCCTTTAGCTTTGAAAAATGCCAATATTACAGAATCACAGCAAATCAAGAGATATGGAGCATACATAACAATATTAATTTCTGTATTGCACATTTTAATTTTTTTAATTTTCTATTCCTTTCAATAAGAAGGAATATATTCAATATTCCTTCCATGCTCTGAAGCATTTATAAATCTTCCCAGAATCTTCCTAATGCTGTATTTCACTTTGGTGTTATGCCATTGTTGCTGAGGTTACGGAAATGGAAGATGTGAAATTGGTCAATGTAGCCATACATTGCCTTTATGTATTTCAATGCAGGCCAAGAAAAAGAAACTGCTGGCCTCACATGCAACTTTGGCTAAAGGCTGCTATTCCCAAAAGCCTTAGACTTTTTAAGCCTGGATATATTTGTGGCCCTACATTTTGGCATTTAAAAATATATAAAGGATATTTTGTCTAGGTTCTGTTTCATCCTGAATCTGAATATCCATGTTATAAGAAGAGTTTGAAACCTAAAAAATTAAAATTTAGTAATGGATCTGAAGCACTTGACTGTAGCTTTTAAATACAATATTGGAAATGAACTGGCTCATAGTGGAAGATTCCTCAGAGACTCTGTTGCCATTATAATTTTTATTCCCATTTAATGTTTCTAGGCAAGTCTCACTGCTCTGAGACCTACTTATTCCAAATAGAAACAATAAGATTTTATGAATCTAAAAACAAGTCAGTTTGAACTGAGTTAAATTTGCAGTGGTGCCAGCGCTCAGTTTCTGAATGTCAGCTCACGGGGAACAATGAAGTGATCTTCTTGCAATTCAGAATTAAATAATTAAAACCAACCCTTCTCTTCTCCCCTCTCCTCTCCTCCTCTCCTCCTCTCCTCTCCCATTGTCTTTGATTTAGTATTAGTGGAGCGAGATGTTTTACTTAATTGCACTGGACCAGCACTCCAAAGGCCTTTTTTTTTTTTTCCCTTTCTGAACTAAAAGAATCTACTTTAAATCTGGATTTGCTCCTTGCCAACCCAGGGTTCGCTATCAAGAGTTTAAGCACATTTACACTTCTGACAGGCACTATGTATCTCACCCTGTGAATCAAAAACCCTTAACAACTGTCAGTTTTAAGTGCTGCTTCATTTCATGAAAATTACTTCTACTCTAATCCTTCAGTGCTTTTTCTTCAAGGAAGATCCTTTTTCATTTTCCACTTTAATGAAAATTCCTAGGCATTTTTGAGGGACCTTCACTGCCATGTTTAATTGCTCAGGTTTCAACATTTGTTTAGAATGATACTATTTTTTTAAGGGGTTTCGATTACTTGAACATATTTGACTGTCCAGAAGAATGAAGAGAAACAGAGTCTGACTGGGTTTCTGGGTAAAGAGGAATGCTCCAGGCACCTTGGGTCATCCAGGCTTCTACTCAACCAATGCACTCTACTAGCAAATGTGGTCTGTCGTGAAGGGCTTGAGGAGACTTAAATGCCTTTGTGTAAGTTAGGAAAAAACATCTTCAGGAATTTCCTGAGGCAGAGCTCTCCAAGTTATGTAGCTAAGCACCTTTTGCTTTAAAGTATCCATTAAATCACTTTGTATTTTGCAATAACATTTCATAGCTCCCCTTGTTTCCAAGGATGCATTTTCAGGGTAGCACGTGAGGCTGATTTTACTCTGTGCTTTCAGCCATTGTTTTGCTTCAGCAATGGTGGATTTTAAATATTTAAGATGCCTTGCTGTTGTGATCATGGAACTGCAGCAAGAATTCAAAGGAGAAGGTTTTTTTCTTCATGAACAAGTGAAGGGGACAAATCTGGATAATCAAAGACATCTCATTGCCTCCTGGCTGTGCATAAAAAGCAGAGAAGTGCTGCAATGGGAAATTGCAGATCTCTATCTGCAATTTTATGCTGTTGAAAAGTAACTTTTATTCTGCTTTCCAAAGTACAAGCAAAACTCTCAAGTATTGAGAATACTGTTAAAATAAGCACGTGTCACTAAGCTGAGTGCTATGCTACTATGATGATTGATAACAGGAAGAGTGAACACAACACCAAATAAGCAAGAAAGGAAAGACACTTCTTCATACTCGGAAAAACATTATCTCCAATTGAATTGAAATGTTAACTACCTGCCAACTTCTATATATTTAATGTAAAAAGAATTTAATTAGACAGATATATCCATCTACAGTACTGTAACAAACCAACCAACTCTTTTTTTTTTTTTTTCTTACATCGGAAATCTGTGCTGAAGTGTATCTCCCTGGAAGCCAACCTGCCTGACTGCACTGGAAGATTTACATCCTAATGATAACCAAAGCCATGAACAGTGAGCACTCCTTTTTTTAACCTAAATTTATAATAATTAGGTATAATCAAAATCAAACTGCACAAATGTGAGGGCTAAAATAAACTTTATTTTTTCCTCTGTTTTTTTTTTTTTTTTTAAAAAAAAAATCAGCTTCCACACATGCACAGGCTTAGACAGACAGAAGATTTGCCCCAAAACAACTGTTGGCATGTCTTCTCAGACACTTCCATAGTAAATGCTTCCCTGCACACACTACTTCCAGCCTAGGGAGACTTCAAGTTAATCTTGCAGCTCTCAGCCTCTAACTGAAAAGTATTGTTCATGTTAACCCTAGGACAGATTGGTGACAAATCACCAAATTTTCCAAGGTCAATAAGAGCTTTCTGTTTTCAAAGCTTTCCTCCCTAACCCACAATGAGAAATTTCCTCAAGAATTGCTAACACAAGGTTACATTGAGATGCAGGAAAATACACAAAAGAAAAGAGAACAGAAATGTACTGCTGCTTTCTCAAACTGAAATCAATGTTTCACACTTCTTTATCTGGTAATAAAATTTTCAGACTTTTCAATATTTTGCTTCAAATTTTAGAGATATTTCCTGTTGTGATTTGCAGTTTGTTGACTTCAGTTACATCACCGCGGGGAACTATAGAGCAACACTTATTACTCTGCAGGCATTGCCATCTATCTTACCTTAACCATTTTAAGTATTATTTCAGGAACGACCACTGCTGATAACTCAGAAGCCACGTACCAGCACTTTGACCTTTTCGAAGCTTAGACACTATCTCAGATTCTTTTGCATTTCAGAGCAACAATTCCTTGCTGTGTAGACTAAAACTCTTTACCATTCAGCAAGGTAGATGCAGAAAGCTACCTCCACTGTTCCTTCTCCTTACTGACCAGGGAAATCATTACTATTGGAAACTTATTGAAAGATTATAGAACTTGAGATAAAGCTGAAAATAAATTAAAATAAAAGCTTTTTAGTTTTACATTGCTAGCTGACAGATTATCTGTTGAGAGCGGACTCTGATAAGCCTATGAGAAAAATTGCACTGTAATATATATATTAACAGATCCTTTAGTTTAACAATAATAGAATAAACATATGTCATACCAATAGGAAAAGAAATTAAAAATTCTTCCTATTATTTCTACCCTCTCCCCTATTCATCTATAAGAATATTAATTGCAGGTGGCAAAGGAAAATGTCTTCTTTTATGTGCACAGCTGCATAGCTAAGTGGTGAACTTCAGATACAAAGTAAAACTCAAGAAGTCATGATTCAGTAACAACGTTCTACTGCTGCCCAAGCAGATTTAAAACCATAGAAATGAACACAAAATAAAATTCTTTTTGTGTTTAAAAATATAAAGAATGTTCTTCCACGTCAACATAACACTTGTTTAAAATCCCAGAGAAAACCTTTTTTGCTGTAAAGTTTAGTTGTGATTCCCCTCACCTCGACCCAACAGAACCTTGGGAAGGGCTTTAACCAAAGCACTGACAGTAGTGCTTTCACTGAAATACAGCTTGGTACCATGATTTATACATCTGGTTGAAATATCTAACCTCTGGATGTCACCGTTATTCTGTACAAAGTAAGCAAATATAGCCATGAGACCACCACAAGCCTAGAGTAGCTGTCCACTGCTAACTCCTTCTGGGAAAAAAAAACAACTTTGAAAAGTACATTGAATTTTAAATTCCGGAGAAATGTAAGGAAAAAACATGCTTGGAAAGCAGAGTTTTAGAGAATCTGCAGTGCAAAGGAGTGTCAGTCTATGTTATTATGCCAAATTTTGGCTTTGAAAGAAACTAAAGGAAAAGTCAGCTTTTCCTTCAGAATGGGAAAAGGGGAGAAACGGTCAATAGATTAATTCTACTTCTTTATAATCATTTCAACTTCTGCTTCAAATTTCATCTGATGATTTCTGAGACTCTCATTTCTTTCAAATTAACAGTAAGTGTTAGGAATTAAAATAAAACCCTAAGTTCATAATGAGAGTTTGAAAATTATGTAAAATATGCAAGCATAAGTAATAAAATTCTGTTCCTAAGTATCCTTAACTGCAGTGCCTAATTTCACTTTGTTTATGCTGTATAATACAACATAAAAAGAATTTTTAAAACATTTTTCAGTTTTCTTTTGCAGCTAAATATATACAATATTACTGAATTTGTTTACTCTTATTAAAATAGGCGGTCTATGTTATCAACATTGACTACACAGAAACTCTTAACTCTGCTGTGACACACATTCAAATTCAGCACAGGACCTGTAATTCCAGTCAATATGTGAATTTGTTACTATACTTAAATGTTATGGTCTTGCTGCTCCTGTGCAATAATTGTTATACTTCTAATTAAATTCGTATCTGTAGAAAAGCTTAGAAAAATATTATTGTTATAATCAGGAACACAAAAATGCCTGGGACTCTTAAATAGCAAAAGCATATAGAAAACCTAGCACTCGAGATATTCAGTGAGATAGTTACAGCACTAATATAAATCCCTAAATTTCATACCCTGATCCTTCCTTACAAAACAAAGCTAGAGCTTTATTTGGAATGATAATACAGAAAAAGAAGGATATAGAATTAAATGTTGCTGCTTGTTAGAGTCTTCTAATGTAGCGCTTTCAGTGCAAGCTGCTAAGCACCAAAAGAAACATGATTTCATGTGAGCTTGGGAATTGACTTAATTGTGTGTTCTAAGGTGCTCCTGCTTCTTAGAGTCTAAACAGAATGTTTAAATTTTGGCTAGTGAATTGTAACACCACTATGTCTATTAAGGTACCTCTGCATAATTTTAGAGCTTTAAGTGTAAGTACCGCAAGGAAGTTGCTAGGATCAAATGCTGCCGCTTGTTGGAGTCTTCCAATGTAGCACTTTGACTGCATGCTGCAAAGCGTGAGTAACACAACATTTTATTATAGGCTAGTGAACTGTGACTTAACTGTCCCTTTTATGGGACAAAATACAGATGGTTAAGCTGTTAACTGCAATCTGGCTGGTGGATATTTGATGCTAATCGTAATTATTGACAGTTATCTTAATTTAAACTAATGATGCTATATTGCTGAACTCAGTACAAAACTCTGAAATTAAAATCAAAAAGTTTAAAATTGTAATAATTGTAAAATTTCACAAATATTGTTATTGGAAGCTTAGTTCCAGCAGAACCCCAAAACTTCCATTGCAGTTGTAAAATTAATATTTGAATGCTCACACTTCAAGAAAGTGAAGCACTTTGATCTGAGGCACCTACATTGTAAAACATGCATTTAGATAGAAAAACCTAAATTCTTTTTTATATTAGAAAAATCAAAATAATCTTAAAAATATAATTTCATAATATACTGTGGAATATATACTTAACTTGGACTCTGTGCTTGTGAGTCCATGAAAGTACAATTCCACAACTAGAAGTGGATCTGGCTGAAAAAGCAAACAGAGGCTTAAACCTAAGCTGTTATCAAATTCCAATATCCAATGAACATTTTGAAGAATAAAACTCATTGTTCTCTAGAATGTCACCTGCGCCAGCCAGCCTCATCACAAATGGCCTTTGAATGAACTAGTCAAGGATTTAAATTATCCAAGAACTTAGGAAAAAGCATTTTAAGATTAAGATTCTTTTAGGCACTGAAAATCTGACATGTTGCCATTGAAAACAGTCCAGGGAAAAAGCAATTTCACCTCTTCAGACTCACCACTTACAGGGAAAGATAATGGCATTTCAGGCACCCCAGCTACTGTACCTTTCAGAGGATGCTCAGATGTCATCTTCATGAATTGACTCTGGATGTGCAGCATCTCGAGTTGATCCTCCAGGCTAGAGAGTCTTTGGTTACTGAACAAACTGGATAACTGTATGTATCTTGGGCCAGTGCAAGTCTGAAACAACAAGAAAGAGGTGAGTGAGAGAGGAAGATTTCTACAGCTAAAGAGATTTGTTTCACTAGGATAAACATTTTATTTACGCATTAGGGTTTTTTTTTTTGTTTTTTCTACTTTTTTCTTTTATTTTTTTTAAGATGTGATGTGATTTACTTCTATTTCAGAGAAAATTAAATAAAATGCCTTGATAATCAATATATGAAATGTTTGCAAGCTAGGAAGTTATCTGCCATTCAGAATTTGCTAAACAGTCTATCAAAAAATATTTTATAAAAGGTGTTTGATGAGATGCACTATTCTGCAGTAGTGGAAAATCTCTACCTACCTCTTGTGTGGTACTGAAAGGCTGAAACATTAAATAACTTCATATATTGTGCAGAAAAATTAGACCAGTGAGGCTCTCAAAAACTAACCTTTGAGAAAATTCCCTAGTAGTTGAAAAAAGTCATAAAGACAACTCCTAACCACAAACATATCACTCATATTCTCAGGGGCAAGATTGCAAGAAGTTGCTGGGACTGGAGCATCAGCGTTTGTCAAGTCATTGCAGGGGCTTTGCCTAGTGCCCTAGAGAAGAGGGAGTCATCACTTTAAATGATGCACCTAAAAGGTGAAGGACCAGAACTTGAGTGTTTCTTGGCCAGCACTTGGACTCTGCCTGTGTGATTGGCATCCTGGCTCCACTTGGTTTGCCAGCTGTGATGTTGTATGAATGACCAATGATGTAAATGCTGTTAGTACGACGGAGGTGTTACAATTTCAGAGCTGTTTGTGCTTGTGCTTCTTCACAGAACAGTTAGAAATATTACAATATGAGGGTAAGTTCTCTTCCCTAAATTTGAGAATAATTATAGTAAGAAGGAATGGGAGCACACTTGCAGTTTTGCTTCCTTTTACATTGATGGGAGTTTTGTCCCTAAAAGATAGTAGCTTTCATTATGGTGTTACTGCTGCCACAGAGTACCAAGTAGGGCTGTCATCTTCAGGTGACATATCTGTAAATCCACTCTCCTCTCTAGGTCAGACGGAGTGTTTCCTCAGCATGATGGGCAGATTGTTTGGTTTTCAATAACTCTTTGTTCTTAATGCATTTTGCTGTGTGTGCCCCCAGGATTCCCAATTCACTGTCTCACTATCGTGGCTGACTCTTTTGAGTGACCAAAAGTCAACACCTTCAAATAAACAGAGTCCCTTTACCTCTCACACCCATCTATGTCTAGCAAAGCCATGAAGCTATTCTCAGACATGACTACATGCTAACAGAACCTTCTCCCTTTGTGCATATTCAGAGGCATGTGAGATGAAAAGAAGATGCAATTGCCTTCTACTGTTGAAGGACATACATGCAGAAACAGCATTAGCTGAGGGTTAGGAGTCCAATGTGGTTCTTTGAGTATCACGTGAATGCTTACTCACTGCCAATACAATGACTGCTTCCGTGTCCCTTCAGCCAGGGCACAGAGGTCATGAAGGTGGTTTGGAGTGATCTGAAGATCTGAGATGCACGGGGAACCAAAGTTTTATTGTGTAGTTTATTGTGTGGCTTGTGAGAATTTGTTCCTAGGTGACAAGATGGATTTTCAGAACTGGTAGAAAAGAGCATGTCTCTTACTACCAATGTGAGTCTTACAGAAATACCACTAAGGATCACTGTTTCTGAAAGCTGCTGATGGAGTTAGTTATCTGGAGCAGAGGTAGCTTTTGAGGAGCTCATCACTCAAGTGAAATTGTAACAAAGGCTTTCCCTTACTGTGCATTGTAATAAGGAACAAAGCAAAGTACTTCTGTGTGTGCAATACAAGCTCAGTAGATGCTTAAAGTAACAAAAAAGTACACTTTATGTATGATCAGAGGTCCCTCTGCACACCACAACTGTATGTATTTTCTAAATCAGTGTGCACTTGAAGTTTAAAGCTCTGTGTGTGTGATTGAATATGGTTCTATATACAGGACAATTTTTTTTTTTAAAAGCAAATCCAACCTTTTACTGTCAATAGAAATGACAACAAACCTCATGTTTGTAGATGTTGTTAAGTCCTTCTGTATTACAAAAAATATCTATGAGAGCTGTCATTTTCCTGGGCACATTAAATAGAAGCCTTTTATGCTTCTTAAACTTCTTATGCTGTACATTGAAATTCAACTTCTGGTGAAGTTTTCCTGAACTTTGGCTGGTTTATTTGCTAATATTGATGGACGACACTATCTCTTACAACACATGCACTCCTCTGCTAGAAATCTTGCTTGGCTTTCTCTTGAAAATACATTACCTGTTTGTAAGCTGTTAACATTCTTTCCTCTCATTGCCTCTTTTCTGGAAGTTTTTAGGTTTTCTTTTATTTTTTTTCTTTCCCCCCCCCCCCTCCTTTTAGTTTTTTTTAAAAAAGATTTCAGGAGAAAGAAAGGAGAACCTCTGTAGCATTTGCTGCAGTAATATTACCACTCTGAAGTTGGAGTACATTGCACATTTTGCAAGGTGGATTGGAGGGTGGATGGAGCAGAAGTAGGTCTTTCTGTAGCCTTGGGGGCTTCTATTGCTCTTAAAACTTGTGCAGGCTTTCTTTCGAAATATATTGTATTAAAGTAAGATTGGCTGTTGCTGCACCTCTAGCCCTCTTCATTGCTTTATCCTGAGCTGTATGTTTAAAGCTCTTTACTCAGAGTTAAGAGTGTTAGGTCTTGTGTGAACAGGGGAAGAGGAGGCAGGGCTAACACCACTGAGAGATTTGTACTCAACAGCATGTTAGCAAGCCTGCTGTGAAACATGGTCTATGGGCACACCACAGGAAAGAACAGGGTTACTTTGTACCAGCGGGGTGTGATGACAGGTCAGGTGTGCGGTCCCACAGGTGAAGGAAAACATCTTCCAACAGGATTTTACATGGAAGTAGTGATGCCCTAGGAGCTTCCAGCTGCTGCAGCTTCACTAATGTGAACTTGTGGGGTATCAATGCTTTATCCATTGGGATTCTCCTATCTAATTCTCTGGGTACCACTACTGTGTCCTCTAACACAACAGACATTTTGGTGTCTCACTGAAAAGGTAGAATGATGTTGTGGCTGCAAAGTAAGGTTAGTGTTGATGGCTGCTAGCCCTGGAGATGCGTGGGACACCCCTCTGACAAACTAGGTGTCAAGGTCCACTCATAAGTGGACGTGTGATGGTTCATTTCATTTATGATTTCAGAGCGCAAATAATTCAATGAGTCAAGGGAGTCAAATTTTAATCTAAACTGATGCTTTATTAATTGTGCCCATAAAGCGACTTATGATAGGAAGAGATAGGGAGAAGAGGGAAGGAAAAGGGGTTTATAGCTACCACCATGGGTCCACAGATGTCCAGCGTCTCTGGGAGTCCCAGTCCAGAAGGTGTTCTGCTGTTTTGGTCTTTGATGGAGGTGATCCCACAGTGTGTGTGGGGGTTGTCTTCTCTCTCTGTCTTCTGTTCCCACAAATTCAGCTGTTCTGGAGCTGTCTTTTATGCCAGTCAATACACCTCTGACCTGGCTTGGCCTGTGGAGATGTGCCAATCTCCACCTAGCAGGCCACACATGCCAAGAGAGTAGTGTCTGCAGATCTCCTCACTTCGTGCATGCGCTCCTTCTGGTGGCGGTGGTTGACCTGGGGTCTCCCAGTGAAGGCCAGTAGTCATCATCACCTCGCAGGCATGCTCTGTTGGCTATGGGTCTGTGGTAAGCCCCGTTATTAGTCTTCCTGTCTCTTCCTCCTTGCTTCATGGATCTTTCACAATGGTAGGGAGCAAGGAGGCTTGAATCATAGAATCATAGAATAACCAGGTAGGAAGAGACCCATTGGATCATTGAGTCCAACCATTCCTATCAAACACTAAACCATGCCCCTCTTTCACCTCATCCACCTGCACCTTAAACACCTCCAGGGAAGGTGAATCAACCACCTCCCTGGGAAACCTGTTCCAATGCCCAGTGACCCCTTCTGTGAAAAACTTCCTCCTAATGTCCAGCCTAAATCTCCCCTGGCAGAGCTTGAGGCCATTCCCTCTTGTCCTGTCCCCTCTCACTTGGGAGAAGAGGCCATTACCCTCCTCTCTACAACCTCCTTTCAAGTAGTTGTAGAGAGCAATGAGGTCTCCTCTCAGCCTCCTCTTCTACAGGCTAAACAACCCCAGCTCTCTCAGCCGGTCCTCATAAGACCTGTTCTCCAGCCCCTTCACCAGCTTCGTTGCTCTTCTCTGGACTCACTCCAGAGCCTCAACATCCTTCTTGTGGTGAGGGGCCCACAACTGAACACAGGATTCAAGGAGTGGTCTCACCAGTGCGGAGTACAGAGGGAGAATAACCTCCCTGGACCTGCTGGTCACACTGTTTCTGATACAAGCCAGGATGCCATTGGCCTTCTTGGCCACCTGGGCACAGTGCTGGCTCATATTCAGTTGGATGTCAACCAATTCCCCCAGGTCCCTCTCCTCCAGGCAGCTTTCTAGACAGACTTCTCCTAGTCTGTAGCTCTGCATAGGGTTGTTGTGCCCGAAGTGCAGGACCCAACATTTGGTCATGTTAATCCTCATGCTGTTGGACTCAGCCCAGTGGTCCAGCCTGTTTAGATCCCTTTGCAGAGCCTCTCTACCCTCCAGCAGATCCACACTTCTACCCAGCTTTGTGTCACCTGCAAACTTTCTAAGGGTTCCCAATGGCCCTGAAGTCATTCTTGATGGCTTTGGTCTTTCTGCTTACTAAATCATCATTACCAGTTTGGACTTCTATCAGAGGATAGTAGTCTGTCTCGTGGACCAGGAAAGAAAGTTTTCTAGCTATCTTCTCCTTCACTGCTGCCCCTGGTAAGCAGCAGACCTCTCTGTGGAGCGGGTCTGGCCTACAAATTGGTCCTTCTGTTCCTTTTAGGAGGGAGTCCCCTACAACAATCACCCTCCTCTTCTTCTTAATGGAGGATGTTTTTATCTTTTTTTTTTCTGAGGATGATGTGGCCTAGGGAAAGATTCTAGGCTGTGGGAGCCATCATCCTCAGGATTGGATTCCACCTGCAGCACATGGTACTTGTTCAGCAGGGGGATCTCAGGTTTTGCTGTCTGATTGAGGGGAGCAAGTTTCCTTCATCTGGACGAAACTTGCTGCCATTCCTCATCTCTTGTAACCCCAACCTTGCAGTTTGCAGGTGGATGGTGTTTAAGCATACCAGCTGCAGCAGGGTGCTGAGTTAGTGAGAGGGCACTACTCCACTGGTTTGGTCTATCTCCCTGTCACACTCCCTGATGGTCCTCAGCCTCTTCACCTCTTCCCTTAACTCCTCAACCATACCATGAAGTTCCCCTACTCGAGTGCAGCTTTCACAAGTGGAGCCAGTACCAGAAGCATGACCTGATGTGGGAGGGGGGCACTGCCTGCAGCTCATGGTCTGGGTAGCTGCATGCACCCACTGTGGCTCCATCTGGGTGGCAGCATCCATCCTGCCTGCTGCGGCACTCGGAGCAGCTTTAATCTTCTGCCGGGTGGCTATCATGGTCTTTAGCGTCTTCTGTCTAGTCTCTGGGTCCTCTCTGGGCCCTGCCCACTCGAACTGCCACTTGAATTGCCCACGCTCCTCTTCGTGGTCCTCCCAGGGACCCTCCCATTTATATCTCCTGCGGTAGCCGCTGGGACCGCCCCCTCCCATCAGTCACCACAGAGGACCAGTGTGTCTGTGCTGGCTGTCAGGAGCCCCTCCCCCGCCTGGGTTTTTCAGGGATTTTCCCCGCTCAGGGAAGCTCCCACTGCCTCAAAATGTTCATCCCACCACACAACTCACCATCCTGCTGCTGGCTGCCACAGAAGAAGCGAAGAATCATAGAATCACCAGGTTGGAAGAGACCCATCGGATCATCAAGTCCAACCATTCCCACCAATCTCTAAACCATGTCCCCCAGTACCTCATCCACATGCACCTTAAACACCTCCAGGGAAGGCGAGTCAATCCCCTCCCTGGGCAGCCTGTTCCAGTGCCTAATGACCCTTTCTGTGAAGAGAGGTACAAAACATTTTTGAGATAAGGAGGTAGGTACAGACAGTTAGGCACAAAACATTCACTCTGTACTGTGGGAAGATTTTACAGAGAACAAGGCCTGGATGCTGGGAGACTGCTTGATACTGAACAACTCTAACGAGACCTTGAAGCAGAGAGCTGAAAGATAAACACAGGCCAGCTGGGAGGAACCCAGCAGCTAGTTCGGTGGGAACGAGTACCACCTGAAAGGAAAACAATGGACATGAACTGTCAACATAGCTAACTTTAGTATAACTTGGTTTCTTGGCATGCATGGTAACTTAGCCAATAATATGTTGGTAATAGCCTTATGGACAGCTACCTTTAGCCAATAGTACACTGTAGTCACTCTCGTGGGCTCACAGTTATGTAACCAAATGGGGTATATAGAAAGACAGCTAAGCTGAATAAAGGTGCTTGCTCACTGATCAGATTGATCTCTGCATCTGCGTTACTACACTGTACCAGCTCTGGATGTTTTTCTAAGGCTCGCATTGTGATTTAAACGGTCAAGTTCTGAGGCAAAAAAATGGGAAAATGTTGAGACAGAAATCGATCCTTTGACCGACTCTTACACCAGGGTATGGGGCTGACTCCTTGCCTGCCTTTGAAGTCTCACCATCCGCATCAGGAAGTCCATGTAATGTGTTGAGGGCATCAGTCTCCTAATTCTTGCAGAGGTGCTGGGGGGGTTGAACAGGTCTTGGGCAGAATGGAGATGCTTGAGCCAAGCCACTGAGCCCAGCTGGGGGAGCCAAGAACATAAAAATGTGTCTGATGCACCTATGAGGAGGCAGTGATTGGAAGGAACATATCTAAATGGGTAAGGAAAACTTCAAAGTCTCTGCTGCTGTAACCCTGGCAGAAATGGAAATGAGAAGGGGCAGAGGGTGTCAGTCCCTTTCCACCACAATTAAATCTCCAACTACGCTGCTTTGAAAAAAAAAAGGCACTACCAGGAACTCTTGGAGTGCCTTCCCTGTGGCTCTGGTGTGGCCAGTTACTTCATATGTCCAAGGCTTATGCAACAAGCTCAGGCTGTGCTGTGGGATGGAGAGGAAACCTGCCCTTTCCATGGCTGGGCAGTTGGTTTTCAACCAGAGGCTTTTGCTGTCAATCCCGTCTCATTGAAGGCAAACAAAGGTTGTGGGTGACTGTTTGTGCTCTACTCTCCTTGGGGACTCTTGTACTCTTCTTCCTTGGGGATCTTGCAGGGTGGGATTGAGCAGAGGTCTTTACAGACTTGTAAGGACCCTGTGATCCTTGTGTGCAGTTTATGTCTTCATTTACACTGCCATCAAACTTGTCTCTGAAGAGCTATTAAAGTTGGTATTCCTGAGACTCTGTAACAATCAAGAGGGAGTTGGCCATCTCCTCCTGCAGGAAACCTTCTGGACTTCAGTTGTTTTCATGCCCACGGGCCTGGCCACATTTCTGAGCATGTTCTAGCTAGTGAGACCAAAAAGCCTCATTTTCTTCCCTTCCCACCAGCTGGCAAGAAGTTCTCACCTACAGGTAGTCACGTGTGACCAAGATGCCACCCACCCCATCTCCTTGTGCTGCCCCACCTCCATCTCTCCAGCCAAGTGTCTCCCAGGCCACAGTGGTGCAGGATGTGGGCTCAGCTCTCCAGGTGAGATGAATAGCTTATTTCTTGGGTGTTTTCTAGGTCATTAATTAGACCAATCTGGCTACAGATACTGGAACATCTTGAGATTTGTTTTGGATTATATTAAATCATTTGGCTGTCTGATGAGTACTAAGGGTAGATGCTTGGGACAGATGTATCCAAACTCCTCCACATCCTAGAAATGCACCTTTTTGGCAGACTCGTAGAATCATAGAATCACCATCTTGGAAAAGACACACCTGACCGCTAAGTCCAACCAATCTTGGTTCAGGGTGCAAGCTGAGGATGAGAAGGGTGGGCAGGCACCACCTGCCTCCCCTTGCCTCTGTCACATGTGTGAACCACCCCCTGCAGCCACAAAATCCCAGCAACTGGGGGTAGGTGCAGGCAGTGCCTGTCAAATGCATTGCAGACTGGAAGGTGCATAAATGCTTGCATTGATGTGTTTTGGCAGAAAATCAATGCCAACCCTTGAATGGCTGCCTTTGGCTTCTGCAGCCCTGTCTTGCATGGCAGCAGTGGAGGGCGAGCAGGGCACCTGATGCAAAAAGAGCTGGTGGTCTCAGGTAAATGCTGCTTGGTGGAGATTTTTGGTTGGGGAGTGGGATGTGGGTGACATGGTGGGTGGCAGATTGGTGAGTGTGACCTAGCACCAACACAGGGACAGAAAGGATTTGACTTTTGTCAGTGAAACTGTGAAGTGGCACAGCCTGAAATCTTGCTGGTTGGCATTCTTCATGCTGCTCTGTCTGTGGGCAGCTCCAGAGGGTTATGCAGATATTCGTTATCAGCCTGGATTTGTTGGTGGTTTGCTGTGGTTGGAGTGGGGAGGACAAAAAGAATATACTTGTAATACCATCTTTTTCTAATGAGCTACTGTCAAGGAATAAGCAGAAGTGCAGAGTGACTCCATGATCACGAGACCAATTTTGTATATGCTCTGTGTTCTGCCTATCCCAGAAGGATTTGGGAACTGCTTTCCTTCACCTTTTGGCTCCTGCCACCCCTTTGTATGCTCTTCACATCACCTTTCAGCTCTGCAGCAGCAGAGTGATATCTCATTCAAGATGATTCCCCCCTCAGAAGAAAAGCAGTAGTGGGGATTACTTTTGACCTTCAGCAGGGCTGTAAAGCCTCTTTGAACAGCCAGGCTAAAGCTCACCCTTCAGCCACTGGTGACAGTTGTTGTATCTTCCTCAGGCTCACACTGAAGGTAAGGACTGACTGCTGTCAAAGCATCTCCTAGACTTAGGAGATGCTTCTTTTTCCTACAAAAGTTATCTTCTGATAAAGCATCTCCCCTTCAACATGCTTGCTGCCTTATATACTGTTGAGGGAAAGCTCCAGATTAATTGGTGAATTTAGTTCACTGCAGGCTGAGGGTTCATAAGGTTTTGCTGGTTTTGCAGCTTCTTCAGCCTTGGAGCAATACTGCAGCCACAGCTCTTGCTGTCAGGTCCAAGACAGCTAAAACACCTCAGCCAACATGTGGGTGAAGGAATCTGTCAAGGCAGTGCTGTTGAGCTGAAGCCACTTTACTATCACAATCTTATTTGTGGATTTTTGTTCTCAATTCTCTACTCCACCTCCTTCTCCCTGGTGTCACTGGGTGCCCCAGAGCTCACAGGAGAGGGGAGAACAGCAGCTGTGGCATCCTGTAATGCCTTCCCTGCCTCTTGGCAATTAACAGGCATAGTCATCAATTGCACTGTAAATAGCACCCAGCTTGACAAGGAGGGTACCCCCCCTGCCATTTCTCTTTGGGGCTGCCAGGCAGCTATGCCTCTGTTTCAGTTATCACATTAGGAAAAGATAATAGTAGTGACACGCTTTTTTTTGGTGGGTTTTTCTTCCTCTTCTTTAGTAAAAACCCAGTGATAGCTTACAGTGTTGTGAAAACAAAAAGCTGGGACTCCATTTTCCAACAAGCTCCTTAGGCTACGTGAATAAGCAAAGGAGGTATTGCTTTCTTCCCTACTTCAAACAAACAGAAAAACCAACCTCCAAACCCTCAGCTGGGTCAGTTTTATAAGCATACATCCAGGAAGCCACTTTTGCGCACACAGGTCAGCCAAGAACATAAAACACCTTGTCAGACAGCAGAGCCTTACCTTATTTATTTATTTATTTGTATTTCTCTGGTCAAACTGATGCATCGCTGCTAATTTAGTAGGTGAGAGAAATAAAACAGGTTGTCTTCCCAGGCCCTGTGGCTGTGGGAGTCCTTCCTTCTGACGTCCTGTTGCTGGGGGTTGAGCTGCCTTCTGGGATTTTACAGTTGCTTGTACTCTTTGACAGAGACACCACACAGAGGGGAATATCTGGCATAAGACAGATTCCACAAAGCAACTGCTGGCTAATAAAGCTGTTAAAGAGGAGAGTACTAACTGGCAGCCACCCTCCCAGGCTGCTGAGTGCTACAAGGTGACAAAAAACCCAAAAGGAACAGTGTTAAAACAGCCCCCTGACCATTGCCCCTGCAGATGGAGGTGGCGCCTTACCTACACCTGTGTTTTCTCTTACTACATAAAGCCAAAGTAAGTGACTAAGATTGGTGCAGCTCTAGCTATGTGTCTGTCTCTGGGTTTTTCTCCTGCTGCCTAACCCTAGCTTTTGTAATAGCTACAGCTGGATTTACAGCAGCCCACTTGCAGATGTCAAGGAGAAGCAGTGGCTGGACAGGTTGCTACAGCTCCCTGCATGCAAATCATGACTGCTCTACCATACAGACTTGGTTCCTTTGCCTGTGTGTCAACATGAAACCACTTTTCCCTTATTTATTTACACTGAAGTTTCACCAGAAAAACAGCTTCCTGTATCAAAATACTCTGATGGGACAGGGCTCAGGCAGCACGCTGCTGCCATGACCTGACACATTGCATCCATACTTCCTCCCACCTCTGTATCCTACCCTATTTTGACTTTATAGAGAACTACTGTGCTATGAAAGCCACAACACATTCATCTAGCTACAGCTGAATTTGTACGGGTTATCTTTAGGGCCCTACCTACAGACCAGAAACACATTAATTCAAAACAGCAGCAGTTACTCTCAATGGCAAAGAGGGCCATGAGTGGCATGTGGTGCTTTGTGAAACTGAATTATTGTCCTTTGCTTGCAGTGGACTTGAAGTTTTCTTCTGATAAAGTCTAGCTAGAGAAAGCCATCACAATTTCTCAAAGGTGGAAAACAGATGCTGGGCAGCTGGACATAGATATTTCATACATGTGTTCTTAACAAGCAGCTGATGACAAGTCAGGCTTTAGCTGCAAACTCTAACAGGATCTATATGACCAGAAAGAGAAGCAATGCTTTGCACTAAGCAGTGTACACTACAAATCACCTGGGAAAAGCAGCAGTAAAGAGGTCTTCAGGGTCCATAAAAGGTGGTTAAAAAAAGCAATTTGCCCACACTCTGACTTGTGTTTTATCCTGCAGGACTATGAGATTGGGATGCGCTTCAGCAGTCAGATCAGTGGGACAGCTATCACCACACTGCTGGAAAGAAGGATTTCAACATGGAGTAAAAAATAAGAATCACACGAATTACCACCACATAGCTTGATCTTTACTAGTAAAGCCAAAGAACAAAACATCAGCATTTTTTTCCTCTTTTTCTGCCCAAAGAGCATCTCCATTTTTAACACTACTGCTTTTTGCAACAGATGGACTATAACACACAGACAAAGCAAACCAGGGAATATTCAGACATTTTCCACATTTTTAGTTCAATGTGATTTCTGAAAACAATGTCTTGCTGAAGTGCATTGTTTTACCTTCATACAACGTCCTTTCTTAATCAACTACCTGTCGCAACGCTGTGACAAACAGAAAGGAGAAGCCACAGGGAAAGTTACGTCAGGAAGAAGAGGCAGACACACAGTCAGATGCTTCCTGATTCAATACGTTAGGTTTACAGCCTCACTGAATTCCAAGAGGATTCTCCAGAGACAGTGTCAGGCCCCACTGCAGCAGAAGGCTGGCTGTGGTACAGAAAGAGCTGGTAGCTGACTTGCTCATTGTTTTGACTGGTGCACTCAAGCATCTTGGAGATCTGCTCAGTATTAAGCTGGTTTAAGTGTGTATATACTTATAAACTTTTTAAACCAGCAAATTTTAATTCCCTTTGGGCTCCAGCAAGCCAAACACACCTCCCACAGGCATCACTGCAAGCTCAGTAATCAAGACGGGCTATACGTATATCATCACTGAATGGAAAAACCTGCCCATTAACTGCCTAGTTAAGTGGTTGGTACAACACACGCTTGGGATTTGCTAGGAAGGCCAGCAGCTTCTGTTCTGTGTTTGCAGGCACTTGGTTCCTGCAGACCTAGAAAACTCCTTCCCTGTTAACTCATCTCACATGTTCTGCAGTCACAGCAGAGGGGAAGGGAAAAAAGAGTTGGAGTGATGTGAAGCAGTGTCAGAGCTGCCTCCTTTGTTACAATTTACATGAGACTTCACCCTTGGTAAATTTCTTCCCTGGCTTACCTATGGGTAGGATCAGTCATCCACAAGCTGAGGAAAGAAATAAAGAGTTAGACCTTAGCATGCTTGCCATGGAAGAACATCTCATTTGAGGTGACCTCTACTGGTACACTGAATTGCCTCCTGTTGTTAGCTCTCCCTGTTCCTTTCTGACCCCTTTGCTTTCTGTTGCTCTGCTCAGGTTTGCTGCTTGCCATGCAGCTTCCCTCATTCCCCACTTGCCTCTCAACATCTGCCCTTGTTCCTGGCTGCAGAGATGCAGCTGGGGTTTGGTGTCCCCCACCCCCACCATCTGCCCTTTTGCAGAAGGGTGGAAAAGTCTCTCTTACTGCTACCATATTTTAGTCCTACCTGACAGAGGAGCAGAAAAGCTACACTATAATTTTAAGGTGTCCTTGCACTGGCTTTGCTACTCTTGCTCAGCAGAACCAGATGTGAAGATCATTAACATCCCAATGGATTTGGCAACAGACACTATAAAGTTCAAGGAAGTCACTTGCCACCATTCAGAGATTTACACAGGAGCAACAGTGCATCTCCAAGCCTGCCTGCAGAGACTGGCACTCAGCGGATGGCCCACAGGTCACACATATCGCAATGCAAGCCTGAAAGGTCAAAGTCTCTGCCATCTGTCACACTTCCTTCCAATAGGAGGCATCAATTAAAATAAACACCTGGAATGACAGAGAACAAGGAGACCTGGGGGACGATAACATCAGGGACTGAATGAGTGAGTGTGCACTCCACTTAACCTTTCCCAAGCAGCAATTGTGCTCGCTATCTGGAACACGTAAGCCTGCTGTTAGTATTCTTCCAGTATATCCCACATCTCCCAAATCAGGAGCCTAATACTCAGGAGCACCTGGAGGCAGGTCTAGTATTTCACAACCCCACCACCCTACAAGGGGAAGCAAAGCACTAGCAGCACAGTTAAAACTAAGGGCAAAGGGCATTTTCTGTTTGTATTTTAAGATGTAAACATAAATTACAGCCTCTAGCAATAGTTTTATATTGCTCGTTAATCTTCTGTAGCCTCCATGAGCAGCTGATATTTATCGCTCCTGTCATACCATACAGGCTAAATGCAGCAGGGCTGGGAGGAGAGAAGGGTCCAGCACAAATCACACCACCATGGTTTGGCAGCAGCACTCATCCCAGGTTACCGGCATGAGAAACTGCCCTGGCACCCTCCCTTATTCATTCGTGCACTAGATGTCGCAGGACAGGTTTATTACAAATCCACGTACAGCAGAGAAGCAGCAGTTAAGCTGTCCCCACAAGGCAGCAGGAGGTTAGTATGGGTGACTCCACCTTCAGTTTGTTAAGCTCATGCTATGGGCTGAGGCTTTGCAGAGGTGGGGACAAGCCTCTCCACCCTGCTTTAAGTGCCTAACAGACTAACCAAGCGCAGGTATCAAAGGAAACCTCTCTTTCCAGCTTTCCAAAAAACCTCCCACGACAGCAACAGAAGACAAGTCAGGCCCCATCCAACCCACTGAGTTTCTAACAACTGAGATAGCCTCACACATCTTTTATCAAAAAAGTCTCACATTTATCACCTTAGCTTCTAGGGACTGTAGAGAATGTGCAGAAAAATATGAACATAAACCTATTTTTCATCTCCTTTAAAAGTTGTCTGCTCAGCAGAGAAGCCAGGCACTGTCCTGGAGTGAACTCTGTGGCACAAGGTGGAACTCTCTGGGTGACCATGCTGCAGAAAGCAACACTGCTGTTGTGACTCATGTGGGAAGGTACAGGACGGGGATTCACAGAGACCAGCTTTTTGCTAACAACAAAAGACTCGAATCAACAGACAACACCAATAAACGTGCAGAGCATGTCAAAGACCTGAAGAAGACAAATACAACAGGAGAGAGCAAGTTCAAAACTTGAGTTCTCTTGTTCTACATCTGAAGGTGTCATCTTAACAGAATTCAAACATGGCTTCTCCTGTTCATGCTCTAATGACTTCATGTTTCTTTGGGGGAGAGAGGGTGTGAGAAAAGGGGTTTATCCATCCGTCCGTTCAGGGTCGAGTTGGTTCAGTATCAGAGGCACTAAGCAGTCTCATCTCTTTTGGCATCAGTTTTCTCTCAAAATGATCTCTTAGCTGTCCTGTTCCACTTTGTTTTCTCTCCTTTGAGGTCCAAGTTCAAATGCTGGAAACTGGGAAGTCTCCGGTACTGAAATATCTGAAAGGAAGTGAATAGCTCCGGCCATGCCTAAAACATAATGAGTGAAAGTGATCTTTGTGCATCCTTCACAGTAAAACAGCAGAGTTGACAGCAAAGGCAACAGTACCTGTTTGAACATCTCCTCAACACCTTTTTTTGAACATGTGAACTTAGGGCCTATAGAAAGGCAAGTTCATCTTTACCTAGGAAATTAGGTTTCCCTTGAAAAGATCAAAGGTAAGAACCAAGAACTCTCTGCTACCATCTTGTCAGCTGCACAACCTCGATGCTACTTCAAATAACTCCCAATTTGGACTGTCTCTCAGAATTTGGGCAGCTTTTGCTTGTCATTTCACTGGTGACAAAAATGAAGGCAAAACTGTATTATACTTGTGATATACAGATTAATTTGTTCACTATGAATAAAGAGGTCATTCAGAGCATTAAGCACTTATGCCAGCATCACCTAATAAAACTTTTTAGAGGGGCAGACAACAGAGGCACCCTACAGCAGGGGAACATAAAAATACATGCTCAGTTTTATGATCAAGCTAAACCTTAGTTTATCAATAGCTAAGCACATACAAAGAAACCTTCCTGAAATACAGCATCTGATGCAAATGAAACAATTAAGACAGTCCTATAATATACATGTGCAACTTCCACTGAAAGTGTGCATGTACATGCTGAATTGGTCAACTTCAAGCACAATTTTGACTACAAAAAACCACCCCAAAATCAATGCCTTTTTATTTTCAAATTTGAGATATCTAGTTTTTTTCTCAAACAAACATACAAACAAACATCACTGATATTAAAAAAATAAAATAAAAGCTGTATGTAAGCATTAAAGCATAAATCGTCCTAATGTAGGCATTACTTCACATTCTGAATAGATTTCAAAGCTCTTATACAACAGGTTGTATGCCTGCTTTTGACCTCTACAAGCGCATGCAAGGGAGCTTTCAGGGATAAGAATATTTCTACTTTTCTCTCTTAAAAACTAAGTCAATAACTCTATATTTAGAAGGAATGCATGCAACTACTGTTCTCTTGTGTTCACAACTTGGATTGGTTTACTTATTGATTTATGGGGCCCAGAGAGTGGTGGTAAATGGTGTTAAATCCAGCTGGAGGCCAGTGACAAGTGGGGTTCCCCAGGGCTCAGTGCTAGGTCCAGTCCTGTTCAATGTCTTCATCAATGACCTGGATGAAGGCATTGAGGGTACCCTTAGCAAGTTTGCAGATGACACTAAGCTGGGTGGAAGTGTCAATCTGCTGGAGGGTAGGGAGGCTCTGCAAAGGGATCTGAACAGGCTGGACTGCTGGGCAGTGTCCAATGGCATGAGGTTTAACACGGCCAAATGTTGGGTCCTGCACTTGGGGCACAACAACCCTATGCAGAGCTACAGACTAGGAGAAGCCTGGCTGGAAAACTGCCAGGAGGAGAGGGACCTGGGGGTGTTGGTCGACAGCCGACTGAACATGAGCCAGCAGTGTGCCCAGGTGGCCAAGAAGGCCAATGGCATCCTGGTTTGTATCAGAAACGGTATGACCAGCAGGCCCAGGGAGGTTATTCTCCCTCTGTACTCCGCACTGGTGAGACCACTCCTTGAATCCTGTGTTCAGTTCTGGGCCCCTCACCACAAGAAGGATGTTGAGGCTCCGGAGCAAGTCCAAAGAAGAGTGACGAGGCTGGTGAAGGGGCTGGAGAACAGGCACTATGAGGAGCGGCTGAGAGAGCTGGGGTTGTTTATCCTGGAGAAGAGGAGGCTGAGAGGAGACCTCATTACTCTCTACAAGTACCTGAAGGGAGGTTGTAGAGAGGAGGGAGCTGGCCTCTTCTCCCAAGTGAGAGGGGACAGGACAAGAGGGAACGGTCTCAAGCTCCGCCAGGGGAGATTTAGGCTGGAGATTAGGAGGAAGTTTTTCACATAAAGGGTCATTGGGCACTGGAATAGGTTGCCCAGGGAGGTGGTTGATTCCCCTTCCCTGGAGGTGTTTAAGGCACGGGTGGATGAGGTCTTGAGGGACTTGGTTTAGTGTTTGATAGGAATGGTTGGACTAGAAGATCCAATGGGTCCCTTCCAACCTGGTTGGTCTATGATTCTATGACTTGTAAAATAATCCCATTCAGTCTGCTGTAATTTCACATATTTATGCTAGGTGGCACACTAGGCTCATTGTTACTCTAAATTCTCCTTGGGTTTATGATTCCTTCCTACTGTGTTTCCAAAACAAATGTAGGAGATAGGGAAATAGAAAATAAACTACAAATTAAAAAAATACAAAGCTCAAGGAAAGTATTTAGGAACAACTTTGAAGTTACAGAAAAAAAACCTAAGAACTCTTCATTTCTGTTCTGTTGAAGTGATACTACATTTGAACATAAGCCAGCAGTGTCTCCTGGCAGCCAAGAGGGCCACCCATGTCTCTCTTGAAGCATGGCATTGCTAGCCAGTCGAGGGAGGTGATTGTTCCGCTCTACTCTGCACTGGTACACTGTAACTTGACTTCTGTGTGCAGTTTTTGGTGCCACAGTATCAAAATATCAAGCTACCAGAGAGTACCCAGAGGAGGCCTACAAAGCTGGTGAAGGGCTTAGAGCCTGGAGGAGACCGAGGGGAGACCTTATTGCAGTCTACAGCTTCCTCACAATGAAAGGAGGAGGAGTAGGCACTGATTTCTTCTCTCTGGAGTCCAATAATAGGACCCGAAGGAATGGCAGGAAGATGTGCCAAGGGAGGTTTAGGCTGGATATTAGGAAAAGGATTTTCACCCAGAGGGCGGTGGAGCACTGAAACAGGCTCCCCATGGAAGCAGTCATGGTGCCAAACCCAACACTATTCAAGAAGCGTGTGGAAAAATGTCCTCAGACACATGGTGTGAGTGTTGCGGTTATTCTATGCAGGGACAGGAGTTGGACTAGATGATCTTCGTCAATTCCTTCCAACTCAGGACATTCTATGATTCAAAGTGATTTGGGTTCGTATTAAAACTAGCTTTTCCATGCTTTAGTATTGCAGCAGAGAAGGTCTAGTTCTGATAAGCCAATGACTACTTTGAGATCCTCTACCCAGAGCCATCCATCCTCTGCCCAGTACCTGTGTCACGACACTACAAAAAAACCCTGTTGCTCTGACTTCTGTTTGCTTTAAGCTAAGACAAGCCAGTACACCAGAATTTTATTTGAGAATAAAAGTGGCACTGCCTTTACATTGAAAATGGCTGAAATATAACCAGACGTTAGTGAATTATTTTGTCTTTTTCTCCTCTCCAGCTCTTTTAGGCAGTGGCAGTGGTAGGGGGTAGGTCTATTTCTACTATTAGAGAAATCCATCGAAAACATACCAACTCCTAAGCATGTACCCAAATTGCAGGGCTGCCCCTTCTTTCCTGTATATTACAATACCATTTGCAATGCCATCACTTTACCTTCAAAGAGAGAATAAGGTCGATCAGGAATACGACATCCATGAGCACCATACTCCAAACACCATTCAGCAAACTGGGGAGAACATTAAAAAGTTCTTTTCAAATTTAATTATTTAAGACTGTCAAATGCAAGCTTGAATATCTGCACATCCTTAATAGGTATGAAATATATAAAGTAGTGGATGCAGAGAGACAACACAGAAATCACCATCTGAGATCAATTTGTTCCACTTCAACTGTGACAAGGCTGCAATTAGGATTTAGGTATTTCCACAGCACAAATTCCAGTTTCATTAACAATTTAATTAGGTGGGCTGTACTTAACTTGTTTTCTGTAAATCAACCCTGCCACACATCAATAAAAAAAGCTGCAAAAACATTCAAAGGCAAATATTTTCTAATACTATAATATCATTTTCATATCTGTCTTGGTGTTTCACTTATCCACATACTCAGGACTTAAGGTTGTTAATTGCATTTTGGTTTTCTTTCACTTCCATGTACCAATTTAAAGGATTAAATCTCTAGCTGCTATTACTTAGTTTTATTTATTTTTCTCTCCCAAAGTCCTACAAAATATCATTATAAATTCAATTAGACACTTATACTCGTCAATATTCTGTCACAGAAGATGGAACACCATTTAAAAAAAGAGTTAACAGCTTCCTTCTTGTGTTTGAGCACCATTGCCGCAGTAGCTACATTAGACGTAGGTGATGTAGAAACCACCTCTGTCTACTTAATGGTTCCCTAGAGGACGCTGTGGGGAGAAGGCCCACATTCCCCTTGGCATTCCTCTACTTGGAAGCAAACCACAGCTCATTCAAAATAAAGTGCTGAACTTCCTGCAAAGCAAAGAACTTACATGTCTTTCCCTTGCAATCTGGACAGCCTGCTAGCAAGCAGCCGATCCTGCTCACTAGAGGGTGCCCTGGCTCTAGAGTTGGAGTCATGTTCAACAGGAGGCTGATCCTTTCCTCCCCCCACCCCGTTCCATTTGTTTAGTGGGGGATGGATTTCTTCTCTTGGTAGGATGTGTTGTGTGTGAATGTCTTGAAGAAACCAGGAAGAAATCCACAAACACAAACATTGTGGTTCACACTCTTATTGAGAACTGATGAAACATTTTTGGGCCCTACAGGTCTTCAAACTAAGGTTAAATTATCCATGTAATCTTGTCTCGTATATGAGGGCAAAACATGTTTATGGCATGTTTTTAAACTACAATGAATTCCCACAACATCCACATGTTATTGCCTACTACCCTTTATTACTACTGTCAGTCTGGGAATGGCAACAGAAATTAAAGAAATGCACCCCAGGGTAGCAAAGCACAAACATCATTTACAAGTTCATAGCTTCAGAGCAACTCACAGATCCATTAAACCACACTGAAGCCTTCGTTAAACAAAAGATGTGGCCATATGTGTGTGTGTTGAGTATCTTCTAGCAGGAAGAGATCTGTCATTATTTGTCACATAGACCAAGCATGCTTGCCATCTGCAGTGGTTCTATCACAACAATGAGCAATACAGGGCTCAGATGCTCTCTGTTGCCTGGAGCCTAGGATACCACAGCCCCTCTCTCCTCTCACAGACAGACTAGCTACAAGTAGCTCACTCTCCTGGGAGCCTGTCTGATAATGCTGGAGAAAAGCTGCCAAGTGACAGGTGAGAAGCAGAAACTAGGGCCTTCTCTGAGCCACAGCCCTTCAAGCTCCTCTGGTTCACTTGTACAAGTTTCACAAGTATCAACGGATTCCTGGCCACGCTCCTTCCCTTAGGCCTCATGTTTTTGGTGTGAGCAAACACCCCAGAGAGGGAAGCAATCTACTTTGCTCAGTTACATGCCCTTAGGTACCAATACAACAACATGTTTTCTTCTCTGTATACCCTGGCTCGAAAATAAAAGATTTCGAGAATGCCAGACAAGCAAATTCCTCTGCCTGTTTCAAGATTTCCCCTGCAAGAACCCAAAGAGCCAAACTGAATGCTGGAGATGCTAAAATGCAGAAGGGCTGCAAATGCACTGACTATGCTGGGCACCTCTAGCACACAGTCTCTCGCCACTGTGTCACATTCTACTTCTCACAGGGATTTCAGGTAAGTAACTGAGTCTCTTACTTACTTGGCTTTGAGACAGATATGCTTGCTTTTCTCTACCTTGGTATGGAAGAACATCAGGGCTCTCTTGGGGCACAAATGCAGCACAAATGCAGCTGCCAATGATGCACAAAGCCACAGAAGATGTCCTAGCAAGGAATATGCCAGGGAGAGCCCATGAGCTGTACTGACAGCAATGCCTGTCTGGTGCTGTGGGTGAGTCTACGTGTAACAGAGTCAAACATTTGCCATGGGAGTACCAGAGGTTTATGACATTTTCTAGGACACAAGTATGCCTCCAGGTATCCTCCTGGTATGATTCTTTGGTAAATATAAAGTAAGACAAGCAGCAACTTTTTAAAGCTCTGCTGATGGAGGACAGGATGACAGTGGAGATGAATACAATAGCTTTACATGTGGTCAGTATTAATCTGAAAGTACCTGAGAAGTAACTCAACAAATTTCCCATTACGATACTTTTAAAAGACCCCAGCTAAATAGCCATGTATGCCATATGAAACCTAACATTCATGAATTAAGCTAAAAACCAACCCAAAACCCAACAAACCAATCCAAATGCAAACAAATCAGGTCTTGAGGAAACAGAGGCTTAGAAAGCCTTCTCTTTTGGCAGCTGCTGCTATAGTCAGAGCTGATAGCAGAACCTGTACAATACTAGTGGAAAAATTCTGAGTGTGTCTTTCTCTGTAATTTGTATTAATGAAACAAAAAATAAATAAATCTAAGTGAGCAATTTAATAACTGCAATTCAGAGCTCTAAAAGCCCAAACAGACAGTAGGCTGAAAACAAATAATTACAAAAGACTACAAACGGTATGGCTTGAGGAGCTAAGGATGACAGTGGTTGTCTCAATAGAATAATTAGCACCACACTACATTAGTCTGTGATTGTTCTGGTAGGCTGTTTTTCATATTCTATTTTCTTCTGAATAAGTGTTTAGTTCCTCTGCCCGCACAGAATATTTGTACACTACAGTCTGCGAATTAAGATGCTACATGCCCCACAAGCTGTCCAGACAAAGTGTGAGTAAAGGGGAGCAAGTGATGGGACCCTGTTGCTCCACCCAGCCACAGCCCTACCACACACAACAGCTTATTTCTATCATAGCTCATTCTTACACAGGCATTAAGATGTGAAAGGGAACAGCAGTTTTGCTGGGATGCCTCAGAACTCACCTTGCAAGCTCGGTAGAGGTACTTTTTGTCCTGAGTTAGGTTATAGAGAGACAAGAAGGAGTAGCCATTGCCAGCAGTACCATGACAGATTCCATATCCTTTTCTCAATAAACCTCTCTGCCAGATGACATCGCTACAATCCATAGCGTCTTTCAAGTATTTATCTTCTTTAAAAATCTGAGGAATAAAAAACAGATAATAAACACAGATAAACTGAAGTGCTAATGAAAACAGAAGGGAGCTGGGCCTGAGAGATGTTTCATTGTTGGTGTGGGTTTTTTCCATAAACAATTATTTTGCATTTTAATTATTAATTCATCATAGACTTGCCCTTCCTTTCTTACTAAGCTGGTTTTCCTTTCCCTGTATGATAAAAGAAAAAACTTCTCAAGTTTTTGTTTCTGAAAACAGGACCCTAAGGGAAAACTCAAGCTCAACACCCTTGATTCTACAACCTATAACCTATTTAAAGGGTGTGTGGTCCTTTTTAGCTTTTTCCCTCCATTCCCAAACTGCAATATTTGATTTGAAATAGAGAAATGTAATTCTTGCCGCCAAAAAATGCAGCACAGAATACTGGCCATTGAATCTGGTCCTAAAGGGCTAGGTACTGGTCTTCCCAAGTAATTCTTCCTGATTACTCACCACCTGCCTTCAATTCCATGTAAAAAATGCACAAGAATATCTCTTTGCATAGCACAAGGCTCTTGGTCACAAGTATAAGTAGAAAGACTCTATCACCTTGATTATTATTTGTACTGGAAATACTCAGAAGCGCTAACCGGTTTGGGCAAAGGACCTATTTTGAAGAGTTCATTGCAACTGAAGTGCATTTTGGACACAGAGAGCCCAGCAAGAGAACAGAAAACAAAAGCAAGTAACTCAGCTGAGCACCAGCTCCAGCTTTATAAGTCAACTTTTTTGATCCTCTCTGCCTAATTCACTCTACAGATCAACAAACCAATTAAAAACAAAAATTAACTGATGCAGTACCGTAGATTTAGTCCTTTACAGAGAGCATCCCCTGCCAGGCTATCTAATAAGGTAAAAGAAGCAATTAACATGCAATGTTCTTAAATCCACAAGCTTGATAAACCAAGTCCTCTCTCTGAACAGGTTGTGTCAGCTACTTAGCTGCAACATTTCAACTTAAGGCCATCTGATTTCCAGGACAAACACTGCTGGCTGCCATGGCACGTCCCTGTGCTGGCTATGAAAGCACAGACAGCAAAACATAGAATCATAGAAAAAACAGGAAGGTTGGAAGAGACCCACTGGATCTTCGAGTCCAACTGTTCCTATCAAAACATACTCTAGTTTGTCTTACTGCTTCTTCAAAAAGCATAATACAGAGTTAAACAAAATCATCACATGTCCCATCAACTTAAAAACAAAAAAAGCCAGAAAGGAGACTGCTAAACAGAACTTGGTCCTATCCCTCTTAACTCCTCCAAAACATTTTGTGCTGGGGAAAGGATCACATTAACAAAGAAGAGAAGTGGGAGGGTCAAGAAGTCTGCATTGTCAAGTCAACCTCCTACCACGGTCCAAAGAAAAAGCAACTGTGACTGCTGCTACATTCAGCAATGCTGCAAGAGATTTGCAGTTCACATTTCAGGTAGCAGCATAAGTAATTATTCATAAACCAAGCTTGCTTTTCATCAGCCCACCCAGAGGCCGACCAGGGAAT
Source organism: Coccyzus lansbergi (assembly GCA_033558105.1). Taxonomy (NCBI): domain Eukaryota; kingdom Metazoa; phylum Chordata; class Aves; order Cuculiformes; family Coccyzidae; genus Coccyzus; species Coccyzus lansbergi. The sequence continues at coordinate 3,532,445 of JAUMJK010000036.1, read as the reverse complement.
CTGCCAAGGAGGGCTGTCAAAAGCAAGAATCAATTTGCATAAATTTAATTAAATGGCATACTTTCAAATGTCAGGCAAATCAGAAGTGCCTAACACCAAAGAGATAGCAAACCCAGTTAAGGGTGGAGAAGAGCAAACAGGAGGCTTGTGGTAGCTCAGTGGTTATCTATGTCCTAGAGAGGGACCTGGGATCTTTGCTCTGACATTAAGTTCTTGAGAACTGTATCTTAATATTGGAGTAATTTATGGAAGACATTCTTTGGCAAAACACATGAACCTATGTTTTTGAAAACCAACATAAATTCTTCAAACTCTTGGAATGAAGATTCAAAGAATTTAGGTCAATGTACTCACATCCAGGTCACTAATATTAAATTGTCTAAATGCGTGGCCCTTTTCCAAGAAAGCCTGAAGTCTAGTAGCTAGCCGCACCCGGAGAAGCAATTTTACTCACTTATTTCCTCTCTACAAACATACTTATATAAATATTTTTAGATTTTTAGGTGCCTAGTATACGGTTCTGGTTTGAAAGTCTACATCTAGAAGGATGTAAAACGCAAGGCTTACAATCTAACCGGCCCATGTACAGGTTTCTCTGTAAAAACAGATATTTATATGAACACAGAAATGATTCACCTTGTAAGCTTGCATGAGCATGTGAATGACTCCAGGGGCCCCATGGCACCAGTGAACCAGTCGGTCTGTCTCATTGCTCAGTGATGATGGGTAATTCCCAGATCTGAATTTTTTATGACGCACATAGTCAATGCTTGGCTTCACCAGCTCTGTCAGGGTCTCCTGGTCCACATTTGCAATTGGCTAAAGAAAACATTTACAAAACCCCACCAAACCCATAAACAGATGTAGTAAAAAATTGTGTATAAACATTCAATTCTATAACCTAATTTCAAACATCCTACATATGATCCAAATACTTTGATCCGAATACTTTGAATCACTTCATACAGATTTAATTAATGTCTGCTTACAATATCCTCCTGTAGAGTGTTTTTACAGTTACTGTACAGACAAAGAAGTTGGGGCACCAAGTTACCTGTCTTCCCGGAGGTGATACAGGAAGACTATAGAGGAAGTGAGAACAGAATACGGATTTGAAGACTCCCAGGCCTCTCTTTATACATTAAGGCAGAGAGAACGCTTAAAGGAGAAAAATGACCTTACAGATATGCTGCTCATAATACACACTTACATCACAATGAGTTACACATTTTGTTTTAAAAATAACTAAGGTGGACAAATCTGTCCTATTTTCCAACATATGAAGAAAAGCGTACGTAGTGGCACACACAGCAAAGGTTTATGAAGGCTAAAAAGCTTTTCATCATGAACAAAACTCCCTGAAGCTATGGGCTATAAATCTGCATTTCCAATTTCAGAAGCAACAGCTACTTCTCCAGGTGGCTACACATCTTTGTACTACCATCTCATGCTTAGATTGCTCTTCTGATTTTTCTTTCTCATTTCTTTTATTTAGTTTACATCTTTGCCCAAAGAAGAATATATCCATCAATCAGCATACTCCTTGTATGTAAACTAAAGGTTTAGAAGCTGAGTATCTGCTGGGTCTGCAGTTGTTCTTAGTTGGCATTCCCTCCTCTATCGACCCATTTTATAGTGTTTTCATAAGCGAGCTCTCTATTTTCACACAGCCTATGTTGATTTCTGGAATTCCTGCAAGCTGTGGGAACAGCTACAAAAACTGGAGCCTGCAGGAGCCTAATAACTGAGTTTATTTTTGTTTAACTAACTAGTCTTTGTTGCTGACTCCATGTCATACAATTTCACTGTTCCCCACCAGCTCCAGCACATTTGCATTCAGTAGGTTAAAACACTGCTACAATTACCAGTCTTACAGTCAAATGAAGATTTTTCAATAGCTACATTTTTAGTAACCTGAAAAACTCAAAAGCCTCTATTTCACCTCAGATTTCTTTTCCCTGCCAGACTTTTACCTACCAGACCCCTCAAGCAAACCTTTTGAGAATGAAACAGAAGCCTTCACACCTGAATACAGATCAGCTTATCATGAAGAACACTCTGCAGATGATCAGCCCTTGCTCAGACACTGACCTGTGGGGTTGGGAGACTGATTTCATGCTGTAACCCTGCAGCAGAATGCAAAGTTGATGGGCACCAGCAATAAATGCCTCCAGTCTTGAGTAAGCACAGCCTAGCCTGTTTGTCCTTGGAAGACAAATCCAAGTAGAACAGAGCTCTTTAAAAAACCTCCTTCTCACTTCGTGATGCTTAGAAGACCTGACTTCTTTGCCCAAGCTGCTGAGGTACCCAGCACAACAGCAAAAAAAGCAATCTTATTTATTTAACACTGCTGAGCTCTTATTCTTCCATCAGTCTTCTGTAAGTAAATCCAGCAATATGTGTTTCCTCATAAAGGTGTAGTACCCCACGTGCTACATTGGCTTGTCCTTTTCTTTTGTTATCAAGCAATGACTCAACAAACCATCTCCTGAATTCTTTTCTGAAAATACAGAAAGATTCTCCTCATTTTGCATGGGAATGATGGGGAAAGGATGGAGTTCAATGTGCGATCTTCTTCTGCAGTGGATGACTCAACTTTGCATGACTCACATTTAATATGCAGTGAAGAGACAGTAATCTAATGCTGCATAAACAATAGCTTTGTGGTAATTCTTAAAAGCAGCAATTATATGTAAAGGAAAAGATAGTTACAATTTTAACACGTAGATGGACTGACTTCTGGTTAAATGAAAAAGCACCATATGATTATTTCTGCTATGAGCCTTGAAGGATAGAGCCTTTAAAAAGACTTTTTTAAAGGACTGGACGTTTCTTGGAAAATTGAGCAGAGCCAGGGAAGGAAAAGTGGAAGACAGGAAGATGAGGGAGTTGGAAGAGCCTGGACCAGCTTGTTGAAGAAAGCAAGAGTGAAGATAAGGGCACAGTAAATTAAATCAGCCTGAAGCCTCAGTGAGATAGTCACCAACAAAAATGGCTATAGTGAGGTTATGACCTGCCCCAGGTAGCAGAGCACTAGCCACTTCCATAGCAAAGTCAGCTGCTTTAGCCTCAGCTACTGGTGGAAGTGGTGTGAGCTAATCTAAAACAGACAGAGAAAAGTCACTGCATCTTTTGCAAATGACAAAACAGCTAAGCAGTGGTAACACCAAATACCAGCTCAGTCACTTCAGCAGTGAATATTTGTACTCAGCTTCAGGCTGCGAAGATGTACAATCCTTCTACTTTCCTGAAGAAAAGTCATTCCACACGAGGTGGTAAGAAAATTAACACTTACAGATGCACAGACTGGCAGCACTTCTTAAAACCAGAAGCAGGCACAATACAAATTTTAAAGTACTATGGCCATCTTCTATAATAAATCTTACGGCTCTTTTTCCAGATTGTACAAGAAAAATAAGATATACAAGTCTGCTTTGAAAAACATTATAATCCTATTGGAGAATCTCAGGACAGGGTGGGAATGGATTTAAATGTGGGAAAGAGGTGGTATACAGAAGAAAGGAATCTCACTCTGGACAACAGAATGAGGAGAGCAGGGGTCATAAATGCACCAAAGAACATCATACTGTTGAGGGAGTGTTAGCAGGGATAAGAAGAACATTAAAGCATTAAAGCATAAAAGCATACTGAAGACTAATTTGAGATTAAGGAGTCTTCCAGAAATTTCAAGACAGTGGAAAATAAAAGTCACTGGAGAAGAGAGCAAGGGCGTAGAGGGCAGGAGAACAGGAGACACCAGTAGTACACTCATTTAAAAAAAAGCAAAAAAATTAAGGTCAAGAGTGATGGATGGTAAGTGAATAATTAGCTGGTCTAACTTCAGGCACTAGAAGAAGTATGAGGACAAGGGAAAGCACCTCACAGTCTCAGATGAAGATAGGAAACTTTAGGTCCTGGAATGCCAGCGCTCCAAACTGCAGCTCAGAGGTTAATTCACTCTAATGTAAGGATATCAGAGTCACAGTTTTCTTCTGCTACCAAAGGCCTAGACTATCATCTCTGCACAGTTCTGTGCCGGAGAGCTTAAAACCAAATTGTGAGACCCTGGCCTAGCACAACACTGCACGTGCATGAAAGCTGACAATAAGATCCTCTGATGCAAAACAAGAAATCATGGGTGTTTTAGCTAAACCCACAGAAGATGGTCTTACCTGCATGAGCATATAATAGATCCCAGCCACCCCATGAGCTGCTCCAACGTATTGTTTCCTGTGCCACTGGTACAACAGAGGACAACGGTCTGTTTTCCGCTCCTCCTTTGAAAAGTTTTTCCCCGATTCAATAATAGCATCTATTACCTAAGAAAGAGAACATACCCCTTCTGTCTCGCTTACTTCAATTTAGAAGGTTTTGCTTTTCATGACTAAAACCACAGTGGGGGATAAGCCACAATAAACAATGATAGGACAACGATATTAAATTCAGTTTGACTTGAGTGTTAAGGTAGAAAAGGAATTTTTTGTAAATTATGGAATCATTTATAATTAATTCTAAAAGTAGAAGTTTAATATGTAAGTATGCCTAATCATTTTTTTTCCAGGCTTGCCTTCTCTGGTTCTGGTACCTTCAGAACAGTCATGCACCTTCCCCAGACTGAATTCTCCTTTTCACTTAAACACTTACATATTTCTTTCTTAAGGTTTTTCATAGCAATTTATCATCCTCAAAAGCTCCAAAACTAGTTACATATTAGATACATTTCTATGACCGGCCTTAGACCCACCTGCACTGGCCTGTCTTAGTCCAGCTGGGCAGCAGGGAAAGGGAGAAGAGACTGGAAGGAAGGATGAGATGGAGTTCCCAGTTCTAGGTACCTCTCCTCTCCAGCCTTCTTTTCTCAATCCCTTGAATTATGTGAAGGAGTGATTCCAGTTCAACCACACTGTGGCACAGGAGAGAGGAAATTATCTTACCTCTTTGATAACAGACTGTGGGACAGTGTCCGGACCAATTTCAGTATTCAGGTACAGCAAGGCATATAAGTAACCTGCTCTGCCATAAAGCAGCTCATCTGGAAGTTCAGCATCTGTGCTTATGACTGTCCTTTGGAGCTGCAACAACCTGCATCAGACAAGGAGGGTAAGGAGTGAGAGCATCTTTTCTGGAGGCCATATTGGTCAATGAAGTGCACAAAGCCATTGATCAAACCAGAAGCAGAACAAGTGTCAAAGCCCCACAACTTCCCTTCAGTTATGCCCAGTTCAGCTGGCTACAAGGTTTATCCCCAGCAGCTCTGTGTGCCTGCCATCCCTAAAAGACAGGCAAGTGTCAGCCAAAGACACATGAGTATTAGTGCAACTATCAGGCTTTTGTGTGGACAGAAACAGATGTATGGGTGCAGGATGGGGACTGGATGAGGCTGCAAAACTACTCCAACAAATACAGAGCACCACTCGCTGTCTCTGGGGACATCACCTAAGCAGTTTCACCCTTAATTGTAGATATCTAAGAGGGAGACAACAAAACCAAAAAACTTAACAGCACCATCCAGCATTCCCCCTCCTGGACAACATGTAGTCTTGAACGCTTAGCAGCTCAGTTTTGAAATGGGCATTGCTATTATGCACCAGATTTTTGCTTGTATTTAACAACAGAATAAACCTTGGGCTGGCCATTGAAACTCTCATTTGCTCCTGTTATTACTCCACCAGTCTGCATCAGAACTGAGGTAGAGCAGGGCTTTCCTGCCCATTCATTCCCTGTCTTTTTCTATCTTTTGTGATTAAACTGGCAATTAGATGAAACCATAAAGATTATCACAACTTAAATGGGGAGAGGGAAAAAGACAACCTAGATTAAGACTAAATTCAACTGCCAGATGTCCCCAACAGCTATTATGCAGCAGAAATGTTAGTGCTAAGATTATCCTGAAGCAAAAACACAAACTTCAATGGCTTGTTCATGTGGTTACTGCTCAATACTAAGGAAAAGCCACTCTCAAAGCAAAAATAAAAATAAGTTTTATGTTACCATTCCTGTCTTGGGACTGATCCTTGGACATGGAACAATATTTTTTTTCTGCTAAATTGTCTGCTGTTAAGTTTTATTATCCAGATCATACAATTGGACAGTTACAAGGTAAACAGCTGAAAATGCAATCATTGATTACATTCTGACACCAGGCATAGCAGGTGGGGTGGAACTTGATGATCTTTAAAGTCCCTATCAACCCGAACCATTCTATGATTCTACGTACTACTCAGCTGGTGTCATGAATATATTTGTAAACAAAAAAGGAAGAAAAGGAACAAAATAATCAAACCTCCTTTTCAGTCCTCCTCCTAGAAATGACTTTTCAAGGAGAGGCTAGATTAAGATTTATTGCTGATTTCATTTTGCCATACTCGTGCTTCACACTTACAGCAACACTGCCTTCTTAGCTGCATCCATACTGACATTCTTAAGTCTACTGCCAGTTCTAAAACCAAAAAACCCAAACCTACCACCTCTTTCAAAACTGAAATATTAATTCAGGATAGCAGCAAAGATTAATCACAACAGGATTTTAGATGAAAGAGATAAATTGTATTTCCAAATACAAACCAGAATAGAGATGAGGACACAAGGCTAGTCTGCAGATTCTGGTGGTGCAAGGTATGCTGCTGGACTGCTAGCAGCTGGATTGCTGGCACCGATTGTAAACCATACAGGCTCCAGTGCTCCCAGCCCTTGCTAGGACAGCAGTCAGCTCTGTACCAGCAAAGGGACAGTCAGTTCTCTGCGGAAGGTCTACATCTAAATGGGATTTCCAACACACTCATTACATTTAGACTACATTTAAGGGGCTGGAAATTTTTCAGGCTACCCTTCATATGCTCTGACCGAATTAAAGCCCTTTCCTTTAACAGTTCAGCAAATATCTCCTCTTTGTTTTATTAAACTTTCAGACATATCAATCCAATATCCCATGTTTTTGTCTGAGTATTTCCAGACCCTTGCAGTATACATGTTTTGTAATGAATCCACAATTAAGACCCACGCTTTACAGGAAGCATTACATTCTGCACAAGCACTACATATTGCTGATGACAAGTGTACAGCTTTTGTTAAATGTCACTTCAATGTGACAAAATCAAAACGTGCATGTATTACAGATATGTTCAGGACATCTTGTCCTTACAGCACTTCAGGACTCAAGATAACCCGCTAAATGTGCACCAAGTGTAAGCCTGCTTTATTACAGATAAAGATTACTTTGTATTCTTCTACTGAAAACGTATCAGGGGAGAAAGCATCTCCATTTTTTTAATCCTGTCCTCCACAATTCCCCTTAGAATCATAGAATCATAGAACAACCAGGTTAGAAGGGACCCATCGGATCTTCTAGTCCAACCATTCCTATTAAACACTAAACCAAGTCCCTCAAGACCTCATCCACCTGTGCCTTAAACACCTCCAGGGAAGGTGACTCAACCACCTCCCTGGGCAGCCTATTCCAATGCCCAATGAACCTTTCTGTGAAAAATGTTAATGTTGTTAATGTTACTGAGCCAATGCTCTCCACAAATGAAAGGCATAGCTTTTCCCACCATAAACCACTTACTTGGAAACACATTCTTTAGATTCACAGTCATTTTTCAGCTTGTGATAAACTACTGCACCCACTGCCAGTGGCCCAGCATCACCACAGAGGAAAGTGACTCTTCTGCCATTCAGATTGCGAAGGATTCTCTTCACATAATCAAGAGATCGCTGTAAATGGCTCTGGTTTTTCGTGACGCGGTAAAGTTGCAGATATAAGAGGGCAATACCTGGAACAATCACATGAAAAAGTGATAGTTTCATTTACTTTTCTAAGTATATAAAATTCCCCTCTTTAGTGTCTTTGAACTAGTAACATGAATGCAGATAGGTATTAGGGCAATTAAAAAATGCCAGTCAAGGGTCCTAGCTTATGCAGTGGGAAGACACCAGGTTGTCTATTTTGATTACATTTGCGTTCCAACAACAAATTAAGAAAAATTATCAGAAAGAAGCCCTATGGTAGACTAATAATTTGCACAGAAAGAAGAAAACGTTGACACATGTATGAATGCTTGGTGGAGAAATCACAGAACACTTAAAAACATAGGCTAACAAGCATGACTATGACCACATGCACTGTTGTAATACTCATCTACTACATGCAAGAAGGGACTTATTTTTTATTTGATTTGTAAAAGGATCTTCTGATGAGTTTCTGGACTCAACTTGCCAAAGCCTTTATTACCCTTAAAAGGTATTTCACTTCTACAAGTTAAGATGGTTTGTAAAAGCCAGAAAGCAAATAAGTCCTCAGGGAATGCCAGAAGGCAGTATCAAGCTTTGCTCCACTAAACTCATTAAGTAGTTTTCCATTAAAAACCCAAACAAACCTTAAAAATTGTAACAAGGTAGACAGAAGAAAGTGCAACAAATCAATCTAGGTATTGTTTATTGGTCAAATGTAAGCATACACCTGCAGAAGCAAAACATTTACCTCCAGAACCTACTGCATGTGAAACTCATTTCTGAACTTTCCTGAGCCACAATTACAGGCAGGTACACCCAAGGCCTGCTTAGCTCCACAGAGAAGCTGCCTGTGGAGTACACGAACAGCAGCACCACAAGACTACAGGTGCATACTTTGATGTTCTCTGGACTGGCTTTGAACAGGCCTTTCTAGATGAATTCAAGAGAAGAGCAGTAGAGCTTGGTTAGCCCAATTCAGTGGCATGAGAACTTGGGGGCTATTTACTGGGGTCCCCATAACCCTCTTTTATGTTGCAACAAATGTGTAGATACATCCAGGCTGATCAAGGGATGATCAGAAAGTAGCCATGAGGCTCAGCTCATCCAATCCTTCCTCGTGCAACACCTTTAAAGTGGCTCCTCCAAGACATCTGGCACATACAGTGCTTGTATAAGTAAGAAGGACTCTTACAGGATTTCCATGACTGTGATGTGCCAGAAGTACAAACTCCAGGATTTCAAAGATGCCTCACAAAGCTCAAGCCAATGCTCAGGACCATGCACTGCCAATAACATTTGTCTAGATTTGGTACATAACAAGCCGGAACAGTTTTCTTCAGCACTGCATTTACCTCCCGATTTGTACACTGGCAAAATGCTGCATGGAGCAAGCTAGAGAAGAAAGTACTTTCACTAAATTTTTTAAAAGCCAAATCATTTAAGTATTTTTATTTAGGAGTCAATTCCCCAAAAGCCTTGAAAGAGGTTTACAACTTGGAATAGACGTAGCAGTGACCTAGGAAAGCAGGATGGAAAAACCCAGTTCTCATTAGACTACATTACTTGTTCATCTTCTTGTTTCAGCTAATAATGACTGCGTTACTTTTAGCTTATGACTCATTTTCAGCACGCTCTGGTTTATCAGCCATAACTTCAGTTGTCAGTCACAGTGTCAGAACACAGCTTCCCAGGAACTGTTTCATGATGTCAACGCGAGAATGCCCACCACTTGAGATCCTCTGCACTCAAGTAGCAGCCACTCACTTTCAGACCTTGACATGCATCTACTGTTTCAGCTTGAGTTGTCTAAAATTTCCCCACCCGTACACCCACAGCACCATCTGTACTGAAACATTAAGAGGAAAGCAAAGAAATTTTACCCTTGCACTGCCAGGATTAAGCCTAAGCAGAGGCAAAGCTCAGAGTTTTTTAAAGCTACACAACACAAAAAGAATAGATCTCCTCAGGGCATGTTTCAAACACACTATGCTAAAAGTGTAAGTATGTCTGAAATGTGAGCTAGGCAGAGCAGGAACAGAATATGCCATTCTAATAGCAAACTGGCACTTAAAAGGCCAGGACAGAAAAGCGTTTTGGCAGCTTGAAGAGCAGTGGTCACATTAGGACTGACAACTGCAGGCTCTGCCTAAAGGATCAGAAGGGCTGACTCATGTTTGGACAGCAGCAGTGATGCAATGCTAATGATGGTGCCTAGCAATAACCAGCGCTTGCATACACCTGTTTATTGTCATGCCCTTCACAGTCCCATGATCCTAGCTCTACCCTACCCCCTCCTCACACATTCATTTTACTGCTTTTGTACAGACAAAACAAGCAGAGGCAAATTATCCATATTCCAGCTCTTAAAACTCCAAGCTCCTGGGCACAGAACACTCTCAATGACTAGAAGATGCTGTTACCATCGGACAACTGCTAACTCTCAGTCAGTTGAATAGAAGAAGATTAAAATCATAGAATCACAGAATGGTTTGGGTTGGAAGGGACCTTAAAGCAAATCCAGTTCCAATCCCCTGCCATGGACAGGGACACCTTCCACTGTGATGGCTTCCTCAAAGTTTCATCCAGCCTGGATAAATAACCTATTTCAAGAAAATACTAAAAAATCTAGGAGGCAAGCAAAAAGAAGTGGCCTTAGAAAACACACTCCTTTTGCAAGATAAAAACCTGTGTATACAAAGGCAAAATGCCTCTATGTAACTTGCTGCTCTGTCCACTGAAATCAATGCAAGTCATTCCAGACAGCAGTGACCAAGAGTCCAGAGTGAGAAGAAACCAACTTACACAAATGCCTATATCAGAGCATTCCTGCCGCTCCTGTAAGAATATCTGAATCTCCTCTTCTGAAAAGACCTAATTATGCCATTTAACTAGAATTTGAATGAAGTGTGTTTGTTTTCTCACCAGTCCAGCCAGTATAAGCGGAGCAGTCATGTGGATCAGCCGTCTTCAGCCCTTCCTCCATTTGTTGAAGGAGGTCTTTTATTTTTGTCTGGATCTGTTTTGAGAATCGAGCACTGACCTGAAAACAGGAAACAGGAGGAAAAGAGTGAATCTGAAATGGAAAGAATTCACGAATGCAAGCTGGCTGCTCTACTTTCTTGTTTGGAAAAAAAAAATAAAAAAGTAACTAGGGAATAAACACTACATGCAGTTATTGGCAGTGTCAAGGTGTTTCATCTTCCGTGTCTCCCATTCTGTTACATATTAGAATAAATTAATAGTACTTATACTAAACAAAAAATATCTGGGGATGCTTTAAGGTGACGCGAAGAGCAGCTATGGAGTCTGTAGCAGTACATAGGTACACGCTGCCACTTATCTCAGGCTTTTAATACAGGAAGCAAAGCTTCTCTGAGCCGAGTAAAAAGTGAACAGAAGCAAATAGAATACAACCATCAACTGCCACTCCATGGGCCAATACTCTATTCCAGGGTCCTGGAGACCACGACCATGTTATAGACCAACACAGCACAATGAACCTACAAGTCCTGTGTAATAGGTATCTGCTCTTATCATAAGGTCTTTTTTGGCAATTATGGAGTAGGAAATACTTAAAGTAAAAGAAATGCTCATATTTCAGACAATCAAGTCAAAGTCAAGGTATCATCTTCAATGATATCCTCAATCACATCATCCATGATGTATTCACATTTTTGTTCTAAATCCAAGACACGTTTCCATGTCCTAGTTTGTGATCACCACATGGAAGGCAAGAAAGGAGGAATTATCTCATTAGGAAGTCAAGTTCTTATTTTATTACAACGCACCCCAAAAGGGTGAGGTGCGTTGTATGTGTGACAGATATGCAACAAATCCTGGATACCAGCACACAAACAATTACTCAAAATACACCCTACTTTGTACTCTTGTTTAGAGCAGAACTTCAAACAAAAACCAATAAATTCAAACATCTATGCAATGGATTTAGATTTATCAGAAAGATAATAGGAATCCCATGACAAACTCAAAAGTCTCTAGCATCAATGGTTCGAATCCATTATATGATGGTGGGATAGGGAGGAAAAAGGAAATTCTGTCATTATCTCTCATATCACACACATACCATTCTAAGAAAGAGCTATAGTTCCCTTAAACTTCTCCAGTAATTCTAGAAGTAGTAAACAAATACAATAAGCATCTGATGTCCAGTCTTTAACCTTAATATGGTATTGAGCACCTTTTTTGTAGGAAACTGTACAATGCACACAACATAACACAACACTCCTCTCCCCTTTTAACTCGTTCAGAGAAGTCTCAACACAGAGCAAAACCTTTTCCAAGGGCAGAGTTTCTCTCCTTGAAATGACAACTATGCCAAGGCTAAGGCATATGGAGAAACAGCATGAGGGTACCCATGCGGATGCATCCAGGCATAGTGCTCAGTTTACATGACAAGAGTGAACTAAGGTTTCAGACTCCCATGTTGTTTACCTACTGCATATCACAAGCAGGCTGGTTAGCCTTTTGTTCTGACAATACACCTGCTGTTAGCAAATTAGGATTATTTTTTTATCATACACTAGATCAAATTACTTAGAAGCAGGAGGAGAGGACTAGAACATAAGAGCATTTGGGTTCTGCTTTGAAACATCAGTCCCATACAAGTAATTTCTGGCTGGCATTTCTCTCTCTCTAAAATGGGAACTAGAGTGTATCTGTCTTGATTCAGTACTTGGAAAATGCACATATGAAAGTATTTTATTATGACAATAATAATTTATCAGCCCGAACAAAACTACTACCAAGTTTATGTCACTGTGAATAGGCTACCAGTGACAACAAAGTTTTCCCTGGGTACCTACCCACTCTGCCACCACCAACTCTATTTTACTTTTCGGTTGCTCTGAAGCTTTAACAACAGAGCACTGTCACTGTTCATTGGACAAGATTGCACTATAAGCTTATAACAGATGTTTACATGCACTAGAATAAACTAATTACATAGAAAAAGAATGTTGAAAGGTGGCTTTAGAAGATTTATAAACCTCCTTCAAGGAATCTTACAGCAGCATTACAGCAGAGCATAAAGCACACTAATTCATGTTGAGCACAGATTGATTTTCATAAGCAGCATATTCATTTCATGATGATGATTCCAGCTGGCATTGAGCCTTTTCTGCAGGTGACACTTGCTATTCCTATAGGGAAAAACAAAAACCAGGAAGCCTGACCTCTGATATCCAGTATCATATTTACTCCTGGGTCATAACAGACTGCAGCTGAAGAGTATTTTTAACAGGCAAAAATGTCTCTCTCCAGGAATCCAATTGCTGCATCAATTCTCTGTTGCTGCAGGAAGAATAAATACTATCATCCCAACCACTGCTCAAGTTTAAGATTGGCAAAACACAAATAATGAGAGCTCATTCCCCACGACACCAAACAAAACCCTGCACTGTATTAATTATGGTAACAAGAAAGTCTCATTATCAGTGTGAAACAAAAGTACTGTAGAAAAATACAGATATGTTGGTTTCACAAATTAATTGCTTTGTGATTTATTTGAACAATATCACTATTTCCACTGCCGTATGCAGTATGCAGAGCTATCCCCCAATCAAAAGACTTTTAAAGCCAACAAAAACTTTAAGAAATATAAGCATGTATTTAACACCACTCATCTTTGGCTCTAGTGACTCGGTGTCCAAACTACACTGTCCTTGTCAGCAAGACCTGTTACCCCTATCTGCTTTCTTTCATTTGTAGGTTTCCTAAAATGAACTCTAATCTGGTAAACCCAGCAGTAAAATTACACACAGTGGTTACAAAAAAATACATTATGAGGCAAATAAAAATCTCTTTAAAGAAATGCACCTTTCCCTTGCAGATGATATTAAAACAGAACACCAGCTCTTACTGAACTACCTCTCCATTACAGCCAGATCCAGCTTTACAGCTGTGGTTTTAAAACAAAAGAGCAACAAAAGCAGATGAGGCAATATAGCAGTTGCTATGTTATGTGTTTTATATGATGACTTCTGGCAGGTAAGAGACGCCTGTTACTTGAAGTCTTGCAAGTTTTAAATTAAAGCGTGCTGATTTGGACCAGACATAAAGAGTGCTTAGAAAGTCTGCCAACACAACAAGGAAACTTTAGGGCACTCCTTTTGCAGTTAGAAGAAATACTCTGGTTTGACAGACACAGTGCAAGTTATCTCATATGCTTTTGTCAAAGACACTTCAATATCAATGTTTGTTAAAGCATTTACTTGCATCTCAACACATCTATGCCAATGAACTTGTGCAGACTTATGGCAGGATGGCAGGAAAAAGGAGACATGAGCTCATTTTCCTCAGGAGTTGCTAACATAGCAGTCTCTCTTGCTACCACCAGGCCCCAAAACGACCTTCTTGTTATTAACCTGATTTACCATTACAATGTTAAATTTAAACCCATCAGTTTTGGGGGACTGAAGGAGGAAGTGACTGATTACACAGAAGCCTATACATAGAGTACTACCTACTGAACAAGTAAAATAACACTTCTATTTTATCTGAGTTAAAGTCAAGTTAAGAGATCTCAGAGAGAAGTGACTTTATTGCTGGTGATATGCAGAACAGGAGACGTAACAGAGTGTGCAGTTTTCTTTCAGGTAAAGCAAACTTCATGGCAGAAAAAGAAATACAGTTCAAGTTGGCACTGCAGTGAAGACTCATTCAAAAACCAAATTTGCATGGAAGACTGCATGAGGGACGTCAGGCACTGGTAAGGGAGAGTGGAGAGGGGGACAACTCACAGCTCTACAAAACAGAGAAATCCTGGCTGTAGTGAGGTCCTTGGGAACTTCGCCACTGACTGTAAGGAAGCCAGGTTTCACACCCACGCACTGGAGCACTGGTTTATTGAAGCAGGATGAGGTCTCAATACTCCTGCTCCTGCAGGATCCCACATGCAGAACCCAGCAGGGTCAACTGGAAAGCGACCTGCCTTTTTGTACAGAAAAATAAGGTTCACTTTATTATTACCTAAATTAAAAGATTGTTACAGCTCCAAGAGCAGCTTTTATTTCCTTCTCCAAAAATACCAGATGCTAAGAAATTTTTATCACTTGGCCTCTGAAACAGTTAAACACAGTGCTCTGCTACTACTCAGGTCCTTCCAGAAACAAATGCCAGTTCTGCAAAAGCACATGCTTAACAAATTATTTGAAACACTGCTGCCTGTAGAACACATTGCTCTGTTCTTCAGTGATCTGGCACTTCATACCATATGTATAATAGCAAGGGGGAGAGAGGGGAAGGGTAAAAAAAAAAAAAAAAAAAAAGAAAAAAGGGGAAGGAAGGGAAAGAGACAAAAATCAATAGGTGTAAGAAAACTACTACAGTACAACAGATGTCAACTCAGGAATAGGCTTCAGGCTGGCACCATCCTGCCTCAGAAAAAATGAGGCTGTGAAAAAAAAACTATTAAAAAGCAACTAATTCAAACAATAGAAAGAAAGAATTCAAATAACAGAAAGAATTGTTTAAAGTATGTAAGAAATAATTAAATTCTGCCTCTGATGTACTTGTGTGTAGAAGGAGTGATCTGTCTCATTTGTGATTGGGTTGCAAAGAAACAAACAAATCCAAAGCCTAAAGATTTCAACCATCATAAAGAATCTTAAAAAAATCTTCATATTATTGATAACAAAAATAAACATGATTAACAGGCATAAAGGAACATTATCCTATGATCTGGAAAATAGAGAAAGCAAAACACCAGCACACTACTTCTTGAAAACTAAAGTTAATCAAAGTCTGCTGTGAGTAGGATTTAAATTCACCAAGAGGTCTCTGTCTTAGCTGGGACAATTTTAGGTGGTCCACAAGCTATGAGAAAAGCTCAACCCTCTACCAATACTGTCTGAATTATTTTGACACACAGAACAAAGGTATATTCCATGTATTTATCTTGACAGCATATGCGTTGGGCAGTTAAGATTCCAAATATAATTTATTTTCACCAGAAATTAGTATACCTCTTATTGCACTTGCACAGGTAACTAGCCAAAGTAACAACTCGTCAGCACACAGGTCTGCAAGACAAACCTAGAAACCAGCGAAGAGTGCATGGACATGAGACAACTTAATCTGGACTTGGGTTTTGATTTTAAAGAGTCCCTACATTGTGAACCCATTTAACTAAGGCCAAACAGGCATAAACATGTAGATATGGTCCTGAATAACAGGAGAGGCTTCCAATATGAAAGAATCACAAAAGCACTAGGCAGTATTCAATGCTGATGCGAAGTGTAGGAAAGAAGCAGCAGCTTTCCCTCCCAGACTCTGTATACAGGCTGCCATGACTTAGTAACAGTAGAGCTGTTCAGAAAAATTAGTCTTAATTTTGACTGAGACTCCTCAAAAAACAAAACCAGGTTCCCTTCAACAGAAACACAATTTGCAGGACACAGAACCTGCCCTTTATTAAAACAGCATGAACCTGGGAGGGTGTGCCAGGAAACATGCAAAAAGCTGGTGATCTGAAGAAGCATAACTGCCCCGGCTCACAGCTTCAGCAAAACAGTGGAGAGAAATATCTACTAACTCTCGAGGCTCACTTTTGCCTCCAGTGCAATCAGTGGGGTATGATCTCCTTCAGT
The DNA here is from genome assembly GCA_033558105.1 of Coccyzus lansbergi. Lineage (NCBI taxonomy): Eukaryota > Metazoa > Chordata > Aves > Cuculiformes > Coccyzidae > Coccyzus > Coccyzus lansbergi. Next base: position 3,516,108 of record JAUMJK010000036.1, on the reverse strand, counting down.
GTAAGTGGTTGTAGAATCAGCCCCAGAACAGAGAGAGCTTGCCGCTTCCAGAGAGACAACTAAAATGCCCAGTGAGACTACCCAATAGATACAAAAAACATCACAGAGAGGAAAATGAAGAGTGAGGCAGTGACAAATAACTTTAGATCTATTTTCTTAAAAATTCATTTTAAAGGAGGAGGAAGACTGAAAAAAGGAATTAGTGGAACTAACAGGAGACTGAGAAAGTACCAGGAAACAAAACACCACTAAATCACCCAAAAGATAATCTAGGTAAATATATTCTGCAATTCCACTAAGTGATAATTTTTGCCAATAAGCATCATTAGCTTTAAAACAGCTTCCTTGCAAGGAGTCCCCTGCAGGACCTAATTAAGTACCTTGTATGCATTTCTCAGAACACACAACCTTGAAACGCTATGGCAAGTCATAGAAAACTTATCAAGAAAGAGTTGGCCTAGAAAAGAAGTGACAGGGCACCCAAGTGACCTGTCTGAAGTTGAATCCAGTTTCAGTGCTGTAAAGACTACCCCCTAGTGATTCCACAAATCCAGACAATCACATTGAGGGCTGGCATGTGATAACATCTTGACAACCAGGGGTGGTTTTCTAGCAAACACACAAAATCCAGAGGTTGCAGGTAAGATCAAACTACCTTTGGTTCCCAAGTCTTGCCCCGGCTTGCTGATAGTGGGAAGGTGGGTCCTAAATCCCACCTAAATATGCTATGAATGGATGTAGCCACAGAACCGCGGTGGCTCCGAAGACAGTGGGCATTGATATTAGCGGGTCACCCATGGAGCCAGGTCCTTGAACAAGCCACTGCCCTCTTACAAGCAAGCTCTCCTCGCCCTTCCCAGGAAATCCATTACAGCTTTCTGTCTATCTGCCACATGAAGGTTTGATAAACCAGTTTCTGAGCCAGGACAACTGGCTGCCTGTGCTTTATATAAGCCTGTGCAGACCTTCCCATTCTTGGTCCCCAACCTACAGCTAACAGGCAACACAACACCAACAAGTCTTGACAAAAACTGCAGCTATAGGTTGCTCTGCTCCAGTTCAGGTGCAAAAGCACAGTTGCTGCTCAGATACACTACTCTTTGGTTCCAAATCTGCACAGGCCCATAGCCTGATGTTGCTACATATAAGAACAGGGGAGTCTGTAACCAGAGTTGCCTGCAAGTCAGGCAGAACTATCCGAAGACTATATGCTTTTCAAATATTAATACTTCCCCAAACAAACAATTATAGTGACTCAAAAATGAAATGAAATTTGACAAAGTGATTTCCCCATGAATATGCTTTGTTCACAGTCCACAGCTGTCTATTAATTTCTCTGCCCCCTGACCATTTTGTGTTTCCCTTTTGAAAACTATTGGACCACTCCGTGATAACACCTGTTCATACTGTGTGATGGATTATTACCTTCAGCTTTCTCAGACAAGTTACAGAAACAATTCAAGTCCACAAAGCTTTCAGAGTGAAGAGATCTAGTTAAGAAAAAGCGCATTTCAACTACATGACCAGAGCCCATCTAGGTAACTGTAGTATTTACTCTGATGGTTTGTAAGGACCCCAAGATCTTGTTTCTCTTCTCCTGCTCCCACAACTTCTAGCTTCCTGAACCGTACCTTATGCATACAAATACATGCTTCTATATGCAGCACTTCATCCCAATTGTCTCACATTTCAGACAATGACTCGAAGAGCTTCTTGCCCTTTTATCAGCCAGATGAATTTTAGATGCAATCATGGCAGCTTATGAAATCAAATGGAGGGATTAATAATGCATTGTGTTCCATGACAACAGCAGAGCCCTGCACACCTCTAGCTGTCATTATGTGAGTCATTCAGTGCTCACTGCTCCACACAGCAGCAGACAGGAGCAAGAAATTACGCAGCTCACTGAAGGTTTCTGAAAGCTGCTCTCATTTTCAGGAAACTTGTGCTATTGTGAACAGTAGTTTACAAAACACACTCCCTGATACCTGTAAGTCCTTTTGTCTTCACTGGGGCTTTAAGCTCTTTCTCTGATAGGATTTGAGCCTGTTAAATGTAAAAAAAAAAAAAAAAAAAAAAACACCAACAAACCCACCCAACCCCCACCCAAAAAACCCCAACAAAAAAAACCCCAAATCCACCCAAACAAAAAACCACAAGCAACAACAACAGAAACATACCAAAAAGCACTTATCAGGATTTCCCATAAAAATCAGGGTAGTACTAGGACTGACAATATGCAAATGCTGCAAAGAACATAAATATATGTAAGTGTATTCATACCTATGTTCTATCCCATTTGCACACACTGTAAAAAAGCACACTAATCAACAGCAAAGTGTAACATACATTCTCAACATTGATACAGGGCTAGAAATTCTCGACTAATTCATTTCAGCTTTGCCACCAAAGAAGGTCTCTGAATTTGTATTCATTCAAGAATTAAATCTGATATAAATCAGAGTTGAACTATTTTGCAATACAGCTACTATTCTCAAAAAAAAAAAGAAAAAGAAAACAAAATAAAGGAAGTTCACCTTTTTCCAATATCAGTTCTCACTTTGGAAAGCTGTAGTCAACCTAGATCAGCAGTGAATGAAAGTTTATTTTCTCTTTAAAAAAATGAACACAAAGTGTGGATCTGAAGCAGGCGCATAAGGATGACTGGCCTGCAGAAGGCCTTAGTTCTCTATATGTTCTTTACCAATCTGACAACAATATATAGCTGTAGCTGTTCTGCCATCTCATCTCTGCCTTCGTACTTGAACTTATCACACTTGGATGTTTTTATATACTGAGCCAGATATAAAAGAACAAATAAATCAGAGTTCTATTCCACAAAAAAAATCAGTTTTACCAGCACTCAGTGTACTACCAGACATTTTTGTAAAAGCAAAGCAAATTTCATTTCCAAACCTATGCTTGCTTTATAACCCTTTCCAAGTGCCAAGTTCTACTGTTAACAGCTGCAATTAGCTATTACAGTAAGATAGCAATTCCTCAAAATATTCTCTTTTGTGTGCTCTGCTTGGCCACACACAACCCCATAAACCTCAGCTGCAACAACCAGTGAAACCTCTCCTTGTCTCAGACTGATGGCGAGCTGATGCCGTCCTGCTCATTCCTATGATACTCAGGAAGAATGCTGCCTTCACTGCTGGGCGTAACCATCCTTGTCCTGCCCTATCAGTAAATTAAGGTAATTCTTTATTGCCACGAGCAGGAAAATAGAAATCCGAGTCACCTTTATTCATGGTTGAGTGAGTTAGTTAAGCCAGTTTCCCACCTGGTGCACGTGGCAGTGTCACCATGCAGTGCCACCATCCAAAAGATGACGAAGCAACACAGCATTGAAAGCTGAGGCTGCCTGGGGACCACAACGACAGAAGGTCCACATTCTGGTATTCCTTCTGCATCTTACGTCAGCCTGTATGGTAATGGGCCACAGCAGCTTCTGTGCCTAAAAACCACATAGCTACCCAGCCACCAGCGTGTGGTGTTAAGGAGACAAGCAGAGCAGGAATAACTGTGAATCAAGCTCTGCTGGGCCAACTTGACTGCCAGGTGCCCGTCTCGGTGGCACATCTCTATGTCAATAAACACACACCCTGGGGAGAAGGGTCCAGCATCACTTAAAGCCTGAGGTTGCTGTCACTGGAAATCACCTTTCCCAGATGTACACTCATCTTTCTCCTTCCTTGCGTGCTTCCTTTAGGGAAACTTGGGCAACTTGTGAGTGGTGTGCAGCCATCCCAGCACAGAGAGCATCACCCTCAGGCCCTGCACTGTGTTCACTCGAACTCAGGGGGAAAACAAAATGCTTATAGTAGACCCTTCCACCGACTCCACAACCTGTGTCCGGGCTGAGCTCCCTCCTTCACCTGCCTCTCCCCTGGGGAGCTGCCAGGAAAATACCTTTGAGGTCATTGACTCCAACCGTACCCGTCCTCTACTAAATCATATCCCTAAGCACTTCATCTACCTGTCTTTTAAATAACTCCAGGGATAGTGACTCCACCCCCTCCCTAGGCAGCCTCAGCCAGTGCCTGAATACATTTTTAGCAAAGACATAGAATCATAGAACAACCAGGTGGGAAGAGACCCACTGGATTATCGAGTCCAACCATTCATATCAGACACTAAACCATGTCCCTCTGCACCTCGCCCACCCGTGCCTTAAACACCTCCAGGGAAGGTGAATCAAATACCTCCCTAGGTAGCCTGTTCCAGTGCCCAATGACCCTTTTTCCTAATGACATTTTTCCTAATGTCTAATATGAACCTCGTAGAATCATTTGGTTGGAACAGAACTTTGACCACTGAGTCCAACCTATCCACTACTAAGCACTTCATCTACCTGTCATCTAAACACCTCCAGACTCAACCACCTCCCTGGGCCTGTTCTAGCGCCTGAGAACCCTTTCCATTAACAAATACTTCCTAATCAGAGAATAGTTTTCGTTGGAAGGGACCTTAAAGATCACCTAGTTGCAACCTCCCTGCCACGGGCAGGGACACCTCCCACTAGATCAGGCTGCCCAAAGCCCCATCCAACCTCGCCTTGAACACCTCTAGGGATGGGGCAGCCACAGCTTCCCTGGGCAACCTCTGCCAGTGCCTCACCACTCTCACAGTAAAGAAATTCCTCTTTATGTCTAGTCTAACTCTGCCCCTCTCCAGTTCATACCCACTGCGCCATGCCCTATCACTACAAGCCTCTGTAAACACTCCCTCCCCACCTCTCCTGCTGGCCCCTTCAGGCAATGGAAGCTGCCCTAAGCTTTCTCCGGAGCCTTCTCTTCTCCAGGCTGGACAACCCCCTCTCCCAGCCCGTTCTGCCCCGGGAGGCTCCAGCCCGGCTCCCATATCCGCTCCACCCTCCGGCGCAACCCGAAGCCATCTCGCCACACGGGAGAGGAGAGCGGCACCGCCCGTCCCCGGCCTCCGGGAGAGATGAGGTGTCCCCTTTTCCCCAGGCCGAGCCCCCCGGGCACTCACCTTCCCGTCGGCGCCGAACGGGAGGGACTCGTCGTGCGGCGGGAGCGGCGCCTCGGCGGCGGCAGCAGCAGCAGCTCCGAGGTAATCGGGGTAGGGGTTGGCGAACGCCCGCTCCTCCATCTCCGCCTCGCCGCCCAGCTGCAGCTTCAGCCGCTTGGACATGCTCTCTCCCATCTCAGCCAGCCCCCGGCACGCCTCCCGCACGGCGAGCGGCGGGGGACAACACTCCGCCCCGGAGAGCCTTTGCGGCAGCGCCAGCGCCGCTCCCGGCAGCTGCTCCGGGGCAGCGGGGACCCTGCCGGCGGCTGCCTGCACCTGCCGCTGCCTGCAGCCTCCCCTGGATACGGCCCCCGCCTGCAGCCCGCTTGCCCCTAGCTGCAGCCGTCCCCGCCTGTCCCTGCCTGCCCCTTGCCTGCAGCTTCCCCTGTCGGCAGCTTCTCCCTCCTCTGCCCCTGCCTGCAGCCTCTCCTAGCTACAGCCCTCCTGCCCCCGCCTGCAGTCCGCCTCACGGCGACAACCTACCTGCCCCGGCTACAGCCCAGCTGCTCCTCGCTACCACCCAGCCCCTGCCTACAGCCTCGCCCAGCTGATCCCGGCTGCAGCCCGGGCCACCCCACGAGCGCCGCCGCAGGGCAGAAGAGCCGCCGCCCGCTGCCCCGAGCTGGGAGGCGGGAGCGGCGCGGCCCCGCCCGGCGGCCCCGGCGGCCGGGGAGGAGGTGGGGGAGGGCGGCCGCGCTGCAGAGCTCGTCCCCGCGGCTCCCAGGTCGCCCCGAGTCCCGGTGCATTTCGGAGCTGCCGGGGGGACGGGGTCCGCCTCGCCCTGTTCCGCCCGAGGGCTGCTGGCTGCACGCTACCCGGAGCCGAAACGCGTTGAAAAAAAAAAAAAAAGACAAAAAAAACCCCCAGAAAATGCCGGTTTGGAAGGGACCCTAAAGATCATCCAGTGCCATTCTCCTGCCATGAGCAGGAACATCCCACTGCATCGGGTTACCCAAGGCCCCACCCAACCTGGCCTTGAACACCTCCAGGGATGGGACAACCACAACTTCCCTGGGCAATCTGTTCCAGTGTCTCAGCACTCTCATCATGAAGAAATTATTCCTAATATCTAGCCTAAATCTGCCCTTCTCAGTTTATATCTGTTCCCTCTTGTCCTATCACCACAAGCCTTTATCAATGGAAAGTTGCTATAAGGTCTCCTTGGAGCCTTCTCTTCTCGAAGCTGAACAACCCCACCTCTCCCAGCCTGTCCTTGCATGGGAGGTGCTCCAGCCCTTGGATCATATTTGTAGCCCTCTTCTGGACCTGTTCAAACAGTTCCATATCTTTCTTACATTGAGGATTCCAGAACTGGACACAATACTCCAGATGAGGTCTCACAAGAGAGGAATAGAGGGGCAGAATCGCTTCCCTCGACCTACTGGCCATGCTTCTTTTGGTACATCCTGGGGTATGGTTGGCCTTCTAGGCTTTGAGTGCACACTGCTTGCTCACGTTGAGCTTCTCATCATTCAGCACCTGCAAGTCCTTCTCTGCAGGGCTGCTCTCAATCACATCATTCCCCATCATGTACTGAAAACAGGGCTTGCCTTCACCCACGTGTAGGACCTTGCACTTGGCCTTGTTGAACTTCATGAGATTCTCAAGGCCCACTTCTCCAGCCTGTGCAGGTCCCTCTGGATGACATCCCAGACTTCCAATGTGGCAGCTGCACCACTCAGCTTGGTGTCATCTGCAGATTTGCTGAGGGTGCACTCAATCTCGCTGTCAATATCATTGATGAAGATATTAACCTGAACTGTCCCAGTATGGACCCCTGAGGGACACCACTTGTCAGGGATCTCCACCTGGACTTTGAGCCATTTACCACTACTCTCTGAATCCAACCCTTCAACCAGTTTCTTATCCACCGTACCATCCACCTGTCAAATCCATATCTTTCCAGTCTAGAGAGGAGGATATCGTTGGGGGACCATGTCAAAGGCTTTACTAGGCAGATCACATCTGTTTAGATAGATCGTGTCCGACAGCTTACCCGTGTCCACTGCTGCGGTCACCCCATCATTGAAAGCCACTAAGTTGATCATACAGGATTTGCTCCTGATGAAGCCATGCTGGCTGCCTATAATCATGTTCCTGTCCTCCAGGTGCTTTAGTTTTAGTTTCTAGGAGTATCTATTCCATGATCTTTCCAGGCATAGAGGTGAGGCTTACAGGTCAGTAGTTCTCAGGGTCATCTTTTCTGCCCTTTTTGAAAATGGGCACGTTACTTTCTTCCAGTCACCAGGGACTTCTCCTGATTGCTGTGACTTTTCAAGTATCATGGAGAGTGGCTTGACAACCACATCAGCCATTTGCCTCAGTACTCTGGGATGCAACTCATCAGGTCCCATAGACTTACAAATGTTCTGGTTGCTCAGGGGGTCAAGAACCTGATCCTCCTCTACAGTGGGAGGGTGTTTATCCCACCATCTTGCTGTCCCATGACCCAAGAGGGGTGAAGAGGGCAGTTATCAGTGAAGACTGAGGCAAAAATGTTGTTGAGTACCTCAGCCTTCTCCTTGTCTGTTGATGTGAGGTCACCATTCCCAACCAGCAGTTGGGGTACGTTCTCTTTGACCTTCCTCTTTTGATTGACATACCTGTAGAAGCCCTTCTTGTTAGTCTTTCCTTCCCTTGCCAAGTTCAGCTCCAGCTGCACTTTGGCCTTCCTGACTTCATCCCTACACATCTGGGCAGCATCTTTATACACCTCCCAGGTTACCTGTCCCTGCTTGCACTGCCTGTGTAGTTCCCTTTTCTTCTTCAGTTCAACCAGCAGGTCTCAGCTCAACGACACTGGTCTCTTCCCTTCCTTGGGGAAGGTATTCCCCACTTACATGTGTATGGATAGGTTCTCACAGAAGTCTCATGCTTATTCTATTTATTTTCAAGGACTAATTTTAATGTTATTATGAACTTTACAATAGTCAAAACTCTTGCTAATTTGGAGCTTTGGAGCCAGCTCTGCCCAACCTTGCCTTTGAGATGGGGAGAGACCGCAAACAGAGGTTATCACAGATCACACCTCACAGAAGACATCACTTTCAAAGAATGAACAGCATCTGGAAAAACACTGCTTGAAAGAAAACATGCTGTCAGAGAGGCATTCTGCCCAACTTTCAAAAAATGCAATTACTTAGATGAAACTTAACTCTACTTTAGCTTAAATAAAAAAAAAATTCCACTTCTTGTAATTGTATCTACTTGTATCAGAAGGAAGCCAAGGGATCAGCAGTGGCAGCTGAGGCTGGAGATTAGGAGGAGTTTTTTCACGCAGAGGGTCATTGGGCATTGGAATAGGCTGCCCAGGGAGGTGGTTGAGTCACCTTCCCTGGAGGTGTTTAAGGCACGGGTGGATGAGGTCTTGAGGGACTTGGTTTAGTGTTAGATAGGAATGGTTGGACTAGAAGATCCGATGGGTCCCTTCCAACCTGGTTGTTCTGTGTGATTCTGTGTGATTCTGTGTGGATCATATCCCACTTCGAAAGTAGCAAGGGCCTAATCCTATATGGATCATAGAATCATAGAATGGTTGGGTTGGAAGGGACCTTAAAGATCATCCAGTTCCAATTCCCCTGTCATGGGCAGGACACCTCCCACCAGACCAGACTTCCCAGGGCCCCATGCAACCTGGCTGTGAACACTTCCAGGGATGGGGCATTCACAGCTTCTCTGGGCCACCTGTGCCAGTGCCTTACTGCTCTCATCATGAAGAAATTCCTCCTTATGTCTAGTCTAAATCTTCTCCATTCCAATTTAAAACCATTGCCCCTCATCCTATCACTACGTGCGCTTGTAAAAAGTCTCTCCCCAGCATTCTTGTAGGCCCCCTTCAGGCACTGGAAGGCTATTATAGGGTCTTCATGGAGCCTTCTCTTCTTCACGCTGAACAACCCCAACTCTCAGCCTGTCCTCATAGCAGAGATGCTCCAGCCTTGTGATACATCTTCATGGCCCTCCTCTGAACCCAGTCCAACAGTTCCATGTCCTTCTTCTGTTGAGGACTCTAGAACTGGACAAAGAACTCTGAATACTCCAGGAGCAAGCATTTATGTTTGGGATCTAGTCCTAGGAGGGGGCTGGCAGACTGCCAGGGCACTCTGCTGATCTAAATTGAGCTTGTTGTGTTATGGACACCTCCATGTAAAGCCAGGAGAAGAGCTCCAGGTGAAGGGGCATTGTGCGATAATCCAGGATAAATGTTTTCTGTTCACAAATAAATGGTAGACGCTGTCAGTATTTGTCATAGCCTTCAGGAACTTATCTTGCATACTGAACCAAACTTGTGTAGAAACTGGCTGCAAAACGCCTGCAGTCCAGCCAAACATGGCACAATGTACTGTGTAAAAATAGAGGCACTGGAGACCTCGTTATCCCATTAAATATTTACTCCCCACAGGGCCATCGCTTTTTGCTAGTAATTTTAAGTCAGCCAGACCATGAACTATCAATTCAAGATCTGGACACTGTTTGGACTTATCGATCCTTTTAGTTTTGTGTACTGAGTTATTTTAATGCTATCAAAGTACATAATTCAGTGTGTAAGATGAAATACAGATGACACCTCTCTCAGTTTCAGTTTATGACTTCAGTTTATGGTTATTTGTAGCAACATACATGTGAATAAATGGACCATTATGTTATGGCAGGGTATAATTTTTAGGAAATAATTTCTTCACTTTATGTATTTTTAGAAGTTGACCTGATGACAAAGCAAAAATTCTAAAGAGCTTGTACAACAAAAGGTACCTCGTATTTGCTCTGGAAGTGAAAATAACCATCCACTCAAAATTTACACAATCATCTATAAAATATTCTATTCTGTAATATTTAAAAAAATCACTTTATGCATGATTTCCTCTTTAATCAGGAATTCTTTTTTGCTGTATTGCACAGCCTGAAAGGTTAAATGCAAAACCTTTAAAAAAAAAAATCTTGCCTCTGCACAGACATTGTACCATGCAAAGAACATGTCTTCATCTTGAATGGTTTCCTGCCCTCAGCAAACTACTGTTTGGTTAGATGAACACTGCAGTGTTTAACACCCTGTTAAACACCTGTTTCTGAGGCACTTCCTTGTTCTTTGCATTTATTGCAACATGGTACTTTTAACCTCAAGCATACAAGGTCTTCTTTTTGTCCTTAGCGGGTGGGATATATTGCAAAAGACTTCTTGGCTTTCCTTTTACTCCTTTACCTTTTATACATACAAAGCTTCAGCCACTGTAATGGGAATCATGGATAAAGAAGGAGGAAAAAAGTTGGGCTGAGTAAGGTGACAACCTTTAATTAATTTTTAAGCAAGAATCAATTCACGTCTCTCATCTGTAGTAGTAAAGAACAAGAGGCCTTGCCTGCTGAAATCAAGACTTCATGGGCACTTTCATCCAGAACACTTCTAAACTCCAACTTAAATGCTTCTGTGATTCTGTGAAAGCAGTGAGCCTTCATCCTTTCTTCCCCCTCCAGCTATGCACTCCTGTAACCTGCGTTCTGCAGTACTGGCAAACCTGCAGCCCTGCAGCAAGCAGATCTAAACAAAAGCTGTCGTTCTTTCTGTGATGTCGGTGAAATTGAAATAAATGTTTCACCAAGGCCTGATTCCTACCTAGGTATCAGTTTCTTCATGTAAATTACGAACATTTTTGCTTAACAGATCATTCGGCTAATTATTCTTTACACAGAAGGAACTCCTAAATCCCTCTCTTTTCCTTCTTCTGGCCTTCACATCCCTTTCCTCTATTCCTCTTTACATCCTGCAACATCTGACTCTGTGCTCCCAATGGAACTTGGCACCATTTTTTCAAATAATGAAATAAGGTATTGTTACTTTTGGGGCCATGAGTAAATAATCAGAAACCTTGCATAAACTGTTAATGATGCTGTACTTTGCCACGTGTTTTGCTGTTTGATTCCCAGTGGGGAATCAAACTAAAAAGGAGGGAAGGAGCATTGTCAGAGCCAGCCCTCCCAGGCCTAGCGCACAGCTGCTCTTTAAGCTATACCCCATGAGAGCTATATCATACTGCAACACGATGCAGCCTGCAGAGTGAGCGTGAGCAACCATAAGGAATGTCGGAAGCTCTAGCTGTGACATGTGTAGTGGTACCTTCAGCAGCTGTGTTCATTCTTATTACAGTATAACAGTGCTCATTTATTTTTGTGCACAATGGCTCCAGATACATGCGAGCAACAACCCCATACATGTTTTGTTCTGTGGAAACAGGATGATGAGTATGTGACTACAGCACCCATAGTGAAATGCCTTGTACATTCTGGGAAACCAGTGTAGCAGCTGGCATTAATCTCATTTTATTTCTAAATTTATATCTATGTGATTCAGCTGAAACTGAGAGAAGCAAGAGCTTTAGGAATTGACTATGCTACCTTGATACATCTTAGTGAACAAGAATTGCTTTCTTTTTACCTGTGGAAAATCAGGACAACAGGCCAGTAGAGATGGGACAATTTATAGCTGCTGCAAATCAAGAATAATACCTTTATTTGGTATGAATGGAGTCTTTCATACTAACATTCACTCTCTGTCTCTCTGGTCCTCTCTTCAGGTTGCATTTCATCTATGTGGCATCCTTTGTGGCAGAGCAAGCCTTTTTCTCCCCTAGTGCTACCACAGGCTAGTAACAACCTTTTTTCTCCACCATTGTCTAATATTATATTCTGCAACTAGATTTTTTTTAAAACTGCTTGGGCCTAATAAACTACAGGACCTGCTTCCTGTAATGAGCATGATATTATGAAATAACATCTTCCAGATCGGGTTTTGCATTTTAATTGCAAAAAACTTAAACTATTCCGTCCTGTGTTCCAATTCAGCTGCAGCTAGGGTATGACCCAATATAAGCGTGGATGGGCTTGTGTGATATGTTATCATCACATGGCTTTTCAGTACCAACAAATTTCTTTGTCTACTGTAAGTAACCGATCTGTATTATACCATAATCTTCCTATTTAAGATCTCAGAGATTTCTGTGAATCTGATTAGACACTGTGCTACTCAACCACCAAAAAATGTTTTAATAGTATCTAATACAGTTCATTTCTTATTTTCTGTTCTTATCTTTGGTCTTGTAGCAGAAAAAGCAGTCATCAAATCTGCTGCACTTCTCATTTGATGGTGCAAGGAGTGAAATGGGCTCAAAGTCTGAACAACACCCTGCTTTTCCTCTGCTTCCCACCTTTGCAGCATGATATTTTGGATCCTTTGGCTGCCATGCATTTGATACCTATTCGTTTGTCCAGATAACCATGCCATGACTCTCTTCATGTGCATCTGTCTTCAAGAAGGGCCCTGAAGATACCTGGTTTGCCAGCAGCAGCAAAAAGGCTGATGGATCATGCATTTAACTGTAAACCTGTATCAGAAAAGCATCTAAGGTGAAAGAAGAACCAAACCTATTTGACTCTCTTAGCTGATTACCACTAATTGCTCTGAGAGCCCTTGGGGCTACGGCATTTATAGAAGCATAGAAGTCTAATTTACTGCTGTATGTTATGGACATGTTCCTGTAAGTTGTGGCAAGCTTTCCTGATAAGTATATAGTTTTCAGAAGCCTAGATCAGAAACTGATTTACTAAGATGTTGTTGGAGCATTCTGTACTCGGCAGGATTCTGCCTTTCTCATGTATAATGCTCACATGTTTTACTAGAAATATAAAACTTCTACATGGACTTGTGCTGGTGGAAACATTCTGTGCATTTACTCATGCTATTTTCATCCTTTGCTATGGGGTCCATGCTTCTACCTTAGTTATGGAAGCAGAAACTGTCTAGTCTGGTGCTGTAGGTACAAACCTGAATTGAAATTGCAGTGTAAAGAGACAAACAATGGTCAACAGAAGGATAAGCATTTTTCTCTCTGTACCGGAAAGGCCGAAGGAGAACCACACTCATGTGGAAAGTTCTTAAGACACCCTTGTACAGGAAAAGCTTTCACGTGGATACTAATCTCTCAATTTCAGTATAATGCATCCCTCTTTTATCCTGCATGGGGAACTGTTATGTTTCTACAGAAGAGCAATGGTGACCAAGAAAGTCACAGCCCCCTTATTACCATTGCCCTAGTGCAATCCGGCTCACACATTATAAAATGGAGTCACAGGTTGTACAGCTCATCCCTCCGGCTCTTCCTGGTCATTGCAAGGTTTCATCTGCCCCTGCGATGTGTACGGTTTGCACTACTAGCATCTCTTCCTACAGTTTCTGCATCTTGAGACTGGGAAAAGGGAGGGACAGAAAAAGAAGCAACTCTGTTTTTTCTATTAGTAATGGAAATGGTCCATGTTAACAAAAAAGTATTGTGGCCAGTGTGCCTGGATGATCTTATCTTTTGAATTCTTCTTGGTCTCCAAGTTCTAATTTGAATATCCAAAAAAGCCCTGTTTTGTCAGAAATTATGAGGAAAAAAGTCAAAGTTCCCAAAATTAAAGTGACTGGGATCTTGCAAAAGGAATCAACTACTGCTGTAATAATGGCAAAATCCCTTTAGCTGTGTAGGTAACAAAGAGCAAAGAAAAAGATTATTTTTTTTAAAGTATGGTAAAGTAAGGAGAAGGTTTAAAAGTATTAAGGAGATTAAGGGCAATCTAGATCTAGTGAAAAGCAAAATGAGTATTTTTACTCTGTTTTCAGTAACACAGTGGTTACAGAATGTGGCAGTAGAACAGGGTAATGAGAACAAGTGGAGGAGAACAAACTACCACGTACTGAGTTTGGGTTGAAACTAAACAAGTTATTTAATACCCACTTTAACTGGGATCTTAAAAGTTGCAAATAAACTGTAATTCTCTTAGCAGTGCTTATCTGTGCAGTTGTCAAATTAGCCAATACTGTGTGGGTGGAGAACAGCGCATGTAAGACCTATTTAACGAATAGAGAAATAATGAAGTCCTCCATTATCTACCATTAGTATGACCTCAGTAGAATGCAAAGATTTAGTAAAAATGGTGAAGAAAAAAAATAAGAGCAGAGATGGAGATAAATGGAAAAAAAATACAATGTGTGTTTGTAATTCATCACTCCGTGGAGAGACACTCTGCTGTTCTTTGATGAGAAAAGCAATTCTGTAGCTAAACGATGTGCAGTAGCGGTCACTCATTTGTACAGTTGCAAGAGTATAATTGATAATTTTGCATGTAACCCAAGAACAGGCTAATAGAATTATTGTACAGTAAGCAAGGACCTAGCATAATGGAGCACAACAATATGCTGTGTTGAAGAGGATGCTTAGGGCTCTAGGAAAGGTAACAGAGTTGATGGTAAGATCATAGAGGTGTGGATTCAGAACTGATCCTAATGGGCATTTGTATTAACAAGATTTGTACAGTAAAAAGGGGGAAAATCCAGTTAATTTTGCAGAGAATTATCAGAATGTTGTAGCAGAAGACTTACATAATAGAAATGGACAGCCGTATCACAGAATCATAGAATAACAAGGTTAGAAGAGACCCACCGGATCACTGAGTCTAACCATTCCTATCAAACACTGAACCATGCCCCTAGGCACCTCGTCCACCAGTCCCTTAAACACTTCCAGGGAAAGTTAATCAACCACCTCCCTAGGCAGCCTGTTCCAATGCCCAATGACCCTTTCTGTGAAAAACTTCCTCCTAATGTCTAACCTAAATCTCCCCTGGCAGAGCTTGAGGCCATTTCCTCTTGTCCTGTCCACTGTCACTTGGGAGAAGAGGCCATTACCCTCCTCTCTACAACCTCCTTTCAGGTAGTTATAGAGAGCAGTGAGTTCTCCCCTCAGCCTCCTCTTCTCCTGACTTGGTAGGATCAATAAAGATAAGGGTGTATTGACCACAGTCTAAGGTCATAGTGACTCTGCCTGCAGTAAAACTGGTCAGATATGTTCGAAAAAGATCCATTAAATTAGATCAGATGCAGAGAATGGGAATAGAGAGTCTCTTTTATGAGGAAAGTCTAGACTACTCTGGCTCTTTTAGCAGAATGAAGGCTGAAATGGTGTATGGTTGCTGTTCATAAGTAAGACTGAGATATAAATATAGATTGGTATACTAGGGAAGAAACAGAATGATAAGGACTGTGCTTGCAACTGAACAAAATGATTATATGTTTCCTGTGATGAAATTCTGGCTAAAAACCAATAAAGGGGATTTAACTACCAAAGAAGGAGATGTTCTAAGCAGCCTTTTGGTGAGGCTTTTTAGAACTACCTCAAAAAACATCTTGGGTAAAAAAATTCTATAGTGTGGTTATTGTGAGCCAGTAAACCAAGTTTCTTGTATTGCCAGTTCTCTGGGAAGTACAGTGGTCTCAGGGGACATGGTAGAGCTTCTCCTTATTCATTGACAGCTTCTAGTCTGTAGCGATTAATAGAGCATAGTTGCTTTTTTCTCTTCTTAAAATTCCTGCGAAGAGAGGTATATTGGCAAGTTGGATGGTTGAGTGGTGATTACTAATCCCTTAGAAACTCCAAACACCACCGAGGGAATCATTGGGTCCTTTAGGTTTCTCAAGTAACAAAGTAGATTAACATTACTTCTCCACAGGTGTGTTGCAGTTTGGGTACCACATAACCTCTGAATTAAACAGATCACCTTTGCACATGTGTGGAGTAATACTGACCCTTATCAGGTAGTACAAGTGTTGTATCCAGGCTCGAGCAGGACATGCTTTGATTTTTAGTATCTTTTGTTTGACTGGAAATTACAGTAGCTTTCAGACATGAGGGTTTCTTAACACACCGGGCCAACTTCTGTAAAAATGATGAATTCCAGGAACTAAGGAGGAGGAAATGGTTGCAAAACTATCAATCATAGTTCACTGTTTTAAGAAAAGGACATCTTGAGAGAGGCAGAATAGAGATAATGGGATTTGGTAAAGCAGACGTTGATAAACTCAGGGAATTTGTAAGAGGATTCTCCTGGGAAGATAATTTAAGGATGAAGAAGTGCAGAAGAGATAGCAATTACTGGAAAAAGCTGTATTTAAGACAAAACAGCTAAGTATTGTGCTATGAAGGAGAAAGGAATTGGAGTAAGAAGAAGAAATAGCAGCAGCAGGAATTCTTTAAAGTCTTGAATATTTAAAAAGGATTTATTTGCAAATGAGGGAAAAAAACCATCTGGGTAAAGCTGAATAGAAAAAAAGTAGACCAGAAGTGTATGACTGAGCCTAGAAAGACCGAGTACATATTGACTTACTACTGTTAAGGATGACAAAAATTTGTGTGAAAAAAATTGTCTGAAAACCACAAGAGCAGAAAAAGGCAAAGTAAAATTCAGGCCCATTTGTTAGTAGAGGAAGACTGCAAATAATAGACCATGGTGGGAAAGCCAAGATATTCAATGACATCTTTGCTTCAGGCATGACATAAATTCTGAGCAAATGCCTAAAGTGATTAGGTTGCTTATAAGAGAAAAGATGCATGAATCTGAGTAGAGGAAGAAGAGGTTAGAAAATATTGGATATGTTATGTCTATTACAGTTAAAATGGCCTTGTGGAATTTACCCTGGAATATCTAAGAAACTGAAGCAATATCTGAACCATTAGCATTCATTGGTAACAAAAGAGGAGACTATTCTCTAGGAGTTAGAGGAAAATGCACAGAACCTATCCTTCAAAAGAGGCAAAGGAAGGTTCAGGGAGATAACAAGTCTATTTGTGTTATCCTGAAAGATATACAAGACTAAATTATTAAAGAATCAATATATAAAGTACCCAGATGTAGTAAAGCAGATGCAGAGATCAATCTGATCAGTGAGCAAGCACCTTTATTCAGCTTAGCTGTCTTTCTATATACCCCCTTCGGTTACATAACTGTGTGCCCACGAGGGTGACTACAGTGTACTATTGGCTAAAGGTAGCTGTCCATAAGGCTATTACCAACATATTATTGGCTAAGTTACCATGCATGCCAAGAAACCAAGTTATACTAAAGTTAGCTATGTTGACAGTTCATGTCCATTGTTTTCCTTTCAGGTGGTACTCGTTCCCACCGAACTAGCTGCTGGGTTCCTCCCAGCTGGCCTGTGTTTATCTTTCAGCTCTCTGCTTCAAGGTCTCGTTAGAGTTGTTCAGTATCAAGCAGTCTCCCAGCATCCAGGCCTTGTTCTCTGTAAAATCTTCCCACACCCAGAGAATAATAAACTAATAAAACCAGCTGTAGTAGATTTGTTGACGATAGATCATGTCAAACAAACCTTTTTTCCTCTTTGACAGGTTAATTCTCATGGATAAAGGAGAAGCCGTAGATATGTCTTGACTCTGCTATGGCTTTTGCCATGGTTCTACCTCATATGCTTTTAAGGAAACAAAAGAAGCATGTACCTACCCAGAGTCATGATACAGTGAACACACACTCACATGGTGTGATGTTGAACTGGGAAGACATTAAAAGCAGGGCTCTGCAGAAGTTGTATTTCTGCTCAAGATTTCACTGAACAACTCAAATCATGAAACACGTTTTCAAACAACATGAGGCTATGAGGGATTACAAACTCTTTGAGATACAGGATTAGAATTGAGAACTGTATTGAAAAACAGCACAAAAAGTCCCAAACCAACAATCGAAAATTCAGTACTTGAGTACCAACACTGATACTTGGGCAAGGGAAATAAATAAATACATTATAAAATAGGGAATGAAGAGATGCAATTGTTCTAATGGAGCCATCTGATGGAACTATGAGCAATGAAATTGTTGTAATATGATCCTGTTAGAAAACTAAGCAAGTCTCATGCTGTGCAGTGCTGACAGGAGTATTGTAGGTAACATATGCAAGGTAATTATCCTTCCCTGATTGGCCCTGGGATGTCAACATAGGCACAGAACAGGTTTGGACACCACAATTTCTGAAGTCTTACCAAACTGGGAGGAGTCCAGAGGAGGGGAATCAAAGTGATGGGTGATAAAGAAAACATGGCCAGAAAATAAGAGCCAAAGGCCTAATTTTTCAGAAAAGCTTGAAGGAAATGGCATTGGAACAGGGAAGAGGAAACTAGAGGTAATATGTAATAATAATCCAGTAGTCAAAGGCCTGTTAATGAGAAAGGTCATCATTTGTTCTCAAGGACCTTTGCAAAATAGACTTTGATAAATGCAATGATTTTGCATTGGAGATATTTTGGAGTTTGGTATTAGGAACTATCTATGGTGCAATGCCTAAATATGCTATACAGAAGAGTGTTTATGGAAGAGTCTTAACATCAAGCTAGACAAATTTTTAGCTAGGTATAATAGGCCTATCTTTCAGAGAGGAAAAAAGAACTGTATGATCCCAGTGAGTCCTTCTCAGGCTTGCATTGCCATTATTCTATTAAATTAAGACTTGGAGCACAGCAGGTTTCACTGTTAATATCTTTGCAGATAATTGGCAGTTCGAAGCTTCATATATACAAGGTTATTATAAGGCATCTTTTGTTTTATATGGATGTTAGACAACCAGAAGTAAGAAAGCAATGTGATTAAATGTATTTTTTAAAACTGATTTTAATTTGGGGCCAGTTAAGGAATAATGATACCTGGAGAACAAACTGTACTTAAAGAACAGTGAGAGGCCTGTAAAGAATTACATCTGGTATGTATAATGAAATCCCAATAACTTCAGCAGGCTGATGGAGCTGGTGACCTGGTTGGCAGAAATTGGGCTAATTGTGTGTGCCCTGAAAGGCTATTCTTAGGGTTATTGTGGAAGAGAAAATGGGGGATAAGACAGAACACAGCCTTCATGTGAAAGACCAAGCATACAAGCAAACTCAAAGGCATGAAGACCTGGGGACAGGCTATACGCATCCTGAAGACCTCAGGAATTGCAAACAATAGCAGAGGAATGTGTTTAATCCCCAAATCTGCTCTCTTTATTAACCAAGACAGAGGCTATAAAGACTTCCAAAGCTGTCATTTACTCATTTGTATTCTCCAGCCATGTGGTCTAGTGTGGTGGTCGCTGGAGAGCTATGACCCGCTTGGGAAGCTGGGAATGTAAAACCTAAGTTCATACTGTCACTTCAATCCTGCTCTGTTCATAAGAGGTCTTCCAAACAAAGGGTCTGGGTGTAAAGATAGTAACAGTGCTGGTTTTAATTGAGTCTCTAACGCAACAGCAGCAGCAAGAGGCAGTGCTTGATAGCTGCCATTCACTGTGCATTCATCAGAAAACCTCTGGGGTTTTGAATGCCAATTGCAGAGACCCAGATGTGAGATGTAATCCAGGAGTTACCTACAAACTGGAGAAAGGTCATGCTCTCCTTACTTAGCTACTGTATCCAAGTACAACCTGTAGTGACTTTGAGTGTGGCTGGCAGCCTTGAAATGGAGAGGTGTTACTGGTTGCTACCACTCAGCAGCAAAGCTTTGGCTGGTGTCACCAACATAGCTCTCTGCCAGCCAGCTTAGAGGTTCTTTTTGTGCAGTGCAAAGGGCAAGTTTTTGTGCAAATACAATGTCCCTCCTGGGCGCTCGTTCCCCAGGCACTGCAGCCTCACGCCAGTCTAAAGTGAAACCCAGAAAAGTGCTGATGGTACAAAAAAATAGGCAGCCGTCCACAGAGGCAGCTGTCTGCAGGGACCATTAGAGTTACAGTTAGGTTTAGGGTTAGTCTTAGGATTACAGTTTAAGTTAGGCTTAAAGTCAGGCTCAGAGTTTGGGCTAGAGTTGTCTCCATGTAGAGTTGTCCTAGACCTGAACTCCTCTTATCCCACCTGCGGACGTGGCAGCCAGGAACTTTACAGTGTGGTGCTGGGGCTTTCTTCCCCCATACACTTTCCCAATTGCAACATCTACATCTATTTAAACCCCTCTTCTGTAGCTGCACTCCTCTCCAAGGAGAGGGCCCTTGGGATCTCTGCATCAAACATGAGTCTTGGGGTTAGTTGTGGAGAGGAGAGAGCTGGCCTCTTCTCCCAAGTGACAGGGGACAGGACAAGAAGGGATGGCCTCAAGCTCCGCCAGGGGAGGTTCAGGCTCGACATAAGGAAAAAATTCTTCACAGAAAGGGTCGTTAGGCACTGGATCGGGCTGACCAGGGAGGTGACTGACTTGCGTTCTCTGGAGGTGTTTAAGGCGCGGGTGTATGAGGTACTGAGGGGCATGGTTTAGAGACTAGTGGGAATGGTTGGACTTGATGATCCAGTGGGTCTCTTCCAACCTGTTGATTCTGTGATTCTATGATTCTGTGCTTCCTTTCATATGGGGAAGGCAGGTGGTGTGGAGAACCTCATAGCAAGAAGTGGGTCTGGGGTGCAAATGGAGATGCCTCATAGTCTGGTTCAAAAAGATTTTGCTTTCCAGTTGGTAGTTGACATACCATCCCCACTGCATCCTGAATCTTGATATCTGATAGCAAAAGACCCATAACAATGAGGTTTCCACTATTGAGCAGAAACTGTCATCTGCTATGGTATCTGTTTAGAAAAGGCATAGAGTAGGAAGAAGAAGGAGGGAAGGAAGAAGGTGTTCTGAGGAAAGTGTGGGCTTCTTTTCTGAAAAGCCTCAGAAGCAAAGGGAATTAAGTTGAAATGAGTTCCAGCGTTATCTCACATTAATCTCCTGGGTATTAACCAGGACTCATTATCCTCAAGCACCAGTGGCTGCAAATGCCCTTCTTACCCTTTTGAGCAGAGGAACTCATTGACCTGTATCTTGAGAGTGGACAATAAAAGTTGGGTTGGGGAGATAACTGTCCTTACCAGATGAGATTTGTTAATTCTTTGCTCTTAAGCAGAGTTCTGCTGTTACTGGGAAACAACAACAAAAAAAAAAAAAAATTAGGATTTAGATTTTTCTCGTCTAACTGAAGCAAGCAGAATGGCTGAAATATCTGCTGTGTGACTACTCTAGTTTACAGGAACTCATGAATCTCATGTCATATATGCTTGGGGATGAAATAGAGCTGGACCTGATGTGCAGTCACCTGTAAGTATTAATGTGCCCACTTGTTTTTTGGTAAGAGGCAGAAGCAGCAATAAGATCAGCATATTTTCCTTCTAATGCCTGAAGCTTTGAAATGTTATTGAAGGTAATCATTTATCTTCTACCTATGATGAGTTAAACACCAGGGTTGTTTGGTTTTTTTTTTCTTAGACAAAATAACAGCAAAGTTTGTTCCAGACAAGAAAGAAGACATGGTATCCTAATTAGGCAAAGGAAAGAGCTGGTTAGCTCTTCTGCTAGTGATGCCTCAGAAGACCTCACTGACCATCAACAATAAAATGGGCAAAGACTTAATGTATATAGGACACATTACTTCTCTTCAAAGAGAAGAGATTTATGCACAGTGCTTAGTTTAAGCTTTGAGTATTCCTGTTCCTGTATTATAAACAAGCCCTTCCCCTTAATGAATGAGATTAAAAGCTAAGAAAAAGCCTTTTAGTATGTAACTTCAAGCACCTCAACTGAGAAAAGTTGATATGCAATTATGTGATCTCCATTTTCTGTATCCAGGATGCTTCTAATTGCACTTCCAGACAATGAGATAGACTATGCTACAGCCAGTTAAGCTTAGATTTTTCTCAAAATTTCAGAGATTTAGTTAACACTCAGCAACACAGTGTCCAGAGAACATGATCTGCTTATCTGTCTCATATCAGAAGCTGCTGAACAGATGTCAGCTCTAAGTGTCTGTACTCTGAAACAGTACAAGTGTCCCTGTTTGTCTTACAGTAAATCAAACATCTTCTGTAACAGCAATGCTGCAGAGAAGAGAGGAAGGATTTCCAACAAGACAATGTTGATAATTTGCAAATCCTGAAAAACTCAACATATGGTATTTAAGAACTGACAGTGATTGTTTTTTCTTTTCCTGGCTTAATAGTCATCACCATTGATTAAAACTTGCCTATAACTTGTAGGGTTTTTTTGGTTGGAATTTAATTAAACAATTCTTTCAATGAAAAACAAAGCAAATTAAAATCTGGTTTGTGCTTTCCTAGTTGTACAGCATTTTTGGAGCTCCTGTGACTAACATTCAAACAGCAGTATTTTTATCATGGAATTAGCACAGAAGATTTTGAATAGATGCCTGTATATGACAAGTGAATAATAAAAAAAAACCCCCACCTTACATATATGGCTACTTTCCCAATTTCACTGACAGTATTGTGAGAAAGAATTGGAAAGACTCAGAAGTTTCAATGTAATTTGATGCAGTGAGAATTTTTTCATGACTTCTTTGCTTCTAGGTTTCCCCAATTCATCTCTGACATTCAGATTTTTATGGCTAAAATTGACCTCTGTGCATCACCCTTCCTCAGTAATACAAACCAAAGAGCACCATTCAGCAATTTCTGCAGCTAGTGGAGAACTGAACTTTGAATTCTATCATGTTTGAAAAAACCACCCCGGCTTGCTTTTCCCTCTGTTACAAATTCTGTTTCATTACCTCAGTCCTTATCTGGAGGTGCTTCAGTATATCAACAGAGACATCTTTCATTGAAATGCATATATACATTTCCTCTTCTAAATAAAAGATACATTAACTTTATGATAGTTAAGATGGGGGTTTTACAGACAGTATCTTGATGGCATTAATTAACTCCTGGTAGCAACCCAGTAGCAACCTTCAGAAAGAGATAAATGGCCACACAGTTATCCTTGTGACTCTACCATCTCATCCAGGACCAAACCTAGAGGGCATTGGTTTAACAAGAAAAGCAGCTTGTTTTGTTGTGGCCCGGTCTCTCATCAGACACATTCATTTAAAAAAAATTGTGTGTGTTGCACTTGTGACATTTTGAGAATTTACAGTATTTAGTAAAATATGGGAAATGGTTATTAATTCTGCAAAACACCTACCTGTGATGGAAAACATTGGCATTAGTTGTAGTCCCTCTTATCAAAGATTTCACATTACTTTTAGAGGAACCATGTCTTAACAATACCCAACAGCTGTTGGTGATGACTACTCAGAGTTCACTCAGAGTTTACTTACTACTAGATCTGGTTACAGATGACTAGATTTCAATTTGTGTACAGTGGAAATTAATTTCTGTGCCATTTTGTGTCTACTAACAACATTAACGATGTGTTATTTTCTGCCCGCTGCCTCCTTGTTTGTCAATGTTGGGGTTTTTTTTCTTGTTACCTGTGCTGAGTTTGCATTGCTTAAATGACCTCTCTCAGTTCTTTTTTCTCTCCCTGGAAAAAAAAGAAATACTTCCCTCTTTTCCAGTTGATCAACACTTAGAAGAACATTGCCTCAGGTATTTTGAGACTCTTTTGAGTCTAACCTCGTTTGTCAGGATTCTTGCCAAGTGACTCAGAATGCAAAAGAATCACGTGTGTCATCTGGGAATACATTTAGTGTTCAAGCCTAGACTGAATTGACTTACTAGTTATGTAGGGTACTAGGGAATACACATATTCACTACATCCGTCTTCAAGTCAGGAGTTACTTTAAGTACAGGAGAAGCAAAACTTAAGATTTATGTTTTAACAAAATTGTCAGATATGTTCTGCTTGCCAGGTTTTTTTAATTCGTTTTTATACATCCAGAATTCAAGTGGGTGTTTTCTGATGCCTAATATTTTCTAATGCACTGAACAGCAGTTTAAACTAATAAAAGGTGTCCGATCACAGTATGGTTTGCAGTTCAGTCTTCTTTTGTTCTGAGAATTTTCCAACCTCAAGAAAAGTGGATCTGAGTTTGGATGCAAATCTTGCCAAAGCTCAACTATATCACTTTGGCATGGGCTTTGGGGCATACAGGAAAGCTGTGGGGATGGGACTCTTCATCAGACAGTGCAATGATAGGATGAGTAATGTTTTTAAGCTGAAAGAGGGAAGATTTAGTGTAGATATTAGGAAGAATTTTTTTACGGTGAGGGTGGTGAGGAGCTAGAGCAGGTTGCCTAGGGAAGTGGTGGATGCCCTATCCCTGCAGGTATTCAAGGCCACGTTGGGTGAACAGCCAGATCTAATGGGAGGCATCCCTGCCCATGGCAGGGAGTTTGGAACTAGGTGACCTCTCCTAGTCTGTAGCACTGCATAGGGTTGTTGTGCCCCAAGTGCAGGATCCGGCATTTGACCTTATTAAACCTCATGCTATTGGACTCTACCTAGTGGTCCAGCCTGTTCAGATCCCTTTGCAGAGCCTCCCGACCCTCCAGCAGGCTGACACTTCCACCCAGGGCAGACTGACACTTCCACCCAGAAGTGGGTGTACAGAATTGTACTTCCTACATTAGAGATCTATGAAATGCTGGCCTTATATCATCTCAATCTTCAAATATTTGAGTGTGAACATAATTAAGGCTCTGCTTTTGTGAAATAACCAAACCTGATCAAAAATGCATTTCTGATAGTCCAGTTCATCTCACTTGCACTGGATTCAGCCCATCAGAAGGCACCCTAAGGTGTCCAGGCTCTAATGAGCAGTGATCACTTGACTTGGTGTGAGGGAGAAGTTTGTACTTCACAGACCTCCCCTTAGCAGCAATATGCGATGGCAGATCTACTTTAGATTTTGCACAGCAATGTTCATGGCGATTATCTCTGAACCAACATCTATGTTGATGAAATTCTAGGAGGATTTCTTTGCCATGCAAAGGATGGTATTTTCCCATCAGCTCTCCATGTCCTAATAGCAACTGACCAAACTTCATTGCCCAATGAGTGTTACATCCAATCTGGTGCAGTGAACAGTTTCTGACATCCACAGCTTACTAACATAGCAGAAGAATCTGTTCACTCAGAATCAATTTCTTTCATGATACCTAAATGCAATGCTGCTGAGAAAAACCTGGTTCGGTGGATAACTGCTTTGTTTTCAGGACTGTTAAAAGCATGAGATTATATTATTCATAAGATGTCTTCCATTCTTCCTTTCCCCTCTGACACACATTCCTGTTCCAAACTGCTGAACTATTTTTGCTGGAAATTTCAACAAAAATAGGCATTTTTTCAGCAGACACTGGAGAAAAAAAAAATCAACCAGAAAAGAGAAAAACTGTGGTCCACTGAAGGCTATGGGGAATTCTTGTATAATTTGATCTAAAGCAACTGCTGGGACTCCCGTTCAAATTACTATTCCTTTTTGACAAATCACAGATAACTGATGTAGATTCAAACCACTTTGGAAGCAGAATAGATCACAATCATCAGGCTGTAGAGTGCTTCATTAAGTAAGTTAAGCTATTAGTTTTGCATGTGAAAAAAAAGAAGAACAAAAAAAATGTCTTCCAAACAAAGAAGGGAGAGAGCAGCATCAGTTTGATGAATTCAGTGGCTGACAAGATGAAGGTAGTTCTAGGCTTTGGTTATGAGATCTTTCTCCTAAGGGCTAATTCCAAGGATAAATAGGCACGTCTGTCTTCATGATGATTAGATCCAGCATTTTGGTGATGTCACCATTTCATTTGAGCAATTAAATTGAATTCCTCTACCTACTTCACATACATCAAACAGTTATCAGGAGACAGCTTTCTGCAAAACCTAATACAAAGCAGGCATGTGCCACTAATTTAGAAATTCATCCTAGTCCTCTACCTGTTTTGTGGGTTTTACAGGTCTCTCTATGTATGTTTCTCTTCCTTTCCACCTCCAGTTCTGAATATAAACAGATGGAGGGTTTAGAAAAACTAAAAAGGAAGTGTTGTTTGTTTTCTAGCTATTGATAAATATTTGAATAAAGTATCCTCAGTAGATTAAAGTAAGCTCTTAAGAAGCTTACCTAGCCTCATATCCTACTGTTGAAACTTTATTTTTTCAGAATTAGTACTGATTTGATTTTTTCTGAAACTGTTTGCTTCCTGAGTGGTCTGTCTTTGCAATGTGTAGCTGTGCCCAGTATGTGCTTCAGTGCGTGTTACTGATGGACAGGCAGCAGTTTTAAGGTCATTGAGCATTCACCTATCACTCAAATATTCCCAGATACCTTAGCACTGCCAACTTCAAGACCAAGCCTGCAAATTGGGCAAAATGGACCCACTATGGAAAACTGTCCTGGGAAAAAGTGCTGGTAGTCTAGGAGCTTCAGGGTCCTGCAGGGCTTTGCAGAAGGGAGAGATGGTGTGGTTTTTATAACAGGAAAGGAGGTGCAGTTCTGCTGTGCCACATGAACCCAAGCTCTCTTTGAACTTTCTGATGAGGAAGGTTTCTCTGAAAGATAGGAAACCCTTTACATGATGCAAACAAACCATAGTTATATGCCTCAAATAAGTAAAAGATGAGAAGGCTGCCTTGTGTGAAGCTGAGACAAAAGCTTCAGTGAAAACTTTTCAGAAAGTGAAGCTAATGAACTTTGAGGTCCCTCTGTGCAGACCTGCATAAACATTTTCTTCTGTATCAACAGAGGTACCCTTCTTCCTGCAGAGAAGTTAAAGAGAAAAATCCCATTGCTAGTAGCCTATTGGTGTTTTAGTGTGTCTGGCAACCATTTCCACATGACAAAAATGAATACACCCTATTTGGACAACTCTGCTTTGCATTCAACAGAGTTGGCAAATGACGACTGGAGAAAAGTTTCTGATGTTTCCCAATACTCACCTACAACTTTATGATTCTAGTGTTCTGCTTGTATTGTTTTCTTTGACTGACAAACTGGTGAAAATGGTAAAAATTGCAGCTGGACGAGTAAATAGCTAATCCTGCTGCTCCTGTTTAAGTGATGCCAGGTAATGATAATTTTATCAATCTATCATGGTGGTCATCAAAGAAGCCTAAAATCTGAAGACATGCATGGACTCTATCATGGCAGAGCCTTTAAAAGTAGAGTTGTGTCATTTTAAAATACACATTTTACCTTTTGGATTAGCGAGTGTGCTACTGAGTTCAACTCAGCTTTTATAACAAGCGCAAATGATTGATGGCTCTTCTCAGTGGCATGGAGGCAAATCCCGCTGCGGTGGAGATACTTGGGGCATGCTCTGTCTTGGGCCTCCAAGTGATCCATAAAGTTGCCTCCCCAGGATGTAAGGGTGCTCAGAAAACAACAAGTGACAGCAGTAACCACAGTGGAGCAGAAAGACCTACCCTGTGCATAAAGACCTGTCTATGCAAACAGGAGTAATGGTCCAAACGGCCAATTTATACTCATTATGGCTTTGCACATGGAAATACTGCATTCTTGCATTACACCAGAAATAGTTTCACTGTGCTTCTGAGGGACTACTTTACAAAGTTAATCCTGTACGCAAGTCTTTTCAGACCCACCTAGCGGCATTCAGTGCAGCAGAGAGGGCCAATGTGCCATTAGTCATGTTTTAAAGACATAAGAGTGATATTAATGATGCATAAGTTTTCACACAGGTTATATACACATTTATATATTTAAATAACATTGTTAGTACTATTTGAAGTATTTATAGAAGTGCTTTGCATTCAGTGGTGAGTTAAAATAAAAGGAATCTGTGCTTCAACTGGGATCTTAAAGGGATATGTAGAAACTTTAATACGATTTTCCCTGAGGCGCTTCCCATGATAGCTGCAATACTGAGAGATAGAAGGTTAATTAGAAGTGAATGTTTGTCAAGGACTTTGAAGATGAAAAGATTTTTCTTTTTATTTTGTTTTAATGGTGAACATGCTGATGATTATAAAGGTGGGATTTCTGACAGCTGCTTTGTTCTGCATGCTGCACTGAAGTGGTTTGCTATGAATCCACTTTGCTGCCAGATTTTCAGGAGCAAGTTTACCTGCTCTGCTTTGTCATGTACTTGCTGCTGTCTTCTGTTGTGCTGCCACCTCTCCCACAGACCAACGCTGCCGAGGGTACCTTGCTGATGCAGGAGGCTGGATTCAAGTGCTACATTGCACACCACCAGCAAACACCAGTGTTGGCCAAGTGGAAGAACGTCCTTGTTTGTAACATTAAAGTCCTTGAATTCAACAAGCAGCAGAAACCTAACCAGGAAATGAATCTTATTGAAGGAAATCTGTGAGACTAACTCTTCTCATCTACAAAGGAAACCCACAGCGATGTTATGCTTAGCACAGTACATTCTACCCTGGCAAGATAGAAAAGATGTGACAGCAGCTTTGCCATAGGCATGTTTGACAAAACCTTGCCATGCAGTACCATACAAAATCACAATAGGTAAAGAGCCAAGTGCTAAACAGTCTGCAATAGTCATCTTATTCTTTTAAGCACAAAATCCCAGCAGGAGCAACAGGATTTCAGTCTAATTATCAGAGCTTTCTGCTGTTTTAATACAGAAACTTCCCATTTTCTTTATTAGACTCATTGGGTTCTTTATATATTCTGCACTTCCACAGGAACTGAAGCATTGAGCAAGGCAAACAGCAGTATCTTTCATCACACAAGTTAGCTTATTTTAATATTCTCTGCATAGTTGTATTTGGAGAGTAGTTGTCAATGACTCAAAGTCCAGATGGAGATCCCTGACAAGTGGTGTCCCTCAGGGGTCCATACTGGGACAGTTCAGGTTAATATCTTCATCAATGATATTGACAGTGAGATTGAGTGCACCCTCAGCAAATCTGCAGATGACACCAAGCTGAGTGGTACAGCTGCCACATTGGAAGTCTGGGATGTCATCCAGAGGGATCTGCACAGGCTGGAGAAGTGGGCCTTGAGAATCTCATGAAGTTCAACAAGGCCAAGTGCAAGGTCCTACACGTGGGTGAAGGCAATCCCTGTTTTCAGTACATGATGGGGAATGATGTGATTGAGAGCAGCCCTGCAGAGAAGGATTTGCAGGTGCTGATTGATGAGAAGCTCAACGTGAGCAAGCAGTGTGCACTCAAAGCCTAGAAGGCCAACCATACCCCAGGATGTACCAAAAGAAGCATGGCCAGTAGGTCGAGGGAAGCGATTCTGCCCCTCTATTCCTCTCTTGTGAGACCTCATCTGGAGTATTGTGTCCAGTTCTGGAATCCTCAATGTAAGAAAGATATGGAACTGTTTGAACAGGTTCAGAAGAGGGCTACAAAGATGATCCAAGGGCTGGAGCACCTCCGATGCAAGGACAGGCTGGGAGAGATGGGGTTGTTCAGCTTGGAGAAGAGAAGGCTCCAAGGAGGCCTTATAATGACCTTCCAGTACCTGAAGTGGGCCTACAGGAAAGTTAGGGAGAGACTTTTTATGAAGGCTTGTAGTGGTAGGATGAGGGACAATGGTATAATCTGGAGAAGGGCAGATTTAGACTAGACATAAGGAGGAATTTCTTCATGATGAGAACAGTGAGGCACTGGCACAGGTTGCCAAGGGAAGCTGTGGCTGCTCCATCCCTGGAGGTGTTCAAGGCCAGGTTTCATGGGACCTTGGGCAGTCTGATCTGGTAGGAGATGTCTCTGCCCACGGCAGGGGGGTTGGAACTGGATGATCTTTAAAGTCTCTTCCAACCCAAACTACTCTATGATTCTATGATACTCAATAACATTAGCTAATGTTATTCTAACAGCAATCTTGTTGCACCAAATTTGTTAAGGTTTATGAAACAGGTTATATACACATATATTTTGGGGCCTTTACATATTTGAATGTGTTTATAGCTGAGACATGAGGATGCCTTGAGAAGTTGCAAATAGCAACTGTCAGACTTCATTTTAGCTACTGCTAATCACTTGATTGCTCGTTGCTTTGTTTGCCTGCTTTACTTTTCCTTACGGTGAAATGAACCTTCTGTATAAAAAGCATCCAGAGCACTATGACAGCAATACCAGCGAAGTTACTGAGACAATTTGTACTGACAGACATATGCAGAATAAGACATATGCAGAATAAGAATTTTGTAAAGGTACAAGCTCCCTGCAAAATGAAAAAAACAATGCATTTCCCCAACAGAGAGTAAATTCACAGCCAAGAAGCCTTGTTAGCCCAGCCTATGTTAAAATATTTATTGTAGAGTAATACAGTGATAGAGGGAAGGCACTTGTACCACATAAATAATTCGCCTTTCCTTTGAAATTGTATTATAAATTATCACTGCAATTTTATCAAGCACTGTTTTCTGACCACCCATGGGCAAGCAGTTGCTCTCTCTATATTTATGTTTTCAATATAAAGAGTGTCCCTATTACATATTTCAAGGCAAAAATCATAGTCAACACAGTAGAGGACTAGCCAGAACTTTGTAAACTGACATAAAGCACCACTGGCTCAGTGGATGTAAAACAGTAGGGCTGAAATTAGATCCCATTGCTCTATACCCACTGGAGAGCTGAAGCAGCACCAGGGAAGAACTCCTCTGCTTGTTGGATGAGAGAGAACTGCCAAAAGTGTTTCAGGGGTGGCTATGGCCAGGTTTACCCTTTAGTTTCCATCAGTATTATTAAAATTCTGTCTGGGTGTCATTAAACCAAAAATCTATGTAGCAAAATATCTTTTCTCTCCCAGTGGCTTAAAGTAGGTGCTCAAGGCAAGTGTATGAGAAACAGGGCATGTTTACCTCTTGGGATAATTAAGTCTGTAATGATCTTATTTATTCATTTTCCAGTAGCCTCTGGGTGATTTTTTGTTGTTTCTTTTTGTGAGAAAGCATCATTTTAAGTTGTGAATTAGTTTGAAACAGATGTTACTAGAATGATAGGCTTTCTCCCAAGAAAGTTTTCTGAGCAAACATTTTGAATGATAATCTCAGTAGTTAGTAATGCAGCATTCAGGATGAAAAATCATCTTCTCCCCACCAAAAACTCTTTGAAGTATTATTTTCTCTTGGTAAGCTGCTGACAGGCTTGTCAAATAGGAAATGTCATCCTGCAAGGGGATATAGATGTGCCTGTGCCCCATTCTACCTGCTGAGCAAACCTCTTTGTATGGAAAGGTTAGACCAGAAGACCACATATCCAGCATCTCTTTGTAGAAGTCATGCTTAGTACAGGGATCTTATTTTCCATGCCAAATCTAACTGGTTGATTTCAAGGGACCTAACTGAGCTAGGTGCCTAAGAAACCTTGCGAAGATACATGCAGTACACAAAACAGTCTGTATGTAGTTCACGTACAGAGCTCATGCTTGTGAAATTGCACTGACCCTTTATCAAAGGAGCCATATGAAAGGCTGCCTTCACCACAGTGGAAGTCTTAAACACAGGCTCAAAATTTGACATCTACAGGTACTTGGTCCAAACCATTTCTTCCTACATTTCGTGCTTCCATTAATAACTTAGGAAATAAATAAATACACTCAACAACAGTGACCAAATTTTGAAGCAGATTTATCTTAAAGAAAATACCAGTTTTCTTAAACTAGTTAAGAAGACTCTGACATGTCCCTTCTTAGCTTATCTCTGCTCCAAGTCTTCTTTCTGTCCTTAAGAAAGACATTATTCTTCCATCCTGACAGCCTTTACACAGCCACACCACCTATTTGCTCCCTCTCCTTAGGCCATCCCTGTTCACATTCCTTTTTCCCCCTTCCCTAGCTGCATGCAATATGCTATCCTGCCTCCCAAGGTCCTTGTGAGGCTAAATTTATGTTACATGCCATGAAACAGCCAGGGCCACTGTGAAGTTCCATGCAGGATTACTTTGGGTAGTCTGAATGTGCCAGCTCCACCCTCCTGTCATTGGCCTTACCTTGCAATCAGCCTGGTGTATATCCTCCAAGCTGGCCCAGCTGCCTGCATTCCAGTGGGCTTATCTCTGACTAAATAATTATTTCAAGCTTCTCAGTGAGCATTGTCCCTCAGGAGAAGTGACCTATTGGTCTGAACCAACTTCTGTTGAAAGGAAGCATTAGTAAAGCCAGTGCAATTAACACTCTGACAAGGATGCTTACAAAGATTAATTTGGGATCAGTGCTACCTCTAATAATTATAGTTCACCATTCCTCCTAGGAACTGCCTGGTGCCTGCCTCTTAGTTTGGGTTTCAGGTGCCTGTTGGAGGTGACCTCCAACTCAGCCCACTCAACGGCCTTTTGAGTGACCGTGAAGGTGTACCCTGCCACTGCTTCCCCCATGACGTGGTGACACCCTGTTGGTATACAGAGACTTCCTTGACCAGGATGTCAGCATTGTTTTGCTTTGACATGAAACTGAGCAGAAAGCAGCCTGACTTCCAGGAGGAAGGCAGATGTGTGTGCTTCCATAATGTTACACATCACTTAGGGAGAGGTGCCTCAGAGGCCGGCCTGTTGCCCTCTGCAAGTATAAAAGAAAACTAAGCTCCCAGAGATCTCAGTTTTTGGCACACAGACATTTTCTTGCTTTTGCCAACCTACACAACTGCTGTCTGATGGAAGTTAGGTTTGTTGGCTTAGCACCCCAAACCTGAGAACAATTCGGAGCCTCACTTCTTTACAAGTCTATTCCTGCATCATTATTCACAGGAAAACATAGATTGGCCTGGCTATTTTTAGGCAGATCTCTGCTGGGTTCTGAACCAATAAAACAAGTACTAGAAACAATCTTGCATTAGTGATCCCCGGAGACCAATATACTTATTTTAAAAGTATACAGAGGCGTTAGGCAAGAGTGTGGCTTTTCTAAAATTGCCATTCACTAAAAATCACCTCTTTTATTTCTGCGGTGGGATAAATGTATGCTGGAGCCTCCTCATATGAAGTAGAAAGGCTGGACAAAGACTACTCCCAATCAACAATTTAATGATCACCAACTGAAAATGAACCTAAATCCCTTTTTCCTGACACAGCCTATTTACATTATTCTAAGACTCTCTACAGCCTCATCTACATAATATTACTTTCATTATAAGACATGAAGAAACCTAGTAATTGAGCATAAGGGAAACGGAGTGCTTCACAGTATAAGAGGTTCTGAGGGTAGGATGATGTCATACTTCTTACTATCTTGTTGCTTGTAGACTTGTCACCAAGGACACTTGTCATGTCCTTCAGAGGCACATTACCATGTCAGACATCAGCTCATGCATGCATGCAGCTGCATTGCAAGTCTACTGAAACTAAACTGCCAAAAAAAGATTTATTTTCCATTGAATCAGTGTGGCAACCCTTTCCAGCAGCAGCTCGTACTTAGGTTGGATTAAATGTACCATGAACCCATACTCCAAATGGACTGGAAATGAAATTGCCTATTAAAGCTCATTTATTCTGCTCTGTTTGCTAGGAGACTTATTTTAAAACCGTGTATGTTGTGGACAGAGCGTCTTTCTCTTCCAAGAGAGGGCACTATTTGCTTTCCTTCTGCTGCTCTAAGCAGAAGGATAATTGTAGTAGTCTCGTTGGCTGGGCCCCAAGTGCCAAGCCCGAAGTACAAGCACCAGAAACTATGCAGACTTTGCAGGCTTGGTTTCCCTTTGTAAATCTCAAATAGCTATATGTGCTTCCTATGGCTGCCTCGTGGCATGTCTGGCTGCAAGGGAGAGCGCTGTGCCTGAAGGACATCACCATTGTGCTTGAGCTGGAGCTGCATCCTAGTTATGTTTATGCCTAGCCCAGCTTGGTTTGACCTAGCACAGCTTGGACTCCACAAGCAGTGGTAGAGGTCATGTGCTGCTGTATTTCTTATCCAAGAGCATTAAACTCACACAAAGGTCCTCTGATTTTAATG
Organism: Coccyzus lansbergi; assembly: GCA_033558105.1. Lineage (NCBI taxonomy): Eukaryota > Metazoa > Chordata > Aves > Cuculiformes > Coccyzidae > Coccyzus > Coccyzus lansbergi. The sequence continues at coordinate 3,482,651 of JAUMJK010000036.1, read as the reverse complement.
GTTTAACAGGCTCCAGGAGCTAGCTGAAAAGCTATACAACCAGCTGTGATCCTTATTAGCTGTATTCTGGCTTGTTAAATGAATGCCAGTACAAATACTGTTAAATAAAAAGCTGTTCATGATACAAGAATAACCATCTCCTGCATCATCATCACTGCTGTTTGAGTGATGGTGTGGAAAGAAGTTTAGTACAATCAATAAGTCTGTGGCATCCAAAAAAAAAATGAAAAGGGGAAAAAAATAAATCACAAACCATCCCATATCACATTGGATAAGATGAACACTTACTGTGCTATTTCTGAGCTACTTCAGTTTCACATGGCTGTAACTCACTGAAAGCAGCAGTCTCTGGGGTTAACATATGCATTAAATAATATTCCTTCTGTTCTGTTTAGAAAGAAAACAGGTTTTTAAGTAAAAGGCTTTCTGCAACAAGAACTCTGGTATTGAATTTCACACAGATGGTGCTTATTAGAGAGATTTCAATTCCCAACAAACAATTTAAAGCACTACCTGATCTCTAATTCCAGCTTCTCTCTTAACTAAACAGCAACAGTAATCCACGTTGTGGGACTGGGAAGTTTCTCCCCAATATTTACTTACATGTGGGCCTAAAGCAGGCCACCTCATCCTGTGAGCAAGGATGTGGGGAGAAAGACCAGCCAGCTTATGGAACACCCTGAGAAGGACATGTCCCTTGACTCCTGCTGTGCCAATGGCACCTTCCTGGGGGTCTGCCATGGGTCTTATTTGGGTGGGCAACTGACACAGGGGCGGAGCCTGTCTCTGCGAACAAACATAATGCAGCTTTAAGGAGGCTGAGTCACCTTTTCTGCAGTTTCCAGCACCTGCTTGTGGTAATGGAAGCTCCCTCTTTCTTGCTAGATTCATGCCTGGTACAAATATCCCTTGCCAAAGGGATATTGCTGCTACAGAAGTGTTGCTCCAGTCTGCAGTCTTAGGACAGGTATGAGCAAGGCCACCTGTGACCAGTTACTGCTGAAATGTGACTGTCCTGAAGAGTAGTGATGGAGCCTTTTCTGCATTCAGTGCAACAGTAGGCATGTAAGTCTTCCCCACTTGCCGCGGCGGATGGTCCAACTGTGTCTGTAGGCCTCCTCAGAACATGTTGGCTCTTTTATTGGCTGTCCTGGAAATTTCTTATGTGATCGGATATAATTGTCGTATCTTCAGATGAGTTTCCTAGAGGGCAGCTTTGTTATTTTCCTGGGTCAAGCTCAGGAGTGCCAAAGGGTGATGCTCACTTAGCACTGCTGCAGATAATGACAGCACATGTGGAAGAGACTTGTATTCCTCTGTCTTAAAGGAGCAATTTTCTTTATCTTCTACTAGATCCTTTGCAGGCAGATAGTGAGGTTAAACTGCAGCTGTATTTCTCAGACCGTCTTCTCCTTTTGCATTCTTTGCCACTTTTTATGTTTATTTCAAGTTTGCTACACTGAACTTAGTGAAATTTCTGAATCTTCTTTGTTTCTGAATATCCACTCTTTTTTGAATCTAAACCGTTCTTCATTTTAAGTTCCCTCCTTTTGGTGTTTTGACAGTGGGATTTAGCCTCATCTGTGTCCCCAACTCTCTGGTGCAAGTACTGATGCATTGCTCTGCCTCCAGTATCCTTTCAGAGAACAGCAGTTTCCTGTCTAATAAACATTTCTGAATCTATACATTGTCTTCTGTCTTCACAGAGGAGGTGTATGGATGTACGACAGATATATCCATTTTCTTCTCTGTATTAATAGTAGTTATTATTCTTCATAATATTAATACTAACTTATATAGAATCTTCCCAAGCTAGATGATTACCAAAGAGGGGGGAAATCATGTGACAAAAGAGCAAAGATTTATTGAATTACTTTTATTAAAATAAAAACATCATGCATTAATACACATTAGACATTTCTGAGAACCAGTAATATGAAGATTAAGAATATGTCGTTTCTGCATAAAATAAGTTCAGCTGGTAAAACATGCAGCCTACGTGTTGGAAGGGACTGGATGGAAAGATGAAAATGAGAAAGGCGCTGTAGTGGCTTTTTTTCTATGTGCAAAGTTAATCTATAAAGACAAAAAATATTTAATTTACTGGTTGTGATACTGGGGACTTATCCAGGCTGTATGTGTACTGACAGTTCCAGCTCCTCTCTTCTTTACTGCCTTGTCAACCCAGTGTAATTTGCTCTGTTATGTTGAAGACCCTGTAATTCCTTATCTTTGTCTGCTACATGTTCCACCAGTTGGATAATTAAACATCACATCAATACCCAGGGGACACCGGGGCTTCATTTGACAGAGTTTGCTAAAAGAATTTCACTTTCTGCCTAGTACAGTGCAATTTAAGTCACCAGTGTGACTCTGGTTGAGACTTCAGTTTGCTTTTCCTTACGAAGGAGTCCTGCAAGTCAGAAAGGGCCAGCAGTATGACTTCATCAGACACGTGTCACATGGATAGGCTTTTGAGGGATTGCTTTGACTCTGCTTCTGCCATTGTCATAAAAGTGAAGTGAGAACCTGCCATGCAATTAAAAAGAGCAGCTTTTATTAGCGCCCTGATAAGCAGCACATGGGCTTTCATATTGCACTTGCAGTCATCACAAGTGTTAGCTGTATTATTGCTCACATTATTAAAATCCAGCACTGTGCATGCAGAGAGACAAAGAGTTTTGGAGAGAGGGAAAGGATCCTGTTATCAGCTTCATTAAGCTCTGGATAAATCCCCAAGGTGACATCTTTTACCAAAAAAATCTAAGTCTATCAATCATGAACTATTAATGTGAGTTCTTCTCTGGCAACAAACTCTACAGGCTAGCGACTGATTTTTCTTCCCTCCAAATACAACAGTATATTACAATAAAAGTTCTCAAAAAATTAAAAAAACAATTAAAAAGAATAATATACACCTCATTTTAATTGCTCAATATACAAACAATCTTTGATCAACAGTATAAACCATTAAACCATATAAAAGTTGAGTTTCTTATTGTACAAATAGTGCTTTCATAGCTGAGTAACTTTACAATGCTGTGAGGGTACCATCAATGGATATATTGCTTGACATTATATTAAAAACAAGACATTATACCTTATACTTGGTTGATTACATCAATACAAAGCAGTCTAAAAGGGGCAATGGATCCATAGGATCTCTGATTATTGTGAGGGATTTTAAAAAATCACTCAACATAAGCCTTGTTTTATACTCTCAGTGTAATCAAGTTATACATCCCATTAATTTCAAGGGGAACGATATTAGGAATGGGGGATTAAAAAAAGCAACCAAGGTGTGTGAGCCAAGCCTCTTACCATTGTAGACAACTACTTCACTTATTCCTTTCAATAAATATGAAGACAACATTGATGGCAGTTGCAAATGGTCATTTTTCAGCTAGGTTGTGAGAGGTAAGGAGAAGGGTCTGGATAAATTCCAGTATGGCTGGAAACAATGTACCGTATTTGCTACATAGGAACAAACCCTCCAACTAGTCTGTTGGTAGCTGCAGGTTTGATTTCTGGTTTCCACCTTATTAATCAGAAAAATTTATTACTTCAAGGAGAGAGGTCCAGAGAGACCAGAAAACCCTCACTGTTGTGGCTCCAGACAGCCCCACCTGCACCGTGTAAGAGGACAAATTTCACGTTGGTGGACTACCAGCCCTGAATATTGGCTGCAGGCATTTTGCCTGCTGACTTCGGTGGTGCAAAAAGTGGCTTGTCTTTTGGCAGCTAGGGCTCCAGTTATAATTTTTCTCCTTGAGAAACCCTTTGTTTGGATGCTACTGAGAGTTTGCTTCACTGTTGTGGTACAGCCTACTATTGCTGCACTCTTCTCTCCTATGCTGATGAAGGAGGGGTTGCATGCAGTACTTCTGACTGACCTGCAATTCTAAGTCCATGCAGCCACAAAAGCACAGGTGATCTGCTAAAACACATGATGTCGAACAGAGGAAGGATGCATGGTAGAGAGTAAAGCACCATGATTTCAACTCCCCCGCATAATTAAGATCATACATAACTAAAAGTGTTACTGGTTTAAAGACTCACTGCCTGCCTATACACTTCCTCATAGAAAAAGCAGTTATCTCATCATGTCTCATCTTCACATCATTGTATTTTTTCCTGATACTGAGCCAAAACATCATGTTTCTCTTTTTTTTTCTTGACAGTGTCCCTGTTCAGCTATTGCATTGAATATAAAAATGAACTGAAATGGAGTAGAGTTTGTAGGTCTATCCCTAGAGAGAAACCTGGTCCTCGTATTTTGTTTGGAATTCTATGGACAGGCCTCATCCTCCTATCATGCTCTCCTGGCTCAGTGGAGGTCTGCCCAGCCCCAATGAAGAGTGGAAATCTGTAGCTTTTCCATGTAATAAGCAGCTGTGAAAGTGGTGATCAATACTCTAATTCCTTTAAAGCAAGAAAACAAGACATTACATCTTTGGTCCTAATGCAGCCCATTTAACAAGCTACTTGAAGGGGTCAGGTTTTTCTTTTGTATAAAGCTTTTTTTTTTACTTTTTTTTTTTACTTTTAAAAATTATTTTAAAAAGGCTTCTTACAAGTTGTACATCAGAATAAAGAGAGAACACTTACAAAAAGAAAGCTAGAAAATGGGATCCCAATATAAAAATTAGAACCAGCGGTGATAAAACATTACAAAGCATCCTTGCTAACTGTAATACACAGGGTTTGACATTTCATGAGTACATAATTTACATCAGGAAGGAGGACACAGGTACATTAGGTGGCCAAGAAGGCCAATGGCATCCTGGCTTGGATCAGAAATGGCATGACCAGCAGGTTCAGGGAGGTTATTCGCCCTCTGTATTCAGCACTGGTGAGACCACTCCTTGAATCCTGTGTTCAGTTCTGGGCTCCTCACCACAAGAAGGATGTTGTGGCTCTGAAGCAAGTCCAGAGAAGAGCAACGAAGCTGGTGAAGGGGCTGAGAGAACAGGCCTTATGAGGAACGGCTGAGAGAGCTGGGGTTGTTTAGCCTGGAGAAGAGGCTGAGGGGAGACCTCATTGCTCTGTACAACTACCTGAAAGGAGTAGTGAAAGGGGACAGGACAAGAGGGAATGGCCTCAAGCTACACCAGGGGAGATTTAGGCTGGACATTAGGAGGAAGTTTTTCACAGAATGGGTCACTGGAACAGGCTACCCAGTGAGGTGGTTGAGTTACCTTCCCTGGAGGTGTTTAAGGCATGGGTGGATGAGGTGAAAAAAGGGCATGGTTTAGTGACTGATAGGAATGGTTGGACTCAATGATCTGGTGGATCTTTTCCAACCCGGTGATTCTATGATTCTATGATTTTCATACTCTGTTCTGGTTCAGGTATTTTCTCACAGAGAAATGTAGGGAGGAACAAAAGCCAGAGTACCATAACTGCTCATTTGGAGAGGCAGCAGTGGTACTAAAAGATCATGTTGGACTCTGAATCTGAAAAATGAATGCTTGTCTGGTAGTGCAAAGTTTCTCCTTGGCATCTTGGAGCACCCTCAAACAGACAAAGGGCATCCCAGGCACATCATGATGCACCTTAAACTGTTTGCGGTCATGTAACATTATTGTAGCTCTAGCTGTACATTCCAAAGAGGAGAAAAGAGTCATCCTGTAGTACGTTGGTCTTTGAACAAGTAAACTCTGCAAAAGGCTTTGCTTCATGCCAGTAGCAGGGACAGGAGCCATGTCTATTCCCACATATATCTGCAGGAACAGTCTGTTACCTCTGCCATATCCCTGGGCAAATACGGCAGCTGTCTCAGGTATGAATTAGCCAGCTGTGCCCCTCCACTGGTATAATTCTCCGTACATAAGCCCCTTCCTTTCAAATAAACAACAAGACCATACTTTGTAATGCTGGGGCTTCATGTGGCCATCTGACTGTGATGCTGGTGGGACAAGGCATTCCAGAAACCACCAAAACTCACTGCACTGTTGCTTGCCAGCTGGAAAGGAAAGCACGTTCCTGACCTCTTGAATGAATTCACCCAACAAGACTATGAAGAAAATTTTCCAGGCCAAGTCCTTATGCAGCAGAACAACTCAAGGCCCAAATGAGGTCAAGAGTGCTGACATTGTACACAGATGACTGGAAAACATCAAAGTAAGATGATGATTCCAGATTTAATGTATATTTTCATATGCTTAACGTTTACTAAAAGTCTTAAAAGTCTCATTTCAAAAGCAGTTCCACATTAACTGTTGCTTTATGATTAAGACACTAAGCACAAACTTATAAGTATTTTTATTTTGCCTTCCATGAGAAATATAGCAAAAGGGAAATGTTTATTTTCTCAGTTGGTCTATTAGCTTTTAAAAGTGGCTGTGGCCACTTTTCAATTCCCTGTTCGATTGCTTTTTAAAAATTGGCACTTTCTGCCCACGCTGCCTGAGAAGCAATGGCAGAACTTCTAAGTTATTTCTGGATGCTGATTCATATAAGCTCTCAAGATGTGGTATATTTATTTTTTTCTAATATTTGTGAAACCACAACTTTTATGTCTCCTTCAGCAGTCTAAACTCCATCAGCAAGGTCCTACTGAATGTTGCCTCACTGTGTCTGCCTTCCTGAGCATCTATGATCTGCATGAGGCACCTTGCTGTTAAAAGGTCAGTGAGCTACAGTGGGAAAACCAGACAATTTCAGCTGATTATTAATTCTTGTTTTCAGCTCAGTAGAAATAATTTGGTACATTGCTAATAGCTCTTACCCTATGAGCATCACCCTGTGTAGCACCTGTGCCTCCGGTAACAGTCACAGCTGCATGGTCCCACCTGCTCCCACTGCCACTGTTTCTGCCCCTGCAGGTATTGCCCACAGACTACAGTGTAGTGCCCAGGTTTTTTTTTGGTTTTTTTTGGTTTTTTTGCTGGCTTTTGAATCATTACTGAGCTGCTGATTGAAAAACCACGGCTTACAGGATGGCTGTTTACAAGAACCACTTTACATTTTAGTTAATTCCAATTCTGGACAGCTGTATTGAGAATCTGTGGTCCTACATCCTAGTTTTGTGGTCCCTTCCTACTTTACTCATCAAAACCAATACATTCAAAAAGTGGTGATCTTTCAAACTTACATCGCTTAATTTTCAGATTATTCTCCCTGTTTCCAGTAATGAGTTGCTATTGAATCCCTCCTAAATTGTTATTGGCAAGCATATTAACTTCTATTAGATAATTTTCATGCCACATAACACTAGTGATACATACTGCTATGACTTAATGGCTTGTTTTAGCTAAGATTAAAATAAAATATGAATTAATTCTTTCATGCAATAGAGTTGGAAAGATTCTGCAGGAGAATGTACACTATGTGATTTTCTAGTGTTCTGCTTAGAGACTTAGCAAGCTGAAAATCTGTGTTTCTATTAAGATCTTTTTTGGGTTTATGTACATTCCTCCTGGGGCAGTGAGTGGAGAAAAGCAACACTGCTTGTATGTACATGTTGCACGCTTGTGAGAGCAATACAACAAATCTGCTCTCAGGAATGCAAAGAGAAATCTGCCACTAATTGGACGTGGGAACTGAATTTCGGTTAGTATTTTAAATACTAGACAGTAATAAGCAAAGTCAAACATTGCATTCTCCATACCACTGTGCCTGGGACTTGGTCATGGTGACACAGATGTACCAAACAGGATTTTGACTCAATGTCCTGGTCTACCTTAGGTCGCAGTGTGGCTGATGAACTATTGCATACACACAAGCTGCTAATGTATTTTACACCTTGTTACAATTAGAAAGGGTCATTGCACATTACTTATTGAGGAACAAAGGAGAACAATCTGTAAAAACAGCGTTCTGAACACCTGCTTCATGATTCTGGACTCCAGGTGCAATACTTAAAAGGAAACACAAACTGAAATATTCAAAACACACTAGTGGCATAAATTTGACTTAATATAGACTGCATATCCTCTGCAACTTAGCTGCTCATGCTACCTCCAGCAAGTTTCCAACATTCAGCTAGTTAAGGCTCCTTGTACCAAAATCACCAAATGTGCATTTGCTTTCTGATCTAGTGGTTTGAATAAAATAGCACTGCTAAGCTGCTGGTGGGATGTGCCTAAATTACTGATTAAATTCACATTTTAGACATTTTACTCCTCCTACATTCATAAGGAAAGTTAATGACTGAAGAATCTGAAGTTCTATATCACAGGCCTCTGAAAAGGGTAGCTGCATTTCCTGCTCCAATTGATTTATATTAAGAAGCTAAAACCTTAGCCTTGCCTTGTCTGCCTGTTCCACGCTGATAACAGAAGATGACACTGGGTGTTTCAGAGAAGCAGTAGGGGCAACATCTTTAACAGTATTGTTGAAGAATAAAGGCATTTTGACAACCTGACAGCTGCATAAGGGATCAGAAAAAAAATGTCTTGCATTTGACCATCAGAAAATAGACTAGCAAGCACTTCATAATCATGTACAGATAACTTTGAAGTGAGTTCCTCCTGTCAGTTTTTAACAGTAGTGGTCAGTAGGTGATGTGTCGTGTCATTTTGCTCCTTGTGCTGGTTTTACCTGGAGTGATGCACTCCATACTGCTCTAGGCAGAATCTCCCATACGTCACCAAGATGCACATCTCCTCTTTGTCCCAAGAACCAGTAAATGGAGCTGATTTGTAAAAATCTGGTGGTTTGCAATAACTGTTTCTCTTCCAAGAGTTTTGGAAAAGTATTTAGTAACTTTTTTTTTCCTGCTGGTGATCTGAGCACCACAAAGCAGACCAGCAGTACAAGCATCTAATCTTGCAAAAGACCCACAAATTCTGTTAGAAACATTTATAAAAATACAGACTGTAAAAAGAAATTTGACTGTGCAATGTGTAAAGTTCTCAAGTTCATCCCAGAGTGGCTTCTTGCCATGCTACCATTTGAAAATGAAAGGAATGCATTTGTATTTCTTCTCTCCAGGAATATCCTGCTCTGTCCCAACATGTATCCAAGTGCAGGCTATGGGCCTCAGTTATTACATGGAAATGGGCAAGAAAAGACCCAAACTACCATCAGATAGGCTTTGCAGTTTCAGCCCCCATGCTGAAAAGGAAAGATGTGCTTATTGAATTATTGCAGTCACTGTTCACTCCGAGCTAGAGTCCACCCTTGCAGCAGCCAGGTGGTTCCAAGAGTCTGGCTTGCCTCGCTGCAAGTAGAAATTCTCTATGGTCATGCTGACGCTTCAATGTATTCACTTTTCGGTGCTGCTACCCTCAAGTATTCTGGGTTCTCTGCTGCAGGAACTTTCAAGAGACCGTTAGGTTTTGCTTCCTTCGGTAAAAAGTCCTGCTGGTAGTCAGGATTGTCCAGATTTATTTGGTGGTTGCCTGCCTGGATCCAGTATGGAGAGCTATCGAAGACTGTCTTGGCCAGTGGAGACTGGTTGGTGTTGAGATACTCAGGGTTGTCCACAGCTGTGCTGTGTGAATTCTGGTAGCTGGAGTCTGTAGGGACCTTTGAATTTGATGTGAGAGAGAAGTTGTTGTAGATTGGATTCTGGACTGCTGAGGCAGATGTTTTCTTCGGCACCAACTGGTTTACGTACTCTGCAATAAAAAGAAAATAAAAAGGAGAAGGAATGAAAACGAAGATATAACTAATGCAGCCATTTGCTTTGCTCAGACTGTAGTTTCAACCTAGTTGCCAATTGCTCTTCATGCACAGTATCTCAGTGAACTTCCTGGAGCAGGTGAGAGTCAAAGGCAAGGACTGCTGTGTCATGGCACCATAAGCACTGCCCTGAAGTTCACCTTCAGAAATTAGGTTTGCAAAGCCGATTGTACCATGAAACAGTGAGGTAGCTACTGCTGATTTTACTGACATGTGGGTGGCTACATCCCAGATACTATTCTGAAATTGTAGTTTGGGAACTTAGCTGCCAGAAGCTGTTCCCCTACAAAAATTGTTTAGAGATGAGGAAAATGCCTAGAAATACAGGACTGGCAGTAACCGAGACTCCACGTTTCACTTCACCCTTTTTAGCTGTAGCATATTCTTGGAAGGGTTCGTTGGGAATTTTTTAAGGGCATAAAACATTGTGACTGCACAATCTAGCAGCAGGTCCCTCAGTGCTAACTGGTTCGCTTCCCAACCACCTACGCTGCAAGTCCATGTGAAACTGTGAGCTGCTTTCTATGTATCAAAGCAGTGATGCTGCCAGAAAGCTGTTTATATCGCTAAAATGGCTTAAGGGGTGAAAGCTGTTTTTTAGAAGATATCTTCCCATGTAGAAAGCTTTAAACATATAAGCACACACACAAACTCCCTGGCCAGATGGCACACATGGCTGGTGAAGGAATTGAAATGAGAAATGGCCAGAAGCAGATAGAAAGTCTAGGAAAAGTATATGTGCTTTTCTGCTCCTGTTTACCAAGCAAAAAAGACAAGTATTTGGATTGCTTCATTTCTACAAAGAAAAAAATACCCAAGAACAACAATTATATTCACCAAATGTCTTGTGAATGAGTGGATGTGGGATGGAAACATGGAAGAGGTACTCACCTGGGGCCGGCAGGAAGCTGTCATCTATGCTGTCTTCCAAGGAAGCACCTGTTGGGTCTGAGCTATACCTCTGGACAAAGCTATCTTCCCTCACAGGGTGTCCCTGCTGGATTGGAAATAGAGAAAATCAATATAAAATAAAATAAATATTTAATACTTCTATTTTTATAGAAGCTGACCCATATAGGAGAAATTTCTTCTTTTTGAAAGGTCATCCCACTTACCCCATTCCTGTCAATGCAGGTTGTGGCAGAGCTATTGCTATTTGCACTCTTAAAAAGAGAGAGAAAGAAAATACAGACATCATGAGAATCAGTTCACTCTTAAAATTGCTTGTTGTGTTTTCACAGAGGAAAAGTTTCATACCAATGAACTCAAGAGAGGAGTGCGTGATGTTGAAGGGCTGTTGAAAAAGCCCTGATGTGGCACAAGATACTCGTCTGCATCCACTATATCTTCCATGTCTTCCTCCTCCATCAGGGTGCGATAGAACTTGGAGTCTGTAGGGCTGGGGAGGTGCATCCTATCATCTCCCTGTGAAACAAATTGGCATGAGAGGACTGGTAGACTCCCTTCAAACCTTCATTATCCCCTTCTCTGATAGATCAAGTAATTTAGCAGGAGGCCTAAGATGGAAAATCTTGGTCTGTGAGTTTTACCAAATCTACGTAGAGTTTAGGGGAACACAGGCCTGAAATCAATGTCCATGCTGCTGTAGAACAGCTGTATTTTTAATAGGATCAAGCTATATTCTCCTCTCAGGACTTCAGTAGGGACTGTTATTGGTCCTAGACTGGGACCAGAACTAAGAAAAAGGTGACTGGTCTGTCACCTTTTCTTTTGTCACCACAAAACTTCTGTTTGTGGTTCTAGCTGAATGTGTTAATACCTGGAAAACAATGATAAATTTGGCCTTAGATTATCCATATTATATTTTCATATGCATAACTAACCATTTTTGGCCTTATATGAAGATGTCTGCCCATCAGATATCTTCCTACCATTTGGTTTAGTACCTGTATAACAAGATAGCGTGGAGGGTCACGAGCCATTTTAGAGAACTCTGCTATCAGTTCACGAAACTTGGGACGGCTGTCTGCATCAATCATCCAGCCTGGAAGGATGACAGGGAAAGCAATGCACAAATTAAGTTGTTATGGTGATCAAACACAGAGCTTAAAATAAAATGCAATAGCAAAAAGAGCAGTACCATGCATAGAACAATGAAATTAGTTATTCATAAGAGACCACCAATAAAGAGTTCATTTGCTAGCCACTGGTGTGAATTTCAGCATTTAAAATATGTATCTTGGCAGTCTGGGGAAGAATGAAGGGGGTCACAAAACCCCATACTGGAAAAGGTCCAGGCTGAGCCTGTCTCCCCTCCTGCTGTCCTATTTCCATGTGGGCATGCAAGTCTCACCTTGAGTGATAATAATGCATCAGTCTTCAGGATAGCAAACAGCTGGCCAGCCTGGATTTGTCCTAATTAAGCTCCTCTGAAAAAGGTCTTGAAGGAGGGGAAGCGAGCTACCTTTAGTAGATGCCTACAGAAGGATGGCGATTTGACCATCTACTCACTGCACTGCTTCATGAAATCCTGGGAAGCCTGAAGCAGAAGCTACTCTGTACAGATGTCTTCTAAAATGCAAAACATCCTTGCTGGGGACATTTTGAAAGATGAACTTATCAAAGCTGTATTTAATTAGTGAACAGACTTTATACAAAACCAGGTCCTACAGCTTACTATGGATCAATGCTAGAAGAGATTTTGAATATAGATACTGGGGGTTTTAAATGTGATATTACTGAGGATGAACATACTTTTGGTTATCAACTAACAAATGAGCTGATGTAGAGACTCTTGGGTTTAAAATTAAAAATAATAAAGGTGAAAATGTGTCTGGAGGAACTCGTAAGAAAACAGCCTATCCACAGCAATGGAGAAATGAGGGTATAACATTCGTCTCAGAAATGCATTAGACAAAAATCTCATCATTGCCAGTGACTTTTCGCCATGCTAGAAATATGTTCCCCTGCTAATTCAAGAAGAAACCTTTCTTGCTTTTAGACAGAGTGGAGCATTTGGGAGTTTGCTTCTGTTGCAGAAGTAGCATCTACTGTTTCTGAATTCATCCGAGTTGCATATGTTTAAATACTGTTTCTCAAAAAAAGAAAAATCTTGTGAATAACTTTGAACATTTCAGCTTATACTGTTTGCTTATAAAAGAGATTGCTGGGAATCCTGAATTCCTTTAGATGAGATGGCACAGCTTCAATAGGGTCTGCACTGTAGCCTGCAAATGTGGACTGACTAGAACAGTGAAAGATATTCAACTGAGTCCGGTGGCAAAAGGAAGGCTCAAATGTCAGTTCCTCCCACACTTGCATTTAAATTCAGTGTAATGATATGAAAGGAGATGGGGATACACCACTGGCAGCATTTTAAAAGCAACAAGTACATGATTAGGTGCCTGGAAAAACACCTCTTTTCTACATCTGGACTGGACTTTTCCTTAAGGTAATGGTCTGAGGTGTCAGTAGAATTCAGCATCTCTGAGGATGAGCTCTAGGACACTGCTTTTGGGTCTGGGCATCTCATATCTAGGCGAGGTGCTCACATCTGGATCTGGTTCCTGCTTGTCTTGCTGAGCACAGGATCAGGCTTACCCTGTGTGGTGCCTGTCCCAACAAAGCAACATGTGGGCTCTCCAGAATTCCCCAGAAGTGCTGCACTATGGGATGCTGATGGCAGTGTAGCTCCTATTTCAAGAACAGGTACAATTCACTCTAGTGAGATGGTCTTAAATGCCACCTAGTGGACTACTTATCAGCATCCTCAGAGTAGTAAGCAGGGATGTGGCAGTCACGTCCTAGAGATGCATGGGAAGCCAGGCAATAAGCTGACATTTTAGCAGCTGATAGATGCAAAAGGCATTTGTGGTTCAGAAGCCTTTTGATGTGCCACAAAAATGGCCAATAAGTGCTTCAGAGATACTCAGCTCTTGTGCTACTTTACTGCCACAGCTGTGTGCCCAAAAGGGCCCATGAAAAAATGAGGAAGAAATCAGATGAGGAACTCTGGATCCTCACGTGCATCTGCCATTGTAGTGACACCTGCGCTCCCAGGGCTCCTTTAGCAAAAGGAGTGCACAATCCATGTGTATCATTGTTGGAGGAGGCATATTTCTGAATTAACGGGGATCCCAGAGGAGAAGACAGTGTTAATCTTATCTTATAGACATACAAAACCAGAGTATCAGGTAAAGTGGGTGGTGTTATGCTACTTTATACTGCCTGACAATATCACTTTAAAATAACTGACAATATCACTCAGTTGTGTGAATGATGAGAAAAAACATTGACAGAATTAGGCTCCTAGGTAGAGCTCAAGTTACATGAACACACCTTGGTGTCGGCACTCTTTTCACACAATCCTATTTCTGTGCGATCACCAAGAACATGGCATATACAAATGCAACATAAAGAAGGCAATTGTGCTACTAATTCAACTTAGGTGAGCTCCCAGAACCCCAAATGCAAACTCACATTTGACCATGATCATGTACACATCGATGGTACAGATTGGGGGCTGGGGCAAACGCTCGCCCTTCTCCAAGACAGAAGAGATCTCACTAGCCGGGATCCCATCATACGGCTTGGACCCAAATGTCATCAGCTCCCAAACAGTCACACCTGCAGAGTGGGAAGAGAAGATCATGAGAGAGGCTTAGAGGGGAGCTGGGTACAGAGAGGCAGTGAGCAGAGAAAGCTTTCCTGGAGGCACAGCATACCTAGAGTCTCACTCAGGAAAAGCATTTTCTGTCATGATTTTGAAGAGAGACAGCATAATAAAACTGTTTTAAATCATCCTGCTTGCTGGTTTTGGGTTTTGCCTTGGGGTTTTTTCTATTTTTAAATCTCAGCTAGTATCTCAATGTTGAACTTCCCACAGACTTCCCAGCCACAGAGAAAGGAAATTCACATTACCACCTCCTAAATCCAACCAAGCAAGTGGTTTTAAATATGGAAGTTGTCATTTTGTTTGAAAACAATCTCTCTGGAGACAAACAAAAGCAGTTTTTCAAAGATGTGTAAACCAGCTGCTTCAGTGTCGTTTGCTGACATACCACGTACACTTGTGATGCAGCTGTTTTGATTGTCTGGTATGGTAGCTTAGGATACAAAACAAGATTTTAGATGCCAAGATACATAAGTGGATTAAGAGGACCAGAGGCTGTACTTATCTCAAAGGACACAGGAACTGACCATCAGCATTAAATATATTCCAGGAATATAAAAGCCCATGGAGTGGATATTTTGCAATAAGTTGCTTTGAGAAGTTTCCTTTCTGCTCCTCTTTCTTTGAACTATACCAGATATCAAATGAATTCTCCAAGAAGGTAGTCACGTCACTTTGCTTTTAGCATCGACCTCTAAATACCAGGACAGCACAAACATTTTAGGTCTCAGCAGAGTTACTCTGATTGACACTGACTGACAATGTGGCCAATGGTTTTAAGTCCTCCCTCTAGTTATGTGGCTTTATTGTCATCTCAGTTATATTTCACATCGAATTGCTGAAGAAAATTGTCAGCAGAACTTCAGCAAATGGAGTAGTCTCCTGCCTGCAGCCTCTGTCACGGGAGGGCTGAGCATCTGAAAGCAGATTCTGCACAGCATCTTATGCCTCACTAGCACGCAATTTCATGGGAATTTTACTTTGTGGAATAAGTGATTCAGGCCCTTTGTCTGTTTAATCTCTCAGTTTTCTTTTTTTCATAATAGGAAGAAAAATAGGCTCTGTTGAGTCACAAGCAAATCCTGCAATTTTCCAACCTATTTGTAGCAATCATAACTGGTTTTAGACTCACCATAACTCCAGACATCACTTTGATGAGTGTAAATTCGGTGTAAAATTGATTCCAAGGCCATCCATTTAATAGGAACCTAGGAAAATTCACAAATACGTCTCAAGATGCTGATGCAAAAATATCTGCAATATTTGCCACCAGGTGGTGTTTAAATCAATACTTTAGTTGTAGAAGGGATAAAACCAGACAACAAACAACACAACTGAGTGGTAGAGTAAGCAACTTTCATGTCCCTTATTATTTTCATTGATTATGTCAAATCAGGGAATTTGTGAAATATTAGGCATATTAGAAATGTCTCTTAAAATCAGTTTTACAAGATTTTTAATAATCTAATTACTTTTGTTTTTTAACCTTCTATCATAACAGGACACAAATCAAATATCTGTATAAGAAAGACAGATCTGCACTCATATGGTTTCCATTTATTGTCTCTGCAATGTTTGCAAGCAGTTTCTCTTTAATTTCTCAGCGGGACACATTCCCTCCATCAGCACGTAGTACAACACGAAGGCGTGTTGAACCAAGTTTGACAGGTCTTTCTTCTGCTATAAATATACAGTATTCCCTTTCTCTTCATAAACTGCACATTGTTACTGGTGTTGGCTACACTGATTAATTTAACTATGCTTTTTTTTTTAAATGTTTTTTTAATAATCTTGCTTTTTCCCAGACATTCTGGGTGGGAATTTCAAAAGCATTTGCTGCTCTGTTACCTCCGCTCCCACTGCAGTCCCACTGGCCTGATGCTGCTTCAGCTGATTTCAGAGGACTCCCACAGGCTTCAAAGGCAGCACACTGAGACGGCAGATGAGAGCTTTGAAAAACCCACTCTCTTTTTTTTCCTAAGGTTTGTGCACAAGCACAAACACTACTGAATGTGCAGTGGTTCATTCTCCAGTGTGTTTTACCTTGCCTCCCTCAGCGTGATACTCCTTCTCGTCAGCACCAAGCAGCTTTGCCAGCCCAAAGTCCGTGATTTTCACGTGCTGAGGAGTCTTAACAAGGACATTCCTGGCAGCAAGGTCACGGTGTACCAGTCGACGCTCCTCCAAGTAGTTCATACCCTGCAACATGACAGACTATGGGTAGGCATCACACACTTTGGGCTTGGATGTGCAAATGAGATACCAGACTTCGGCCGCTCTGTGTAACTGTATGCACACCACCATAAACACGTGGTAACCTATCCTCCTGTCAGAAAAAGGTTGGCTGTTTCAATTTTTGCGACGCTTAATTCAGAGTGAGGACATGTGCTTGCACAGTTACAAGGAGAAGTAACTGTTGTCCTCCAGGAAACTTTTTGCATGTCCATGTGCCAGCGGAATCACGGAGAAGGAAGGGATAGTATCAGGTATAACATGGGATGTGGTTCCTTTGGGATTTAGTTCAAGAATTGTAAAATTGGGACAGGGCTTGCAAATAAGCACAGTGCAGAATTTAACTATCAGCTTCCACACACACACAGGCCAATGCTACAGAGTTTGTAGACACCAGTGGCCTGGAAGAAGAGTCCAGACAAAGATGCATTAATTGTTCAAAGTTGCCAAAGCTGCGTCATGCTACAGCGTACTCTGCCTACTCCTTGCTAACAATAAGGCATCCCACTGCAAAGGTGAGTAAAGGAAATAAAATAAACCATTTTATGGCTGAGCTCATAGTTGCTATTTTCAAGACCTCTTCCAAAAGGCAAGTTCTTTGAGTTTCATTGCCTCCCATGATTAGACTGGGTTCACCACAGCATATGTGCTTTTTTGGTACAACTGCATCTTGAGGAAGGATACAACTAATTGTGGTGGTCTGACACTTAAGGTATGAATCCAACAGCTGCATTTCTGACCGCAGAGATTATTCCCCTTTCCCTCAACTCCAATCTCTTGGTGTACAGAATCAAGCAGTTCATGTTTTCTAAGTTTCCTACAAGATCCTTTCAAAAAAACCACAATTATTCCCAGTTAATAAGTTTCTGTTGGCGGCAGTTTACGTGCATGTACTTTTACGGAGAATTAATAAAAAAGAACTTCTAACCTACAAAGTTAACACCAAAATGATCATGTTCATGTGATGACAGAGCACTGGAGGGAATAATTCCCTTCCAGCCTCCGCCCCCTTTCCTAAGCCCACTGCTAACCTAGACCACCATCAAATCCTCCACACAAGTTCTCCAGCAGAAATTCACCCATGTGCCGCTAACGTTGCCAAAACAAGCCACCCAAACAAACTGGCACAATGCCACTACAAGAGTGCATTTAATTACAGAAACACATCTTTATTGAACAGAGCTCTTCAAACAAAAATCTTGAGCTGCTGACACAAACCAGACTGTCTTAAAAATAATAATCACATAATCTAGCCCCAGTAGGACAAAAAAATTCCTGCTAAACATGTCTTGCTGCAGAGACTTATTAAGATGCAGAGGTGCTGAAAGGCAGAATATCAGTTTCACACTAAGCTGTTTAAGACGCTCATATCTAAAAGACTTGTGCACGTGCATAATGGTACTCTGAAGATATTGAACTGCTCATCTAGAAAGTTCAGCAGATCTATAATTGTGTGCAGGCCATTTTTCATCATTAAATATGAGACCAATGTGTTCAAAGAGTTGCTTCACAGTGTGCCTGCACATGGAGTATCTATGCTCTGCCATAACATTTTGTCTGAAAGATGGGATTCCACAGCTCAGTAAAAGACAATGTTTGTAAAAGATGCAAAGAAAACTTTATTCAAAGCTGTGAAAACAGAAACAAAAAAAAGCTTCCCAGGGAGCTTGCCTCCTGCTGGTTAGTTTCCAGACATAAGTATATTTGTTTCAATTCTTTTCCCTCTCCAAAAGCACATTGCTAAAAGAGTCAGAGAACATTGAAAATTTTGGCAAGACTTTATCAGAGTAGTAACATCACACACATTGGTGAGAAAAAACTTTACACAAGATTTACAAGCATTTTGAGGAAAACTTCAGTGAGAAGTAGCATAAAAGAGTATGCTGAAGGTCAGGCATCACTGGAGAGCATAGAGGTTGCTATGGGCAAATGTTGAACCAACGTGAAAAAAGTCAAACAGAAACTAACAATTGTGAATGGCAACCTTTCAGGCAAGCAATGCCCTGAGGATCAATTCAAAGACTGATTTTGCCACCATAAAAATTAACAAGGAGGAGTAGGAGGGAAATGCGGCTTCCAGTTTACCCTGCAAAGGGACTGAAACCAGGACTGGGCAGTAATTGATTTTAAACAAGAGAGCAAAAGAGTCAGAAAAAGGTAGTTCACATCCCAGGTGGAATCATAAATTAAAACTCACTTGCTCTAAAAATGTACACACAGCAAGATGAAAAATGTACTTTTGGTGGATACATTTCTGATGTCCTCAGCGTGTTTTCTGAAAGCAAACCACAGCCAGGTGAGCCTAGGTTATATACACTGTCTTGAGGGACCGATAAGGTTGAAAGTGTGTGGTTAGCTTGCAGACTGTTACTCCTGCAATAAGCAGCACCAAAAAGCCAGGCTTGGCAGATACTGCCATCCCATGCAACAAATCTCCAACAAATCTCCAACAAATTGTAGCTATTTTTTGCTGGTTTAGTTCCATTTTTCTGTCCTTGCAAATGACTAACCACCTTCCAAACACAGTGTATTGCTGCTAAAGGCTAGATACTGTACTTTAGTTGTTGCTCTTCCCTTTGGCAAACAGTGCCAGGTATCATAATGAGTCTTTTATTTGGCACTATGGCTACTGCAGACACTGACTCAGTGCATATAAATTACAGAACAGCCCTGGGGTGCCTGAATGTCTTTTGGTCATAGACAGCTGGCGCTAGAACAAACCTGGTATTTATTAACCAACAGTTTTGATCCCCAGGTCTCAGAGATTTCAGAATGATCCTAAAAAGTGAGGTTCATTCTCCGAATCATGCAAGGACGACATCACTGTTTGCCCCATGGCAGAGCCCAAAGAAATCCATTGATGGAAGCAGCACTTTGGTACAGCAGTTGTCAAACTCTGCTCCTTTCTGTGGTGCAAATTTGTTGCATCATGTTGTTGTTTCATTAGAGGTAGGTTGGTTTGGACATAAATGCCTTGGTAATAACATTATGTTATCCAGGAGCATTTTGAAGAATAGTTAAGATTTGCATATCTTTAAAACAAAGTAACTGCTTATTGTCACGTATAAGGTATCTAACAATTATGTGGTGAAATACAAACACTTACAGAAACAAGTAAGTAGACAAATACACTACAAACTGTCAGATCTCCTTATTAAAGACAGAGTTTTAGCTGATCTGGTGGCCTTGCTTACCTTTGCAATCTGCACACACCAATTGAGAAGATACTGGGAGCCTATGTTGTCCTTGTGTTCTCGGATGTAATCAAGGAGGCAGCCGTAAGGCATCAGCTGTGTGATGAGCTGAACAGTAGAAGTGAGGCAGATACCCAACAAGCGGCACACGTGAGGATTGTCAACACTAGCCATCACATAAGCTTCCTGAAAAGGAAAAAACCAAAGTTCAACACTTCCTTTGGCATGAGAGAAGTGTTTTAAGGCAGTTTAAAATAAATTTGTCATTCAAGAGGTTGCTAAAATACTGTAGGCAAACTCTGTGTCTCATATCACATACAAAATACTTATATTTCCCACTCTATGAACCAATGTTTTTCTACTTAGTGGAAGGTCCACTGGTACTCCAAGAAAACATTGGGCATAAAAACCTAGAGATAAAACTTACAGACCTAGGAGGAATTAATACATAGGATATAATCTAGAAACAGATGAGATTTCATTCTGAGCACCTAAATGCAAGGCCAATGCACCTTGTGAACTTTGTGTCATATGGCTTTTTTCCTCCACAAAACTGACTGGAAATTAGTACTTTTGAGACTTCTGCATCTCTGTCAAGACTGATAGAAACCAAGAAAGTGAAAAGTTGTGATCTACGATGGGACTGACAATTTGACTTTTTAAGAGACAAGTCTTTTTTGACAGTATTGTTCTTCAGTCCAGGTTAATAATTAGTCCACCTCTTCAGAAGCCTGGATATGTGTCTTACTTTAAGCAACATTAGTGAAAATACAGTCCCCAACTGGAAAAGCTGTTTCAGATTCATATACCAATATAAACGCTATACCAGGAAGGTACTTATAACACAAGAACTCAAGCATAATAAACCCTTTAGTCAACTGGAATTTTGGGGTTGACTTCAATAAACAGGTGAAAAACTGTTCTTGCAAGCCTGGGTTCAGCCTGTGTAGCTTTGGGTATCCATCCAAGGTACCTCCTCTTCCTTTGCTCTTGAGAGGCCCCTTCAGAGACTGCTGCAGTATGTTCCAGACACAGTGAATAGATCCTCTAACACGGCTATGGGGTAACCCCCCCCCAATTTTATGGGTTTTGAATGCAAAACCCACTTGTGGATTTAAATTTTAGATCTATATTTATACTGACATCCACAGTCAAATGCCAGTTCAAAGGATGTATTCCAACAGGGGGGAAAAACTAGACCTTAAGTTTTTTATAAAATTAACTATTTGTGTGATTTATGATATTTCACTTAAAGATATTTCAAAAGCCATACGATTGAAAACCTGCACAATGGGAAATAAATGGGAAATTTTCCATGCAGTGAGTTTTTAGGTCAACTTCTTAACTCAGCATCTGAAGTGACAGCACTTAATCATCCCTGACAACTCAACATGAAGCCTGCAGCCCCCCAAAGCCTAAAATAATAGGCAGGTCACTATTATGGTAAGGAAAGGAGCCAATCTGGACTTTCTAAGAGATTACAAAATGACATACCATAGCACTTTACTCATCTTTTAATAAACTTTCCACAGATGTCACATAGCTGTGTAGCTGGTAAGAACTATTTTCAAAGTTATTAAAGCAATGACGTTCAAGAAATAAGCAGCCCCAATTCTTAAGCAATACTTTCTGGCCTTGGTGCTGTTGTTTGACGTGCCAGCCTAAGCCAAATGTGATATAATGTAGTTTCTTCTGAAGTGACAATTCTGCATTTGCTATCTGTTCTTTGGACCCCGTGAGATGAAAGTGGCCTCAAGGCAGCCAGGTTAAAGACCACCTCTTAGCAGCACTGGGTAAATGCTCCTCAGACTACTGCAGAATGTGAACAGGGCATTGAAAACCAACCCTCTGTCACAAATAGCCCTGCTTCAGTGAGCTACCTCAAGGAAAGAAAAAGCAAGAATACAATCTGCTATTCAATTACTTATATATTGGTGGCAGCAATTTTTACAGAAACTTGTGAATCCACTATATGATGCCCAGACTGAAACATGCTCATCTCCCTAGGCTTCCAAACTGAGCTGTTATGCTGATGAAGGGCCCCTGTTCCTTGCCTAGCTTCCTGTTAGGATTCACATCCATATTGTATTCATTTCAGTGGGAAGAGGGGGGAGGTCTGCAGTCAGAGCTGTTCTCACTGTCCATCTGTCATGCAGCCTGTGCAGGGCTGACCTGGGAGGATGAGAACTGTGATGCTGAAAGAGAAGAGCAGGCATACAGGCCACACAGCTTTCAGAGAGCATCCAGGCTTTGACACTGCCTGTTATGTTTGATACTGCAAAGTAAAACAGGCCACTGCCTCCTTGCAGGCAGTAGAAAGGACCTATTGCATGGCCATTGGTCTCTCTAAGGAGCCTAGGACATTAAAGCAGGCCTTTGTTTCAACTGTTTATCTTGGAAATATCTGCAGTACACTCTGACCTACTCCAAGTATGCTTGGTATTCAACAGCAATCTTCTGAATTAGTCTTATCCTAATAAAGCCAGCAAAAGCTTGCGTGGATTACATGAGTTAAAGCTGTGATGCATGTTCTATACCTAGCGTGTTTCTGAAAGACAAATCATCTTTAATTGGACAATATTATCTCTGAGGTTTCATTGACCTTGAAAAATAGGCTGTGTAGCAAAAATCGGTTTTGAGAGGAGCTTTTGGAATGATCCCTCCAACTTCTTTTCACTGGTTTTGTATTTTTAAAATTTTCGTCTGGAACATAAAATTAATTCCATCAGCCAAATCAAAAAAAAATGAATAAGCCTGAAAAAAGCTAAAAGCTTTTTCTTAAGCATCCTAATACAGTGGAAAAGAAAAGATAATGTGGGAATATGATACAGAAACTTCTTTGAAAAGAGAAAGTACTTTGATATCACTGAAGACTGCACAGTCCCCTTCATCTACTGCTCTGTAGTGTGAATATCTTGACCTGCTGATGGCAGGATGCAGTATTGTAGGTTTATTCATTAACCCTTCTTTCAGTATATAGTATTTAATGTAGTTAAGTCCAAAGCATCCTTGTGAAGACTGTGTTATGCTTCTTATTGCTGTGAAGAGAGAAATGAGAGGCAGAGCTCAGGGCAGGCAGCTGAGCAGCATCTTTGCCAGCTCTTCAGTGCAGGGAACACCAGTGAAGGGAGGGACAGCTCCTTGCTTGCATGCAGGCAAGGGGCAGAGACCAGGGCCACGCTCATTAGGGACTTGGGGAAGGGCTGAGATTGGCCTGGAGTCTAACTAAGCTAAAATCAGAATGGATATTGCTTCATGCACAGATTCTGAGATGGACCATCTGTTCTTTTGCATTGCTGCAATACAGGTGTCATCATATGGTTCACAACACATGATCTGTTGAAATAACATATTGGAATAATACTGTTTAATAAGGGGAATTAGAAAAATCCAGTGTGCTTTATTATTAGCAGCAGCACAGGTAGGTTTGTCCATAGCCATTTATCCTGACAGTTCCCACTGAGACCTGGCCTTTTATTATGATCTTTGCTAACTTGAACCGTTTGAGATGAGCCTTCCTATCTGAGGTGTCATTTGCTGACCAAAGTTGGATATTTTTTAAAACATAAATTTCCTGCTAAAGTGGTTCAGTGCCTAATAAAAACAAAAGAAAAAAAAAATCCAGTTTTCTCCATGGCTGAAGGACCATGCAAACAGGCTGTCCCATGCTGCAGACCTAAACTTTACAGGCTGATTTGGGATGTAGCAGGAACATGCACCCTATTCATGTAAATGAGCACTTGATAGATGAGACCCTGCCAAATCCTGGCTTGCAACCTATGCTTTTTAGAGGGATGTTCCTGTGAGTGTAGCAATACGAAGCTTGATGACTTAATCTGTACTAAATACACCACGTTGCCCAGGGAGTTACTAGGCTGAGCAGTCCTCCAGAGTGACCCAGCAGGCTCCAGCTCAGGCCTTTAAGGGCTGAAGAAGACACACACAAGCAACATGTTTCGTGTTGCTGAGCACACAGCATAGGAAAGCTGAACTGAATGTATACTGAACATGTGAATGCTCCTCTCTGCACTCAGCATTTTCCTTTCCTTAAATATAAGTATATATCCTTAATACTTCATATTATATGGTTTCAGATCTAGTGACAGAGTTCAGACTTTCAGGTATTCCAAGACCAGGAAACTTTGTATTTAGGGCTTTGGCTCACTTATTGTAAACTCACAAATTTATAAACTCCTAAAACCGTATCCCATAGCCTTTTTCTGTTTTCTGAAGTAATGAGCTGCAGAATCATAGAAGAGAATCACAGAATCATTTATGCTGGAAAAGACCTTTAAGAGCACCAAGTTCAGCTGTAAACCTAACACTGCAAAATTCACCACTAAGCACCACATTTACATGTTTTTTAAATACCTCCAGGAATGGTGACTCAATCACTTCCCTGGGCAAACAATGTTTGATAATCCTTTCAGTGAAATAAATTTTCCTAGTATCCAATCTAAACCTACCCTGACACAACTTGAAGCCAGTTCCTCTTGTCCTGTCACTTGTCACTTGGCATTACATCCAGAAAACTGTCTTGCTACAAACTCCTTTCAGGTGGTTGTAGAGAGTGATAAACTCTCTCCTCAGCCTCCTCAAGACTAAACACAAACTCAGTTCGTTCAGCTGCTCCTTGTAAGACTTGTACTACAGTCCCTTCACCAGCTTTGTTGCCCTTCTCTGGACATGCTCCAGCACCTCAATGTCTTCCTTGTAGTAAGGGGCCCAAAACTGAACACAATATTCTATATCCAAGCAAGAGAATAAAATACCCATGCCCATTTTGGGAAGCAAGGTAATTTCTTGCTCTTCATGGCAGAGAAATCAGGCACCTAAGATACTCTTTCTTATTCATTTACAGATAATTTAATCCTATGTAACCAAGTAAGTAGGTTATGACAATCTGAAATGTCAGGATTCAAAAATCTTCAGATGTCTTATTATTGGTTGCATTTCTACTGCAACCAATGACGATGAATGACAGAGTTTAAGGCCTGAAACATCACAATAAAGGAAACAGAATCAGTGGTAAATGTATGGTTCTGACCTCTCCTTAGGTTGCTACCCCACAAGCATAACATCAGTATTTGTACTGCAAGTAAGAGACTGATGGAAGATTCAAAATCACTTCACAGGTTGGGCTGCAAAGCCCAGTATTTCTAGAGGAAGAATACAGAATAGGGTGCAAAATATTTCTTCCCACTCAAAATCTTGAAATCCCTTTAGTTTTCACAAAGGAAAATCCACAAACCACTAACAGCTTGACAAAACAAACATGAAAACTTACATCAAGTATTTCCTTGTTGGCTTTTGGTGATGTAGCCTCTCTCAACTCTTTAATAGCAACAGGAATTTTAACCTTCTCCCCTTCTGGGATCCAAAGTCCCTACCAAAAAGAAGTTCAAAGAGTTATTCAGGCCAATGTCTAACAGGTTACTTCTCACAATTACTTATACGTTTTATGCCTCCTGAGTAGACTTACATATTCAAAGCAATGGGAAGACATGGCAGACAATATGCAAAAACCACATCTTGTGGGCATTAACAAAACTGTGTTAATGGAATGAGTGGTATGGCTCTTTCAATCACCTCTACTGTATTTTTTTAAAAAATGTTCATTACCGTCCCTGTGTAAATAGTCCAAGAGATGCATAAACAGTAATTTTTGTGGATGTTAGTCTAATGAATTAGTGCATCACAGCATCTGCATGTGCAAAACCTTGTCATTTCCAATTTATAAATCATGGGATGAAAAAATTAGCATTTTTTCATGAAAGCAAGATGACACCTATACCGTACAAATAATTCAGTCCTCAGCATATGCAGTGTCAGGCAGGTTTATGTCTGATTGGTTTAGCGCTCTACATTTACAGTGTCAGGAGACCACTCATGTAGTGAGTGAATAGTGTGGCACTGTGAGGAAACTCTGCTCAAGTACCCAGCAATGTAGGTGCACATTTTCAGAAGTCAATGGGTGCCCCTGAAATTCCTAGTCACAGCTGGAAGCCTGCTTCATAATACAGAGCTTTATGAAAAGATATGTGAATCTACAGTTCATGTTTCTGTACCTCAGGCAAAGCCTGAAACACTTATCCTGAATAAAAGAAGGAGCACTGAAAAGTAGAACTTGGTGAAGAAGAAACACAGAGGATGAAAAAACATCAAGAGAAAAAATACCTTATGGAGCTACACAACTGAAGGTGTGTAGGTACTTCCACACATCAGAGTGAATTCTACTGAAACAGTGACCAACGATTATAAAAACAAGACCAGAGATCACACAGAGAAATGGCTTAATCACCAAGATGATCAAAGTGCATTTCTTTTTTTCCCTAATATTCACAACAAGGTGTATTTGGCTGTGGTAGCTTTTGAGATCTTCCTCCGTCTGGTTCAGCACCAGGTTTGACAACATCTTATGTAAAACTTCTCATGTTACCCAATTCATAACTCAACTAATGACGGTTGAATTATCTCTCTACCATTCCACATATACATGCTATGAAACCCAGTTTAAGCAAAAAATCTACACGGTTATTTTTTGATCTACAAAATCTACTGCTCCCAGTTCATGCTTTGTCTGTGTGGCTTCTGTATGAGGGAGCAAGACGAAAAGAGGAAGAAAACACGGTGATCTTACCTTATAAACAGTACCAAAAGCTCCAGAGCCTAAAACCTTGACCTTTTTAAATTCTGTTTCCTTTAAAATTCTCAGATGAGCCTGGTTTGGTGCCTCCCCACTTGGTGTCAGTGGTTCGACAAGCTGGCACAGAGAGAAGAAGATGTTATAAGGATACACAGTCTAGGAGGACAGCAAGCAGTACATTTTGGGGAAGCAAATAAATCCTTCCTTTAAAATAATGAACATTTTATTCCACGTGAAATTTACGGGAGGACAGCTCAACTCTGGACAGCTCAACTCTTGATTTACAACAATAAATATCTAACGTTGCTGCAATTTTCAGAGGTAAAATCAATCAGAGTGGTGACTGCCATTTTGAAGGAGAATGAAGGAATACTACTATGCAAATGAAGGCTTTGATTTCAAAGCCTTAAAAGACATGGCATGAATAACAATGTAGTTACCACAGGTTATTTTTTTGAACTTGAGAATAAATTATACATGTTTTAAATAATAATATTTAAATAATAATATACATGTTTTAAATAAAGCTGCAACCTTTCAGGTCTGCTCTTGTTTGACTGGATGAAAGTCCCATGATCCAGTGGCTCCCCGAGATTGCACCAATTAAAACTTTGAGAGTGATTCTTTTCTCAATAAACAGCAATGTTGAATAGACTACCAATGTTTTCAAAATTTGATCTAAGCCTTATTGCAAGGAGCAGTAAAGGCCTCCAGACAGCAATATTTAACACTTTTTGGATGCAGCTTTTTCCCTTAGTGATTTTTCTCTCTCCTTTCCTTTGAGTAAAACTGTATTTAGCTAGATGGAATCTGATTTTCACAGACCAGAAACCTTTATGTTCTGATGAAATAGCCTCATTTGGAGAGGTCCAGATGGTACAATGTGAGCTGAGCACCAAATGAATTCTACTATCGCAATTGTATGCAAAACACTTGGTACATTCAAAATCAGGACAGTTTTTAAGGACTTTAGCAGTTGACTCTGCAAGGCCAACAATCACAGAAGGAAGCTGCAAGTGGGCTTTCAGCAGAATGCTAAATACAATTTGCTGATTATTTACTAGATTGGACTAGAAAGAGAAGGGGGCTAATCGTAAGAGTGGCTTTAATCCAGAATAATGAATTTTGCTATTTCATATGTGAAGTACCCAGAGAGTGATGCTGTAACACACGCAAAACCATGCAGAAAACAAAAAGCAGTGTAGAAACCTTGCTCCTGACAAACAGGGTGAACCATTCACTTTGATGGCATTGTGGGTTTTTTGTGCTAAAAACAAACAAAAGACAAGATGCAAACACTCCTCAATTCCTTTCCCTCTCTTTTTTTTTTTTCCCCAGGATCAGACATATGTCATAGCAAAGCAGTAAAATGTTCAAAAGCACCCAAATTGCCACACTCGCCCCAGGGCTTGTCTAGAGGGAGAAACAATTTGAGGTTGAGGGTCTACACAGCCAGGTCATATGAACCAGCAAGCACATTGCACCTCACCCTGAAGGCAGTTTCTTCTGAGTACACAATCTCAATGATTTTCATTGGGATTTAGACATCTAAATCCCCTAAAACTTTTGAAAATTATATCCAGAGGGATAAGAAGTAAGATTAAGTGAGAAGGTGTTAGATGCATACCACCTGTTTTTCAACTAGCATGGCACATGCCGTGCTGGCCAACCCCAGGGCCTGTTGTGTTAGAACACACACACAGGCCGGCATCCATTTCCTCAAATAAAACAGCCAGTGTTGCAGCTGTGCTGGTGGTACTCACCTCCCTCTCCTGCAGCAGACGGCGCAGGGTCCGCTTTCTGACAATGTGGCGTCTCCGCAAATAAAGGCCAATGCCCAAGCCGACCACCACCAGGCACAGGAGACCCCCAACAACACCAGCAGCGATAGATGGGATTTTGGAACTGCAAGACAGGAGGGAATGCAGAAAGAGAGAAAAATGTTTATGTGTAAGATTTAGAAAATAAACCGTACAGGGATTGCACAAAGCCTTAGGTTTTATCAAACACATGCTCTGAACATCCACTTAAGCCTATCTGACATATCAAGTATCCTGGGCATTTGTACTTCTAAGTTCTTCACACGGTGGCTGTATTTATTGGTTTTATTCTTCAAGAAAAAGTGAAAGAGCAATAGAACTGAGCTGGTATGACACCATCTTGACTTTTATTATGCTTGGCATGGAAGATTTCTGCTCTACTGTTCAGTCATCTCCTCCTCCTTCTCCCAATTGTATCTGCAGCTACTATTTTTGTGCCATTTGCTTTGCTGGGTTTCTACTTTTGTCTCATATTTGCAAAGCTTCCTTTAACAAATCAAAGCACTTTTATTTCTCTTTTGAAGATGTTCCTGTGGAATGTGTCAGGAACTGAGCTTTGCAGAGAGATGGGGCTGCTCACATACAGTGGTGATTTTAACACTGCAAAGCAAGAGGGAAAAGAAATGGCGTTCTACGCAGACAAGGTACTGACAACTTTGCTTTCTTTTTAAAGTATGGTGGAAGTTACATTGACAGTCTGTACAGGAAGGCAGATTGAGAGGAGGCTGAAAATGTTCTCTTACATCCCATTCCTCACTAGGAATTTTTATTTCCAGTGCTCAGTAATGACTGCAGTTTAACCTGCTCAAGGTCTTAATTTTTCTCTTAAACTTGCAAGTGACCCTCATGGTTTAAGCAAAGGGATTTCTCCTCCCTCTGACAAACCCATGGGGCACATCAGCATCAAATTCTTGATACTTCTATATGGCAGACATGGGCAGCGTGCATATGATCAGATACATGAAGCATATGAAGAGGAAGTGACTTCAAGTTGGTATATGCAGCTGTGATACTAGCAGGGAAACTGCCATCTCACCATTGGTGGGGTGGGCATGCTGTAAGGACCATGACGTATTTCAAATCATTAGCCCTCCTACCCAAGTACAAAATGTCTGAGAATCATCTATATTGTATGTACACATTGCTGCCTATTTATTACAGCTTAGGTCACTTAAAACTTCAGTTGAAAAGGAAAACCTGTTTTCCAAACTTGTTTTTTGGTCTATACTTAAAGATCCATCACAGCTCCTCCTAAGTTGCCCCAGGGATTACTATTAGAGTCACTTCTTAACAGTACTTCTCAGCTGAATTTTTGTCTTGACATAGCATGACTTTGTGGCCAGAAACTAAGTATCTCTCTCTCTCAGTCAGAAAAGCCTGTTTGCTTGCTGATGACTTTGAGCCAGTTATGAGGCCAAACAGTGCATGGTAAGACCTAGTGCAAAGAATTAATGCCCATCTGTGCTCAAAGTGGTTGGAACTGTACAGATCATAGGGTGGAAATTACCCCCTTGGGTCTCTGAGAATAATCTCCTGTAATGCAGGTAACTATATAAATCCTAAACATTATCTTCCTCTCTGTCACTAGCCCTTAATCCATTTTTTTCCCCATCTTCTCCCTTTGTTCCTCAGTAACGGACCCCAGGTCTCAACTTGATAAACAAGCTAGGCATAACAAGGTTTTGTAGTCTTGCCCCGTAGGACTATTTCTCAGTTCTTTTAATAATTTTATAGGTCAGGTCTAATCTGTCACTTCCCTGTACAAAGCTGAAGAATTAACTTTAGTCTCAGCCTTGTAGACTCCAGCATGGAAATGTAAACAAGCAAGCATTCTTTCCAGCTCTGTCATTAATTGTAGCAGAGTATATACTCACCCGTTTGGACAGCCTTCAAGACCTGGCCCTTTGCACCTGTGAAAACAAATGAATGTTACAAATGCATTAGGTCTGGCATACATACTTCTATAATTCCAACTAAGAGAAGTGCTACTGATTGAAAAGTTTGTGTTTCAGAGCAGTCCAAATATTAACATAGGAATTTATAGTAGTCATACACTCTATTAAATACCAGTCAATTGCCGTGCTCCAAAATCTTTAATCTAGAGGCATAGTTATGTTGCATACTCAGTTTATAGAATATTTTAAAACAACATTCTATCATATGATAGAATGAGGGGAGGACATCAAATAGACTTGGATTCCCTGGTTCTGCGTGTACATCTGTGACAGCATGCAAACTTAGGGCTGACTGTGGAGGAGGACAAATGTAGCTTCTCTCCTGCACAGGGGTAAAAAGCCACATGGAAATGTGTCACTGCAGACCTTCCTGCATAATCCTTGTTTCCTGATAAGTAAAAGATGCCAATTCCCAGACTCTCTATTGCAATGGAAAACTTGGGTAGCAGGTACACATTCCCATCAGAAAATACAATTTGACAGTACTCCCTTTGGCTATAGTCTGTTGGAACTTGTCCATGAAACTTTTCTTTCAGAATCTAAGGTCTTACATTACTGGTAATGTAAACAAGTAGGACAGTTATCCAGAGAGCCAGAAACTATACTAGCAAGCCATTCACCCATTTGAGTTTAAAATTCTAAAAATCCATTTTGGCAGCCCAATGCAAAAAATCAACACAGATGAAGACATAGTGACTGCATTCAGTTGATAATATAACAGGAGTTAGAGGCAACAGGCATTCTCTAAGTGCTGCTAGGCTACAAGATGTATGCTCTTCATGAGAATTGTGGTCTTTGTGGTGTCTACCAAGGAAAGAGAGCATTACAAAGAGGGTTACATCACCTCTGAAAAACAGAGCACAGCAAGGAGAGAAGTCCAGTTTGTGGTATCCGCTCCCTGTGCTGACTTAAAGAAAATGGATCATGCCAAAACAGCTCCAGAGGAGGTCAAGTAGGGGGTAAGGAGTGACCCTGTGCCAGGAAAACAGCTCTGCATTCTCTCTCACTGAGAGGAGGAACCAGAAAAAAATTCAAAATGGCAGGTAGAGTTGGAGATCTTATCTCACAACGTGATCTATGTCAGGGGGAGGAAGAGGTGAAGTAATTATTTGTTTTACTGGGGTTTGTTTGTTTGTTTGTTTGTTTTCATTACTCTCATGTTCTCTTGTGTATTTGCCATGCTTCAGGGCCAACACGGTGCTCAAAGTTCCAGCAACTGGAAGGTCTTGTGAGTTCACTGGGCTCCCATGCAAGAATGTGCATCCTAGTGTCCTGGACATAGTTCCCGGATCCCAGGTGTTCAGCTTTGTTAGTGTTTCCTGTTTGCTTATGGCTCGGTTTGTTTGCTGAGTTCTGTAATTAGGTACAGAGAGGCTGCACATGCAGAGCAGAACCACTGGCTTGCTTATGGTCACAAGAGATGTATCTCACTTTGCACCGGACTTTTCTTTTTGTGTGCTCAACAGAAAACAGATCTAGGATTCCAAACCTCATCCCATCATGCTCTACCACCCGAATATGAATTTTTATATGTTAATGCAACAAAGCATGTATACCTTCTCCTGCTAAGGATGTTAAATTGAAAGACCTCACTTTATTTCAGAATGTGTCTGTGGCCCCACAAGTTAACTCTTCCTAAAATTTCTGGTTTGTCATGCTACTTTATGATGGTACATCCTCCATGCACATCCTGACTGTAAACTAAACTGGCTGAGGGGATAGTATCTACAGTCTGAGCAATTATGAAGCAGTTATTTTCCTACACCAGAAAACAGAAGCAGGAGAAGTGTAGATTTTCATCTGTCTCCTTCTTTTTTAAAAATTATTTACCACAGAAATCAACTAATATCAAGTCTAATGGGATAAAGTGAAAGAGGTGTTTGGAAAGAAAATGGCAGATCAGTTGCGCTTTTCAAATCCAATGTGATTTTTCTGATTAATTTCACAAGCTGAAGAAGAAAAAATCTATGACAAATGTCCACCCAGGACTAAATATAACTATCTTTCTTAATGTGGAATTTTATGATGACACTCAACATAAGTAACTCAGGTTTTATGGAATCTAAACAATCACTTTTTCCATTTCTAAATAATTTTTCTTCTGCTTACAGAAACCAAAATGAGAAATGTGACCTTGTGTTAGGAACTGTCTCAAGATCTTACAAATATATCAGATGGAATGTAGCAGGGGTTGTAGTCTCTGAAATATTTCTCTACTTATTGGAAAACTAGTGCTGTGTACAATCCCTGAAAATTAATGCATCCTGAATGCAGCATTTCATCTGTCTACATAAATATTACTTACCCCAGTGCAGACACAGCTATTTATTTCCCAAATCCATTAAGATATAAACAACTTTCTCCTCAACCCATAGGTCCTACTTAGATATAATACAGCCAGGTTGTTATGATTTATGCCCTTTCAGAGGGAACTCATGCTCTAACACCTTAAGTTACTCCACAGTTGTAAAAGAAACAGAAAACCACTGGGCTTTTTAAAGCCCTACAAGAACTTTCCTCTGCCCTTTCTATCTCATTAACCTTAAGACTGGGATAAAGGCATTACATTTGTGCTGTGCTGCTCCGATGTTGCCTCCCAGACCCCTTGGCTGCTTTCTCATTCCCCTCTAAAACCCCCAGGCATTTAACATGAAGACTGGTGAGACACAGTGTTGGTAGTGACTGTGGAGGCAGGATGTATCAGGCAGTGCTATTAGCTACAGTGTTGGTTTCTCTCCCCATTGCTCTTCCACCTCAGTGGCCATGGCTGAATTTAATTCCTGTGCTCTGGGAGAGTAGAACAGGAAAACCAAATTCTTCAAACCCAAGCAGATCAATTAAGCTAGTGTTTGTCATTAGTTGATGGAAGTATGAATGATGTAGTTCCAGGTCTTTTGGGATGCTGGTCTCTTTCAAAGACATCAGAGAATTTTCTCAGTTGCACTAGAAGTGGAGCAAAAGGAAGCTCATGTACTAAATTCCCAAGAGATTATAGGAGAAATGGAAGAGAAGGGGTCTTCTGGCTGAGCAGGAGAAAGTTTCCTGCATTCTGTTTTCTGATGAAGGCTGAAAAACTGGTTCAGCAAAGAAAATGAGACTAGATGGTATTCATCATGGCAGTACAAAAGAAGTAATGCACTACCAGTAAGCACACCTAAAGTAAAAAACCCAAGTTCATGACAAAGGTCAGCTGGGAAAGGAAGTGCTCTTTACTTGCAGCTTCTTCAAATGAGGAAAATAAAGCCAGATCTTGGAAACCCTTACTTGCATGACTACTTGCATGAAGTCAGCACACTTAATCATGCTGGTAAGATTTTGTGGGCTCTAGCCATGAAATTGGACAGGGACAGAAATAAAGTTGTTGCTTTTTGTCATGCAAAAATTGCCGAGACTGTGGTTTCTAAGTATGCAAAAACTTTGCAGGACAGCCGTTTTCCACCCACTGCTGAATATGTCCCATTCTGCAGTACATTAAGGGAAAGGCGTGAAGAGAAGTAAGAGGCATTACTGATTGATTGCCTACACAGGGACAACACTGTATCAGAATGCCCATTTCCAGATTATGCCTCTGACACTGTCTCTCTACTCATCAATGCCATTGGCCTCAGATGTCCCTTCAGTAAAGCAAATTGAGTAATATTACCTTCTTCTATCTCTCTTAAGCCCTAAATGATCCAGTCTCTTTCTTATGTCACATCTGGGCATCAACTTGAACATGGTCATTGAGCACATCCAGCTATATAACTATGGTCAATTTAGCCCAATTCTTTCACGTAAGAGAAGAAACATCTACTATTTTTTATATTCTGTCTTAATAACACAAGGCCAAATACATTGAGCTATATGTTGGGTACTTCCAGTCTTAAAACACTCCACTCCTTACCCAACCTCATCACTTTCCAGATTCCTGTTATACCCAACCACTGCTAATGCTAGGCAGGCTTTGAGCCACTGTGTGCCTCGTTGTTACATCCACATCTGGCTGGTAATGTCCTCCAAGTTTGAATTCACTGAGTCTAGTGTTTGATCTCACTACCAAGGTTACACAGTGGAAAGCCTTGTTCAGATGTAGTTATCCATTATGCTGATCCAGTAATCAGCTGCATATCCATGTGGTCAAGGAGAAGGATATTGGATCACTGTGGCTGGTTTGTATCAGTATTCCCTACTAACACAACTAATAATAAGCAGAGTTATTAAGATCCCTTTTCAACTGAGAACACTTGCTCTCAGGAGTGTGATGAGAAGCCCCAATAAGCTTTGACTATAGCTGTAACAAAACACAAGAGGCATCACTGCAAATCATGGTAAATTCACATGGCTGTGACAGCTACCAGTTGAAAGTAAGAGCACTGAATTTGCTAAGAGCAGTAGGAAGGACAATTACTTGTGGTTTTAACTCTTCATCTTCTTTCTTCCATGAAGGTGGGAGCATGGGCACTCTGCTTTTAAATGATGTGGCAGTTGAATGTACAGTCTAATCATGGCTGGTCTGAATATAATGGGAAGCCAGCATTACAACTTTTCCCTTGCAATACAGGCATATTACAAAAGGATTTTGGATTGGACAGACTGGCAGGGTACAGAGCAGGGGTCTGTGAACAAGAAGACACCAGATGTGTGCTGGTTTTCGCTCTGAAAGCCTCGCAGTCTAATAACTAAGTCTCCAGCCCCAAAGCCCTCTAACTGCTCATACAATGTCCTTTGAAGGCTAGAAACCAGGAGAGGAGACAAATGTAGCCCTTTTACTTTGGGCTGCATAAGTTAAATACAGTTGAATGCACAGCTCATTACAGGTGGCAGTTTAAGCCCACTCCCAGATGAGGACAACATTGGTTTATAGAGATTTGGTTCATCGTGAAGCTCATTGATAAAGCCACACTCAGGAAGCGAGCAAGACTTTAAACTCGGACCAAGTGCTAGCTATGGAAAGAAGGTAAGAAAGAAAGAAAACCACTGTCATCCCTCATGGGGATTTCCCTCCTAAGAAAAGGTCCATAAAAAAATGGGCCCTGAGTGCTCAGCATCCACAAAATGTCACTGATGTTCCTCCCAAAAACACAGAGCACCTAGCCAGGTGCATCAGTAGTGAGAGAGTTCTGTAAAATTCCAGGAAGTTTCCTGTTTAAATCGACAAACAAACTTGTTTCAAATCCCCTAAAACACTTTTTTGCCTTCTGTGTAAAGATGAAGTGCCACCGAACTCTTGCTATTTACAAAATCCACTGCGCTCTGTTTACATTACCTATGTACTCCTGACCTCTCTCAGCCCTTGCTATTCATCCTCAGTGGTTTGAAACGGGACCACCAGGAATAGAAACAGCTCAAGATGAACTATTGCCCTATTTCTTTTCCCTTCAGCCCGAGATTTTACTCACCCCCGGGTGCAGTTTGGATGGCAGAGTTGGCAAACAGCATTCGCATCGGCATATTTCCAGACGAGGGTGTCATTCTCGCCCAGAACCCCTGCTGGGCAGGATTTCACGCAGTGGGGACCATCTATGAAATGGGCACACTTGGTGCAATTGTCAGGACCCTGCAAAGAGAAAGAGCTTGTTTTTAATACCCTTACACAGGTCTGCCCTGAAGGAAATTCAGAAAATAAATCTAAACGTCTCTGATGAAGTTTTCAGCATCATCTGGTTTTATCACCTTGCTAACTGATATTCTTGCAAGTATTTCCTCTTGTAGTACAGATTGTATGTACTGATGTAAAAAAGGCAATATTTTCTTAAGTTTCAGTGTGGCTGCTTTTTTTTTTTTCCCCTGCATTCTGCCTGTTTGGAAAGTCAGCATTTTTCATTTAAAATAGGGACTAATTTAATGATGCCTTGATAAAACATAAGGTGAAAAGCAGAAAGACTGGCTGTTGCTGGTGTAATCTAAAATCATATGATTTAGAATGATAGAGCTGGACTTGCTGACACCTCCCTGAAGTACTGGCCTCAAATCATTATTTTTCTACTTTCTCAGTGCAGGTTCTTTCCTCTGTTAGGGAGAAGCAGGGGATTAGGAGGTAACCCAGGGAGTCCATGCATTTTTTTTCTTTGAAAAGCACTTAGCACTTTGGTCACTTTCAGCAGAACTGTTTTTATTCTGACTATATGAGCACCAAGAATGCCCTAAATATTCTAAAGGAGGCTAAACAGCAATTCTATTTCAAATTCTGATATGGAGAAAAAACAGATTAGGTCCACAGTGCGGGTTTTAGCGGGAATAAGTATGACATGCAATGGGAAGATTACTTTAATTACTGTAATGTCTAAGGACCACTCTAATAGACTGAATAATAGATGCTGGGCAAATATGGAACAAGGAGGCGGTCCCTGCCTGAAGGAGCTTATGTTAATAACATCCCTCAGGCCATGTGGTCTAAGCTAGAAGAGAGAATGGAAATACTTCAAATTACTGAGCAGTGACTCTACAGACTGATGATGGGCAAAGATGAAACACTGGCTGCAGGGAATAGCAAGAGGTGTTTAAAGAGTACTCTTAAGGAGCACAGAGGAGGATCTGTGATGGAAGTGGAAGATTTGATTTCAATTACAATAGAATTAACATATAAGTTTGATCTGATTAACAGCAAAATAGTTTGCACTGTTGCCAAACAGGAAATTTCATAATGCAAAAGAAAATTCTCAACATTAAGGAAGAACAAAATTGAGGAAGACTCAGGATGACTACCAAAAGCACACTGTATTGACTTTGTAAAAAGAGCTTTACTATGAAATTATTTAAACAAGTTTGAAAATCCAATTGTTTTGTTTCAGTCATATTTCTTTGAATATAATTTACACCTCCAATTATGTGAACATAAATATTTACCCTAGCTAGAGGAGGGAACATGATTTTAAGTAAAAACTGCTCCTGAATAAATATTCCTGAATAAGTAGCTGATTTTGATCACAATTTTATAGTGGCTTTTCAAAAAGGCAAAATCCTACTGTTTTAATCCACTATATGTAACAGTTCTTTCCCCTGGATAAGAAAATGTAATATGTTCATGCCAATTTGGCTGGTCAGTAAGTACATGTTCCTCAAATATTCAGCAAATTACTGTACTGTCACATAAGTAAGTTTTACAGTTTTTCCTCAGTAAAAAGATCTGAAAAACAAAGGGCCCACAATGCCTGTGGCTGTGGACTACACATAAGATGGGTGAAAAAAAAAAGAGAAATAATACTCTCCTGCTTCTGCTGCCCTGCCCCCAGATCTTGCCCTCTAATCTCCCCATTTCTGCCCAATTCCAGAGAATACTAAATGAGACCTCAGGATTATCTCAACAAGGGAAATATGTATTAATGCACTGTCTGAGGAGC
Organism: Coccyzus lansbergi; assembly: GCA_033558105.1. Lineage (NCBI taxonomy): Eukaryota > Metazoa > Chordata > Aves > Cuculiformes > Coccyzidae > Coccyzus > Coccyzus lansbergi. The sequence goes on along the minus strand of JAUMJK010000036.1, from coordinate 3,445,222 downwards.
ATGTTTGCTATGCAGAATTTGCTCTTACAGGTCCAGTGCAGGTTGCATTGTAGGCAGTTGAGTTTTGCACCAGGCACTCAGGGTGGCAGGGAAGGCACTTGGAGTCCTTTTCAAACTCTCTCGGTTCCCTACAAACAAACAAACAAAAAGAGAAACAACTAAAGCCAGGCCGATTAGCAACTAATAAATTATGTCTGTCTCTCCTTTCATGTCTTTTCCAGTTTAGATAGGGATGATGCTGCTGAGACAGGAGGAGGAACGGGGGGGGGGGGGCCCTCCTGGTTACACCAGCAGCACTTGCTCAGCACAAGCAAGGGGAGGTAAGAGGAAGGGAAATTAGTTTGACAGTGAAACACATGGCACTCCAGATCGCACACTACAAATTAGTTTACTTTCTCTTTTAAGCTAATGACAGAGTATATTTGCAATTTTTCCAAAGGCTCTTAAATGGTAGTGATGCAGAGAGATCAGCAAAAACAGTTCAAGAGATTCCAAGGCTCCAGATAATAATTAGGAAAGTTAAACAGCAATGCACTGATAATTAAATTCGTGCCCTCCCTACAACACAATGAGTCATTAAAATATGAAAGTTGGGAACAGATGTTTTCAATAATAATAAAGCTGTTCCACTTCAAGTAATAGTGTTATTAATTAAACTAAATCTACCCATCATTTGACATAAAAAATGCCTAGATCTGCCCTTCAGGTCATAATAGCTGCTGGAGGGAATTCACTTACAAAAAAGACAGCTGCTGAACTGCAAGTTGCTAGTGGAATACAAACATCAGGAGCATCATACTTGCTTAGTACTCATGATTTTTGAGTCAAACTTTGAATAAAAATTACTAAAAATATATTTTAAGAGAAAATAATTTTCAGTGCTTGTCACACCTTTCTTGTCTACAGCATCTGTTGAACTGACTGAAAACACCAGCCACAGTTCTGACATACACACAGTGATATATTTTTACTCAGCCTGAGCAAAGCTGAAGCAATAATTTTGCCTGAAACTGCTGCTCCAAATGCTTTTTGGATGAAAGCTCACTCTCCTGTGACTGCAACTTCGCAAATTGCAAGGGCAAGTCACTCATTTGAGCAAATATAAGAGCATCTTTGCAGTCAGGAAGCCTATCAAGCAGCAAAGCCCTGACTCTAGCAGTGACAGAGCTCCTGGTGACTGCAACTGGTTCTAGCTCTTGCCTGCTTGACATGACAGACATAGCTTGGATTTTCACTGGGGCTTTAACCTCCTTTATTTCTCAGGGGAAGGAAGTGTAAGGCTTAGCACCCATAGGCCTCCAGATAGTTTCCTTATGAATTTAACGGTATGTTTTCATGACAATCACTATGACAGGAGTAAAATCCTAAGCAGTGCTGAAAGGGGAAGGAGAGTTACCTCAGATCCTACTTTTTCCTTCTTTTTAGGTACTGTGCTCACACAACATCCGTGCAAAGCTGGTGAAATCCTTCCTTCCTAGTTATAACGTGTTCTAAACCCCCTAAGTCATTGCCAAAACCTCAAGGACGCCTCAGACATCTTACCCTTGCATGATATTGCACTGCTTCACACACTCTTTTTGTCGATCAAAAAACCTGCAGGAGAAGCAGCGGAAGGGTCCAGGGCCCCAGCAGCCCACATCTGAACACAGGGGGTCACAAACGTGCTTGGCAGCAGCTGCGAAAGAAACAGAAATGAAGAAAAAAAAACCCCATGAACTTCAAGGCTGGGAGAGAGCAAACACAGCACTGCAAATAACTCCATTCTGACCAGCTAGTTCATCCAACCTGTTCCAAAGCAGACGTGAATGGTCCTGGCAGCCTGGAAAATGAATAAGCACATTTGTCTTCATTTCCAAAGCCTGACATCTGGCCTTTCAAAGTAAGAATGAACTCCTCTGAGACAGCTTAACAGTTGTATAATAAAGCTAAACCAGTACCAGGCTGAGAGAGTTGGTGTTGTACAGCCTGGATAAGAGAAAGTTCTGGGAAGATCTTATTGGGGCATTTTCTTTTAAAGGGGGCTTAAAAGAAAGGTGGAGAGAGCCAGGAGAAGGAGCAATGGTTTTAAGCTGAAGGAGAGTAGATTTAGTTGGATATAGGGCAGAAATTCTTTACAATGAGGGTGGTCAGGCATTGGAGTGGTTGCCCAGAGAAGTTGTGAATGCCCCATCCATGGATGTGTTTAAGGTAAGGTTTAATACGGCAGGAAGCAACTTGGTCTAGTGAAAGACATCCCTGCCCATGGCAAAGTGGAGGTGGACGAGATGGTGTTTGAAAGTCTCTTCCAGCCCATTCTGTGATTCTATGATCTATTTCCAAAATACAACAAATTAATATTCTGCAAAAAGAAATATTTAGATTTTGGCCCAAGGACCACTTTAGTCAACAGCAGGATGTTTGAACAATAGTTTCGACCTTGTCAAATTAGTCCAATGTTTGGAGTTAGTTTCTATGTCCTTCAACCTATGTGACTTCACTATGCCTAAAGTGATGACGCATCTCCTTTCCAGCTGCTGGACACCATGACATCAACATTCTTGGCAGGCAAAAAAATCCCACTTTTCTCTCATTGCGTTCATTAAACCAGTATCACTGATAAATTTTGAAGCCAGGAGAAGTGAGATATTTTGAGAGAGAGAAAGATATTTTGAGAGAGAGAGAGAGAGAGAGAAAGCCTTGCTGAAATTACTCTTGCATTTTAGCATATGCTTCCACAGGGGACAGGAAGGCAGTGTCACTTACCACACTCATTTTTATTTCTGTTCTGTATAATCTTTGTTTTCTGGCTCTGAGTTGCAAACAGGCTGCGCCAGTCCACAGTGTCAGCGTAGCAGAGGTTCTTGTTCTTCATAATTGCAACATCTCCATCACTTATTTCCTTGAGGGAGCGCAGGCCCAAGGACTGTATCTTCAAGTTAACAACAGCAAGGGAATACTGGCCACTAAAATGAATATGGAAAAGAAGAGGAAAAAAACCACAGAAGGAAGAGAATTAGTAAGCAAAGTTTAACTCAAAGCAAAGTTTCTTCTGGTTTTCAAACATGTTGCTGTGAACTCAATTTTGTTCAACCCCCCTCAATTTTGCTCAGCCCCCGACATGACATACCGATCATAAAACAACTGCAATACTCATATCTGGTTTTGCATGGCCATTTTAAGCTAAAACTGGCAGGACATGTGAACTCTGTCAAGTAAATGATGTACAACAATGGTTGTAGGTAGAGCAGCTATTATTTTGTACTGGTCCGCCAAGCCATACTTCCTCTTGGGGTAAGCTCAGGTGGGCACTGTTGGTGTCTGCATGGCCTGGCAGCCATCTGCAACTGCCCAGCTACCTCAAATCCCAAAATGCCTCTGATCACACCGTAACTTGCCCTGGACTGCAAAGAACACTCTCTGTCCTGCTTGTGCTTCCAGACTAGTGGGAGGAAGCCTGGTCTTAGAGAAGGCTCAGCACAGCACTCTACACATAGCACAGAGCTGCAGATTTGACCTTCCCAGGGCACAATACCAACCGCTACAAAGATGGTGCTTCTCTCCTCACAGGCTTTTTCCCATTTTGCATCGGTCTGGGGACACTTGTTTCCACGGCTTGGTACCTTGGTGTACTCAGACAAATGCAATTCTAACCAATTTCTTTAACAGTCACTCTGGCACATGATTTACTTACTGTTGCTTGGTTCTGCCTCTTATAATCTCCAGATTTTCGAAAGCATAGAGATCAGTAGCATTATCAGGCCAGGCTTGAATCAACAAAAATCCTGAAATGAAAAAAAGAAGATTAAATAATAATAAAAATAACACTGACTACTGGCAGCAGAACCTCCTCCTCAAGCTCCTCCTGCACAGGGAGAAGGCACTTGAGCTCTCCCTGTGCTTATCTGAGAATCTCAAAGTGAAAGATGACATTTTAGGGAGCAGGGAGATATCTTTAAACCCTGTTTTATAAACAGTTTACTTCTTAGCCCACCATGAGGGCTTGGGAGCACAAGATACAAGTGTTTCAGTGAGCTGCACATCCTGCCACGCTGAGCCACCAGTGACTAGAGCTGTGGTCAGCAGATAGCCTAGCCAAGAGCCAAGAGACTGTGGGATCCAGTACTGTGGGAGAAAGACATTATTCTGGCCCATTTGTAAGCTGCCCTAAGGGAACAGGAAAACTGAAGAGAAAGCAGGAATGGAGCAGAACAGACAGTTGCTTGGTGTGGATTTGCTAAGGCAAGCAAATTTCCCTTCTCAGTTGAGGGAGAATTTGGGAAATTGCAGGCTCTTGTCTTAAGCTCTAGGGTTAGTCTATCCTGAAGGGAACCAGAAAGTTAAAAAGAGAGAAAGAAATGGGGAACTATAGTTATGTCTGCAGGTACAGCTCTGATGTTATGCTCATTTTATAACGGGCTGAACAGAATAACTTTTAATTGATACTTTGTGCAAGGCAGCAGATGAGTACTCCACTGGATATTTTGTGCTCAGGGAGACAGTCATTGCAAGGAAGAGCTGGAGAGGGTGTCTCCATGAGGATGATGCAAGCCACTGAGTACACTTCCTTAAGGAGCTGCTGAAAGGTCTACCACAAATAGAAACACACTTGGCTTTTTTTAGCCATAGCGGTACGCCTCTGCATCACCACATACTTCTTGGGTGGCTGAGGATCTCCTCTGCTTTTACTCTTTGCTGGGACTAACAGTTCAGCAGAAGGGCTGGTCAGGCCAAACCACACACCTTGGATGGGAGAGCAGTATGGTTACATGTGTGGAATGCCAGCAAAGTGCTGTTGACCACCCTATGGAGAGTGACCCCTGGCAGCCCAGAGACAGAAAACATTCACTTGTATTTCTCACCATGTAATTAAAAAATTTCCCTCCTCTCTCTTTGTGTTTTTGGCAGTACCAATCACAGAACACCTCAGCTTAAAAAATCATTGCTGACCTGATATTTCTTTGACTGTTTTGAAGACATCCAACTTCTTGGGGTCCAAGGGTTCAGTCTTTGTGAAGGCATCACTGAAAAACACAGAACGAGGAATTGGGAAAAGAAAGGCTCAGCCTGAATTTCTCCCTAGACCTTCTCCTCCAGTGCTAAGTGACTAGCTGGCAACTCACCCTAGAAATGCAACTGGGAGAATGCTGACGTCCCCATTGATCTTGGTGCAGTTTTTGAAGGAATCGATATTTGTGGCGTTAATTGAGAGAATCCCTTTAAGTTCCCCTATTCCAATGCCATTGCACACTGTTAAAAGGGAGATACAAAAGTCAAGGGGAAGAAGAGTGAAGCTCAATCACATGGAAAGGAATAAACATGAAAATGCCATTAGTCCAGAAAACATTCCAATATGGTCAAACCTACCACTGCAAGATCATACACCTTTTGCCTAGTTTTGCTTTTCAGAAACCATCACAAGATAAACACCTTGTGCTTGCCCAGCTGAGCAGCTCTGGTACAAACACCTCTACACAGAGACTCTGGCATATGCCCTTGTCTCTTTCTCATTTTCATTTTATTCCCCTTGATGTGCAAGATACATATGCATATGATGCACAGTTTATCTGCTGTACTTGCAGTGTATCCCAGTTGGAAACCATGATCCACAGCCATGTTTCCTGATCAAATCACTTGTCAGTGCTCCCAGATATCATTGTATATTTATATTGAATTTACATTTAATTTAAGGATGGAACTCCATGTATTTTTTTTTCTAGTAAGTTACCTATCATCTCAAAAACCTACTGGTTTATTACATGATTTTTTATACCTTTGCTGCATAGCCCATCACACTTTTTACATTTCCGAACACCATTTTCTTCCACTTCATAAGTATCAGTATTGCATGAGCGAACACAGGACCCATGGTCTGTCACCACATAGTTGTCTGGAAAATACATGGATACAAAGGTCATTGAAATATGGAAGGTACACAGGGGGCTGCACAGGCACTTCAATAGTAGGAAGAAAACAGGGTGTTGAATTTTTGGCATACTTAGTAAAGTAGAGGCATTAATTATTTATTCTCACAAACATCCTTTGAAGGTAGAGGGACATACAATGCTATCATCTTTTAATGGTCACAGAAGGATAAAACAACATTGCCAAAGTCAAGCTGTGCAGCAGTGCCGTATTCAGCATCAAAACATGGCAATTCTGATCCTTCACCTACACTCAATCTTCCAGGCCAAAGGACAGACAGGGCAATGGTCAGCCTCAGAAAGGGATATCAGTTCTGTATGCTAATCTCTCTTACATATAAGTCATTGTGAGTTAAGATACTATGGACATGGAATACTGCAAAATAATATGTAAGCATCTGTAGAGAAAGCAATGATGACAGGTCTTGAGAGGGAGTGTTTAAACCAATGACATTTCTAATCCAGAATCAGTTAAGAGCTGATATTGCTTTGGTCAGTATTGATCACATATGACTTGTTTGGCCATTGTGTTGATGATTCTCATAAGATTTTCATAAAAGTATAATCTTCAGAAGTCAAAATTCAAAATAATTGAAAATCAGAGAAGGTGATCGATGTAGCCAGCTTGAAGAGGCTGTCTTCTCTGCCAGATATTTTCTCATTTTTGTCACCTGTTCCCAGTTCCCACAGAAGCTGAGGAGAACAAGAAATTCCTCTTGCACTTGGCCATAATGCAGAGAGATGACACAGGCCCCTTCCCACCTCCCTCCAAACCCCTGGCTTCTTTGTGGTTGCAACCTGAAATAAACTTACGTGGACATTCTCTCACACAAGTGGCTCCAAAGCTGTATTTTCCATCAGGGTTAACATCCATCTGATAGGTGGTAGGGTTATACAGGACCAATGGGGGACATGTATCCTTGCATGTTGCGTCATCCCGAAACTTGCGGCATGCCTGTTGTTGAACACCACCACCCATTAAACTACCTTCTCCTTAAAAAGGGACAATGGTTTTATGTGAGCTCTTTAATAACACTCTGACGGGCTCATCTGCTTCCTGCTTAGCTTTAAGGGAAACCCCAAGCGCCTACAGGGATGGTCCCTCGCCCTTTCAAGGTAAAAGGCTGCTTCAGGTTGGGCAATTGAGCTTAATATTTAAAAAAACAAAAGAGGGAACATGAGGTTTTCTTGTTCTGAACAAGAAACCTTGGCAGTCAGGCAGAGAGCTGCTGGGATTCACGTGGGAACAGAGGCAAATCTGCATGCCTTGAACAGAAGAATTTTCCTACAAGCAGTAACCAGATCAAGGCAAACAGCACTTTTCCTGGCCAGCTGCTTTTTAATAACCTAAATCAAATCAAGTCCTTTCCTGCCGATTACTGACTTTTCTGGCTAAATTTTAAACTGAAGCCATTATATTTGACTGCAGGTAATGGAACAATTTAGCAGGTATTTATGAAGGACAAGTTGGTTCTTCTAATCTAATTCTGAATTAAATTAATAATTACTCTCTTTTCCTTTATTTTCTCCCATGCCTTTCCAGATGAGAGAGAATAACTGTCTTCTTTGTGAGCACTAGCAAGAACATCACAGCCAAGCAATTTATAAGGAGACCAGGCATACAGATAACACCATCATCATCCAGACTGAACAGTTTCTGTGCCAATTACTCAGGTGTCACTTAATTCAGAATGAAGTGTAGTGCAACGTGGGGAAGAATTAAAAACACAGAGTGCACAAACCCCTTGAAAACCCCGTGGGAAACCAATAGGATGTTTTTTTTCCAAAAAAAGCCCTCCATTTGCTCCTTTTCCCTCTACTGCTGCAGGCTCTGCCAAACAAAATGCTTTTGTGGCAAGTGAAAGCTAAAAAGGAAAATCTTGATTTCATGTCTGAAGTTCAAGGAAATGTAAAAAAAAAGATCCTTCATATCTTAAGCCCCTTACAAGTTCTTGCTTTAGTAAACAAAGATTATTACTGACTAGCACTAAGGAGCACAAGGCAAGGCTGTGCTAGCATAGGAAATCATTGCGCTGTTGCTGCAGTTGAGGACCTGGGGACTGCCTACACGGGGAAATCACCCTACAGCAAACACTTAACTGCTATGCAATAACTTTGAACTCTGGGCTTTCAAAAGCACTTATGCTGCTTTGGCATGTGCTAGGAAGGTCCACCTGCAGAGTCAGTAAAGACCAGCTAAGACTGCTGTGAAGTTCATGTTCTCTTCCTTCCCACCAACAACCCAGGCAAGGAAGCCCCCAGGCACCCTGAGATTGCAGAAGGCTTGAGGACAGGCAGCTGAAAGTCTGCCTTGCTATGTCAGGGATTTAAGCAGTGGTGGTGGCATCATTACCAGACAGTCACTCTCCCGGGGTCCTGTGCACCCCGCAGCACACTGGTTGTGGCAGCAGTCGCTGGGCACCTTTCCCCTGCACCGGCCAGAACACTGCTGAGCACAGATGACTTTTGTTACTGGAAGACACATGAAAAAAATAAGAGAACACATCAGGAATGAAGAATGTTTAATCTGTACTTGCTGCAATGAGATAAAGAAATTCGGAGAAAAGGTGTGATGGAGGATCTGTGCTACATTTTCCTCGTGGGTTGGGTATTCTGTCCTCATGTAAGGGCAAAGCTCAGGAGAGGTGAGAGCTGGTGTGAGCAGCAGTGAGAAGGGGCTGTATTCGGCTCATAAAAATCTTGGCTTTTGCAAGGTGCTAAGCACTCTAGTCTCAGCAAGCAAACCATGTCCTGCTTTGAAAGAGCATCCAAGTTCCTGTGGCATCAATGCCTACACCAATTAAAACTCTGGAGTCATTGCACCTTACAGTTGGGTAACAGAGCAGGATTTGGCTCCATTTTGTTGAGAAACTCTGCTATTATTGGTGTAAGGTTTGAGAAAAACAACACAACAGGAGAACTGCTGGGACTGTACTGTTGTCTGTTGGGACTGTACTGCTGGTGTGGTGTTACGATCCCTTCAGTGTATGGAAAAAGTTTCTAAAATTTGTAGAGAGAGGGAAGACACAGACAACAAACTGGTTCCAGTTGCACACATTCCCTTTAGGTTTCAATTTTTTTGGCCAAATCTTATCTTCATTACTCAACTCCCACAGGGTTTGCACCAGTGCAGCCACCCGGAGGAAGAACTGGCTCCGATTCAGCTTTTTGCAGGGAAGAAAAAGCTGCCTGCAACATTTTGTTGAGAACTGGGAAATCATCTCCATTTGAATATCAAAGCAGAGAAAATGATAATCAGAACAGTTAAAAAAAAAACAACAACAAACCCCAGAAATTAATGGCTAGCCTGTGTTTGCACTGGAGACCCAAAAGGGGTTTGCTCTCTACTAAAAAAATTATAGATACACAGACCCTGACATAAGATGTAAGGGAAACCTGATGGTTAACCAACTGCATGACAGCATCCAGAGCATTTAGGCTGTGCATCACAGTAAATGTTACCAACCTCCTACTCGGGCACAAATGTTACAATACTATCAGGAATTCCTATAAATCCAAAACAAATAATTAAAAGAAAAGCATCAGGAAACATAACCCACTACAGGGTATAAAGTAGTCTTTTTTTAAAATTCTTATTTCCTCTCTTTCTCAATTACACACTTTTGTATCCAAAATGGGGTGGGTCTTTTTTCATTTTTCTTCCAAGTCTGTAAGCAAGATATTGTATTTTGAAGGAAACAGATTATCTGCACAATATACACTAGCTTATCTGATAGCAACTCCTCCGTTAAGCTAGAAACAGAGGAATAAAAGGCACACTGTTCTACACAGACAGTATCTTGATACATTTTTTTTCCACAAGCATCAGCAGGAGAGTAAAACATCTCATCACTTTGATAGCTATTGACTAGAGTTTCCTGCTGGAAACATGTACCATGGCAAATGTTCATATTTCATATAGAATATCCCATGTTTTTTTTAAGGAGCAAGATAAGTATCACCCCAAACTTTCCCACATATGGAAATAAGGGATAGATTTTCAGTTGGCCAGATTCTCAAATGCTTGGAGAGGAGTGCCAGAGCCTGCAAACTGTTTTGCTTTATGCACTCCTAGTCATACTCGTGAAGCGAGCAAGAGTGCATAAATGCTGGAAGTTCGCAGGGTTGAGACCTGAGATTTTGCAAGCCCTCGGGACAGCTGTGCAGCCTCAACTGCAGGAACCGACCTCGGAATTACTTTGTGTACACAGCCGCTGTCCACCTCAGGAGCCAAACTGCAGAGCGTCTGACTGTAAAACCCTACAGCTTATACTAAAAGAAGGCAGAAAAGTTTAGCTCTTCTAGTCTTAAGATCTAGAAGCTCTACAGATTTGGTCTGGTACTTGCAGGTAAGAAATTTAGATTTAGGTGATTATTTGCAATGGAATAATGAAGACAGCGTACTAATAGCATTTGCATTATGTCTAGATCAGCAGTCTTTCCATTATATTTTACTCAAAACCAGCAGGAAATAATCAGAAACAGTGCATTTTCCTTCTTATTAGAGAAAAAGAAAATAATGAAGTATCAAAACAAATTGAGATGGGCTTCCTCCTCAGCCTTTACTTTAGGAGAAACAAAGCCTTGCAAAATTTCAGGCACTCCTAAATGGATGTTTCCATTAGTCTCTTAATATCAGGCAAGCATCCTACCTGCAAAATTTTACAGTAAAACATAACAATCAAACCGAACAACTTTACAATGCCAAATATCTCCATTTACAAATTAAAAAGTGGCTACATATTTTCTGAGGGCCTTCCACAGGCCCCTACGTAGTGTGTGTAGTGTGTTTGCCCACACAAAGGCAACATCTTTCATGTTTACAGAAGAAACCTACAGGGACTCCAAAAAGAAGCATTAAAGTCAGCAAAAACTGGTCTGTTTCTAACAGTAAAAATTAATCTGAACTATTGTTAAGTAGCCTGCAAGAACAGCAGGAAGGTAAACAATTCGCCTCACAGCTACTGTATTTTTTCTTATATAGTAAAATAACTTAAAGAAAAAATACTCTCAAGTGCAGATGGGAGAAGGTCGTGGGTGACAGACAAATGCTTTCAATGTGGGAGACAGTTGCAGTCTTTTCCCTTTGCAGGAACAGCACATCTGCAGAGAAACCCAGACACAAGTCAAACCAAATTGAGATTTCCCCTCCAGAAACGGAATTACACAGGAAGTGGGCATGGGCCAGCCTTCTCATGACTACGCTTCTGTAGAGAGGGAAGCAGGCCATCGCCCTCCATGGTGTGCTTCAAGGAGTTCCAGTATAGTTGGACGCAGAGAAGGACAAGTGTGAAACACATGCCACTAATTTGCACTTGACAGGTTTGGGGTTTGGTTTTGGGTTTTTTTGGTAGTATATCAGAGCACCGAAAATATTGCTTTATCTGCAGGCTTACATGTCTGGCAGTTCTGTTCACCAGGACCCCAGCAGTGGTTTTCTGTGCAGTTCGGATGGCATTTGGGACCTAAAACACAAGAGCAGAGTATGATAATCTATAAACACAGACAACAACAACAACATCACGAGTCACAGAAACCAAAGACTTAAGCTGTCCTTCTAAATAAATCGGGAGGAAGCACCTCAAAAATAAGCACCTCAGTGCTCAAAATTTTGAAAGCAGGACCTTGAATCCTTATCCTTTGTTCATCTCTGGCTTCCTACGTGCAATTCTGCACACCTCTGAACAAGTGAGCACAACACCCAGCCAGCCTAGCTTACAAAAGATGCATATTTTTCCCAGGAACAGGAATCCCAGCTACTGCCCAGCTGGCCCTTCTGCTGGAGTTTGCATGCAACAGCAAGTCACTGCCAGCTTGCGGCCAGGCATGTGCCAGCTGCTCGCTACAGGCCACATGTAAATCAGTGTTTCTGAACAACGCCGTTCTGAAAAGAAAACAAACCCAACTGGATTCACAGGCAACTGCCAGCTACTCCAACCACAAAGTAATTCGACTTGTCTGCTTCACACCCTCCTGCCGCGTAAGGACAATTAATGGAGAAGCAGCATGGCAGACAGACACCCTGCCTGAACTTGATGGTTCAGTGTCGGGCTCTTTCCCATCCCTCCTTTCTTACTCTTTTCTTTCTTTTCTTTCTCATAATGACAAGCAATGTCCCAGAGAAACAACTTACTTTAGATTGTGGGGTTGTTATTAAAACCATAAATGGCTGTCTAAGCAGATTAATCTGGAATTCACTAAATTTAAGAGGCATTTCCTACTAGAGTGATTCTTCCTGCTAATAATACATGATTCTCCCTCCCCCACACCACCCATCAAATAGCTGAACAAATGCCAGTACTTGTCCAAGAGTTGATTGATTTGGTGCGGGACCAAAGAACTAATTTTTTTTTCAAGTTGAAAAGTTAAAGGTTAACATTTCTGTGGTGCTTAGAGCCAAACTCTTGTACTAACTTGTATAGTTCACAACTCCGTGATTTCGGCTTTGCAGAAAAATATGTCAACACAGAAGTTGGCTATTACCTCTCAGGCAATTACACAACTGGAAGAAGATAAAGAAAATATGTTTTTCTGCCAATTTACAGTGCCAGAAATGAAATGCTCAGAAGTGAAAATAAACTCTCCTTTCCGTGAAATGACTAGGGATTCTACAAGGGACTTGTAAGGCTAAAGGATTAGTTTAAACCCATTCAAAGCATGTTCTACACAAACTTTTAAATATATGCTCATCTCTCTGCTGATCAAACATCAGATTTATCTGTCTGTTTATCCATTTTGCAAGGATAATCCTTGCAGGCCAAAACACCAGAGTTTTATGGCACTCAACTTGGTCATTGGCCATTAGTGCTAAAAAGACTTCAAATTCCACAGGAACTCCACGAGCTGTCTTTGAAGAAACACATAAGTAGGTTACTGTCTGAAACCAAGAGCAGCTTTCCCAAGAACTTCGCTGAACTATCAGTTAAGGATCTAACCACCAAGAAATCATACATCCTAGGCCAGTGGTGAAGAAACAAATGGGCTTCCCCTGGAACAGAGTTTGGTGGCCATACCCGCAGGATTTGGTGAATCTGAGACTCACCACAGGGGAGTTCGTTCTTATCTCTGAAGTGGGGGAGCATATAGCATTTTTTTAAGTTAATACTCACAAGAAGACAGGTTGCTCGCATATTCAAGCACTGTGGGAGGTTTCTTGGTCGTGTCAATGATGTCATCCCAGAGAACAGTGTCCATGTTGCACAGTTTAGGGTTGTTGCTGATTTTAACCCCTCCATTAAGAATTTCTGCCATAGGAAAAAAAAAACTTAAGTGAAGCAAATTCCCTTAGACTGTTCTTTCTGATCTAAAGAAAGGGAAATAAAACATGATTCCTCACCTCAGTCATAATACACTGAGAGAAAAGGACAATCTACATGGCATCAGCATTCCTGATGATACACCAAGCTCAGACTGACAGATTCTAGAGGGAGAGCTGCTGTTGGATACCACCAGGATGCTACTATATGTGGCTTTCTGCCTCGTGCCAGCTCGAGAGGCCACTATACTCAGCAGAAATGGCAGTGTTGGTGTGCACAGCCAGAGACCATCAGCCAGAGACTGTGTATGACCTTAACTCATGTACTACCAGCTCCCACTGGAGTTTAACAGAAAATACTGACATGCAGGCACTGGAATTAATAATGCAAAATAATGAGCAGATATTTCTTTGCTATTTCAGGGGACACAAATAAATCTCACCATCCTGCTGATGCTTTGAATTTTCTGGTCTTTTCAAAACGGGAAGTTATGAACTTTCTTCATCTTTTGAAAAAGGCTGACCGGCAGGAAAGCAATTAGGAAACTGCAAAACTACATTCAGGTCTTTGTTTTTAAAGCTGAATTTGAAGGAATATGACTTTGAGAGGAGATCTTCAATTGGATCTTGATACCAATAACCTAACAGTCGAAGTTTCCTTTATAGATGCATCCACCTCTTGCCTCTCTCATCTCACCTGATAGTCGTTTCATTGGCAGCTCTCGAAGTCCCTGTGTTTTATTCATGTGGTAGTTGGATAAAACTGCCAGGGCGTAAGAGTTATCATACAACACATTGCCTCGGATGATCTGGAGGTTTTCTAGGGGAATGACATCCACCATGTTAAGTGCGATGAGCACGTAGCCTGCCACCTCCTGTATTGTCTGAGAGAATAACAGAAGAAACATGGTACTTAATCCATAACACTCTTCTACTCTTGATGGAGTTGCTTTCTTCCTCCCACCCCTCCAATCCACAATCTTTCAAACTTAAAGAACAATAAACCACATAATCATATAAAAAATAAATAGATCCAGTAACAAGAACGGACTATGTCAAAAGCTTTGCTGTCTAAGCAGGTATAAACTGACCCTTACAACAGCTAACCCTGTTCTGTCCCCAGGCAAAGGCAAATGGGGCTGCCTAGGGGATGCAGGAAAACAGGGCTAGTATATATGATATGAACACCAAATGTGATGCTTCCCTGAATACTTGCCCAGCCTCCAAACACTGGCAGGATAGAGATGCCATCTGACTGAGGTTTTTACACTTTATCCATCTTCTGTGCCCATTCCCTTTTGGATGCTCTAATGTTCAGCAGAGGAGAAGATCAGGTAACCTTTTCCCTCTTAAATAATAAATAGTCACAGTACAACAAGACAAGTGAGGCACTGTCTCTGGATATAAGTTAATTCCTGACTTGTACTGTAAAATGTGTGCATTCCTATCCCCTACAAAAGTCACTATAAATTAAAAACCCTCAGGCTACCACTTAGGCTACTTTCTTATTCTCTCAAGACCTCTAGTGAGTTATGTCCCTGGGAACACTGAGCTCCATGGTTAAATTGTGCTTGGGAAAGAAAATGGCAATCCTATTATTTGTACTGATACATTTTTATTATTGTATTGATACGTATATTTGTAGCCTATATGTCTGAACCATCTCTTTTCTCATGTTCTTACTTGTTACTATAATTTTTTCCCTTTCTTTGTTCCCTAAGAAGAAAAGCTCACACAAAGAGATTATTGCATTCAAACTGGAGGACTGACCTGTTTATCCAAAGCTGCCATACAGAGCTCTTGATATCGGACATGCAATTATGTGAAAAGAAAATCTTCATCTCCTGCCTCTTTCTTTGAAAACCTCCTAATATGATAACTTGCATGCAAAAAGAAATGCATTTAAAGCACCTTAATAAAAAAAAATAACCTAAGGTGTGAGGCTATTGCTGCTGGCAGCTCTACCCCTTGCCCAGTCTCCGTTCGTGGAGAACCTCGGAGGTCCACAGAGCAGACAGCGCTCCTCCCCATACTGTGGTGGTGTTTTAACATCCTCTCCTTTGAGGTCCCTTCCAACCCTAACTAATCTATGATTATATTCATAAATAAAAAGAAACTTATTTGTATGGCACCCAGCAAGAACATGAAAAGCTATTTCTAAAACTATTTGATTTAGTATAGTAGGATTGAATGTATCCTGTAGCCTACAGGTATGCTGTGACTGTGATCTGCAATTTCTCTGACATTAGCTAGCTATGTTCTTTAGATCACCACAGAATTTTAAAGGTAGTCGATCCTTTGCAGTTAAAAAATGCAGTAGTGTTCCTTTAGCAGGGAAGGCCACATTGGCCAAGAAAACTGACCTTCAGGAAAGAGAGGTCACGATTGTGCTCCACATATGTAATCTCCAGGTTGCTCAGTACCACCTCACAGTTATTATACATCCTCTGCAGGCTGGTGAAATGGTCTTCCACATGTCCCAGCTGGGTCAGCTTGTTATTAGTCCCTTGGCAAACTGTTGAGGAAAGAAGAAAGTTCCATGAAGCAAAGCAAGAATAAGTACAGGGTAATGACTTGGTGCTCACCCATCATTACAAGCACCACAGTATGTGAAGCATCAGCATATATTCACAGAATCACAGAATGATAAGGGTTGGAAGGGAACTCTGGAGATCATCTAGTCCAATCTCCTTACTAAAGCAGGTTTGCATACAGCAAAGGAATGCATCCAGGTGGGTTCTGAATATCTTCAAAGAAGGAGACTACACAGCCTCCCTGGGCAGCCTGTTCCAGTGCTCTATCACCCTCAAAAAAACATAAGAAACTTTCACGAGAAACAAGAATTGTTATCTTGCATGATACTAATAGCAACAGTGCAGAGAGCGTGCAATCTTTCCCAGGCACAGAGATATACCAGAATTAAGTGCTGGAATAACCCTCCATCACTTTCTGCTACAGAAAAAAAGTCCAAGATAAGCTCTTGGGGAAGCTGCCAGCTATCACCAAAGGTGATTTCCCTGAGGGTCCCTTTACAATACTTAGTGGGAGGAAGCTGGAGGCTGGGTTGGGGGGAAGCTGTAGGACCTCTCAAGATACAAATCTGGGTTTTCAAAGCAAATAGAACCTCCAGGGCTCACACATGTCTTGCTGCTCTGACATACGGGAGGATGGTGGATTCAGGAGATATAGTATATTCATCTTTGGGACACATATCGACCTAAGTTTGCTTTACTGATGGGGAAGCAAGTGGTGTCATACACAGAACCACCAAGATTACAAATATTTGTAATGGTATGGTGGAAAAATTAGTCCCCACTGAAACTCTAATACTTGGCTTTACTAAACATAGAGGAACTGTAAAGCTATCACCACGACACATAAGCCCCAGAAACTCTGTGCTCTTCCAGTCATTCCCTGGGCTAGCCTTACACAGCTAAAATTAAAACATCTCTGAGTTATGCCAATACAGAAGAAAGGAGAATGATACAGAAGGCAATATCATAAAAGACTTCACACGACCTCCCAGATGGAAAGCTTCAGCCCAGCTTTGCTCTACAGTGGGAGCACAAGGAGGATTTTATCTCATCGTTACTGTAATGCACCCCAAGCCTGCCCTCATCACTTCCCTTAACACACCAAAAGAATTGCATTCTTGTAACTCAGAGAAAGAAAACAAATATATATATATATACTTTTGTAGAGCTATATTTCCTAGAATCACCAGTCACAACCTGGAACACCATTGTGTGGGGTGCTATAAAGTAAAAAAGAAAGACTCTTGACAAAGCTGTAAATAAGTTTCAGAGCTAGTAACATAAGACGACACCTGTTGAAGATTAGCAGAACAATAGATGTTTTATTAGTAGGAAAAATAACTTTATCAGCAGTGATAAGAATACATGTATCAATCATCAAAACCATTCACTGAACATGTGTTACTTTTCAGCACAGTCAACACCATCAAGGACCTACAGTGATAACATATTAAATACTCTCTGTCCATATTTAAAGCAAGGTTATTCACTCACATTCCTCAGTTATTTCTAGTTATACTTCTAGTTAAACATTATGGTGCTTGGGATTACAGTGGCAACTGCACCTAAATGGGTATAGTTTAACAGGGGTTGTGATTATACCATCTAAGATGCTTGTTACTACATGTGTCTCAAGTGTAGAAGATGGCCTTTGTACATCTGCCTTGAATTTCTGTAGCAGATGAGAAATTTCTAAGTGACATTTTTCTGTTCCAGTTTCACACCTAACTGTTCCAGTGCATTCATGCTTAAAATCTCAATTTGCCTTCCTCTGCCTCAAGTAAGAGGACCACAAATTATCACCTACCTAGAGCCACAGAAGGGGTCTTATTCTGTAGTGGTCACATTTTGAAGGCAGAATGCTAGAGATATTGTCATATGCCGGTTTGCCCAGGAAAAGACATTATTGTTGAGGACAATGGTGAAGAGGCTTTGAACTGACTGTAAAAGTCAGAGTTCTCCCAGAGGTTGTCTTGAATTTTAAGCAGTGTTATCCTCCAAGCAAGGAAAAAAGCAGTAATAAAATATTCTTGGATGGTTCAAAACCTCAGTTTGGATGCTCAGTTTAGGCACCTCTGATCTGATCTCAAGAACAGTGTGATTTAGAAATGCATCCAATTACAATGCAGGAGTTGGGGCAGTTTAGAGTGTTCACAGAAATGTCAGTCTGTTATTGTCTCCAGGGTCAACAAATGACCCGACGCTCTCACTGCTTATCCAGCATTAAGAGCAAAGTTCTTCCTTGGTGCTCAAAACAGGCCCTATAAAAAAGCTCCTGAAGGAAGGGTTGAAGAAGGAGCCTCCTGGCCACTTGTGCCCATTATAGACCCTATGCAGCTTGGCCCTAGTCGGATTGTGCAACAAAACAATCAGCTTCACTTAAATAAGCCACAGGAGAAATGTCACACATGTGAAGATGCTTCCCTTGGGATCAGACAAGCATTGAACCTCTGAACTTGGCTCAGCCATTTGGAGAAACATGGACTTATTCACTGCTTACTAGGTCAAGGCCGATAAGAACAGGAGGAGGGCATGCCTACTCTTTCGCTTCCCCACTCCCAAGGGGCCACTCAGTAAACCATGGCAAAAAGTTGATCCAAGCTACAAATAATGCGTAACAATAAATAAATAAATGAGTAGAGGGTATTTTACGCTCAGGAAAGCTCAGTGATTTAGTTTGCCATGGTAGCCTGTGAATTGCTGGATTGGAAACAGCTCTGAAGACAGTGAGGAGACAGGAACAAATAGTCAATGGAAGGAGCTTGCTAGCTCATGAAGTTGCAGAAACCAAGACATAAGTTCTGGAGAGGCTTCAGGTTGGCCACCTACTTTCCACAGGACTTAATTTCTTCCCTTGTTCTGAGAGTAAATATCACTTTGAGAGCTCTCTACCAAAGATGTCTTAAGCCACACGCAAAACCACTTGTCCCCTTCATCAGGCCCATCACATCTTCTATGCAGGAAACATAAGATGTAGATGAAATATTTGTTAAGATTCAAAAAGCAAAGGAAAATAGGTTGCTCCTGTTAAGATCTTAACAGTATATGACTAGCATCAGTGAGACCACCCTATAGGAGCTTTCCCTTACATGCACAATTTTTGTTTGCTCAAATAGCTACAAGACCAAATACTTGTTTGGTACAAAGAAATCTAGGTATATCCAAAAGTGAACTTCCCCGGGTCATAAGCAGTACGTGCTGAGCAAATAAAACCCAAACCAAACAAAACAAGCTAAATGCCTGCAGCAGTATTACTGAACTCAGGCAAAGGTGCTGAATAACTTTCCAATTAGAACATCTGGAAAGAAAAAAGTGGTCTGCTTACATCTGATGAACAACACCATTCCTGCAATTTCTTTGCTTACAAAATCAGTCTTCTGAAAATATACGTGCTCTAATTATCTATATATAATACTACAGTGTGAATGCCATTCTGGTCAGAGGCAAAAGCACGGACAATGTTGTGCTTGCTTTGCTCTGCAGAGTTTTAAGTAGGATGTACATGCTTGAGTGGATAGACTATCTGATGATTTAACCTCTGTTGGGCTTGGCCTATTT
The DNA here is from genome assembly GCA_033558105.1 of Coccyzus lansbergi. NCBI lineage: Eukaryota > Metazoa > Chordata > Aves > Cuculiformes > Coccyzidae > Coccyzus > Coccyzus lansbergi. Next base: position 3,425,975 of record JAUMJK010000036.1, on the reverse strand, counting down.
GCCCTCCAAGCAACAGATTTGTACTCCACATACATTCATTATACTCTTTTGTTTCAATGCATAGCAAAGCCAGCACTACCCAAGTTTACGAGTCAGTAGTAGGTACGAATGCTTACATGCTGCTGCTGGGGGCTGTAGTAGAATGTACACATAATCTATGTCCCACGTGGAGACTCACACATGGCTGCAGCACATTTTAGCTATAACGGGGCGGGGGGGGAGCAGAGTTTTCTGATGAAATTTCAGGGTGAGAATGTCCCTGACAAGTAGAAAAACTGATATCCAGAACTGAACTTCAGGGCACAGGCTGATGCCTAAAAGATGAAAGCTTTCCTCTTAATCTGTGATGGTAATGTAATAAAAATACAGCCAGTTTGGAAAGTTTTGACACTGAGAGGATGTCCCAGGAGGCCACTCTCTGCAGCAGCGCTGAGAACCGAGTTGCCTGCTGGGAACATTGGGCTCTCGTTCCCCAGCTCGGGCGACCTGCCAGACCCTCAGAGCCCCAGCCACAACTCCTTAACATGGAGGTAACCCAAAGAGTCTGCAGGGAAGCAGTACGGCTTACCATTGCAAAGAATTTTATTTCTACATTATTTTCATCTTAGCACACATACTGTGCTTACAAAATGCTGAAGTGATGTTGATCTTGAATCAGTTACAGTATTACCTCAGCAGACAGCCTAAAAAAGGCAGAGATTTCTGAAATGAGCCAAAATATTAGGAACTGCATAAGACAGCAGTGATCAAAAAGCTGAAGAAAGAGGCATGCTGTACTGATGGATTCAAACTCACTGAATTTTAGTACTTACGAAAAGTGCAAGGTTGGCTGCCCTGGACAGCAAAATCCTCTGTTCCCAGACTTGCTCCCTGTCTATGCCTCAAACTTAGCCTTAAAGGAACATTTTTAGGTGATGCAAACCTCTGCTCCTTGACCTCTTCTTTCTTGTGCAGCCTAAAGAAGTGAAGTGAAACTAAAGCATTTCCTAAATGGTATTTTTCATGAGCGATTGTAGGGAGACAGAATGCATCTGTCCAGCCATAGCACTAAGTGACTGTATTCTATCAAATCCATACAAGCTCAGATTAAACAAAGTGATCTCTGCACCAATTGCTGTGATGGAAGTGAAATCTGTTTTCATCTTATCCACAGAAAATCAGATTACTGAAGATTCAATCCTGTCACATGTATTTGTCTCAGACTGGAGAACATTTTGAAATCAAATTATCACCAATTCCCAAATCATCATCTGTTTCTGCCCATGATTATCTTGTGTTAGTTTCCCTGCAGTGCTGACAGATACATCAAAATAATAATACACAAAAGCAAGTTCAGGGGCAGCTAAGTCCATTTCTAAGCTTCATATATTACTTGTAACTTCATATGCTTTGGCATCAAAAATTATATAACTTTTCTGCATGTTATCCAGCTTTTATTGACAATGCAAAACTTGCAGACAAGAGATACTTGTTTAATCTTCCAGCATATTTATAAATGCTACCCTTGCCTCACTCATGGGCAATAATTTCACTTTTTTTTTTCCTTTCAGTTATTTCATTGAAGAGCAGCACCTTCCTGGGCACTTGGTCCAGACACAAAGCTGCCTCTGAAAGCTAGGGGAGATAATAGCACTCAGTGTCCTACCATCAGTGCTGCCCTCACACAATTCACCTTAACCAGAGCATGGGGAAAAAAAACCCCTTTCAGGTGAAGGCTGAACCTCACCACAGGAAGGACGTGGTCCTGTATGTCAGGTATTTTTTTAACTGACCTCAAAGTATTCCCTTAGAGGTATTGAACAGATCCACATAATCTGCTGTGGAAACGAGAAAAATACAGCTAGTGCTGTGGAACGATCAAAATAATGGCATTTAAGCTCACAAGGAAGTACTAGAGCAGACAAGACATTTGTCATCATGACTAACCTAATTTCTGATAGAAAGAAGCATGCAATCTTAAAAGAATCCTGAAAAAAACAGGACATAAAATGTGAGAGTTTGGAAAAAGAAAGCAACACTACGTTACATGTGATTAACCATTTAAATAAAAACACTTCTTATATTCACCAGTTTCTCAACACCAGAGAGATATCACAGAAATTTTGGCACTATTAGACTAAGTGTGTTTTACAGTCCAATTAAGAATTTCAAGAAGGAGGAATGTCCACCTGACACAGAAAGAAACCCAATTCTGCTGTGGAAAGTTACAAAAAGGAAAGGATGAGTTAGGAAACAGGTGAGAAGTACAAACAGTGCTCAGAAGTGGGCAGATGTTTTCCATTGAGAACAGCAGTTGCAAACCCATACAAGACCTAAGAAATCCAGTTTCAGCTTAATGACTGCAGCATTTGGGCACTAGAAATGCTGCCACAGAAGGTAACAGTTCTTTTACATATTCAAATACTTTCATTTAAACGCTGTGACAGACTCTTGTAGCTGCACTAGGGCCCTGCTCAAACAGTGTGGTTTAGACTAATGCAGTTACAGAGATTAATTCTAACTTTTAGACACATTGGAAACAAAACAATGACAGAGCTCTTAAAAATATTTAGATGGAAACTGTAATTGCAATAGTGAACCAAAAGTAACTCCATAGTGGAGAAAAAGAATATGTCTTCAGGGAAAGCTTTCCCAGATGGTTTGTTATTTCTCTTTACTTGACAAAAGCAACTTTTCCAGCTAACTCTAATTTTATGTTTTCTTTGCTTTTGTTAGGAGTGGAGACCTGCCCTCCAATAGCAAAAGTCATGTCCTGAATAGCAGTGGATGGAGGCAGCATGACGATTGGATAGCCCAGTTCCTGGCGAGTGCCCTCACGTGAAAGAATAAATAACTGTATACTAACCAACATGCTTCTAAATGAAGATCTTTCCAAAGTCAGAGCATTTCTGACAATGAGGGAATAAGCCCTTTTAATTCCCTAGGCTCTGGGATTTCTCCCCAATATAATTCAATATTTCTATTTTCCTTTTCTGCTGCCATTATTTAATTCAGTTTGTATCTTCATTAATCCTCCAGATTAAGACCAGATTGAGATGTGCTGAAATCAGTCTTTCCCCTGGCTTCAATGTCAACTGGGTGAAGGATTAAATTTTTTTTCTTGGATGCTGGTGTAAAATTGCAGCAACTTCAGTGGCATGGTAGACTAGTTCAGAGTTTGAGCTTTTAGTCCTCTAAATGCCCTATGATACAGCTGTGGGAGGGATACTGATATTTTCTGCAAATACCAGCAGAATTTATAAAAAATCAGAATTGTCTTCTTGCAATTTACTACAGTTTGGGAAAAGGCCAACTTCTAAAAATGAATAATGAAGGGTAATCTTTGGATGGAGTGTTTCTAGTGGGGTACCAAAAAACAACACAGTTTTAGATCAGTTTTATTCTGATGGCTTCATCAGCAGTCTGTAAGAAAACATCAAATCACCATTCAGGATGCCTGCAGATCACACAAACATCACCAGGGGTCTAAATATTAAGGAGCAGATAACCTGCACTGGCCGGTTGGTATAATTTAGGAAAATAAGCCCTCTGAACAACATTTGAAATATTGCCAAAGGCAAAGTCTTACGTCAAATACTGCGGAATGTGTGCCAGACAGAAAACAAGGAGGTGGGATGCAATTGCCCTGATAAGGACTTGGAGAAATTAAGAGGTGACCAGTGCGTTGCTTGACGCAACAGAAAACAGCAGCTGCTGGGTACATCAGCAGGAAAATGCTGAGGGAGGGGAGGCAGGGGCCAGCATTAATTGCCAGCACTGCCCCAGCATGCCCAAGAGTGGCAGCTTCTGCACTAGAGGGCTCTCCTCTTCCAGCAAAGAGGGTGCTGTGGGGTGCAGCTCCCACTTTCAGTGGCAGTAGGATGCTCCACCCAGGCTGCAACCCTTCTCCAAACTACATTTCTGTCCATGTCCCCACCACATGGCCAACAGCTACTGCATTGTGACTTTGCCGTGGTCTTTGCAAGCTACTTACTGAGAGCAAAGTCTGGAAAGTCAAACTCCCCAAGATGTCCTCATCAGCAGCTGGGGTGTTGCTGCTGGATTGTTTCTCCCGCTGGCACCCTGTGGGAAGGCTGCTGTAAAGGAAACTAAGAGCTTGTGTGACACTTTCTCTGTTAAGCTCTTGCTTAAGTTTAATGTCCAGGTCTATTGCAAACGGAATTACCAATCAATCAACTCAAATAACGACCTGTTGCTATGATTTACTAGTGAAGAAAACCCAGGAATAAGGAAACTTCAAATCTATAAACAGCTATGCAAACCTAAGCACACATATATACACAAATGATAACAGATAGTTTACAAATTTTATACACACAATAAATTTTGAACAGAAAAACACACAGGCACTTCCCCTCACTTTTAAACCATCTTTATGGAAACTCAGGCCACAGTGATTGTGCTATTTGAAGTCAACATGAACTTTGAGGCTCCCTGCCCCCAAGTTTCTCCATGTGAACCGAATGGAGGAGGGTAGTGAGCTTGGTTCTACGAATCTATCAAAAGCAGAATGAACAAAGCAATGAGTTCATGCAGTTTGCCATATTTAGGCCTGCATTTCCCTATATACAGCACAGACACTGAAGGTAGATGCTCTAAGGTGCAAAACACAGTGTTTTAAGCCAAAATGCCACCTACAGCTTACAGTACACCCTGTGAACAGGACAGGGAAACACCACTGAGTGGTATAAAGAAGAATAAGACTTAGGAAACCACTGGGGAGGAAACTAGGGATGGGGCAAAGGCAGAGTCAGTGGTATATTGGTAACACTAGATGGAAGTATTGCCATCCCACTTAGAATGGTTCCTCCAAGAGAAAGCATTGCCCATGCCTGTGTTTCAATGATTTTTATGCTGTGTGAAACCCAAAGTAAATTTGTCTGTGAAACACAACCCTGAAAAAGACCATGTAAGGGGCAAAAGATCTCAGTGTCAGTCCCAGCAGGCTTCATGCCCTCCTATGGTTTCCCACCATTCAGCACAGCCTCTGGCTAACAGTCCATGGCTGCAGCCCTTCAGTCTTTCAGCTTCATGCACTAGCATAGCTACTACACACATCATGAAAAAGCTTTGTGCATCCACTGGACAGAGCTCTGGAGTAGCAGAGAGGCTGTCACAAAGCCACATCCACATGAGATTCAGGACCTGGGAAACAGCTTAGAGAAATGCAATGGTTCTTGGCATCCATGGTGAATTTTGTATTACTGTGTTGCTTCAAGTGGTGTAAAAGGCTGCATAAAGCACAGCAGCAAGCAGCCAAGAGACTTCCAACAATGAACACAGCTCACTGAGCCTTTAATCTGTGGAGATTCGTATATAGCAGGGGTGTGGCACCTCAAGATTTACACTGGGATATTTGAGAAAACAAGCGGGTGATAACAGATACCTGATCTTGTGTTCTGTGATATAAAAAAAATTACATTCTTCATTGCTGTTTGTTCTGGCAACATCTATGGAGCAGCAGGATTTTACAGCACAATAAAAAGAAACTGAAGATACATACTCATGAAAATGTGGGACTGTTTTCTAGTTACATCAGTACTGAATTGTTTAAAATTGTTTCAAAATGAGTTAATTTGAGAAATGAGATTTAAAATTATTAAACTGTGCTGTGAATGTTTAACCACGTGGGATTTGTTAAGACATTCTAATTGCATATTTTCAATATGCTATATTTTCTTCTTACAAAAAGAAATAATGTTTTTTCTTTATTTATATTAAATCATATCTTATGTTGAAATAAGTCATGGTGCTCATACATGTACTTCTGAATCCCTTGAAGTATAAAATCCATGTGAGCACTCAAACACTGACTCAAAATGGGCAAAAGAAACCACTTATATCTGATTCGAAGTGGAAAACTAAAAGCTTTCTCTAACAAATGCAACACATCCTTATTTTGTTACCAATAAATATATATATATATACACACACATATGCATGTATATGTAGTTCTCCCAGATGACTACACTATAATCTCCACATCAGGAGAGCTGGTAAAAATACAACAACAACCATGCAATTTCTCTTCACTGCCTAGAACTACACATGACTCCCTCCACAATAACCACGGCTACTTCTGCACATGGTTCTGCCCGCTGAAGTCACAAGCATAGCCAGCAAACACAGTGGATGCTGCATCAAAAGCCTCTGGGCCCATGTAGCTGCATCACTGCATGATACTTCCTCCAAAGCTGATTCATACCAAGGAACTTTAGATTCAAGTTAGAAATCTACAGAAGGTAGAATTTATATCTCAAAATTTCCCAGGAGACATCTTGTTCCTTAGAAATGTGATCATCTTCTCAAGCAAGGCTAAAACAAGACAAAAAAATGCAGACAGGAGTAAGATAAACAATATTTACTGTTTCAAACAATAAAGGTACTGTTAAGCTATCTGTACTAACATAGCAAACGTCCTATCAACTATCTACAAAGAACAAGTAGAAGCCAATAAATAGTTTTAAAGGCTTGTCTCCGTCTTCATGGGAGTGAACGCTACAGTTAACAGTTACATTAGGGTTTCCAGTGGACATTTAGATATTTTCACAAGTAAGAAAGTTAATACATGCTGTTGGGTTTGAAAAGCCTCCAATAACATTTAACTTTAAAAGCAATAACTGAAAAGCGTATTAAATGTAAATTGGCTCTGTATCACCTTCTGATCTTCATTTAAACCTTGACTAAAACTCAATGGAAAGACTACTATTGAAACCACTGGGATCTGAATCAAGCTTTTATTTTGCTTAATTTAACTGTGTGAAATTCAATAAATGAGGTAAATAGACTCTCTACCATCACTTTTTTCTGGAAGAAGAAGAACTACAATTATATTTTGAAACACAGCTAAAAAGCCACAAAGTGATTTAACAGCACCTAGGTAAATTTTGAAGATGAAGACCAATTTATCTTCAAAAGTCTGGGAAGAAAAAAACATTGAATTTAGTAGTCAGTATTATAAATGTTGCATGTTACAGCAAGCAGATTGCTTTTAGAGTCAGTCTTATTTAGCAATAGGGAATCTCACCTACATTTAATGCTACATTTTAAGAGGTACTTAAAATGCATGATTACAGTGTGTTACATGCGGTTCAAGCTCTGTGAAAACTCCCTTTCCATTTCTTGATTTGCATGGTTAACCTCGGCCATGCAACCTGAGTTTGAAGGCAGGCAGCCTTCCCCACAATATTCTGTCTTCTTCAACAAAGCAACTGCTCCATGGCTTAGCACTGAGCCCAGAAATTCTGCAATCTAAACTCCAGAAATATAATGTTACACCAGACAAATCTCCGCTAATGCTCTCAGACTTGTACCTTCATCATTACACATTTGCACATGTCCCAGAAAATCAGATGATAGAGTTAATCTTTTTTGAAATTAGTTTTAAAATAGGGCCCAGGCACAAGTTTTATTTCTCTCTGACCTTGACAAAATAGCCCTTCCACTGTCTCTCATTTCTTTTTCTCTAGTTCTTTAAAACAAACATTTCTGATTCTGCATAAAGCATTTTGAACCCTATACATTCAAAGAGCTGCACAAAAGCCTGTAAACTAACTGTTACGGAGAAAGATTTGTGAGGGCCCTTTATTTATCTCTTGTCTTTGAAAACATTAGCAAAAGAAACATATTAACAAAAGAGGTTTCTTTTCTGAAAAGAACAACAGTACAGTTGAGACATCATCCTGTACTAGACTTTTTAGGTCAAATTATTAATTCAGATATACTCAGTATGTGCGCTTGTTTAAAATAACTGTGAAGATGACTGCAGTTGCTAAATTTGATTTTGTAACTCCTTTGTTCCCAAAATTTGAGAGACATTACCCAATTTGTCTTCCTCATGGACCTGTTCTAAGCAATAAGGCTGGCAAAAAGCTGTGCTGCTTTCTCAGCAGTTAAAAAAAATCTATATGCAAATAAAACACCAAAAAACCCACCCAAAACAGAAGATGACATGCAGCCGAGGATTAAAAAAAAATAAAGAACAAACACCATTCTTATATAAATGCCACACACCTGCTTTGAGGCATTCCACTCCCTGGCAGAAAAAAAGTTAACAGAAAGAAACTGCTCCATCAGTTCAGAGAAGGGGGAATAAGCATCCCCTTTTATACAAAAAGCTGATAAATTAGCTACAACCTAAGCTACAACACAGAATGTAAAAATGTTATCAGCAGCAGTTGGTTGAACTCTGCTTAACTTTTCCAAAGATGTCTTGCATTGTGGGGGGAAAGAAACTTTTTACTAGTGCAGCAGAATTCATGTAGAGATATGAAAGGCTGACTGAAAAAGTGATACCATTCACTCCTGTTCCCATCTGCTTCCCCATCCCCACAACATTTCTTCTGCAAAAGATTGCTCTCAAGTATTTTGACAGACGGAGGGCTTTTTGTAATACTCTAGGTTTGGGAGGTTTTTTCCGTTTTTTTCACTCTCCAAGTAGAAAAAAAAAATGTTTGTCTATTATTATATTACAGCACTTCAGAAACTTACTGTTGCACAGCAGTGTGGGTCTCTGGGCAGTGAAGTGACTGCCTTCCTGCAGGCAATGAGAGGGCAAAAGTGAGTGTGCAAGCCCTGCTGCACCCCCATCCTTGCCTTCCATGCACTGACTGCCTGCAGCGGAATGGTGCTTAATCCTCTTTTCCACAAAATGTGAGGGGTTTTATTGTTTTCTAGAAGAAAACAGAGAGGAACTGAGCTGGGAACTTCCCTGTGAAACTTCAGCATCGGAATTACTGCTGTGGGGCATCTTGGTGGTGTTACTGGAGGATGGCCCTGGCTCATCTACAAGTATACATACTATGTACGCACATCACTCAAACACTGCTGGATGCCTCTCACTACAACTGCATCTGCCTAAAAAATCCACTGCACTTCATGTCCTTGGCATTTCATAGCCTTCAGGGTTTTTTTTTATGTAAAGTTTCTTTAGGAGGAGATGTAAAATCATGTCCTGGTATATTTCTGGTGCACCTTGCAGAGATGCCATGTTTTTGTTTAGCCCGTTTCTTACCTGGAAATGCAAAGAAAGATTTGGTGGAATAGTATGCTGTGAAGAAATTAAAGGTAAGCTATGTTGATACTTGAGATCTACTACTCCAAGAATTTGCATGCTTGAATCTTTAAACTTTCAGAGACTTCTACTGAGTACTAAAAATATCAGGAAAAAATTATGCAAGGCAGGCAGTTACGGACCTCCACTGGAAAAAAAAAAAAAAAATCTAACTTCTTTTTCCATAACAGGACATTAACTTTGGAAGGATCTGGCTTTGGTTATTGCATCCCAGAAAGCTTCCAAAATTGCAAAACAGTTACCTTATGAGCAAATACGCAAGTCACCCCGACAGCTCTCCCACTCCATTGCAAAGCTGCTCCCTCTGTTAAGTAACTTCTGATAAGCCTTACTAAAACCAGAGCCATCTTATCTGGGAAAAATGTCACCTAGAAACTTTTTAAAGCTGTAGGTCTGTTTGGTTGCCTTTGATGCCTTTGCCAGTCTCCCACCACTATCTATCACTTCATGAAGAAGTTGCAGCAGCTCTTGGGAGGCCAGTAAATCACCTAGCTGCAAGAGATGAATGCCACCAGCTCCCGAGAACAGAGCAGCTTTGTGTTTTAGCAGCTTTGTGTTGACCTCGTCTTCACCTCCCCCAATAAACTTGGAAAGAAACATCCAGCCTGAACAAATCAAGCTATTTCTTCCATGGGCTAGGAAATAAATTTTTCGGTTGCTGAGTGTGAGGTCATGGTGCTACACTGGATTGTATGGCCAGTCTTGGAAAAATAAAGGACAATCACCCTCCTCTCAAAGCTAGAAATAAGTGACTGCATTACAAAATTCAGGTAAAGGTTTTTCATAACAGGAATAGAAGTCCAACGTGCAAGTTATACAGCACTCAGTGGGAGGTAGACATCAGAACTAGCTTTTGAAAAAATATTTCTCAAGCAAGGATGGAATTTCTGCCACTTCAGTGGCAGAAAGTAGAGTTTCCAAACCTACTATGACTTTTTGAAGGATCTGTCTGAAGGAACGAGAGAGCACAAAGTTTACCATAAACACGAAATTAACTGTGTTGATATCAATGCAGCATTGATTATATCAAAAGCCTGTCCCACTCCTAAATGACTTTGCTTACTTGAACTGGGCTGCAGTACACTGAAGCAGTCTCCTCATTATTAAGCAGAACACAACACAGCATTAAAAATCATAGTGGTTACATTAAAAAAAGTCCCAAAGATAGGCTTAGAAGAGACAGAAAATAGCTCCTGGTAGATGTATTACATTCTCATTCAGCTTACAAGCTCCCAAAAGGTTATGGTACAGGAGTTAAGAAAACCCATGGGAATATCTAGCCTGTGATTTGAATATATTATACAGCTATGGGATGTCTCTCCTGCCACCAGGTGTGTTTTTACAAGGCAGCCTCTGATAGAAGGGGTTTGGTTTTTTAGCTCTTGGATCTTGTAACAATTTGAGTGCTTTCAGAGCCTTGCCAAAATAAGTTTCCATTAAAAGTCTCAAAAAATGTCTATGGAATGTCAGAGGAGTCCCACAACTCTTGCAACTACAGTTTGTATGATGTGACTGAAGGATGTCATGTCATACACTGCAGAACAATAGGACACAGCAAAATACTAGTTTTCCGAAACCTCAAGACTGAGCTTGCATTCTCAGGAAGAAGCATTCTTATCCAGAACTGTGGTGACGCTCATAAAGAAGAAAACACAGCCTTATCTGTTCACACCAATGTATGTCTTCAAGCATGTAAAATTGTCAGTTTGTCTTTTTCCATTTAATTGTGTTTATCTCTAAATTTGGCTTTCCATGAGCAAGGTAAAACACATGTTATGCTTCAAGAATAAAAACCCCATGTGATGGAAAATCTGCTAAGTAGATCAATGACCATGCAAAGATAATGTTGCTGAAGCTTTGATGGCAACATTGCTGCTTTTGAAACTTCTGCCTTGCTCCATTCTTTTTGGTTCTAAGGTCTTTTTATAGACCCAAGCTTGGCTAAAAGTAATCACATCCTATATCACAGAACTGGAAGGCCATTTCTCGATGGAAAGCTTTGCATCATGGTCATTATGTGAAAATTTGAAGTGTTTCCTCACCAGTGATTTTCAACCTGTGCTCTTTACCTCCCTGTGAGTTCTTGGACTACTTATTTTCACGTCCATGAAGAGTAAATAATGAAAAGCACGCAATTTGCTAGACAGAGCATCTATGCCCCATGTCCCTTAAAAATACTGTAGGTTCCTGTATATTAAACATGGCTGAGAAATACTGGTATGTATAGTCACACTCCAGATGTACCATGAACTCCTTCAAAGCAACTCTTGCCACTGCATTACACCACCCAGCATCACATATGTATGCACACACAGAAATATACATTAAGTGTTTTCTTGAAGCTACTATAAGTCTACCTGAAGTATTTAAAAGCAAAACTAAGCTAGCAGTTATTGGGTTTGAAAGATAACTATAAATTCTTACTTCATCGACAGAGAATACATGTGCCTAATTATGCTCAAAAATAGAAGAGTGAATGTGGGCAATAAACAACTTAATTGCTACAGTCTCAACCATCATAAGCCAATGGTATCCCTGCTGACTGATCCCATCAATAGTCCCCATGAGGGTAAATAGCTGCAGAGATAGCACTGACTCACCGTGACACTCCCAGTCCCACCATAGCACCATGGGTCCCGTGAAGTTTGGTTAGTGAGAGAGAAAGCGTGATTCAATATCAAAAAGACATCATTAGGCACACTGTCTTTGCCAGATAGTGCTAAACACTCTTTATCCCATTTTAATACATCTCTTGCTCAGGAAACACTTGCATGAGCAGATTGCAGAGGCAAGGTGAGAGTTGATTTTGTAACAATGGAAATCAGCAACAGGTGAACAGGCTACTTATATTCTGTTGATCTAACATATCTATCTATCTATCTATCTATCTATCTATCTATCTATCTATCTATCTATCTATCTATCTATCATAAGGACTGCAGTTCTTAAAGGATGAAAAAGTTTCTGTCTCACCATAGCAACCCACCCTAGTGCAAAAAAGGAAGTAGTGCAGTAACTATATACTAATCCTGCCTCCCATTCCTAACATGAAGCTTCATGGTCTGAACCACATAAAGAAGCTGACATCTTCTGAATGCACAACACCTTACTTGAACCCAGTGCTAACAACTCACAGTGACTAATAGCCTGGTTTTGTGAGGCAGGCAGCACACCCTGTAGGGCCATGCCCCTTTCCTAGCCCAAGTTTGGGTAGTGTGTACTGCTCTTGGCACAGTGCTGCTTGTCCAAAGCTGGTGCTCTGGCTGCCTGGGCAGATGTTCCTGAAGGCTGCCCTAGGCAGACAGGTGGTATAAGCATTGAACAATGATTTCCAAGCTCTCTCTCTATGCATGCGCAGCATCTACTGTTCTCCCATAAAGTCTTGAGTGCCAAAGCACAGAACCCTTAACAAGTACACTCCCAATCTTGCACACACTTACATGGTTCTCCCCACAGAGCTGCTGTCACTCCTTCCTCTCTTATTTTTGATGAATGCATGTAATCAGCAATTAAATTTCCAGATCAGATGCATAAGCACCCCTCTAACTGTATAATGAAAATTCCAGTGATGAAGACATAACATGCTTGGAATTACTCTAGAACAGTTTCAAAAAGCAGAACAGAGACTCAGTATATTTTATAGCTATATATGATACTGACACATACATGGCTTGGACTAAAAATCAATACTGTCTTAATTTCTACAGGAGCTTATAGTCACATAACCCAGACGCTGTAACTACTTCCTTGCTATGATATGAAAAGCTTCTTTTCTTGTTCAGCAATTGCTTGGAAGAAAAGGAAGGGAGAAATTTTAGGGTGGGATATTTTGTTCCCTAATGGTTAAACACCTGAGTGAAAAAGTGTAATAATTATTTCTTAGCACTAGTATGCAACACTGTATACCTAAATAAAAGTAGCCAGCACATTAATCAGTGGCTTAAAGGTGTACTTTATCCTCTAGTGCACAACATCATGACTCAAAACAAAGTGTGAATTCTTCAACCAGTGATTCTTCCTCTAGGTTCATGCTCCTATCATAATGAAGGAAAAAAGAGAAGGGTTTTTTTGTTTTTCTTTTCTGAGTAAAGCACAGGATTTTACTTAGTTCTGTTATGAGATAAGATATTTACTACTGAATACATACTATATGACAGAGCAATAAATACAATTTAATAGCCTCGAAATCTCTTGCTCAAGAGGGCTTAGAAGTCAAAAGTTACAGTGTAAGTTTATGATATGGCTTTGACATGTAACATACGCTTTCTGAGTGCCCTCTAATTGCAGGAAATGTTTTGATTTTGCAATCTCACAAACACTTTCAAACTCTGAGGTATTTCTCAAAGTGATTTGCTGATATGGGATGTTAAAAATGGACATTTCTTCTGACGACCTTACTTTAGCATGGAGTGCCTTAATGAATGTGTGCTCTAAATGTCTGTGGACAGTGAATGAGGTATTTCCCCTCCTGAAAGGGCCAAAGGGACTGTAGCAGCTATATCACATGCAGTGCTGCAGATGGAGGAAGAGATCACCTATTGTTATGACAACCATTCAACAAATAAATATCAAATCCAACTGTACCGCAAATACACACAAGCTCCACCAATTCCCTGCCAGTAGGGCTCAATCCCTGCCTCTTCAAGGGTAGAAACTTTATGTCACCCCCTAAACTTATCTTTTCTACCAACTGGGTGCTGCTGAATCACCCATGCTGGGGAAAAGGTAGCTTTCAAAAGACAGACCAACATGAGCTGTCACTAGATGCTTTGCAGTCAATGGAGAGAGATTAGTGAGCCCAGAGAACTATTCTCCCGCTCTGCACAGGATACCATGTCCCTTTTTTTTGCAGAAAGATAAAGATTTCAGTAGAGACAGAACATAAATAATTTTTCACTACAAACATCTGGGTTATAATGAGACTTAATTTGCCTGTGATTCATTAATTTAGAAACAACTAGGAGATTTATAGGAGTGAATAACATCAGTGCTAACTATATGCAAATTAGAAATCTGCAAACTTATACATCAGAACCTAGAGGGACATCAAACATTACTATAGGTTCCCCATGCAATACTCAGCTGTGTCTCGCCACCTCCCGTCAGAGACACACAGAGCCTCCTATGAGGCAGTGGGGCCTTCAATGCCTCTTAGGAGGCTACTCTAGACCTTCAACCCTCTGACATCCATGAAATTTGCTTCTGAACAGTCATCCTAAACCCAGGTTTTACTTTTCATACCATTTGTATAAATTGAGCCAGCATTGTTCTTTACGTTAAAGTAACTTGTTTGCCCATCTGGTAATATCTCTTCCAATGCATATATGAAGTCCCAGATTGATTCCATTTATTCATCTAGCCAGACTTCCTTAGTCCTGTCTCATAAAACAGTGTATTTTCCCTTATTTACCTGTATTATATCCCTTTTATTATATTCCCATCTTCCATTAAGCTGGGGACCAGTCCTGTACACAGTATTCCTGGAAAGGACTTAGCAGTGCATTGTAAATGATACTAATGCTTTATCCCTACTAGGTCCTTCTGCACAGCGTATCCTTATTTTCTGCATATATACAAACCCTCCTCTGTTCTTCCAGCTTAAAGCAGAGTCAGTATGTACTTTTAAGTTCTGCACAACTTTATCTGACTTTTACTCCACTTCCTACCTACTCAGACTTTCCTCTTCTCAGTATCTCCCAGCTCCCCATTGTAAAACATCACTGGGACAAATGTAACTCCTGAGCCAAGATCCTTAATGAAAATATTTAATTAGACATGTCCCAAGGATGGTCCTTAAGGATGCCTGTCTCTAGAGCTTTTCTGATACAATCTGTTTTGTCCTTTTTAATAAGCTCTTCAGCCAAATTAAAATTCTTCTATTAAACTTCATCTCCTTCAAGATATGTTGTAATTTCTATTGTTTTTTTATTTTACTTGGGCTACTGAAGTCCAAATAAGTAATTGCCTCCTTAAAATGGAATAAAAGCAAAACCCCAACCATCTCAACAAGAAGGACAACCTGGCAAACTGATCTTTGCTACCACAACTAGTTTTTTACTACTTTCCACTTACTTTATTAACTTTAATCCTGCTCTCCTTCAAAACACTTTCTGAAACTGCATGGTCTCAAATAAACTTTCTATAGCTGTGATTTAAGATTTAAGCTTGTGAAATTCTATTAAGAATTGCTTTCCTCCGGGTAGTTTCATGACCACACAACCTTTTACTGTACACTTAAGCATCCTGCAACCTTCTGGCATTCACACCCTTTGCAGAGAAATAAGGTTGATCTTCTAAATGGAAGTTAATTTTTAAATCCAAATATTATATATATATATATATATATATACACGCCCCAGACAGTCATATCAGTGTCACTCAGTGAGCTGTACCTGATAAATCACCTGTCCGCAATGCCTCAGAAAATACTCAATACTGCCTTCGGTACACTTTACTTGTAAAGCTCTATTTGCTTACCTGTCCCTGTTTGGCTAACTATTAACCACAATTAACCTGATGCATATTTATTTTTCCAAACAAACCAAATACTTATCAGAAAACCAAAACTTATTCAGTAAGCCAAATGCAAACGTTGTCTCATGCAAGGTCAGAAAGGTTAGGGGAGCAATAAGGCTCTTCTTCCACATGGTTTTTGTTATTGCTAGTGGCAAATTACAGGATGGTAAGTGGAAGATCAAAACTCTAATTTTCCGTTCATTAGCAGCTTTCTTAAAAAAGTAGTTTTTGCATGGTGCTATATAAACCACCTGGACTTTTCAGGGAGAAAAAAGTTGCTGTCAAGACTGGTTGATGAAAACATTTTAAAATTCACCATTTTAAAATTCAATACTAGCTAATTTTGAGTATTTTAGTTTCCTACCAGCTGCTTCTAAGCATCCCTGGAAACACAACAGACATCACATCCTACCAACAACTTCTGCATCCTTTACTAACCTCTTGCTGGCACCCCTGCTTGCTCCTACAATGGAGGCAATGGCTTCTGTCCCCATTGTAGTGTCCCTTGGCCAGACCTGCAGGTCTGCACCACCTTATTGCTCTGAGACACTGCTCTCACAGGCAGTTAATACTCTTATATCCCCATATCCCTGGGAATTAACGGAGGAAAATCCAACTTTTATGCTAACTGTGCCAAAAGTAGCCCAGGCTACAGCTGAAATAAAAGAAATGTAAAAGAGACTGTTATTGCAGATACCTAAGCTAAAAGCTCAACTTGTAATAAAACATTTCACTTTTCCCAGACGGTGCTCTCCTATTCGAGGATGTTTGTGAAACCATGCTGCCAAATCTGTGATTTCACAAACTTTTCCATAGTGATAACATAAACAGCTAGTAGTGATTTATCTGTAGAATCAAGTTGCGTTAGAAGAGGAATGTGAAAAAATGTGCATTTGAAGACATGCTCTCCTCTGAGGAAGGAGGAAATCTCATATACATGTATAAAATGAACCACATGCTCCACAGTAGTCCAAAGCAGAGTTTTTCTTTTGGTGCTTTCTGAAAATCCATGTCAAATTCAACAAACTGGAAAAAACCCAAAATAAAAAGTCCTTTCTGTTAACTGAATCAACCCTGCCTTACCTGTTAATAAAGTAAATTTTTGAGATTTGCATGACAGATCATTAATAATATCCTCCATATCCAGGATTCCAGCCTTCCTTTTAAACTAGTTTTCTCAGGAACAATCAGATTTTGTTTTCAGTTAACATCTACATCAAAACAGAAACAATGCCACTGAGTAGAGCGAAATAATTTCAGATTTACTTAATGGGCAGCGCTTAGTAAGATTAATTTAAAGCCAATCCAGTTAATTAAATCCAAATTCATCATACATTTCAAAGTTACGAGCAAGAAGAAAAACTAGCTTTAGTCTCATTGCCATGATGCATTCTAAAAACCTTAAATTTAAGATGCATGTGCATATATGCTGTACTAATGAAGCTATAGCTGAAAGGAGAATAACTCTCCAAACTTAGATAACTGGACAGTCTGCAGTTTTGATTAAACAGTCCTTCCAGTAGGAACTTACTCTCTAAGAGGGCAGCAGACCTGAATTCCCCCTCATACTTCCCTAATGGTTTTCACATTTTATTTTCTCTGCTGCAGTCAAAACAACTTCCTTGGCAGTCATACCTTCCTGCATTTGCTTGCCTGTGTGACCACTCTGATCCCCATCACAGGCTACTGGGACTATGTTCTCTCTTGGATGAAAGTGAGATCATCTGTCTTCACAATCAAAATTATATCCTTATTTTTGCAGAGCTCTCAAGGCCCTGGTTTAAGTGCTGGGAGAAAGTATGGCTATTGTATTGGGCTGCTTATGCAATTATAAGGATGTACATTCATGTTACACTAGGGAAGCAGGGGAAGGAGAGGTGTGCAGCCAGCTACCTGTCCCGGCATCTGTGCCTTGCCCAGGTGCCTCTCCATCCATGCTCCAAAAATATGCTTATAAGTTTACAGTAGCCAGCACTGTTTAGAAGAACAACAGGATTAGAAAGTGATTTTTAATCTTTGCTTTCCTGCTTGAAAGCAATGTTCAAATGAGTTAAAAAAAAAGTTATAAAACTGCCGTTAACATAAACTATCCTGCAATTTATCCTGTACTCAGGTACCTCACAGCTGGGCAGTGCTGCGTGGGGAAACAAGCACATCAGAAAGGATAAACTCTGTGCTAACACACACTACTCTACAGGCCAAGTGAACATCAACATCTCAAAAGCAAGAGGCAGAAATTATGATCTTGCAAATCTTTGTTCACAATTGTTTTGATATGCATACACATATACCTCACCACCCCTGCCTGAAGTAGAACACAGTACTGAAAAGCCAAAACTCTGCAAGGATAAATACTCCCATGATCAATAGCGGGGCTAGTCTCCTTGTGATATGTCACTGTCAATCTGCTAACATATCCAAGGCTTTCTCTACAGGTTTCTTTATCCCGGGCTCTTCTTAATTTCATCTTTTCACTTGGCATTTCCCACTGTGATGTACCCTTTTCTTTTCTTTTGAAATCTACCCTCTGCACTGTTTTTTTCCAAACAAGAGGCCAGAAAGCAGTGAACCAGAAGGTTGCTCTCCCTGAGCCTCTCTCAGTATAGCAAAGAGAAAAAGGCTAGAACAAGAAAGGTCTCATTTTGGAAACGTAAAGCCCAGGAGCAAAGAAGGCATGAGCTTACTGTACCGTGAAGAGCATGCATGCAGGCTGCAGTCCAGTTTGGTTGGCATGGGTCGGGGACATCGCTCCTGCATTCTTATGCTCATAGTAGAGCCAACACCTCTTCCTTTCCCACTGCCTGACATCATCAAGAAACCCTCAATACCAAAATCCTTGTTATCTGCATCATTCAAAATCATTTGCAAGCTGAAAATCAGGGCTGTGGCACACTCAGAGTAAACTTACTCAGAGTAAACATACTCTGTGTGACTTTAATAACTAACAGCAGAGTTATTGTTTGTCAATGTGTGAGGCCCTGTGCTTTATCGCTTTAATTAAAAAGACTGCATCTACCTACCCGCTTTCAAGAGGTGTTTAATCTCCTCTGTGACCACTAATAGTAAATCCCTGTCAATCTTAAAAAGTGCTAGGCATGAGTGAAGTGCCAATTTCCAGGAATCATGAGTAAAAACTCCCTTGTGAACAGACAAAAAAAGAGTTCTCTGAGGTGAAAGAAAAATAAATAAATAAAACAAACCACAAATAACAACAGGAAAAAATACACAAAACCCCACACAGTTACATTTCAGGATTTATTTTTAGTGGTCAAAGGGCTGCTGTAGGCAAAAATGTGCTAGGGTCATCTGTGAGGGCAAGGATGTCAGAAGTAGCACCCCCACCTCCCAATGCATGGACATATAAGTGAGTTGAAGAGGGAAGAGGTGATACTTCTGCTCAGGGAATACAAACAAAAGCCAGATTCCAAAGGATCTGAACTGTCCTGTGACATCTCCATCATCTCCCATGGGAAGCAGCATAAGTTGCTCCTGCCTCTGGCAGCACTGCTGGGGCTGCCTCCAGCTCAGCTCCTGATACTGGTCAAGCATCTGGCAGCAAGGAAGCTTCCCAAAAGCAAAGTAGGACCGCTATTTCTGAACAATGCAGTGGTCATGCTGATTGGATATTGTTGAAAGAAAGGAAGACAGAATTGTTAAAAGTCCTTTTCCAAGTACTAAAATGCATGGGGTCTATTCATTGTTGCAGCCCTGGCTTTCTTATAATAGCTTACTTTTCTCTGAGGTCACTGAAGGCCCAAGCAAAGTGAACCCAGCCCACTGGATTTCCATTTCCAGCCCCCAAATGCCATGTTGGGAGGTTTCTCAGCCACCTCAAGCTACTGAGAGCCACCCTGCCTGCTGTCTAATGGTTCATGATATAGTCAGGCTCATGATATAGTCAGGCTCCTGACAGGCAGGGCCGGGACTCAGCCACCCCAATGAAAGGCCAGTTAACATCATGGAGCAATATAAAACTTGCCTGAATGTGATGGCTGGCTGAAGTCAAGGTTACTGTGGGCTGTAGGAATTCTTGCCCTGCCACCCCAAGCCACAGATTGTCTGAGCAGAGAAGTCAGCATTCTGGTGCCATGCAGTGTATCCCTCAGAAGTATTACATCAACCATAAGAATAAAATTCAATTCACATACTGAATTACATACACGGGATTTGGGAAGAAAGAAGGAGTGGAGGCAGGAAACAGCCGGAGTAAGTGCAGTCAGCCCCTAGCCAGCACGTGCTAACTCCAGCCTGAGTTTGCATGACCACTAAGTCAGATTCTGGGCTGAAACCAGAAAAATCTAAACCACAAGCAGCAAAACATTACACACAGGACGAATGTCCAGACGCCCACTTGGGGGATGGACTTTTTATCACATCTGTCACCCACTCAAGTCTGCTTTTTATATTTTGGGGGATGAGAGGAAAGCAGAGTAACAAAATCAGCTGAGACACAGGATGGCGTTGGCTTTCCTACCAGCAAGTACATTCCTGCACTGCCATTGCTGGCTGCTACCCAAGGCGGCACTGGGAATTTGACGGGACAAAGCCCGTGCTTTGTCATTGCACGTACATTGCAGCTTATTATGAATCAAAATTATGCCCAGTAAGGCACATGGGAGCTATATGTCAGTTATTACCCAAGATTTTATTGCTGCTTGTACTGTTCACATACAGGTCAGAGGCATCTGATGTGAGGCCAAATGGGAATTATTCATAGGATTTTGCATGACATCTTTCACTGTGAAGAAACATGGGTAACTTGGGTCCACTTGATGCCAGAGATGAGAAAGTCTGAAGTAAATGCAAGTTATTGCTTCAACAGGCCTTTCCAAAATACACACTAGAACCATTTACATGCCCTCAGAAACACCAACACCTCTGCAACGTCCATCTCCACCACCCTGATATCCCATCTCTCCAAGGCAGTACCAGCCAGTATGTGGATGCACCAAGCAGAGCAAGAAGACAATGATGGCACAGAAATCCTACAGAGTTTTTGCACAGACTCACCAACCATCTCTATTCTCCCTCAGAAATGAAGCAAGATTTGCATAGCTGATCCAGGCTGCAAAATGTCAAAGATGCTCCAATGTACACACGCACAGCTGACGTTACACCAGGTATTATGCAAATTTTCCTGCAGAGTATGGTACACTTCCCATTCCAATTCCTAGTGCTATGACAACAGAAGTTGAAATACTTTGCGAAATGCTCTGTATAGAAATATTTTCTTAATACTCCCTCTGAATGATAGTATGAGGGCGGTGCCATAGGCTAGGTGATTGGGGTTATAAAACTAAACTCTGCCCTCACTTAACACTATTCTTGGACTTGCAGGGATAAAGATGTGGGGTAAAACACTGTCCACAGGACATAGTAAGTAAAAAGAACAATGAATGCTGTTACCTGTGCCCAAAGAAAACACATCTTCCTGAACTGCTTTTCCATGGGAAACTACCCTGCTCAAACTAACAAAGATTCAGCCCTGCATTTCACATCACATTCTTGCCTGCAGCACTGCAAGAACACTGACAGGGTTTTCCCTATGGATGCTCAAGTGTTATTGATGACAAGGTCTCTGGACATAGCCTATAACATGCAAGGCAGTGCTTATCTAGACCTACAGTTTGTGGCGCAGTTCCAGGACTGCCTTAAAGAAGTTAGATAATGGAAAGCTAGCTTCGCAATGGAAAAACTGTATTAGGTAGCAGGACCAAGGGTGATGTGAAGCAGGTTCCAAAGCATGGTTTATGTACATAAGATCTTGAGAGAATTTTGTTAAATCTTGGTCTTTTTTGTTGATCATCTGCATAAATGGCAATGGTAATATTCTCAGGAAGACTGACTCACCTGGGAAAAAGCAAGAGCTCCCAATTATTTAACTCATACCTATCCCTTCTTGCAATGCATCTTGTTACTTGTAAAGAAGAGAATGACAATTGTATTAAACAATAAGTAATACTACCCCACCTTCCTTTTAAAAGTGGGCCCTTTTTTTGCAGAGAGATCACAGCTGAGCCCATCTCTGCACACAGAAGGGGCTTTGCATAAGCTGTGGCAAGGTTAATCATTTTTACTTCTCAGCACTAGCATAAGTTTGCCTGTTCCTCCATATTTCTTGTATTTGAAAAAGTTATTTTATGGGTAAAAAGTTACTGAAATAAAAAAAATTAGGAATCTGCTCTTGGAAATTTTTTAGCAACTTTTCCTTTAGTTTTAGGAAATTATCAGAGCTCACTGCTGGTATCAGCACATGAAGATGACTACAATGACATGTGCCATGTTAACAAAAATGCCTTCAAAAATGTAAAATATTCATGACTTATTAGTTGCAAAAGGCACACCTCTGTGAAGCACCTGCAAGAGGGATTGCTCCTTCCGGACCTTGCAGAGGTGCCCACAGTGACATACAGTAAGAATTTGTTGGTGTTGAAGCTCTGTCTGTGACCTAGTAAGAGCATTTAAATTCATCAGAGAGGGTATGGCAGGAAAAGGAATAGCAAGCTGTCTTCATCTCTTTTTCTATTGCAGGCAGTTGCTTCATTTTCAGCCTGTTGTGGAGTGTACAGAAAGTCAGCATCTACTTACCAGGAGGGGTTTATCCACTAACACTCTGTATATTTACATAGACTTTAAATATTTTTCTCAGCTCCCAAACAGTCCATCCTGCCTGCTGGTAATTTGTTTCAGGACTTCACAAAAATGTCTGGTGGGCATAAGTGGGAAAAAAGGTGTCTTTATTTGGTACCTTTTTTCCTAACAAAACCACTCATGCTACTTCTCCTCAAATAAAAGTAGAATTTCACTGGAGAAGGTTTGAGGACAAGGGACGGTTATTGCCATTCTCCTTTCTGGCTTGTGTTTACAGGAGTGACAAAATTACATAGCAATGAAGCAGTTTACACAACCACCTGAAATAACAGGATTTGTACTGTTTTAATTCTATAGGAGTTTTTGACTCACTAGCAATGATAATGAACTTCAAATAAAGACATACCGCTACATTTTTTCAGTTTAGCAACCTAGTCTAGCGGGGAAAGGGGGGTGTGATGGGGAGGTGGCAGGGGTGTTGTTACAAGCTGTCATTCCTGTATTAATATTCTTTCAATAATTAGCTGTTTCTCACAGTTTTCCCTTTTATTTCATGTCAGAAAGCAAGCCTTTCCATGTACAACACACCAAAAGAGAGAGTTACTATTTTAAAGTGCTTGTGTTTGCAATATGAACCTCTCTGTGTAAACAATGAGATCTTTCCTTGCCTTGACTGAACCAGATGTTTCGGAAAAAAAAATACCCCACTCCTCCGCACACGAAGGATGGTTATGGCAGAGAAGAGATTCTTCTGCAGAACTGATCAATGAACTTCTCTTGCAGGTCCACCTTCCACCTTTTTATATCTTCCAGCTGATCTGCCCTATTCAGGCAAAGAGGTGTAAACCATTTTTTTTAGTTTTGTAATCATGTCTTAGGGCCAAAACTTTAAAGGCAAGTCTATATGTTCTATTGTGCCTGTCACTTCTTCTCCAATACAAACTGTCCTTAATATAGGAAAATGTTAGGCAAAGAATCATAGAATGTTTTCGGTTGGAAGGAACCTCAAAGACCATCCAGTTCCAAACCCCGAACCATAGGGAGGGACACTTTCCACTAGGTCAGGCTGCTCAGAGCCTCATCCAACCTGGTTTTGAACACATCCAGGGATGGGGCATCCACGACTTCTCTGGGTCATATTTTTGATCATAGTTTCTTAGTTGTTTTCTGAATCCTGGCCAAGGGCCATTTGGTATAATAAAATACTGTTTTGACACTGCTGGACAACATTCAACAATACAATCTTCTCAGGTGGCAGAAACAGACAGAGAAACAGTCTGTAAACATGCTTCTGTTCCTCCTGATACTGCTTTCAGTCCCTGATGAAGCCTGCTCACATCCCACCTATGAGCATGGGTTAAAGTGAGCAAAGTTCTGGCTGTGGCTTGCTCAGCAGAGCTAACAGAGTAGGAATCAATGCAACAGGAGCACTTTACATGCAGGACTTTGAGATGACTAAGAAGCCATCCACCACTGTCTTACCTTATTAAAGAGAAATCAGTATTCAATGTGCTATTAAAAGATTGCATTTAGTTAGCCAATGGGAAAAAGAATGCAACAACACAACAAAACCAACACAGCCCTGTAGGACTTCCAAAGTGGCAAACATTGGCATTATTTTTTTCCTCTTTCTCTCATAAACCCAAGTTCAATTTCTCACTAAGATGATATAATTTTCATTTTCTGAAGTAAATTTTCTGTGTTTTCCTGCTGGCTCCTTTTATTGTTAAAAGAAAATCTCAGAATTACACTTGTGAGAAATCAACTTGCTCTCCTTGTCTTAATAGGAAAAATTGATTGTGGGTAACTGTGTTGTCTGTGTTTGTAAAA
This sequence comes from Coccyzus lansbergi, assembly GCA_033558105.1. Taxonomy (NCBI): domain Eukaryota; kingdom Metazoa; phylum Chordata; class Aves; order Cuculiformes; family Coccyzidae; genus Coccyzus; species Coccyzus lansbergi. The sequence goes on along the minus strand of JAUMJK010000036.1, from coordinate 3,401,965 downwards.
AATCAATGTTTGTGGTTGAGCTCAAATTATCTTTCATATGATGAATGTGAATACAGAAATTAGTCTTCAATACCAAAGTCAAGTATCTGATTTTATTCTCCTCCTAGAAAAACAAAGAGCTGAATACTAGCTACTGCTTAAGAAATTAAAATCCTGATAAAATTAATTGAACGTGGTTGGGCACCAGAAAAGTACAGAGGCATTGTACCGTAGGCTCAGAATCTTCTTGAAGTCATCAGTCAAGACAAGATTAGTTTCTCCCATTTTCTAAGAGGTTGAGTCAAGGACCCCAAGGAATCCTGGTTTCAGATGTGTTTATACTTCTAGCTTTTCATCCTTGTGTGCTCACAATAGTAAAAATAAAAACCAGAACCCCCCTAATGAGGTATATAAACAAAAAATATAAACATGATCTACATCAAAGAGGTTGCACTATATGATCCCGAATTTCTTTAAAGTACAGCTGCTGGAGCTATCCTCCACACAGCTTTTGGTAATTTAGTTAAACTGCTCAACCATAAAGGATAGGGCTTGTTTTAGTAACCTACCAAATCCTTGACTTCCAGAGCCTAGGACATGCCCCAGGGCTCAGATGAGTTAGGAGATACACTTCTGCACATATCATAGGACCACTGTGCCTCTTAACAACATGGCTGCAACTCCTTCAATCCTTCCCTTTCCCATCATCCCATCGGAGGCACCTGCTGCAGGCATCTCATCTAAAGATGAGATAAATCCAAACACACCTCTTTCGCTTGGTCTTGAGACATAGGTCACCTGGACAAATTTACATGCTGGCAACCATTATGTGAGCAAATATGGCATGTTGCTGCATGCCACTGAGGATTCAGTCATGTGCCTAATAACAAAAAATAAATCCTGAAAAACTGTCATACTGATTGCCAATCTAACACTGCCATCATCTGTTAACGGTCATTGCTTAGCATGTATCACCAGTTACAAAAGAACAGCATTGTAAATGTAGGGTATTATCAAAAAGCCAAATTATTCAAATCCCTCCTCCAGTCATGATACTTAGGTCTCTTCATAGTATCTGCTCTGCAACTAAACAGGCTCAAACCATAGCTTTAAGTTCAACAGGCTCCACTTTCCACCATGCCACGAAGAGAAGCCCTCTCTGGATTTGTCAGCAGAGCACTCTCTCCCAGGCTCCACATATCTGACCTTCAGGAGTTAGGGTTCTGACAGATCTCTGCTTCTGGATGAGGGCACAGCATCAAAATGGCCACATCTGCCTAGTGTCCTACTGAGATGGTCATTGCTCCAGATCAAGACATAACTTGCTGGAAAATCTGCCTGAAATTCCAGTTTGGGCAGAGGAGTAATATATGCTCCCAGACGCAGTATTTCAAGCAGGGTTGCTACAGTTGCCTTCAGACCCAGAAACACAGGTTCCTTCCCATCACTCATATTACTACATAAGAAAAATATATTTCTGGTGCTGTTTAAGATACATCTGAAATTAAAGTTCACATTCTGACAGTATGCAGAAGTTACTTTTAGGCAGCAGACTACATAGCCTGTTAAAAAACTAAATCCATGAATGGCCTCAGATTTTTTGAGCAGGCAATCACTTACTTTTCTAAAGCATTTCCAAATTAGTAAATGTGACCTTTTGTGAGCTTTCATTTGCCAGGATAAACAGAATGTGCCTCTACTGTTCTCCTGCCTTTCACTTCACTCCACAGTACCCAGAGGATCCTCATGGTATTTTCCTTTGTCCTGTGTGCTAGAAGTTCAGCTGAAATCTTTTCCACCTAAACTTAATGAAAAATACAGAATAAGAAAAACCCTTGGTCTCTTTTTTCCCCTACTCACTATCAAATAACTTTCTGGAAAGCACTGAAAAAGATAATGAATACACCAGGCTTTCAAAGAGGTTTTGTTTCCTAGACTGGACAGGGCTTTTTTGTTAATACTCTTTATATTAAACCTGGATGGATTTAATACAAAGACCAGAAACAAGGAAAAACATGTAGCAATAGGGATAGCAAAAGGCTAAGATATTGTAGTAGTATGGGGACAGAGTGTGCCTCTTTGTGCTTTCCAACTACACTTTGTGGTTTGGGAACCATGTAAGTCAAAAAGGACCTGCAGTGCACTTCCAGCCGTTGCACATTTTTATTGTTGCCTAAAAATCACCTTAAGATTCTACTAAAATCCCAAATCAATGAGACTGTTTTTGTCAACACAATTATCCTAAGGGGCAGAATCTGTCCTGAAGTAGATCCACACCTCATCTGACACACTGGTGCCAATTGTGGGAGTGAAGATCTACTTATATATTAGTTATACACAGTTTCTCCCAGACAATGCTTTTGTCTAAAGTATATGATCACCTTATTCCTTCACAAAAATATATAATTACAAAAGAAGGAAAAAAGGCTTCAATATTAGCATAAGTTGAAAATCAGCACACACAAAAAATACTTCAAAAGTTGTTCTAACTGTGCCATCCTTTCTCAAAGTGTGAGCTATAGAGATGTCATCATGAAAAAGGCCTCCTAAACTACAAAAGCCACTATGCCCATTTGAGAACTATAACCAAAACTGCTGTCAAAGAAAACAATTTTTTCTGGCCTCGGTAATGTTATGAGCAGACTATTATATGCTACATGTTTGTTTGAGTCTGTCATGACTTAGTACCGAGCAAAAGAAATCAGTAAATGTAAGCTCCCTTAAAGACAGGCCTCTACAGACAGTGGCACGCCATTTTGACTATTTCATCATAATTACGAGCCTGAGCACAACCGGTTCTCTTATGCCAAATAACAAAGGTAGAATTAACTTGCCAGAGTCTCATCAGCCATGTATTTAAATATACACACACAACAGTTTCATGGCTGCACCTAATCTTCTATACAGCTGAGATCCCACTGACTTTAGAAGAGCAGAATTAGGCACTTGAGATATGGTGAGCAACAGTTACAACCATATACAAAAGCTAAATATCATTCCTCAGCTTCTAATACTATTAACCTAGAAAAATGCATTCATAGTGAATCTAATAATTTTGCTTATAAGGTGGCTAGTAGTAAAAAGTACATCTAGTATGTACCTCTGTTATGCGTTGCAGCTTCAGTTTATTTTAAGTTGCCTTCTTCATAACAGCTTAGCACAAAACTCACGTACTATTCTTAAAGCAGTTATCCTAAAAACAGATTATCAGCAGAAAATAAATTAAAAATCATAATTTCAAAGAACATTCATGAGATCTGCATACATAGCTGATTTTTCCCTCTATTTTCTATCTAAATATGTCTATTGCTGCAAAAAATCCCTTACATTCTTTCAAGATACATTGTATTCACTCAGTAGTACAGATAAAGCATGAGAGCAACAAAATGGTAACTATAAACAAAAACGTCCTGTTCCTTTTTGGACCTCCACCAGAAGAGCTAGAAGACTTAATTCTTTGAGACAGGTGTTATACTTTTTTTCACTAAGAACAACTGGATTAAATTTCGGAGACTGAGGATGCTGAAGAAAACCAGACTGCAGATCAGTCAATTGCTGTTAACCCAACGCATTTCCTCTCTCATACTGGCCTAGAGAAAATAATGGACAATTAGTTTAGGGTCAACATTCCTTTCATGCATCAAATCAGCTCTTCTTTTATCTTTCTGTGAAGCAAAACCCCCACCAACACCCAGATAAACAAATTACACCAAATGTTCTTACAAAATATCTCTGATCCAAATGTTTGTTGAAAACATCTGTATAACCCTGCGTGCAATACTCAGAGGAGATTGCATAGTCTTATGACCACAACGTCATGATTCGCAAATAGAAATATACATCTATAGAAAATTCTTAAAGTAATCAAAATTCAACTGATAACTAAAGGAGACATTAAAGAGACATTTTCTGGCCAGATTGGTCTCTGTGACAAGAAAGCATATTTACTGCTTGAGACCTTTCATCTTGGGACAACCTCTGTTTAACTGCATGCACTACAAGTAGAGCAAATAGGGCGCTCTGAGCAAACCACCACCAGCACCATAACCTGTGAAGTCCAACACTCCTCCAAAAGTAGGGTGGAAGGTCAGTACACACAGTTCTTAACCACGCGTGATTGGGCTGGGGAAGCAATTGCCACATTAATGTGTAAGGTCTCTAGCGATAACATGCCTGTTGCTTAAACAAAGGGCTGAAACATCTGCAGTGGTTTACGTATAAGGAGCAGTATCTTGTGGAGCGTAACTCTATGATTGTTCTATATGTTCTATGGTTGTTCAATGATTCTACATGGAAACTTCACTGGAAAAAGTCAGACCTATGCTTACATCCATGTGGAAGCCTCTGGATCAGCCCCTCCTTATTCGATCATACCATTAAGCCTAACATGTGTGGCTTTCCATAAACCCTGACCTTTAAAAACAAGTCAGTACTATTAAACAACAAACACTAACAAAATATTTAGTGTTTATGGAGGGACAAAGGAAAAAAATCCTCTTCCGAAGGGAAGGTCAGGCTTCAGGACTGAAAGGCAGCACCCACTGCCTTCAGAGTATGCCATCAGCCACCAGCATGGCCCTAACCAACAAAAGAGTTATAAAATTTCCTTTTTAATAGAAAAGCCACACACCACAATCAGTGGCCTTATAAGCCACCAAAACATCTACAAATCCCTGCAGCAGTCAGGGAGCGACAGGTCTCACTCAGAAAGGCTGTGCCATGCCCATACTAGTGCCTCATGTTAGGCAAGGGATGTGCTGGTAAGAAAGAAGTCTCTTTGGTTCATGGACACCCAGGTCCCTCCCTTCCCCACTGACCTTTGGGCTTTGTAAGTGCAGCACATAGACTCCACAAGGTTCACACTGCCTCAGGCAGAAGCCCCAGTCTCATTGTATTTCCTGCCAATCAGCAGAAATAAGGCACATTCCAATACCTGATTAATTTTGCACCTCAGTACCGTATTGAAACATGGGGAGACCATGCTCTTAGACTTCCCTTCACAACAATTCGGGGGCAAAAAAGGCTCCAGCTTTCCCCTTTTGCTGCAGTCAGTAATGCAGCTGCTGAACACCCACAGCATTAGCAGCATAAGGACAATCTGAAGATGCTTGGTCAGTTCAGATGAGTTGAGCTCAGGGGTTGAGCCTGTGTGTAGCAGAAGCCAAAGGAAAACAACACAAACGAAGTCTCACTCCACGCCCCCTGATTTCCTCCTTCTAAACAGTATAATAATAAAACAGATGTGCATGTTATTGCCTTTCTCTGGAACAAACTCTTATATTGCAGTTTTTCCTTCTTCCTTGTCACACAAGTCCAAATAAATCTGGCAATGAGAAACATCATGAGTGGTTCCCTCAAGAAGAGGCGAGAGAGATGCATGGAAATACAGGAAAGGAGACTGTACGAGTACAAAGACTGCTGGATGCCAAGAAAAAAGTATGTTCATTGGTGTATTTCCAGGAAACCAAAGTGAACACATCCTCTTATTTTACCTCTAATGGCTCATCTCCATTTATCAGCTGTGGGATAGGGGGGATTAGTTTTTCTTGCTGTGAAAAAGGACAGCATAAGGTTTTGGCTTAGACACTGCAACCAAGATAATGTAATTAGCAAAATATTTATATATGAAGATGATGGAGGCTTTGTAGATCAGCTGCATAATGACAAAGAATGAATAGCAATGAAGCTGGCAAAAGGCCTCCAGGGTAGCTTCTCCTAGCCACCCAGAGGAGGGAGGAATGTTTAAGGCATAGGACAAACATGCAAACCTACTCTACAATCTAACTGAACTCCTTCCCCTGTCTCTGTAGAATAAGCCACAAGCCAGTCTTGTGCTTCTAGGATACTAACCTGAGGTAGAACTTAAATGCTGTAGAGCCTTGTGCAAGCTACACAAAAGAAATTTAGCTTTGAAGAAAAAAAAGGGACTATCTAACTGCTGAGTACATTGTTTTAGGTTTTAGGCTCAGAGTTGAGCAACCTCTCCAAATCCCAATGCAAATCATCAGTCCAACTACAAAAAGAAACTCCCATAGGTTATGCAGGGAACACAAACCTGTTCCCTGGCACAAAACCAAATGTCATGCCTTCCCAACACATCATCGTGGAAGTGGAAGAACGGCAGGAAAGAGAAAACACCCACTGTGCTCTCATAACTTGTTTCAGCCATTGTTCATAACCACGGTTTCTATAGTTGTGATGGAAAGCTGGTACAAAAGCAACACTGAGAAAGCTCAGTTATTACTGAGAAAGGCAGTCAGGGATCTTATTCCATTTTGCTACCTCTTTGGAGTCTTGAATCCACTGCCAAACCCATCTTTAGGAGCGAGTATATTCATTAACCTTTACGAAAATGCCTCACCAGATGAATCAAGTCAGGTGACATTTTGTATGCAGCGAGTGATTTTCCATGCACATTTCTATACTTGCTAGTAATATTTTTGGATAAAATTTCAGTGTTGTTCCTAAGTTTCAGAGCTGGAAACAGAAATGAACATGCTCAGATGATGAGGCATGGGAAAAAAAGCAGAAACAGTCTCGCCTTCTGCTTCAGAAAGTAATGTTTCCTCTGAAGGACCACAGATGAGAGGCTCTGGCATACATTAGGAAATACATATGTTTCACTTTTCTAACAGCCCTAGTTTATTATTCCTGAAAAGTCTGAGGCCAGACCTTTTAAATCATTAAGTTTCCATTCAGAATTCAAGGATAAAGAGAGCAAACCAAGAGAGAAAACTATTCTCATTTCTCCCCTTCAGTTATTTTCTCCCTATACCACAAGCTTCCCTCTTGAAAACCACCATCTTCAGCTCCTTAAGTAGTGTCTCTACATCAGCCTCCTGTCATCCCATAATGGCCTTTATTGGAAAGCAGCCAATTTTAACGCTGCAGCAATGCTTCCCCCTTGACTGAGCTGCATGTGGACAAAAACCTTCACAACTTGCTCCTCTGACTATAAACCTTCTCCAGACAGGAACACTGCTCTCTCTATTGGTGAAGAAACTCTGGTCTTAGTTTATTTAAACTCAATTTACCTCAAATGGAAGCTTATTATAGCCAATAGATTTGAGAGCTTAAGTATTTCAGTGAAAGGATGTAGCCACAGCTCTGTGCCAACTCTGAGGACAATCACCATCTTGTATGGTAGAATTCAAAACCAATGACAGCAGGTGGACCTCAGTGCCTGAGACAACAAGGATGTCTCCAAAACCATTTGTAAACAGTATAGAAACTGATAGTAGACTGCAGGACACCATCTGGATGGACCTTGTCTGAGAGGCAAGTTGAGGTCTGTTAACAGCACTTAGTAGTCCTGCAGAATTTTATTAATAACAAAACCTCCCTGCACAATCCATGCCAGATCTTGAGGTTTACATTTGACAAGAACATGCGAAGGTAATAAATAGGGTAGAGTAGAAGGTGTGGCTACCAGAATATTGTTTGCTCTCATGAAGGCAATAAGATGTCATTTTGCATATCACGATTTTCTTTCCTGCTGTGAGTACATAAAAACTTTCAAAAAATATCATGAGAGCATTTCAATGAGATTTTTACAAACAAGTGCTTAACAGTCTGGGTGGACCAAAACTACTCTTTAATAATAAGAACATGTTTCCCTCTGTTAAACACAGAGCTAGTTAGAAGCTGAGCAATATCTCACAAATAGAAATATTAGCCAGTGTTTTGTACTAAAAAGCCACTAATTTATTTTTTGACTATATGAACCATAAACATTGTTTGAGAGGAGAAACACAAAACATACACCATCTGGCATACATCTTTAATTTACACACCAAAGTTGTTAGCAGCTTTATTTCAAACACGCATCTATGCTAAGGAGGCCATTCCAGCTTCTAGCACTGTATTATTGCTTCAATACACAACTGAAAAGCTTTCATTATAATTAATATATCTGTATTTTTGGAGCCCTGTTTGGATTTCTAACATTTGGTCTACAAAGGCTAGAAGTTCAGCTGGTTGAAATCAAAGCAGCTTCAGAGCAGGAGACTTTTCAGATAGTGACAGCTTCTGTAGCAGACTGTACTGTACTGGTTGTCAGTGATAACTGGAAAGGGCTGGAAGAGATTGTGGCAATGGCAAGGGAACAGTTAAAGCTTGATTGAAGAGCTTCAGCTGATTAAAAAGAAAAGCTCAGCTAATATTTCCCAAACTTCCTTTTGCAAAGTGTATACTGAGGGAAAATAAGAAATACACCACCTTTTCCACTCTCATGAGAATAACCCATACAAAACAGAGAGGGCTGCATTTTGATGAAGAATTAAAAAGGCAGGATGTTAATTATGTGCCCGTTCCTTGTAAAGCAAAAGAGTTTACAAACAACAAATCCTTTCTGGTGAAAGAAGTGCTAGGGGTCAAGCTTAATTGTGAACCTTTGATCCCCTCTCTCTGTTTCTGCAATTGCAAACTCTCTCCCCATGTGTTATATACTCAGCTCCTACAATAGGAACTCTCACGATGTTTAGAGTTTTTCTTACAGACTAGTACAAAAATCTAACAATCAATAAAATTTTCAATGTCTCAGACGTCAATAATGACCATGACAAGGGTACTCTGACTAAGTTTCCCTGAACTACCCAGTTATTTATCAGTTGACTAGAACAAATATTGACTGTTCTTTGCACTGTCCTCCACAAATACAAACTCTTCAAAAGGCTCAACAAGCTAAAGAAAAAAATCAAAGTGGTTAGATCAATATTAAAACGAGCTGATTATTTAGCCATGGATTTTCCTACTGTTTCAGATTTTCAGTGGCACTTAGAAAAATAATCTTAAATAAAGAAGACCTGATATTTAAAGTTTCCAACTCTACAAAAACCTGATTAGCTGAAGCTGTTGTTTATTTGTTTTTAACAGAGTTGTCCAGAAAAGAAACAAAACAAAAGATCACTTTTTTTTAGCTGTTGCAAAGTTTTCATTCCAGGAACATAGATGAATACACACTCTGATTTGGATGGGTTTGGAAAAGCCAAAATCAAACTTTGATGTCTTTCCTAGATACTTGGCTGTAAGTTTCCTGCTTCTGTCTCCTCTAGTCATAGATGATTCAGCTTAAATTTTAAACTGCGATCACTGCCTGGGAGGTTTCTTTTTTAGGTACCCAGCCTCAGGCACCTTTATTTTAATTTTCCAAGGTGCTTGTTTCCAAAGCTCTCAGATACTGAAGGATGCAAAAAAAGGATCTGAAAGCAGCAGCACTCAATACCACCATCTAGGCACCTGGCCAATAAGACACTGAAAACCACAGAGTACTCGACAATGGGATGCTTTTGTTTACTTCAATATACATTGTCCCGAACAAGCAAAAAAGTAGTGAAGACAACAGAGAAATTAGTCTCCACTCAAATTCACTTATGCAGACAGCACAGCTTCATATGACAATCTTCGAATCCTTCACTTTAGTGATGAAAGGCTCTGGAGAGCTGAAACAGAAAGACCTTTCACAGACCTTAGTGCTCTGTGGGTCAAAACTTTAGCCTCTCTCTCCACGGGCATCAACATGAAGTTGGCTGCTCCATTCCTTCATCCCTGGTCAAGCTGAATGAACTATCTCTTTCCCTGTTGCAAACTACAGTTCATGGAAAGGGAGGCCAGCAATGGTGGAAATGGAGGTCATCAGAACTCAACAGGGATCATCAGTAGAGAAGAAGGTCCTTTAATTCAACTACTCAAAGAATCGTTGGTGTTCAAAAGCAACATTGAGAAGGCAAAGACAAAGTTCAAGAAGTAACACTTCCAAGAGTAACTTGATGGAATTGAATGGTCTGTGCTATTCTGGACGATGTTAAGAATCACTTTCAGCCTGAAAAGTCTGGGAAAGTATGTATCAAGTTTTGCTGCTGGTTTACAGGTAAAAACCCAAATCACACAAAATCCAAATCACCTATTTGTATAAGCAAAGAAGTGTAGCAGCAGAAATAGTAGTCAAAGGCAGAAAAAGCAGAAACATTTAGTTCCTGCTAAAAGTGTTCATCTAGTGAGCCTTAGCTAAAAGCAGCACTCCAGGAAGAGAAGGTGCTCTTCTCTTTCTGCACAAACATATTTCCATGGAAATTTTGAAAGCAAATTAATTCAGTTCCTCAAATGAAAAGTATGCATGTAATTCCAAGATACACTATTTTTTTAAATAAACAGGGGCTCAAACAAAGAATTTTTAATAAAGATCAGACATCAAAAGATTCTTTTTATCTTTTCAAAACCAGTTTTAATCTCACAGTTAATGAGATGCATTTCACTTTTCTAAAATTCCAGTCCTTTTCCGGATAGACTAGCTTAAAACAAAAGAAAAGAAACTACTGACTTCAAAGTCTCTCCAGCTGCAAGGTCCAGCTGGAGGGAGACAGAAGGTATTAGCACCTGTCTGCTCCTTCAGGTTCTGGCAGGGTCCAGTATTGTCCTTGGTGGTTTGATGTGTGGAGAGATAGGAGACGAGACACAGAGTTAAGAGCCATCAGAAGGCCAAACACCTGGGTGGGAGCCCTGCCTTAGATACTGCCATCCCCCAGATGTCGAGAAGCATGTCTGACATTGGATGCACTCCTGCTGCTGAGTCTGCTGATAGGTTGCATCAGATCCTGTAGGCACCAGTAGGAGCATGTCCATTCACTTCAGTAGCCCTTTAGTACCAGGCCCCAATGTGAGTAGGTGGAATTTTAATTAAAGAAAAGGAAAAAAAGTGTTAATGTCAGTATTAACCATGTAGGGGAAATGCATTAAGATGAAAACCTTGGGTTTTAGGGGTATGAGAAGAATTTCCCTATAAGTGGTACGTGCTGTGCTCTTCCAGTGGTCCATCCGTCCATCCTGCTCTTCAGGAGCACTTAGTGAGACAACAATCCTGCTTACAGCTTACAGAACCAAAGGAATACCACTGTAACATTTAAATACATGACTGTTCAGGTAATTGCATGTTTATAAGGGTTGCAATTTGTGTTAAGCTGGCTGTAATGAGAGCAGACAACAGAAACAATATGAATAACTGATCTCAGATCTTATTTCAAGATGTTAGCCTGTTCTTTTGTTTAGGAAGTGAAGAAAAACTCTGAAAAATCCAAACAATTCAGAGAAACTTTTAATTGGCTCATGGGTGAGAAAAGAGAACTAGGTTGCGGAATGAAAAAGGAATTACATTGAACAAATTTTCAGGAACTACTCAAGCAATTTATGTTCTCAGTTGTGAAGACTCTTGATCACCTGACCTGGAAACTTTAAATAGCCCTCTGAGCATCAGTAAGTAAATGAAGTATAGATGATAAGGTCTGTAAACTCTGGCCTCAGAGCTCCATCTGGTATTAAAGGAAGCAGAGTGCTTATCAACTTAGAAACCTCTAAGTGTCCATTTGTGCCCTTGCTTTGCAGGTTTATCTTCTGCTGGCTTAAATGAAGGACAAGATTAGACTCAACAATTAAATTCCAATCAGTTTGTTAAAGCAGAGGACCAATTTCTCCTCTGTATATTGGATTTTTTTGATTCTTGGATTCCAGCTTATGTGCAATTGCTGTGAGATGAGACAGAGATGCCCATGAAATGAAAACAGAAGACTCATGTGGAAAGTGGAATAACACCCAATTCATCAGAAAGGGTTCCGTGCTGGCAAATGTCACCCAGGCTACCTTGTAAATAAGTGGTTTTATTTGTATTAAGCAAACATTATACAATCTAGAATTTCTAGCTGATGAGTTATTATCACATAACTTTTACATGAAAATGTTAGGTTTATGGGATTTTAAATGGGCTGAGCAGATGGATCAAAAGTAAACATTTGTCAACACTCTGCTAACATTATCAACTATGAAAAAACTGCACAGGACGAGTACTTTAATAAAGAGCAGCACACTTTTATTCAGCCCACTTTGTTAATATTGTGCAGAATGTATGTCTCAGAAAGTTCAATATAGCATACAGCACTACCCTGGTTACATCTCAGGGTTTTTATTCTGGACTAGAACTTCATGCGTGCAGCTGAGTATTACTTACACTAGAAGTCTTAATTTATTAAAAAAAAAATAATTATGTTCTTTTAACAATGAGCTGAGAATTCAGGCTTGGGAGGTGGCTGTGGCTAATACCACTTGGCCACAGTGAAAACAATACATGAGTTTTGCATCATTTGATGATTGCATCTGGTTCAGCAAAATTAATCCAGACCTTCCCTGAAGTCTAAAGCCTGCCATTTCCAGGAGACATCTGAAACTTAACAATATTGTTGTGTAATAGACAGGATGAGTTATGTCCTAAGTGGGCGTGCAGTTTGATACCATACCAACATATTTTTTACCATTAATGGCAACTGCCATCTGCAGAGAAACAAAAATTCCAAAGGAATAAATGTTATCACCAGACATCACCCCTTGGGATGTAGCCTCAGGAATTATGTTTTCCTCTTGCTGAGTGGAAAGTTGTGCAGCGTGCAGTGTCTCTGGGAGCAATGTGGACAGCGTGTTCTCTCGTTAATTTGAGAAACACACTTAAAAATCACAGGGTTTGCATTTGATTGCTAAAATACACCTCTCACCATATTTTCCTTGGGTATACACAGAGAACATTCTATTAGAGTCCTAACGTATGACTCACAGACACAAGAGGATTCCCTATAGCAACTGGATGCACTTAAGAAAGACTAGGTCTAAGAGTAACATCCTGAAAATCGTGACATTAGTGGTTCTACCTCTGATACTTCCGATGGTTTTGGAAGCTACAGAGGAGAAAAAGGAGGTTCAAGAGCTGTTTCTCATATCTTGCAAATCCAGGCAGGTTTTTTCTGTATGCCCTCACATTCAACCTAGCCGCCAAAATGCTTTTGTTAAAAGTTTAGTTAAGAGATAGCTTACGCATATCTTTTTAAGACCATTATAGTTGCTTTAAGGTGAATAAAGTCTCCTCCCAGTGCCTAGGAGCCACTCACTCCAGTGTTGGGCGGGGCAACGATGAGGAGACAAGCCACCCTTGGGAGCAGCACTGCCTAGTACTCCTTCAGGACCACAGCTCAGAAGACAACCCAACTGGCACCAAGCATAAGCTTCTTCTGGTTGCAAACATATTCCAAACTCACTTGCAACATACATGGGGAAGGGAGAGCATTTTCACCCTTCACATGTCCATTTTCTACAAAGCCCTTTCAAAACATTTAAAGCAAGTATTAATGTAATTGGTATTGAACTACGATAGCAGTTACCAGCTTTATTTGGGGTATTTTACCTTAAAAAAAATCTGTTTGTCCAGTAGAGCTTTGCAGATTTGTATGGTTGGCACAACAGTGTATAGATGCAGTAAAAGGCTGAAGTGTGTGTATGTGCACTCATTTACTCACAATACCTTTATAGGCCAAAACACCCCACTGCTCATCCCAAAAACACTTGTAGAACAACAGAACAGGAATATAAACGTGGAGTTTTAAGATCACATAACTATTTTCTCCCTCCAATTTGCCATAACACCTTACTGCCATTTCCTTCCTCTTCTACAGTAGGCAGCACAAAGTTTCTGACAAAAAGCAGATCCTGTGACTTGCCTTATGCACAATAATTTTTCCAGTGGCTTGCCTACATCTTGGCTCAATTATCTCCATTATTTCTGAATGGCAAAACCAAAGCCAGGTTATCCCAAAGGGATGCTAAGGAAGTCTCAGATTCTGCCCCCTCTCTCAATTATTGTGTTCCTTCAACACCAAAAGACCTGCTTCAGGATTCACAATATGTTATTGCCAATACCTTTCATACTCTCCCATCAGTATGTGCTAAAGACCTACTCCAACTGCACCTGTGGAGGTGGATAATAGGGCTAAAGCCGCAAATTTGGCAAACTTCTGAAGCAGTTTTTCTATAAATAAAACTACTACTGTCCCTTTATGTCCCAGTGGTATCTTGTAAATAGTAGATTAAGCAGAGAAGGAGATTTTCAGTTCTCTTTTGCACTGTAACACCCCTCTCAAGTCCCCAGTTTTCTGCTAGAGTGGAGCACGAAACAGGGCCTCCCACAGCAGCCCTGCAGCAAAACAGCAGTGCAAACCCCACAGGTACAAGCTGGGCCAACAACCAAGGGCAGCTAGTGGTGGCTCAGCAGTCAGGAATGCAAGTGGGGTGCTGGGGGACTAAGTGGGCAGAAAGCAGGTGAGGCAGTTGCAAGCAACTGCAATTTCTGCGCGCAGCTATCGACTATAGATGCACAAGTTAACAAAGGGCCTTAAGATCATTTGGGAGCTGTGTGCTTGGAATGCAGAATATACATTATTGACACAGTCTGGTTCAAATACACATGCTTACTTTTAGGGAGAACATGTATTTATGTTTTCTGCTCCAAATACAACCAGGACAAAGAGAGAATAATCCACAAACTCCTGCCAGCTACTACACCCCAGGCCAGCTAACATCACTGTGATGAGGTTAAATCTATCACAACAATGGAAACACATACACTTGGGTGTGAATTTACACAAGTAAGCTGTAGGGTGGCAGAATGCTGGCCATCAAGAGCAGAGGATGACAGTGTGCAAAAGTCTTGCATCAGTATCCCCCTTGGCTGGCAGCACGACTGTGCCCACCCTGAGTCTTCCGCCAGCCTGCACGTTTGAATACAATGGTCCCACTTTGGTGCCAGGACATGGAAATTCAGGAGAAAATCCCTTGGTGCAGCTTCACAGTTGATAATCTCAGCCCTAATAATCTTCAACAATAACTGAGGATACATATACAAACATACAAAGGATAATTTCTTGATTAAAACCACAAGGTAATTACTATCTCTAATAGAATACTGCAAAACAGACACCACAATTCCATGATTTTTTTTAATTTATGTATTTTTATTTAAAGGGGGCTCAGAAACGTAATTTAAACATCCAAACAACTCACTGGCTCTGAAGAAAGGGAAAGCAGAACTAGAAGCCTTTAAATATTAGGCTTGCCAAATAGTCTTTTAACAGGATAAATCAAACACAGCAATATATATCAGCATTACAGAAGATGAACTGAAACTGTAGCCCTGCAAAGACTCTTATTTAGCATAAAGAAGCTAACTGGATATTTTCTTACACATATGTCACATAAGGGAAGATTTTTTTTCAAGTGCCAATTGATATGATAATTACAGGGGTAGCTCACACTCTACTGCACTCTACTGTAAATGTCACATGTCCACAGATCTTCCACTGTACTATAATTTGCTCTATAATGTTGCATTATCTTAACAAAATAACACCCTCAGATTTTATTTTTAAAGATAAGAAGACCTGACAATTCACTTAGAAACTGCACTGAATTTTACTTTATTGCATGTGATTAGTCACATATGCATTTGATCTGCTCACTGCCTAAAAACAGGGGAATTACCTTGGGAATGGATTAACCTTGATGAGAGATGCCCACTGGCAAGTGAGCATCATCCAAGCCCAGGATGCTGTGATGCATCTAACAGCCAAGACCCACTTTCTCAGTGCTTGAAGATACCAAACAGATAAAGAAAAAATTATCAAAATCAGACTAGCGATGTCAGATTTTAAGCTCCACTCCTGAAAAAAAACCCTCGAGGCTCAGGATTGCATATGGTATTGCATACAACATTGCACACAATATCCCCTCAACCTTCAGAGTCAAGCCTGCTTACTCTATTGATTGGAAAAGATGGAGAGGTGAGGGCTAACCAGCTTCAAATTACTACTAGCTAGTAAGACTTAGTCTTTGCTGTCTCAGATCCATGCATCCTGCCAATTCAATAAGTGGATTCGGAAGAGAAGTACGCAAAATAATCAAATATTTGCTTTTTCATTCAGTGCAGTGTCACTGCATATATTACCATACAGCACAGTCCATATCAGCTCTCTTCCCAATGTATTAATTACTTCCAAGCATCACAAACACTTGAATGACAACTTTTAAGCAAATAGAACAACCAAAACACTCTTTGGGGTTTATCATCCACCACCTAATCTAAATTTATCACAATATTCCCAACATATTTCAAAGTAGAGGAAGGAAGGAAGGAAAAGATAATTTTCTGCAATGATAAAAAGAAGTGCTCATATCTGATTCTTCTGTTCATGAAACAGAACCAAGTAAAATACGCATTTAATATCTGCAACTTCTGAACAGCCCTGACAGGGAAGGTTTCTTCAGTTAGCATTATACACATTAGAAGTGCTGCTGAATTTAAGCATGCACATACTGTTCATGAGTGAGTCCCCAAAGCTCTGCCAAGAAGATAAATAGGACACTTTATTGCTATAGATATATTTCCCCCTATTGTTATTGTTGTCTTTAGGGTAGAAAAAGAAGTTTCCAGATGAAAATATGCATGAGTGTAATGGAAATCAGAGTGGTTTGGGCTGGAAAGGACCTTAAAGATCATCCAGTTCCAACCCCCCTGCCATGAGAAGGGACACCTTCCACTACCCCAGGTTGCTCAATACCCCATCTAACCTGGCCTTGAACACCTCCAGGGATGGGAGATCCACATCAGGACATTCTCTGGGCAACCTGTTCCAGTGTGTCACCACCCTCATAGCACAGAATTCCTTCCTTTTATCTAATCTACATCTCCCCTCTTTCAGCTTAAAACCACCCCTCATCCAATCACTCCATGCCACTGTGAAAAGTCCTTCTCCAGCTTTCTTGTAGGGCCTCTTTAGATACATGCAGGGAACTGCCTACCTCCCCCATTTGGCTGTCAAACTGAGCTCAGGCTAGAGCAGCCCAGCAAACTGCAGGGGGGGTGCAGTGTGAGGGGAAGGGTTTGAGTGGGCAGCGGAAGCAGTGAAAGCCTAAATAAACTTTGACCATTAGATAACAGGGTTATTATTGCTCTATAAGACTTCCTGAATGACCTAGAAAACACAGAGACAGCTCTTGTTTCTGCATTCTTGTTTCTGGAATGGAAACACAAGGATGAGTACTCAGTATGTCAACTGAAAACTCTGTTTCCTTCCTCTTTCTCTCTCTTTTATTTTTTATTTGTTCATTTTTTTCTTTCTACTTAAAACCCATGCTGTATACTTAGCCAAAGCCAAGAGGACCCTCTTCCCATGCAAAAAAAAAAAAAAAAAACCCACAACTTTTTAAGCTTCTGTTGCAGGATGTAAAACCTACACATTTTGCATAGGCAAGGGGCATAGGCTGCCATCTGCTTGGGCAGCAAGGTGATGCATCCTACCCTACTGCTGGCAGCACCCTGGTAGCAAACAGCCACAGCTCCCTGACAGCATCACTGCACCTGGGAGGCAGTGACAAGATCAAACAAAGCACCTATGAGCATCTCTGGTAATTAAAATCCTAAAACCTAAAAACTGGACAGAAGAAAATGGCTTTTAAAGAAAGATAATAATGTTTGAGAGTAGGTAACTGAAAATATGCATGCTCAGTTCCCCCTTGGATTTTATACTGAAACAACTGGCTGCTAAGTGTAAAAAATTCTGCCCCCTCCAGTGTCTTTGCTTTTCCCTCCAATACATCACCTTACAGCATGGAGACACTTCATTCTTTCACAGCTTTGAAAAGGTTTCTGCTCACTTAAGTCACCATAGTTAAGGATATTTACTGTTGTTAACATTTTTGCTGGCATATATGATGCTGTTGGTGTGCTAAAGGTGTTAGACTCATTAGGAAAGCTTCTACATCAGTGATGTATAATTACAACTCCTCAGGCTCAAACCAGATGCTTCAGACTATCATGAAAACACTAGCTTGTGTTGTTTATACTCACTGTTCTCTTTTAAGGTGAAAGCAGTGAGGATTAGACTATTCAACACCACATTTGGAAGATGTTGTGTCTTAAATCCAGAGTCCCAACTGATCTTCCTCTCCCAAACCATTACAAACTTCTTTTCTCTCTGTATCAGGCACTCCCCACTCTGGCTGCTCAACTTATGCTTTTTACACAAATGTTACTATAAAATGCAGCTACTAAAACTACTTCACTATGCTGCCTTTCAGGTGACGCTACTCATCTCCCCAGATCTACTCAACAGCTTCTGCACCAACGTGAATTTCCTACCTATTGCTCTCTGCCATCAATGTCAGATCAGGTCTGTATTTTCCACTTCTTTCCACATTCCTTGTATTCATGCTGTTGTCTAACCCGCCCACTTATCTAGAATATTTTAGATTTTCCCCAGCTCCCTACTGTTCCATACTCTCTTTACCTCAATGTGCATTTCCAAGCCCTTCCCCACAAATTCACTTTAAAGCCTTTCTTCAGCACCATTTGATATAAAATCCCACTGACGGCAACCATCCCTCTGGCACAGGAATGGTGGGCTGGATCTTTTGAGCAGTATCAGGTTGGCCACTGGCTTCACTAGTGCCAACTGCTGGACAGGAATGTCAAACTAGAAAGTACTGATCTGCAGCAAAGGGGACAGCCTTGACAGACAGAGACCTTTGGTCTTTTTGCACTCAGAACTGAACAGGAAATACAAAGCTAACAGACATACACATTACAAACCAAAAAACAAACAAACAAACAAAAATAAAAGGCCAAATCCTTAAATGCTCCACTTTTGGTCTAGTGGCCTTAATATTTCCTTCTCACTTGAGCAACGAGTATGTTTTAAAACCAGAAATGCACATGAAAGGGAAGAAGGTCCAAACCCAGATGCCCACATGAAGGCACCCTGAAAGGTCAGAGTGAGCAAGTCTGTCTGTGTGTGCATGTCTCTGTGTGACAGGGTGGGAGAGAGAAAGAAATAGAGAAAGTGAGTGTGAGAGTTCTGGGGAAGAGCAGGTTGCTGAAATGTAAAATTGAGCTTGTGACGAACAAAATAAAAATAATACTTAAACAGATTTCTGGGACAAATGATCATGACCAAATTTTTCTCAATTCCTTTCTGATATTCCCCTAAAGTGGTCCTCCTAAAATACCTGTCACTGATCAGGAAAATGAGCACCCAGAAGGGGAAAAAAAAATGAAAAACGAAAGCAAATTTTGCACGTGTATTTTAGTAAGCCTGCAACATGAAATGTTCCCCATCCACAAGTTCATCCAAAGCCTCAAGAGGTAGAAAAGTCATTCTTCAGGACTGGAAAGAGTGATGTTAGTTTAGTTTAAGTCATTTAAAGAAAAGTCTGAGCTTGTTTACTCCTGTTTTAGCATCATCCTATGAATGTCGAAAAGTCAGTTCAGGAGACCTTGTGATCATAAACTTTTTTTTTTTTCTGGCTAGTGGCTGTTTAATTTTTTTTGTTTGCAGAAAAGCTGTCCTCAAATAAACAGGGTGTATGAAAAGACAGACATCTTTCAAGCCTGAGTAAAGAGAGCGCAATTCCAAAAGCTCCTGAAATGATCTACTGAAGAAGAGATGAGCGTGATGTCAGATGTGACTCAAGGTCTGACACACTCCTTCAAGTCCTAATGACTGACCTGGATGGGCATTCACTAGGGAAAATAAACCTTTCCAGAGAAAACAAAGCCTCTACATGCAAAACAGGTGAGGAAAGAAAAGAAACAGAGGCTTGGATTGCTCATGATAAGTCCCGTCACTGAATCCTGTAGGTTCAAATCAAGCCTCAAAGTGACCTGTTGTTTGGAAGACCTCAGAGGTTACCTGTGAGGAAGCAGATACACTGCAGATCCATGGTAGAGGTAAAATAGAGGAGACAGAACTGCCTGTGTGAGCTGCATGATGCCAACTAGCATCTAGTTTTTGACTAGCAAATGTTTTAGTGTTAAACTGCTCCTGTGCCCAGGTGGCCAAGAAGGCCAATGGCATCCTGGCTTGTATCAGAAATGGCGTGGCCACCAGGTCCAGGGAGGTTATTCTCCCTCTATACTCTGCACTAGTGAGACCGTTCCTCAAATACTGCATTCAGTTCTGGGCCCCTCACCACAAGAAGGATGTCAAGGTTCTGGAGTGACTCCAGAGAAGAGCAACAAAGCTGGTGAAGGGGCTGGAGAAAGGCTGAGAGAGCTGGGGTTGTTTAGTCTGGAGAAGAGAAGGCTGAGGGGAGACCTCATTGCTCTCTATAACTACCTAAAAGGAGGCTGTGGAGAGGAGGGAGCTGGCCTCTTCTTCCATGTGACAGGGGACAGCCTCAAGCTCTGCCAGGGGAGGTTTAGGCTGGACATTAGGAAAAAAATTTCACAGGAAGTGTCACTGGGCATTGGAATAGGCTGCCCAGGGAGGTGGTTGATTCACCTTCCCTGGAGGTGTTTAAGGCAGGGGTGGATGAGGTCCTGAGGGGCATGATTTAGTGTTTGATAGGAATGGTTGGACTTGATGATCCGATGGGTCTCTTCCAACCTGATTAGTCTATGATTCTATGAAAAGTTGTTAAACGTCTCCTATTGTGATATCTCAGTGCTACAGGCAGGATCAGTCCTTGAAATCACATTCATTGGTTTCCCAGGAAGGGGTGAGACCTATTCCATGAAGGTGAATAGCACCAAGTTAATACAGCACATTTACTTTGGTGTTTGGCCAAGTGCAGTAAGAGGACTACTGTTGATAATACTTTACTAAAGTTAAAAAATATTAAAAGGGAAAAATGTATGAAACCAGGTTTGAACTGGCTAATAATAATTTTTTTTTTCTGTTGCAATGCATTTACATCTATGCATCTATGCTCATTTAAGCACAAAGGAAGTACTTCACTGAGTCCTATTAGTCTGGATAAATAAGAAACTTGGTCAAAAGTGAATGAATGAATGGAATGAATGAATGAATCCTGAATTTTACTCTAGCTTTTTGTTTCAAGCTTTCTGATCATCATGTTTTCTTTTCCTGTACTCAGCTCCCTGAAGCAATAGCATGCTGCCCTCTTTCACAGGGTTCACCATCACTTTACCTAGATAATTCTATCACATGAAGTTGAATCCCCATCCGAGTTTTTCACCAAGTGATAATATGACCAGTATGATGAAAGAGGAAATATAAGAAACAGGACAGAAATGTAAAACCTGAATTAAGTTTCTCAATATAAAATCACAAGGGGAATAGCTGTGGAAGGTCACTATATCCCCTTAATTTATTCTGTGCTGGGCCTTCTTGTGAGTGCAATGATGCCCTTAATTTTGAGAGCACTTTTGCTTCTCAGCAACAAACCAAGACAGCTGCAAAGAAAAGCATGAACTATTCTGCCTTACACATCTACTTCTAGGAAATAACATTTAAAAAAAAAAAACAAACCCCAAAACAAAAAAACCTGACAGACCCAGTTATTGATAAAATAATGTACACTAATACATCTGAAAGTCTCATTGAGACATAAATGCACCCAGGATCCCTTGGGACACAGTTCATAACGTGTAAAGCTGAATGAAATATATTTTCCAGATTATTAAGAGTAAATAGCAAGGATGAAATAGCAATGAAATAGCAAGAATATGATGTAGGAGCAATTTGCAAGACTGCTTCTCTTTTGATACATGCCCATGTCAAAAATCCCTCACTGTTTCCATCCCTGTAAGTAGCACAAGAAACCTCAGCCTATCTCTTCTTCTCCAGTACAAGAAGGCAGCCATTGGGACACAACAAATCAAACGTTTTGTGGAGTGAGGGTGGAGCTCAATCTCCATCTAAAGTACAAAACTCTTCCAGCTGCTGTTACTAAAAGAGAAGACTTCTTTCACAAACCACACTGAACATAATGATGTGTAAAAAAGACCACTAGCTTTGGCAAAGAGTTGGTCTACCACCATGTTGAACAAGTAGGTGTATAATGTGGTGCTTCAAATGCCTACTGTCTTCAAGGGCTGATCTGTTCTCCATCAGACATCAGTTCTTATGCTCTTCCATTGTTTCTTTACCACTAGCCAACATGAGGACTCTGGTGTTGTTGGGTTAAGATTGGGGGTTAGTTTATTTTCCCCAATGTAAATGCTCTCCCACTGAAGCCACTCAATGTCAACTAGAATGTTAAACAAATCACTTCAAGTCTAAAACATGGGAAAGCCATAGCCCCATCCAGCATTTCCAACTCTGCAACAATATAAGAAGCAGGATTAATTTTTTTTTTTTTGGCCTGCCAGAGCATGGTTACCTCCAGCCCTTTGAGGACTCTGTCTTCTTTCTGGAGAAGAGGAGGCTGAGAGGAGACCTCATTGCTCTCTACAACTACCTGAAAGGAGGTAGGACAAGAGGGAATGGCCTCAAGCTCCACCAGGGGAGATTCAGGCTAGACATTAGGAGGAAATTTTTGACAGAAAGGGTCATTGGGCATTGGAACAGGCTGCCCAGGGAGGTGGTTGATTCACATTCCTTGGAGGTGTTTAAGGCACAGGTGGACGAGGTCCTGAGGGACATGGTTTAGTGATTGATAGGAATGGTTGGACTCGATGATCCAATGGGTCTCTTC
The DNA here is from genome assembly GCA_033558105.1 of Coccyzus lansbergi. Lineage (NCBI taxonomy): Eukaryota > Metazoa > Chordata > Aves > Cuculiformes > Coccyzidae > Coccyzus > Coccyzus lansbergi. The sequence continues at coordinate 3,379,687 of JAUMJK010000036.1, read as the reverse complement.
CAACCTGGTGATTCTATGATTCTCTGATTCTCTCTCCAAGGCTGTTCACTTCTCAAGTCCAGCTCAAAGCCCTGCTTTTTCTTTTTTTTCTTCTTTTTTTTTTCATGCACAACACTAATCTCCTCAAACACCACTTTCATCCTGTGCCAATGGGACCTCATACTATTCTAACACCTAAGAAACATCTCTTTCTAATTAACCTCAGGAGAAAAGTAGCTAAAATGCTGTAGTTAATGATCTAGATGAAGAAACATCTCTGTGTTCCAGTCTGGGCCCCATCACACACCTCCTGCATGGCAAAGGGTAAATTTCTCTCTTCCTATGTCTTTGCAGAACCAGGCATAGAAGAGTCGTGTCAAAATTTGCTGGCTAATATTTGCAAAGAACTTATTGATCATAGGTGGGAAATGTTTCATTACAAAGATGACTGACTTCACTGCAGAGATATTCTACTTCTCCTCCACAGCTGAGGGTTTATGAAATAACCAGCTGACCTAAAAACCTCATCAGCCTCAGGTGAGACCATCTCTAGCACTGCCATGCCAGGACAGGGAATGGGAACTGTGGGGCAGAAATATCATTTCATCTCCTTAAAAAGGCTCAGCTACAAAAAGTTAACAAATTGTTGGAGAACCATACAAAGCCCTATCAGTGTGGTGGTAGCACATGACTGCAACAGAGCATACAAAATGTGAGCTATGTGAAAGACTAATGAGGTCTTGAAGCAAAAAAAAACTGCAACCAAACTACAGACTAGCAAAATTAGAAAAAGCTTGTGTGGGCAAGTCTGTCTCATTCCCTCCAGTTTTTGTAGTGGGAAAAATGCCATTATGAGGTGGCTGGAACAAGTTAAACACCTTTTAAGTGTGTTCCAGCAATCTGCGGTATTATGAAAAAAAGAAAAAAAGAAAAACCCTTGGCATTTGTTTAAAAAAAAAAGTTGTCTTATTTAACTACAACTCCAACATTTAAAGTATTAATAACTACTATGCCACTGGTTCCTACATGTTTACATGCTTTTCAAATTGCATTTAGTAAAGCTTGATCCATCTGTTTTCCCACACTCCGTCAACAAATGCAACAAAGTGAGCAGAGGCTACCTATGGTAGAGTTGTATTTTGTTCAGAACTTTCTGCTTGCATACCAGAAATTCAATGCTAATTCAACATGCTTTGGGGGCATTCAAGCTACAAAGGAGGGGGCTCAGGAAAGGGAGAGCAGAAAGAGGATTTTCACTCATCATGATACACACATTTACAGATAAACAAGTGTCCGGGAAGGATATGTGCATCAACAAAGCCTGGTTGCGTACCAGTGCCTCTGAACTCCAGTGCAAACCTGTTGCAACATGACAGTATTACACACCAGCAATTGGACAAGCAGCTGCTAACTGCACTAACTTCAAACCCCATAAATTTTCTTTTCAAACTTATCCAACAAGGCAAAGAGAAGTCCAAGGCTGATGGTTAATTTGTATGAAAATGGGTATGGTTGTTCCTGTAAATAGCTCTCCTCAGATGCTCGGTAGGTAAGTGGCCTCAGGAGGGTTTCAAAATAAATTACACCACCACCCTCCCCACCCCAGATGAGTCTGCCTGGAGTCTAGAAAGAGACAAATGCTCAGATGCACAGCCCCAGAAGGGATTGTGAGGAGTCTTCATACAGGGAGCTGGAGACTACCATGGTGCAAAGGCAGAAGGAGCAGAGGCAGAAAATGAGGATGGGCTAAAGCTGTGGCTTTCCAGATTCTTCACTGGCCATGTGAAGACTGCTGTCCTGCAGCTCCCCTATCCCTGTCTGTCCTTACAACACTGTCTACCACCCTCTCCGTTGTACTACTACAATTGTTTCAGCAGCCATACTCCGTGAACCGGATCAACAGGTCTGGCTCCCCCTAAAAAACCAAACCATTTTAATTGCCAGGCTATTTTAAAATTCTCTAATGTTACACAATGTGGAAAGTGCAATTGAGGGGGTGGCAGTTATTAGCACAAGGTAAGGGCAAGAGGAGAATGAGAATGTTCTTAGTAAGTAACATCAGGAAAAGGTTTTGTGAAATTAAATGCATGGCCTCACTTTTTCCTCCATTAGAGTTCACACTGGCTACTTTTCCTGTCTTTGTATTTAAGATGGCCTGATTTAGTAGTCATATTAGCCTTTATGCTAGCAGTGATATTTTATATTTCTATTAATTTCTTCAACATTTAGACAAATCTACCGACTCTTGGAAGAAAGCAAATCAGACAAAGAATTTTAAGCTTTTTTTTTGTTAAAAAGAAAGTATTATTTGGGAGGGGTTTATACCAGGAGGCATTACATGAAATGCTAGTCGGGCATAGAACAGTCATCATTTATATTATCACTTTGTCTGAAAGCACCTGGGAAAAAAACAGTGCCTTTGGCAAAGCATAGACCAAGACACATGCAAATGAACTGGTACTCAGGAAGTTTTCTGGAATCAGAAATTATTTTGAAAATCCACAAAGGAAAAGATCCTGAGGTGTCTCATTGTTTTTTGCTAATGTAATTCATCATCTTTGCTACACATCAAGATAGACAGGCTGCTGAGCATTACTGTTAAAGACCAGAACGGATATTTAAAAGCCCCACCCCCTCGCCCCCCATTAGAGCTAGATTTCTGGTGATGGAGGTGGGATATTATATATATATTCACTACTAAACACACAGGCAGTAGTCTGGATGCCATATGAATGTCAACCATCAACCCTGAAATGGAGCTCAGAACAAAAAGTTCCGCCATTCAATATAAAGGTCAAAATCTGTCCTTATGTGAAGCCTAGTTTTAAAATAAAATATTATATTTTAATTAAACCTCTTGTGCATAATACACTAAATACTAATCCAACTATGGTTTGTGGTTCAAGACTAAAGGCTATTGTTTTGAAATAATGGTTCCTACTTGATTCATATATCCCCAACAATATATTCAATGCACTATAAAGTCATCCAGTAACTTATGTCAATGTAAAACCTGGAATAACAAAATTGGGTCCCCATTCAGCTTTTTCTGGGAAAGTCCTCATGGAAGCATTTAAAAATATTCTTTGGCTAAAGATTTCAATATTTGGTTCAAAGAATGGTATCCTAACCCTATTCAACTGTAAAACTCAGTGAGGCTATAATGTAAGCCCAGACTTTGCAAAGCTGACTGCATGCTATGTTTAAATTAAAACTGGTTTCCATAGCCTATGACACTGTCTGAAGCATGGAGTCACACTGTTTGACCAATGAGTTTTATTTACCTCAGCTTTCCTCGTCTGGAGCTCTTCCTATGTCAACAGGAGCTACTCACAGCTCTATAAACTTTGACTCCCCAAAAAGAAAAATCCCTGCACCTTGTGGGATTTCCCCACCACACAGTATGGTTGAACTTAAGGGCCAATAAATCTCTACTTCCACTGAATTTATGTTGAGTGGCACGGAAACTCCAAACAAATTAAAGGAGTTTATTTGGTGTCATTGTGATTTTTTTCTTCCCTACACTGCTACTTTTTATACATATAAAGTGGGAGGGAGTAGCTCTGCAAACACAGGAGACCATTACAAATCCTTCCTTCAGCTCTCCTACTGCTACTTGTACTATATTAGTAGGGATGGAGTAAAGTGAAAACATCTTATACTATGACTCACAGTCACAGAGTTTTCTCCAAACAGCCTGGAAGCAACTAATGCCAGAAAAACCATAAATGTAAATGACAAGAGAAGACTTTGAGGAAGCAGAATTATTCTGTGATGCAAAACTCAACTGAAAATTCAGAGAGTGTCAACCAATCTCATTACCAGAGCTACAGTAATGAAAATAACATTTCACTTCTGTGTGCTTGGTTGACTTTTGCCTAGGAGTAGTGCAGAATTTTATACCAATCTGAAGCTTCCAGATTGTTTTTCACACCTGCCTGCTACATAGCAAACATTGGTGGAACCTCACATCACATTCAGCCTCACACAGCCTAAATTTTGGTTCTATTAAGATGATAGCAGAGAACTGCTAGGCTTCCATTCAATGCTGTAATGTCAGCCAGGTTGTAATTCGCTGTGAACAGGATGAAGCAATCATACCAACACAGGGGGGATTTTTTTCACTGCTATTTTTCTTCTTAAACCCAGTGCTCCCTTGAAAATGTATCACTTTATCTAAGAGAGATTTTTGATTCACGAGCAATTTGTCATGCGACTCTAAACTTCTGGGATTGTATTGATTCCAGAACTGCAATTGCAGTTGTCAGCAACGCAGGCTCCTGCGATCTGTTAAACACATTCCTTGAAGGTGGTTAGTAACCTCCCTTCTCCTTTCCTGTGGGAAAGACAGCCACAATAGGCTCTCACTCACCACCCTCTGGAAGGCTTCACTGGGATAGTTTATTATATTAAAGCTCCTTGGGCCTCTTTGCCCTTCCTCCCTGTGAGCCTGCCTCATAACAGAGCCAGCTGGGCTGGCTGATGCCTGGTTGAAGCCTACTGACTGATGGATCATCATGGATCAGGCGAGCCCAGACATAAGGGCTGTAGGCCAGGTACCTGCCACCACAGCAGACAGGGACAGCAAAGACCTCAGGGCATCCTGGGCAGCAAAGGCAGAGGGCAACCCCAGCTCCATTTGGACAACTGTATAAATCACTCTTTCCATGCAGCTATAAACTTAGGGTAAGAATAAGTTTTTGCTCTCCCTCCTCCCACTCTTTTTTAATGCATCTAACAGGACTAGAGCAAGTTTGCAGCAAGTTAGTCAGAGCAAGAAACCTGGCAATTGAGTTGCTATTGCTTGTTGCGGTCACTGCCTCATGTACATTTTGCTGCAGCCACCCATCCTGGCTAGTTCTTATAAAGAAAAGGCTGTGAGTTATGTACAGCATGGAACAGACCAAATCTCAGAACCTCTCTTCCTCCAGGAGGTATTCTATTGCAAATTAATCCCTTTTTCAGTCCTGACAGTAAGGTGAAATGAAGTATAAGAAATCAATTGGGCTCCTCATCTAGCACTTCAGCTGGCAGAGCCTAGCCAAGGGCCACCAAGAAGCGGTGGTACCACGCTGATTTGCACTGGCTGAGGCTCTGCCAATAACCCTTTTAAGGATTTGGAAAGAGTCCCTGTGAACTAACAAGCTGCAAGATTTTAATCAGACTAAATGGGACGGGCGATTCTGTCTGACTTGTGCCTGTTCCTGAGGAGGGGGAAGGAAAGACGGAATAGTCAAACTGAATTGATGTGAAACAAAGCAGGTGTCAGTGTACATGAGGTACTGCCTGGAAAACAGAAAACTGTTGCAACCTAAACCAGCACTCCTCTGTACCAGAGCCATGAATAACATCAAATAATACACACAAGAAAAACATGCACCATTCTCATTGATTCTCTGTTCCTTCCCCTTGCCCTTCTCAGCTACAACCAAGACCAAAGATGAGGCTAATTTTGCTTATTTGTTTTAAGTAAAAATGCCACAAAGATGCCAAAAATAACACTTGAAGGATTTGTATCAGCACAATCCCACCAAGGGTGCAATGTAGAGACGTGGCACAAGAGGTAAACTCGTGACAGTCAAAGTCTAAGAAGGATTACTTGGTTTTGCTGTAAGAAACCCCTCTCCAAGCACTTTCTACTTTCAACAGGGCTGAAATTGTTGCTAGCAATGAAATAAAGTAAAAACAAAAGAAAGTTTGGATGTAACAGGCTCTCAACAAGAGAGGGCATTAGCTGGCAGTCTGCATGGCAAAGAAAATCTCAAGTTTATGGCAAGGTCTGCCAGACATGCAATATATATAGTCAGTCCTTCTGAAAACTGTGCAGTTTGCCTTTAATTAATTTTGCTGTTACATCATCTAGCTATACTCAATGTTCTTTAGAGGAAAACTGCTACGAATACTACAGTAATTACGAAATTATTGAGGGCAAATGTCATATTTCAAGAGCTGCCACTTGAACTGCAGCTCTTTCTACAAAACTAGCTCAGAAACGAGCATCATACACAACACAGTTGCTGGTAGTGTTTACAAAAAGGTGCATCAATGCATAAATGGTGTGGTATCTCCTCAGAAAGCAAAAGATATTGGATAAACACCGAATGCTGTCAAAGGGTACTTTTAACTGTTAAAGCAGGATATCTTATGTGCTTTTTCACAAACACCAGTACACAGACAAGAGCAATGTATTGAAAATATATCACTGCTATAATATAAACTTCATTGCATTAGTCATCATGTTCTTCTACATATTAAAATCCTTTTTTTCTAATGAACGCCAACTATAAGCTATTCCGATTCTCTAAGCATGTCATAGGGAACCAGGACATTCAAATCCCTCCATGTAGCAGCAGTATATGCAGCAATTACACCAAAGAAAGTGTAAAAAAAGTAAACTCTGTACTTTATCTGGCTGTCCTTATTTTGTTGGTATGCTCATCTTGGCACTCTTTGTATTTTCAGAGAAAGAGGCAGTGCAGGTTAAACGTCTATATTTGTATATATGAGGAGCATAGGGGAGCAAGAAGCAGGCAGAAAGTAGATGTGCTTAGCTTCCAAAGGAATGAAAACACTTAGGTAACACCAGCAAACCTTGGCTCAATTCCAGCCAATACCCTGTCATCTTATTGCCAGATTCTGTAAGGGTTCCCTGGCTTTCAGTTTTTGCTTATTTTGGGGGCATCTCTTGGGATTTAACAGCCCATGTGTCACCCATGACACAGCAGGATTTCCCACATTTGTTGTAGTTCTTCAATAATTTTTCCTAGCAGGTAATAAAAAAGCACTGGGCTGTTCTCTGGCCTCTCATCAAACTCCCAAAAGAAAAGCTTGCTTTTTTTTCTTCTTATTTCTTTAAACACAAAGTAAATATTGCCCAAGGACCAGAGACCCAATTTTCATCACAGTCATAAGAAAGAACAGTTGTACAGGCATGAAGTGGAGGCTGGAAACCACCATAGGAGGCTATGAATGAGGGGTCAGAGCAATTATTTCCTAAGTCAGCTTTCTGGATGAGGAAATCAGTCCTAAATACATGTGTATAATAAATTATATTGGCATATCAATGGTACTGTCTGTATTTTCTATTAAACTGTCTATGCCACTTCTCATACACTGTACTTGCAAACTTTTAAATAAAGTAATGAAGGTTGTTTAACTAAGGCTCTATTCTGTAAAAGATGCTCCCCCTGTGTTCTTCTGATTAATTTTGGTTAAAGCTTAATAGTGTAATACACATTGATATGCCTCCTCTCTTCCTGCCAGTGTAGGCTACAGAAACCCCCTGAATTGAAAAACAATCAGAGTCAAGATTCATTTAAAGAATCCTTCTGCCTCTTTAAATTTTGCAATTCATTAGACCTCCATAATTAAACCAAATGGGAAATCTTCCAGTGTCCCAGTGGGTTTTTGTTAGTTAGGAAAAAAATGAAGAAGAAAAAAAAAGGGAAAGTTTTCCTGCATGTGCCTTTCAGCTTGTACTGAGAAAATCTCAGGCTTTTCGTGTGAGCAGCTGCAGCAGGGTTACCTAGGGTCAGCTTGGGTAGGAAGCAAAGTTTCCCTCCAGTCACTTCGGGGGAACATAGCCACGGTTGGCAAAAGGAGAAAGAAAAAATGTCCAGTCAATTCAAAGTACTTTCAAAATGAAAAGCAACAAGACACATTTAAGAAAGGGACTCAGCTAACAGAGATGATGAAGAGGGGAAGAAACAGAAAAATCTAGATAAAGTGTGAAACATTAAGCAAAAGAAGTCAACAAAATCCAAATAAATCAATTACATGAACTTTTTATTTCCTATTAGTGTACACAATCATTATACTGTAACCTCACAAACCTGCTTAATATCTTTCCTCCAATTCTCAACCTGAGCTGAAGCAGCTTTGACTCACACAGTCCCTCTTACTGTCCACTGAGTGATCCATACCCCTAATAACTTTTAAAGAACATATAAACAAGCTGGCTTTGAATAAAAAATAAAAAAGAAGAAAGAAAAACCTCATGAAGCACCTGACAGACTGCAATAGCTGCAGAAACTGAAATTCAGTTTATCGTTGAAAGAACTGCAAGGAGATTGGGCAGCAGAAGCTACTTCTAGTTACCCTTGGGAGTACTTGCCTTTGGCAATGAGGACCACTCATATGCTCAGCAGTGGCTGTAATGTGCAGTGCAAACCACAATCGCAAATGCAGCGACCATTCATCTTGAAGAAGCCCAACAGACAGTAATAATGTGGCAAAGGGATGCACTTGTGGTCATGAATTTTAAAAAATTAAGCAAACATAAGAGTTTCCTCCCTCCACCACATTCTGCTGCCACATCACATATCAATATTGCTGCAGCCAAAGAACTTGGCGCTGGTTTATATAGTTGCATTGTCTCCATCCCAAAGCATCAACAAATCTAAGTACATAATGTACACTAGTTGATGTTCTTATAATCTCCAAAAATCAATATTGATCAGTCATGGATTTTGTTTACCATGTTTTTGTTCTACAACCTGTACACCTCACTGGGAAACCACATACCTATGGGAAAAAAAAAAAAAAGAACTCAAAACAGCTCTTATTATTTGGTTTATGACAAGATCAATGACTTGAAACACACAGATTAGTTTCTTGCTTCAGACTACACCGATCCTAAAACAGCAGATCCCTGTTGCGAAACAGAAAACAGTACAACTCAATATGCTATTCATGAATAATCTAATGTGGATACAGTTATTCAGCTACAATGCAATTAACAAAGAAAAAGAGAGGGTAACAGCAGTAAACACCCAGGGATATTTTGAATTTAATTGGAATTAGCATGTAATATGTTTACAGACTTTTGAAGAGAAGCTATACAGTGGTGTATTGAGAACACAAACATCTGAAAGCCCCAAGCACCTAATTTAATGGTCTTTTCAGCTGGAAAAAGCTGCTTTCAATAGTGGGTTCATTTTCAGGGAGTTTAACCCAGTGCTACTGCTTGAAGCTGAACTGCACTGGGGGGAGCAGACTCCAACGCCAAAGTACATTTTGCAGTTTCAGGGCAGGGGAGCTGAAGCATGTAAGGGCATTTCTGAAAGCCCATGACCTAATATCCTCTCACAGACTCAGATTTTGCACACAGAGATACTATATGTAATACTGGGGAGCACTTGCCTTGAACAAATCTGCAGAATCAAGACAGATTTAGGGGGTTATCAACATGATCCTGGGTTGGTGTACAAGGCACTTACCTGGATGCTACTAGGAGAGGAGGTGTCATTTATATACTTTCTGTGCATACTTCTTCTAGGGGAGGTTTAAATAAAGAAAGGGGAACATATTACTATTTTCAGCTGGTGTTTTAGAATGATATATAGCAAGAAATCTAGTATCATTATGACAGGAATATTTCTGGCTTGTACCAGCATTTTCATGCTGTCCAAGTTGTTTAAGAGGTGGTGGAGCAAATATCTGCAGCCTGTTTGCAAAAGGAGGATATCCACCTGCACCTGAGATAGCTGTGCTGCCCTTGCCTATGAGGATGTCACAGGAAATTAAAAAAAGAAAATGGTTCAGGTTTCAAAAGACTGTTAATGGGATTCCAAAGAATATTCAGCAGCCATCAACCATCTTTAAGGTTCTCTCAGGGCTGAGCAGAGAGGAAAAATTGAAGTACTGTGAATTTAACCTTATGAATTTCCACAGCCCATTCATCTTTTGGTGACTTAGTCTACAGGAAGATAGTATGGAAACTTGGGCACACTGGGGAGTGAAAAGCAAGGGAAGACTTTTGCAGTTTTATACTTTCTACTTGCTGATTCCCACTTCTTCACATTTCAAGTGTTAGAATAGTTTTATAAAAGACAAACTTTGCAGTAGGGCTTCCACCACCAAAGCCCTGCTGTCCTTAAGTGATCTTTGAAGATCTTCTTCCAAATTGTTCCCATCATGCTCCTCCTCGGTTATCAAACCCAGTGAGAATGAATTGCACATGTATGTCTCAAGTATTTCTACAATTGCAAAGCATTGTTTGTATGTGGTGATAGTGGGGGAAATGGCTTTATTCTAAATATATCTCCTAGTTACATCTGGGTGAAGAAACAGGGATGAGATTATCCTTCTAAGTGCTAGTAACTGTGAGTAGTGTATTTATTATTGCTGCACCTCTGAGAAAACAGAATTAGGGACCATTGTACTAAGTGTTATTTTTCTCATGTAAGGATAGCCTCTGCTACAGTGAGCTTATGTGAACATGTCTTCTGCCAACAACTTAGCAAAACACAGAGCAAATATTCTGCTGACTTATGTCTGCTAAAGTCCCACTGAAATCAATGAGGTTGACCTACTTGTAAACTGAGCAGAATTTGATTCCTGTGTTTATTTGTGGATGGCTACAGAAGAGGATGACCAAGTCTGTGTGGAAAAAGATAACCCAGAACATCAGAGGTAGCTTCTGCTTGGACAAAACTTCAGACAGCTTAAGGACAGAACATGGGAATGGGTGGAGAAATCCTTGCAAAAATAGCAACCAGACTCAGCAACATTGCTTTGTTAACCTGGAGAGTACTCAGGGAGCTCTCGTGCTAGGAGGAATTCATGAGTTCTCACTACTACTCTTACTATTGCTTTACATTAATACACCTAGTTTGAATAAAAGGAAACCAGGTGCAGTTCAATGACATACACCAATACTACAGCAGCAGTAAATCAAAAGGCAAAGAAAACCCCAGAGAAGATTTTTTAGCTACACCACACAACCAGTAATATAGCACAGCCTGAAACAGGCTCCATCAGCCAGCCACAGCATTTGCAACTGGCCTGAGCACAAAAATCAACACAGTAACATAAATCCAAACATGTGCCCTGTATTACAACAGCAGAGTATTAGCATGCACCAAGCAGCTTCTAGTTGCTATGGGTTTAACAGGGATAGAAGAAGTGAAGGCACATAGCTCAGAGCCAAAGTAATTTAAGGTTTGGGCTGATGACTGGGATTAATATACCAGCACCATTGTTTATTTGTAAGCATCCAGGAATCCTAGGAACAACTGCACCAGTTGCTGAGCTGCTGCCTCATGATCTACAAGGATTTGTGCATCATAGCCTGCAAGTATCACTCCATAGGGAAGGGAAGAAAGGACAGCTAGATGAAGCTTCAGCAGTCTGGAGAATGCTTCTAATAGTTGCACCTTGGCTTTTTTGAAGACCACAAGTTTTAAAAAGGCTGTAAAGTATAAGCACATAAGAATTAGACCCAGAACATAGATTTGGAAATGGCTGGGAGTAAAGCATCTCTTCAGCATCACGCAGAAAGTGATCCAGCCTGCTATTAGACCTAATAGAAACCATGGTTCTTGCTCATTGATGAACCAATATAACATCATATCTGCACTCTCATTTCAGAGGCAAAAATCTGGACAGAAAAAAGTATACGATCAATAAACAAAGAAATACAGGACTTATTTAAAAGTTTGCACAGAAGGGAGCATATACAAGGTAAAACCTTAAAAAAAAGGACCTTCACACTAGGCTTCCCAACAGTTCCAGGATGCTCTAAACCACGGTGGCATGAGACAGTACAAAGGCCAGTTTTGACTGGCATGCAATAGCTCCTGGCTTTCAGCAATTTCCAAACTCAGCAAGAGCTAGAAGCCAGGAACCACCACCTCTTGCAGACATACTACCAGCTTTCTTAATTTGGGAAAGGAAAATACAGTCTGGCACATTAGCCCTGAATGACTGCCAAGCCCTGTTCTCATCTATGTGATGCTGGAGCTGGCCAAAAAATAGAAGGAAAAGTGTCTGACACTAGTTTGGACTCCCCCAGTACCAATTTTCCTTCCTAGCCATCTTGATCTCAGTGAGGGTTGTGGATGTAGTCTTCTCAGACTTTAGCAAAGCCTTTGATACAGTTTCTCATAGCTTTCTACTTTGGAAACTGTCAGCCTCTGGCCTGGACAAGCAGACACTCTTCTGGGTGGAAAACTGGTTCGATGGCCGGGCCTAGGGAATGGTGGTAAATGGTGTTAAATCCAGCTGGAGGCCAGTTACAAGTGGGGTTCCCCAGGGCTCAGTGCTGGGTCCAGCCCTGTTCAATGTCTTCATAAATGACCTGGATGAAGGCATCGAGTGCACCCTTAGCAAGTTTGCAGATGATACTAAGCTGGGAGGAAGTGTCGATCTGCTGGAGGGCAGGGAGGCTCTGCAAAGGGATCTGAACGGGCTGGACCGCTGGGCAGAGACTAATGGCATGAGTTTTAACAAGGCCAAATGCTGGGTCCTGCACTTGTGGCACAACAACCCCAAGCAGTGCTACAGACTAGGAGAAGTCTGTCTAGAAAGCTGCCTGGAAGAGAAGGACCTGGGAGTGTTGGTCGACAGCCGACTGAACATGAGCCAGCAATGTGCCCAGGTGGCCTAGAAGGCCAATGGCATCACGTCTTGTATCAGAAACGGTGTGATCAGCAGGTCCAGGGAGGTTATTTTCCCTCTATACTCTGCACTCGTGAGACCGCACCTCGAATCCTGTGTTTGTTTCTGGGCCTCTCACCACTAGAAGGATGTTGAGGCTCTGGAGTGAGTCCAGAGAAGTGCAACAAAGCTGGTAAGGGGATTGGAGAACAGGCCTTATGAGGAACGGCTGAGAGAGCTGGAGTTGTTTAGCCTGGAGAAGAGGAGAATGGAGGAGACCTCATTGCTCTCTATAACTACCTGAAAGGAGGTTGTGTAGAGGAGGGAGCTGGCCTCTTCTCCCAAGTGACAGGGGACAGGATGAGAGGGAATGGCCTCAAGGTCCGCCAGGGGAGGTTCAGGCTTGACATAAGGAAAAAATTCTTCACAGAAAGGGTCGCTAGGCACTGGAAGAGGCTGCTCAGGGAAGTGGTTGATTCACCTTCCCTGGTGGTGTTTAATGCACGGGTGGATGAGGTACTGAGGGGCATAGTTTAGAGATTGGTGGGAATGGTTGGACTCGATGATCTGGTGGGTCTCTTCCAACCTGGTGATTTTATGATTCTATGAACTTACCTTCTTCTGACTATAAAAGGGAATCAGATCTCATACTCACAGCTGATACAAACATCAAATCTTGAGCAATCTGGAAGAAAGAGCGAGCCAGGCAACACAACATAAAAGTGAGACTACAGAGGAGCTTGCATATCCTATTATGCTGAAATGTCAACTTCTGCAGACGGCGTACAGGCTTGGTTCACAGTCCTGCATGATATCACCACCAAGTATGACAACCTTGCTTTCAAGGCTGTTCCACAATACACACTCCTGTGCCTAATCTAACTAAGTAAACCTAATCTCAAATGGGGAATTTTCAAATTTATGAAGAAGAAACCTGCAGCTATTATATGGATTAAGAAACATTTTGGAATTATGTATACATCTATTATTAAAACAAGTTAGGCCTATTAAGAAGAAAAACCTACAGTCACATAGATTTTTTCCATAAAGTTAACATACCTCCAGAAAGCAGTTTTATAAAAATAAATGTATAATAACAAATGTGGAGATAGCTGGTTTTATACTTTTTCAAGCCTAAGAAGCATTGATGCCTTATTTCAAAACATTCTCTACAAGCAGGAAAACTAAACACATCATTTTGGGTGGGCTTGTTTGAGTTTGTGAGGATTTTAAAAAATCATTTAGTCATTTAATCATTTTCTTCCAGGACACTGGTCTTTAAAGAAAACATTAATTGTCATCAGTTGACAGTGCTGACAATGGAAGAAAAAGGGGTTGCAAGTACATACAGGATCTTCTATTTTTGCTTTGACCAGCACGAATTAGTAAGCAATGTCTATCCTCAAAAAATATGCTCCAGAAAACACACTTAAATACACATACAGAAGTATTTGCCTGACGTTTTTTGTTGCAAGTACTGGCACTAAGAGCTTTAAAGTTTTCTGCATTCACTGAATGAAGTGCAAGAAGAAAGGACTTCGGTACCAGGACAGAGCACAGACAGCAATTAAAAGATAATCTATAATCTGCACAAGGTCCCACAAATTGCTTTTAGTGACAACACAATTCCCATGAAGGACATAAACAATGATGGACCACATTTACCTCCATCATCCTCCAATGTTCCCACTCAGTCATAATAGGCCATGGAACAGCTAGTACACTGCCCACTACACTGATAAGTAGCCATCCCCTTAAATCAATAGCTCCATGTCTCTCACTTTCCTCCACAAATCTGAGTCACTCTGAAATTTTCATTTGCGGGGATGAGCCTGCCTAGGCTGCAATTTCAATGGGTGCTGGTGGAACCAGTAGCTGTGAAAAGCTTAGAGGATTTTCTTGTGGAGATGCACTCGTGTGTGCTGTCTCCCAACTCACTGATCCTTGAGAACAGGAAGAAGCAGACATAATAATTGGTTTTCACAGTCATGATTAAGAAGACTATTATTTTATCCCTGTCCTTTGGTTGGCCCTGATACCTCTCCAGCTGCAGAGAGAAGCTGGACAGTTTCCCATCCACACAGCAGGGTGGGGTCAACAGTGTCATGGACATTAAGGCGTCCTCACTGGTCAAGTATTAAATAAAGGGGATTGAATCACCCATTCTTCTGAAGTGTTCCTACCATTTATACTACTCAAGGCACCATAAATCCTGGAGGAATTAACCAAAGTTCTAGCCAATTCAAAAGATGCTGGTTTAGATTAAAAATAAAAATGAAAAAAAAAAGGAATGGCTTAATTTGTTGGATAAACTATTGAAAAAGGTCTTGGAAAAAAAGTCAAAGCTCTTCACATGAAATACATAGTAACGGAAGTACCTCATTTTGGAAACTGATTCTTTCTTGCCTCCTCTTAGGTTTATTCCACTAAAAATTAGCTACTCAGAAGTGCTGCATAGCTATAAAAAAGATGATGCAAATCATTCACAAGAAGCAAGTCTGCCAGGAAGGCAGCAGCAAACACCCTGCTGATACACAGCCTGAAAGAACTTTGTTCAAAGTCTATGAAAAATAGTAAAAAAAACTTATATAAACAAGGCACTGTTCTTACAAAACCTTAATATTCTGTATTTATGTTGCTAACTTTGCTACTTGAAGGGAATGAGCAGCTGTTCTGTCACACAAGAATGACCCAGGATCTTGGACACAGCATAGACTAAACAATGATAGCCCACTTTCAGAACCTAGCAAAAGTGTCCCAGTCTCATCCTATCCTTCTTCAACCACAGACTGCCTCCTTGTTCTCTTTATTTAGCATCCACCACCTGTTTACTGCTTACTGCCTAAAAACTGCCTTAGTTTATGGAGTTCCAAGAATACTGCTTCTTTCACAAATCAAAACCCTCAATTTATCTTCAGAGAAGGATGAAATCATCTTTTGCTCTTTATCATCATCATTTGTTTGAATTAATGATGCTTTCACGAAGAAAGAAATGAAACCCACAAAACAAATTGAACAAATGAAAACAATTTCTATTTGAATTGGCGCTCCTTGACCAGATGAACGTTCTCTCTCACAGCATTAGCACTGCTCAGATGAAAGAGTTGGAGAAATTGATAAAATATTTGTGATGTCCTCATGGTGACCAACTTGCTCTTCTGCTTTCTGTTAGGGCAAACAGTAAGTTGTTACTGGTAATTAATTACTTAATATTTTAAAGTAGTAATGCTGTTTCCGGTATTTTCCCCCTTGGAATTCAGCTAGGGTCAGGTATTGATGAAACCTAATGAAAAGCTTTGAGAGGAGCTGATGATCAGTTACCATTTTGGTTTGGTAAAGGACAGAAATACATACAAATAAAATAAGAAAAAATAAGCAGAATAATATAGTTAAAAGCACCCATTTTCCAGGAGTGTCATCAGAAGTTAAAGTCAGATGTCTCCTGTCCCATGACTTTTCCATATTGCTCCCACACCTCCAACCCTTGCTGGATGGCACAGTGAGAACTTGTGCTCCTGTTTATGATTTGCTTTGTTTCTAGCCCCCTGGAGTTCTGATACAATATAGGCTGCCATCTCCCATCAGAAACCAAAACACTGTGTAGAACAGGACAGACCTAGCTATCAGATCTCTTCAAACCAAGCCAATCTGAAGGATGTGTGATGGGTCAGAGGTACAAGAGCAGAGAGGGGAATATGCTTCCAACATTTACCTTGTGAGTTGACTTTTAAACTAAAAACAGATCTTTCATTTGCTCTAGGACTATGGGCCATGCTGAAATAAAATATGTATCATCCCTACTTTCCTTACAGGCACTTCCATTGGTTGACCTAGAACAAGATCTTCAGGGCTGTACTTGGTTATCTGTCTATACAGTAACTTTTCTAAGGGGACCTTGGATCATGCCTGAGCACTGGTAATGCAGTAATCAACATAACAGGAGCTTGTCACACGATTGTCTCATTTGCAGATAGCAGAGACCTAGTTCTACATAGGCCGAACTTCACACACTATATTCTTGTGACACTAATCCACTAACTCCAAAAACATCGTGGAGAGGCATGCTTTCCCATTTCAGTTCATGTACATTCTCTAGCTGCAGGGGATGCTAAGCTTCAATAAAGAGTCAGCTCATCTCTCTTTTTTTGCAATTCCTAAACTCAACCGTAGAATTGAACAAAACCAGACAATTTGTCATTAATCTGTCAATTGAGATAGACCCACTGAGCTAAGATAATGTAATACATTGAGTGGTACAAGCTGCCATGAGAAATCTGTGGTGTCTCATTGTGATCTCACACTATAACTTCCATTCAAGGGAGTCCCTGTCAATCAAGTTGTATTAAAAAGGATCTAAGACTTCTGGTGTTGCTCAAAAGAAGTCTTAAAGCACCAAAGTACGTGAACACTTCAGTTTTAGTTTCTTACATAACAGAGACTGCATTAGTAGCTGGGGTGCACAGCACTACCACAGCGTAAACAAGGCAAAGTCCGTAAACAAAAATGAAAAGAAACCTTAAAATTGAAAGGCAAATCTTCGAACAGATTGGAAAATAAGCAGTAAGTCAACATGGAGTACTGCGTCCTGGTCATACATGGCAGACCATGAGAAAGTGAGGAGCAAGCCCCGTCTCTAACGCAAAGCACAGCAAATAAACATGTATTTTTCCTTAATCAAGTGTTACAGGACGTGTAAATAAAGGGTTTGTCAAAAAAAACCCCAAATAATCAGTAACTTTCTGCTCTTCTAAAAATGAAGGGTTATCTTCAGCTGTAGCTACTGGCAGCCCATGATAGGCATGGAATGCTTTCAGTTCCTTTGTCAGTCCTACTGCTGCTCAGCAAGTAGAGCTCACAAGTCTTGGCTTCACCCACCTCTTCACATCGCTCCCTATCTCATTTTTCGGCACCTGGCTTACCTGCTCGATGACATGTTTGAACTGTGTACCCAAGTTGCTATGGAGCAGGACAAAACTTTGTAAATATCCACTGTTCAAACACATTCTCTCAAGATGTGTCATTTCAACACATTTTCTTAGCTTCTCTTTACATACCATTTCTGCTCCCTCCTTCCCCTCCAGCCCAATTTCTTTTCCCATTCCCTTCAAGAATGGTGCATGCAGTAAGAAGTGAAAATGCAGCAGGTGCTCACTTGTTAAAATTGTTATGTTTTTCAGTTATGCTTTACAGATTGAGCTAGTTTTACTCTCTGACCCAATCTGAAAAAGATATAAAGCTATATGTTATATTTAATCTAAATAAATATGAAAAGTATCTGCAGTATTTGGGAGAGATAAACACAAGTGAGAATTTGGGAGACAGGACAAAAAGAATATGCCAGATTTTTTTTTTTAAATATAATCTTGCTTTCCTATCCTTTCTTGGGAATGTTTACTTTTGTATTAACACCACAAATTATTTCAACTGCATTGTAAATATTTCCATGAATTTCTTAGTTCAGTTTAAATTTCATTAGTATACTACATACAGAAAAAAAAAGAAACATCTTTAAATGTTCATCAAGAAGCAGAGAATTTTTCTGGGATGCTGGAAAGGCTCCTATTTGGTACAGACCCCACTCTACTGCATCAGCTCAGCAGTGATTTCAGTAACTTGCTCTTAGGCACAGTTATAGCAACTTCTCCAAAAATGCCACGGTTACTGCACTAACATGTGATTAAAGTGTATGCAGACAGAGGTGCCTTTTCTGCAGTGGTAAGTATGAGAATTAAGATCTGCTTAACTTTCAGATGGATTAACATGAGCTGAGAAAAAAAAAAAAAGTCAGTCCATATGGAAATAATCAGTTAAATGATGACTGCATGCTTGGTCTGAACTTTCCTTAAGTAAAGCAGAAAAACACATTACTTTTCAACTGTACAAATGACCTTAAGTCTTTTGTCAATTCCAGTAGAAAACTCCCACTGTTCATTAAACCACTTCGCATGCAACAGAGTCCTTAAAAGGAGATGTGCTTCTTGTCTAAGTGTAAGATGAATATCTACCCAGCTCCCACCTCTACAGTCTTTTCAGCAAACAGGCTTGGGGCGGAGGTGCAGAGAGTACTATAGATATCCCCTGTATCCCCTTCATCTCTCTAATTTCCTCATCTTTTATCTTTGCTTTTCATACACATTAGGCTAAACTGCAGTTGGATAATATGTCACCAACTGAGAGCCAGGTTTAAAACCCATCCAGAGGTTTTAACTTTCTAGGTTTAAAGTTCTCAAAAAAAAAAAAAAAAAGGAAAAATTCTTGAGGTGAATAATAGCAATTCACTGAGATGTTTCCTGGTTTCACTGCTCTGTGGTAAGAGACCCCTAGACATGCACTCATTTAGTAAATAGATGAAGCAATTGAGCATGCCCCCATCTCCTCTTCATGGTTTTCCTGGCCCTGTTGGCAGAAGCTGATGGACATAGACCCAAATGCTGATACACTTGTAGTTTGTTCCCTTCCTATCCAGAGACTGGACGTATCCACCTGGGTTTTAATTCACAGCAGCTTCAGTTTCTGTAGCTTATTTAAGGAGACAAAATTATATGTACAATATAGGTGAAGCAGACTATCAGATGGGCTTAATGAGCTCCACATATCTTTTTTTTTTTACCAGAATTTGATAATTTTGCTCATTTTGATGAGTGGTTTTCAGGCAAGTCTTGCTTTTTCATCTTCTCTAATTCACAGATGAACATAGCAATTCGATATTCATCATCCAGACTAAAGTGACAGTTTTATACCCTTTTTTTGACATCCAAGTTAATGCAGTTAAAATGCTGGAAGGAGTAGTAAGATGACTGCACACATTGATGCCAGAAGAAAGCCACAGCACCCACAGGCACATTTCCAGCAAAGAAGGATAATGAAGGATGATAAAGGATGCCCTCATCAGGGCAGGTGGTAAGGTCACCAGAGGGAAGCAAAGGAGCAAATAGCTTCTCTTTTCCCCTCTGTTTGTGGGTACTGTGTTTATTATTCTACCTGATCCAGATACTTCACATGGCAATAAGGCATAATGATCCCTTCAACAAGCCCTAACTCAGGTGTGGGGGGTTTTGTTTAGTTTTGGGGTTCTTTAAAACAATGCAAGCGATGGATTCATTTTCCAGTGTCAAGACTGTCAAGAACTGGCTGGTTCTTTCATCAAAGAACAAAAAATTGCTTTGGTGATCCACAGAAAGTTTAGATTACTTCTGAAGGCAGAGGCGAACTCCACCCAGGTCTCACCATTCAGCTTTCACTCAAGAACTAACCTGCCACAAAATTTCACTGGTTTCCAGCTTAGGAACCAGGCAGAGTCTTCCAGCAGTTTCTTTTTCCTTTCAGAGCAACAGTATACCTATTCTCAATACATTAAAAAGTAAGAGATGCCAAACCCAGATGTTCACAGCATGGAAAAATGGGCTGTTGGTAACACTAAAAAGATACTTTATTGTTTGCATATAAAGAGGTTGATATTGGGCTAGAAGTACACTAGAGGACTGAGGACTCTCTGTTAGTTGTATCCCACAGAAAGCATGAGGTGAGTGCTGGAGCAGAAGCAGGGCAGGACCGTTCCTCTTGTGTTGAATGTCTGATTTCCTCTCAAGAATTAGCTGCTGGAAACACAGGGGGTAGTACTGGAACCCTCCTGCATTCCTCTTTTGTTTGAACAAGAAAGGAAAGCCGTGGTTTCTTCATCACCTGTGAGTGACCCATGAGAGGACACAAAAGGTTCAGATCATCTGTGGGTACATGACAGCATTTCTGGCCAGTTAGCTGGGGCACATAATATGACATTCATTTTGACTTAGTGCCTTTACACCACCTTCACCCCAGCTTGAAGAAGAACAGCTAGTATATGGTCAGGCACCAAGCCAACTGGTACTCAATTACATAATTCAGCTTTTCTTATTTTTTTTTATTTTTTAAATACAAGTCTTGAGACTGGATGTGTAAGGAACAATGAAGTGGGATTTACTTCATCATCAGGTCATCACAGTAGAAGCTGGGGGGAGATGACTACACAGTACAGACCAAACTGCCCACTAGACTTGGTCACTAGTTAATAACACACCTGAACACTGCCCTTCCAGTCATGCCTCACAAAAGCCTCCCACAAAAAAAAATTACTTCTCCAGTCTGCCAAAAGGCTTAAGAACAGCATGCGGTTCCTCCTTGAGGAAGAGCCTGAGGCCAAGGGCTTGTGCACAGCTTAAGGAAGATGTGCTGACTAAAGTCCTCCCTGTCAGTGCCAGGACATGCCACCTTCCATATCTCTCCTGGAGCTGCATGTGTAGCAATCACATGGCATTTTGCAAGTTTCATGAGCCCTCCACCGCAAGGCTGGGTGGGACTGGCATGGCATGTCCCTGCATGGAGCCAGAGAAGCACAGCACGCAATGGTACTCCAGGCAGGGCTCCGTGTCCCTAATGCATTCGTAGTGTTTTCAGACCTGTGACTCTGCTATTCCAGTGCAGTTTCTGGTCCAAAGGGCTCTGGAAAAATTAATCAGCATGCAAAATACCTTGCTAAGGAAGAGGAACCATACTACAGGTACTTGAAAGTCTCTTATTTCAGCTGGTGCAGTAAAGTCATTCCCATCGCTTCCTTCAGTTCAAATCAAACTCTTCAAACACTCTGTTGTAGAGAGGAGGGTAATGGCCTCTTCCCCCAAGTGACAGGGGACAGGACAAGAGGAAATGGCCTCAAGCTCTGCCAGGGGAGATTTAGGCTAGACATTAGGAAAAAAATTTCACAGAAAGGGTGATTGGGCACTGGAACAGGCTACCCAGGGAGGTGGTTGATTCACCTCCCCTGGAGGTGTTTAAGGCATGGGTGGACGTGGTGCTGAGGGGCATGGTTTAGTGATTGATAGGAATGGTTGGACTCCAGTGGGTCTCTTCCAACCTGGTTGTTCTATGATTCTAATAATCTGCCTACTGCTGAGTCTCAAACCTAAGGCACAACACAAAAATCAACTAATTTTTTTAAATTTTCTTAAACATTCTTAGTCATTTCTTTAAGGAATCCTTAAAAGAAGATGCTCAGAAGTGAAAACCCTGGTTTTAAAAAGTAGGTTACTGCAGGTACACAGAAGAACAGAAAGGATTTTGCAGACTTAGTTTGGGAATATCCCCTCCACCCCCATACCCAACCATCTTCAAACTGCAACTGCAACCTCACTGCTGAGGAATGCCTGAAGCAGCAAGTGGACAAGAACAAGAGCCAAGCTTTTAATCCTACAACTATCATTTTATGTATCTGAATTTGTGGTGGCAGATGTCTCTTCAGTTACAAGAAACTATAGTAAAGACCTCAATCTTGATATTAATATCCATTTGTTTCCCCCTTGTATTTCTGAACTGCTGACCTAAAGAATTTCAACATTTTACCTTAAAGCACTAAACAAAGTTCCTTTGGTTCCACTATATTTAACAAATCTAGTGGCCTTCCTCACCTGCAAAACATCACTGTGAAGACATTTAATATAACATAAAAAATATTTTCCTATTTGGTCTTTTGGGCTTAAAAAGTCACAGGTTAACAGAAAAGATTTAAGCCTCGCTTAAATTTACTAGTAAAAAATTCACATCATTAGTTGAGCTTTAGCTATTTCCGGGCACTATGGAGTTTCTCCTCGAGCAGAAAGTGCTAAAAGGAAAATGGAGTTAATCCTAAACATTTTGTTTTATCCCTGTTTTCCAGCACAAGTTTGCATTCACCCTGCTGGCAAATGTTGATAGGATGCAAACTATAGACCAGAGGTTAAAACCATTACAAGAAGAGAGTATTGTTGCAGAAAAATCAAGTCCACCCTTCACCTTCAGACTACCTCCCTCTTCTTTTACAAGGACTGCCAAAATGCCTTATCTAACCATCTACAAAGGGAGGTAGCATGGTCTATATCGATGCTGTACCTACACTGTCTCAGAAGTCAGCAACTTTAACACAAAGGACATGGCAGTGGGTAAACAAAGCCCCAAACCCAAATAACTCCAGTCAGACTTGACATTACAAGGGAGTTGCAGTGAAAGGAAAAGAATCAGAAATGAGCAAAATGCAATATAAGCACAGTGGTTATTTCCTGTTCATTTATTTCTTAATTTTTAATTCAAGTCTAAAGTGATTCCATCTGTTTTTTAACTTTAACCCCTGAAGTGAGAATATGGGCCACAGTTTAATAACAGATTTCCTATAAGACTTGGCAATTCAATGTCATCTTAATATATTGTTCCAAAAAGTAAAAGAAGGAAGCACAACACCATAGACTGTAAGAGTACCACATGACTTGCAATATCCATTTGCAGAGACATTTAGGATCAGAAAGAACTGACAGCAGAATGGTGAACAAAACAAACATAATCCAACATTAAACAGTGAAGAAAGGGAGTACATTGTGAAGGCTAATTCTACATGGCTGCAAGCAGCAAGAGGACTTTCCCACTTCTAATCCTGCCATGAATTTTGATGGTAACCATGGAGCACTTTAAATAATGTGAGAAAGTCACAAACAAAGAGTACTGTATTTTAGAGCATCTCTCTAAATCATATTTCTGAAATCACTTAAAATTAAACATTAGGGGAAAAGAAATCTGTAACCATCTTTTGGCTGAACTGCAACACTCTGTTCTAGTTTCCTTTTAATAAATGGCCAGATGCCACCTGGTCTTTTTTAAGGAGTGCCATCAAAGCTACCTAGGGCCCTGCCTGGCTGAGATGAACATACTCCTTATTCAAATAAAGGCAACTATTTCTTCATCATTTCACAGGAACCCATCTAAGAGTCTACTTTTACACCAGTCAGCTTTGGGTACAAGTTTTCAGAGTCAAGGACTGAAAATATTAGTTCTTAATAGCTGTGTACATGCTGACTGAAATCTTCTGCATGCACAGAATATTTCCACCATGTTGTTTGTGTTACAGTTCTTAGAGTATAGATTTCAGAGGTTCTGACTTTGCTTTAGATGCAAGTCTTGCCTACAACTTATTTATAACAGCCTCCTCCTTAAAATTACAAATTTATCATATATATTTCTCCCATACACTTCTGGACTAAGACAATGAGCCCTCCAGGTTACCCTGGTGCTCTAATTTGTGGTTATAATCATATAGCACAAAGTGATTTATTGACCTGGAATACTATATGAAAGGTACCCAGCTCTGAAAATGTCCTCAGAAAAAGGAAGCTTTCATCACCCAGTTCACAACAGACACATAAGAAGGAAAGGGATGAATAAAATAGAACACACATGTGCAACACATACGAGAAAAAAAAATCTCTTTGTTTCTAATGCACTGGAGAAGTTCATGAAGACCGTCACATCTGTTCTGAAGTACAGTTCTCATAAATACAAACAAGGGCACAAGCAAAGGCAAGGATTAAGCAGAAAGGAGTAAAGGTAAGTGTCCTTCACACTTTTATTCACATAGGCCACCTTGGAACATATCCTCATAGATCACCAGAGGCAGAAGTGCCAAGACATGCCTACTCTTCTAAGCATGAGGCAGAGGGACATGCTCAAAACAACTCAGCACCAGGTCACTGGGAAAACTGTTCCCCTATCTAACTGTATCTATCTGTTTTGGGACACAGACACAAATCCCACAGCATTTTGTTTTTACTGAGAAAACAGATATCTTACAAAAAAAAGTAGAATAGAAAACACACAAATCAGATGCCTTTTCATTAGATTCCAGAACCCTCCAGATATTTGAAAAACTTCAGTCATTATAGATGGAAACTGTATTTTGGGGAACACAAAATTCAAGCATATGTAAATTGTGAATAGCCAAGCACTGTCCACCCTACACAGAAATGCCTCCAGAGGGTTCCCACTCAGCCCTGCAGTTAGAAACAAATCCCTTAGCTATAAAGACAATTAAATGTTAAGTAGAAATTCTTGCTTTCAACACGGTAATGTCAATGGTGAGTTCTACTAAAACAAAATGGAAACAAAAAGCCCAAACAAACCCAAGAACAGGAGAAGTTTGGTCCAGCAAGACTTCTATGTGCCCACAGAAATTTATAGAGATGAAACGACAACACTCTTGGGGTACCTTGTATGAGCAAGCATTACATACAGCTAGTTATAAAAGAAACACAAACCAAGAAAACAAGTCTGAAAAATCTTTTGATATATTGCATTTGCCACGCAAATGCAAAGCAGTGCACTGAAACAGAGGAGGGGGAAAAAAATGCAGTTACCAAGAATGAAACAGCTTGATCAAATAATTCATTTTCTTCTGAATTTCATTTATAAATCAGTGACAGAAAAAAGGTGCTCTATGGATCCTCAGAGGTAAAAGCCACTATGTAACAACTCAATAAAGAAAAACTATTTTATACAGAGGAAATCTCTATTAAGATTAATTACAAAACACTGCAAACCAATAAACATGCTCAGTTGGTATTTTCTTCTAAAACCTCATGACCTTCTCACTGTGTCCTTGAATTGTAGCAATATATTGTGAAGTAACATGAACAATGATCTCCCATGCTCAAACTTTATATATAGATTTTTTTAAAAAAAATGCCAAATGGGCTGTTAAATGTGGATGCACCTTATTGATTCCCCCTTAAAGCAATTTACAGTTAGACAGCACTATTTACTCAGTAGAGTTAGAACAAAAATTGCTTGTATTTATCTTGTTGGCAAGGACAAAACACATCAATGCATTAGAGCTGAAATGTGTACCTCGTTCAAAGGGCCCTAAGAGCATATTCATTGTATCTAGCACATAACTGCACATGTGCTAACTTGCCTATACTTTAAAAGATGAAGTTTAGCAAAAGGAAGAAATATTTTACCATACAATTGCATTTCCAAGTGATTTCTTATATTCTTCACTCCTCAGTGGGTCTTCAAGACAAGTAACTGCAGAAAACACTTGCACTGCAAAATGTCTGTAGATTTAATAGAGCATTTCATCAAGACAGAAATATCTTTATCTATGAGACTTTAGTTGACGCTTCCAAAGAGGAAAAAGCACATAATGCAGGGGAAAAAAAAAAACCCAAGCAGCTACAGAGACTGGGAGAGGAAGGAAAAGATATCTTGACTGACCAAACAGTGCATAAATCAGAAAAGAAACTCAGTTTGACTAGTTCCTTACAGTACTCTGGTAAGCCCCCTAACGTGCCTTCTTCCCTCATAGGTCTCCTATTAGAAATCTTTTTCCAGGTCCATTCATCAAATTTTTATAAAAAATGCAAGAGCATTGCATTTTGCTTAGTTCAGTGAGAAAACCAGACAGACTAAATTGCAGTAGCTGGTGTTTATTAATAAAGACACATAGAAGTTCTCACCTGTACATCTGATTGGGTCATGCTTAACATTTTCAAAATCTGCCCAGCCTCACCAGGCACACCTTTGGGTAGTCACCTTTTCACGAAGTAAAACAGTGGTAAAAATAATCAGAGAAAACAGAGATCAAGAGAAGGGTTTACTTTTGGTGTTTTGGAGTAAAGTTAAACATGATAATCATTATATTTATGGAATGTGAGTACCATTTAGTCCAAGTACTGCCTGAACCACAAGGTTAAAGCTAAGCAGGGATGCTAGTGATGCCATCATGACTTCAAGTCACCAGAGGCACTGATGCATTAGAGAGGCTAAGATGAGTTGATTCTGTTCCCAGCAAACACTAATCTGTCTGTATCACCAACCACTATCACTGCTGCATGTCCAAGCACCTACAGTTAAGAGTTGAACTGTGTTTGTTCTAGCACATGCAGCAACACTGTCAGAACACAATGACAAACTAATGTTCACTTGCATTCCTCTGCTGTTCTCATTTAGAAACCTCTTACTTGTGTGTGAATGCCATCTTTCTCTTACACACATTACCATCTACACTGGAGATTGTTTCCAATGCAGGTAAACAATTTCTCATTCTGATAAATGCTGAGATGGATTCATGAAAGAGGTTTACTGGGTTGAGAATACAACTGTGAAAACTCATCCTCATGTCTGCCTATTAGGAAAAGAAAGAGTACCAAAGCCTCAAATGTATTCCTGTAGTAATAAAGTGGCCCTTATTCCCTTAACACTACGTATTTTATTCTTGATAAACTTCGCAGATGCCATCAGAATGTTGAAATGCCTTGAACAAGTTAAAGTGTCAGTGTCCTTGAGCTTAACCAATCAGCCACAGCAGGAACCAATATCTGAAAGCTCTCAATAGCCAGAGAACATTGTGCTTTTTTTTTTTGACAGTTTCTCAGAAAGCATTCTAGAAAAACAATGACTTATCTCCAAAGAGCCTAGGCAGACAATGGGAACCACAGAGAATCTGCATACCAAAACCGCTATCAAACATAGTGAAACCTTCCCCAAGGAATGTTTTTGCCATTTTGGAGATCAGTGGTAGGCAGGTCAGGCAGCCCTCCTGAGCCAAAGCAAAGGAGATGCTATCTGACCTCTGAGAAAAAGAGACAGTTTTGCCACATAGAGATCATGTGCATCTTCTCATGACCAAACATAACTGGTAGGTACTCAAGATTGGAATCAGAGGACAGAACAACAACAAAAGCCCTGCAGCTGCCTCAATGGATTGCACAAGTCATCAATAACATCCTTCTATTGCCATTATACAAACAGCCATTTCTGTCATTGACAATGGGATGTGACTGAATGACTCCTGCCTGGTGCCATGCCTCAAGACACATGCCATGCATCTGAACACTTAATGTGGTCCTTTGTTCTGTCTTATGGGTGCTCATAAGTACATAAGTCAACAGGTAAAACACACAACTGCACAATTATGTCTTGTCCAGCAGATTAGATTTTTCTACCATACTAATCACATAAACAAGTATCTCATCAGTTACATATAGTACCACATCTATAAAACTGGCTAAGCATTTGTGAACTTAGACTGTTTAAAGGAAAAAAGATGAAGCTTTTGGAAGAGGCAGCAGCAGAGGCATACAAAATCTGTGTAACACTCATCCGACCATACCAGAGATTCAAGTCTCACTTTAGGCTTCTCACAGGCTTCTGAAGCCATATTAGTTACATCTTTATCAAATGCTTTAAGGAAAAAAATGTTGCTACAGAGATAAAGGAGTATACCACATGTATTATTTCCTTATAATAAATTAAATAGTCATTAATATACTGGAGATGGTTGATTTACAAAGCACTGGGCTTGATCCCAAAACTCACACCCAGGCATTGACTTGCTTTCTTCAAACCAGTGTGAGCTGAGATTATTCAAAGCCACTCCAGAAAAACCTTAAGAAACAGCTGTGCTTTGCACTTTAAACTATTCTTTAAGCGTTTACAGGCAGGATACTGTAGTATAATAAATAAACAAATAATAATTCCATGATACACTCCATTTCTATTGAAAGGGAAGTTAATTTTATGACTGAAGCTCGGTTTTCAGTGAGTACAGCTTTAGCACAGATGCTTTGGTGCTGCTGAAATCCACAAGATTTCCACAGCAACTGCATCATCAGTTATAACCATAACCTGCATGAATCTGTGGGTCACCAGATCTATACAGGGCCTACTTCAAAGTTGGAGAATGCTCCTAGACGTCAAACAGGACATTTTCTCTGAATTGGTACTGCCGGTCCTTTGCTGAATATTGCAAATTATACAGTGGCAATTTACCCAGGTCCTCTGAGCAATTAACACCCATTCAAAAGTGAGGAGAAACATTTGAAGTGAACAAGCATCTCACTCCTGGAGATACATTTTCATTGTGAGGAAGGCAGAGATTTTCATCCAAGAAAATGGCTTTAGCTGGAAGAGGCTTAATTATCATATAACCTGGGCCTCCTGGAGCTCTAACCCAATGCTAAAAGGCAAAGAGCACAGAAACAACAGGGCTGTCTTCTCTGCCCATTGGAATATGGATGTTAAAAGGAAAACTGAAACTGGTCTGGGAATTTTTGTTCCTGTGGATCAGTAACTTCAGAGAGCTGCTTTACAGAATCATTTATGGCAGGTATGAGAAGTATCTTGGTGTCAGGAGACTGCATTAGCCAGCACCAGCAGATCAGGAAGAATCACATTCAACCAGCTGAAGGACTGCAGGTTAATAGTCTCTAGCCTGTTCAGCAATGTTCTGGTTAAATATAAAACATTTTAAAAAAGATTAATTGTTTCAAAGGCTTTACAGATCAGTAGAATAAGAAAAGTACAAACCTATAAACCATACAGACATCAGGCTGGTGGTAGAAACTATGCAACAGTATTCACATGTTTGGACTGAGCTTCCTTTTAAAAAACCCAAATTATGTTTAAAAATTTAAAAAGATTGCTGTGTGGGGCAGTGCTCTCGGATGGATAACTCAGCTAAGTTCTTTTCCTGGAAATTGCCAGAAGGTAAAAGAAAACTATATGAATTCCTTCACTAAGTTTCACCAGGCATCAAAATCTTTGCTATGATCATATTTGCCCTGATACCAAATCACCCTGCTGTATACCAGCCTCATGTTCAAAATATCATTTAGAGCAGAAAACTGCCTATGTTTGAATGAACTACCATGCTAAAACTAGGTTGGTAACTTCTCCTGGAGAAGAACAGGCCAGGCCAATTTTATTCAGTACTGGGATTACCTCCAAGGATGCATTTTTTTTCCCTCCTTCAAAGCCTAGACCATTCAAGTCCCTGTTAACCTCGACCATAAACCTCTTCCATCTTGTCTCCTGCTCCAATAGTAGCAGCAAGAAAGGAAAGCAGCCAAGACAACAACGATAAACGAAAATGTATCTCGCATGATATTTTTTTGTGTTCCCATCAACCTGCCACTGAATAAATTCAGCAACGCATGGATGTAGTTGTATTCAATGGCATTTGACAGATATTTAGTCTACAAATTTCCACTGCTTGCTCTCTGAACCCATGTAAACACCATGGTGATGAGTTCAAGTGTTTTAAAAAAGATCTAAGTAAAACTTGACACAGCTGTCAAATGCATGCCATCATAGACTACAGTGTACTGTTGCAATACAGTGGTTATTTATGAACAAGCAAACATAGGATAGCTATAGGCACTGAGTATACTTCAAAAAGGGAAGGCATGGACCAGCCTCTCAAGCCCTTTTATAGGAAGAAACTCATTAGTGACATGACCACGCCTCGAGGGGTGATTAAAGGACCTGTCCTGCAAACATTTTGACAGCAGCTCAGTTTCAGTGGGATTCTTCACATGCTTAAAGCAATGCAAGTGTGTAAATGTTTGAAGAATGCCCCTTGCTAATGCTTGTAAAAGCATCACTGTTAGAGCACCAAATATTTGTTAGCGCCTTGGACAACCTGGGGACTCTTAAAGAGATGTTACATTCCTTATCACAGAAAGATTCAGCATAATTTGCATCCCACGGCAAGGCAGGCTGTGTCAAAGGAAGGTTGCCAGCATGTAAATACAGGGAAAACGACCACCTTGAGTCCCGAACCATGATTTCTCCAGGAAGGGTTTCAAGCTCCGCAGAGGAGAGAATAGCTCAGTGACACAGAGCAAAGAAGAAAGCAGGAGGCTTAAAAGGGATTGTTTTGGCCTCTTCTAAGTACATCTCCTCGTTTAAGATTAGAAGGTACTACTTTTGCTACACTGCGAAGCAATTACAAAAATAATATTATTCACTTAGTATCTTTTATCCTGAAAGATCCAAGGGGTATTTATGAACCATAGGCCAGATTTTTTAGCTCAGGATTGTGTGCAACTGCAAACAAACACCTTCTAGGCTTATTTAGTTCAAACATTTGCACGTGTGAAAATCCAGCTACGTGTTTAATTCCATCTGCTTACAACAAACAAACAAGAAAACACACAATTTGCAAAACTGATTTGTAGGAAAAAAGTTCATGTGTTCTTAGGAAACTACTGAAAAAAAAACCACTAAGAAAAAATACACTATTGCAAAATTACAAATTCAAGTGTGGTCCTGTTACAGATTCCACAATAACTATATTTAATTACACACAGGCATAACAACTTACCTCCACTTTTTAGGAGGTTGTTTTACTATCACTTGACAAGAATATCTCCCAGGCAACACACGGGGCGGGGGGGGGGGAGGGGGGAGTGGTGACAACTGCTCTTTAATCAGTGCAGAAATTAGCTTAATGGCTGAATATTCAACCAATGTCTTGGACTTTAGTGACGTTTAACTCAAGGATGGAGCAAAGGCAAAAGTTTAAACCTCAATCTTGTTTCAGAAGAAACTGTAATGAAGGCTAAACAAAAAAAAGTTAAAGAAAATAAGTATCACATATCAACAAAATTTCAGTAATACTTTTTTTCAGGATGTTTTTTAAAATAAGTATGGTCCTCTTGGCCAAACAGAGCAACACAATTCCCAAAGTGAGCATCCTAAGAGATTGCTGAGGGTGGGAGGGAGAAGGAATCCTTCTCCCACTGCAAAACTGCCTTCATCTGATGGTTGAAAAAAACTTTCTCCACATAGCTCCTCTGCTCCAGAGAGCTTGGGGCACAACCAGGATAAATCTTGCTAGATTACAAATGCTCCTACATGCACTGTAAACTAAAGTGAAAACCCACCGAACTTTCCACCCAGTTCCTGTGCAACTGAGACTCCCAGAGAGGTCAAGAAATGGTTGTGGAGTGGGGAATGCAGCACTCGAACCCTGCTGGGAAGCCTTGGGGACATTCCTTCCAAGCTGTGAATCACTAAAAACTCCTGATGATGAGGTGGGGAAGAGCAATAGCGCTTTGAAAGTTTTGTTGCCTCTGTTAAAACTCTGCAAAAGAAAGGCAGAGGGCTCGACCAGCTATTTAACATCCAGCAGTGGACACGGTTTTGATTGAAATTCTGATTTAAGGCATGATAACTTCCCCAGGGAAACAAAATGGGCCTTCTGAGTCTGATGAGATTCCAGGATGACTGCATAATTCCCAGATTTTCTTGGATAATTGCCATCTTACAATTATAAGTGAAATTACACTATCTTTGTCAGGACAGGATACATTATAATTACAATTTACATGAAAAATGCCTAGATAAAAGGATACTATTAATTCTAAAAAAGCTCAGGTGCTCTTAGTAGACACAGAATTACTGAAGTTGAACCCTCAAGTGAACTGTTTTTTATCTATGCTGTGATATCTGCTGTTATCTTATGTTGTTCACATTAGTTACTGATGATGTAGTGCTAAACCTCTGCTACTCAAGAGGCCAGGGCAGAAGATATAATTCAATTTACTTTAAGCAGACACTATTGACTAATTTTTAGAAGCATATAGCTAGCTCTCCATTTTACACCTGTCCTTAATACAAAGTGAATTAACTTTACCATTCTAATTGGGGTTTGTGTAACTCATTTTTCGGGCCTTCCTCATAAACTAAAAGTGAGGGTCAAACCAACTTTTATTCTCTGAAAAAGACCCAATACCTGTCTCCAACAGATGTCAAACTGCATTCCGCATTTAAAAGGCATGCAAGGTGTGAGTACGTTAGGAAAAAAAAAGCTGGTGCATTAGTAATGGGTTTGTAGCATCATTTCTCCTTCTCTTTTCTTTCCAACAGAAAATATTTTATAAGAACACTGTATTGCTAAAAAATGATGAAAACACAGTACGTGGTATCATCTGTCTTAGTGCCAGGTTCACAATAACAGAAGCTGCCCTTCCTAAGCTACATGAAATAAATATAGGAGTATATAGGTTCTAATCAAGAAGGCTAATTTAATATAGAGTTAATTCTTGCTCAGCTTCACACATACACACTGGTCTTCTACTACACCACCACCCACATACTGTGCTCTTTAGAAGTATCTGCTCGCCTTAGCCAGCTTTCTGCTTTCCTAATCTGCTTTGACTTTTCAGAGTGGATTGGCCACACATGAAGTTATACTGATACATCAGTTTACATACAAAACTTCACTTACACTGCTGTAATTCTGTGCTTGCATGCAATATGCAACAGCATGTAACGTTAAATACATGAGTTGGAGACCCTAGGGGGTCCTTCAAAAGACCCTTCTCCATGGAGGCTGTGGGTGCTAACATTTACTCTGGTCATCTTGTCCTTCCGCCACCAGATCATCCAAAGTGACCACTGGCCATTTCTGCAGGGGATCACAGACCTGAAACCTTGGGAGCAACGGCAGCTGCTGCAGAGAAATTGTCTCAACTTGAAGCTCTTCAGAGAGGGCATTGAGTAGTTTCAGTAATCAAGGAGTTCTATGCTGAGGAGGGTGAGTGTGTTCTAGCTCTGCTAAGCCAAGTTGAATTTTTTTGTCTCCTTTGTAAAGCTCACCAAGGTGTTCCACATGGCGGAACAGAACAACAGGGTTGTTAACAATAGCACCCCAGGCAAAGAACAAATGTTTATTAACCAAGAGAAAATATTCCTGCTCAGACATGGCCTGGCACGTACAGCTCGAATGAAAAGTCACTCCAACGAAAAGTCACTCCAACCTTCTATATTAATCAGACTGAGTTCTTCATTAAAAGAAGTGTTTGCTCTATACATCTCTCATGACTTTTACTATTTTTTAAAATAATATATATTTTTTTCCATTTTAGTTTTAATTAAACTGTTATTCCTACCTGTAACCATTCGCTGGGTACATCATGGCTCCCACGTAAAAGGGTCTGTTTTCATTTAACATATGGTCTTCTAATAATTTTGTACTTCTAACTTCCCTTCCTCCTTCATCTCTTAAGACACTTCAAAATACAATATTTTATTTTAAATGCTCCAAGAAAACATATATGCTAAACAAAGCCAAGAGGTGTTTAGAATCTCAGAGCTTTTGCAAAGCACAGGTGAAGCAGAATGAATTGTAGATCTCTGCATGCAAAAAGAGCAGGACTTTGGGACACTAAGCTGCTGCAGAAACACTCCTTTACTGTTTTATCAATTGTTTCATTTTAAAGCTAAGCACAGGAACCGTTAGCCAAGATTGTGCTGAATTTAGCACTAAAAGTCACATCCCTTGCCTGGTATTGGGGTCAAGAGCACACACACAAACAGTTCCACTGTGAAAATAATCTACATAACTTTCGAGGGCAATATCCCTTATTTGTACTTCCTCTCTATAGCATGGGATTGCAATGTCCCGCCCACATGGGCTAAATGCAACCACTGAATTTGGATGAGTAATTACTGGCTGGGCTGAAATGTCTCCACTAAAATGTTCCTCCACCACAACGTCTGAAGCAGCTTTTGCTTTCTGGTTTTCAGTTCAGTCTACAAAGCCCACAGATTCAAGCAGGCAAACCCTGCTTAAGCCAAAGATTTGGTCTATGAAAAGTTCATGCTTGCTTGGTAATGCAAACAGAGTACGCTGTCACCTGGAAGGTACTGAAGGAGCAGAAACAGGGTGACATGCAGGAACAATACATTTTAAAAAATATTTATCTGAAATACAAAACATGATACAATTTGATGTACAAACCAGGACAATCAGCATTCATCTTAGTAGCACTATAGCTCCTAATTGCACATAACGATCTTGCCAGGTAGCAAGTTACTCATCAGATCAACCTAAAAGACCAGATGGTTCATTTTCCAGAGGAAGGTAGGAAAAGTCAGTTAGTGTCCTAGATGAAGAGGAGACTCTCTCCTCACTTCATTGTCTTTCATTAATAAAAGGTTAGTCACAGTAACTTTCTCCCCAAGCAGCCTTAGAGGGAGTTTGTGACCCCAGGGCAGACAATCTGAAAAACCTAAAGATAACTCCTTGATAGAGAAGCAGCATAGTATGAGACATGTCTAACAGATCCCATATTCCACAACAGCTGCCCAAGACACGGTATTTTCAAAAAAAGAAACACCAAAAAGACCCTCCTCCCCAAAACCTTTTGCTCTTCCAAATGCTGATGAATAAGACAATGCAATCAGAATGTATAGCGTTCCTCTAAGCGTTAAAACTCTGCATGTTATGCAGAAAGGATTCAACAGCCTGTAGTGCTAGACACGGGTGTTTAACTGTATGCAGACAAGTACCACAATTCAGGAAGGGGCCCAGAAATCTCTCCCCAGAGATCAACACATGGAATTCAACCATCTTTTCTAGCAGAACTTGAAGACATCCCAACAATGGGTTAGAACAACCTTGATATAACTTATGCTTCAGCCAGAGCCCTGTGCAGCTGGCAAGCATTCAGCTTCCACACAGAAGCTCAGGAGAAGCCCAAGAACTCACCATGACAAAGATAAACTATTAACAACTGCAAAGTCAGGGGTATAAAAACAATTTTCGGTTTTGAAAGGTGGTCCAGAAGATCCATAAAGATGAAGCAGCCAATACATATTTGGAGCTGTCCAGTAGCTCCCCAGTTACAATGTCCTGCCTTGCTCCTGGAAGAGCTGAAGCACCTTAAATCCTACCTTTCCTAGGATCCAAGGTTCCTATATGCTTTTAAAATTGCTAGCAGACACAGTTCTGTGGGCCAACGAGCCCAGAGAATAACCCTTCCATCAAACAGAAGATACAGATTGATTGCTAACATGAGTCACATGATGATGGGATATGGCAAGTTTCTCCATTCTGACACTCCCCAGAGTTTTATATAAAAGCAGACTCTCTGCAATATCACCCACATCACAATCTCAGTTCAACTCTGAAAGTCTTTTTTTGGGGACAGCATATCCTCCGACTTCTCATTAATTAAAATCTAATTCTGCATATCAGCATAGCCATTTCTTCCAGATCAGAACAAAAGCCCTCACACATGCAGACTTCTGAGTGTCAGTTGCATAAGCTATGTGCAGAGATTGATCATTTCAGCTTAATCGTATGTTCGATGCTCTGTTAATCCTACTGCTACTCCAGGAGGCAACTGTCAACACTACAGAAGCCAACGCTGCCAATCACTTCTAATTCATACCACCTGCAATAATACATCAGGGTTTGTGCTGGGAGTGAAAATCTCCATCCTAAAGAACCTGAATGGCCTCCCTAGGCTTTCTGAGCTCTTGCTTTTATTACACAGTTGCCAGTTGTACACAGTTTAGAGTTAGCTCATTGGCAATTTAAGTGAAGATATTAGATTTGCACTCCAGAAACAGAGACATTTTTCCCTCTGCAGATCTTCTGGTGAATTTGGCAGTGGTGGGCAGAGAGGACAACTTCAATGAGTCCAGCCTGACTCAGAAGCATGTGTCTGAACTTGACCTTTAAGTTGCAACTGGACTTAGTTATGCAGAGTTTTGTTGCAAATGCAGAATTAGGATTGAAAACGAGTATATGAAAAATTTCTATTTCATACAACACTTTAACTGGCATAGGAAAGTTCCTCAGAAAGGTCAAAATTGGTTCTACAAGCACATAGCTCTATTTTGCATACATATTCTAACTATAGAATAATTTCTGGTATTAATCTGCTGCAGGGGAGGGGGCATCTTTTGAATTGTATCACTGCATGTTTGAAAGATGATTAATCAACCTCCTGAAATCTGCCTTAGGGAAACAATTGTTCTGTCTCATTATTAATTTATTTTTTGCATTTTGTTACAGCCAAGGCTTGGATTTTGAATCCAGTGACTAACCAAAACAACATACCTTCTGTTTTGGAAGGTGAAAAGGAAAGATGCCTTTCAGGTGAAAAACAGCAAGTAAGATCCACCTTCCATCTAATCACATCACTGTCTCCTCCCTCGGCTTCCTACTTTCTCTCTCTGCACAGCAGCCTGAGATCAAGCGAACAAGTCACACTGCGCTAGTTACTAACCTTATCTTCACTTAGTAATCCCACCTATATTTAAGAGGCAAAACTAGCTTTGCAGAGTGTAATTGTAAATAGCCCATGAGTTTAAAGGAGTGAGCCCTAGCACAGGCCTTTCAGGTTATTTTAATTCCAACTGTGAAGTACAGAAACACACCCCTTCTTCTCAACTAAATGGAGCTGAAAGTGATTTTCAACAGAGATGCAATGGCACAGGAAGCATCTACCTTTCTGTCAGTGAGTGGTAGGGCTGAAAATCAAAATCAGTATTTTATATGCTGCTCCTGCTTATTTAATCCAGCAGCTCACATTATGTTTTCAAGAAACATTGAGAAGGCTGGATTAAAAAAAGAAGAAGAAAAAAGTAAAAGCTATGGAGTTTTTTTTTCCCTCCCACAAATATGCACAAAATCCTTGGATGTTCCCATCGGTTTCTGGCCTTGCCTTTAAAGATACTTATATGCTTAAATACGTGGGAATTAGGTTTCAGTTACTGCACTCCCCTAGAGGTGTTTTTACTTTTTATTCTTCATTATGCAAAGAACTTGAAGCAAGTTCAGGTTTTTATGAGCCCACCCACAAAGCCAACAAACATGCTGACTCTTAATAACAAATCTGGAATGGAGAACCTAGTCTTGATGAATGTATTTTAATGTAAAAGAAAAAAATGCTTAAGAGATCCAATAATACAACCACAGAATAGTCATGAAAGTAATGTGACTCTCCAGTGTCCCGAGAAGGTCAACTCCATGCAATCTTACCACCTGCCAGGGTGCAGAGTAGTTCTATCACAGAATCAACAGGTTGGAAAAGACCCACAGGATCATAGAGCCAAACAATTCCTATCAACCACTAAACCATGCCCCTCATCCACTTATCTTCTAAAGAACTTCAGGGATCGTGACTCAACCACCTTTCCCTGGGCAGCCTGTTCCAGTGCCCAATGACACTTCCTGTGAAAAAAATTTTCTGACATCCATCCTGAACCTCCCTTGGTGGAACTTGAGGCCATTCCCCCCTTGTCCTGTCCCCTGTCACTTGGGAGAAGAGGCCAGCTCCCTCCTCTCCACAACCTCCCATCAGGTAGTTGTAGAGAGCAATAAGGTCTTCTCTCAGCCTCCTCTTCTACAGGCTAAACAACCCCAGCTCTCACAGCTGCTCCTTGTAAGACTTGTTCTTCAGCCCTTTCACTAGCTTCATTGCTCTTCTCTGGACTCACTCCAGAGCCTCAACATCCTTCTTGTGGTGGGGGGCCCAGAACTGAACACAGGATTCAAGGAGCAGCCTCACCAGTGCCAAGTACAGAGGGAGAATAAACTCCCTGGATCTGCTGGTCACACCATTTCTGATACAAGCCATGATGCCATTGGCCTTCTTGGCCACCTGGGCACACTGCTGCCTTATGTTCAGTTGCTGTCAACCAACACCCCCAGGTCCTTCTCCTCCAGGCAGCTTTCTAGACAGACTTCTCCTAGTCTGTAGCACTGCATAGGGTTGTTGTGCCCCAAGTGCAGAACCTGGCATTTGGCCTTGTTAATCCTCATCCCATTGGTCTCAGCCCAACTATGCCTGCTGTCTTCTTTCTTGGAACAAAAAAATGGGAAAAAAAAAAAGATCTGGCATCTTCACTTCCATCTTTTTCTCCAGGCAGTAGCACGAGATAGGCAGAAAGAGTACCAGCCATCACCACTACACCTCCCTGGTGTTCAAGACTGAGCTGACTAGCAGAAAAATAATGCAAAAATCAATGGGTGTAGATCATAACAAGCAGTTAATCCAATTATTAAGAAATGCACTCATTTAGTAAAATGTCCACTTACTTTGTTTACACACTAGAAATTTTAGGCCTCCTGAAAATTTATCTTTCATCCTGAGAATGGATTCTCATAGTTCGCTTCAAAGACGCTGGCACAAAGCACAGACCTTTTGTTTAATTGCTATCCTTTGAAGCATAATATTAAGTCAAATGAAACTGAATATGAAAGGGAGAGGCCAACTGGTGTAGATGGGAACAAACAAAGCTAAGGCAGACCCTATATGACCCCTTCTCCTGATCTAAAATGTTATTAAGGGAAGCATAATTTCACATCTAGCCTCTTAAAAATGCTCAAACAGGATAGAAAAAAATTTGTTTTGTATAGAAAAAACCTACACATTCCCAAATAAATTTTATTTAATTTTATTTTTTGCATCCAACAATATCCACAGACTCTGCATTTAAGCCCGACATTCTTAAATGTACTGGCACTAGTACAGCTCTCCTTGTTGTCATGAAATCCTTGATACCAAGTTAGACCACTTGAAAAAAATCCCATGGGGAATGTTTTTAAAGAACTGAAGTTTCTATGCAGCAGATGTGTGAAAACATGAATATACATATGTATACATTTCCATGGATACATGGAAGTAAATACAAAAATGCATCAATGACCACACCTCTGTGGACCACTAGGGGCTGGTTCTTGCCCCCTCACCCCCTAGGAGTCAGAACTCTTCTAGCATGCTACAGTTTAGTATTTGCATTCCATCCTTAGAAAGAAACAGCCAAAGTGAATAGCCTGAACTGTGTTTTCATTTGGTGACACAAATTGTTATGCAAACAAAAGGGAAAAACTACTCCAAGGACTGTACCTAGGAAAGTGCAGCAAAATGCTTAACTTTTGACAAAGAAAACTTTATGGGGGGGAACAAAAAGTTTTCTTTTCCCTTTCCTATAATAGCAGCATTTTCCACACTTTTCACAGACATTCAGGACATTACTTAAAACCTAATAGAACCACTGCATTATCATTATCCATTAAGGAAAACTAATATAAATGCTACAAATATGACATTTCTAGAGTGCAAGGAGACCGCTTGCTTAGTTGGAGTACCCAGAAACTCCTCTGAAAAACATATGGTGGCTGGATTTTTTAGCATTTGAAAGACCTCTTTTCTTTTCCACTGCAAAGTCTTCACCCCAATGGAGTTACTGCAATCGGCGATATGATGAGCTGAGGGACACAGCAATGTCCTTTCCTTTGGGAAATTAGAAGAGTATGTCATTCACATGAACACGGCCCTACAATCTGGGATTACACAGTTGATAATGAGTCATTTTACATAACAGACAGCAAAACACAGAAGCCACACGTACATTTAAGTAAAGAGACAAATGCTTTCTTTGGGCAAACACAGGAATTTATGCTGGTTCTTGCCACATGAGACAGGGAGTTATCCAGGCAGGCATAGATCCATACTGTACTGTAAATCATGGTCTGCTATAAATGAAAAATGCTGATTTGGGGATTGTTCACTTTGTTATAATTTTCCAAAGTAATATCCTGCAGGGAACAGCCAAGTTAATACAATGTTTCCCCTCAAAAACTGGCAGTCTGAGCACAGCTGATGGAGTATATTAAATGAGAGTTTGCCTGCTGATAAAATGTTATTGTAGGACATGCAGGCTAAGGAGAGCCTTTATTTTCCATCCTGGGAAGTAACCTTACCCCAACAAAACTGGGTAACCAGCAACAGTTCACTGGATTGGTAATACACTGTATATTTTTACTCTGTTTTAAATATGTTCTGTAATTTATAAGGTTTTTCAGCCACTGGAAGTGTACTGACGCTGTTTTGTCTGGTCTAGTCTCAAAGGTAACAGCTTGGGACATGCCATGGATGCGACTCATACCCGTTACTTTCACGCTTGGTTCCAACACCCCACGCAAGGCTCATCTGCTTCACCTAAACAGGCGTGTACCTCAAGAGCTAATCACCTCCAGTGGGTGTATTTGCTCATCTTTCCTTTACCTACTCAGGGCTTGCTTGTTTTTTTCTCCAGTCTTCCTATCTCGGGCATGGCGAGTAAATAATTTACAGTGAATTGCAAAACTGCAGTAATGTACAACACAAAAGCTGTGATTTAGCAACTGAACTGAAAAGAATTTGAAGTGTCAAAAAGCCCCTGCTGCTCTGTTGCAAGCATGGCATAGAGGTAACAGATGTGTGCAGCCCTGAAACCATCCTCCATGCCCCTCTCCCTACGCTACACCTACAGTGCTCAGCACTCTTTTCACATCCATCAGCTTACATGAAGCTCACTAATTGCTAAAGTCTGAGACGTATAGAGGGAAAAACTCAATTTCACGTTAGTTCTTGGTGATCAGCATTCACACACAGATAAGGTTTTGGAAGTTCTGCAACCATCACCAGATGACAGATCAGTGTGTGAACATGGAAAGCTTGAAAGAAGCAGCCAAGTATCACAAAAAACCCTTCATACTGAGCACAGGAGGATGCACAAAGACACACCAACAAATGTTATACGTCTCTCCCAGAGAACTTGAGAGCTGAACAAGATGCGAGTTCTACATTGACAGTTTTGAGATAATGTGTAGAATATTG
Organism: Coccyzus lansbergi; assembly: GCA_033558105.1. Taxonomy (NCBI): domain Eukaryota; kingdom Metazoa; phylum Chordata; class Aves; order Cuculiformes; family Coccyzidae; genus Coccyzus; species Coccyzus lansbergi. The sequence continues at coordinate 3,339,311 of JAUMJK010000036.1, read as the reverse complement.
TTTTGCAACATAAATGCTTTCAATCCAGAATTGTGCAGAGAAGGAAACAAACCCCCCAAACACTGAATTCAGATTTCAGGCCAAGTGCTTGCTAAAAGACACAAACAATCGCATGTGTGTCCATACGTGCGTGTAACTCCACAGCTCCTTCCTCCACCCCCATATACAGTGCAGGGAATCTGCTAATGCTTAAGTGGTGGGGAAGGTCAAGGATTTATTGTGGGAAAGCCAAGAGTAATTTTGCTGCCTCTCCGGAATACTGCAAACAGTCAAATTGCACAGCTTAAGGAGAAAAATAAAAGTTATCCTTTAATTTAAGACTTTAAAGGCTTCATAGCTCTACTGGCCTTAGAATCAATCACCCGAATGTACAGACCCACTGTATGTTTCTATAAACCAAGAACAAATTGTTCCTTCGTAAGCAGACCTCATTCTACATAGCATGACAACATGCTTTCCAGAGGTGGAACTGGGACTTCAGAAAACTTGGTTACAGGTCTGCCAAAACCCCAGTAATCTACCCAGCCTTTTCTTAAGACTCATTTGAAGTTTCCTAGAGCCCCTCTAAAAGAAGATGCATACACTTTGGCGAGAGGCAGAAAGATCTCCTGGAGACTTAGCACAGCATTACGCTTGATCTGGAAGCATGGTTTCCTGAACTTCACAAGGGATGAGCAAAGTGAGATTTTGAAGGAGAGGTTTGCTGTCTACACAAGCACCCACTTGCCTTTGGCTACACAAAAACAACTTTGGGAAACACCAAATGCAGCAACTCTTAGTGTCCCAAAGAGCAGACTGACTATCCAAATGCTTATTCAATCCTTGACTGCAGGGTGGCATTGAAAGATGTTGTCTAATGCCCCAGGTTGGTCACAGGAGGAGAATGGCTCTTGATAGTCACATTTCAGAGTATGTTTTTCCATGGAAGAGGGCAGCTAGCAAGGAAAAATCCCCTGCATGTAGGAATGGTTGCATGTTGCAACACCCTTGTTTGGAAGAGGAGGTTGTGGCATCCCTGCAGCTGTCCTGGGCAGTGGCCAGCAGCTTTCACTCAAGGTGCTTCATCTCGAGTCAAAGTCTTTTGTAAGTCCCAGACTTGCATAAAAGGACCGATGCCAAGTTCAGCATGTTCTTGGTTTTACCAGCTGCCTTCTAAAATTAATTTAATTTAATTAATAATGGGACGAGAGACTACAAACAGCAAAGTGTGAAAGCCTGACTTGCTTTTGTTCAGGTTCCTCGGTGTTTAGGTGGAGATGTTCACTCAACAGCCCAAGGCCTCAGTCTGTGCCAGTGGGTAACACAGACATTTGCCTGGTAGAAGCAGGAGGCTAAAAGCAGTAAACAGCAAATCCCATATAAAAATCATGGAATAATGGGCCTGTGCTGTACTTTCCTGTGTTAAGCTGCTGTTAAGTGCCATAAAACGTGAGCATCCTTGTGTACTTCATCCCAAAGACTCCAACAACTTGTTCCATTATCAAATCTCAAAGCAGCAACTTTTCTAATCAGTTGCATTTTAGATGTCCGTGCACCACTGTTTCATTCACTACAGGTACTCAGAAACCAGGTACTTAGAAATTGTTGCCCTCTCTCCCCTTAAGCCATGTGACAGAAAGCCCACCACCAAAAAAAGTTAAGGGGAAACAGCCAGCATTAAAACCTCCTCCCTACATTTCTTTCTCAGAGCTTACTACATGCAAATCTCCTCTTGACTGAGTTCACCAAAGAAAATATTGGGTACTACATAGGTCCTACGCCTGAGGGATTTTTCCTTTGTATCACATAAATTTCTCATCCAACTGTCAACTTTTCTTCTTGACACAATGATTGGAAAAGTCAGTTAACAACTGTTCACCAGGCACTTTGATAGCACATGGCCATGTGCCCCATTCAAATAGCTTAATCTTAACTAGCGTGGGAAATGGAGCAGACAAACCATGCCAGCAGTTAAAAGGCTTTCTAAAAATCATTGAGAATAAAAAAAAAAAAATAAAACAAAATTGAATTGCAGGCGTTGCACAGTAATGTCAGTACCTGACAGAAAGCAAGCACTTGGCTTTGAAGAGGTCATTAAGCCTGTAACTATCCACTTAACACAAATGCCACTAACAATACTGGTCAAGTCAATGTTTGTGCATGATTACACTTCAAATTTAGATGGGAAGCTGTTGTACATAACATGAGTTGTTTCTCTTACTAATGGATTTAAATTGCCAATAAAATGGAGGCAGGACTGATATGCGAATTGAAGCTTGATGAACAAACATTTTCTCTGTCATTTGTTTTCAAGACACTATGAAGATTAAGGGGATTTTGTCTTGCATGCCCAGTGCATGTAATTAAAAAAATCAATTAAGAATAAATAAAAATTGCAGGGTGAGTGTCTTTTGAATAAAGTCACATGATGGCAGCTATCACATAGTGCTCTTCTCTACTCCTCACTCCAAAGAAAAGTGCTGCAGGTACAAATACCCTGTAGCCATACACCTCAGGGCAGGGAATTAACCAGTGCTGCTGCCTAAAGGACAGCAAGCCCAAACCACCCAGCTATAAGCTGCTTTTCCTTCCTACAGAGCTTTGGTCCATAGGCATTGATCAGCCCTGCATGCCTTCAGCTGCCTGAAAACCTATGGCAACAGGCAAGTGGCAAGGACAAACGCATACGCCTATGCCTATCTCTGCTTGAGAGAAAATAAGCAAACACAACACACCCAAGACTGGCATTGGGTTTCTTTGCCAGGGAGAAGTCTCCACCCCTCTTCTTCCTGGCTGGATCCACACACAAGTATCCCTGCAGCATATTCATTAGGTGCAGCACCTTTTGCAGGCTCCCCACATATTTCAGGGTTGGTTTCTCTTACAAAGCCCTTTTGTCTTCATAAATCATATAAGATCTGCAAATCAACTATTTCCCTGAGATTTTGCCAGTGTAGAAAGGGACCAAATTACCAAATGCTCTTTTGATGGATATAAATTACAAACTCCTAACTGTCTATGGGAAAAAATGCTTTAAAAAAGAAGTCAAGAAGGGAGATGTAAGTATTCCACCTGTTACCACAGCATGCTGCAGAAAGTAGTGTTACTTAAAAAAATACTCAAATCCCCAAGAAAACCTAAAACCCACAAAAAAACCCCAAAAAAACCTAACAAATAAAAACAACCAAACACCTGAAACAGAACTCACTACTCCATATTGATGACCCATACATAACCTCCTTAAGTCTTTACCCATAGCTGAATTTGGACTGCAGCAAAATTCTAATTTGTATTCAGCAGAAGAATTGCTGCTAATTCTGTAGAAAAACACACTGTGGATTAATTCTCTATATTAAATTAAAGAAGAATATCCCAAAGCTGTTAACTAATAAATACACAGTCAGGGCTACTGGCAGTTTGCAGACAGCATGTAGTTCAAAGCTTAACAGATTTTCTTCTGGGACTTTTTTCCACCTTTTTTGTTTTCTGTGGCTCCACAACTTAAAAAACCTGACAGATTTTGTAAGAAAACACTATTGATGGATAAATTAAGAGGACCCTGAAGGAGAGGTTACACAATTCCTCTCCTAGCAGACTTTTAACACACTGAATCATACCTATGCCAAACACAGCCTTGCAGCTAGTCATGTGCCAAACTCCATGTGCCAAGCTGGGGCCAAACAGCAAACACACAGCCAGGCCAGCACACAAAGCAGCAAACAATGATGGGAATTGTGCACAGGTAGAGCCCTTCTGCTCAATAATCCTTGGAGATGGGCACCCACGGGGACATCTCCCACACAGCAGCAGCCTTTGTGCAGCACCTAGGCCCAGCTGCTGCCTACCCGCTCCTTGGAAAGCTGGAGACAACAAACAATGGACATATTTCCCAAAATCCTTTGATTTTGTGGTCATTTCCACACAGGCACACACAGACTCCTTTTAAGACCTCAGCATTTACATTTTGCTTCACCTGCTCTTTGTTTTACAACTAAGTAAATGTCCACAGGAATGAAAAAAAACCAAAAAAACAACCCTGGAGTTTCTTTAGTCCATGCAACCTGTATCAAAGCATGTAATTTCTTAATTATGTATGATTACTTGGGGATGGGGGAGGGGCAGATTTTAGACCATATGAAATCTATATAACAGTGCAGTTATAATACAAAGATCTTGACTTTATAATCATATTTTTACTGTCTCTAGAGAAGTCCATTATTCTGACCCCTATATGGTCAATTTAACCCACCCAAATGAAACCAAAACCACCCATCCTGCCTTCCCCAAAATCCAGGGCTTGCTGTAGATCTGATACTTGAATTCAGGTAATTTTAGCTCCTCCTTGACATTCGGCCATAATTCTTCCAGCCCTTGTTCCGAAATACTAAACCCAAAATCCTCTGCTTTATCTGCAAAAGATTATGATTTCCATACAGAATTCTTTATTGCATTTATACAGTGGCCTGAAATAAATATCCAAAACAACAAAAAGTTATTGAAAGAGTCCTGCATAGGACTTCCTAAAAGGGTTTAGATTCATATAGGACAAACAACTTTGCTTTTTGCCACAAGCCCTTTACACCAGGTAGCCCAGACTGGGAGCAAACCTGAAAGACTTGCATCCCTGCTTTTGAACACTGTTTTTCCTGGCTGTAGACCCAGGTTTACTTTCAGTCTTAAATACAGTACCTCACCTCTTCAGCTGAGCTGTGGAAGTTTTACCTGAGGGCAGAATGTGACCTCATGTTTTCGAACTGCGACGCTGCAAATACTTACCCTCTCCCTGTACATACTTGTGCAAGTAAAGGTAATGTTAGCTTTAGATAACAGCTGCCCATGCCACTGCCTGCTGCACAGGTAAATGTTTGCTATTCCTTCCTATAAATGGAACTGAACTATGAAACTAAAGACTTAGAAGCCTCTGGTGTTTAACTTCATCCATAGCTAAAGCAAACCCTCACTTTACCATACTTCATCGCATACAATCAGGAAACATAGCAAGGGAACACATGCATTTTAATCAAGGAGCATTAAGCATCATAAATAAGTTTGGTGCAAAGAAATATGGAGCTTACAAAATAACTTTCTAAGCCTTGCGAAACTTCCTTCCCCTACCGTCAGTCACTGGCTTTCACTTTGTGCATAGGTTGTGAATTACAAAGAAAATACGATCTTCACATACCAACCCTAGCTACCACTGCATCCTTTGCAGAAAGGCCCTGAACTTCATGTACTGGAAAAACCTCACTGCCTTTAATTTTGAATTTGAAAAAAGACTATCTCCTCAATGTTTCTGTGAGCAGACGATCAAATAAATTCCCTGCCCGGTTAAACCACTACAAATGGGGAAGGCAGTTCCTCTGCCCCTGGGAACTCCTTTCAGATAAACAATCATCAGACTTCTAAGCTTTTCCAGCACTCTGTCTCCAAAAGCATTTTTAATATACCTCTAAAGCAGCTTTTAAACAATCCTGCTAGTGCTGGAAAGCATTCCTCACATGACAGAGTTTATCATCAGAAGTGAGTGATTAATTAGAAATTAGGCAGACAGAGGTTCCATTTTTAAAGGTATATGCACATTTCTGAAAAAAATACTGCCTGCCTAAGTTTTGCTGTACTGCATGGTTCTTGAAAAATCTACTTTTGACTGATAACTTACTTTTTCTATTATGTTTCAGGTAAATCATCATACACGTACACATCTCAGCATCTTCACAAAAAAATCTGTTAATATAATAAATGGAAAATCTTTCACACACTTAAGTCCGCACTTAAGATCCAGAAGAGACTTCTTGGGGACCATCACTCCATCCTGCTCAGCTTTCCTTATCCTTTGGGCAGAACTGTGAAGATGCCCCATGCAAAGATTCCAGTTCTAGGATACTGTCACTACCTTTACTTTAGTAAATTTGAAAGCAATTTTGGCATTTGTTTGAAAAAACATACCAAGGCTGTAGGGTGGTTATTGAGTATAAAGCTGCTCCACGATACAAAAGTAGGAATGACAATAAAGATCTTTACCAAGTGAGAGCATCTGTGAAGAAGATCAGAACGGGAATAATGGCAAAGAAATATCAGCACAAGTGTTGGAGGTTACACCACAGCGAAGTTGTAAAAAGCAAAGGTTCAGAAATCATCCCAAAGTGATCTTTTATTCCTACCTGACTCATTCTTGAGGGGGGAGTGTCGGGGGGGGGGAGAGGGGAGGGGCGCGAAAGGGCCAACTGCCTTCCAACCAGACACAGTTTTCAGGCAAAACTTGTGAATTTTCACAGGCATTTTAACCAGACCTTGCCTTCATAGGGCTTGAGTTCGGCTCTGAACATCCAACCAAGCAGACGAGACAAACTTCTACAGTGCTCTCTCTCAATTTATCCCACTAAGGACCCTCACAGGAGAGAAAAGATGTAATCCCCAGTGCTGTCGATCTGTAGGTAGATTGTTAGGACCAGCCCCAGAGCATACCAGGGAAAGTATCACAAGCAGAGACATCACTAGAGCTGCTCCCTCCAGTCACGCACATCATTTATCTCAAAACTAGCAATACCTTACAGTAGTAGAGGAGACTGAAATTCAGGTTGTAATGTACAGGACTAAGTTTTACGCAGTTTTGAATTAGCTTCTATGCAGATTTTTGTCTATATGGTGACTTCAAAACATTTCAAAGACTTAACAGTGCTGTCCAGAAACTCCTGTCATAGAATCATAGAATAACCAGGTTGGAAGAGACCCATCGGATCATGAAGTCCAACCATTCCTATCAAACACTAAACCATGCCCCTTAGCACCTCCAGGGAAGGTGAATCAACCACCTCCCTGGGTAGTCTGTTCCAGTGCCCAATGACCCTTTCTGTGAAATTTTTTTTTCCTAATGTTTAGCCTAAATCTCCCCTGGCAGAGCTTGAGGCCATTTCCTCTTGTCCTGTCCCCTGTCACTTGGGAGAAGAGGTCAGCTCCCTCCTCCCTACAACCTCCTTTCAGGTAGTTGTAGAGAGCCTCCTCTCAGCCTCCTCTTCTCCAGGCTAAACAACTCCAGCTCTCTCAATTGTTCTACATAAGGCCTATTCTCTAGCCCCTTCAACAGCTTCGTTGCTCTTTGGACTCGCTCCAGAGTCTCAACATCCTTCTTGTGGTGAGAGGCCCAGAACTGAACACAGGATTCAAGGAACAGTCACACCAGTGCCAAGTACAGAGGGAGAATAACCTCCCTGGACCTGCTGGTCACACCGTTTCTGATACAAGACACGATGCCATTGGCCTTCTTGGACACCTGGGCACACTGCTGGCTCATGTTCAGTCGGCTGTTGACCAACACCCCCAGGCCTTTCTCCTCCTGGCAGCTTTCTAGACAGACTTCTCCTAGCCTGTAGCTCTGCATAGGGTTGCTGTGCCCCAAGTGCAGGACCTAGCATATGGCCATGTTAAACCTCATGCCATTGGACTCTGCCCAGCAGTCCAGCCTGTTTAGATCCCTTTGCAGAGCTTCCCTACCCTCCAGCAGATCCACACTTCCTCTCAGCTTAGTGTCATCTGCAAACTTGCTAAAGGTGCACTCAATGCCTTCATCCAGGTCATTGATGAAGACATTGAACAGGGCTGGACGCAGCACCAAGCCCTGGGGAACCCCACTTGTAACTGGCCTCCAGCTGGATTTAACACCATTTACACCACTCCCTGGGCCCGGCCATCCAACCAGTTTTCCACCCAGGAGAATGTGAGCCTGTCCAGGCCAGAGGCTGACAGTTTCTGTAGCAGAATGCTGTCAGAAATTGTGTCAAAGGCTTTACTGAAGCCCAGGAAGACCACATGCACAGCCTTTCCCTCATCCAGCAGCCAAGTCACTTTGTCATAGAAGGAGATCAGGTTAGTTTGGCAAGACCTGCCTTTGGTAAACCAATGTTGACTGGGCCTGATCACCTGGTTCTCTTGTATGTTCTTCATGATAGCACTCAAGATCACCTGTTCCATGACTTTCCTTGGCACTGGGGTCAGACTGACAGGCCAGGGAAAGGGGCCAGCATAAAGGAATATAACTTTACTAGGTTTTACTTCAAGAATCAGAGAACTGCATTTGTGCTTCTGTTTTATGGAATCTGATAAAAAGAGTAGCTGTGAGAAAAAAAGTCAACAGGAGAACAGCAATCAATGATAACTTTGCAAACACAGTGCTACTGAGAACAGTAACTCTTCATAATCCCAAGCACGCCGTTTCTAGTATATACTTCTATTAATACACATATATTCTTTCTAAGAGCTGATATGGATTAGTAATGCAAGGAAATTTTACTAAATTCATTAGTGTAGCAGGTCTTCCTACACCACAGTGCCTTAAAAAGAAAGCTAAACAAGATATAGACCTTACACTACCAGGTTTTCAGTAAGTCTGGACCAGCTTAATACCCTTCCCAGTCTTTCCTAGGTCTTTTGCCTCCCTCCCCTAGGACGATTACATTTTATTATATAGAGACATCTTTGATGAGCTACTCTAAGGTTTAATAGACTGCAATACTCCATAATACCCACACACACCCCTCAGCATTTCCTTGCTATCCAATACAGGTGATGCACAAATGTAATATAAAACCTTGTCCAAAACTCAGATCCATAAATCAAAATTTCTGATTCTGCCAGTTACTCATTATTTCCATTTCAGTCATCTTCAGCAGCTCATTGTCGAGAAATGCCAAGTATCTGCCTTCACCAGTCACACCTACAAAAATGTCTCACTCCAGCCCCTCAATACCATCACTCCCTTAGAAAAGTAATTTCTGTCCCTTATAAAACAAGGCTCCTGAATCTGTACAAAGTATAGGCCTACAAACAACTCCATTGATTTCAAAGACATCAGGCGTAGACTTGAAATAATGTATCTGCCAAAGCAGCTTGCTAAATGAGAGCTACAGCTAATTATTTCTGTTAAGAACTTTTCTCAACTTCTGAACAAATTCATGCTCTCCTTTCACCATAGCATTCAGCAGTGTTAAGTTCCTACTCTCACTTTAGTTATGTGCACTTTAAAAATCTGTCTAATGTATTTCTATAAGTGCTACATAGACTAGAGCTGCTTCAGAACCGGATGGTATAGCAGTTGCTGTGGTAACACCGTTTTTTTCCAAAAGTATAATGCAAGAGTGCCAGAGACTTCTATAAACTAAGAATTGCATATGAACTTATCATCTCAGGTCTGTAGTAAATAACTAATTTAACTGGGGCAGAGGGAAGGGGAAGAGGAGGAAAGAGATAAAGATACTTATACACATACACACAGATTGCTTTATAAGAACTCCTATGTAAAAATTTTGGCTCCAACATATCTAGCATGTGAGTCAAATGCCACTCAACTCCACCAAGTTCATTACAGCAAGCTGATAGACATCTCCTTTTTGTGAAGCCATCAGACCTCCACTTTGGGTAGGAGAAATCAATGCTGAAGCCACACTACTTTACATGACCTAAAGAATTCACCCATACTAATCCTTTCCAACAATAAATCTAGAAACAATCTTCTAGATAAAGAAAGTAGAAGGACAATTACCAGCACACGTACCTACCAGACTTACTTTTAAGCATACCCAGGTAAAAGATTCATTGCAAGTTATAACACCGACACCACAACACCTTGTGATGTGCTTTTCATTTATAATCCTGTGTTCTGTTTCATGAGAATTACTTTTTGGCATAGTCTTCATAAAACAGTGTGGTATTCTGTATCAGTTTTTCCCTTTAAACTAGATGAGAAGAGTTTTCTTAGGCAAATAAAGTAATAAAAAACCTGCAGTGCTGCCAGGCAAAATACCCATAAACTTCAAAGGGATATTATGCCTAAGGTTTGCTGGATCGAGCCTCAATAGAAGATGCGTGTCCCTCCTGAAGTGTTACTGTAATTGAGAAGCAAGAGTTCAAAATTTTCTTCTTTCTCCTCCAGCTCTCCAGAATTTTACCCTTTTTCCATAAGCTCCCTTGCATGTAGCTGCAGTGCTTTTCACCCAGGTTGCACGCTCTGAAGTTGGGGAGCCAAACTCTCTTTCAGACCTGCCTTGAATACCACTTTATTACCTGCAGCCAAGTACATCAGGATGATGGAGATGGAGCAAACAATTTTATCACAGATAAGCCAGTCACAATCATTAGCTTAAGAATTATCTTTTTCTGGGGTAAAGCACTCCTGGAGCTGCATAGGTGAAGACTGGAGAATATATTCCCCCAGGATACGTTCAAACCTCTACCACCACCCCCTAAAGAAAATTAAATAAACATGAGCAAGTGGTAACTCTAGGAGGACAGGCCCTGTGTGTATTTAGCAACAGAAACATTTCTGTTCTCCTCCCTTGAGCACAAAAATGAAACTCCACCTACAGGCAGGTAAGGTAGGTCCTCCTTTGCATCCCATGCTGCAGAGGTGGAAAGTCCATATTCACGTCTTCATTGTGCTTTGCATTATATGCATTAGACATGTTGAAAAATATCAGAGCTGGTGCATTTCACTGCTTAACTAAACTAACAACATATAGACTATTTTCCTGTTCTCATCGTTGCATTATCAGAGCAGTCTAACAGCTGCATTGCTTAATGTGCTGTTAAATACCCTGTGCTATTTATTGTCTTGCAAGAGAACTTCCCTCTCTTCCTGCTTTGGATTATAGCCCATTTTGCATCACATTGTGGCTGAAAATTTGTTATTTAACCAATCATGTGGAAGGGATAAAGGGAAAGAAAGAAAAGGTAGGAAAGGTAGGTTAGTAGCTGTGAAAACAATTGGAAAGGGGCCATACATCAACATAACTTGTAAGGTGAAGACCAAATTTAAGTGCTTCTCTATTTTCTTTTGAAATAGCATATAAATGCCTATGAAAATAATTACACCATTTAATGATCACATTCTAATAACTGTTATGCTAAAAAAAAAACCCACAGAGAGCACTAAAAACAGAGTAGAACTATGGCAAACTTCAAATGGTTTTCAGTTTTCATATAAAACCTGCAATGATGTTGCCCATTTCTGCTGAGGTAGCAAGCAAGTTGGCAGAGGTAACAGAAGGGCACCCATTATCCACACACAGGACTACAGCTTCAGGTGTAAACCGACCCCAGCCCAACCCAGGTGAGAGTGTTCTGGGCAGTTATAGCAATTGTGGACCCGACCCATTAATTTTCAGCTGACAGTTTTGGGTTTTTTTTTTCCATTTGAGTTATTACAACTTCAGAGTGAAAGTCTTATTTTATATAATTACAGTAACACAATTGATGGTAGCAATGTATTCCAGGGGCTGAAGATGTTCATTGGCAATCTAACAACGGAGGAATTATTGCTGACAATTTTACAAATGCTTTTATCGAAGTTTATGGGCCGTTAAGCCCAACAGTGTGATTACCAGTACGATATCATCATTCTCAATAGTACAGTGTTGGCCGAGGACAATCCTTTTTCTAATGCTGTCTATTATAACTAGTCTGTTTAATCATATGTCATACGTTTGCTATTTCTGAAATGATCTGCATCCTTGAAACAGTATTTGACTTCAGTTCATAGACAGGATCCAATCAGTACCATACTAACCCAGGAGAAAGTAGCCCAAGTCCCTTTCAAGTGCCCATTACCAATTTTAGATTTTATCTTCATATGGCAAAATTCAAAATACAGATGTTAACTGAGCATACAAGCATACATGCATTAAATTCCATAATAGACAGAGACAGATTTGGGAAACAGGTGATAAAATAAAAAAGAGCATCATTCTCTCCAGAACTTCCAAGAATTCAGTTCTTGACCTATGCTTGGCACTGGCACCTTCCATGCCCTATGCCATCAGGAATTAATTTGGTTCATAGTAACTAATGACTAGACACAAAAGAAAGAGAGAAGTTGTTAATTAGCCATTTTTACTCTTAATTCATCTAATATCATGTGGTCATTGATGCAAACCAGACTGCTGCTGTTCAAATCAAGACAACCCTCATTTCGAAAAAGGGTCTGTTCTTCCTTTCATGACAAATCTTTTAAGTGTCAGGGAGAATTACTCACACATACTGATGGCAACATCTTACACACTGATGAACAAAAACTTCCATGGTGCTGGATTAGTTCATCTACCATAGACAACTCTGCTAAAGGGATACTGCCTAGGGGATCTGCCTCATTAAGGAGGAAAAGGGAGTACAAGAGCAGCTTTGCAATAATAATAAAATCATTAACAAGAGCACCTTGCAGAGCTTATTAGGTAGGAAACAGACTGACAATACCATTGCTCAATGCTTAATTACTTTTTGAAGACCAGATAGAAATGAGAGAGCATCCCTTGATTGTGCATGTACTCTATCACAGACATTTTAAGAAATTATCAGATCCTGCTAGATAACTGAAGATGCTGTAAAAATATTTTGACTTCACCTCCCACTGCAGATAGACTCGTCGTAAGTGGTCAAATTAGGAATTGCAAATGGAAGGGATCATGTTTTTCCTTCTACACCAAATTAAAACCACTCCAACTCAACTATTTATGCTCCTCCTTTCCAGGCATATGGAAGCTGAGCAAGCAACATAAATACATCCTGCATATTTCCCTTTCTGGATCTGCTGTGAAATGCTTGTCCCTGTTACTACTCTTGAAGACTGGACCTCTACCATTATTTTGGGGGATCATCACTGATAATGGCATCAATATCTACCTCAGTGCTACAACTGCAACAATAAAGGCAAAGCGTGAAGATGACACCATGTAGCAAACCTCACACGTTTCATTCAGTTTGCTGCACCAAGACACTGGTTCAATTTCCATGTTGCCTTTCCTCTGCTACATGAGCAAAACTTCAAATGGATGCCAACACGTCCCCAACATGTACGAGTACACAAGGACCAGCTGAAGTGGCTTTCATTAGAAAGCTAGACACTGAGCATTCCACTTGTATAGGCAATCAATGCCCTGCCAGTCACTGTGCCACAGTAAGGACAGTCTCACTGGGAGTGATCAGATACCAGTCAGAATGCAAATATCAACTCTGAAGAGGGAAATATGCTCTTCCTGGACATAATCTTCTGTCCACATTAACGGATACAAGTCTCCATTGGGAAAGGTCTGCATCAGTGGCTGAGGGAGGAGAGATGGAGCTTTTACCAGGTTTTCTGACAGTTTGTTTTTCAGGGAAGAAATTCTCTCCCTTAGTTTGGCTTTGAAAATAAAGTCAAACTTCCACTGCTTATAAACACAGACCAAATAATCAAGGGCCCTGCATCCTATGTGCTCCTCTGTGGTACAAAATCCACGTTCATGCATAGACACAATAACTTCAGTTATGGCAACAGCTGGAACAAAGAAGATTACAGAGTCAGGATTTTGTCAACTAAAAATTGTGCTTAAAAAAAAAAGTCCATTTTGTTCTGGTTTCACTAGGGTTTTTTTGGGTTTTTTTGGGTTTTTTTTTTTCCTTGGGGTTTTCTGATTGTTTTTAATGGGGTGAAGAGGAAGTCATGGACTTGGTGCAAAACAAGTCTGAAGAGCAGCAAAAAAACCCTGAATACTGTTCAACAAGTCAAAACATCAAGTTTCCATTCACCATAATAAAAACTGAACATGTAACAGCTTTTGACTAAAGGCAATTTCTATTCAGCAATTCCCAATAACGCCATGCCAGCTAGTGATGGGCCCCCACTCAGATTTGAGGATACCATCTCCCCATTGGAGGAAGGCTTCCTTGTCTTCACATGCCCAGAGATGACCTCTGTACCTTCAGATTTAACACATGAGAAACAAGTTTGTCAAACATTAGTCATGTCTGCTCCTACCACAGCTTTCTCTCTCAGTGATTAAATGCAGCTTCCAAAGTCGTAGTTTGTGCAAAGTTCACCACCAACACCTTCTGGTAGGAGAACCAGTAACTTCCACTTGCAGAAGAAACAGTTGTCACATAGGCAAAAATGGTATTTTTATCCAGCACTGAAGATCTGCTATCTTCATTAATTTGAAAACCTCTTTTAACAAACAGGTATCCCTAGTGTCTCACATGTCTTTTACCCTATATTAAGTGAAGAAGTTGGAAAGCAACCCGATAGCAAAATTTTCTTCTGAATGGAGTAAATGATCATCTGGCCAGTAGGTATCCAATTCTTACCTGTTCTCCATATCCCCAGAGTGCACATCAGCCAGAGCTGCTTATTGCCTTTAACAGGTCAGGGTATATTTTCTTAAATTAATCAACAGTGCTTTGTAGATAGTATAACCTGTTTTTAAAAAATATTTTCACAACACCAAAGCCACGTGGGATTTTTTGATTGCATAATATGGCTACTTAAAGTTAAGACAAACTACAAAAAAACCCAACATTGAGAGGAAATGGCCAAGACAACCTTTTCTTCCTTGTCTTCTACACTGAATTATGATGCCCTTTTTCACAATTCCAAACCCAACATCAGAAGTTGCAGGTGAACCACAAAGCATGTCCCTTTGGAAACACCAGGGATAGCATATAATCCATGATCACATCTAAGAAATGCAGTTTTCTGCATCTCTGGTTATGCCACACCCATTGGAACTGATGTCCCAGGAAGACACGAAGGAAAGCTAAGACTACAGAAAATTGCAAATGTTTGGGAAGTCCCTGGTTGAGTATTCTCAGCCAGATTTAAAGAAACTGGAGGTGCACTTGGCAAGGTGACTCCTTTTCCCTGTTAAGTATCTACTTGTGGAAAATTAATTAAAAAAAGGTAAGTGTTTAAGATAGACCACAATGCCACCTGTACAAAACAAATGTGTATCTCATTTAACTGTATGCTTTGGTTAAGTGGCTTGTGTTGAAATGCTACCTAGCATTCCAAGCGTAACCCAACTTAATCACATCTATTGAAAACCACATAATATATAACATGAAATATGCGGCATGCCATCCTAATTGCAGAGGTTGTCTCATTTACTAGAAGTCATTTACTTATTCAAATGACATGAACAACGTGATTCAATCTGAATCATGGGAACTAGTTACTGGTTTGTGCAAACAGTCTCTTACTTCTTTGCTAAAGGCATTGTTGAAATAACTAACCCAACTGCTAAAACAAGCTTCTTCCATGAACCCCACCTCCTTCCCTAATTTTACCTCCCATGTGAACTTCAGAAAACACAATTGCTCTATAAAAGTATTTTGAACTTAGGATTTTTCTTTAAAAAAAAAGGAGTCAGCTAATTACAATGCAGTGGATTAATTAATGCAATGAAAAATGTGGTTATTTCCAGAATCGCTAAGCAATAGCGCATGCAGCCATAATTGCACTTTGCAGAATTTAAGCACTCAGCTCTCAAGAAGAAGCATTCACCATTTCACATGTGAGTAAAATTCGACTTTCAGAAGTGCACATATGTCTCTCAGACTCTAATAGGGGTGGTGGTGAATACATATCCCTAGATAGAAGCAACTATAGTTCTTTTGGGTTTTGTTTTGGTTACTTGGCTTGTTTTGGTTTAAAGTTAGGACTTGCAAATACGACAACTGCCATCATGACTGTGCTGCAGCTACGTAGAACACATAATTTAGGAAACAATTCAGACTTTACAAGTGCTTACACTCAGCCTTGATTTGCAGCTACTGTCTCACACCACTGTTATTTCAGTAGGTGCTGGGGCTTCCCCTGGGGCAGCAGAGCAAGAGGCCAGGCATGACAAGCCCCACCACAGGCAGGGAATGAGCATGCCTTGCTCACAAGGAGCCAAACCAGATGCACACCACCATAGGTCACCTCATCAGAGGTTATGGTCAGCCTCTATGACAGGACACGTCCCCAGGGAAGGACACATAACAGAAGAGCCTTCAGAAAAAACGCAAAGGATGGTCTGCATGAGACATTATTTCAAAGCTTGCAAAGAAGCCCTGAATAGGATGTTGGCTACCTTCAACTCCTGGCAGTGTTTATTATTGGCTTGGGCATGGGGCAAAAAGCCAGAATCCTAGCAGGCAACTTCACCAGTAGCCAGCTGTGTCACCTCAGGCAACCATACAAAACCTCAGTGGCTCCAATCCTATGTCTCCAGATAGGTAAATACTTTTCCATACCTAGAGAAGTGCTGCACAAGCTCACAGGGCCCCAGTGCCAAGAATGGCTAATTTCCAGGGCTCTTCTGGTTATCTTCGTATTTACTGATGAATCTGGTGACGGGAAGGCAAGGTTCATGCCACAACATTCTGATTACCAAATGCACACGAATCCCGTTCCCACAAACTGATAATTTTCTTCTCATAAAAGCCAGAGCTAAAATACTACTATCCTGTCATCAAGACAGCTGGTTTATATCCTCTCCTCCTTCCTTCTACATCCTCCTCAGCAAACATCCCGTCTGACATGGCCCCCACGCCCAGAAGGAGCCATCTACCCTAGCAGAATGGTTATGGCAAACCTCCTTTTGCTAGGCCTGCATATTTTCATTTATTCCCCCCTCCTTTTTTAGTTTTTTTTCCCTTTTTGGTTAGGTTTTGGATTGAAGGGGCTGGCAAACCCACCACTTTTCCCGGGAGCTAGAGGATACACCCAAGGAGGCTACTCATCCTTCACATGGCATCTTTGCAAGGTAAAGGAACCACAGAGCGGTAACCGCTAGATGAAGAAGGCTTTTAACCCACACAGCAGTGCCACTGGCCCTTGGGGCATTGCTACTACTCTGCAGTTTTCACCCTGCCTGCCCAAAGACTCATCCTGCCTTCTTGTTCACCTTCAGCAAGGAGGCTGCAACCCTCCAGCTCCTCCTCCAGTCAGAGGTTATCAAAGTGTGGTTGGTGAAGGCACCAATCATACATAGCTCAAGGAAGCAATGAATACCAAGCCTTCTTGTTAAAAAAAAAAAAATTATTTTTTATTATGTCATTCTTTGTGTTTCATTATTTTTATTTCATTTGATGAAAATGAAAAAAAAAAATCACATTATGGACTGCATTTATCTCCCTGCTTAACATTCACCCATATTGGAGCAGAGCTATTTCATGTGCATACAAATGAAAGTTTATCCCACCCTCAAAACTAAGTTTCTCAAAGGGGGAAGAAGCGAATTAAAGTTAGTTCATTAATTTAAGCCAAACTCAGCAAACATGCCTTGGCCAAAACACTGAGTGGGAGGGAGGCATGAGAAAATCAAGTGGTGTTCTGGTATTTTCAAAATAAAACTGCAAATTTTCATTTCAAACAGCGTTTCATTTTCCTTCTTACCCAACTTGAAAAGAAAAGAAATGGTCTCAGGTCAAATCTAGCCTTCCAGATCTTAAAACAGGTTTTCTTGTTCATGTTTTATTGTTGTGGGATTTTTTTTCACCCCCTACCTTCACTTCACTAGAACCATCCGGACATATTTGTTTCAGTTTGACTGCAAGTTATTCCTTTTTTCCACTTTTTTTTTCCCCGTCCCTCTCCTCTACCACTGAAACAAACAAAACCCACACGATTTGATGCACTCTAATAGTATGACATGCATGCGAACACGTAGATGTTTACTTTCATGTACACAGATGTGCTGGGAAGGAGAATGCACACTGGCAGGAGGAAGAACCTCGCATCTGCCTTGCATGGATCTGTCAACAGGCAAAATACACTTTGCATTAAAACTTCAAAATGAGAGCTCACACCCCTTTACAGGCTACATAAATCCAGTGCTGCTCTCTCCCAGCCTTGCCTTCCGTCCTTTAAAAAAAAAAAAAACCAAACAAACCCACAACAAAAAGCAAACAAAAACCAACTAAAAGGTGCAAGCGTATCTCTCAGCTCAATGGTTAACACACATGGCCCCATCTTTTCACACAGGTCATCAGAAAGTTACCATGTTTAAAAAGACAATCTCATAAATGGATTTCTCCTGCTTCTTCCCTGTGAGCAGCCCTCAATAACACTATTAAGCACAGAGAACACAAGACCCATACCTACATATTCTCCCTGAGAGACAAACTATGAAGGAATGTCATAGTTCTTAATAAATAACCATCTTGCTTCAGCAGGAACAGACATTTATTGTGGTACAACTTCTTTATACAGAGAAGGACATCTTTTCTTCTTTCCCCATTACCTTTAAGAGTGACTTCTGCCACCCATATTCATACCAAATGTTCTGTAACTATTTCTGAAGAAAAAAAAATACACTGTTACTTAATACTGTTAGGTCAGCACAATTCAGCCACAAAAAAAAAAAAAAAAAAAAAAAAAAAAAAGTATTACAGTCCTGCTTGCTTTAGTTGGAAGCCAAGAAGTAACACACCAGAAACCAGAATGGGCAGGAATCATACTAGATCTCATGCTGCACCTACTAATAAAGTGTTCCTGAAAGTGAAGGGGCACAGGAGAAGGTCAAATCAATATGCATTTAAAAGGGTTGGTGTGTACTGTAATGAGCAGAACAACTGTCAAGAGTCCACACAAAATGCCAAGCAATGGATTCCCGCATTAGGTATCACCAACTCCTGGAAAAAATTTCACTTGCCCCACCTACATACATAATGCTGATAAATTCATAGTGTGAGCCCCTGATGTCCTCACGCATTTCACAAGCTCTCTAGAGCCAACAGGTATGAACAGCAGCAGTCCTCAGGAAGGGAGGGCTTCTGATGAGTCACATTAAAGGCGGGTTTCTTCCCATCCTCAACACTAGGATCTGTCAAACTGTGCCTCCCAGAGCTGCAGGCCTGTCTGCTAATCCCTCGTCATTATTCCCACTCTCCTGCCACACGCCTTTAGCTCCATGAAGCAACAGCTCTCACTCTGCCATCATCCCCAGCAAAGGCACTGGCTGAAGCTCTGCTTAGAACCCAGAGGAGCAAATTCTACACTAACTTTGCCAACCGCACTTATGGGAAGAGAGTGTAGCTCAAGTCAGCCTTGAGGCAAGAGCAAGCAAGGCAGGTGACTATTCCCATCACAGCAATAATTGCTGCTTGAGTATACATCAGAGACCTCCTGCAACTGCTACAGAGCAAATCCAGGAAACAAAAATGAGAACATGCCTTCCACTAAAAAGCAAATAAAAGCTCCACTGCATTTCCTAACAACGTTCCCTTTCTGCAAAATCCTAGCTGGATTGAGTGCAAATCCTCTGCCAGCTGAGTTCTGATCGACAGAGTTGCATTTTTCCCTAGTAGGTGTGCAAGGAGAATGATATAGCAGAATGGAGTTTTGATAAGCTATAAACACAAACAGAAGATGCCTAATGCAATGCACACATTTCCATAATAATAATTGTTCTAGATAGCATATCCTTTTCACAGAATAAAATCTCATCCTCATTCTGAGTACTCCAAATTAAAAATGTTTGTCAGTCAGGTCACCCCTGCAATGTAGACTGGCCAGAGGATGCTTTTGGAGGTACAGGCAATCCTGGTTTCCCTCAATTCAAGTTTTCAGAGTCAAAACATTTCTTTACCAGTACAACCACATTTGCATTACAGGAGCTCTTTTGCAACACAAATCTGTGTCTAACATGGAATAGGAAACATGTCCTCATACGCGTAAACATCAGCACACATAACGTAACATGCAAATGACTAGTTTTTAATGTATGGGGTTTTTTTTCTGGGATACTCTACTCACATACACAGGGTGACTGTACACCAGATGCATATATGCTACCAGAACTTGGACTGATCCAGGCATTTGTGGCAATATCAACAGTTTCTACATAAAACCATTCCATGAAGGTACTGTCATCCTCCTTAAAGTGGAGTAAACCTTTCACTAGAGTTGCTTCTGAAGAGTTATTGGGAAAAGGTAGATTGTGCTCAAGGAAGATAAGGACAGCTTCTGAAGGAACTGGTTTGGCTAGTCAGCTATCTTGCTGCTATAGCGAGCATATCCCAGTGATTTCAGCGATACATGGATACCCAAATGCAAAAGTCAGCCCTGAGGACCAGAATGGCATTGTGCGACACTCCCTGAAAGTCTCACTCTATAAATTAACAAATAAATTACAATGGAAATCTCTGACTGTAAAGTCTCCAGGGCATTGATCTTGATTTCTTATTTTTCTGCAAATCATATATTCTTGATGCAAGAAATTATACTTTTTTATTTATTACTGTCATTCTGGGTGTAGTTTGCTCACACCATGCGTACACACTTTGCTGAGAGGCCAACCTTTTTTGCAGCATTTTGCACATAATCACTGTACTTTGCAGATTGCCCAAATTAAGGTGATGACTACTGGCACTTCACCTTCCCTTTCCTGCTTATCAGAGATTGTCCTCATCAAGCAGAGGTTTTGGGTTTTGCTCATAATCATTCACACATTGGGACACAGGAGTAAGAGCAACTCCAAAGTCAAGACTACTTATGTAATTACACTATTTCACCAAACTGAATTATATCGTATCTAAATTTTCATCTCCCTAACTGCATTTACTGCCAGGAATGCACAGATTTATTTTCATTTCCAAATATGACAAAGTTTGGTCATTTACCAAGGAGAAAAAAACCCCAAAACAAAGAAACAAACAGAAAAAGTCTTGCACAGGCAAGACTTCAGATAATAAACAAATACCTACATGCACATTTGCTCCTGCCTCCACACTTGCATCATCGATAATACAAATCCAAGAATGACAAAACAGCATACTAGCAATGCCCATACTGTAATGGGAACATGAGATGTCCTTCACCTCTGCCCCAGAGCCTCGCACCAGAGAGCAGAGGACACTGCCAACTCCTCAGTCATGCTGCAGATGCACGGGCAGCTGCCTGCTCCTGGTAGACCCCACACTTGCCTGCTCCCACGACAGCCACCACCAGCACGCACATTTCAAAGGGATCTCCTGTGAGATCTCTGCTCCCACAGAACAGCAGCCAGGTTACACCAGAAAGCAGCTGAAAAGGTACTGGATGCCTGCATGTAACCAGTTCAAGCCCCGCACAATCCACAGAGATCAGTCTACTTGTATACACCTGTCACAAATAAGCATGGAATAATATAGAGTGGAGAAACTACAAAACAATGTAAAAGGTAGCAATACATAATAGCAGTACACACAGAACCCCCAGGTGAACACTGCACAGGGTATTAGATGAAGTTTTTTCACTTCATATGAAAACGAATACTTCAACATCCTTAAGAAACTTAGTTTTCCTTAGTTTTTCAGAAAGCCACACAAGATAAGGTACAAAAGATATCACAGCCAACTTCTGCAGCTACCAAGCTGCCCAGCTCCCAACACACACACTCCCAACATGAGCAGTATGCTCCCATCCCACAATGGCTGCAGCTACAGATCAAAACCAGAGATATAAAACCAATATCTAGCAACAAAAAGCAGGTAACAGTAGTACTATCACCGAGCACTGACACACAGAACTGGACAGAGGTCAAATGCAACCCATGTATGTGGCACACTGGCTGTCACAGCTGTTTATCTCAGGTACCACCGAGCAGGCTATCCAGAGTATATTGAATGGAAATCTGGATTAATTGAACTGTGGTGAATCCGAGTCAACATTAGAGCAGATAGACAGAGTGAGAGGTGAGTACTGGTCCCTGTGGAGGGAACTTAAGTTTCGAGAAATGCCATTTGGTTCTGGAATATGCACAATTAAGGACTACTTTTTGTATCTTAATGACTACTGTGCTAGAACCAAACCCACTTTCTCTAACTCATATTCAAAGTGCTCATTCTAAAATTTTGGGAAAAGATACAATTGTATTTAAGTTTCTGTTTAAACAGTGTGTTGATCAGATTTTACAGGTTGATTCTGACATTCTTCTAACAAAACCAACATTTGCCCGGGAACTACTTTTTTGAGAGAGCCACAGAATTTGATCTTAATACTAAAGAGTGTTGCCTATCTTCATTACAAAGCGTTTACTTGAAGAACTACTCCGAATTCTGATGCTAGGTCCTATGACTTGACCAAGAAGGCAAGTGCTCAACATACATCAATCCTCTATCACCTGTTGGGCCTGTTGCTTCAAACTAGTATCTCACAATTCTCAAATGCTGCTTTATTTTGTACCTGAAACTTATTTTCTTATTTATCTTAAAGTGTGGGGAGATAAAATAAATACTAAAAAATAAAGACTCTAATAAAGACTAATTGATTCACGCTTCCTGAAGAATTTCTTCTGCCTTCACCTCTGACACTGAGCCTCCAGCTCTCCTCAAAGGAACAGTTACTTTCTAACAGAACACACTAAGGATAAACTTTATTGGAATTATCACTTAGCTGTTGATAATTCTGTAATCCTCAAATAACTGGCATCCTCAAAATTTTATTAGACACAGAGCTAAACACTATAAATAAGATACTTCTCACACTTTATGCATCCTACAGGGCACGTATGCCTAAAACTGCATCTCAGAAGACTTTTAACACAAGCACAGCAGAAAAGACACCTTGCTTCTCATACTTTTCGGGGCAGGAGGGGTGGGGGAATAAAAAAAAAAATAAAAGAAAACCAGGAAGGAAAAACTGCCCATGTTACATCAACAACAGGCATGAACTTGATTTCTTTTTGAAGGTTGTGCAACTAGTTCTTTAAGACGGGTGTTTCTCCCTCTCAGGATAGTTTTACTGTCCGCTGTCGGGAAAGACTAACTCAGTTGCTTTAAGGCATGCGTCAGCCCTTCTAAAAACTATTAATTCTCTTATCTTGCTTTTTCTTTAAAAAGAAAGAAAGGAAAAATCCCACTCCACTCAAATCGGCATTTTTTTTCCCCTGTCTGGCAGATTTCCAAGATAAAGAGGACTCTGCCTGGAACAGCAGACAGGGCCTGCTTTCCAAACTCACTCACAGAATGAGAGCACCACACAGAGAGAAAAAAAAAAACCCAAAACCAAAAAACACCGACAGATCTGACCGGTCAAAAACGTTTTCTCATCCTGTAAACCCCGAACACCCCAACTCCGAGCCGAGCTCCGCGCTGTTCCCACGCACCGCCGGTCCCTGCCAGAGGTGACAGCGCCGGCGGAGCCGGGACAGCGGGGTCGAGCAGGGACAAATCCCTCGCCTTTATCGGAACCGGGGAACCAGAGCCCACATGAAGTTTCCCCACTTTCCACGCGCCCGCCCGCCCCCTTCCTAGGGGAGGTGTGTGCGCGTATATTCCTCTTCTTTCCCACTCCTTCCCTTTCTTTCCCACTCCTTCCCTTTCTTTCCCACTCCTTCCCTTTCTTTCCCACTCCTTCCCTTTCTTTCCCACTCGTTTAAGGGAAAGGCAACCGGGGATCGGGCAGCGCACGAAGCAGGGCAAGGAAGGGGCCGTGGGGGTGGGAAACGACCAAAATTCCCTAAACGAAACAAACACAGCCACACACACACACACACACAAACAACAACAAGACCAAACAAAATCCCAAGAAACAACAGTAAAAAAACCAAAAAACCCATAAAATCCCCAACCGACAAAAGAACCCCAACGAAATAAAAAAAACCCAAGAAAAACCAAAATACAAGCATAAAAGGATAGAGGCGCAACCTATCAGATGTGCCAAGGCTTATTCCCTTTTATTTCCTCCACCCCCAGAAAAGAAAATAAGCCTAGAATCAGGAAGTCGGAATTCTGCTACAGGTTTGGGGGTTTCCCCCTCTCTTTTTTTCGCTCTCTCTCCGCTTCGGTTGTTTTTCCCGTAAGGAAAGAAGTCGGGGCTCTCCCCGCGCCCCCCGTACCTTTCCTTTCCTCCACGGCGGAGCCGGCGGCGAGGAGCAGCACCAGGACAGCGGCGGCGCGGGGGCTGCGGCCGCCCATGCTGCGGGAAGGGGGCCGGGAGGAGGCTGGCGCGCGTGGAAACCGGCCGGGGACCCGGGTGGCACGGAGCGTTCCCGCGGGAGCCTCCGCTCGGTCTCCTCTCAGCTCCTCGGCGCCGCTCTGCCCCGCATCGCTGGGGGGGGCGCCCGTCGAGGGCGAGGCGTGCACGTGCCCCGCTGCGGGCGGGATGCCGACTTCCTCCCCCTCCTCCTCTTTCTTCTCCTCCTCCTCTCCTTCCTCCTCCTCGCTCGGCTCCTCCTGGTGCGCGGGGGTTTGCGAAGCGGGACGGGACGGGACGGGACGCGCCCGGCTGCGCTCTCTGCCCGGCCACGGAGCGCAGGGGCTCCCTCTGGGGACGCCGAGGAGGAGGAGGAGGAGGAGGAGGAGGACGGGGCGTGGAGCAAGGAGGAGGAACCGGCGGCGCCTTCCCCGCCCAGGTGGGGAAAAGGCGGATCCTCCACCTGTCCCGGGATACTGGGTGAGGAGGAGGGAGAAGGGAATAGAGAGGGGTTGGTTTAGCTGATCCTCTTTACTCTGAAGGATCGGGGGGGATGCCTCCTAGGATGAGAGGCAGAGAAGGGAGGAGGGAGAAAAGAGAGCAGAGAAGGGAGGAAGAAGAAAGGAGTAGGAAGAAAGGGGAAGGGAGGAGGAAGAAGGGAGGAGGACGAAGGGAAGGAGGGAGGGGGTGGTTTCGCTGCGCCTCTTTGCTCTGGAGGATCGGAGAGGGGGGGTTCCGTAGGATGAAAGGAGGAGGGAGGAAGGAGAGGATCCGGGGGTCACTCGCTTCTCCAGGTCTCTACCCGCCCGCCCCAACCCCCCCCCAACTCGAAATCAGCAGAGGTGTCCCTGCAAACAGTCCTGTTCTCGTTCTGGTAATTTCACTCCTAGTGCTTGCGAGGGCAGGTGTCCGTGTGAAATAAAACTGTGCTGTTCTATGCGTGTTTAAGATCACGGATAGCAGAACCCATGTCTGTGCAGGCTGTTTCTATTCCACTGCACAGGCAGGATCAAAGTGTGGTCCTTGCTTGGTGTTATAAGTTTCTTAATAAACACAAACCAGTATAAGTCTT
The DNA here is from genome assembly GCA_033558105.1 of Coccyzus lansbergi. NCBI lineage: Eukaryota > Metazoa > Chordata > Aves > Cuculiformes > Coccyzidae > Coccyzus > Coccyzus lansbergi. Next base: position 3,314,580 of record JAUMJK010000036.1, on the reverse strand, counting down.
TTTGAGCAAAAGATACATGCATGGTGCTCCTTTACCCCTCTACATCTTCCCCCTCACCCAGAGGCAAAAGCAACCTATTCAGTGTTCGTTAAGTATGCTTATGGTTACTTCTTTCATTGTTGTTTTTAAGGCTGTTTCTCTGGAAAGTGGGAGGAAGAACCTTCTTGTCACTCAGGCACATTAATAAAGGTGTCACTAGGTCATAGATGTTTCACCTGTCTGGGCTGGGATCTCTACAAGTAAATCATGATTCAACATCAAAACTCATCAAATTCTGGTGGTAATTCCAAAATAAAGTTCTTGTGAAGACTTGAGTGAGTCAATAGGATATAAAGACGTGGAACTGTTATGATTAACTGGGAACTCCAGAAACTAAGTCTGTAATGACAGGAGGTTTGGGAGATTACATGCTGAATGCCTGAGTCTATCCAAGGGTGCTGGAACACAATAGATTGCAAAATAGCCACTGAGTGTATCTTGACTTTCCTCTTTGATGCCTGTTCCTCTGAGAAATGCATTGCTTTTCTCCTACGAGTCAACTTCCTCTGTACAATCTTTTTTTCTAATGGTTTAACTGGTTTCTGTCCTGACCAGACAAATTTACTTATCCTAGCACAAAGCTTGATGCCAGACCGCATGCCTTTAACCGTGGATCATCCCGCCACATCCATAATCATTTATTAAGATGAATTGAGTTACAAATCAGCTCTTATATCCTGTAGCTGACATTCTGTTTTGATTATATTTTGTAAATAATGTGAAAGATGTACTTTGAAGTAAACTCAGAATTCAGGACATCTGAGGAACTCTACTCGTGTGATTCATTTTATTGCCATAACTGAGGGCAGAATCTGGGCTTACAATACAATATTAACACAGTTTGCTTCAAAGATGCTCACATAGTGCAGCCTTGTAGACATTATGTGCATATGATTAATTTTCATTTATTTAGACAAACAGGAGGATTTTTAAAAATGAGAGGTGCGGGAAAAAATTATCAACCTCTAGGTAAGGAAGATTTGCAAACCTTCCTTAGCTCACACTAATGATTGCAGCTTGCGTTATGAGAAAGGAAGTACAATTAAGACAACAGAGAAATGAACCTCATATCAGTTCTGTAGATAAATATTAAACGAAACCGTGTACCTCTAGATCATGTGTGTTGAGCATCAGGTTACCGCTATGGAAGGCAATGGAGTTTTTAAAATCTAGAAAATGGATTCAATGGGACGATTGAAAACCAAACTAAAAACAGGGAATAAAAAGAAAACATCTTTTACATATGAACTCAGTGGAGAAACTTGTCAAAGTCCTATCACAACATGCTAAAGAATAAACACATGCTTTGCTGATTTTTTTTTCCTTGCATTTTTTTAACCTCTTGTACAGAACAGGAACATTTCATACTTGTTTCACTTCCCATCATGTACTACGCTTACATGAATACACATAAAACCAAGTACTTGATTCTAACTAAGCTCATCTTTCATTCCTGACACAATGAACAAGACAAGACTGGGCAAATTCACCTTTAAATTTATTTTCTTGCACTGCAAATATCCACTACAGGAGGCTCTCATCTGCAGCTGGCAATGCAGTACCACTGAAGAGGCTGTGTAACAAGCTACTGTCAATTCCCTCTCCCCACATTTGCAAGCACAAATGTGTTACTTTTGTGGCATCTGTGCTCTACTTCCCAAGGTCACAAGATGCATAAGGAGACTAAGAGTCAGGTTTGAAATGCTTTTGGTCACAGGAAGGTATTTCAGGCCTCTTTTAATAGAACTGAACAATTTCTTAAACATTTTTAATTCAAATATGACATTTTGCCTAAACAGCTGATCACATACCCATTGACTGCTTTGATACAATTCCTATGAAGTTAATTAACTACAGGAATTTTGGCATGGGCACACAGTATTCCTTCATGTTGCAAAACTTATTATCAGCTGCATATGTGCATGGATCAAAGGTCATGGGACAAAGGCTAACTTTTTGACCACCAATTTTTAAATTAATGCTACATACAGAGATTACCACACTAAGAGCAACAACTTGCTTCAGCTTCCTTTAGTGTACGTGTGTATGTGTATGTGTATGTGTATATCTCTCTCCTATATCCACTATATTAAGCATAAACACATGAAGTAAATTTCATGTAATCTGGTAGTTTCTTCATGTGAAGATACTGCTGGATTGCAGAACTGAACTGTGATTGCTCACCAGTGCTTGCCTGCACCACTGACCTGATTATTTTGTCACACTTGGAGAGAAGTAACTATAAGAGGATGAATAATAGATTGCCTTATCATTGGAAAATGTAGGATTAATTCTCCTATCTCTTCCACAATCCCTCAAAACACAATATAGTCTCAAAATCCTTTCAAGAGTAAATAAATCCTTGATACTGGGTCTTTTCCTTGAATAATAATAATAATAATAATAATAATAATAATAATAATAATAATAATAATAATAATAATAATAATAATAATAATAATAATAATAATAATAATAATGTGCTGGGTTTCATTATCCACCAAGAAGTGGGTCAGCATTTGCCCCTCCAAAAAAATTCATCAGCAAATGTTCCTCCGTGGCAACACTGCTTTTATCTACTTGTTGCAAAAGTGATTTCTAAAGGCAGGCTTTTTACTGGAAGAGAAGAAATGAAGTAGAGCTGAATTAGTGGGGTTTTACCAGATGACTTGCTCAGATTTCATTTGCATGGCATTTGAGATTGCAGACATTGTAGTCTGCATTGTAGTTTGTACTCTATGACTCCTCGTTGAGGTTTTAAAGCAAAGACTGAAGTAACAATTCATGGAGCTTTATGGCACTTTGCATGTTGAAAACATTGAACAAACATTAACTAATTTATCTTCACAAATCTCCTGTAAAGCAGGTTAGTAGCTATTATTTCCATTTTATAGATGTAAAATAATTTGCCTTGGGCAGTGTTAGTGGTAGAGCTAGGGTTAGCACTCAAAAGCTGTATATTCCAGACATTATGTTTAAGCCTACTCTGATCATACGGCCTCTAGAAAGTGTCCCTGATGAAATTACATGTATTTTTACACACTCAGATTCTCCCTCTTAACACTGTTTGATTATTTGTGTAACAGCACTTGGAAAGGACAAGATCAAAACACATACGTGTGCTAGAACTAAACCTTTATTACAGTGAATTGCAGAGTCAATACTTCAACACATGACAATGGTATTATCTCAGAAATGTTCCTGAATGTTCTTTATTTTCTTTATGTCTAGGCTTTATCTGTCATCTCAGTTGCCAAGTTTGATGGTGCATTGTTAACTCAGAAGCAAACTTTTAAGGTGTTTTAAAATTTAATATGGATTTGCAGCATCAGCTTCTTCACTAATGGCAGTAGGCAACAAAAATGTAAACATAAAAAGCACGTGGCTGTGGTGGGTTTTAGTACCTAAATATCTGATTGCCACCCATTGCACAGGAAAAATTGCTTTGAAAAAAATCCCAATTTTTGTCCAGTATAAAGCAGGAAATAAAAAAGAGAATTGATTTGTGCACATTGATTAACAACTAAAATAATCATAAGAAACTAAATAAGGGTATAGCAAATTCTTTCATCATTCAAGATAAACATTACCATTCATAACATTGACTGAACAATGTTATCAGAGTATCATAGGAATAACAGTATTATGTTGACCAAAGCATACCATTTAAATTCCCAAATAGTTATTATTTCCCCTCTTGCAAAATCTCTACTTAACTGCTGGGGATTATAGCATCTCAACTGCCTTTTACTGAAGGGTAAAACATATTTCCTGCTTAAAAGCATCCATCACTTTGGTGTTTGTAACATCGTGTAGGGACTACTGTGTTTTTTTAGCTACTGTAACAAAACCTAAAGCTAAGCATTTCTCGCTATGTTTTTACCTAAATACATTTTACAGTTAGCATGGATAAAGACTATGATGGAACGAGGTATGTCATCCCTAAAATCTTTGTTACTAGAGAGTGCAGTAGCTTCCCACAAAGAAAGCCCTTATTTCTTTACTTTGCTAGGGTGCCTTACACTGATATTACATATACCCTTTCAATCAAAGAGAAATCATGCATCTCTGGATGACTGCGGCAAATACAATTTGAACATGCTGTCAATAAATTGGATATCAGCAGAAGTAGAGCTAATGTCACCAGATCACACCAAGTAGTTTTTCATGATGGGTGACCAGTAATGGCAGATGTCTGGTTATGAACATTAATACTGCTAATTGTGCTACTCGCACCTTTTGTTCTGCGCGAGTAAAGATGGAGCTTTGTGCCTTTGCTCACCTAGTTCCTGAGCAACTGCATATGCTGTCATAGCCTACACATGACCATAGTGACAAAGAAAGAGGGCCAACACTACACGAGCACATGCCCCAGACTTCACTTTAGGAAGATTGAAAATGCCATGAAGCAGAGCTCAGGTGTGATGGTTTGCTCATTGCGCTTATCCTTCCCTATCCCTTCCCTTCCTGGTAAAGTCCGTTGATCTACCTCTACCCAGCTCCCACCCAAAGTTCAATACCATGTACGAATATAGTAAGCGGCTGCCCAAAATACTGACTTTTCAGGTGCTTGTAGTGCTTTGAAATCTGTGGCAAAGAGAGAGTGAAGAAAGCTGATAGCTCTGAGTCAATGCACAAAGAATGTGAGTTGCATCAAGGGTGTGGCTAGTGGGGATTTCTTCAGATTCAGCCATCTCCTGCCATTTGCATCCAAAGCGGACACTGATAAGAATGGTAAGAAATTGCAACATTGTGATTTACCTAAACAACTTCAGCTACCAGTCCTTATTTAGGCTAGCAACTATAAAAGAACCAGGCTTCCCTAATATCCACACCTTATTTTGCGTTATGGAGGTATCACTGCCTTAACTGACTTTCTCTTAATACATCAATTCCTATATGTCACTCAAATTTAAATGAAGACACACAGAGGCTGATTGTACCAGTCAATTCAACACTTCCAGGACCATTCTTCAGCGTGTAAATGAACTGACATTGTGCAGCTTGTGTCCATCAAAATGTTAAACTCTGTCTCCAGAGAGGTGTGGTTGCATCCTAACTACCTACCAGGAGAAATTTTTGGCCTCTGCTAACTCTCAAACCATGCCTGGGAGAATACTAGACAACCCAGCCTGGGACTGTTTGTATAAATGAATAGCACAGATGATGTAGCACCATGTGCAGGGAACACTCCCTGCATAATTGACCAATACAGGCATGCTCATATCTATTTCGCAACATTTCAGAGTTAGCAGTTCTGCTTCTTACTCACCTCAGCATACACATACTCAATAACTAGTGTAATTCAGAAGGCCAATTTTCCTTTCTTACAAAAGAAAAAAAAAGAAAAAAAAGGAATGATGATAAGAGTTAACATAAGCGATGATAAGCATGATAACACTCCCAATTCATACTAAAATGCTTCCCCAATGGATTTTTCTTTACAATCTTCCTTATTTCCCTTTCTCCTGCTTTCTCTCTGCCAGAACCCTTGACTGTAATCAGCTATTTCTAGAACAACAACAACAAAATATTTTCCTTCCTACAGAAGTTTTAATCTTTAGAAGATGAGATGGGACCTGGATCCCTGCTTCAGTCTTCGAGGTTTCTAGACTGGGTTGACTCCAAACTCAGAATATAAATAAACCTGGCCTTTCACAGGTTACCTAGAAAACCACTTTATATGAAAATGGTGGTAGGATGAGAATACCAAGCACTCCCTGTTACCCAGTTATACTGCAAGATGAGATAGATGATGCAAACCCCTGGATAACACAAAACATATGCAAGATCTGTAATGAAAGGAACAGGCTGAAAATATTCACCTTGGAAAATAACAGGAAGCCTTGTAGAATTGGTCTTCCAATACATATCAGCAAGCAAAGCAGGAGCTAGGGCTGGCCACTGCATTCTTGGGTATGCAGTACTACTATTGGATCAAGGGAAAGTTAATCCACAAACCAGATAATCAAGGGCTGACATGTTTTAGGTGCTGTCAAAACATACCTACAATAAAGCGTTGAGATGGGTCACCTGAATGCCCTGGGCTTTCTCTTTCTTCCTATTTTATAATGTGGTCCTCAGCACACCTCAGGATATTTGTTTGATCTCAGCTCCCTGGTATTTACCTCTTGAGCTCCTAGCAGCTTTGATGGCAGTACTCCCTTTCTGTTCAGACAGACGAGCAACTCTATGAGCATTTAAATAAACCTTTCAGAGGTAATTTAGATATAGCTGTCTTGGCAGCTTCCTCTCCTCCAAACTCAGGTTCAGACCTTTAAATCCCCATGTGACTTGCTACCCAGAGGATTCAAACTTCTAATCAATTCCATGTGCACACTTCAACCTCCATCAGACCCCCCCCAGTTACCAGTATGTGATATCCTGCACCTCTGGTAAGAGTACAATATCCTGGGATATATGTGAATAAAGCAGCCTGTCTCCTGTTACTTCTTTTTTTTTCTGAAATGGGTGAGATTAGGTAGGCTACTTCACATTCTCCATCACCCCATCTTCATAGGTAGCTTCCCAACTACAAGCTCCTCATCATTTGATTTTATGCACTACTTCCTTTCCCAGCCAATTTTGCAGAACTAGGGACCCAAATTAATTTAAAAATGAGACCCAGTTCAAGAGCATTAACTTCTCCAGGCCTACTTCCTTCCTGACCTCACTGCTTATTTGACTGTAAAAGAACTGATGCGGCAGTTTTCAAAGAGGCGAGCAAGGGCCATGATTTCTATTCCCGGTCTGTGGGAGTGGGAAAGTGACTTCAACATAAATATATGCAATTTGATACTTCAAATAAACCAGCTCCTTTTCCTTTAAAACTAATTCCCTCTGGAGACAGAAATTTATCGTCGATGACTCAAGCTTCCTTAAGATTTTCTCAATTTAAAGTTCAATAATCTTCTTCCATTGTATATTCATGCTGTGTTGCTCAGCCCTTGCTCACCCAGTGAGAGCTTGCTCATGCAAACTGATACTTTGGCTTTTCTGGTTTATTTGGGTGAGCGAGTGCGTTTTTGTTGCTCACCTTACGTAATCTATTAATTTGAGGTGAGGGTCTTGTGGGAATTACAGATGAGCCTGCAAATGGATGAGTGGTTCAAAATCTTGCCTGTATTCTACATGGTCACAGTAGAAGGAAAACAAATGCCTGGCCCTCTCAGCAATGGAAATACTGGAGTCTGGGCTTTTTTTACAAGTTATTTTGGTTTCTCCTTTTGTTGCCTGTCATCTGCAATACTGTTTGGTCCTCTTAAAGCTAGTTGAGTTAGAGGCACCCAGTATGGAGTTGTGTGCATGTTAATTGGCCACATGGGCTGATGACAACAGAAGAGAGAGCTGCTGAGGCTGCAACCTCTTGTCTCTACCTACCACCAGATTTCACAAGGCTTGCAAGGTTCTCAATCTTCTGTGGAATCTGGCTAAAATTAGTTACCAGGAACAGGGGCTGATAGAGAGAGTGACTGCATGAATCATGCTTCCAGGCTGAAAAATCAGGAGCTGTCAAGACGCTGCAATTGCCTAACTTGAAACAGTGGAAATGTACCCTTATTGTCCTTGCTAGCACCTTAGGAATAACTATAAGCTTGGAGAGTGCAACTCCATGATCTTATTTGAATTGGAGAACGCTACAGTATGTCTGAGCACTTTTTTAAGGCTTTATTTCTAAGTTTAAAGAGACTATCTCAGGACATCAGTGTGGTCCAAGGTTGCCAAAGTTGTTATGGCTAGTAGGAGAGGCACATGCACTCCATGATCTTGAAGTTTGTCATGCACAGATTTGTTCCTGACCTTTGTATTTACCTCTGCAACTCACCCCTGAAGCTATCTAGAAATGCAACACAAGTCAGACCTACTTGAACAAGCCCATACAGAAGTAAGAGGGCTTACCTTGCGGACTCTCTCACCAGCTTACACTGAGTTCCCTTGGGAAGGGAAACCAAGGAGGCTGCATTTTATTCGCAATTTCTCAAGAAACAGAAGATTGATCATATATAGACAGCAGGCTTATCTGTGTAGAGAGAAAAAAAGGGAAAATAAGAATTAAAATGAAAAAAATCTCAAAAACATAAGTGGGAGTCTTTCTGGGAGACCTATGCAGCTTATGAGTGCAAGAAGGAAATAAATCTTTCCCAAAGGAGGTAAATTTCTCTGTGTGACCTAAAAAAACAGATGATGAAGTCAGAACCAAAGCTTTGTAAGCTCTAGGTCTGTCTGAGCCCAACCTTCCCTCTGTAAAATGGGGATAACTAAATAATTTTTGAGAATAACAGCTGAATAGCTACACAGTGCTTTACAGCCAGGGCAGGCCTCAGTAATGTGAAGTATTCCTAAAATCTTGACCTTTCACTATGATTTTGGTTTGGTATATCTGAGATGGTGTTTGCTCTCGGGAAGAACAGCTGCACTCTTACTCCTTAAGCAAAACTTCATCCCTGAAATAGAAAGATGGCAAAGTTGATGAGATACAACATTGGCATTGCTTCTCTGTTCACTCCTAATTACTGTTGTGGTGACAAGAGCTTTATAAATCAAGTCAGTCCAGTAAAGATTTCTTACCACAGGCTGGTTAACCACTACATTAATATGAACACTTGACACTTCATTTTCTAGAAGGAATTAAAACCAGGGTAAAATCATTGAAGAAGCCATTTTTTCTTTTTTAATATGTGGGAAGGGTGGGAGGAACAGAGGCTATGAGCAGCAAGCTCTGCAGCTGCAGCTAATATAGATGCTTCAGCCTTCCCCTCTAACTTATGAGGTGAAGCCCATTTATGCTTACTTAGAGCACAGTGAGAAAGAGGGCAATGAACTCGAATGGGGTTTGCTTCATAATCGTTGTGTGTGTGCCTGTAGGCAGGTCCAAGGCAGACAAATAATCCAACACTGTTGGAAATCAGAGTGGAATGATGTATTTGCTTTCTTTCTATTTTAAAACAACAATCCAGCCTGAGCATTTTTAATAGCAGCATTTCTCTAGGAAAGGCATTTGTTTACTTCAATGCCTGTAAAATTTGTTAGAGTGACAGTCTGGGAAATAGAAAGCCTCATCTGATTCACAGAACAAGTATAACAAGTCCTGCAAGCTTTCTTCAAATATTTCACCAATATGCCTCTACTCAAAGCTCATAGAATAGACTTCTTATTCAACATAACACAGATATTTTCTTTAAGTTTAAGAATGAAATACTACAATGTCTTCATAAATCTGGGTCTAACACAGATAGCTACCTTCCACGCATATAGCAGCATTGCTACAGGCACAAGTTTTGTTGGGGATAGAGCCAGGACATTGGGAAACTTGTGCTACTAACACCCAGGAAGAGCAGAGGTCACCAGTCATCTCCTACAGGCTATATAGCCTACACTTGACAACAGCATTATTTTACCAAAGTTGCATTTTTCCCCTTTGTGTTCTACTTTGCTGTGGAGCTCACCACCACAGGATACTGTGGTGCATGTGAGCAGTTCATGAACAAGTTCAAGTTCATTGAGGGCTGTTAAGTACCAGGACACAAGTGCAATCATCGCCTCAGGGAAAATCTTACACCATAGCAGACATTGGTATTGAGTGGGACAGAGAAAGAGAGGTGCCATGGGAGTGTCAATTTTAGTTTGACACAGTACGACTGCTGTCCTGTTGCATTGAATTAATATAATCAAAGTCCTTAGGTACTGTTCCCCAGCTTTTCAGGCATTTACATACACAGAGCATCTTTTCTTCCTACGTGGAGGAAATAGCCCACATCCATCATCATTGGAGCTAATTTTGAACAGTAGAGAAGGATTGATTTGCCCCAGTGTCAGCTCAGAAGCTGCTTTCTCCCTGATCTCATGGAGTGGAAAAAATGCTCCATCCAGCTATAGAAAATACTTGTGGAGTGACAAGCATCTAGGAACAGTCAGATCTCTGAGATATCCATTAGAGGTGGGCGATAATTTGGGTTGAGTTCCCTTGATTCAGCTCCAACACTAGGCTGCCACCCACTTGCTTCTGGCCACTAGCTGAGTAAATCACTCTCATGTGACTTAAACCTGCCCAGGATGTATATGTGTGGGACTGGATCAATGCAGAGCTACAAGGCTACAAGAGTGGAAGAGACAATAATTGTCACTAATGTTATGGGGAAAGGCTCTAAAGTTTGACTCCATGTCAAGTAATGCTTAATTTCGCTAGGAGCTTCCCTCATCTCCAAGGCATTACTCATGGAGGAGGGACCTACTCACCATGAGTAAAGGCTTTGGAATCTGGCCTTTAATGTGGAGCACTATCTTAGCAATACTGAGTATGTAAATCTCTGCTTTTACAATGTATGCATGATATTAGGAAAACATTGCATAACAAAAAGCACAATAAGGGAAGCAATGCAGAACACTTTGGTATACACTTCAGCTTGCCCAAGTTAACACAGCCCCGTTGGCCTTATTTTCCAATGAACTGAAGGAAAAAGACAAATTATTTAGAGAATAAGCTCCACTAAGAGCTTACTGAACTTGTCCATATGTATAGAGGCATTGCAATTTTGAACAGCAATAAGAAAATAGACCAGCCTCCATTGGCATACAACTGGCTTCCACAGGTCTTAGCAGAGTCTCACAGAAGACAAGGGTATTCAGGACTGTTAACGCTTGTTCCCTGACCTTCCATCATCCCAAGCAGCAAGTTCCTCAAAACTGCAGAGAAAGAAAGGCGACTGCATTTTGTCTGTGAAGTGTTCTGGATGCATATTTTTTTTCCCACAGAAATACAGAGTTTTTCTACTCCATGCTGTTGCTTTTGCCTAGTTGTCCAACCTTCCTGCTGGTACCCCTACAAAAGAGGAGATCAAACTCATGAGAATGTAGCCTCATGAATCATGGTTTTAACTGATTTTTGAGGGAAGATAGAGGGAAGGAGAAGTAGTTGGGTAAGTTTCAAGCTTGTTTGTCCTTGTCACATAAAAAAAAAGAGAGAGATTGGGGAAAAACACACCCTCTTTCCTACTTCCTATTTGCTGTAACGGAACTGTTTTCCATGATTACACAGACTAAATGTAGGTAAATGTTAAAATTCATTCTTATAATGCATCACATAAATACACTTATGTTCTTTGGCTTCTTTGCTTTCATATGTTGCTCACAGTTCACAACTACACTGAGAATGTGATTAAGAGAGCTGAGAAAATACTTTCAAAAATCATTTTATTTCAGTGAGCAAATTCTGCAGGCTACACCATATTATTTCACTAACTCATCCTGAAATGAAACAGCATCCAGACTGAGTATATGCTCAGTTCCTGTCCTACACAGAGATGTCAACAAGAGGGCACAAACTCATTTTTATGATGTGAATCAAGTCTGGTACAAATTATTACTTCTAAAGTTTAAGCAGTGGGTTGGTCCAATGGATGGCGTAAAATAAAGACTATTCCTTTCCTAAGGGGTTTGCAGTCTAAAAAAAGACCAAAGGAAAGTATTTGTCTGTTACGAAGTGATTTATTTAGTTGAGTTTATATTCTACTTTGGAGGTGGGCACCTTTTCACATAGATTTTAGCTTTCTGTGAAAAGCAGAGAACAGGCTGTACTGATAAAGCATATTGTTTATTTTTCCCCCCTGCCCAGAAACTGTTTTGTTAAAAAAAAAACCCAAACTAAAATGTTCTTTCCAATCTGTTCAGATATTTTGAAGTTGAAACACTTGAACTTATTGGTTAATAATTATTTTTATTTCTAGACTTCCTTTAATATTGTTCTTAAAGAAAACATCTTACAGACAAGATGTGTCACTCCCAGAAGCAATTCTTTCTACATTTTTGTTCTGTTAAAAAATTCTGGGGGAAAAACTGTTCTGAAGGAAAAAAATGCAAAACTGACAGTTGCCAGACAATCAAGCCATCTGCTCTTCAGTAACCTCTGTCATACTAACCAAAATGAATCGTTTCAAGAAAGAGTAATCACTGTAAACAAACCTGCAGCAAAGCAGAGGGCTGGACTAATTGTCAGATCGGGCCATTGGCATTCCAGGTTGTAATTGGGTCTGTGGTCACTGGAAATGAATGCAGCTGGACTTGGCAGGTCACTTTGTCAAACATTTGCTAAGGGATGCACATGAGTGCTCTTGTTAGCTGTTATTTGCTGTTCAGGCTTCAGTCAATGTATTATAAATTGTTGCTGAGGTCTTTGGAAGTTGCATGGGGCTTTCTGAACACAACAGCACTAACACATGTCATAATGCTTTCTAGACAGAAGAGGCACAAAACCTAACATGGCTTAGTAGGAACTGCAGACTTCATGTCAGAAGCTCAGTGTCCTGGTCATATCTCTGTCAAGGAGTTGCTTTGTATCCTTCAGCAAAGGGCATAACCTTTGATCCTGTACTTCACTTTCCTTTAGATAAACATATATACCCTCACTTTATAAAGTATTTTAAAATATACATGAGAGATAGGTTGTATCACTACAGGGTAAGCACACAAACAAATATATACACACCCAGACAAGCCCTAGTGACACACAAAATGCAGACACTCCCATACACAGAAATGTACTGATGACTTTAGGGTAATGACTGAAGTCTGGGTGGTACTGCCAGTATTTGCAGAGCACACACTCAAATAGCTGTGCAGGTCTGTGCAGGCAACCAGTGAGCACTTTTGCCTGACATTGGCTAGCATGGATGTTCCTGGGTATGCTGAGCCATTTGGGGTAGCTGGCAGCTGCTGGGATGCTGCTGGGTGTCCAGCAGTGCCAGCTTTTCTCTAGTGTCAGAGGGGAGGGTTGTAGTCACAGCAGAGAAAAAGGGCAAATATTTCTAGAGAGCTGAGATTTTTATATACTTACTTATCATGGCTGCTGTAAAGCCCTTATGTAACTAGCAGGAGCCTTGTTACATACAGCACAGCTGGTGCCCCATTTCCAGAAGTATGTCTTGTTCAACACTTTCTACAGCAGTGAACAGCATGACTTCTTCCACCTAGTTTTAAATTGCTGTGTTTAGAAACACAGAAATGAAAAGTCTTGGGAGGAAAAAAGGAAACAAAAGGAGAACCAGTTGTGGAGAAGACAGATTTCCCCAATTCTAAATGCAATTCTAGAAGCAATCCAAAAATAGTTTATTCCAAATGGGTCCACTCTTTGTAATTTTCTCACTTCCAGAATCTTCTCACAAGTTATTAATATTATTTATCAGAAACAAGTCTCCCAGGCACACCATATCCTGAGTACACAGCACTGCAGCTAGTTCTGCTGAGACCTTTACCCAAGCAATAAACCCTTCACTGACAGACACCTCATAGCTTCAAGACTTGGAGCAGCACATGTGGTGCACAATCAAATCTTGTTTCATATACTGTTCGCTAGGTCAACTATAGACTTGTGAAGTAATGCTGTTCTTTTTTAAAAGTAATATCTCTAGTGATATTCCTGCTGCCTATGCACTGAGCCCTTCCTCCAAACTTCATGCAAAGCCCCTGCCCAATCTGATGCAGGCTTTTTCAAATCTTTGCTATCCTTGCTGAGCCAGTTAGCACAGACAGGACAGTGCTAGTCGAACTATTGTACCTACAGTGTTCTGTTTGGAGCTCTCAGCTAAATGTTACTAAATCCCCCAAGTAATAGGCATATGATAATTTGTTCCCCTTCCCCCCATTTTACCTGATCTGTACTTTTACCCAGGTATGAGTTCAGTCACGTGTGAACAGTGCTGTTGCTGTTTGTGAGCAGAGACAGTATTCTGTAACTTTGGACCTATTCTACCTCATAATTAGGGCTCAAGTCCAGAAGTTATTTAGAAACTTTTTATAGCAGTACTGTAAAACCAAAACAAGACCAAAAGCACCCAAACAACAATCCATGTCTGAACTCAACTACTCCAGTGTGCTTTTGGCTATTCCATAATCAGACAAATCAGCCTAATTTCTCATTGTATATATTCAAAGAGGAAGCTACACTGCAAGCTACCAGATTGCATTTGACTCTGAATAAAATTGCTGCTTTATCAGGTTATTCAATTCTAAGCAGACTTATAGGAGACTTAAAGTTTATTTCATATTTAGGCAAATAACTTTATCACCATCTGACTTGCTTTATTGCTTTGTCTTTCAACACGTTAGACATCATGGTATCTTCCTAAATTTCTCTTCCAGCAGCACCACCCTCCCTGCTACTGCTAACCCTGCAGGTACTGCTTCTAGTTTGGTGACTGCTAGTTACCAAAACTAAAAGTTTCTTTTAACCTGGTTTCTGAGAAGAAACAGAGACTACATAGATTAGATTAACTGTAATGTTCTGTGTCCACCTCTCAACTTCCATCCACCCCAGCCCTTAGAAAATTAAGGGTCATGACCAATTTCAACCAGATTGTCTCAGTAGAGAAAAAAACCCTGCTAAGGTGTCTGCAGAAATTAGTACTGTGGTTTAAGTGTTCTTAGTTACTAGAAAGTCCTCTCAGTGAGACAGAAAGTTCTGCAATGAAAAAGTTTCCACTGAACTCATCCTCTTCAAACACCAAAAGCTAGAATACGGAAAGAGATTTAACTCTTATTGGATTCCTACATATTTATTTAATGAAATAGAAATTTATAGGAAATTAAGTTTCTTTATTTCATCTGTTCTTGGAACTACTCCTTTTCTTGTCCTCAAGATACTAATGAATTTTACGAATTTGTCAGAATTGCTCAACAAATGCTTGTAATAGTTGAGAAAAGTTCCATTTCCATAAGGTCTTTGAAGCAAAGGCTCCCCTGCATTTTTTGATGATTGGCACTCTGCATTTGGCCAGTGTGACTCAGTGTGGGAGTATTTCTCCTCTCTGAATGGATGACACAATCTGTACATAGGAGAACAGTGCCTGAAGAGAAGATATCACATCACACAGAGGAAAAGATAAAGAAAGGAGAATCCTATAAGAGTTAATCTGTTTCAGAAATGTTAAACATGCTCTGGAAATATTATTGACTGTTTCTATATAGGAAAATAAAAGGACTGCAATTTTAAGAAATAAAAAATAGTAATCAAATTAACCAACAGTTCTTATACTCACACCTTCTTGGCACAGAATATTTTCCTATTTTTTTAATAAATTAATTTAATGAATGGATTAGTATTTGTATCTGGAGAAATAAAGCTCCCCTCAAATATTCCTGCACAAATGCGATAAATACTTGAGTTGCTCAATGCGTTGCAAGAAGAAGTCAGATGGTGAATATGGTACGAAGAGCTCAAGTAGACAATCCAATGCACTTACTCATGAGAAGTCAAGTGAAAAGGACTTAGCAAGCATGCTTGCCAAAACAAAAACAAACATTCTCAAATTACATCAGATCCAATACTAAGCCCACAAGCTCCAAGAAATGGGATGACTGCAGGACTGCAGCGGGCTGGCTCTAAGCCCAAAAAGGCTTTTCCCACTAAGTATCTCAACAGAGAACTCATCTCACTCATAAAACAACTCAGGTGAGGGTTACCGCCTATGTAGAACACACAAGAAAGCTTTACCATTCTCCGGTCTTTCACTCCAGGAGGAATAGGTGGTTATGGAAGCATGGCTTTAAGTCTGTAGAAGTATTTGACATACATCTGCTGTATTTTAATACTTCAGCCGTAAGTTTTTATAGACACTGGAAAATGCAGACACTTGCACACAAAGCATTAAAGGTAGTATTTTTCTGTGCAGTGAGACTACTGCAAATTCTGCATTTTACTCTGTTTGCTGCCTAGGTTGTTACAATCTCCTAGGTATGAGCTAGAGACCAGGGAAGTATGTCTGAAGAAGAAAGCAAACAAAAGCCAGGCTGCATTGTAGCCAGAACCTGTCTCTTCTGCAAGACATGCAGTAGACTGCAGTACGCCTTGATCACAGCACTTGGTCACTGCAGGCAGAGGAGCCCAGTGGCTATAGAATATGGCTAGCAGAAAAAAACACTTGGCAGCTAAGCATCAGCCACACCACATTCCGACTGAAGGAAAAACAGTACAACTTTGCTGAAGTGTATGTGTCATGGGGCTTTAGTTGCCTATGTGAAACTGGCCTCTTGCATTCACAGAGCAAAATGTACCCATCTGTAAAGCCAGTCATTAATTCTTACTTCACAAGTGTTTTGTGAAATTTTAAGGGTGCTACTTAAGGCCTTTACCTGAAAAATATTCTCAGTAAATTATTATTGTTCATTACTAGGCTTGAATTTTTAAATAACAAAAATGAAACCTTGGTCACTTAATTAAAAGGTTATTGCATGCTAGCATAGACAAATAATTTGCTTCCCAGAAGCTAAATCACACGAATTAGGAATATAAAATGCTTACGGCTTTTGTGCAGGATCTGTTAATAGACCTGCTTACCCCATTGGGAAAATTTAGTCCTTACCTAGCTTCTTGCTCATCAGGTTGTGGTAAGGTGGACACATCTATTGAGTGTTGGTTGTATTCTCCTGAACTGCACAGCGTCAGGAGGATGGAGATACCTTGCCTATTATGGCTTCTTCTGGAAGTCCAGGTTGAGAAAGAACAGTAGGCCTATTTGTTTAGAGGCCTGAACTGGGGCCCATGAGACCCATGAAAGTCTTTCCTCTCCAAAGGAGAAGGAGACTTTGAAACCCATAGATTTACCAGTCAGCTATATAGGCATTCAAAAAAATTTCATCCAAATGGTACCAACTTCCATGTTCAATCCAAAGCTGCCACACAAAGGAGATAAGTGACTCTCAGAAGGTACAAATTATTGATTTATGATGGTCTGTTTACTGAGTCGGTAGCATACATAGACAGGATTCTCCTAGGCAAGCTTTTGCAGGCTGGCTGGGCGGAGCACCCTTTAAGGTATTTTGGCCTCTAGAGCATCCCCTAACAGTCTTCTTGGTTACCCACTCTCTAATTGCTTTCAGTACTTCCTTATATATAACTTGCAACCTTGAAGTTTTACAAAGTTGTTCAGTACTCCAGGGCCTTAAAACTCTTCTGTAAGGGCATTTTATGATGCTGTCATCTGATATGAGAATTACTTGATGTCTATCTTGCTGTCTGGCATCCTTCTATGAAGCCTATCTGATTCTGTCGCATGTTATTAATATTGTACTTTTGTTATTCATTGGACTTGTATTTAACTTAGTCTGTGTTTATAAATAATATTTTGGATAATACTTCTATTGTGAAACCTGTGATATTTGGAATCTTTCTTAAATTCTGTGCCTCAGTTTAACAGAGAATTCCATTCCATGCATTTTTAAAGAAAATGCCATCCTTATTGATGCTGTAGGAAAACATCAGTAACTGATACTGAAGTGGCTGGTGAACAAACAAGCAAGCAAACAAACAAATAAAGAGAGAGAGAATATTATTTCTAAAACCAGCCACACTATTTCTGTATGAGTCTGTCTGAGACTTGCTATACCAGATACAGATTTATTTGTACAGATACAGGGAGAAGAGGGAGGAGGGAAAGGGAAGGTTGTCCCTCATCCCTGGGACCTGGGATTGCTCATGGTCATCTTCCATACAGAGGCTTCTTCACCTGATGCATAAAGTCCAATTTAGTTGTGGGACAACTACAAGAATGAGTTGTGGGAGGTGCCCCCATGCCATTCCTCTCACAGCTTCTCGGTGAAGACTGCGTCTAGAGCAGGCTGAGAGAAGGGCATGCTGAGAAAGGTTCCCTGAGGAATATCGCTGAATCATTGCTCAGTTCCAGTAGTGCCAAGCAGGAGTCAGATTGCCATGCACAGTTCAAAGCAGCTGTTATGCAAGAACAATTGAAATCTGTATCCAGGTGGCCTTTGAAACTTTTCTCCCACAATATAGTAAAGTTTCTTCTCCCATTAGCAGCTATTTGTACTAAATTTATCTTTGAGAAATGCAGCTCATTTTTCTGTTAGTCATCTTACTACCTGCTGCATTAGGGAATACCACCAGAACAAATGCTCCTTAAAATCCCATGGAGTTCATGAAGTGGTGTGGAGATGGGAAAAAAATGCTTTGCCTGTGCTTGCCAACTCCATGGTAGCATAAAGCTGAAAACAGACACCAGAACATTAATTGAGACAATGCAAAAGACTATTTTGCACTTACCAGAGGCTTACACAAGTTTGGAGAGGTAAATTTTCTTATATCTGCTTTCAGAAATATCTGCAATTGAACTCAGCTGTGCATAAGTACTTAGTGCTTTTGATATTCAAACTTCAATGAAAGGAAATAGCTCCACAGATATCATTCAGAATTAAATGCTGCCATCCTTGCTCTTATGAATTATTATATGCTTAGCAAGTATTGTACAGATCAAGGTGAATTTAAGTAGCTGATTCTTGCCTTTTGCAATTTAAACTCAGTAGCTTACAATTACACCAGACAGAATTGCAGATTTCAGTTGACACCTAACCCAACTCCTAGACATCGAAGCCTATTGAATGCTGGGAATTCTCTGCAGAGCAAACCACCCAAAACCAGCCCTGCCATGATGCAAAACTTGAGCACTAGAAACAGCATCTTGTCCTAATCTAACATCCACACAACTCTGGAACAGTGGGAAATCTGTAACCATGTTGTAACCACTATGACAGCTTATGGGTTAGAGGAGCAGCCACAGCATCTTGTTCCATGTGAAACAAGGAGCGGGCTCAACCATAGCCTATAATCATCCATAAGGGGATGCTTAAGACAAGTCAATTTGGCCATGGTTAGACGGTTGCATTTTGGACGCTTGAAAAGGATTCCTTTTCTTTCAAAAGAAAACATTGTGGAAGGGCTTGCTGTCCACTGTAGCCAGAACAGCACTCCCGTAGGTAGGTTAAAAATGTGATTCCACCATGAATCTTGGATATCTTTTCCCTTTTTTTTTCTGCAAGGAGAATAAAAGCAATTCTACTAACCTTAACTAACATACCTTCAATAATACCCACTGCTCAGTACCTCTGTGTGTATATTTTGTTGCAAGCACATCCACACTTCAGAATTATGGTAGTACTTGTATATACTTTCAAGGTGGGTTTTCTTTGTTCTCTTTTGTTCTGCTGATAATTTTCTCTTACTGTGTGTACAAATGGATATGTTCAGATATCTCTGAACCACTGATAAACCAAACAAACATAACTGACTGTCTTGCTATGTGAGAAAAATACTGTTTTCCACATAATCCTACTGCATCTTATACTATAGTTACCTAAGGCAATGAGGTTAATGTAATCACACATTGTGTATGTTTATGTGTATGCATAACTTGAGTCAGTCTCCTCTAGTAACCTTTAATCCTGCTGGCCAACCAGTTCAGTTTAACCAAGACATGACAGCCTCAGATGTTTCAAGTTCTTCCAGTTAGGCAAATAGGCAAGCAGATATAAGAGAAAACTGCCATGAACTGAGAAGGTTACTGTGTGGACACTGTGGCTCAGTATAGAGTCAAATGTTCTGAACTCTGTAGTCCTGGGGAAATAACTGGAATTTGCATCTGATTAGACAGCAGAGAACACTACTGCAAGACACAGCCATAGAAAACCAGACTACACCACATTCACAGCTCTTGGTTTAAGTACCTCTCTCTCGAGACACGGCCACTGCTGTGTCCCTTGCTCAGGGGACACCTAATCCAATTTTTACATCATTGAAGCCTACTGAATGTTCAAGGAAAATTCCTTGCACAGCAACTCACTGCAAAATGACTTTAATGAAGCTGTGGAGCCCTTCTGTAAGCCTAATGGCCACCATGCTTTGCATGTTAACCTCTGATGGTACATGCCCTTTTCTCTCCATTTAAGGTGCTAAGTAATTTACTACTTATACAGTGACTGAAAATTACAACATGTTCAAAGCTGTGATTGTGGATTCAATGGTGGAAGAGGACAGAGCAAATCTCATTGACCCCTACCTACTTTAGCTGCTGATGGCTACTATTACCTTAGGTCTAGGATAGCTCACACAGAATACTCGACCTCTCCTTTCACCCTGCTTTGTCCTGCAATTCAGGACTCTAGCAACATTATCAAGGCTACAGAGGCCCTGTGCATAAACATATGTGTTTAAATGTCTGTTCCCCAATTCCTAATAAATAAGTAACAGCACATTTTTCTTTTGTCCTACGGGGCTGTTCCACCCCTGGTCAGAGGCCGCGTTGGACATTCAGCTGCACTGACAACCCATCTGCAGGCAGCCAAATCTGTGAAAAACATGCAAGAAGTCCTACCAACTCATCAAGCAGCATCACTTCCTCATACCTAACTGGCTATGGATTGCTGTTTTTCCAAAACAATACTAGAGTTAGAACAGCAAATGTGGCCTTCCGTCAAGTGCCTTGTTCTTATAACAGCACTGCCTCCATACAGCCAGTAGGAAGTGTCCTGGACTTTGTAGATCACAGAATCTCTCAAAGTGGAAGGGGCCCATAAGGTTAATTGAGTCCAAATATGGCTAAGAACATCATACAAATGCTTCTTGAACTCTGACAGTCTTGGTGCTGTTACCACTTCCCCGGGGAGCCTGTTCCAGTGACCAACCACCCTTTCAGTGAAGAACCTTTTCCTAATATCCAGTTAGTCCAAACTTTCCCTGACATGGCTTCATTCCATCTCATTGTATCGTATCACTGGTAAGTAGAGAGAGAGGATCAGCACCTCCCTCTCCTCTGCCCTCCTTGAAAAAATTGTGGAGTGCAATAAGGTCACAGTAAGGTCCTCAACCTTGTCTTCTCAAAGCTGAACAAGCCAAGTGACCTCAGCTGCTTCTCCAAAGTCTTGCCCTTGAGGCCTTTCACCATCTTGGTCATCCTCCTCTGGACACACTCTAATAGTTTGATGTCCTCATTCTCTGGAGAAGCCCAAAACTGTACACAGTACTCAAGGTGCACCAGTGCAGTGTAAAGTGGGACAATCTCATCCCTCAATCAGCTAGCTATATTGTGCTTAATGCACACCAGGACATGGTTAGCCCCTTTGACTGCAAACACACAATGTTGGCTCATATTTGGCTTCCATCAACCCAGTCCCTCCAAATATTTTTCCACAGGACTGATCCCCAGCCTTTTATCCCTTAATTTGTATATATAACCAGGATTACCCTGTTCCAGGTGGAAAATTCTGCACCTCCTAGATTTGATTTTTGTAAACAGAGAAACACTCATGAGTGAAGTGGTGATCGGTGGCTTTCTGGGTCAATGACCACCAAACAATTGACCTTCAAATCACTAGTGACAGGAGAAAAACTGCCAGTAAACTTTGACCTTGGGTTTGGGAAGACCAGACCCTGGGCTGCTGAACGAGTTGGATAGAAAGGTCCCGTGGGAATCTGGTTTTGAAGGCATTGAGTTCTATGGATGTTGGTCACTTTTTAAGAACCACCTCTTAAGAATGCAGCAGTAGGCAGCAAAAAAGTGTGGGAAGTCAAGCTAGCAAGGCTGTAGGCCAGTCTGGCTGAGCAGGGATCTTCTAGAATTTAGGAAGGAAAGGAAAATGTATAGACATTGGAAGCAAGGACAGGCAAAACGGGAGGACTATAGAGAAGCTGTTGACCACTGTAGGGAGAAAATTCATGTGGCCAAAGTACAATTAGACGGGAAGCTGGCCAGTAGTGTGAAGGACAAAAGGGGATTTTAAGATATGTTAACACCAAAAGCAGGAACAATGATAACTTTATTCTGTGGATAGACTAGAGAGATGGGCAATCACCAACCACATGAAGTTTAACAGAAGTAAGTAGAAAATGAAACCAGACTTACTAGTGATAAACCATAGACTGGACCAAAGTTTCTAGCTTCTCTTTTTTTTTATTCTTCATGCTGTGCTCATTAGTACAGAGACTTTTCAAATGTGCTCCTGTGTACTTAGCACATGGTGTAGCAGGCTGAAGGACATTTCTAGCACACTATCCCTCAAATACTGGCATGCTATCCCATGGTTTATCACTAGTGAGCCTGGTTTTATTCATTTCTCCCTTCAAATATAGTTTAAAGTTCTTTCAAAGAGCCCTGCTGACTCTTGCTCAAAGATCCTTTTTCTCCTTTCAGACAGGTTTACCCTGCCTGTTGCTAGCAGGTCTGGTGTCTTATAGACCATCACATGATCAACCCCCCCAAAATTCTGTCAATTACTCCAGTCCTGGAGTAATGGAGCCAGGTATTGATCAGCTGTGTCTGCCCATTTCTTCCAACACCATTCCCTGAAATTGGATGGATAGAAGAAAACACTGCTTGTGCTCCTGAACCCTTATGCGCCTCCCTCAAGGTCTCCAAGTCTCTTTTGATTGCCATTGGATTTCATATTGCAACTTTGCCTATATGAAAAAGCAGTAATAGATAATAATCCAAGGGCTGTAACATGATGGGAAGCTTTCTTGTAATATTTTTAACCCGAGGCCCAGAGAAGCAGTGGACTTTTCTATAAAGTAGTTCCAGTCAGCATATTGGGCCTTCGGAAGAGAGTCTCGTATGACAATAAGTCATCTTCTTTTCTTAACAGAAGGCTTTCTGATGTGGGGTCATAGGCTGAATTAACCTTGGTAACACCTTCAACTTAGATGGACCATCATCATCGTTGTTGTTTGCTTCCAATTCCAGAGTCTCATATCTGTTGTATAAATAAGAGTAGAGTTTAAATATTGCTCTATGTTAAGAACAACTTCATTTTTTTTTAACAAGATAACTAAAATTATATAGCCAACCAATACACAACATAATCCCTTACCCAAATTTCAAAAGAATGTTCCTGCCAAGAGAGGGTCGGAGAACAGCAAAAGAAGGCTTGCTTCATGACAGAGGATAAGCAAGGGTGCAAGCAGTGCCCTTATCAGCTAGGTTGCCATCCTACAGGGCGTGAACCAGGTGAGGGTCACATGTTCCAGTGATAATCTCCTACAGGACAAGCTGATGGATTTGGTCCAGGGGACTTTTCAGACTCCAGCAGCAGAATACAGAGCTAGGGCCCACCCAGGACACCAGGTCAAAATCAGATTGAGTGCAAGCATGCCCACAATACGGTTCAGGCAAGAACTAAAGGCCTGGACTGCACTTAAGTAGACCTCCTCTGCCCATTGGCAGAGGATGTGTATGGGGTCCCAGGTGAGGCTAGTCTGGGCTCTTAAGGTCTATTAGTTCTCTAAGGGCACTGAAAATAGCTTGAAAATTCGCCCCTAATCTGTTATCAGGACAATATCTACTGCTGCTTACACAATTCCCTCTCTGTCCATACACCTCTCTTCCCAGAAGCAGCTTCTGTGCAAAAACTTCTGTGGTCCAAGATTAGGAGTATGTGATGGAGGATTACAGTGTGTGCCTGCACCAAAGGAAAAGGCTAATCAGTGTGACAGGTGGAGTTAGGAAAGAATTCAAATCTAATGGATCACTACCCAGGACTAGAAACCACCTGCAGGACAGGGGCAAACCCATAGCTGATGAATTTTGTTTTCTGGGTCAGCAAAGCAGATCTACTACAGTTAGAAACAGCTAATTGATCAGCTTTTTAGTTCAAAACTATTTTGTACTTTCATACCATACCAATACAGAGTGAAGAATAACATCTACTGAATAACTCCCATATCCTGAAGCAACACCACAAAATTCTTCTTAGTGTTTGAACTTTAAAGGGATCATAGGATAAAGTGGTACTGCTGTGAGGTTAAAAGGCAGAGCAGGAATTAACTTTTGGCTACATTATATTTGCTTGATGATAAAAGTTCTTTGCTATCTTGGACCTGATTTTAAAAACATACATCTAAAAAGACATTTTATTTTTTCCAGAATTACCACCTTTGCTGCACCTTTGCTGCCACAATAGCTAGTGGTACTAATGTATTTGTGTCAATGCAAGCACTTGAAGGGTAGAGAAAAAGCTTTCCCGTTTAATCTATTAGGAATTGTCTATATAGATGCTACATAGAGAAACTGCAGAAGAAATTATCCTTTTTTTTTGTTATGGTGCGACACAGTCTTGGGTCTTGCTGGCTTCACCTGTAAACTTATCAATAATATCTCATTCTTTTGGAATCTCTGCTTCAATTTTGGTTGAAATACATTTCTGGAAAGGACGACTCTTCAGAAAGAAAAGCAGTTGTGCAAGATGATCTAATAGTTGAATAATCTTTTCCCTTTAGGCAAAGCATGAAAGAACATGAAAGCTACCAAACAGGGCGATCAAAAATAACTGGAAATACATGTCCTGAAGGGTGGTACATGAAAGATCTCAGGGGTCACTCAAAACCACAATGACAGTTATTTTCCTCTTCTAAACCTGTGGAACTTCGGAGAGTCACACTCCCCTTTTCTTTACTTTTTTTCTCTTTGAAACATAGACACACTCTCTTACACAGACATAGTGCCAGGCCATAATAAAAGGCAATATAGGAGGCCTAGAGATCCAAGAACTCTCCTGTTCTTATTTGAGGATATGTTACTGAACTGACAGACTCTCCCTTCAGGTATCTACCATACATGTTTCCAGAAGATGTACACATTATACCTTACTTTGTTGAACATGTGTTCAAGTTGTGTCTGCTGAGATAATTCAGCATAATGATAGTGGACTGCAAAGACCATGACTTAAATATGACAATATTAATATACATTTTGTTTGATGCCAAAGAACGTGTAAGCAAATCATCATTCATTAGGGAGGCCTGTGTAACATCGTAAGCTCTAGGATCCAATTTTGATTAAGAGTTTGAAGTTATCTCAGGGCACACATCTAGTGTTCCTTCAGATCTGCAGTAGCAAAGAAAGAGTAGTTTTTCCTGAAAAAACTAGTGTCCTTTCTAGTGTCCTGCTCTTTTGATGTGTATTTAAACACCAAAATTCACATTAAACTAATACCTGAAAAGTGACTTTCTTAAAAAAAGAGTAACAGGAACTGGGTCAATGGCTGATCCCATTCACAACTACATTGACTTCTCTAGGGGTTTAGTGGACTGACAAGGATAAAAATTTGGTTCCATATTCCCAGAAATCGTTATTGTTAGGAAATCTGAAACCATGTAACCTTTGTCACCAGTGTATAACTAAGAGAACTGCTAGTGTACAAAGTGCTTTTGGACTTTGCCCCTGAGACTGTCAACCTTTTCAGACAGCAACTTTGCCTCTTTCCTCTCTTCGAACTCAAATACAGAAAAATACAAAAGCCCCAGTAGAGCCTGCCTAGGATATGGGATAGGGCTAAGGAAAGCAGAGTCAAGCTCAGGCTTTCCTGAGACAGATTAGCAGCATCCTTACCCCTACCCTTACAATTTATCTTGGTAGTTTGAGGGATCAAATGGCTTGTAGCAGTTACCAGACGCATTAACGGGAGGAGCCAGAACATCTGGTAGAATAAATATATTGCAAGAGGGAAACTGGCTCGCTGTAATGGGAGCAAAGGAGTAGATAGATTGAAGATGACTACAGGGGGAGGTCTATGCTCAGAGACCACTGCACCACATCTGAGTCAAAGGGACTGCAAGGTACCTTTTGGGAGCAGAACTCCAGGCTGGCTGCTAGTGGCTACCATAACATCGGGAAGGGGATGTGCCTAAAGCTTTTAGGCAGAAAAGACAATTTGTGGTGGAATGAAATCTCACCTGAGGTACCAGAATCAGCTGCAAGACTGACAGCTCCCCAGTTTGGAAGTAACAACTGGCAAAGTGTACTCACAAGCCAGAAAGCCAAATGTATTACAGGCTACGTAAAAAGAAGCATGGCCAGTAGGTTGAAGGAGGTGGTTCTGCTCCTCTACTCCACTGTGGTGAGACCCTACCTGAAGTACGATGTCCAGTTCTGGAGTTGTCAGCACAGGAAAGTCATGGACCTATTGGAGTGAGTCCAAACAATGGCCACAAAAATGATCAGAGGGTTAGATCACCTCTCCTATGAAAAAAGGCTGAAAGAGTTGGGGTTGTTCAGCATAGAGAAGATAAGGTTCCAGGGACACCTTAATGCAGTCTTCCAGTACCTAAAGGAAGCCTATATGAAAGATAAAGAGAAACCTATTGGCAGGGCCTGTTGCAATAGGACAAGGATAGTGGTTTGAAACTAAAAGATGAAAGATTCAGTTTAGCTAGAATGAAAATGAGAGAGGTGAAACACTGAAACAGGTTTTCCAGCAAAGTGTTAGATGCCCTGTCCCTGGAAACATTCAAGGTAAGGTTGGATGGGGTCTGAGCATCATGATCTAGTTGAAGATATCTGTGCTCTTTGCAGAGGGGTTGGACTAGACTCAAGACTCTCAAAAAAGAAGCGCTTAAGTAGTCTTAAAGTCATCCTAAAGTTTGCCTGAGTTATTGTGAGACCTGAAGAACATGTAAGAGAGATCTGCTACGCCTATGTCAGCCCATCATGAAATGCTTTAATGGTGTGTAGTGTTCTGCATATGAAGGACAATCTTTCAAAATAAATCTTTAAGATTTATTGTCTTGGAGATGTCCTAAAGAAGGTTGCCAGTACATACACTCAGTGCAGTGAGGTATGACTATGGTCAGGATAAGCTAGTTCATACCTTGGTTTGAGAACTGAACCAAGACACAGAATTGAGACTACCGGAAAAAAAAATGTAGCCTGAACAAGGAGACTATGCACACAAACACAGCACACCCTCATGGAGGGACACACAAAGAACAGACAATTCTGTGTCTGGAATGCCTTTGTATCTGACACATCTGGCTTGTCTGCACCCTGAGGTGCAGACAGTGATGTATTACCCTGGCTTGTGTTGTGCCTAAGACACAGTGGTTTGGGCAAAGTTTGATGAGGATGCTAGAGATATGTTTTCTCAGAAACAAGAATAAGTATAAGAAGGCCTAGAACCAAACCTGACCAGTAGACCTTTAGCCTATTTATGTACTTGTTCTGTTTTGGTCTACTAGAATCAACCGTCTCCAAGGTTTCAGGTTAGAGATCTCTTCTACAAACCAGAATGAATGAAGCTGCACTGATTTTGATTACTTTCACTCTGCACTGCACCCCCAGATTATCCCAGTTGGTCTTGTACCCTAAATATTTTTACATGTTCTCATGACATTCATCAGGGCATGAAACAAACACCTTCAGATGGGCAACATGCTCTGGTAGAACACAACACAGTCCTCATTAGTTCATTCACTCTGAACACAAATAACAACTTGCAGTCACCAGGGCATTGAGAGGCTTATACACTGCTGACTGGGAATGTGGATGTCTCTCTGCTTTTGTATCTACAGGCTTGCTCTTAAACGGGCAGTGTTAAAAACCCTTTGGAAAGAAGAGATGAAAAGTTTCATGGAGGTGGTACAGACCCCCATCAGTTCTGACTCCCTCGCCTCTCAGGGGACAGAGGTACTTCCTACAACCTTGGAGATTGCTCCCTTATAGACATCAAAATTGGCAATTCAACCCTATATTTTCTAAAAATAAGTTAAAGGAATTATTTCCCAAGTTTCCCTCCTTTTCTGCTTTCCTTATGCCCCACATCAATTATAAGACCTTTAAATAGCAACTACTCACAGGATATACTGGCAGTTTTCCTATTCTGGATGAGAACCATTTCTTTAACAATGATGACAATGGGACCTGGACAGGTACCATCCTAATCTGTCACTGAATGTGGCACTCAGAAACTTTATGTTATGATATGTATTGCATTCTTATGACAGGTATATCAACTTTCATTCACGTGGCAAGACCTTTACAGAAAGATTGCTGTGTATGTGTTCTGAGCTGCATTACTATGTACATACTCACACATGTAAATATGTTACATTCTTTTTGTGATCATTAACAAACTGTTTATGCAAAACAGACACCAATCTCACATTCAGGTACTGGGACAGAACTTCCATTGCAAAAATAGATCAGGCAGGTGTTGCATAGGGCTGTCAGGTTCTCCAAAGCTGTACTTCTAACAGTTGGTGTTTCAAAAACACCCCCTATGTGTTTGATACCACCACTACTGTGTTTTGTATAAACAAGCACTACGAAAGGAAACATCCATTACATGAGTGCGTCATACATGTGAGTGCAGAGGAAATCTCCCCATTTATATAGAAGAGTAGGTATCATTAGGACTTCTTGTTGCTGTTGGACTCTAACTAGTAAAGTACATTTATAAAGTAGCAGAGTACCAAAGGAATATGGTTAGTGTGATGGTGACTAACACATTTTAGATCTTTCAATTGCTTAGGCAAGAAACGCTGAAGATGTACTCCTAGATATGTTATTTTGAACAAAGGTAAAGAATGTTTTATGGACCATTCCTTAATTTCTGTGAAGTTTAAAAAAAGATAACTTTTCTACTTCTTGAAGTCTTTCCTCCTCATATACACATTTTTTGAATTGTTTTACCTGTGTATTTGCATAGTTTCCTGTAGCAGAATCTGACTGATTTGAATACATCTACTTGCAAATCCTGAATCTCTGAAAAGCCAGTGATATTTTTTTTTAATTAGACCTGGCTGAAATTATTCCATTGATACTTTTATTTTCCTTTAGTGGAACAGCTAAGAGCTTGTAAACATTCATGAATGCAACTATATGCTTAACTTCTGCAAAAGAATAGCCTTAAAATTCCACCTGTGAAAGCATAAGGATCCTGAATACTTCATTTTTATGTATAGATATCCACCAGAAGATTTGGCTTATCCTCTTTATAGGCAAGCAATTATTTGAGCCATTTGATGAAATGATCTGTGAAAGAGCAGTCTTCCAATGTCCTAATGCTTTATCAGAGACCTAATTATATCTTTTGATTAAGTGCTAAAATGATGGATGAAATTATCAAAAATGGCATTACCTCCAAGTGAAATCACTATCTTTTTGGTATGCTAAACATCACCAAATTGGCCAGCTAATGGTTACGTGTGTTAAAATAAAGAGGCTAATACAAGCAAAATCCCCAAAAGCACTGAACTTGCCTTTGACTTTTGTGAGGACAGCTCAGAGTCCAAATGCTTGAGGAACTGAGGTTTAAAATATAATCAAGTCAGAGGTATTATAGTGGGTATTTCTGATGTAGATCAAACAGAATTCTAAAGAGCTGAATTAATACTTCTGTCCCAGCATGGTGCCTACCCCCGCATGAGCAAAGTCCTGTGGGCTAGATTCATTATGCTAAGGTGGTATGCTCTTAATGACCAGTTCACATGCACTGTTGAGAATGTGCAGGAAGTCCTGTGAAACATAGATTGCTTTGCATGAAATGGTAGATTAGACTATTATTAAATATTAGATAGTCTCTCCTAAACTATTTCATACCTTGACCAGTTCTTGTTGATGTACACACAGACAATTATCTTTCATATCACTTCTCTGTCTGGGAATTTAAACCTCAATGGAGATAGCGGGCAGGTTGTGGGCAGGTAGGGCTAATGAAGGTGATAGACAACGCAATATATTCTTACTGAAGTCCTGTTGTATAAAATACTCTGTTTTTTTACATAAAGTCATGAAGTTGTCTAGAGACGTCTTCTGTGTGCAAACGCTTATTTCACTGGGAAGAGGATGTCATAGATGCAGTACAACTATGCAAGAAGAAGGTAGAGAAACACAGCAAAAATGACATCCAAATTCTTCTCATAAGGTACAACCCATCCTCCTGACACTTGATAGACACAGCACTAAGTGGAGTGAGCGCTCAAATTCTTTCTACCGGCTGGCAGCACACACCAACCCAGTGGAGTGCCCTACAGCTCCAGCTGCTGCTTCTGGCAGGTCCCCTCACCTCTGGTCTGAGCAAAGTTGACCTCAGGAGACAGCAGAAGAGTTCTGGTACAGCCTTGGATAAATTTTCCTTCTATTCTCACAGGTATGTCTATGAACTTTGGAAGAAGAGACAGGCATCTTGGGTGGACTACAGGGAGGAAATGAGATTGTGCAGGGAAAAAAATCAGGATGGCTAAGGCCCAATTAGAAATTATATTGGCTAAGTTTGTGAAAGACAGTAAAAAATCTTTCTATAAATGTATAAATAATAACTAGGGAGACCATACAGTCCCTATTGGACACAGAAGGAACAACAGTGACAGGGGATGAGGAGAAGGCTGAGGTACTTAATGCCTTCTTTGACTCAGTCTTTAATTGTAAGGAAAGTTGTTCTCTGTGTGTACAAACTCAGGAGTTAGAGCAGCTGAACAAAGCTCCCATGATTCTAGAGGAGGTGGTTAGAGATTTTCTTGCCCAGCTAGACATCCACAAGTTGATGGGGCTGGATGGGATCCATCCAAGGGTATTGAAGGAGCTGGTGGACATGCTTGCCAAATCTCTTTCCATCATCTTTCAACAGACCTGGAAGACTGGGTAAGTTCCACTGGACTGGAGGCTGGCTGATGCTGTGCCCATCTAAAAGAAGGGACGCAGGGAGGACACAGGAAGCTACAGACCTGTCAGTCTGACCTCAGTGCCAGGGAAAGTCATGGAACAGGTGATCTTGAGTGCTATCGTGAAGCATATGCAAGAGTACTGGGTGATCAGGCCCAGTCAACACAGGTTCATAAAAGGCAGGTCCTGCCAAACTAACCTGAACACCTTCTGTGATAAAGTAAGACAACTACTGGATGAGGGAAAGGTTGTGGATGTGGTCTTCCTGGACTTCAGTAAAGCCTTTGACACAGTTTCTCACAGCATTCTGCTGTGGAAGCTGTCAATCTCTGGCCTGGACAGACACACACTCTCCTGGGTGGAAAACTGGTTGGATGGCTGGGCCCAGAAGGTGGTGGTAAATGGAGTTTACTCCAGCTGGAGACCAGTTAGAAGTGGAGTTCCCCAGGGCTCAGTGCTGTTCAATGTGTTTATCAATGACCTGGATGAAGTCATCGAGTGGACCCTTAGCAAGTTTGCAGATGACACTAAGCTGGGCGAAAGCATGAATCTGCTGGAGGGTAGGGAGGCTCTGCAAAGGGATCTGAACAGGCTGGATCACTGGACAGAGACCAAAGGGATGAGGTTTAACATGGCTAAATGCCAGGTCCTGCACTTGGGGCACAACAACCCTATGCAATGCTGCAGACTTGGAGAAGTCTAGCTGGAGAGCTGCCTGGAGGAGAGGGACCTGGGAGTGCGGGTTGATAACCGACTGAACATGAGCCAGCAGTGTGCCCATGTGACCAAGAAGACCAATGGCATCGTGGCTTGTATCTGAAACGGCGTGACCAGCGGGTCCAGGGAGGTTATTCTCCCTCTGCACTTGGCACTGGTGCTTTATATCCTGTCTTCCTTTGGAGTAGGCAGGGCACTGCTCAGCTCAATCTCACAATGGGTGTCCCATGGCTCTCCCCTTGGACTTTTCCTCATATTAGCACTGAACATCTCCTTGGCCTTTGAGAACTACATGTTCTTGTTGTAAGAATCAAAATACTGAGTCTCTACTAAATTAATGCTTAAAGTAAATTATATGGACATATATATTTTCCCGTCCTTCACTGTAGTACAACTATCAAAACAGAAAAAAATGTGTCACTGCCATATGGAAACTCTCAGATCACTCTGAGCCAGTGTCTGGCAATTTCTGATACATGAATTGCTCTGTTGCTTCCAAGCCTTAAATCTATATTAACAAACACACCAGGGTTTGCATACATTCATTGTCTAGATCCACAGATTTCAGTCTCTTGCAGAAGTTGTATACTACCAGAGGACCTGTCCTCATCTTTGAGGATGTGCATCCATGCTTGCTACCACCACAGTCTCCTAAGGTCTAGAGGCAGAGCTGCTCGTTGCTGTATTTCAGGAAGACTCCTTGTGTCTTACAAAGATGCAAATTAGTTAATCAGCATTGGAAGTTGGACGGCTAGTTATAAACTTCTTTACATACTCTTTGGCTGTCTTGCACTATCCATATGAGACAGACAGATCTAACTATGATGATAAAATCTGACCTAAGGTATCAAAGACATTGTTGACTGAACTAAGACTGAACTGTGAGACTGGAGTACCAGAAGTCATCTGGATTGGGAAGAAGGCTACAAGAGTTGCATCCTTAGCTGATGTCATGTCATCAAGGCCTAGTAGAAAGACTAGTTTGAGTACAACCTTTTGTATAGAAATACTCTAGCTGCAAACTTTAAACACCAAGGATTTATTTTAACTGCCTCTCTGTTATTATATGCTCTGCAAAAGCACACTCTGTAATGGGATCCCTGAAAGAAACTCCAAAGGGAGAAAAAAATACCAGTGTATTTTTGCTTACATTCGCAGAGACAGGCAGACACCAAGCAGGCTGTATGGTCCAGCTTTGACAGCTCTCATCCATCAAACCAGCTAGTCACTCTAGTACTTCACATACAAATCAGAAAAACCACAGGCTGGGCAGACATGAAGCTTCCTGCCCAGGAATGTCTGGGCTGCAGAAGAGTAAATCCCAGCAGTGGGCAAGCAAAAGTTAGCACTCAAACAGAAGTCTGAGACGTGAGGCTGCTTGCCATTTAAGGAGTTTGGTGTTTTAAGTATGTCTGAGAAGAAATGAAGGTCAAACATCTTTCAGGTATACCAGTATAACTCCACTGACAGCCCTGAATTGTGCTAATGTAAGCAAGAGCAGCCTTCTAATTACACATGCTAAGTAGTGCAACAAAAGGCTTCATTCCTCCTTACTAAAACTTAGAAAATATCAACTAAAAAGTCTATTTGTTTCCAAATGAGATGGGTTTTCTATGCTAGTTGTCATCACATGTGGGGCACAATAACAGACCTGCTCCTATTTTTTGCAATTATAATACTACCATTCTACCTGGAATTTCTTAGAGGACTCCAACTTGCAACTTACTATCTGGCGGAGAGGAGTTACAATCAGTCCACTCAGATGTATTTTGATGCAGTTTATCAAGACAGAAACTGCTTTTTTTGTGTGTGTGTTCCCAACCTAATGAGTGAGCTTTATGAACTATCATCAAGCACAAGCAAGAATAAACCCTGATTAATCAGTTTGCAGATGCCTTCATTTAATAGTTTGCATGGTATGTCCCAATAATGAGATATGTGAGTTTTCTTCTAGGAATTGGGAAAGATCATGAAGTCAAAGTTAAAACTGAGCAACAAAATGCTACCCAGTCTTTTTTTCTGCTTATTGCACTGGATGACCTCCAAAGGTCTGTTCCAGTTTAAATCATTCTATGCTAATGATCCCTTCCATGAGGTTTGGGTATTGTCATACACATTCAAAAACACAGAAGAACCAGTGTTTCAGCTTTACTCACATCCTTTAGCTTCTCACCCAAAAAGCTCTATTTAAACTAGCTAGACTCTTGATGGAATGAAATCCTACTCAAGGTGAGCAAGGGCACCACAGAATCCAAAATTTCCTTTATGCTTCTAAAATGTAGTTATGCATATTTGTGCACCAGTCCGTGCTCTGTCTTTGGAAGTTGGCAAGATGAAAGTAGGTATGTTACCTTTCAGATATGCTCTGTGACTAAACTCGTTTCCCCAAAGAAACCAGCCCAGTTTGCCATGAGTTTGTTATGACTGTTAGCCATGACTGCAGCAGAGACACATCTTTTGGGTTTGATTCAAATCCTATGGAAATTGATGGAAAAATTTACCCACTTCCAAAGGTGTTCAGAGAGAGTTTTCTTTTCCTGTGGAGTATGAATAATATTCTACAGTGTCACATTTGAGTCAGATAATTTTTAGGACATGCACTGCTCTTTTGGCTGTACAGGAAGAATACAATGTTTTGGCATTTACTTAATAAAACATAACTGGATTGGGAGAGCTGTGAAGGGTAGGACACAAGGAAATATAGATGGAAGAAGTGGTCAGAAACGAAGAATTTCTTCAGAATTGTCATTGGAATTTTTTTTTGTGTGCGAAGACAAACAATCGTATCATTTTTGCCCTTCCACTTCTGGTGAAGAATTCCCCTTAAAGCATTGTTTACTTTCATGAGGGAGAAGTGCTTCACAGGAAAAAGCCAGGACCAGCACAAACAGGAAAAAGGTGAGAATGAGCAGGAACAGTTGTTCAGACTTGCAGAGCTAAAACCCCCCAAATGAAACCCAAATAAGACACATGATAAAATATGTGAGAACCATCTCAGCTCTTTAATAGGCTTGTTTGGATTAACATACCCACAAGGAAGAAAAAGACACTATTTGTGTTTTACAGTCCAAGTGCTCAAACTCCCTTAGCACTGCTTCATGAGAAAGAATGTCTCCACGGATACTGTACCTGTAAGCATAGAGTTCAGTCATTAAGGGAGGTCTACTGAGATGAAAGGGCCTGAAAGACAAGAATGAGAGAATAACACAAGGGGCCTGTCCTCCTCTCACAGGCACATTCCCCCAAATTTCCTCTGCCCACCAGTACAGCCCTGAGGCTAGCTTTTAATTCAATCAGCCACTAAACTAATTCTATGAAACTGAAATCAAAACAAGAAGCAGGAATCTGTTCAACAACCACTTTTAAAAGGGGCAGGCCATTAACCCTTGTATTTCAGAGACATCATTTCTTATTGTGCAGTTTGTCCATGACTACACATATTGCTGCCATCTACATCTCATCACAGTCAAACCAAAGCTAAAATTTTTGTGTCATGCAAAAATCCCGATCTGTGCTCCCTGAGGAAGCCTTCAACAGGCAGCAGTTGTGTGGCACTGTGGTATGCAAAACTTGGCCATTCAAGCCTCAAAAAATGAATATATAAATGAACAGTTGGACATGCCCTTGGACCTTTTCTGCTTCACAACTCTCATCACACCTCTGGGACAGACAGTGTTGTCCATGTGCTGTTGAGCAGTCCCATCAGGCATTGACTGCTCAGGTCTTTGTTGTACAGATCCTAGAAAGTAAATGAAACTGTAGATGGTATCTTTCTAACTACTTTCAGGTCAATTGAAGAGCAGCATAGGCTTCCACTCCAAATTTAAGGCTATATGAGAAAATGTAATCATAATCCATTATCAAATATTCTTCAGGAGCTACCCATAGTATCACTGAACTGTATTAGCTCAGCACAAAAAATGACTTTGCTCAGATCCAAAGCAGTTTTGCAAAGGAAATTTCTCTGTGTGTATACTTACAGTTCTTTCTGATAGTGTCTGCAGAGTCATGATCAGTCTTTGCATCAGCAGCCTGCAGGAACAACCTCTTTGGGCAGTGCTGGTGTTTCTCCTGTGTTGTGGACATGAGTGTGATTAAATAAATTCTCAGAGCACTGTATCCTGACTTTTTTCATAAAAGCAGCCAATAAGCTTGGATGTTCCATCTGAGACATCTGACTTCCAGAGGGGAATGTCAGGAATGTCCAAAGAATCAAAATTCCATACCCAGCATATGTTTTGTACTGGGCACCCAAAACAAGTGGTCACTTGGAAGTAGGCTGCTGTTTTCTGAACACTCCCAAATATCTCTGGACATGGAAGTGAAATGCCCACTTTTTTTCCCCCCAGAAAACTGCTAACTATTCGGAAATACAAGGCACCAGAAAAGAACATTAATAAAAGCCTATTTTCATATTTAGTATCCATTTGTAACACACACACACAAAAAAGAAAATTAAAATAGGTCTTAAAAAGAAAAGTTTCCAACTCACCCTGTTCAGCAGCAAGTCTCTGGCAGAGATGGGGTTAAGACTGGCCCAGTAAGAGGTACAACGCCAGCTCCCAGCCATCAGCCATGTCAGTATTTACTGCCAAATATGTCCTCTGGGATCACTACGCCTGTATATTTGTTATTCTGCCTAGATGGCCTCCAGTAAAGGGCTGAGATAGAGCACTAGGGAGGGGAGAAGGGAATACACCCAGACAGGACATGATACCTGGGCTCCACCAACTGGTTACAGCTCTGAGAAGTTTGACCTTCTATTTTAACTCTTGCTGACTCAGGCCTTACTACTCACAGTTCAGCACCTCCTGAAAGCAGGCTCTGGATTTCATGAAAGCTAAAACCAGAGCAGGGGAATTCTTGCCCTTGGCATGAACAGCAACCACAGCAGCTGGCCGAAAATATTATAATATGTGGGAATCTGGCAGGTGGCTCAGGGCTGCATAGTTTTTTGGGATATATTCTGTATTGCCCCAGAAAGCAGGAGACAGGAGAAAGCACATTTTGCAAATGCTGCAAAGTGATAAATAAAAGATTTAAATAATACAAAAGATGCCATCCATGTTTAATGTTATACATAAACCCTATAAATTACTACAAAATCTTCCTGTTTCCCAGAAGCAAAGCAAGAAAACACACAGGGAAGGGATACCATGTGCATACCACAAGTTCTTCAGAATGCGTAACAGTTCAACAGGAGATCATGCTGCTGTGAATACTAGAGGAGGCATTTAGTGGTCTGTAGGCTTTGGAGCTCTGTTATCAAGTGTTGTTTTCCATGCAGAAAATGAGGAAAGACTTCCTACATGGGCAGGGTTACCCCAAGACTTTGCTATGTGGACAGTAGTGTTTGAAGCCTCATTAGACTTCTCAGGTGTTCCTACTTCGACCACTTTGACACTTGATCTAATTGTACCTAATGTAACAATTTGCATTAAAATTCCCTGAGCTGAATACAGGCCACTAGTCCATCATCAAAAATATTAACTTTTTTCTCCCATCCTGCTGCATACTTCCAGAGAACTGTAAATGCCTTTGAAAGAAAAGAGGAAGAATAGTGATGAAACTTACTAAGTATCTGTGCAAACCATCAGTTTCTGAAGAATTCTCTCCAGAACAAGTTTTCAAATATTGTAGGAAATTTTGCCATATTTCGTTGGCAGTGAAGATGTGATGCTCACAATTTACTACAATGATATTCTTGAAATCAGCATGACACCATAAAGTTTTGAGCTGGTACCAGCCCCGAGAAGAGCCAACTTTCTACAGCCCCTATTGTTTTGAACAGAACATTAAAAAGACACTAATATAAATTCTGTGAGTTTGTCTTGGTTCAATAATGGGTATATATAAGTAGTTAGAACAAAAACCTGAAATTATATCCTGAAGAAGTGAATTCACCAAAAGGATACCTCTTTTAGTTTTTAATTATTTTTTAAAGCCCTTTAGTTAGAATTAGATTAATACAAAATCAAATCCAATAGTAGACCTCTGGCCAATCAGTGAACACTTCCTATACATCAGCCCATATACATTTTAACACATGCATTTTTGCAGCTAGTCAGTAACTTCATGGTTAGCTTTTCTATTGCCTAGATGATGCCTGCAAGACTCAGTTCTTGAACTATTATCACTGCTTCTGTAAGTACATCTAGCATGTGAGGGTTATCATAAACATATTTAGTGAGAGTTACAGCTTTTTGGACTTATTTTACCTCATTTCTTGTTTCTGAAAACAGTGAGGGGACTCCTACTCAAAAGCAGGGAAGAAAGGTTGTTTTGCAGTTCAATGGCATGTGTCCATTCTCCTTGGTTTTGTTACCTGCAAGATGAAGCACACCGAGTCTTGCCACAGGCTCCATTTTCAATCATATTTGGATGCTTTGTGCTTCTGAGAGTGCTTGCCTGTCATGAATGAGGCCTAAGGGACTCCAATACATCACTTAGCACCTCATACAGGTAAGATGCTACACTATGTTCTACGCTCAAGTACAGGCTCTGATTTTTTTTTTCACATATCTCTTTTTTGCTTTTTCTATAAATATTTCTGTAAAACCAATGCCTTTAGTATTACCACGTGTTTGGAGACAAGAGACTGCAAGCTCACTGAGAACCAAGGAAATACTGCTTGTACTTTAACTGTTTGACAATTATTTGCTTTAATGTTTTAGTCTTATTCAGCTTAATAAAATGCAAGTATGATTTTTTTCAGACATTTGATCAGTCCAGCTCGCCTGCTAAAAATGATGTTTGACTCACATCCTGGCAACAGTGTTTATTTGATGTGTGCCAATGAAGCACTCTAAAACTCAGACTATTCCAAAGTTAGCCTCCTGTATTTGTGTGTATTAGTGTTTGGGTGAGACTGAATTATCAGCGTGTATTAAGTGGGTGACACAAGCTGATCAGTGCACCTTTGTTTTTCAATTACAAGTTTAGTGCTGAAGAAGTCTTTAGGGGGGAAACATCCACGGTCCTCATGAGCTTTTTTTAGATCTGTTTACATTGGGCAGCTTGTGCTACATGAAAAGCCCAAGTCACTTTATACTGTGTCCTCAGCCAAACACCAATTACTTTTGTATTTCTCTCCAAATAAAACTACTTGCCATAAATCCAAACCTATTAAAAATGTGCAGCTGTGAAGTTACAGCCATTCCTACACCCAGAAATATTAAACCATTGGGCCAATTTTTTTTGAGGGAGGCATACCTGAAGACTAATCAGTGAGGGGGGAGGCTGGCCACATGCTAGGTTTCATATGGGAATGCAGTAGCAGGACACTGGGGAGAGGGCAGTTTCTTTAAAGGTTACTGTACTAAACTCTCTGAATCGTTCTTCCAGGGCATAATGGGTGAACTGCAATGCAAGCATCTTGCCAAGGAGCAACCTCCATGCCCATGACAGCTTCAGTGGGAGCAAAGGCATCAGGAAAAGGCTCCAGCCAGGCCTTGGGCTGGGATCACACATTACTGCTAGATTCTAGCAGTTTCAGGTCAGTGACGTATTCCTTGCTCTTACTGCCAGATGTGGAAAGTTCTGAGGACTGGTTCATCCTTCAAAAACAGGAATGAAATTCTCTGGTTCATGATTATAATAAGTTAGCAAACATGTAGCTACTCAAAACAACAGTGGCTAAATTTGCTTTATAAGCATCTCTTTTGTAGCTCTATGACCCCACATAGGTTAACCTGAGTGGCTTATGGTGTTATGTGCCTCTGTTAATTGGTTTTGCTCATCAGTGGAAGCAGCAAGCACACTGTTGCAGGCAGCAAGAGGGGACAAGCGTCTTCACCATCACCCTTTCAACATTACAATTACTTAAGCCATCTCAAATGACTCCTGTGTGTCTGTGTGGGTGTGGGATGCAGACACAGGCTAAGAAGACATCTACTTTCTTACCACATATGTGGTAAATTAGGCTATACTTTTACTGACCAGTGGCAGTTCTGCCCCATGTTGTGAGAAGAAGGCAGCATCTCACCCCAGAGAGCACATTGCCTTGGTGATGGGCTCTTTCTTCCAGTGGAATGATACAACCGCTTCAGGAGACCCAACCATTCCTACCTGTAGTGTATGCAAAGATGTGGAGGATGATGGGGCTGCTAAAATTCACTTTTGCCAAATCATTCCAACCCAAGATGACCTATCTTCAGGTCTCAGCATCAATCTGATTTTGGAATGCATAAGATTGTCCCAAAAAACAAAGGATGGGAAATGCCAGGGAAACAGCCTGAATTTTTAAGCGAAACTGCTAGCCCAGGCTCTGTGTACACTTTCATTTCACATGACACAAGCACGATGACACACAAATGTCTTAAAGAATTCAGAATATTTCTTTTCAGGATGGAAGTTTAAGTATTTCAAGTGAGCACAGCAAACTCGAGTTTCTCTGCCAACATCTGTTGCATTTTTCTTTAGCTAGGGCAGCAGCCAATAGGTTTAAATTTAAGACCCAATGAACAGCCTCCCTACCTCTCCTCCCTCTTTGCTGATTGTCTGAATCTTCAAGAAACAGCTTCATAATCTTAGTCTTAGGAGCCTTTAAGCACACACTTATCTTCAGCTAATGCATTGCAGTCAATTGAGTGGTGCACGTTTGCCAAGTTTAGTGTGTACTTCAGTGCTTTCTGGGGTGGAGGCTACAATATCCTTGGTTCACAATTCTGAATGTATGTGATTGCAGTGAATTTACCTTGCATCAGAGAGGATTCTTTTGGGGATGTCTTCTGTTTAAACATGAGTCCATTGGTGGTTTTGAGGCTTCCAGATCAAAGCTGCTATAGAAAAATGCAAGTATTTCAACATTGCACAGACATAACATTACATGTTGTATACAGCTTGCAAAGTGTGGGAGCCTTTTGGATGAAAGGTATTCTGCACGTATACAATATCATTATAAATGCATCAAAGGCACAGAAGCCTAAGTTGATTTAGTATGGTCACCTGCCCCCATATAATTTTCTAACACTGCCTGCCTGGGTGAACTCATGAGATCTCCACTAAATTGGGGTAGCTTGTCATTTTATTCAGATTTAAATGGATTTTCTTACCTTGAACTCTTGGCAGAGAAAAAAACCAACAATAAAAACATAATGGCTCACAGATAATAACGTTGCATGTCAACTTAAGCATAACAGATAGACAGCTGTCAACATTTTTCCTGCACACATTTACATTGTTTAATTATGAGATGAGCAGGGCCAGGATGAGAGACAGAACAGGGGCAGGATATTTGCTATTTGGCCCCCTAAAACACACTTGGGATCCTCCTACTAAATGTGGTTCCCCTCATACATCACAACAAACAGATTGATGTGCTCCCTGGCAGAAACGTATGCAAGTATGGGCAGAAGTATATGCGAATACTCACCTTCCCTGGAAGTGTTTAAGGTGTGGGTGGATGAGGTACTGAGGGGCATGGTTTAGAGATTGGTGGGAATGGTTGGACGTGATGATCTGGTGGGTCTTTTCCAACCTGGTTATTCTATGATTCTATGATTCAAATAGTTTGTCTTTCTTCAGATAAGGAACATCGATTATGTTCCGCTGAAACAGTACCTAATATGGGCTTTTGTATATACTGGCCTCAACATGCAACCACATGTCCTGCTGTCATCTCTGGAGAGTTCTTCATCTCCAAGTGATGCACTTCATGGAGATTTCAACAAAAATACAGGCATCCTTGCCAGCTTTCCCTCTCCTTGGCTACATGGGAAGCTGTAATTCAATATATAATGGCTTGCCTTGGCCATCAACAGAGTCACACCTGCCCACGACAAAGACCTGCTTGAGCCCTATGGCTCCATGATGTTACTTTCACCAAGGCACATTAACTGCACAGCCAGCAGCAGCCAGGACAGGGATGGTTTTGTCACACTGGTCTGACTCCAATTCTCCAGCCTGTATGACCAGGTAGCCCTTTCGAGAAAGATGTGCCTGCAGAGACTCAGTTATCCAGCTGCAGAGCCAACTACTTCAGTTACCTGATTTAGACTTATGTAAACTCCCTTACAAAATATTCTTTGGGTATGAAGGATATCCAGTCTATGCTTGATTCCTTCCTTTCTTGCTCTGTCTGCAAAGCTGAGAGCGGTGGAGTTAGCAGCAGCTGCCTACAGATCATCTGTTGGCAAGGCTGGAGCTGAAATCACATTCTCCAAGTGCCAGAAAGATAGACCTTCTGGAAGGAAGTAACGGGTGAAAGAGCAGGAAAGTGAGTTCATTTCCAAACAATAAACATGCAGATCGGAAATAATTGAGGCACTAGAACAAGGGGGAGGGAAAGCAAAACAAACCATAACAACAGAGCCTCAGATGAACTGGTTTTCCCTAGGAATAGGGAAAGGGGAGGAAGGAAAAGAATTAAAAAAAACCAAATCAACTTCAGATAACTCAGGGCTGACCAAAAAAAGATTTTTCACCTTGTGATAAATCCTGAGGAGTTGCTAACTCTTTATATTCATTGTCACAGTGACAACCTGGCATCGTGGTGTTACTGGCAAAACAGTCTTTAAGGAGCTGCTTGCTGGCTGGCTGACCCACCAATGAGCCAGGCAGCTAGTTGCTTTGCCTGAAGAAGAAGAGGAGGGTGATTGTTGTAGGGGACTCCCTCCTCAAAGGAATGGAGGGACCCATTTGCAGACTCGACCCGCTCCACAGAGAGGTCTGCTGCTTACCAGGGGCATCGGGGAGGGAAGTAGCTAGGAAACTCCCTTCCCTGGTCCACGAGACAGACTACTACCCTCTGGTAGTAGTCCAGACTGGCAATGATGGTCTAGTAAACAGTAAGGCTAAGGACATCAAAAAAAGACTTCAGGACCATTGGGAAGATGATGGAGGGCTCTGGGGCACAGGTTGTGTTCTGCTGCATCCCTAGGCTAAATGGAGTGAACTCGCAAGTTACAAAACAGAACTCGATTAATGCCTGGCTCTGAGCCTGGTGTGAGGAAAGGGGCTTTGGATTTTTTGATCGTAGGATGGTTCATGCACCCCCTGACATGGTTACTAAGGATGGGGCACGTGGGTCTCCTGGTGGGGCTAAGGCCCTTGCTAAAAACTTAGCTAAGATCATAAATTGAGCTTTAAACTAGATGTGAAGGGGGAGGGGATTGAGTCAAGGCTAGGCAAGAGTATGCCTGGATGTGGGGCACTAGAGCTTAGGAGAGGGTATGCTGATGAGGACCACCAGCACATCACCACACAGGAAGTGGGGGAAAGTGCACCCTGGATCATCAAAGGAGATACAGTCACTCTGGTGCAAGCTACTCCAGTTACCAGGCAATTGGGAACAAACACTGTTCCTTCTAAGAGGGTTGAAGTCTTGGCAGCTCAGCTGAAGTGCATTTAATAAGAATAAGAATAAGATGGAAGAGCTGGAAGGGGTCATAGGGCCTATGATGTTGTTGCCATCACGGAAACATGGTGGGATGACTTATATAACTGGAGTGCAGATATGGTGGGGTACAAACTCTTCAAATGGGATAGGAAGGATAGGAGAGGAGGCGGGGTAGCCCTCTTTGTAAGGGAGGAATTGGACACTGTCGAGAAAGATTGTGGTGAAGAGGAGATTGAGTGCCTGTGGGTTAAAATCAGAGGAGCCCATAAGAAGGTAGATTTTGGGATGGGAGTCTCTTACAGGCCACCCAGCCAAGGAGAAGCAGCTGATGAGCTCTTCTATAAACAGCTGGGGTTAATCCCTAGATCAACGCCACTTGTTCTTGTGGGAGACTTCAATCTCCCTGATATCTGCTGGGAGTACAATACAGCAGAAAGGAAGCAGTCTAGGAGGTTCCTGGAGTGTGTAGAAGACAACTTCCTTGCGCAGCTGGTAAATGAACCAACAAGGGAAGGTGCCCTCCTGGACTTTCTGTTTGTGAATAGAGAAGGCCTTGTGGGGGATGTAGCAGTAGGAGGACACCTAGGACTAAGTGATCATGAGATGACAGGGTTTTCTGTTCTAGGCTAAGTGAAGAGGGTAGTTAGCAGGACAGTTGCATTAAATTTCCAGAGGGTAGACTTTGAACTCTTTAGAAGGCTGGTTG
This sequence comes from Coccyzus lansbergi, assembly GCA_033558105.1. Taxonomy (NCBI): domain Eukaryota; kingdom Metazoa; phylum Chordata; class Aves; order Cuculiformes; family Coccyzidae; genus Coccyzus; species Coccyzus lansbergi. The sequence continues at coordinate 3,271,571 of JAUMJK010000036.1, read as the reverse complement.
GCAAAGTTTCCTGGGAGTCATTCCTTAAGGGTAAGGGAGCCCATGAGGACTGGGAGCTCTTCAAAAAGGAGATCCTAGTAGCTCAGGAGAAAGTCATCCCCATGTTCCTGAAAAAAAGCTGACAGGGAAAAAGACAACTTGGTTGAGTAGAGAGATCTTAAGTGACATTAAGAAGAAGAGGAATGCTTATAGGCTCTGGAAGAGGGGACAGGCCTCTTGGGTGGACTACAGGAGGGAAGTGAGGTTGTGTAGGGAAAAAATCAGAGGGTCTAAAGTTCAACTAGAAATCAGGTTGGCAAAGTCCGCGAAAGACAATAAAAAATCTTTCTATAAATATATAAATAACAAAAGGAGAAACAGGGAGACCATACAGACCCTATTGGACACAGAAGGAACAACAGTGACAGGGGATGAGGAGAAGGCTGAGGTACTTAATGCCTTCTTTGACTCAGTCTTTAATTGTAAGGAAAGTTGTTCTCTGTGTGTACAAACTCAGGAGTTAGAGCAGCTGAACAAAGCTCCCATGATTCTAGAGGAGGTGGTTAGAGATTTTCTTGCCCAGCTAGACATCCACAAGTTGATGGGGCTGGATGGGATCCATCCAAGGGTATTGAAGGAGCTGGTGGACATGCTTGCCAAATCTCTTTCCATCATCTTTCAACAGACCTGGAAGACTGGGTAAGTTCCACTGGACTGGAGGCTGGCTGATGCTGTGCCCATCTACAAGAAGGGACGCAGGGAGGACACAGGAAGCTACAGACCTGTCAGTCTGACCTCAATGCCAGGGAAAGTCATGGAACAGGTGATCTTGAGTGCTATCGTGAAGCATATGCAAGAGTACTGGGTGATCAGGCCCAGTCAACACAGGTTCATAAAAGGCAGGTCCTGCCAAACTAACCTGATCGCCTTCTGTGATAAAGTAAGACAACTACTGGACGAGGGAAAGGCTGTGGATGCGGTCTTCCTGGACTTCAGTAAAGCCTTTGACACAGTTTCTCACAGCATTCTGCTGTGGAAGCTGTCAGCCTCTGGCCTGGACAGGCGTACACTCTCCTGGGTAGAAAACTGGTTGGATGGCCGGGCCCAGAGGGTGGTAGTAAATGGTGTTAAATCCAGCTGGAGACCAGCCCTGGTTCCCCAGGGCTCAGTACTGGGTCTAGCCCTGTTCAATGTCTTTATCAGTGACCTGGATGAAGGCATTGAGTGCATCCTTAGCAAGTTTGCAGATGACACTAAACAGTGTGGAAGTATTGATCTGTTGGAGGGTAGGGAGGCTCTACAAAGGGATCTGAACAGGCTGGACCACTGTGCTGAGTCTAATGGGATGAGGTTTAACACGGTCAAATGCCAGGTCCTGCACTTGGGGCACAACAACCCTATGCAGAGCTACAGACTGGGAGAAGTCTGTCTAGAGAGCTGCCTGGAGGAGAGGGACCTGGGGATGTTGGTCCACAGCTGACTGAACATGAGCCAGCAAGTGTGCACAGGCAGCCAAGAAGGCCAGTGGCATAGTGGCTTGTATCAGAAATGGTGTGACCAGCAGGTCCCGGGAAGTTATTCTCACTCTGTACTCGGCACTGGTGAGGCCGCTCCTTGAGTCCTGTTCTGGGCCCCTCACCACAAGAAGGATGTTGAGGCTCTGGAGTGAGTCCAGAGAAAAGCAACAAATCTGGTGATGAGGCCGGAGAACAGACCTTATGAGGAATGGCTGAGAGAGTTGGGGCTGTTTAGCCTGGAGAAGAGGAGGCTGAGGGGAGACCTCACTGCTCTCTACAAACTACCTGAGGCGTGGTTGTGGATAAGAGGGAGCTGGTCTCTTCTCCCAAGTGACAGGGGACAGGACAAGAGGGAATGGCCTCAAGCCTCCACCAGGGGAGATTTAGGCTAGACATTAGGAAAAAAAATTTCACAGAAAGGGTCATTTGGCACTGGAACATGCTACCCAGGGAGGCGGTTGATTCACCTTCCCTGGAGGTGTTTTAGGTACGAGTGGAGAAGGTGCTGAGGAGCATGGTTTAGTGTTTGATAGGAATGGTTGGACTTGATGATCCAGTGGGTCTCTTCCAACCTGGTTATTCTATTATTCTATGATTCCATTTTCATACTGGTTTGAATCCACCTATTTTTATCCTTTAGCTTAAAATGCCCCAAACCCTAACACACTAATGCTGTCATCTGAAAGATTGTCTATCCTCTGAGGATTTTGGATTTCTAACACATTTTAAGTCCTGCTGAGGGGAGACCTCATTGCTCACTACAACTGCCTGAAAGGAGGTTGTGGAGAGGGAGGGAGCTGGCCTCTTCTCCCAAGTGACAGGGGACAGGACAAGAGGGAATGGCCTCGAGCTCTGCCAGGGGAGATTTAGGCTAGACATTAGGCGGAAGTTTTTCACAGAAGGGGTCATTGGGCATTGGAACAGGGTGCCCAGGGACGTGGTTGATTCACCTTCGCTGGAGGTGTTTAAGGCACAGGTAGACGAGGTCCTGAGGGGTATGGTTTACTGTTTGATAGGAATGGTTGGACTGGTTGGACTCGATGATCTTGTGGGTCTCTTTCAACCTGGTAATTCTATGATTCTATGATTTCCTTTTAATATGTCAACAAAATTAACCTATTTCAACAGGGCATTCAAGTTCTACAAACTCACCATCTTCCAGCAGATTCCTGTCTGATCAGGAGATTTCCAAACATCTCTGTGATGCCTGATAATTACAGCTATAAATTTTTTTACTACAGTATACCATGATAGTGTTCTGTAGAAAGACATAAAGATGAGGAGAATAAAGGCCCACAACCCAGCTTCTACAAGACAGTACATAGGATATATGTGAATGATAACCTCTCGGCTGCTCAGGGGATGCCATCTAGGTCTTTTGGGGTGCAGGGGAAAGAGGGACGAACACCGCTCGGGAGCACACACGCAAACTAGAGAAAAGTGGGAACATTGACTATTTTTGTGGCTTCATGAGATACAACAGACATAAAGATATGCATATCATGTTTTCTACAGTACAACAAGAGGTATTTTCAGAACAATGAATTTAGGCACCCAGCCTAGCTAGCTAAGATACCTGACTTGCCTCCTTAAACTCCATTTACAGAGAAGCTTTCCTAGAGGCAATTCAGAATAGGAGCTTGGCACAGGCTTACTGAATTTCTCCTGGAAGTGAGTGTCTCTCTCACCCGTTCTAATTTTCCATTGACTGCAGAAGGAACCTGGAAAGACTAGTTAGCTAGCTTAACCAGCCAAGTTGTATGGCTAATTTGGGTGGTCTGAACAACTCCACTCTGCATGAGGCCTGGATTAGGATTTGACATTTTCTTAAACATCTGCATTTGCTGAAAAAGGACACTGTTGCTCTTCCGTCTTAAGGTTCCTATGCTTTAGATGAAATATATACTTATGTTAGACATACTTTGTTTTGCACTTGTACATAGGGTATGGAAGTGAAAAATGTAGAAGTATGGTGTGTTCATGAAGTGAGACAAGGGTTAAGTTCATAAATAACCTGGAAATGACCAGAAGTTCACATCCACTTTGGGTCATTGCCTCTATTGGAGACTGCATCTTCCTACCCTCTGAGTCACAGGAGTGAACAATGAATATCAGTGAAAGCCCTGTGGGACTATACGAGCAGTTTGGTATTGTTCACTCCTTGTTCACCAGCTTTATAATGAATTCTGTCTGGTCTCTGTCTGGTTTTTGCGGCCTTCCAAATATGAACATGCTTCCCAGCTTCGGTTCACTTTATTACATTCCAGCACACCCACTTTGCATGACATACCAGTTACTTTCAAACAAACTTTGGGTTAAGCATGCAAAGACTAATTCAAAGCTTATCATTTAAAGTAGCTAAGCATTTCACTGCTAAGAACTCTGAAGCTAAGGTTTCAACAAACATCTAATCAGAAGTTTCTTTCAGGCCAACAAAATAATAGGCAGATGTGCCTCTCCTGCCTTTCCAAAGCTGGACTTCAACAATGTAGGCTCAGACCAGATTAGGAAGTTGAATCATAAATTATTCCTGAAAATTAAGTCACTTCCCTGTGGTCCTGAGAGCCCAGTCCTCATTGCAGCAGGGCAAGCTACCTCTCCTGTGCCACAGGTAACAGTCTGAACACAGTGGTACCTCCAAGTACATCCTTGTCACATAGGAGGAAGACCACTGGACAAACCAAGTTGTGGGCAAGCCAAGCATGTGCTTGGGAGAAAGATGCAATCCTGCATCTGAAACATCAGTCCCTCCCCAGGTGATGCAGAATCACCAAACGAGTCATATTTTTGCAGCCCAGACCTCTTGTCACTTCCTGAACTGATGAGCCTGTTAAGGAGAAATACATATTTATCACCAGAACAATCCATACATGAATCTAAAAGATCAGGGAGGGTAGATTGGTTGATGAAGATGGCGTTAATGTTACTAACTCATTTTTCAAAACAGACTAACAAAGATTCTGTATCATACATCTATGGGTGGGAAGAGAAACAGAAAATGTTTTCCAGTCTTGAAAGAAATGCTATTACATACTGTTTCTTCCCATTTCCCCCAGCTCAAGAGTCATAAAAGTATCCATGTGCCAGAAAGGAAAAATAATAAATTTTCCTGTGCTCTTGTCACCTGATTTTCATTATGTGGAACACAAGACCTGTAATTGTGCTTGTGTGTAGTCCTCAAATAGGGGTAGGTCTGAGAACATCTGACCTGGTCATATCATGCTTGGCATGGATGAAATTTTGTAGATAAAGTCTAATAACCAAGATAAACTAATAAGCAAAAAAGTGCTGAGACTGTTTTGTTCTTTGGAAGAAGTAATTACATTCAGTTATATAATCAGTTGTACAACAAACATTCTCCTTAAAGTAAATGGCAGCTCCATCTGTGAAAACTTCTGATGTGGGTTCCAAGAATTTACAATAAATCAAGGCATAAACTGTCTTCTTTTGGTGGTGCAGGTTGGAAATCTTACAAGGAAACAATGTTTCCTTAAAAAAACCCCCACAGTTTTAGAACAAATGCTTTGTGTTTACTGAAATTCTACTGAAACCAAGACTTTGGGTCACACACGGGTCCTTGAAGAGTCTGCAGCCAGTGATTCCCAGACCCTTAAAATCCTTAGCCTCAAAGCAGCTTACATATTTATCCACTCCTCAGCCACATCCCCCAGCCCCAGAGAAGACAGGCCTGAGGGTTACCATCCTGCTATCAGAGCTACTAAAATTAGAGGGTTTCTAGCTCCAAGGTTCACACGCTCAACAACTCTGCAGTAGGGAAGGAGGCTGTGGAAGCTTCTTGCAACCACCCTGAGAGATCAAAGTTTTTGAATAATGGCGAAGCCTGGAGGACTTCCAGGTTGATTACAGAAAATTAAGTAAAAACTGGATTCTCATCAGAATCCAAGCAAGCTGAATTAAAATAAGAAATTTACCTGCAAGCCTCTGCCTAGTGTGTGGCACTCTCAACACCTCTTGTCTCAGCTTCCTCCAAAACAGGAAACTGTTCTATCCGTATGCAGGACAAGATGATCAGATGGTGCCCGTTCAAATCAGAGGAGTCTATGACTGACTAGATCAGTCAAGGACATAACCAGAAAGCTCAGTTTTGGGCCACTTAGTGTCATATATAAGTAACTTTCCCCTGTTATCTCTGGGAAGCTTTGACATATTTACCGTTAAAGATCAAGATCTGTACTATGCAAAAAGGAGTAACATAAGAAAAAGAAGCCAAATCTCATATTTCAAGCAAAAATCTTGTGTCTTTCCTAAAACATAGTTCCAAATAATGAATGAAATAATAAACTATTTGAAATAATGCGTGAGGACTTTGGGAGGAGTTAAAAAGAGGGGACCTTATCTAAACTCTAGCACAGGTAGCTAGAGTATCCCTCAGAGACTGTGAGGGATAAAAGTTGTGCATCCCCTTCTTGTGCTACATGATTGCAAGATCTGCCCTGTCATTGTCTTAATATTCAGTCTGGTGGCCAACAGCCAGAAATATTAGACTGAGGGCTGGGGTAGGGGGGTAGTTTTAGGTCAACATATGTCAGCTCTCAAAGCCATGCAGAAAAATTTAATTAATTTGATTGAGGTTATCCTGAAATTCTGTTTCTTTTTGTTACTATTTCCTGAAGTCAGTAATACACTTGAAAGCACATGAGTACCTTTAACATAACTTTGAACACTTGAGTAGCCCCGTTATTTTCAGTGAACTTGTGTGAGTACTATACCAGGGCCTAGGTACACTCTTACTGGCTCAACAGCAGTGGCTAAAAGAAGAGACTCTGCTTCTTTTTAAAAAAAAAATTAACTAGAGCATAACAATAAATATTCTCTAAATTTTGTCCTTCATTAATCAACAGAGGCATTCATTTTGGTGCAACTATTTCATAGCTCCAAATTGAAGGAACACTGATCTTGCAACAAAGGTTTAAAAACATTTCCAGTGTTTTACATAGTTCCCCATGGTGACCTGACATATCTGGAGCTGTAATACAGAGATGTATTTAAGGCCTTGCCTTATTTTGGTTATTGAGAAGAACATCCTTCTCAGGCTTAGGTCCCTGGCAGTCCATCAGGATTTGGAAAACCTGAAAATTTTCATTGCAGTTATCATATAAATTTCTCCTGGTGCCTTTAAGGTTTCTCTCAGAGGCAATGTTTTTAGAAGTTATTTCCTGCAGTTCAGCCTTCTTCAAAGAAATATACAAAAAACATATTGTCAGCTTCAAGCTTGAAGCCTTATAATGTAACATAGTAGTTCCAAACAGTGTGAAAATATCTAATTCAGTAGCCACATTTGTAAACCAAAGATTCTTCTTTCCTACCAAAGTAATGACAAATGCACTTTCTTGATGATCAGCTTACACAAAACAGGCTACATCTATTTACACAAAGTGGTTTACTTCTCCTGTTCACAGATTAACAACTTCTAAGTCAAAACTGAAGTTTTGCCTCATTTCCTGTATATTAATTTAAAAATACTTTTGTTGAATATGATTTTTTTTATTATGAGACTTTAATTTTATTACAATAATGAGAAATTTAATAATTTTTTTAGCTGTAGCTTTTCAGGCATCATCTTATTTTTCACAGTAAAGTGTCCAATCTTTCTAATGCTGAATTACATTCTTGAATTTTTATTAAACCTATGTTAGAGCTTTTGAAAATACTAAATACTTCCATTTATAAGTATGCATCATGCAGACCGTATACTATATATTTTCATTAGAAAGTAAGTAAATACAGTCAACCAGTGGGTCTGAAGTCTACAATAAGCTGGGCCTTTGAGCAGTCTGAGTTAGTGAGAGGTGTCCCTGCCCATGACAATAGGGTTGGAACTATGAATCAGAAAATCACATTGTGGATCAGAGATGAATTCCCTGTTACTGTAGAAATGGTACAGTATAATCTTGTTTACAAAATTATCTGGTCCTGTTATGAACTTGTTTGTTCTAACTATTGGAAACCTGGGCAAGAAAATACCTCCTAATTTACATGTTAAGTGCATTCACAGATATGTACATCTCTCTATCTTGATAAGAACATGTATGTATGTGTATTTATCTAGCACTGAATAACACTTTAGAAAGTCCACTCTCTATGGACTATTCTTGATACCAAGAAAATAGTTAACAGGCAGCTGCAATAATTTTTTGAATTATAATTACAATAATAATACATGGGCTTGAAAAGAGGCTATGGTAATATTTTGACACAGTGCGCAGCTATTCTGTTCACTTTATAGCTCTGTAACAAAACTCTTAAACATGTGCATAAATCCCCGATAATCTGAATTGAACTTCAATATATGTTTAATGGCTTTGCATAGTGGGCCTGGAACTTGAGAGGTCAGAAATGGCACTTCTACTTCCCAGGAAATACTGATATTTTAATATTTTTGCAGTTTGAAGTGGGGCAAAAAGATGAAAAAACTTTGCAAAATGAGTACTCCAGAAATAATTCTTACAGCCAAAGCTATCAATTTCAAATAGATTTAACAGATAAATCATTATAAAATAGCAATATGGAAATTCAAATTCATCTTGATAAGATCAATAGTAATAGAAAATTCAGAGCAAAATACATTGATTCCATCCAGACTACATTATGGAAGTGAGATTGTGCAGGGAAAAAATCAGGATGGCTAAGGCCCAACTAGAAATTATATTGGCTAAGTCTGTGAAAGACAATAAAAATCTTTCTATAAACACAGTAACTACAAAAGGAGGACCAGGGAGAATATTCAGTCCCTGTTGGATGCAAATGTGACAAAGGATGAGGAGAAGGCTGAGGTACTTAATGCCTTCTTTGACTCAGTCTTTAATTGTAAGGAAAGTTGTTCTCTGTGTGTACAAACTCAGGAGTCAGAGTAGCTGAACAAATCTCCCATGATTCTAGAGGAGGTGGTTAGAGATTTTCTTGCCCAACTAGACATCCACAAGTCGATGGGGCTGGATGGGATCCATCCAAGGGTATTGAAGGAGCTGGTGGACATGCTTGCCAAATCTCTTTCCATCATCTTTCAACAGACCTGGAAGACCGGGTAAGTTCCACTGGACTGGAGGCTGGCTGATCAGGCCCAGTCAACACAGGTTCATAAAAGGCAGGACCTGCCAAACAAACCTGAACACCTTCTACGATAAAGTGAGACAACTACTGGATGAGGGAAAGGCTGTGGATGCAGTCTTCCTGGACTTCAGTAAAGCCTTTGACACATTTTCTCACAGCATTCTGCTATGGAAACTGTCAGTCTCTGACCTGGACAAACGCACACTCTCCTGGGTGGAAAACTGGTTGGGTAGCCGGGCCCAGAGGGTGGTGGTAAATTGAGTTTACTCCAGCTAGAGACCAGTTACAAGTGGAGCTCCCCAGGGCTCAGTGCTGGGTCCAGCTCTGTTCAATGTCTTTATCAATGACCTGGATGAATGCATTGAATGCATCCTTAGTAAGTTTGCAGATGATATTAAGCTGGGTGAAAACATGGATCTGCTAGAGTATAGGGAGGCTCTGCAAAGATACCTGAACAGGCTGGACCACTGGGCTGAGTCCAATGGCATGAGGTTTAACATGGCCAAATGCCAGGTCCTGCACTTGGGGCACAACAACCCTATGCAGAGCTACAGACTGGGAGAAGTCTGTCTAGAAAGCTGCCTGGAGGAGAAAGGCCTGGGGGTGTTGCTTGTCAGCCAACTGAACATGAGCCAGCAAGTGTGCCCAGGTGGCCAAGAAGGCCAGAGGCATCGTGGTTTGTTTCAGAAATGGTGTGACCAGCAGGTCCAGGGAAGTTATTCTCCCTCTGTACTCAGTGCTGGTGTGACCACTCCTTGAATCCTGTGTTCAGTTCTGGGCCCCTCACCACAAGAGGGATGTTGAGGCTCTGGAGTGAGTCCAGAGCAACAAAACTGGTGAAGGGGCTGGAGAACAAGTCTTATGAGAAGCGACTGAGAGGGCTGGAGTTGTTTAGCCTTGAGAAGAGGAGGCTGAGGGGAGACCTCATTGCTCTCTACAACTACCTGAAAAGAGGTTGTGGAGAGGAGGGAGCTGGCCTCTTCTCCCAAGTGACAGGGAACTGAACGAGAGGGAATGGCCTCAAGCTCTGCCAGAGGGGGTTTAGGCTAGACATTAGGGAAAAAATTTCACAGAAAGGGTCATTGGGCATTGGAATAGGCTGCCCAGGGAGGTGGTTGTTTCACCTTCGCTGGAGGTGTTAAAGGCACGGGTAGATGAGTTGCTAAGGGGCATGGTTTAGTGTTTGATAGGAATGGTTGGACTTGATGATCCAGTGAGTCTTTTCCAACCTAGTGATTCTATGATTCAAATAAAAAAGAATAAATTACACATTTAAATATCTTCTCAACACTATAAAAATCAAAAAAACCCCACTTTTATTTAAAAAAAAATACAGACTTCAATTTCATTTTTTTGAGAATTTTTTTTAACCAACAAGCAACTATTATTTGTAGGTTTAATCATGCAAAGCAAATCTTGATATTTGTCCTACCTCCAGCATTCCCACTGAATTTCTACAACGCCACAGAAGTTGATCTGCGTGTTTCTTTACATAGTAACTAAAGCTCAGGAGGCACATTTTGTGGCTCGAGGTTATGAATCTGTGGCTGGGTAACTTTTACAATGGAGTTCAAGTGTCATCATGCCTAGAAATACTGCAGGTAATTTTGTAAATAACAGAACACTTGAAATATATCAACTTTGTGCAGCAAAAAGCAATGAAAAGAAGTACTGTTTGAGCTGTGAATCATACGCAATCAAAATTATGTATTAAAAAAAAAAGTGTTTCACCCAAGTTCCATAAAAGACCAGGCTTGTTTACAGCAAGGGTGCTCATCCTCCTGTTATTATTTATGCTGAAGTAGCCTCTAGAAGCTCCAGATTCCCATTGTGCCACACGCTACACATGTACACAGTGATCATACATTTATTTATTTTTAGGGCATTAGATTTCCCTGCTCCTAAGTGAACAGGTAAAGCAGTGATTACTGGCAATGCCATGTATACCCAAGCAGTCAGCCACAGAAAGTAATTTCACTCTCAGCCTCTGTTTTAAATAAACACCTGCATTTTTGTACTGAGAAATGCATTTGCTTCACAATGAGCTGTCACAGCATGTTTGCCTGCTAATGAACCAAAAAAGCTCTTTGAATTCTGTCTCCCATCCTTCCTACACTGCAATTTTGCCAGTCCAAACTATCCCTTTTATTGTTTTTTTTCTGTTTTTTTTTTTTCTTGAACAAAATATTCTTGCTGAGCCCTGCATTTACTTTGTAATTCCCGCATCATTTGCAGCAGTGGGAGGCTGTGTCTCCATCCATACTAGAAAGCAGCAGATGGCTATTGCTGCTGTGTCCAGACAGGTAGTCTGTACTTGATGGTATTTCAGTGGAAAAATATGTTTGGTGGGCAGGACAGAGAGTTCAAGACAAAGCTGCTTGTCTCCCCCAGGACCATGACACAGAGTACCGTTTTCCTGAGAGTCCACATGCAACCAATTTGATCCCACCAGCAGCTGTATGCTCAAGTCCATTAAATACCTGAAAATTTCCATGGATGACGCCCTCCTCTGATGTAGGAGTGTCTAGCACATGGCAAAACACTCCACACACAAATCAATCCTTGCTTTCAGTGTAGTAAAACATGGAGTCAGCCTTTGCCTTTCTGTATTGTCTTGAACTGTGCTCCAGAGAGGTTTTACACAAGGAAGTCTGTTTTCTTTGGGCTTCTTGATCAAGACAAGTCCTTTGACAATTGTAGTATTTAAACTTTGTGCTCCCTGAACTGCCTACAGGGGAAAAGCACATATTGAAAAAGTGATGTTATGCAAGCACTAAGTTTTGTTAACCTAGGAAATTTCTCATGGGGCCTATTATACCATGTGAGGAAGAACAACTGAGTCATTTTTAAGTATAGGACTTAAAGCATAAAAATAGCCAAGAAATCCATAGCTTGGTCACTTGCCCCAAAGTCATTCCTTCTCCTTTCCCTTCTGCTTTCCCATCACGCATGGGCTTTCTCCTGCACTCATTAGAAGTGTTTTCAATGTGAAAGGGGCTCCACTGGCTCTCCCTTCTTACCTCAGATTATCTGCAGAGCACTGGGGTTATGGGGATTCCGAGTGATTCTTGCAGCTAGGTCTGAGGCATGGTAAGCAAGCAAGCAAGCAACAAAGGGAGAGGATGGAGAGGTGCTGTGGAGGCTTTCTACTGCTCAGTGGTGCAGGGACATTTGAGAGCAGTGGTGTCAGTGCAATAAGGCATCTTTATGGGGTATCCTCATGCATGCTCAGCACTTCATAATAGGGAAAGTCAGAACCACAGACTATTTTTTGAGCTACACAAACAAAAGGGAAACAAAAAAAAGTTCAGCAATCATTGGCACCTTTTCCATGAAGGGTACTGAAATCTGGTAAAGACAGAAGAAGGGATGGCTTACCAGCCTCCCTCTCCATCCCCCCAACTCTTTTCAGGAGTCAGCCAGGCAGTCCTCAGGCAGTCAGTGTGCACCAGGTAAGTTAGTAACCAGCAAAACAACCCTGGAGAGAGGGCAGGTGTCATAGCCCTGCCCTACCTTGCAGGACTAGGCAAGTGGAAGGCATGCTGCCAGCTGCCAAAATCCTTAAACTGGCATGATGGTGCATCTGAGGCATCACATCTGCCTCCAGTGTAGGGCCACCAGCATCATCTCCCCAGAGGGTTGCCTTTCAAGAAGCCCTCCATGGGACAGCTCACAAAACCAAATATCTTCAAGTTGAGACCGTACTAAGCATGGGCTTTTTCCTGCAGCAAGGTCTTCCTCTCAGTGAAGTTATTCTCCACTTTGTCCGTCACTCCTTGAAACTAAAAGAACTTCATAAAAAAATACTATGGAAGAATATAGCAAGCAAGAAGTGTCTGTGCACTGCACGTCGTGTTCCCTTTGAGGTTAGACTGCTGTTCCACTGTGCCGACTGAGGGATCAAAACACTCCTGTATTAATGTTAAAAAGAAGAGGAGGGAGGTGCTTTTGGCTGGGAGGCAGAGGTTGCAGGGCTGTGACTCAGTCCTCCTACTACCCTGTTGCCAGTCCAGCCAACAAGTTACCCCTAACCATGCTCCCCAGAGTCCACTCTCTGTCTTACTTTCCAAATCCTTCAGGCAGATCAGACCACAGTGATGCCAAATGCAGCAGAGGATTTGAGGTTTCTCCTCTGTGTAGGTAAGAAAGTAAAGTAGAACAGTTCCCTTAATCCTCACCATGCCCCAAATGGAATGACACCAGTTTACAACAGATTAACTGGATCTGCAAGAAAGAAAATAAAACAAGACAGAAAGATATCTGATCAAAGTTCTCAGCTGGAGGTCTTTTTAGACATTTTGTGTCATTTTTACTGTGCCGCACACCCGTATTACACTTCCAGGGATATCAAAGAGTTAATATTAACAGCAAATAGCGTACCATTTCCACTGCAGGTTTTAACCAAGAAATTAATAAGAATCTGCCTTGCTTTGAATTGTGGCTGAATTTAACCCTTGGACATTAGATTAATTTAAAAAAAAGGAAAATTCTTTATTCAGAACTAGATAGACTGAGACTTGTTGGGATTGAAAGGATTGGAGTGGTTTTCTTGCTACTTGATGAAAAAGCCAGAAAACCATTTTTAAGCTGCTTTGAAAGACAAACTTAAAAGAAATACTTTATTACCAGAGGGGAAGGTGGTAGGGTGGGATAGGATTTTCTTCTCCTGTTTATTAAAAACACACCTTGGGCACCATTCTAATCTGATTTAAGCATCACGTGAGGTGCATTTATTACATGGGAAAATTGCCTCAGTGCTTTCACTGAAGGAATTTGGACCCCGCCTTCAAAAATTACTCTGCATGCGGGAATCTCCAGTACATGGATATTAAGCACAGGGAACGGAAGAGCAGCCAAGAAGTAAAAAAGGGAAAATCTCAGGGAAAGCCATCTGAAAAACAGCAGAAGGTACCTCAAGACTCAATGAGCAAGGATGGACTGTTCCTGAAAACTGCAGAGTAGTGGCAACCAAAAAGGGTAGGACCGCTGTTAGAAGGGAAGGGAGAGGATGAAGAGAAACCAGTGGGGTGTGAAAAATCTTGAAGCCATGCCATAAGGCTGAGTGTATTATAGTCATCAAAATAACATATGAAACAGCCAGCCATTCCTTAATGTGTTGAAATGTGCTACTGCACAGTTTCAAGGCCTGGAGCTACAGAAACCTCAGAACAAGGGGTAGGCAGCCTGACTCTGGTCTTCCAGCTATAGCAAGGAGCATCTGCGTACACAGGGCTGTGGGACTCCTGCTTCACAATAAAGGCATGTGGAACACAACTTGCAGGGGATAGGCAGGAAATAAAAGTGCCTGGTGATAACACCAGTAGGAAGCAGCTAACTGAAGCACCTCACTGAGGGTGCAGCATGTGGAAGAGAAAAGACTCGTGCTGCAGGGTTAACTGTCACCTGGTGAAATCTCCTTCCAAGCAGCCAAATTAATGATGGAGCTGTGGGACTTGACATCAACACACTGTGTGCGTGGGATTGGGAAAGCAGTGCAAGAGAAACAGCCAGGTTTTCATGTAATTGGTAATCTCTGCTCCAAAAAAAGGAGTTATTAAAAAAATAGCCAGTTTTCTGGGCAACAGCCCAAGGCATTACTTTGCTAGATGTTGGTGGAAATCGAATCCAGGTTTTTCCCTTTGTTGCCAGCCAAAGGCATTGTAATAGGCGCCCGATATCACAATTCCCCCTCTGTCCAAGTAACACAGTTTGTTAAATCTTCCTAAATGTCTCCAGGCTTAAATCCCAACCTTTCAGAGCAGATCAGCTGATTGCCAAAAGATGTGGCAAGTCCAGGACAGTATTGCATCCTTAGCAGTAAACCTAGTGACTGTCTTGAACCTGAAGCATACTCCAGGTTCTTATAAACAAACATACTTCCTCTGGAAAACAATCTCTACCAACCTCTGTGCTGCATGGAAAAACATATTTAGCCCAGTGTTATCCTTACTCATAGCTGGAACAAGTCTTTTGCAGTGTCAGAAACCCGTTGCATGGAAGCAAAGGTGGAGAGGCTGGGATTATGCCTACAATAGCCAATTAAGGAGGGGCATGATGCATATGTGGGGGAAAAAAATGTCACAGAAGTGTCATTTATTATTAATATTCACCAAATCTCCTGGGGCCCAGTAGAAGTTGGGATGCCAGAATGCTGAGCACAGCACAAGGTTCTGCAAGGTGATGGGTGCTACATAGAAATCCCCAAGGCAACCAAAACATGCTCTCAAAGCAGTGCTGTCTTCCCAGTTAATAACTGAACAGCTTGATTACCTTGGGCAAGATGCTCTGTTAATGTGGGATCCTGCAGCCCAGTCTGTACAACTACAGCTGCTGAAGCTGCTGTCAAGGGTGCCCAGTGTGGAAAACCACTGGCAGCAGTAATGTCTTAGACTGCAACATTTGGATTTATTTTCTGGGTTCGCCTCCTTTGCCCAAATCTGCAGTCTTGTAGCGCAGCTAGCAAAGGAGGATCTCCCTGTATAGCCTAAGCAAGAAGAGCTTAGGTGACAATATACATTCTCCTCCCTGCTGTTATATTAAGCAATGGTGTCAAGATCAGGCTAGGTGCAATGAGGCCCCTTTTGACATGATGCCTACCAGAATTAATTCTAAAATTGGTCAAGTCATTCTGAAACTCAGTTACAAACTGTAGACTACTTTGGATTTATTATTCATGGACTTGCTGCACAATTATTGTCCATTTTTTCAAGATCAAACCTAATAATCTACAATATGATATGGAAATCCCACAACCCAGACAATAGAAAGCAATTTCAGTAGGTGAGATTATAATGGTATCAGCATTTTATGACAGCTGCTGAACTGCATACTACCTCCTCAAAGAGATCCTATGTTTTCCTTAAATGTCTGGCCCCAGATGCCTTAGGGTATAGGATTCCTGCTTCAAGGGTAGAAATCCACAGCCAAGTCTACAGATGACCAAAGTACCACCCAAACATTGGCAAGCAGATGTATATGTAGGAGATACAGATGACCATACATGTTGCCAAATTCTAGGCCTGTAGACACATTCCAAAGATGAATTCAGGGCAATCATTCATGCAAAAATATTGTTCCCACTTCAGAAGTCATGCATAAACAGAGGAAATCACAGAAAAGCCTATTAGGAAGGGGCATCGAGAAGTGATCTGCTTTTCCTCTTGCACTGAGGAGAAATAGCATGTACCAAGCTACCCGAGTCGCTGGCTCTGTGACTGAGAGAAATGCGTATTAGTGTGAAAGAAACTACATATTGACTTTTTATATTACCAAATTACTTCTTATAAAGCTAAATGGTCCAAATGTGCAGATTGTGGTTACAGCAGCTGAATATATTATTAATTAGATCTTTGGCTGCAGCTTAAAGGGTGCATTCAATTGCACAGGTCAGACCTTCCTGCTGATAGTGCCATCAAAGTAATTGACTCCATAATTTACTTGAATTTTTCTGACAAAACACTTCATTGAGAATTACCTAACGCTTCTTCCTACTTAAGTTCCTTACAGTCTATGTGGTAACAATGACTTACATAATGACTTTGCATACAAGTATTTCCTTTTCTGTGCATAGAACATTGTTTGAAAACCAGCCTAATGTTTTCTCCATAGAAAACAAGTATCTTATGTTTCACATGGACTTTACAGTGACTGCAAAGACATCCTGGAAGAAAGCAGCAATGCGGAGACATCTGCAACTCAAAGTTTCTTCTTCCTCACAGTATGAAATTAATGACTTATTACGAAACTGGTTCTTGCTCAGCTAATCTGACTGTCAAGGGGAGAACAGTGGTTCAAGTCTGTTGCATCTCATCTTTATGTAGGTACTCCAAATAGCTGAATTACACAGGGATACACCTATGGCTTCAGCAGCCACTGGGGAAAACACACTCATGCGCTGTTTACTACTCCACCAGACAGTTTGGTGAAGTATAATGTGGTACAAATTCCATGAATTAGTGCCTTGAAAGCTCAATAGTAGAACAGCATGAAAATGAAAAGGAAAGAAATGCAATAAAATAACTAAAGATAAGGAATAATAATAAAAAAATGTATCAATACATGATAGTCCAAACATATATCACGGTTTTTGACAATCAGAGCTAAATGGATTTTCTTCAGACTCTTCTCAGACACAGAGACACAGAGTGTTCCCCTTCCAATGAGAACCAAGTGCACCTAACACCATAGCAGAGTTTTGCTGTGTTTCAGAGAAGGTGATACGACTATAAAAATAGAAATCACAACTCTGCTATGAACAGATTCATTCTCAAGGCTACTCTTACCTCTCCAACACATTGCTGGAAAGTGGTTGCACAATGGGAAGCTAAACTTTCAAACTCTATATCACATACACTCCGACAAAACATTGGTTCATTTCTGCTGATTCAGTTCACTATCCTAGCCCCAGCTACTGTATCAGCTCCTGTAATGACAACATGTTATGAGGAACTGTCATTCACTGTTATCTTTAGTATAAGGAGTATTTAAGAGAGATATGAGATATCTCTGCGGGATAAGTGCTTCATAAGATTGGTTTCCTGAGCTGGAATATGGCAGAGGTCTGTTTTGAGGTGACTCTGCTCCATGATGTCTCTATACATTATCTTTGATTTATAGAGAAGAAATCAAAACTTTTTGAAATAAAGTGACTTACTTGAAGTTAGACAGTGCTAAAAATAAAATCTAGGTGTCTCAAATACTGGTACAATAGGAACTTTGCATAGTAGCAACACATTTCTTCTCCAGTTAAACAATTCCATCAGCAAGATAAGATATGTAGGCTTAATAAGATACTGGCTTCTTACATTTGCTTCAGATGAGAAAAAAAAGCCATGGTCTAGTTGTTAAAAAACTCAATTCTCCCCACACCTACTACCATCCTACAAACAGAGTACACCAGGCTAATGATTTTCAACTACAATGATTTCCAGCCTTCTAACTGCTTTTTTTTAGTGGTGGTCTAGCTTTCTGATCAGTGAAATTGCATCTTACCGACAGTAGCTTGCTTTCTTATTTACCTGTCATTGATTCTCTAGAGAGTAGCTCCTGGACCATGAAGGCTCTGTCAAATGCTGACTGAAACTACTTCTCTGGAGAACTGTCAGGTGAGTTTATGGCCCAGTCATTAACACTACAATAAATCCAAACCAAACTTGCACACAAGTTGACCAGTCTATTTCCACAGTTTATTACTTCCTGTCTTGTCATATCTTCACCATCTTTGATTTACATAGCACTTGTCATCCATAAGGATTTTATTCCAAGATGCTTCTGGGTCTGCTGCAGACATGCCTGCTGTCCCAACACAAAAACCAGAGCAACCGTGTATCCACAAACATTGCCAAGGAGAGGAAAAAAAGAAATAAACTAGAGTATTGTTTTTTACTAATGTCCTTAATTATAAAGCCATACTTCAAAATGACAATATCATAACCAATTACACTTGTTAAAGGCTCCTGTGAACTACAAAGAAGCAACTAGTAGGCAACACCCTTGTGCAGATACCTTAAATGCCTTAAACAAATACATTTCTCTCCCTAACGCAGGCTGCTGCAGAAGGATGTCCCTGCAGGTCTTTCCTCAGAGAGGCAGCAAATCTCCTCTGCTTTCACCCACTGTTGAAATGCAGCAAGCCTCTTCTGGGAAGAACCAAACTCCTGAGCATGGTTTTCATGACTATCACTCTCAGTCCTGCACCATCTCCCAGAGCAACCCCAAATGAAAACTTCAACAACAACAACAAAAGACCCTTGTTGTGCCACCAGCTGTATTTCATCTGCAAGATGAAGAAAACTGTATGTTTTGTCAATGTGAAATGTTTGGAGGTCTATAAGAAGACTTGTAGTGCTACAAATGTTACCACAGGCTGCTGAACAACCATCACTGACTACTGATGATAAGGCAAAACTGCTCTGGGAGAAAAGCCAAAAATAATTATAACAACTAAAAGTATATATATAAATATAGCAAGAATGCATGATTTTTATTTTTAATTTAAGCAAAATAATTTTGTAATTATTTGATGTTTGGATTTCATTCAAGAAATGAGGAACACTTCATCTTGCTGTTTCCTCTCTCTAAAAATATGTTAATTTTGGAAAAGAACAGATAAAACTGAGAATCTTCTGAATACTGAGCAAGTCTCATGTCTTTGACTTTACATCTTCTATACTGGTACTTCCCCTTGTGATTAAATATACCAGTCTTCAGCTTTGAGATACCACATGTCAGATCTCGCTGATTATCAGATATCAGGTACTGGTAACCTCCAGTGAGGGTATGTTACTGCCTGTAATGGAAAAATATGTGCCTTTGAGCAAGGGTACTCCTGAGGCAAGATGCTGTTAGGACCAATGTGCTTCTAATGGCAGGTTCAGCTGGTGGCCCATCCACCACAGCAGGGCCTCATGTGCTCCTCCCAGGGGCAGAGAGGGAAAGAGATGACTTTTCTCCCTCCCAAAAGTCACTTGTAACATCCAGCATGACAGAAGAGAAAAGGAAACAAGCTTTAAAAACATTTCCCAAGTCTGAAGTGCAACCTTGCTTCACATAAGGACCTGGAAGACGAGTTCTATCTTAACTATCCAGATCTATTTGGTTTGTAGCAAATGAGCTGTGAACTTCTCAAGAAAATTGCCTGTTATGAGGTTATCACTGTTATAGGGAGTGTAAGTAACAACCCTAAGTTGTTCTTCCTGAATCCCATGTGTACAGGTCAGGAGGCAACTACTATTTGATGCACTGACTGACATTAAAGAAACCCCTAGGAAACAACAAAGAAGTCTGCCTCTCCTCTTTTTTTCTGCCCCCTCCTACTTCCCCCCTCCCCTCAAGTCAGTTTGGAGCCTCGTGTTGACATTTAGACTCCTGTGCAGTGAGCGTAAATATGCCCCTGCAATCTAGTAGCAGCGTACATCCACTTTGTAGAAAAATAAATTATTTAGCAAGGTTCCAGACTGCAGCAATTAGGCCAATGCCATTCACTCTCTCATTAAGATATTGCTTTTTGCTCTTGTCTTGTTTGCTTAATCAAAAGGCCACTGCAACTAGCAGTACATGTTTGTTCTTTTATATGGAAAATATACTACTACTTATTTACTTTCCAAAAATCCACAAATGCTGGAACAACTGTTTCTTTCACAAAATTATTGCACTCCTGTTTCTCGTCCTGTTTGGGGTCTGGAATTTCTAAAGGTCATACAATAATGGAAAAGTTATGATGAATATTTCTGGAAAGTAAAAAGGGAAAACGGTAATTTGAGTTGTCTGTGAAAGTAAAAATTATTATGTGTTTTAAATCTCTTCATACAACTTGCCTGACTTTGCAGTCACACAGGCTGTCACTCAGGGCCATCCTTATGGCTTTACAATTGGCACTTTTGTAAGGATACATTATTTCGATCAGCTTTCACTTATCACTGAAAAATTGTAAGGAAATATATCTATAGTAACGGTATATACTGATACAGTTAACCTGTCCTTTACTTTTAAATCAAAGTATCAGAACTTGTGGCAGAGCTGTAAGCAGTTCAATAAACTCTGTATTTGTGTAGTTCTTCTCTGTGGATCCACCTAGTTCCTTTGCCAGAACCCAAACAAAGCTCAGCTGCTAAGGTAGCAATTGCACAGGTCTGCAGAACAAAATTTCCTGGTCTGTGACAAGACGACCAAGTTTGATTCATTAGTGAGGTGAAAAAGCAGAAAAAACACACTTTGCACGAGAAACACAGTTCTGCAAACCACTATCTGAATTTCTGAAATCTGTTTTGCACAGTATGATCTTGAACTTATTTTAGCTCTGAGTCTCCCATGGGGCATTTCTGGTTATTTTGAGGATTTCTTATGGGTAACAGCCTTAGCATTGCCCTGTTTTCTATATTACTCAGTGACGAGGAGGCTCTCTATTGAAAAGCTTTTTGCTTCAACAAAAATAGATGCAGTATTTGATGCATGCAATAATTGGAGACCAAGGGTGAAACTCAGCAATTGTGAGTCTTTTTGGAGTTTTGATCTCAAGTCTTATCCATGTCACCAGCAACATTCCTACTTAGGACTGATGGGTGAAAGGAATGAGAGGCATGAGGAAAAATCTTTAAAAGAACAAAAACAACTAGGCCAAGTTTTGCTCTTGCACATGACTTCCAATGTGCTAGAAAAAACCCCCAAACTTCTCCAGACATACTCAGACTACTGCAATGAAGATAAATGAAAATGTTTTATTTAGCTTTCCATCTTTGTGGTTTGATTATTTTTCTTTTCCCAACTAAAAGCTTAAAAATATAAATTTTTACAGACAAAGAAATGATTCTGCATTAAAATGCGATAGATCTTTTGCAGAAGTGCCTCAGGCAAGCCTGCTATATTCTTACAGGACAAATTGCTCTTTCTTTGTCTTATACAGTATTTCTTTCACAACTATGTGCTGAAAATGAGCAGCTGTATGGTAGCTGAGAAAATGACAACACCAGAACTAGAGTAAGCAGCTTAGGTAACTACAAGAGCACCACAAACAGTGTGTTTTTTAGCCTATGGTAAAAGCTTGCAGAGTAAGTACCTAAATTCAGTCTAAGAGGAGTAGCAATATACGTAACCACCAAGTCAGAAGCTGTTAGATAGATCACTATATTGTAGAGGTACTGGTGACCAAGTATTTTTTTTTTCCTAGGGGTTTTTGGGGTTTAAGGTTTTGATTTTTTGGTATATAGATGCCATTATAGGAGAAAGTCTTTTTTTCCTATACTGGAATTATCAAAAAAAGTCTGTCTTTATTAATTATTTTGAAATTTTTCTTAATAAAGAGGTCAATTTCTTCTTTTACGTTTTTCTTCCAAAGAAAATCACTCACAAGGCACGAAGAAATGACCTTCGAGTTCCATAAATCAATATGACAGGTGATTCAATCAGCCACATACCTTCCCTGATTTAAGCAGCTGCTGACTCCCATACAGCACGCTGAGTGCAGGTCCCAGTGGTCCTACAAGTGATGAAGAAAGCAGCAGCTCTGCACTTTTAAAACCACTGAAGCCTGGCTGAGGAAATCACTGACACAAGTGAAATAAAAGCGACTGAATATTTAATTTGCATGAGCTGCTGGCACTGTACACACCTCTGCATCACATTTTCTCACTCTGCATTCTCCATCAGTATCACAAGAGAGATGCAACCTCTATGTAGGTTTTGTTCCTATGAAGAGATACTTGAGTCCATCCCTGCAATTTTTTTGTGCTTTCCAGGAAAGCATCTTATGAAGTTTAAAAGGAAGAATTACAATGAGGGTAGGGGAAATACTGTTTAATCTCAAATGGGAAAAGCAGAACCCAACGGGCTGCTGAGCAGAGAAGGGAAATCTTCACTTGGTGGGCCAAATTATCTTTAAATTCAGAGTGGCTCATTATATCAGAATGACTCACTGCTCAATTTTTATGGCATTTCTTTAGTTTTATTCACATCGATATAATACAAATGTTCAGCAGAGCTGCTGAAATCTAAGTCAAGATAGAGTTTATGCCTGCAACCAAGATGATGTACTTCATCTACTCAGACAGTCCATATTTTTCTCCTCATTGAAATTTATTTGCACATTGTTGTCTCAAAATACCCTGATAATTCCACAATTCACAGTGCTTTCCCAGGACTGAAACCTGGCCTCTCTTAAGTTTAACACTTCAAGCCACTAAAGGATGAGCAAAGAAAGATTCATGAAGCTTTCCTATGAAAGCTGAAGAGTCTCATCTTTGAAAGAAACTCACCAGTATGCTCCTAACATTGCAAAATCTACTCTGAACAGTATTTAACAAGCTTTGAGGACTGGCAGGTTTTAAGCAGTTCCCTAGAATCAACTCTCTGAGCCACAGAATTGTATAAATAAAGGGCATTGCACAGATCAATTCACTGAAAAGAAAGAAAAACACAGAAGAAAAACCAGAAGATTATCAGCCTTATTTTCATAAAAATATTTAAATTCTCCTCTTTCTTGGGGGAAAAGCAGTAGCATGGCTCTGAAAAGTGTATGGAGCAATTTCCCTAGATCCTGTGACATGAGATCTGGCATACTGCCTTAGACAAAAGATCTGTCTATCCCAGTGTCCTGATTTAAAAGTACAAACAGTAGAAGCACAGGGTAAAAGCCCCATCAAACAAAACAGATATTTATATAACTTATTTGTCAGAAACTAATTGGGATCACAATGCCCTCACAATTATTACCAAATTAGTGCTTCAGGGGGGCATCTGTAGAATTCATCCTAATCCACAGCATTTGTTAACTGTTAATAAGTCTGCTCTTCACGGCCTTGCTAATTTTTTTTTAAAAAATCATTTACAGTTCTGGACTCCAATATGTCCTGCATCTACGAGATATGAGAATACTATCATGGGTTTTGTTGAAAGAAAAACAAACCCCACAGTCTTCACTGCACCATAATTTCACTGAAAGCTTTTTAGCTTAAGACAGAAATATTACATTAAGTAAAGATAAAGGGATTCACCATTCATTTTCCAGCACCATATACAAATTCACAGACCTGCTTCCCCACATCATCTGTTTCATCACACCTGAAAAGTCCTAGTCTATCTATTCTGCCTTGTTTTGAAGACATCTCATACCTAGGACAAGCCATGTCGCACTTGTCCATATTTGTTCAAGTTCTGCTGCCTATTTGAGTTGGGTTGGCCCAGAAACACATGCAACTGCTAAGCTGTAAGCACAGGATAGCTTTATCTATACAATTACATAATTTTATGTCTTTCTTTTGTTGACAGACCTAGGTGCACACATGCAGAAAAAGTTACAATTCTGCCTCTGGTGGCTGCACTGCTGCCAAACCTCCCTTACCTTGCCATCTCTTGTCTTGCCCTCTCAGCATACAACTGCCATCCTGACCAAGTGGCAGCTCTCCTGCCAGCAGTCCATATTTGTACCAAATTCAAGCATTAAGATGTGGCAATGGCACAAAACACACACATTTTGCCTAGAAGGAACAGCTGAATTTTCATATCATGGGTCCTTCTACCAGCTCCCGCCAACATGATTTTGATCAAGGCTTAATTTGGGGAAGTTTTGTGGCTAATACTACAAAAGAAATCAGACTAATTTACTACAATGGTCCTTTTTGGCCTTGAAATGGAAAACAACTGTAGTACACGGGAAATCTGAAGGACACACTCCTCCACCTGCAGAAGGGAAAAAAAGAAAAGAAAGGATAGGTTTCTAATCCCTTTCTCTTAGAAAATGCTTTCCTACCAGTCACTATGTTTTCCATCATCATTATTTTTCCAAGGATCTGCTCTTTCTATTACCTTATTATGATCTTTTCTCACTCAAACAAGCCCATTTGACATCAAAAGCTAACTGGCAGAGGTGCAAGAAAACCACTGACACAGACATGGTCATTAATAATGAGCAATGGTGAGCATGGTTTCATTCTTTTCCTCTTTAATTCCAGTGCATCAGCTGTATTAGTGTATGCTGTTTAAACTCTATTCCATAAAATGATCCAGACTTTAAAGGACAGTTGCCCAGTCCTGATTGTTTTAGGCAGGCTTCTAGACTCTTCCAAAATTATGGCTTTCTACTGGATCTTTGACTGGCAGTGGGAAACATGTAGGTATGAAAAGCAAAATATTGAAATGAAGGTTGGTTCCTCATTTGGAATAAAAGATTGTCACCTGCAGTACATCATTTGTGCAAGAAGTCCCTGAAAATAATCTGAGCTCAGATAGGTTCCATGAGTATGCTATTTCATGCTACTTTTACTTGGACAAAATTAGTGTAAAGCATGCACCAAAAAAACGCATGGAAAGTATTTAGGAAAAGAATATGGAACTTGCCTCCCAGATGGAAAGCTGGCTTCTTATCAACTCTAATCCTCAAAGAAAAGAGTAAATCTTGGAAGGAGAGAGACTGCTGGCTGGGTTGAGGAGGGGAGGTTAGAGAGAAGAAGTGGGAAAAAAAACAGAGAAAGGGTTTATGGTACATTTGCACTTAGGACCATCTGAACCTCAGGCAATAAATGATTCTTTATTATTCCATTTTAGTAGTTGCACAAGGGATTAAAGTCTGCATTCTTATTTGGATCAAATTAATTTAGTTTTATGAATGTAAATAGAAGTTTGCATGAGGCAAAGACCAGAGCTTTCTGTTTTTCTAGGTGTGTAGTGGATTCATTTATTCTCATTTAAGGCCAAAAAATGGAATAATTTTGGGGTGAATCATGAATGGATTAAAGGAAAAACATAACATGGGAACTTGTGCCAATGCTCCAGCTGCTCTGAAATGACAAGTTCTCTGGGCTGAATCTACGGAGAAACATTCCTGTCTATCACTTAATCTGCTTCAAGGACTCCCAAAGAAATATATCACTACATTCCAAAAACTCAGTCATTTGTCCTGTATTGCTTAATTTCTTGGAATATTTTTAAAAATTCTTTCATAAAGTAACAGTGAGGAAATGAGCAGATGAAAGAGAGAAGATATTTCCAAGGACTTACATCACAAAATTATTCTTGGAACCACAGAAATGATAAAGACTTTGCTTTTTCCATAATACCTGTAAAACATAAGTCACAAAAAAATTCTAATAACTGCAGTGGCATAATGAAATGTCCAGGAATGGTACTTTCTCTCTTTATTTTTTTTTTCAGCTAGCAAGATCCCCTCTAAGAAAGAAATACACACACAAGAAGACAAACGTGTGTCTACAAGGCCCTTGCTATACATTGTATTCAGATGCATCTTTTGTCTACAATAATCAGGTGTTTTGTAACTTAGTATAGATTTGTGATTTATTTGAGATGGAAATGCCTGTCAATCAGGAAGTTGAGATATAGTTGAAGCCTGGAAAAGGTATTTAACAGCCTGAATAACCTTGAAATTAATTATTTCTTTGTGTAATCTTGTGTTGGTGTCTGACTGGCAGTAACAGGAGATTAATCCAAATGTTAGGAGTCACTGGCTCTGGCATCTCCCAGAAATCTTGGAAAATTAAACTGTTCAGTGCTCAGATGTGATAATCTTTATCAATTGAGAAGGATGTATTGGGCAACTGTATAAAGGATTACGTATGAAAGAACAGAAAAGGACAAGGGGAAGAAAAATAAATAATTTGCAATACCATATTCTCCTTTTCCTAAATATGGAAATAAACATGTGAATGGTCCCCTCCTTCTGCTGAGGACTGGTTAGGATAACGGTCTACTTCCTCTCAAGTGTGAGCATCTCAATTGCAGCTGGAGGTTGCCAAGTCCCAGGACACTGTCAAGCCACCTCACAGGACTAACCCACCCTACATAGCTGCTTCCCCTCCACTAATCTGTCTAGATAATCTCCAACTCCTCTGGCTCTTTCTGCTCTCCAGGAGATGTAAAGACTAAGGATGGCTATTTTGCAGACATAATAGTATATTAAAACTTACTCTTATTTTTTTTTAGGGTCCCATTTTTGCACTCCAAAGGTAAAAACAATAGCCCTGTATCGAGATAACTCCAGCACTGCTTAGAAATAGTTACTTGGCTCTCATTTTTGTGCTCAATATTGCTCTGATGGAGGATGTGTTTACATTTACAACAGAAATGCTCCCAAATCTGATAACATGAACAAATGCAAATTAGACATTTAAGGCCTATCAGTCCTTTTCATTCATGTCACTCCTCTTGATGAGATATCCTGAATTCTTTCCCAGCTCTAGGAACAGGAAGATCAAACACTGGACTACTTTTTCATCGGAATCACAATTTTCACCAAAGTAAAGGCAGCCAATAGAAGTGCAAAATGTGAGCCACATATTCTCTTCCTTTGCAAATATAAATAGGTTGTTCTGCTGCATGGTAAGTCAGGTAGATATTTTTTTTTTCTACCAAGCAAGGTATCATCTCTTTCATTACTTGAAATAAAAATTTCTTTATTCTTTATTTTATTTATTTCCTTGTAAATATCAAATACTTCTACACATTTGATCATGGGACTTACAGAAGGGCTTGAGTGGAAAACGGCAATGATCTTACCATCCTAAATTTGTCAGAAACCTTAAAGATTATATTTATCATTCCTGGTCTCTGCCCACAAGCACAAGTACAGCTCAATCAGCTGACAAATAATGTAAGACGAATATAAAGAGACAATAGTTTCACAAATTAATTCAAGCACACATTATTAAGAAGAAACAAGTGAGGTTTTAACCTGACTTGGATTTAATCCTCATTAATATATTTATTTGGTTTGGATACAGTAAGAAGCAGGAGCATGGGGACAAGGAGAGTGCTGGGGTGATTCCAATCACTAGTCTCATTAGAGATGGAAAAATTAATTTTTAAATATGGATGGTCTGAGCATCAGTAGGTAGCATATAACAAAGCTTGCTTTTCAGATCTGGATGTGAGGTGCTGAGAGG
This sequence comes from Coccyzus lansbergi, assembly GCA_033558105.1. Classification (NCBI taxonomy): domain Eukaryota; kingdom Metazoa; phylum Chordata; class Aves; order Cuculiformes; family Coccyzidae; genus Coccyzus; species Coccyzus lansbergi. Next base: position 3,244,618 of record JAUMJK010000036.1, on the reverse strand, counting down.
AATTCCACTCCTTTGTGTGGAGTATCAAAATGTATTGTATTTCTTTTGGATTAGGCTAATCCATTTTAAGGAGGCTTAGATTTTTCTTTTTCTCAGGCAGGATACTTTTTTCTACTTTTCTTTCATCCCCTCAAAAACTTGAGAAATGGGGGATAATGACAGCAAATACTATGCATGCAAGCTCAAAAGATCAGGAAATATATGGCTTTTTCAATCATGTCTGGGCTTTTGGAAGTAATTGTCAGTCTATTTATTTCAATATAATCGCTGTCAAACATGCTGCACTTCTAAAATTCGTAAACTTATTTTAGGACTCTTCAGGTCCAAGACAATTTTAAATCTAGTATCAGTTTGAGAAATCCTGGCCTGAAGCTGTATTAGCTATTTAATCCTCCAAACATCTGATAGATGGATAGTTATGTGCAAGGTCTTCTGTCTTTATGGAAAAGGAAAGCAGGACCAGAACATAAAACAATATATCAACAAGTAGGTGGTAATTCAGAGAATTGGCCTATAGTCCTTGTCATGTGGAATTGGTACCCACCAAACGAGTTCCTATCCTTCCTCCTTACTGTCACCCTTCTCAACTTGAGTATGCATGGGCTGGGATCAGGAACCACACTGATGAACTGCACAGCAAGAGAATAAATGAGGATTATTCTAGCTTCTCTCTAATTTTCTATTGGTTTACAGCTGAGAATATAAATGTGTGCATGTGAGGGGAGAAAAGGCAATGTGGGAAGAAGCTGGGATCAATAACAACAGGAGGGAATAGTTTAGACGAACATTTATTCCATACAAAAGATCTGAGCTGGCAATGCCAGAATGAGAATGTGTAGTTTCCTGACATTCAGTCCCAGAAGCCTGGGTGATACAGGTTGCTTCTTGTTTCTCCCACTTTGCCACCTTTCTACTCTGTTCTTAAGATCACTCTCAAATATAAAAATTTCTAGCTGTCTTGTTCACAATTCTCCTAATTTTCACTGATGACTTCCAGAGGGAGTAAAAATTATGCCACAGAGCTCAATAAAAAAGAACTTCATGAAGGAAAGAAAAATTGCCCTTTCATGTGGCAATTCATACGTGGATTTTAGCACACGGTGCACACTATTTGAACCAGGTTTCCAGAGTTTGCAAATGAACCAGGTAAACTGGGGCCAGGTCCTGATGAAATCTGGGCTGTATTTCCAGTGACCTCATTCTTTTTCCAAGGGCTCCACAAAATTATTTATGCATATTTCAGTATGGTCTGGCTAGATACAGTGAAGTTAGAAGTAATTGATGTCAGCAAATGGATTTTATTTCAGCTTTAAGCTAGGAGACATCTTAAGGCATTAATGTTAACAAGTGCTCCAAGGTTCATGCTATCCCATGAGTCTCTAATCAGGTTTTTATATAAGAAATGTTGCAACTTGAATTACTATGTTATTTGAATGGCATGTTTTCACATGCTATAAAACACAAAAGGCTTACCCAAAATGATCAAATTGGTGTGAAGTATTGCTTGGGGTGAGGAAGCATGTATATATAACACTCAGCTAAATGATGAGTAAGAGGGTAACTGGCCTATAGGAAGAGTCAGACATTAAAAAAAATAGGATACAGCTAACAGTAGCAGATAAAGTTAAGATGTTGCCTAAAAGGAGGAAGGAGCAATACCTCTCAGTTTATGAAAGGGTCTCTGGAAGATGGCAGTAGATTGTCTTCCATACTAGTACAGTGGTAATTACTAAAAGGCCTGTGTTTACTAATACTTAGAAGGGTTACTACGAGCCTTTCATACCTGAATAACTTAAGAAGATCAAGTGTAACAGGCATACATCTAGTAACAACCATAGGCAGACTGAACAAACTAGCACTGCTTGGGCAACAACCTGGTTAGACAATACAGCAGTCAGGAAAGTATAAAAACGTTTTCACTTTTCAAAAGCAGAAAGTGAAATAATATATCAAATGCATTTCAATGGGGACACAACACACCTGTCTTCAGATGGCAAGCACACCCGTCTGCTTTAATCACACTTTAACACAGCCTAACTACAGATAATTAGCATCATCTATTGGACATCACTTAATGCCTTCTCAACTAATCATGTGGCTGAATGTGAAGAGAATTGTGACGGCCCCCTGGGAGCACCATGACCTGGAGGATGGCGAAGAGGAGCATGACAAAGAGGTGCAGTTTGAGCGGCAGTTCAAGCTGGCAGGGTATGAAGGTAGGGTGCAGAAAGGACCTAGACACTAGACAGAAGACACCAAAGACCATGGTGGCCACCCAGCAGAAGATTAAAGCTGCTCCAAGTGCTGCAGCAGGCAGGATGGATGCTGCCACCCAGATGGAGCCACAGTGGGTGCATGCAGCTACCCGGACTGTGAGCTGCAGGCAGTGCCCCCCTCCCACACCAGGTCATGCTTCTGGTACTGGCTCCACTTGTGAAAGCTGCACTTGAGTAGGGGAACTTCATCGTGTGGTGGAGGAGTTAAGGGAGGAGGTAAAGAGGCTGAGGACCATCAGGGAGTGTGACAGGGAGATACACCAGTGGAGTAGTGCCCTCTCACTAACTCAGCAGCCTGCTGGAGCTGGTATGCTTAAACACCATCCACCTGCAAACTGCAAGGTTGGGTTTACAAGAGATGTGGAATGGCAACATGTTCCTGCCAGATGAAGGAAACCTGCTCCCCTCAACCAGACAGCAAAACCCGAGATCCCCCTGCTGAACAAGTACCATGTGCTGCAGGTGGAATCCAGTCTTGAGGATAATGGCTCCCACAGCCTAGAATCTTTCCCTAGGCCACACCATCCTCAGAAAAAGATACAAATATCCTCCATTAAGAAGAAGAGGAGGGTTGCCATGACGGAAACGTGGTGGGATGACTCATATAACTGGAGTGCAGATATGGTGGGGTACAAACTCTTCAAATGGGATAGGAAGGGTAGGAGAGGAGGCGGGGTAGCCCTCTTTGTAAGGGAGGAATTGGACACTGTTGAGAAGGATTGTGGTGAAGACGAGATTGAGTGCCTGTGGGTTAAAATCAGAGGAGCCCATAAGAAGCTAGATTTTGTGATGGGAGTCTCTTACAGGCCACCCAGACAAGGAGAAGCAGCTGATGAGCTCTTCTATAAACAGCTGGGGTTAATCTCTAGATCAATGCCTCTTGTTCTTGTGGGAGACTTCAATCTCCCTGATATCTGCTGGGAGTACAATAGAGCAGAAAGGAAGCAGTCTAGGAGGTTCCTGGAGTGTGTAGAAGACAACTTCCTTGCGCAGCTGGTAAATGAACCAACAAGGGAAGGTGCCCTCCTGGACTTTCTGTTTGTGAATAGAGAAGGCCTTGTGGGGGATGTGGCAGTAGGGGGACGCCTAGGACTAAGTGATCATGAGATGACAGGGTTTTCTGTTCTAGGCGAAGTGAAGAGGGTAGTTAGCAGGACAGTAGCATTAAATTTCCAGAGGGCAGACTTTAAACTCTTCAGAAGGCTGGTTGCCAAAGTTTCCTGGGAGACAGAACTTGAGGGCAAGGGAGCCCATGAGGGCTGGGAGCTCTTCAAAAAGGAAATCCTAGTAGCTCAGGAGAAAGTCATCCCCATGTTCCGGAAAAAAAGCTGGCAGGGAAAAAAAACAGGTTGGTTGAACAGAGAGATCTTGAGTGATATTAAGAAGGAGAGGAATGTTTATAGGCTCTGGAAGAGGGGACAGGCCTCTTGGGTGGACTACAGGAGGGAAGTGAGGTTGTGTAGGGAAAAAATCAGAGGGTCTAAGGCTCAACTAGAAATCAGGTTGGCAAAGTCCGCGAAAGACAATAAAAAATCTTTCTATAAGTATATAAATAACAAAAGGAGAACTAGGGAGATCATACAGAACCTTTTGGACACAGAAGGAACAACAGTGACAGGGGATGAGGAGAAGGCTGAGGTACTTAATGCCTTCTTTGACTCAGTCTTTAATTGTAAGGAAAGTTGTTCCCTCTGTGTACAAACCCCGGAACTAGAGATGCAAAATGACGCTCCCATGATCCAAGAGGAGGTGGTCAGAGACTTGCTAGCCTGATTAGACACCCACAAGTCTATGGGGCCAGATGGGATTCACCTAAGGGTATTGAAGGAGCTGGCAGATGTACTGGCCAAACCCCTTTCCATCATCTTCCAACAGTCCTGGAAGACTGAGGAGGTTCCATTGGACTGGAGGCTGGCTGATGTAGTGCCCATCTACAAGAAGGGTTGCAGGGAGGATCTGGGGAACTACAGGCCTGTCAGTCTGACCTCAGTGCCAGGGAAAGTCATGGAACAAGTGATCTTGAGTGCTATCATGAAGCACATGCAAGAGAACCGGGTGATCAGGCCCAGTCAGCATTGGTTTACAAAGGCAGGCCTTGCCAAACTAACCTGATCACCTTCTATGACAAAGAGACTCAGCTGCTGGATGAGGGAAAGGCTGTGGATGTGGTCTTCCTGGACTTCAGTAAAGCCTTTGACACAGTTTCTCACAGCATTCTGCTACGGAAACTGTCAGCCTCTGGCTTGGACAGGCGCACACTCTCCTGGGTAGAAAACTGGTTGGATGGCCGGGCCCAGAGAGTGGTGGTAAATGGTGTTAAATCCAGCTGGAGACCAGTGGCAAGTGGGGTTCCCCAGGGCTCAGTGCTGGGTCCAGCCCTGTTCAATGTCTTTATCAATGATGTGGATGAAGGCATTGAGTGCATCCTTAGCAAGTTTGCAGATGACACTAAACTGTGTGGAAGTGTCAATCTGCTGGAGGGTAAGGAGGCTCTGCAAAGATATCTGAACAGGCTGGACTGCTGGGCTGAGTCCAATGGCCTGAGGTTTAATATGACCAAATACTGGGTCCTGCACTTGGGGCACAACAACTCTATGCAGAGCTACAGACTGGGAGAAGTCTGGCTGGAAAGCTGCCTGGAGGAGAAGGACCTGTGGGTGTTGGTTGACAGCCGACTGACCATGTGCCAGCAGTATGCCCAGGTGGCCAAGAAGGCCAATGGCATCGTGTCTTGTATCAGAAATGGTGTGACCAGCAGGTCCAGGGAGGTTATTCTCACTCTGTACTTAGTGCTGATAAGGCCGCTCCTTGAATACTTTGTTCAGTTCTGGGCCCCTCACCACAACAGTGATGTTGAGGCTCTGGAGTGAGTCCAGAGAAGAGCAACAAATATGGTGAAGGGGCTGGAGAACAGACCTTATGAGGAATGGCTGAGAGAGTTGGGGTTGTTTAGCCTTGTGGAGAAGAGGAGGCTGAGGGGAGACCTCACTGCTCTCTACAAACCACCTGAGGCGTGGTTGTGGAGAAGACGGAGCTGGTCTCTTCTCCCAAGTGACAGGGGATAGGACAAGAGGAAATGGCCTCAAGCCTCCACCAGAGGAGATTTAGGCTGGACATTAGGAAAAAAATTTTCACAGAAAGGGTCATTGGGCATTGAATCCGGCTACCCAGGGAGGTGGTTGATTCACCTTCCCTGGAGTTGTTTTAGGCACGGGTGGACAACGTGCTGAGGAGCATGGTTTAGTGTTTGATAGGAATGGTTGGACTTGATGATCCAGTGGGTCCCTTCCAACCTGGTTATTCTATTATTCTATGATTCTATTTTCAAATGTGAAGGGAAAGTATGCTGGGTGAAGTTTTATTCTCATTTCTATCTTGCTAGTGGGCACATCCCCCTTGGTAAAACAGAGATATAAAGGTCACACACTTTACCCTGTATTTCACAGGTAATCAGTCACCAGCCCAGCCGACACAAGGCAACCCATTTATCCATGAAAACACTTCAGCTGCCTCACCTCATAACCTGAGGTCACCAATCAACACCTTGCTTACTTTCACATCCCACCAAGACCTCATACCTACCACCCTCACATCCCTCTCTCTCATGTTTCACTTTGGTTGAGCATTGCTAGAAGCAAAAGAGAATGTGGTGGGTGTGGTGGCGATGTTCACAGTCCCCTTTTAAACAGTAATACAACAGTCTGAGAAAGTGTCTGTCCTGTGAGAGAGCCGGCTTCAGTTCCTTCTGAAATTCCATCAGAAGAGTTGTGAGGCTACACCTTTCCTGATGCATGGAAATGTTTTAACCCAGACTAGAAGACTGAAGGGAGGATATTGCCTCACTCCTCTTTGGTGGAGAGGGATAGAGAGGAATCAGACATAATTGTTGTAATTATTAATGTATACAGCCAAATACTTCTAAATCACAGTTACTGGAGTTCTTAGAAATACACATACAACTCTAAGCCTTACGATAGAACAATACAACATAAATATAACTGTGTTAGCTGCAACAACTGGCCCCTACACATGCACTTGTTCAGAAGTCATGCTTCTTTTTGCTGGAAGAGCTTAGCTATTTGCTTTGAAGCTCAGCATGGAGCTAATGGAAGCAGTTATCAGTAACCACTGCATGGTCACATACTCTTTTCACATTTTGTCTACATCCCTGTTGTAAAATACTCCATCCTCTTATAAGCTGTCACTCAATTAAGCAGCAGCAAGGTTTTGTGTGAAGATGTGCTGTGCTTTGAATACAGAGTAAGCTGTTAAATTACTATTTCAGTTTCTCAACCAAGAAAAGTCTTAACTGCATAGTCAAAGTTTGCTTCATTTGTTTTCAAAAGCCAAATAATATGCTAGCAAGTTGCTTTAAAAAAAAACCCTGATGCAATAAAGAGTAAGTAGGGTCCTGAACAGGAATCTCAAAACTACACAAAGTTTAGTCTCACCACTCAGTTTAACTTGCTATCCATCATAAGCTCTGTGAGGGGCATTACTCATCAGCAGTATTTTCATCTAGGACTCTGAATGTGTGTTGAAATTATCCCTGGTAGCTCAACTGGAGGAAGATGCCTTTTAAAAACTGCACTAAAGATGTAAGATACTCAGTAAACACAGATGTGTGTTTTGACAATTGTAGAGTTGCCTGATTTAACTTCAATCACTAACAGTACTTCAAGGACTCCCTCTGGGCCCTCTCCTTTTTAAAAAAAAAATCTAAAAAATCAAGGATATTGGGCAGCAATTATTAAAATCCCAAAGCTTCAAGACACAGTAAAACATACCCATTGTTCTTAAAATCCAGCCATTCCAGATAGTGCAGACCAGAACCCATTCTCATCATTAGGAAGAATAGATGAAGAATAGGTCAGAAGCAGGAGAGAAAACACACCTTTCAACCAGATTTAAACCTCGCACTCTAGGTAAGAAAGCCCCAGCAATGCTAACAGCCTCTCTGAAAATGAAGAGAAGCTGTCAGTAATGCAGAGGGCACCTTGCAAATGTCAAAAATGGGCAGCTCCACCACAGTGGCAGCTTAGTACAGACAGTCTCTCAGATGGATCCCTTTCCCCAAACATCTCTCAGCCTCACAATGCCACACCTTGTTAAGTGGTATCTGCATTGCCTTCTAGCTCTTGTGTCCTTGACAGCAGTGTTCAACCTGGGCACAGACAGGGGCACTCTAGCTGGAAGCCTGTCTGCTGCCCTCTCTTAGTGCTTCACAAGCCCCTGAAGGAGAGTAAAGCCAGTTGACATGTTGACAGCAGCTCAAAAGAGGTTGGGGAGAGGATAGTAAATCACTGCCTTCAATACTGCCACTGCAAATAGGAGGACAGTAGGCCGTCTGAAAAACCTATCCTTTTATGAAATGCACACAGCTCCATAAGGAGGAAGAGACAAGACTTCTTGACACATCCATTGTAACAATCTCCTAAACAGAATTAAGTGGTTGTTCTCTGTTACTCTGGGTTGAAAGCTACAGCAGGAACGGTGCAAAACTCACAAACCTAGAAGAACGTGCAAGTGCTGCAAATGCAGGAAGAAAAATGGATGTGTGCAGGGCATTCTTGATCCTCAAACACCAATGACTTGTGCTTTACTATTTATCCTCAGTGAAGTCCTCTCTAGCAACCAGCAATGCTATGGCAAAATGAAATACAGGAGAAAATCCTATGTTTTGCAGACTTTTATTGGAAAGAGATTAAAGAAGCAAACATAGTTCCATAAAAACTGTTCAGTCTTCTTTAGTCACAATGTGACATAGAGATGTTTAGCTGAATTTGGTCTGTTTTTCAGTGCTGCTCTGAAAATTCTTATTGAGAACCAAACTTTACCATTTGTACTGGCCTAGATTCTCCAGCTTTTCAGAAAGTACTAATTGCACACAGCTTGGTTTACTTAGCTTCAGATCACTCCCCTGGGAACCAATACTTCTCATTTCAGTGAACAGAGCTGAAGCTGAGAAAATGAAGCCTATTGTTACTTGAGCTCAAGAGGCAAAAGATATTTGAAAGTTTCATAAGTTTGGCTTAGAAGATGAGAATCTTTCCTATCCTTACCATCCACTGGGACCAGTTGAACTACAGTTTTATGCTTTGATAACACGGAGAAATATTTCTTTCACAACTGCAAGGGCACCACCCTTCTCAGAACGCCTCTGTCCATTAACTAGAGCTTCTTGGCAGCTCTGTCAGTGCAGTTACAGTCCATCTCAATGCAATATACCATGTGTCCTGGATTTCCCCTAGATGTTCAATTCAGACCAAGTATAAATGAACCAAAAAACAATCATGCCACTGGGAAGAGTGAATGCAAAAGGTTTCATTATTTTTGAGGCAGAGTTTGACCCAGCATTCCCTAAAATTAGAATAGGTGCTCACACAGCCATGAGGTTGCTGCTCATGACATCACTTCTAGTCCCATGGCACACTAAACAATTTCCATAAAGCTAGGGATAAAAGTAAGCCACTAGGCTGATGTGCTGCACACATGGTTAACTTGCACTCACTGCAACTGTGTCTCCATTTCTAAACAACCAGGTTTGCACTTATGGGAGAGCTGAAATACATGAGTATTCCTAATCCAGTGGAAAGATCATGTACATCTGGGAAAGCACATGATTCCACAAGATACACTGCTCAAGTCCATCTTCTGATTGCCAGAAAAGCATAAGATAACTTTTGCTGAAGACCTTTATCTTTGCTTAAGCTAATCCACCATGAAGCTGCAGGACATCCTCCATAGCTCACAGATCATACCCGGAGGAAGTAGTGGCAGAGGAGCAATGGGTGGGCAGTACTTCTTCCTCAGCAGGTCTGCCTCTTGTTTCTGCATTACCACTCCTCTCACTTTCCTCTTCAAGAGGCATCAGTTGAGATTTTTCTTTTTGTAGTCCCTGCTCCCCACATTTCTCATTTGCATACAGCTGGTTGTGATCCCATGGGACTCATGGCAGGTGAAGGAAGGTGTGGGTTAACCTGGGAGACCAGATCTGGCCACACTGCATCTCAATTCAGGTCTGGGGTAGGATGGAACCTCTTAATTCCAGTCTCTCTCTTCCACAGCCCTTCCCTACTTGGGAAAATACCATAAGGAGTTGAGAAAATGCACGCTCAGACCAAAGGTGTTTGTTATTCCTGTTCCAGATCCTGTTAAAGCCTTTCTCTGACAAGTTGATTTAAGACCCAGCACTTGGTTTAAAGTATTCTTAGTGCTTGATACTTATGTTCCTGGCTTGTCTTGAACCTACCACACAAATAAATGGTATTAGTAAAACCTGGGAGTGTCTTCAGTGAATTTGGACAGCCTTAAAATCTGTAACTGTTTCTCACATTACTGTAAATCAGACATCACTCACGTTAGCCTCTTACAATGAATAACTACCACTGGTGGTTCATTTCTCTAGTGACAGATCTAGTATGACCTTCTACCAAAGGTTTCATATGCTGTATTCTTTCTCCTGAATACTCAATAATTTTCCACACACAATAATTTTTAGGAAGTTTATGTATCACAGCTGAGCCAAAAGGACATACACCTTCATTGGTGCTAGAAATGGCAAAGAAATGATGATTACACCAGCACAAACAAAATGTTGAAAATAGGCCCTAACATGGCATTTCTACTTCTACTGCAGAAAGGCACCACTTTGAAAGCTTTTTTACAATTGTAAGCAATGAATTTTTTCAAAATGCTGCTCAGGAAATACATCCTGCCAAGAAAGACCTAACTTAGGGATTTTGAAAAACATTTCTCTGCACATGGTGAACTTTGGATTTCTGACAGCTCATACATCAGACAATTCAAAGCTTAGAGGTCTACCTCGTAAGAATTGTTTTCATTCCCTTTTTTGGCTTTATTATCTGGCCTCTCATATGAGATTTGTGATTTTAAACAAGCCTTTCTTTCAAAACAAGACATTTTTCCTGCTGGAATTCAAACAACAGTCGTACAGTGCTACATGAATTATCCTCTTAGACAAATGTTGAAATTTATAGCAACTCAAAACAAAACAGTGTCTACTGTCTTCAGTTCAGGCTTACAAGAAATATATAAAGGCTATATAAGAGAACCTGACTGTGTATTTTATATGGGATAGCATAAATACTTATGAACCAAACCACTAGTGTGCTGCATAAAAGTGTACTTCTGCTGGTGTTGATAGGGATCAGGCAAATGGGTATATGTAGATAAGGGGATAAACTTCATTTGCTATGGATAGTTCAGCAAAACTAGAATAATTTTATATCAGAGCTTTTAAAATAAAGTGTCTTTAAAGTGTATACATATGTCTTCTGTCAAAAAGTAAATTGTTTAGTTTTTGAAAGGAAGGTCCTTCCTAAACATACAAGAAGTGTATCTTTAGCATGACAATTACTCACTAGAATTTTGGGTTCTTTGCTTTTTTTTTAACTCTTCTTTTGTGAGAGCAACACCAGTGAGAAAAGTCAAAGCAGTATTTGGTGGTTTTGAATTATTTTTCCTGGTTTCCCATAGCTTCAAGACGGGTATGAGCTATAGAATTAGAAGTGTCAGCGAGTGAACACATTCCCCCAAACCCACTGAGATTTAGGTTAAAATTAAGGAAAATGTCTTTTAGTACATAAATCAAAGGCATGTATATGAGGAAGCATAGGTACTAAGCTTGCCCACTGACTTTGGTGAGTGGTTCAGCATTTTTTAAAGTCTTGCTCCTAATCCTTATTTTTGACATCCAGTTTTGAATATCCAGGCTTTAATTTCCATGGCTATGTAATGTAAGCTTGTACATTCAATTTTTGATCTGTAGGTTATATATAGCTTTCTATAGATATACACAAAAGAATATCTTATATGTGACCACTGAATACTGTAAAAATTGAAGTTAAATTTACCTTTTTCAGACAGTATAACCTTAGAGAATCATATCTGAAGATAGACCTGCCCATAGCTAATTTCAGTGTGGCAACAAGAATAGCTTGATCGATTCTCTTTTATGGGGCCCTGTACTGCATCTTCTCCATAACACACTTGTAATTACTTTCTGGCCCTGATTTTGTCCTTTGAAATCAAGCAGATGGTCCTGCCACCCCACTGTCCCCTTCTCCGTGAAACACTCATGTTGGCAAGCGAGTCCTTCATAAATCGAGCCCAGGACAGGGTACTCACAGTGACAGCTGTGGGACTAGCTAACCCTTGACTAATGGGGCATTTGTGATAGCTCTGGTTTCTGAAGACATTGACAGGATTGGAACCACACTGACAGTCCTGGAGGGAGGTCTGGTATTTCATACGCATTGTCCAGTACACCAATTTTACATTTGGGTGTTATGCATGGATGCACATATAACTCTTGCCAGCCATATTTTGAGCCTTCCTAGTGCCTGGTAGGGCAGGTGCATTCACTCCATACACTTTGAAAAGAAACAAAACCAAAACATGAATCCTGGTAATAGAAGTCAGGATCAAAAAAATCACAGCATTGAAAAGCAACTGTTAAAATAATGTTCTTGGATTCAGTAGTTCTGAGATAAAAAAGTTTGCAAACGGCACTCTTTCTTCTTGATGCCAGGTCTCCAAACTGCCATCCAAGAGCCAGGTCCTTCTGTCTGGCCACCTGTCACAAGGTGCTGCAGACTGAGTGGTGGCCTCATAAGAACTTGTACACCACCACTGTTTTTGCCAATTTGCCACATGGAGCTGGTTAGAGTTTGGTAGTCAGTGCTTTGCAAGAGAGATGCTGAATGTCAGTAGCAGAAATAATGCATTTCTCATCAAGTAGAGTAAGCAAAGAGGACAGAAACCAGCTCTGTCAAATTAGAAGATGCTGTTTTAAAATAAGCAATACCCCAGAGGGGGACACATTTTATGGCTTTGTGTAAGATTTTGATAAATGTGGTGGAGAGACAACCTGGAGGTTTCTTTTCTTTGAGGAAACCGTTCCAGCTGTAGCTGAGCCTTATTTCCCAATCTCAGGTACCTAACAATTGACATCTATTAGATCATTTGTTTTTAGCGTTGTACCAGAAATTGAGATAATGGCCTCATTCTAACAGAGAGCACAATCTCTGAAATTCTCCCTTTCTGTAGACACCCCTCTCAACCAAGTCTGTACAATAACCAAGGCATTCCTGTACACAGCAGCCAAGTAAAACTTCACATGTTTCAAATACTATTACTATGCAGAGTCACTCTGTAGTTGAGGGCAAGCCTGTCCCATCTCTCTTGCTTTCCATCTGCTTGGCTCAGCATGTTATTCAAGTGAGCTCTCCTAACTAATCAGATGTCAATTCACCAAAATAACTACTTTCTTAGCAAGAACTAAGCTTAAACTAAACGTATTTTGCTAGTTATTTGTCAATGCACTGGATCAGTTATTCATCAAATGTTTTTCTGTTGTTTAATGTTTTCTTCATAGTTTCGTGCTGCCCAACCATAACTCTTGGCACTTCTAGAATTAGCATCTCCCACACTGAGTTCTCAAAAAAATGAGTGACTTTTCTGAACAAGTGTTCAATTAATCATCTTTCAGTTTCTGTCCTTCTTCTCAGAGAAGCACGAAACCTACCTGATTACTATGTAACTTTCAGGGAAGCAGAGATTTGGAATTGAAAGATTTTACTCAGACTTACTGAAAATGAAAGATGTATTTTGACTTCTGTGATGCAATTTTCTTGTAATTAGAATAAAGTCATATTTTTATGATATTCAAGGGCACTTCTCTAAGAGGTCTGAAAACTACAGATATACAGACTGTCCTGAAATCTTTTTTACCTTCTAGTGTGATAGGGATGAGAGGTGAATGCCAAGTGATTTGGTTTTGTGGTATGTGACCCATATATATGTACAGACATTCCCTCTCCCTAAAACAGAGAAGAGCTTTTTTTTTTTTTTTTGAACAGACCTTTCTGAGATCAAACTACAACTCTGAACTTCAAAAGGGTTTGATGCTGCTTCCTAAGCTTATCACATGTGCTCCTTTCAGTGAAAGAAAGTTGATAAGAGTAATTAACCGAAGTGTTTATAACAAAGAACCCAAACATAACTGGCACCTGCTCAACACACACAAACCAGATATATTACCTGACAAACACACAAATTGTACTGCTAACATTTATCCTGCAAGTTTTGTTCATGAGCTGATACCTCAAGGGGACACAGAATGTGTTGACCATGAGCAGGAAGTTGTAAAAACAAATCAAAAGGCACTCTGCTGTTCCCTGCTTCATTTTATTTTGAAAAATATGACCTAAGGCCGATCAAAAAAAACCCCTGAAATAGCTAAACCCATTGGAAAAAAAATTACATATGGGTGTTTGCTAGAAGGGGCAGGAGACCAAAGTACATGATAGTCAAGAGAAGATTTGTTACAGCAGGTGACTGAAGAGAAGGACAGAACAGGTGAGGTGATCAAGTCAGGGGTGCAGAATATGAGAGATGAGGTATTTCTTGAATATTCACATCCTGAATAATAAGGCCACTGAAGCCTCTGGATGGACAAGGGCCATGGCTCTGTAGATCAGAAAACAGCAGGGGCCAGCTGCCTATGCCTGGAGAACTGCTCATTTGGGGATACCTAAAGAAAGATGTACCATCACTTGGGCTTGCAGTAGAACACATCAAGAAAACATAAACAGCATCTCACTTGTGAATAGATTAGATGAAGGGGCTGAGTCAAGAGCAGAGTACCTGGAACTGGTAGCTGATGGAGGAGGAGGGTCACACATCTCCCATGTTTCTGGTTTCCGTAACCACTCTGGAATAAAATGTCTAAGGCTTTGCTATACAGCCCAGGGCTGTAATTACTTTTGGTTAGTGAGTTATGAATGACATACACCGAATGCTTCAAAGCACAACTATAATGTCTATTTGATGTCAAAGGGCAGGGATTAGAGAAAGAGAAACAGATAAAGGAAGCAATACATTTTCTAACAATAGTAATCTTGGCCATATACACTCAGTTCCCATTTTTCTGCAACAATTTACCCATGACAAAGAAGTTTGCTGAGAGTTTCTGCTGTGCAGCGCAGTGAGGAGGCACGATGGAGCTCCTACACAGGCACCCGGGGCTATTTGTTCATACACGGCCAGGTGAGACAGCAGGGCTCTCCCATCTGGTTCAGAAATATGGCCCAGCCACATCTTCTCCTATTGTTTCTAAACTGTGCTCCCTTATAAGTACAGCTCTTTTCTGACTGAAACCACAGCTACAAGTCAATGCAGTGAACATAGCCAGAAAGTTATCACTGCTGGCTGCCGGGAAAGGGCAGCAGTAGACTTCAAAATACTTTACATGTGCTACAGCTTTGTTATCTCCAGGTTTTTAGAGATGTGATACTGAAATATCTAGCTCTTCTACATCTCCAGAGGTGAGAGATTTGCTGAAAGGGCTGTTTCAGAAGGCAATGAGACACTGTGGATTAACTTTAACTTACTGGTAATGAAGTTTACAGCTAACTTCTAAGGTTGCAAGCCCACATCACAATAGTTGCTGTACTCCTCAAGCCCCAGGGGAGATACTATCTCTGCCAGCTTTTCCTTGGCTTCTACCATTCCAGAGATCTCATTTTATTAGCACCAAATCACATCTACTTTCCCAGTTTGCAGAGTCAGAGAGACAGTCGGTTATTTTTCTCTACTGCACCAGATGTATCCTCCATGACATAATAACACAAGTGAAAGTTTGCTTCTATTTTTATGTCATTTATAGATTATGTATAAATACAATGCAAAGAGAAGCACTGCATATGGGAGCATTGATTGAACTCCACAATGGCATCTCATTTGCACACACATGTGACTGCAGGTTGGTTCATACTGAAGGCTGCTTGCAGTAATTCATTCCATCATATGGTTTACAGCTCTGTTTCTGCATTTTGTGTAATAGGCTGTGTTAGCAACTACTGCTTTGGATTCTTAACATCTCCTGATTTAAGGAGACAGATACCAATACAAAAGAAGACAGAAGTGTCAATGGAAATTGTTGGCACTTCTTATACATGCCGAGAGTGAGAACCACTGCTGCTTCTGCCACTTGGAAGAAAATTGGCATAGGTAAAACCAAAGTATTAATCAAAGAACAAGGAGAAACTGTTTTTTTCCTGGACTGATCACGAAATATTGGACAAAACTAAAAGTTCTCACTCCTTTCTCACTGCCCCCATTCACTCCATTATAATAATCCAATTGACCTGTTAAAAATATTTTATGACAAAATCTAGATCTTGGTCAAAGTCAAGTGCTACATGAAGTTTCAGGCCACTTTATCATTTGCCCATATGTTCTTTATTAGGGGGCTTGCACTGAAATGCTTGTGCTCCCGGGCTTCTCATTTCTACTCCACTTCAAAGCTTCTTAATTATAACATTTTTCAGCTCTGAAGATTTGAATTTTGCTGCATTTTAAAAGAATGCAAAATAATCATATATCAACTAATGAAAGATTGCTCCCTAGACTCTAGATCCCTAAGGAAGTACATGGTATTCATTCTGTTACTGAGTCTGAAGTCTTTTATATTGTATTGAGCTTGGTGTAAGCAGCTGTCTCAGAAATCCCAGTGGGAAGAACTAATAAGGGAGGCAGTCAATACAAGATGCTGTTGATGAAATCAGCATTACCAGAAGAGTCCCTGAAACTGAAGTTCAGAACTATGCACTGCCAGGTTGGCCCCACTGCCTTCTGGCCAGCTCACCCCAAACCCACAGGAGGTAAAAATGTCTTCAGAAGGGGACTTCTCCATAAACCAGGCTCCTCCTGCACAATTCCTGCTATGGGCATGCCTCAAACATTCTCATCAGGTGTGGTTCCCATCTGCTGTCACTAGAAAAGAAAGATATGTTTCCTGAGTGGGTAATGCATACATGGGGATTGCAATTTCCTTCTTGTATATCCACATGTTTCTGGTGACAAAAGCAGTAAAGATCAGAAGACTGTCATTAATGGTCAGTGTAAAAAAAGGAGAGAACTTATTGTTCCTATTTTAGAAAAATTAGACCCAACAAAGAAATCCTTCTTCAACAGCAGAAGGTCAAGAAATGCCCTGGGTGACCATTTTGTTTCTTCCTCAAACCAAAGTAAAAATTTAAAACCCAAAACCATGATTTGCTTCCACTTAGGGTAAAGACCTTTCTAAGCTTTTCAGTGATCTGCCTTTTACAATTCTCTCCTTAACAGTGAGAAATTTAACAATTCCCAGGATTATGAAGACAGAAGGAATTTACAGACTTATATCATATCTAAACGATAATACAATAATTTCAGTTTAAGGCAGTAAATTTTTCCATTTTAGCATTCTGCCCCAATAATGTACCCCACCCTTTTCTACAGAGTTGCCAAAATGTCATTCCTTTGATATGAGCTGCTCCAAGAAAAAAAAATTGATGTAACCATTTCCCTCTGAAAAAGCTGACTTGGGAGAAAACATTATCCTTTTGAGCATAGCATGCAGCTTGCTATCTTATCAGAAGCTAAATGAAAAAATGTCTTGGAGATGTTTCTTTCATTCAGTACAGTTACAGAGAGCTTTAAGACAGTTCCAATCCAGTCACTGACAGACTGTGGGGTTTTTTTCAGAGTTCTCACTATCTGCCTTCCATTTGATCCCACACTTCTTAATAGACAAGTATTTCTGCACATCCAGTCAATACACCTAAACACAGCAGGCCTTGTCTCTACGAAGAGTGATGGTGTGGAAATGAAGGACTGCTTATTTGTTTTATTTCACTATTGAAATCATATGAACAATTCAAGGAATAAAGCAGAGCCCACCATGAAAGTACTATTAAAACTGCCATTAACTCTAGCATCATTTTAAGAAAAATATCTGGCCACTAACTTCCAGGTCTGTGCCTTTCAGCGAAGCTGAGGTGACCACTATGGTGAAGAATATGCATTTTTTTCAAGAAGGGATTTTCTTTGCCATAACTTGATGACTGTGGTTCTCTGATCTTGTCAGCTCAAAGGGAACCAGAAGTGCTTAGCATGGGCATTAAATAAACCTTTATCCTTTTCACTAAAGTACGTGACTATCTTATAGTCATTAGCACAACCTAAAAGTAGAACAGGTTGTTTTACAGCTTGGTACCTTCTTTTTAGTTGGTGGAAGCTGAAGTTAGGCATCCTTCTGGGATTTGCCCAGCTGATGATGTGCACATTTTGACAAGCCCTGTTCTGGTAGCTCATCCCAGCCGTCTCCAGCTATCCCACTTATGGGCCTTTCCAAGTCTGAAGTGTGAATATAAACATGGAAATGAGCACTTGGTTTACTTCTGCTAGTGTATGGAAAATGAAAGAAAGCTTATGGCATGAAGTAGCCACAAGCCAGAATTCATGCAGTTGTTTCAACTTTTTATATATTTTAAATCAAAGTTGGTACTTCATTTCATGAAAGTGTCCAATGAAACAAATGAAACATTTGATACAAAGTAAATTGCTTTTAGACCAAGCTTTGGATAACAAGCTTCTGAATGAAGCAAGCTTTTCTAGTAATTGGCAAGAGAACAGCCAGCAGGCATTAAAATATATTTTTCAGCTATAATTTGAGACACAATAAAGTTAGATACCTTTGGGCTATACCTGGTTTTAGTCTGGAAGGACATCTGCAAAAGCTGTTTCAATGTGAGGCTGAGTGAGGTAGTACTGACAACCCACGCTACCTTCAGAGTCTACAGTATCTATACGGTCGTGCTCTAAGCAGAAAATTCAACCCAAAGTGGAAATATCCTAGGAGCTCGCAGTCTACTAGGGACTGTATTACTGGTATAGAGGTTAGACCAGACAGATAGATGTTGCTGAGATGAGCAGCAGTACCTAAAACCCCAAGGTACGGTTGGACAACATCCACAAGTCAATCTGATCCACCCAGCTACTTCTAAAGTGCCATGAACTCAGTATCAGGATACCAATGTAATCACGATGCCAGGAGGCAATAAATTCAGTCTATGATAATCAGCAGAGAGAGCCATTGTATAAAATTCATAAAATCCGTAATCTGTAACAGGAACATGTGGGTATGGAGGTTAATCTAAGTTTTGTGTGTCATAAGGCTCTGCGTCTTTCTAAACTAAGGTGCTACTCATGACTCTCTTCTTTCCAAGTAGTTCATCTTTATGCACTAGCTCTGATAAGTGTGCCCACTCCCCCACGCCCTCTCTCTCCCACAATGACTTTCACTGACTGATTTCAAAAGGAAATGTTTTTTCAGGGGCACAGGATTTTGGGTTGGCCTGAGCTTGCCAGCTCTGCACATCCCTCAGTTCCCTCATGTGTTTCCTTGGGTAGAGGCAGATGGTGGTGGGGCAGTTGGGCAGCCGGCGAGCAGATGATGAGCTCAAGGTGTGCAGTCTGCTCCAGCACACTGAGTTCCTGCCAATCTGAGTTCCTTAGAGTCGGTCCTCCTGTGGCATTTTGAAGCTTGCTTTAAATCTGGGAAGGAGGTAATGAGGCCATGGTTGACTGTGATGTGTTTGCAGCCTTAGAGAGCTGATTAATATCTTCTTCAGGAGTAAGACCTTAACATAGGTCCTCTTGGCAACCTAATGAGCAGCCATTTATTTTTAAAATGCTCCAGCATAGGATATCAACAGCAACCAATCTTATGTTAACAAAATGATCTTTTCAGGCTTTTTAATATTCACAGAAACATTAAAATTCAAAGCTACCATCTGCACATCAAATTGTAAAAGGCACCAAGCCATAAATTGTATTTTTGACTTGGTTGATATCCCAAACTATGTGAAGACCTTTAGATACGCAAGAGCAGGGATGATCCCACTCTGGAGAGACACGGGAGTTGATTGCAACAGAGATATTAAATTTGAATTTCCTAGAACTCTGAGACTGTGAAGACTGAATGTTGCTTTGGAGTCATCTTCCCCCTGTGTGAGGCATTTAGTTCAGTACCATGAGCACACACTGCATGCTACTCATTCCCTGTGGCAGACCTTTCACATTGGGCTAGTTTGGAGAAAAAAAAAATGGAATATATTTGCTGGAACTTTCCACATACATTGATTCTTGGCTGGAGTTAAAGCAGGAGGAAAAATCTTAAACTATTGAAAAGGGGGACTTCTAATAAAAATGATGATTTAATGCATAGCAGCAGGTTGCCTCTAACTGGGTTTTACAAGTGTCACTACAAAAAAAGGTCCAGAGTGAATATTTCAGTCTCTGGGTCAAATGTACTAATGTTTTCCATCATCTTCTGAAGCATATTGCACAGTTCAGAGTCTGTGGCAATGGAAGGAACTCTCATTTTCAGGTGAGGACATAAAGCATCCTCATCCTGTCCTCCACAGGGCAAATGGAGCCAGAGCCCACCCAGAAATCACTGCCAGTGAAGAATGCAGTCTAGAATGCCCTGCTGTGAAAGTGGTTTGTTTTGCACAATAGTATTATGAAAGATGGCATACTATATAACTGTTTCATTCTTGATCTTCTATGGCTAATGGGGAATTTAAACTTTAGATCCTGAGCTACTCATTGGTGCAGCAGTGTTTGTCCTCAGTAACCTCACCAGCCATTACTCTTCATCCAACAGACATTTGGAAATTCCAGTCTGATTTCTCAAGACCTCCTAAAAAGTGACTGAAGCAATAGCCCCAAGCCAGAGATAATGACAAATGCCTTCCTGGCTGCAGAAAGGATTTTTTAAACTTAGTCACACAATGTAACTTGGCTAATTGTGGGAGCAACAGGAAGGAAAATCCAACCTATATAGTGGTTTAATATGGAAAGGAGGAGAAACTGTTGGAGAAGCTGCTGGAATATGTTCCAGAATCATTATGCTGCCTGAGAGGAGTCCTGTGCACCCCCTCTGAATGGTAAGCTCTGGAACAACCTGCAGTTTAACCTTGGGCAGACAGGTGAAAAGTGCAAGACTGGTGCTATCTGGCTGTTGGTCTGTGCAGTAAGATGCTTCACTGTGCTAGCTGAGAAATGTGCCCTGGCATACATCGAGTAGAGATGAACCCACACTGTAAACCTTAGTTCATCCCAGCCAAGATGATTTAATCCTTTCAGAGCTGGCTGGCGTTTCTGCTTTTTGTAGACCAGACAATGTCAACCTTTCAAGTCCCAGGCAGAAGCTTCCCAGAATCCAGCAACATTTTCTCCCTCTCACTCATAAACACACACAAAAGTTTCTTCCCACATGTCTGGTGCAAGGAGAACGAAGTATTAGGTTGCACATCCTTTTAGCTCTGCTGTTATACAGCTGAACATGTGCTGCCATTGCAGATCTAAGCACCACTTCAACACAAACTGCTTCCCAGGTTCAAAAACCATTCATAGTGGGGATCCAGACAAGTCTGTAGATGCTTGTCAATGCTCAGGTAAAAGTTAAACAAATTGAATAATGTTTCTTTTGGGTGCTTTGAATAGTTTTTATTTAAACTGGTTAAGCTAAAAGGATCTTTCCTTTAATTTTTGGGCATGTCTTCTTTCTCAGCAGAGACTTAGAACATATTTTCCACACATATATCCCTGTGCTTATATTGGACAGTTACATATCATATACGGGGTGAAGAGAAGCAGGTGTAGCAGGTTATTTTCATTCTCCAAGCTGTTAAATACATCAAGTTCTAGACAATGATTGGTACTTTGCAACATGTGCATAAAATTAATAAGATTCATGGGAAAGAAGTCAAGGCCACATTCAAGTTTAGATTCATGCTTCAAATTATACTTAAAACTTGACGATGTTGGGACCCCCAACATTAGTTCATTATTGCTAGTCAAAAGGCTGACTGCTAAGGTCATTTGTGCCAGGATTTGACAGAGATTCTGAATGGCTTTACTGGTCAACTTGGATGAGCTAAATTGTACCAATGGGAAAGTGGGGAAAATAGGGAAAGATGGCTGGTATAGACTAGTAACTAAGTAGGAAACCTAAAGACAGTCAAATCCAGACAGCCAAAGTGGGAGAATCTGTGCAAAATGGCATTGATTTTGGACTGTGAAGGGAGGTATATGCAATATCATTCCCCTTTTCATTCTTAGGGGCTCTAAATTTGTTTCCTAGCGCTGTATTTAACCACAATTTGTGTTTAGACACTTCCAAAGGAAGATTATATTTTGCTCTAAATAACATAACTTAGAGTAAACACTAATTTATGGAAAATGTTTATCCTCTGTTATCCAGTCTAGAAATTAGTTCATATTTCAACATGTAAAAAGAAGTGATTTCTCACCATCCAGAAATATTGTACCCAGTCCAGAATTCAGAAAATCCTATTATAGGACACATGGGAGATGGATGTCAGCTTGACCTTTAGGAAGCAGATTTAACAGAAGTCATGTCAGTCAAAAGCATTTTAAAGAAAAATTAACAGCATGGAGTCCTGTGGAGTGACCTGATGGGGCAGCACATGTTTGTTTTACAGCCTGACCTTCCAGCACTGCAAGTTTAAATAAGTTCAGACATTTTCCCTGGCCTTGGTAGTTAGTTTCTGTTATCTTATGTCATTTCACTATGACCTGTATGAAATATTTTCATGTACAAAAGAAAATTGCAGTTTTTCTTCCCTGTGACTTTTCCCCCATAATATAAATCTGCTATTTGTCTAAAACCCAGCAGGGAGCAAAATTTATGTAAAGTCAGATTCAAGTTTCCTTTTTTCTGTTCCAAACAACTCAACTATCAGAAAGAAACAAAAGCCTATTAAGTGAGCTTCTTCTAAATTCAGTTTTACTGTAATCACATATGGGATCGTAGGGAACTGTCAAACTAGACAGGTAAGTAAATGCACAGAGCTTTCAGACGACAATACAAAGCTGAGGCACAAAGAAAGAAGATATCAGGAACACAGTATCCAACAACTCTCCCGGGAAAGGCTTAGTAACGAAGGTAATAAGATTAAAGGGGGAAGAATCAAGCATCTTGAGGCTTATTTTTCACACTCATTTTCCCTAGACTTCCAGGACAAGGGAACAGAGGGGCTGGCAGGGAGCGTTTCGGAAAGTTTGAATAGACCTAAATGGATGCGTTGAGAATCTGATCTGGCATCCTGTTCTGAGGACAGATCTATGATCTATGGAGCTAACATGAGAGGTCCCACACATTACAACTTACAGTAATGTTATTGCAGTTGTGAAGAAATCCCAGTGTCTGAATTTCTGGATGATTACAGATGGATATCATGCCCTGGATATAACCTTTTGGTATGGCATTTAGTAAACTGTGAACCTAACATGACACATAGGAACAGAATTTCATATCAAGAAGTGTTGGTTTTAATTGCTCAACACCCATTGACACTGATAGGAATGTGGTAATTAAAGAAGAATATAAGGCTCTGGAAATATGCCGGTCCTCAAATCCTTACTATGTCAAAATCAACCCATTAGACTGGTACGGGTGACCAAAGTCATTTGGGCACACAGACTTGACTATAGTATAATCTGAGCAATAACTGCAGTTTAACTCATAGGCTTTCCATTAAAAGATATTCAAAAGATAACTCTTATCTCTTCTGGCATGACTAGCAGCAATCTAGACATAGTAGTTAAAATATATGCATGTGTCTTGCTAAAATACTCCTAGATACAGTTATACCCTAGTTTCCTAGACTACACATTCAGGTGGAGGAAAAAAGGTCTATATTCTTGCCATTAGCATTGGACCTTCTCTGGACACCACATTCATCATAAAGCCCATTCTGAATGAGGCAGAGAGACTGTTAGCACACTTCTGATAAATAGTTAATAACATAGTAAGAACTACCCGTCATAGTTTTTTCCTTTGTTTTAGCTCACAAATTGATTTTCTTCTCCTGCTTTGACTTTTATCCATTAATAAATAATAATGATTTTGAGCCACTGAGAAAGTTGATTGAAAAAAAAAAAAAAATCAGCGTCTCCTAACAACTGTTTTGACAGCACTGATAACCTCTTGGAGTTTAATTAGGCATGCTGCAGACATGTAATGAATAACCAGGGAAACCAAGATAACTTTTCTTCTCACAAGGCGTTCACACACATATATAAACACATGCGGAGAGTAGAAAACTCATAGCTTGTCTCTGCTGCCTTTCTCAGAAATGTAATTAAGCATTTCCCTCATTTGTCCCTTATTTTTCCGCATACTTCTGGCACTGTCACCTTGTTGCATCATTTCCACTTACCTGCTAAAACAGAAACACAATGTGCTAGCGCACTTCATGTGTACAAAACAAAGAGGTCCACCAGGCAGCTAGGATACAGGACAGACATCACATCTAGACTACGATCTCCTTTCCTCCAGGAAGAGGTCAAATGATACAACTGAGTTTCTAGACTAGGAGATCTAATTGCATCACTCACTATTAACATTGCAGAGCTGTTCCCCATTGTGCCTAGTATCACTGAATTACAACAATTGTTTCCAATCTTACACCTCCTCCTTCCTCCATTTTTTTTTAACATTTAAAAGGTCCAGCTATCAGCAATTTCGATGGTTCATTATTATTCAAAGTGAAGTTCCCCATGTAGAGCTAGAAGGCTATTTTTCTTTTTGAATTAAATCTGGCTGACATTTACTTAGCCAGTTACTTAGCTCTACAAGTAAAACAAAAGAAGCAGCTTTGTTATTTCAGTCTGCTTTTATCATCTCTCAAGGCCAGTTTGAATTAAAAAACAAACAGGGAGTCCATATGCTGGACTTTGCAAATAAAAAGCCCTTTGAACAGAAAAAATGGTAGGCTAAATTCAGAGGCTATATGTCAGATGGATCAAGGTTTTCATAGTTGTGAGTCTGAAGCTAAAATCCAGCTCTGCTTAAATAAAACTCAAAGACTACATATGACATCAAGATCATATAAAGCATTCAGCAGGAAGGAGCAACTCAGCTGAAAGCTGAAGTAGAATTAATCTAATTTAACATTCCTGTAGGATTCTTAATTATGAAAGACTGCTCCAGAAGGTGGCAAATAACCTCAAATGGATCTAGGGCTTAAGAGAGATCAAAGGTCGGTGAAGCTTTAAGATAATACTATTTCTACGGAATCTTAAAGGCACTTCTAGAGCACACTGACAAATGTATCCTGTTACAGTAGCCTACAGATAGATTTAAAATTAATAGAACTGTGGAGTTTCCTATTAAATGCCATAATTCTTCCCCCTGCTCTTATCTAAATCTTCAGATTGGGCTTCATGACTCACTAACACTGGAAGTGACTCATGCCTTCCACTGAGATCACCATTACAACAGGTAAGCCCTGAAGCAAAGTACTGCTGGCAGGTATGCAGGGACAGTGATTCATGGATGAAGCCAAGGAGACTTCTTTTGTTGCTGAGTACTTCTGATCACTTTGGCCATGTCAAAGCAAGGCAATAGCAGTGATCACAGCGTAGAGATCAACCAGGTAAGGCTGAAATCTGGTTGAGAACTGGATAGGGAAGTTTCATTTCCCCTGTGATAAAATAGCATCCAACATCACTTTGTTGTAACATCAGTAAGTACTAAGGATCCAGATTTTCACTAGAGATAAACAGTTGAGACAATCTCCTGAGGACAGTAGTAGTCACAATAAGGAGAAGGAACTTTCTACCGCTTCACTGCTTGCCTAGGCATCATACTGGAAACCCACTGAGGATAACACAATGAGAAAGACACCCTCCTTTGCCCTTCTCCAAGTAATTAATGCAGAACCATTATGAACCCTAAGGAGTTAAAATACAGAGTCTATGGAAAATGGCACAGTGCAGGCAGTCTTTAACTTGAGATAGATTTTGTTCTGGCCAGAAAAAAACCCTGTCATCTCTGCCAGGTGGCAAAACAAAATGTGTGTAAAACTATGTTGGTTGCTGGAACATGCATCAGGAGTTAGGTGCTTTCCTGTGGTGTTAAATGGGTACTTCCAGCACCTATGCTTGATTCCCAAATGGTAGTAACTTGAACGAGTTGCACCAGTGGTACATCACTTACAGATCTGGCATGGAAAACCATGTCATTTTCTTACTCTATCAGTGGCTCATGGGCAGTAAAAAACAGTTAAAATATGTTAAAAACAGAGTGAAAATATGCTCACATACAACTGAGAAATGAATTCAGGGGAGAAAGAGTAAGGCACATGGAAAACATATTTTCTGCATGAAGTAACTGTTCTTCCAGTTTAAAAAAGTCTTCGGGGTTCAGTGAAGAATTTCAATAGAAATCCCAAATGTTGTATTTCCCTTGAGCATGTTCATTAAGCATGTACAGGCAGATTTTCAAAAATACTGATTTCCCAACAGCAACTTCTACTGAGGATAATGAGACTTGCTATATGCTAAACAAGTGAAAGATGTAGCAGGAACTGGATAAGGAAGCAAAGCCTTCACAAGCATAGCAGTGCCAGCGATCTGCCAGTGAGCTCAAGTGTTGCCACTTCTCTGCCTGTTCTTTTATGTCAGTGTTACTGGAAACATTTGTTAGATGAGGCAGACATTGTGAGCTTGTTTCTCATTATAGACATACAGCATCTAATCCTGAGAAAATATTGAAAACCATGTCATTATTTGACTTAATCTTATTTACACTGATCTGACACATAGCATAGAGTATTGGGAACTTGGCCCTGAAACTCCACATGCAAAGTGGAAAAAAAGTCACTTGTTCAGCACCAACAGCATGTTCAGAAAGTGCCAAGAATCAAAATATATTAATAATATTCTTCGTGGCATTAAGAAGCTTGGAACTACATCCAAAACAGCAAAGAAGTGCCTTGGAAAAAACATCCTGCACTTGCACTGCCATCATATGTCATCCTGCCAGTATGATTGATCCTACAGAAAATGAGCCAAAATAAACAAAGTGGGTGATTTCCTTTGCAATGAGGACAATAAAATATATTTGCCATTTGAAGCAAGGAATAAAGATGGAAAGAAATTGCAAAACTTAAAAAAGGATATTATGAAATAAGTGCATTTCTTGCAAAGACTTGAAAATGGAATGAAATAATCTCTATGGACGAGATCATCTCAATAAATGATCACAGAATCACAGAACAACCAGGTTGGAAGAGACCCACCGGATCACCTAGTCCAACCATTCCTACCAAACACTAAACCATGTCCCTCAGGACCTCGTCCACCCATCCCTTAAACACCTCCAGGGAAGGTGAATCAATCCCCTCCCTGGGCAGCCTATTCCAATGCCCAACGACCCTCTGTGTGAAAAACTTCCTCCTAATCTCTAGCCTAAATCTCCCTGGCGGAGTTTGAGGCCATTCCCTCTTGTCCTGTCCCCTGTCACTTGGGAGAAGAGACCAGCTCCCTCCTCTCTACAACCTCCTTTCAGGTAGTTGCAGAGAGCAATCAGGTCTCCTCTCAGCCTCCTCTTCTCCAGGATAAACAACCCCAGCTCTCTCAGCTGCTCCTCATAGGGCCTGTTCTCCAGCCCCTTCACCAGCTTCGTTGCTCTTTTCTGGACTCGCTCCAGAGCCTCAACATCATTCTTGTGGTGAGGGGCCCACAACTGGACACAGGATTCAAGGAGCGGCCTCACCAGTGCTGAGTACAGAGGGAGAATCACCTCCCTGGACCTGCTGGTCACACCGTTTCTGATACAAGCCAGGATACTGTTGGCCTTCTTGGCCACCTGGGCACACTGCTGGCTCATGTTCAGCCGGCTGTCGACAACCGATAAATGATAGGTGAGGTAGCCTGCTAACAGGAACTGTTGTTCCTAACTAAATCAATAGATGCTTTATTTAAGCCAAGACAGTGCCCAGCAAAAATTTTGTGTTGTCTTAATTAAGCCCAGTATAAAGAGTGAAGGGAGCAGCAGAAGAAAAAAAGATAATCACAGTTTAATTAAATTGACACAACTATGCTTTTAGAAACCCCCTAAGGTCCTGGATGTAATGCTCATTCCTCCTACGTCTGTGTTCAGAAGAACATCTCTGTTTATCCCATCCAGTACACAGACACAGGTGCTGCTGAAGCCCTCTAACAGGCAATCTCTCTCTCAGTGCATGCTCCAAAAAATATTACAGCTCAAGCCAAGTTTAAAATAGGGTAATAAACTGGAAACAGGAAAAGGAGGCAGAGAATTAACAATGGGAATACATGATTAAAGCAACATGATAATGCAACAACCAAGAAGACAGCAGACCAGATATTTTGGACCTAATGTCTTTTCCAACCTAAATGATTCTATGATTGTATGTAAATAAATAACAGAGAAGCCAGCAGTGTCAATGAACAGCAGCAATAAGATCTCTGTGATCCCAGTCAATGTGTTGAATCTCCTTTTCCTTGGGGAGATGGGAATTAAGGCATTAAACATCACAAGTTGCCTGTAAAAGTAAGCATATTGCAAACTGCAAGGCAAACTGGAGGAGGTAACTTATAACACAGGTAGAGATGGGACAAACCCCCGTATATAGGCTAATGTGTGGCAACATACAAAGAACCCCTAAAAAAATAAAAGGCAGCAGATCTGTGGTTGCAGCTGATATGGGGTCTCCTCTGTAGTTACAACTTTCTCTACAAATTAGGAATCTAATACTGCCATCATCTAATGCTTGCAGACGTCTGCTCTATCTTATGCATTACAAACACAGACGGGAGGGGCAAGTTGCAGCAGCTTTAACAGTTATTGTCCTTTCTTGGCTAGGCTCTTACAGCTATCATAAAACACATTAGTGTAAAGCTGCTTAGACAGATCACATGTGTAGTAGAAATCTTTTTGCCCTTGGTGTTACAGACACTGCTATCTTCCTGATGGTTTAAGCTCCTGGATCCAGCCCTACCTTGGAAACTCAAGAGTGGTTTAATAAAAGCACCAAATAGGTCTCATCAACTGAGTTATAGAATATGCAGCTTACTGCTATAACATCCACACTCCAATGCACTAACTTCCTGTAAGGATTTCCTGGAATCATATAGGTTTATAATTGCCAGTATATATGCCATATACATGTAAAATTATATATGTATACATATACACAGAGGAATCCATTTATAGTATTTCAATTTAAAAATTAAATTAAAATCTGCTCACAGATCCAAGCAGCTAGGAGAGGTTCTTTGGTTTTGCCATTTTCCTTTTTTTATTGGTTGTTTATGAGGGACATTCAGGGTTATGTACTGGTTTTACCCTTCAACAATTATTATTTTTTTATATATATCTTAGCCTGTCTCCTGCTGCTGCATATTACATGAAGGACAAACATGTTAATAGTATCAAGAGATATCAAACAGATATTTAAGACGATTAACAGGCATGCACTCACATTAACCTATATCACCATGTTCCTTAAGGTGCCATTATGCAATGTGCTATAAATAAAATTACCAGGCCAGAAACTAAATTACTAACTCTTTAGATACTCAGATACTCAGCAGTAACTCCTACAAAATCAAAATTCAGTACAGTAAACTGAAGTAGGGGAAAGGAAAAAGGAAAGACAAGAATTCAGTAAAGTCACTAATTACCTGTTGTACTTTAAGCAGGGGAGACACATAGGAAGGCAATTATCTCAGGTAACATTCAGAGAGTTTGGATTACAACCTTTTTATAAAAGGCCATAAACTACTATGCAGAAAAATCAAGAAAAGCTCCATAATGAAGCTGTAGTGATATTCTGTTTTGGTTTGGGTGAAGAAAGAGGGAGAAATAGCTCATGGGAAATTTTAGCATTTGTCACACAATATTATTTAAAACCAGGATGACTTTCAGCTGCAAAGCTAAAAGCATAAACCTGAACTTCTGCAAAGCTCACAGGTGTTTGTCCCCAAAGTTTGATTCAAGCTCATATGTTTGTAAAAAGAGTTGAATTAACCCCTTAAAATTCACTCTAGTTGTTATTTTAAACCTGTTTTGAAAAATTAAAACAAATAGACAAAATCAGGCATTTGTGACAAACTTTTGATCTCTAAATCTAATTGAAATGCATCCAGACAGGTCTGAATATCCACAAAAAATTCCACCTGACCTTCTAGAAGTCACTTTTAGTCAAAGAACTTGATGTGGAATCACCAATTATTTCAATTTGCACATTAAGCTTTCCATAGTTGCTTTGCAGAGCAAGAGTTGCTGTAGTGTTTAATGGTCTTTTCACTATACTCCTCACACTTCTGTTTTCTGTATCCAATCTTAGCATATTTGGTCCACTATCCAGTTCTTCCTATTTGTACCTTTCTTCAATGTAAATCAGGAGCAAAAAGGATATTGCCGCAAACATGGTTGACATACTGAAGGACAGAAAGCTGCACCCAGAAATGTTCAGAGAGGAGTGAGGAGATGATGCAGTAGGAAATAACCACAGCAGTACTCCTTTTCACCATACACTCAACCAAGCAGGGCTGTCAGAAGGACTCAAGAGCCCAGGAGACTGCAAACAGATGATGGTCAAAGCTGACACCATTCAGAATCTCAGGTCCACCCCAGCTGCTACAGAGATGAATGTGATGGCTCACTGCTGCCTACAACAAAACCAGTGTGTGCTCTGTATTGAGAAAAAAGAAATCCAGACTATCATTCTGAAATATTTTGAATAAAGCAACTACTGCTTATTCAGTGCTGTGGAATTAAAACCCCTCTTCAGGTAGCCGTATAAACAGCCTATGGTAGCTGAGCACAGGTCTGTATATACTCCAAGCTGTTTTGAGTTACAAAGGGCTAGACCCAAGGATTTCTCTTCTATTAGCCATGTCATAGATGCATGTCAAAGCCCTGCTCCAAATGTAAAGCACACATATGTGTCAAGACAAGCTTTCTGCATCCTTCAGTGGAATGAGTAGAAGTCTCTTATTTAGCTAGCAGTGGGTTAAGATCAAGGGAGCCCATAGCAAGGGAGACTTTGTGATGGGAGTCTGTTACAGGCCACCCAGCCAAGGAGAAGCAGCTGATGAGCTCTTCTATAAACAGCTGGGGTCAATCTCCAAGTCAGTACCTCTTGTCCTTGTGGGAGACTTCAATCTCCCTGATATCTGCTGGAAGTACAACACAGCAGAAAGGAAGCAGTCTAGGAGGTTCCTGGAGTGCGTGGAAGACAACTTCCTTGCACAGCCGGTCAACGAACCTACGAGGGAAGGTGCCCTCCTGGACTTGCTGTTTGTCAACAGAGAGGGGCTTGTGGGGGATGTGATAGTATGGGGTCGCCTAGGTCTTGGTGATCATGAGATGATAGGGTTTTCTGTCCTAGGTGAAGTGAAGAGGGTGCTAAGCAGGACAGTAGCACTAAATTTTCAGAGGGCAGACTTTGAACTGTTTAGAAGGCTGGTTGGCAAAGTCTCCTGGGAGACAGCACTTGAGGGCAAGGGAGCCCAAGAGGGCTGGGAGTTCTTCAAAAAGGAGATCCTGGCAGCTCAGGAGAAAGCCATCCCCGTGTTCTGGAAAAAAGGCCGGCAGGGGAAAAAAACAGCTTGGTTAAGTAGGGAAATCTTGAGTCAAATTAGAAAAAAAAGGAAGATTTATAGGCTCTGGAAGCGGGGACAGGCCTCTTGGAGGGACTACAGGAGGGAAGCGAGGCTATGTAGGGAAAAAATCAGAGGGGCTAAGGCTGAGCTAGAGATCAAATTAGCTAAGTCTGCAAAAGACAATAAAAAAACTTTCTATAAGTTTATAAACAGTAAAAGGAGGACAAGGGAGACCATACAGTCCCTTTTGGACTCAGACGGAACAGCAGTGACAGGGGACGAGGAGAAGGCTGAGGTACTTAATGCCTTCTTTGCCTCAGTCTTTAATTGTAAAGAAAGCTGTTCCCTCTGTGTAGATACCCAGGAAACAGAGGAACAATACGAGGCTCCCATAGTCCATGAGGAGGAGGTCAGAGCCCTGCTTGGCCAACTGGACACCCACAAGTCCATGGGGCCAGATGGGATACATCCTAGGGTATTGAGGGAGCTGGCGGATGTATTGGCCAAACCCCTTTCCATCATCTTCCAACAGTCCTGGAAGACTAGGGAGGTACCTCTGGACTGGAGGCTGGCTGATGTAGTTCCCATTTACAAGAAGGGTAGCAGGGAGGATCCCGGGAACTACAGGCCAGTCAGTCTGACCTCAGTGCCAGGGAAAGTCATGGAACAGGTGATCTTGAGTGCTATCATGAAGCACTTACAAGAGAACCGGGTGATCAGGCCCAGTCAACATGGGTTTACCAGAGGCAGGTCCTGCCAAACCAACCTGATCGCCTTCTATGACAAAGTCACTCGGCTGCTGGATGAAGGAAAGGCTGTGGATGTGGTCTTTCTGGACTTCAGTAAAGCCTTTGACACAGTTTCTCACAGCATTCTGGTACGGAAACTGTCAGCCTCTGGCCTGGACAGACGCACACTCTCCTGGGTAGGAAACTGGCTGGATGGTCGGGCCCAGAGAGTGGTGGTAAATGGTGTTAAGTCCAGCTGGAGGCCAGTGACAAGTGGGGTTCCCCAGGGCTCAGTGCTGGGTCCAGCCCTGTTCAATGTCTTCATCAATGACCTGGATGAGGGCATTGAGGGTATCCTTAGCAAGTTTGCAGACGACACTAAGCTGGGTGGAAGTGTGTATCTGCTGGAGGGTAGGGAGGCTTTGCAAAGGGACCTGGACAGGCTGGACCGCTGGACAGTGTCCAACGGCATGAAGTTTAACACGGCCAAATGCCGGGTCCTGCACTTGGGGCACAACAACCCTATGCAGAGCTACAGACTGGGAGAAGCCTGGCTGGAAAAATGCCAGGAGGAGAGGGACCTGGGGGTGTTGGTCGACAGCCGACTGACCATGAGCCAGCAGTGTGCCCAGGTGGCCAAGAAGGCCAATGGCATCCTGGCTTGTATCAGAAACGCTGTGACCAGCAGGCCCAGGGAGGTGATTCTCCCTCTGTATTCAGCACTGGTGAGGCCGCTCCTTGAATATTGTGTCCAGTTCTGGGCCCCTCAGCACAAGAAGGATGTTGAGGCTCTGGAGCAAGTCCAGAGAAGAGCGACAAGGCTGGTGAAGGGGCTGGAGAACAGACCCTATGAGCACCGGCTGAGAGAGCTGGGGTTGTTTATCCTGGAGAAGAGGAGGCTGAGAGGAGACCTCAGTACTCTCTACAAGTACCTGAAAGGAGGTTGTGGAGAGGAGGGAGCTGGCCTCTTCTCCCAAGGGACAGGGGACAGGACGAGAGGGAATGGCCTCAAGCTCCGCCAGGGTAGATTTAGGCTGGAGATTAGGAGGAGGTTTTTCACGCAGAGGGTCATTGGGCATTGGAATAGGCTGCCCAGGGAGGTGGTTGATTCCCCTTCCCTGGAGGTGTTTAAGACACGGGTGGATGAGGTATTGAGGGACTTGGTTTAGTGTTAGATAGGAATGGTTGGACTAGAAGATCCGATGGGTCCCTTCCAACCTGGCTGTTCTGTGATTCTGTGAAAAACCAGATGTGGTTTGCCATTCCTTTCTCATTTTGGCAATTTTTTCTTTCATTTTGACCCTGTTCTGCCCTTAGATACTATCAGGGTTGACAAATGTAGCATAATGTGTGGCCTAATCCCCCTCATGCTACCTACAGGCTGTGAAAGACCAATGATAGCATTTCACTTCTGCATCTAATACCACATGTTCATCTGAATATCACATCACTCATTGAACACCTGTGGCCCATCTGCCAGTGACCTTTTTACTCTGCAGATTTCTAAACCCAGAAAATATCACCTGAACAGCTTGCTACTTAAAAGTTGTTGAGAAAACAGCATGGTCTTTGTGGTCACAACTGCTTGAGGTCAAAAGGGATTATCGGATAATTGCATAAATGAAGTTAAAAGGAATGTAGCAGCCTATCACTAAGTTTTTAGTCATGTCAGTACTAGAACACTCAACATGTCTTAACAGGAACTGTCAAAACGTATTCAGGTAGCTCACTGTTCATACTTGCCAGTTCCTGCAGATACAGCTTTTTTTCCCTCTTGCAGTCAGGCTCTGGTAAGTGTTGTAAGGATCTTGGGTATCATCCTTAATCTTCTCCTGTGTGACAACAGGGATAGGTCTCAGTCCAGGCCTTTGAACCACACTAAGAAGTCAATGAAATAGTGGTGAAAAACTGATGCAACCCTACTAACATGCTGAAAGCCACACAGGTACTTACATCATACCAGAGAGGGTGGCATTGAAACTGTCTGCTCATATTTCTCTGACACCATCAATCTCAGAATAGTTAGTAGCTTTGGAGACCTGAGGCTTCCATTCCTACTTGTTCAAGGTTATATTTGACTGACAACTTACACAAGGTGTGCATGGCAGCTTCTTCTACACAGCTCTGCTCTGCTTGAAGACTATTTGCTCTTTTCTCATACCAGCCTTCAAGGTCTGTGTAACTTACCTCCACTAGCAACAGATACTGTCTTACCTTGACACCTGACTTATTTTTTCAGTTTGTTCATTCAATACTAGACAGTCAGAAGTATTTAGGAAGAGTACTCAACTAGCAGGTCTTTGTAACTCACCTCTTGGCAAGGAGTGAAGTGTACTGTCTGACCTGGAGAATGTACAGACACATGGATCATCTCTTGGAGAAAGAAAATATGGTTAGTTACCAATAACTTGAATTCTTTGAGGTATGCTATCTACATGTTTGTTCATATTCTGTTGCACTCACCTCAACTCTTAACTATTTCTGCTTGGATTACACATTCAAAAGAGCTCAAGGCAAGGAATTTCTCTTCTATATGCATAAGTCAGGGAAAGCCTCAATCCGCATCCACTATTACCAAGGAAAAAGAAATCAAGTCCTATGTCCTCTTGACTCACAATCACTTAAAAAACCCAGACATAGACCACACATTTTGAAGAGCTCTGTTTATAGAAAAATACCATCACTTGGACCTGAGACAATTGAATGGACTTTTTTATAATTTAATACACACAAGGCTGCTTAGGTATTCTCAAGTTTAATTAAATGTTTTGATTCCTACCCTATAAGAAGGAAAAGCTATACAAGGTTGCCATACAACCACAGTCTACAACTTTGTCCAGGGTTGCTGTAAATTTCACAGATTTGGTTAAATAGCTAAGCTCCATCAGATAACGATGGCTTACATAGCTAGGTAAGCACAGATTTTGAAGTACATTATATCTGGACTCCCTCCAAGTCTTTTTCTGCAATGGACTGGTCATTTCTGGGAGAAGGAACTAAAGTAGAAAAGTAGTGTGCAAAACTGGAAGCATTGCTGACCTGCAATAAATATGCCTACAGATATTCTACCTTTACATTTTAAGTGCTCCTGTCAAAACCCTGTGTTTTGGAAACATCAGAAAATCTTTGCATTTTGAGTGAAAATTAAATCCCATTTTTTTGATTACTAAATGACTAATGGAATTTGAGGAATACAACCCCTCATATGTCTTCTTTAGCTTAAAAGATCATTGGTCTGTCATTGGCCAGACTTTCAACTTCTAGCTTCTCTGGCTTACGTGGATTACATTCTGAGAAGTGTAATTAGGAATATGCTCCTTACTGAAAAGTACCTTGAATTTCTAAAAAAGTCAGAACACAAAGAACAAAATGGCATTTTTTTAACCAGAGCAACATGTGGAGACAGGCCCTTATTGTTACCTTTTCTTAGATGTTATCTAAGATAGATGTTATCTATCTTTCCTCCTTTCCAACTGTCCTTGGTAAGACAGCACTGTTGATCCAGGCATGGAGCAAATCTTGAAAGCTTCAAACATTTTCTCAGAGGAATGACACTGCAATCTGGCTAAGGCATATAAAAGTTTGGGTACCTTTAGGGCCTCTGCATTCCGAGTTAAACAAAGCAACAAGCTCTTAGACACACCTGATGCTCTCAAATGCTGGCAAATTATCAAGCCTTTCTTCCTGCAGGGAGACTTGGAAAAATAGCAGCCTTCCACGGACTGTAGTTCTTCTGTAGGGAGGGGATAAAGACCTCTTCAGCTGCCCATCCCAGCTGCTTGCCTAGGAGCTTTGACCTCAAGTTTCCCCCTGGAAGCCTGCATAGATAGTTTTTTCTGCCTGACTACAGTTTAGTCAGCATCTTATTTATACTGTTGATGGGTAAATGGATTTTGTTTATATCAGAGCCATCTCCCTCACTATGAGCAGTAAAAATCCACACCTATCAGAAATTATGGATATACTTTTCCTCGGGGTGGAAAAAAAAATAGCTTGCTGTTGACACTTCCTTATAATGTCAGTTACTTAATTGTAAATACTATGACCAGTATTTGCAGCAGACTTTGGAAACTGCTGATCTTCAAGTTATTGTAGCATATAATCTCCACTCAGAAGGCAACTCTGGCTAAAACTATGTAAATATATGTTTTCTTTATTTTAATACCTAACTTCAGAGCACCATGTTAAAAAGATTTAAAAAAATTCCTTCATTAGGATGTGAGTTACAAAAAAATATTTTGTTTCTTTCTGGGTAGCTTTTAAATCTCCTTTCTGAAATCACAAATTCTGAAAAAACTGGTTCAATGTCATAATTTTGAAAACACTTAAAGCACATTTTGATATTTGAGATCATAATTTTCTTCCTTTTTCTAGTAACAATGAAGAGTGAGAATCCTGTCTGAAGCAGTACGTTTGTTTCAAAGTACAATTAATTGGAGAACAGTTGCCGATGTGCAAACTTGCTCTGTGTAGGCTTTTATGCACTAACTGCCTCCCAGTGAACAGTGCTGACTGATTTTTCCCAATTCATACAGTTCCCACAACAGAGGCTCATCACTGACTCAGAGGCCTTTCAGTTCTTTTGTTCTGGAAGGTTGTTTCATTTCTTTGG
Source organism: Coccyzus lansbergi (assembly GCA_033558105.1). Taxonomy (NCBI): domain Eukaryota; kingdom Metazoa; phylum Chordata; class Aves; order Cuculiformes; family Coccyzidae; genus Coccyzus; species Coccyzus lansbergi. The sequence goes on along the minus strand of JAUMJK010000036.1, from coordinate 3,208,700 downwards.
TGCTTGTGTGGTTACTTTTGATGCATTCGGTAGTGTGCTGACATTTTCTTCCTCTCAATTTTCTAGACCTGACATTACTAAAGAACTTACTGCTGGGTAGCGTGCAAAATTTTCTGCAACCTTCAGATAATTCTCCTTGTTATAGAAGTTGCATTCTGTTTTCTTCCCTTCCAACTAGTATATTCACCTCTTGTAAGCTACAGCTTTTATCTAATTTCACTCGCACCAGCTTGTACATGAAGTCAAAGAGGGACCTACATTTTGGAGTATCCAATCAGGAGGGTCCAACCTTCTGATCTGAAGTTAACTCACTGCTGATAAAATCGAACATACACAACGAAGTGTGAATTATCATCCTTGAGAGCTAATTACACTAAATAACATAAATAAATAACCGAACTAAATAATTTAATAAAGAAAGAAAGAAAGAAAGAAATATATAAATAACAACTTCCCTGGCAGAACAGGTAACAAACATGACTTATGAGATTAAACAGAGATTGGCATCATCATCTACTTTCTTTTAGAGAACAGCCAAATTAAATTTTTACTGTTGACCCTTGCAGCCAAAATAAATGTACAGCTGGGCCAAAGTTGGCTGGTGACTCCAGTTTGCTTAGCTTTGTGGGGGTTTAGTATGCTTGGAGTATTGCAGAGGCGTTGCCTTCAAGTCTGCAGGGCAAAAGCCATTTGCAGAGGCATGTTTGTGTGACACAGAAAACTGAGCATCAAAGAAAGCAATGTAGAAGAAGGGGAACAGATCTGTACCTGAGAAGAGATACTTTTTCCTCCTGTTCCCTTCCAACATCTATGGTGTTTTTTCCCTCCAGTGGCTCAAAGCTGGGTGTAGTAAAGTTAACACTGTAGATTGTACAATGTTTGATTAATGTTCTCTGTGACCTTCTGCTTTCTTTAGAGAACACTTTTTATATTGAAGTGAAGAAGCTACCTGATAGAACCTGATGCTCTTGATTTCAAATTTGCAACACAGCACTTGGGAATATATGTCCCACCTCTGTCCATGCAGCTTTCACAAATAATATTGTACTGCTTTCATGTGCCTCTTCTCTGAAGGCAGATGAGCATGAGCCCCAAACCAAACTCAATCTTCAAGTAAGGCATTTACATTCACAAGAAGCGACTTGCTTAATTGTTCTGCCTCATGCATATTCCAACAAATTCTGGAAAGCATCAAAATACTGGAGTCACCTGTATTTTAGGTAGCCAAACAATAAGGACTCTAGTACTTTCCACTGTTGGAGAGAGTATCAAAAAGAGAATCAGACAAAGGCCCAGCTGATCTCATGATGCTATGTCCCTCTGTAGTCTTGTTTAATTCCTCACTTCCCCTCTGGTCCACTAGCTAACCTATCCACTTAGGTTAAAATACTTTGCCAGTCTGATACTGCAGTCAAACAAAGAGCATTCCTTTTCCTTCTCCCCAGTAATTTTGCAATAGCAATTCCCCTTCAACTGTGAGTGTGGTGAGAACATGAAAAATACTTGACATTGCAGGTTATTTAGGGTGCTGATTAGAAACACAAGCGACACTATTGGGATTCCCTGAGAAAGTCTGCCTTTACTTCTCTGAAAAGGCAGTACTTTCTTTAGGTTGCAGTCACAAAGTAGTGAAAACATAACAGGCAACAGTACTGCATGCAGCCATGACTCATTTAGAGAGTACTCTTACTTTCCCTGGAGCTAATGCTACAGAGAAGCTGTTCCATTACTCTTTTGGATTGGTTTATTGCAATTCCCTTTTCTATTTTGATCAAGCCACTGAGTGAGTTATTTCAGATGCCTAGTTTATTCAACACACGTTGAACTGTGCCTTTGTTAGCTTGTAGAAGCTTAGTTACAGCCCCGAGTATTACATTAGTTGTACCTATGAGTACTTTTGATCAAGAAGAACTCACATCTTGTCTTACATATGTATGTATCTTGAATAGTAATGTCACTGAAATTCAATAAATAAGGGTAATATATGTAGGTCTTCCTCTTTTCTCTGCTTGGTTCTTTATTTTGAAGGTGTACAGTTACTCTGTTTATATGGTCCTGAGTTGAGACCGAAACATCACCATTCCCCCCAGTTCTCCTGATGATAGACATCAATCTTCCTAGACCAAAAAACCCAGTAGGGAAGCAGAGCTCTCAACAATCTTTTTTATTTTTTAGAACATATGGAGTACAGTAGTGCAGATTTGGCTCTGAACAGGTCAGTAAATAACAATGGAATCAGGTCTAGTGGCTGTCTCTTCTCCCTCTTCCTGTGATGTTTACCTTTCCCATGGTGCCTAGCCATCTCCCCCTGCTCTGGCAGTGCATGAGAACCACTATGCCACTCCTTGAGGACCATTACGTGCTTGGCCTCCCTACTCTTAGTAGCATGGCCAGATTTTCTTCTATTTCTGAACACAGAAAGTGAGCATCTAGCACAGCCATGAAAGGATTTTTTGCCTTATTAAAGGAATAACATTACAAAGTTCTTCATAAGGTATATGTTGATAAGTATTCGCATCCGGTTTAAGCTGATTGTACACTGAAGTCAGTGATGATATATGCAAGTGTCAGACTTCCTGGAGTCCTTGCAGTGAAGCACACGCATTTCCCTTTTGCAGCCAGCAAAAATCCCCTGAATAATTGTATTCATGTTGTCCCTATAGCTATTACTGAGTTAGTACAGTCACTGAGTTTAATGGTTATCTGCAAGGAAGGACAAGCTGTTAAGCCAAGAAGGTCAATATTAAATACCTTATAGCAATTCTTTGAAGGTTATCATTGGACAAGGCAGAGTCTGGCTTAAAGAACCACTGAATTGGTTTTGAGGAGCAGGGTAAAAATCCAAGAAAGCACAAAACCAAATGACTCTTGCTTTATTGAGGGTGTCAGGCCAAGACAGATGCTTTTGTATTGTGCTAACATAGACACCAGCCTTTGCCTCTGTTTCTTTTGACCAGAAATGCTGCAGCAAGAACACATCATTAAGAGGTCTGACTGATGAAGGGGAAAGGACACACCCCAGCATAAAATACAAGACCAGATGATGAAGAGTGAGGTTGATAGAGGGCTTATCCAGCAAGCTAGGATTCCAGATTAGAGGATCTGGACTGAATTTGTTGGTCCTCTCCTCAGTCCTTGTGTGATCTTGGGCTAGTCAGACATTCTGCCTGAAAAAAGTGGCAGGCAGCACTTCCCAACCTCAGTGCACGTGTGTGAGGATGTGCTCAGGCACTATGTGGGGCCACAGAGGTGGACTCCTAGTTTGCGAGGAAGAGACACTGCTAGAACACTGGACCTGTATATCACGCAGTACCACCAAGCTGCAGCTCCAATACAACCTTCTTCCAGACTCCAAGGTATCTATCAGACTGGGGATGCAAATACCTTTCTCTTCAGGTCAGGTGCACTGACTACTTTAGGAGTTTACAAAGGATTCAGACAACAGAACTTTAAAACTACAACGTAAAACTCTGTTATCTGCCAGTCACTAGAAGTCAATAAATGAAATTATAAACCTCATCATTTGATTAACAAGAAAACCTAAGTAAGTTACTGGTAATCACAATATATCTTCAGTAAATGCATGTCTTTTAGCAACCAATGTATCTTTACATTCTCCACTGGAACCTGGTATACCAGTGGGACAAAATTCTGGAAACAGCCTGCTACAAGGTAATCCCCAAAGTTCACTGTGCCATGAGAGATTTAAGCACGTACCAGTAGTTGTGTCTTGCTCCTAGATTACATGTGCACTTGCTGAGATTAGTAGTAAAAGCATCATTAAGCGTAATGACAGCAGAACTGAATTTGCGTGCAGATCTGACAGTCCTTTGGAGTTTAGTTGTGAGCCAGTTCCCCGAGGGCCACAGTAACAGAAAGCCCAGCTTTCTGTGGAGTCCTTGCTCTTCATCCAGAGCATGGTACAATGTGAGCAGTGAGAAAGCACTTATCCTTACAGCACTGCCAGAGGTCATTGGTGGAAACCAAAAAGACTGTAACTGTCGGGCAATGACAGAGACTTGCTAGGTAAATTCAATGGAATATGTCTGCCTAGGCAACATTTTTAATACAAACTGAAATGGATATATGTCACTCAGATCCAAAATTCAAAAGCAACACAGAAATCCAGTCTATCATTATATTGGTTTGTTACTACTGAGGATGTATGCCCTTTATTTAAAAAAAATAAGTTTTCAGCAGAAATAAATATCATGTAATACTCTCAAGATGAAGATCCTGTCTTCTCAGAAACAGATTGAAGTACTTATGGATAGAGAAAAGGAATAACTTCACACAAAAATCTTTCTACATTTGTCTATGTATTAGCTAGCAGTAAAGAAGCAGGCATTGGATATTCTGTTGAGACAGAAAGAATTAGCTCACACTGACCATGTGGTCATATCAACCACCTTCAGAAGTATGCAATGGTCAGCTCCTTCAGCAAGGTCTTGTGTAGGGAGAGGAAGATATTAGGATTGCACATTAGATAAATAGATCAAACAACATAGCCACTATAGTACCTGAGGTTGTGTTGAAAACAATTCTTTTCTTAGATACTATTTTTTCCTAAATATTTTGGTTGAACCACAGCTGTCTTACTGGCTGGCTCACTTTGCCTGCATATCTAGGCACTGAGACAAAATTTTATGGTCCTTGTCAGCACATCTGGATGGAAAATCAATTCAATAAGGAGAGAATCCTTCTCAAGCATCTTAGAAATACCCACTTTTCAATGCTGGGCATATCAGTACTGCAGAGTATGGGCATAGGCAGCTACAGGCAGGATGCTATCGAGTACCTTAGATGAGCAGCCGTGGCCAGATCTCAGAAAAGAGACAGCAAGACAACTTGCAACCCCCTTGCAAGGGATTTCTCCTTCACTGATTCTTTGTGTGCATGTCTGTGGTTTGTATGTTCTCAGCCAAGCAGTGAGGCTGCAGGGGGGCATGAGGCTGGTTTCCCCCTCCCCTCGCAGCTTCAGCCTAGAGATACTAATACAGTAACTCCTAAGCAGTTCAGACTATTCATAAACCTTAAAGACTGCTTTTATAGACAAAGCTGTATGAAGGAAATTGGTTAGCTATCTTTAACTATTAATAAATTCTGTCTTGCTGTATTTCCTCTAGAGGATTCACCTTTGGAGCAAGAATGCTGTATGGGAGTTTCACCTTTCAATCCACATGTTTGATAAGAGATGGTGTATGGAAAGAGGTTTATCTTATTATAATACCACCTTTTCACCCCTTCCCCAGGGCATCTAAGCTCATGGTGAGACCTAATGCTCATCCTGAAAGGGTACTGGCATGTTGCAATGTAAGGGAAAACATAAATTTAGTTTTCACTTTTTACAACTGCTGAAGCTGTTTCCTGCACACACCAAAAGAAGACAAGATTAATTTTCTCCCAGCCTACAACACACAGGATTTTGTTATCCCCTGAAAAATACTGGATCCCAAACAATTCAACCACAGTGAATTTCCGTTGCCACAGGTGCAATATCAACCAGTCTGTACAACTAAAACAGAGAAGAAGACAGCTGTAAAATATATACATTTAACATCATTTGGCTCTTCTAAATAGCAACACATTTAAGTAATTTGTGTCTAAGCTTTTGTCTGCTATGTCCCACAAAACATTAATTCATTCCTTTATTAAAAAAGAAAAAAATATTTTTGTCTAAATTGCCTGTTTTTTAACCCCAAGATGCTCCAATTCATTGTGTTTGACCTTCTTTAGCTACTCAACAAATCCTTATATTTCAACTTTCAAATTCTGACCTTTCTTATTGTCAGTTGCTTGCTTGTTAACACTGACTGTACCACCCAAAAGCCCCTCAGGAGAAATAAATATCAAATTAAACTCTCAAGAGCTTACAGAGAAAAGATGCTTTGGCTTATATTGTATAAATCTCTGTTGTACCATCAAAAGAGTACAGGACAATTTCTTCACCTCTCCTCAGTTTTTCTGTGCCAAAATCCATAGCTAGAAATCACTTATCACTAGTTACACCTGCCATATTTCTTCTTCATGTCAAAGCAGCTCTTGCTTGACAAATCTTGACATGTCCTGTCATGAAATTGTCTGATATTTATCCTATGCAAGAAGGAAGGAAAGATGGGAAAGGCTGCTATTGATCATTGGGCTTCATGAGGACAGCATCTCCTGCCTGGACTAGAACACTTCGGGTTTATTTATTTATTTGCCGACCTGTCTATTTATTTATGTAGGATCCATTCCTATTATCCTACCTAATCTGTGGCTGGATATAAATGCTATGCTGATATCATAACAAAAAAAAAATGATGAAGTATTTGAAGAACAAAATCTGAGTGTGAATGGATGGAAGAAGACAGTAACAGGACATTTCTTAGATCCTTTCTAACAGTTTTGAGCAAAATTTGCACATCCTTTTGCAGTTCAAGTGCTATCTGTACTATGTATTATACAACTCTATGACATGGAGGGTAATAAAGATTTATGTAATCTGCTAAAAATCTTGCCGTGGGTGTCGCATCTACATTTAAATTACATAAACATTCAAATGTGCTTACCTTTTAAGTAAGGGCTGAACCTGCTGTGTTTGTTCACCTAATGCTTGTTTTGTGTCTGTAGCAAGAAGCAAATAATTGGTGGGTTTAGTATAGATACATGTAGAAGCTGTGCTTTGGTTTTTGAGAGCAACAGCTGGGAAAAGACAGTATCTGACCCAAAGACCCAAGCAAATACAGGTATTTCAGTATAATACATATAGAATACATACTATATTTTGAAATACTGTGGGGAATTTGGAATACATAGTATGAATAAAGGAAAGAGGAGCTTGCCAATTAGGAGCAGTATTTGCACAATTTGAATTTCTGACACTCCTGTATCAGAATGAATTTTTTATCAACTTAAATTTTTAAAGCAACTACATGAAAAGCTCTACAAGTTACCGTTGGTAGACTTTCTTCCCCAAATACTATATTAGGCCATTGAAAAGAGATTGCAAGCAAAGAGATAGGGAGGAAATAATTTTGCAGCAAATAAAAGTGTAAGTAATACGAAATACTGATCTGAAATCACAAGTCCATGAGAACCTTATTTAAAAAAGCTTCCTGAACTGGACAGCACATCTTTTCACATAAAGCAGTACAATCTTCTACATGATACCTGGTCTCATCAACTCGAGTCTGGTTTATTATTAATTATTCCTTACAGATGCAGCAATAGCTGGGAAAGCTAAATGAGTTGGTATATCTGGTAGGTTTTTCCTTCATATTAATCCCTTTTATGCCTGAATTGAAGCCAGAGGCTATGGAGCTTAATTCTATGCTGGCCATGCTAGACCTATAACAACCTGTGAAAACTGCAACCTTGACAAAGAGACTTAATCACTGCTTACATGTATGGGCTTGTGAAACTGAGTGAAGGTTTACATTAGTAGGAAATGCATTTTTATTATGTTGATTGAAAAATGTGAATCTATGTGCTCTCTTGTCATCTTGGCACCATGAAATAGGGATTGAAAAAATAAACCTTTCTACCACCTTTCAAGAAGAAATCAGACTTGCAAAGCTATTTGAAATACAAAGTCAAAAGATTTATTTCTGGATGATTAAATGAAGGAAGGGAATATCATAAATCCAAGTTGTTACTGAGCTACTGAACAGAAAGTATAAGCTGGCCGTGAGGCTGGCAGTGTAATTACCCTGCATTTTGTAGCTATGTTCCTGTCCCGATCAGTGTGCAGAGACAGTACAGAGCCAGAGAAGACTGTTGGTGGTTCAGAAAGGTCACAGTGTGTCCTGGAAGCTGATTACCAGCAGTCTCTGAAGCTAGGCCAGCGTTGTCATCTCTCTAGCAGGAATGACTCTCTGTACAATGCTGATCCAGAGCACTAAGACCGTCTTGGTAAGTATCCAGCTCAGCAACAACATAGGTAGGCGCTCAGTGCTACTTGTAAGATGCTAGTGGTTAGGGTAGCCAACAGGGGGGACAGTCTCAGCTTCTTCTGCTACAGATTCAAACTACTCTGCCACCTCCTAGGCACATGCATTCATCCACCTACCCACTGAACAATCCCTGTTAATGCTGTGGGATAAAACTAGACTGTTGTGTAGCTGGCAGAAGCCATGGGGGAAAGGCAGCTGAACTAAGTGGCAGACTGATGCCAGCCTGGCAGTGGCAGCACTTAGCTGGAGCAAAGTCCTAGGGAATCTGGTCTGAGCTGTCATTCCTCATACAATCGTATGTGCTTAACTCATTTTATCCCAGGTAGTAAAACTTGAAGAAGAACAGTTTCAAGCAATGAGGACCACATTGCTTTGCACCTACAGACTTTGCTTATTTCTCTTTCCTTCCAGCCTACTGTTAACACCCCTTGTTGTCTGTTAGTCAAAAGCAACTTGAAGTTTAAGGTGTTCTTTTTGGGATCTGTGGGATGCAGGAATAAATCTCTTTGCCCTGAGATAGGAAGTGATGCAGATAGGTCTCTTCTTAGGTAGATGCTCAACATATTAGACAATTATACAAAACAAAGAAAACAGAATTCCTTTTGTATTCAAGCAGCTGTGGTTGTGGGGCTTTGTTCTCAATTACTCTCTGCCTGCAAACACATTAAGTCTATTCAGAGACATCAACATTAGAGAAGACCCTTCTCTGTCTCATTTCTGAACTGCCATTATACTAGATAAGGTGCCAAGTGGGAAGATCATAAGCTCTTAAGAGTGAGTGTTGCCTCTTGCTCTCTGTTTGGGCTACATTCACTTAAAGATATTTAAATACCCTTGAGGTTCTGGATCTGAGTGTCTGTTCAATATTACAGAAGAATTTGCAGGTGGAGGAAAGAACCAAGCAGAAGAATTTCCAGTCTTTAGTCAATTATTAATCTGTAAAAACATCTACTCCTCAGAGTATCAGTCTCATGCTACACACAGATTCATATTTTCAATAATTTACTTTGGATTAGAGAACTCTAAGTTATTAAAGGGAAATCCACTTTTAATTCTATGAACATCTATTGAGGACTGCTTATTTTAACTTTCTCTATTAATTATTTTTACTTGTTTTCATTTGGTAGTACAATAAGTTACATTACAGGCAGGATGCTATTGAGTCGAGGGTCACATAACCTCGACTGTTACCCCTATGCTTCTGTTCCAATTCCACCAAACATTCAACATTCTCCTTACTCAAAAAGCAATAAAGCATATGCTTCTTATTCGGGGTGGGGAGAGGTGTTGTTTGGGTGGGTTTTTTTTCTTTTTTTATTAGGGAAACAAGAAGAGTATACAGTCCCTACAAAAAAATATGATTCTATTACAGCACTTCATAGATCTCCTTTCTAGTCACTACAGACACTGTAAAAACTATATCGTTTATCCCTGCAGCTAGAGAACATTAATCCATTTTTAGAACAACAGATAGAGATAATTTTATACCTCAAATCCTCAGTGACAGGCCAGGCCAGTAAACTGCTACAATGTACCCATGGTCCTTTATTTAAGACCCTATTTATTTTAAAGGAAGATGCTTTAACGGAGTAACTCTGAAATGACAGAGCTCTACCAAACATTTTTGGCAACTTCTTTTATAGCTCTTCAGCTGCTGGGGTTTACTGACAGACTTCCCAACCTGTTACAGTGTATTAAACTACACAGGAATTTGCCCATGAATTGTGAGAGTATGTGCCATTCTGCAATACGATTACTACAGTCAGGTCTCAGTGCCATGAGTTTTCCTTTAATGTATCATAATGATAATGTGCCTAGTTGAAAGAGTTGCCACAAAGACATATTCTTCGGATCAGTTTGGCAGCTATAGTCACATAAATCAGCAAGATACATTTAGGGCAGAGAAGGAAAAAGAAACAGTAATCATTACTGGAGAGAAACTAGTCAGTGTTTCACATGCTGGAGATTTGCGTTGCTTACTGGAAATCCAAAAGAAAAAGTCCTAATCCAGCTGAAATCCACAATGTGACTGAGCTCACTGGGGTTAGGATTTGATTTCCTATATTTAAAATAAAAGCAGCACAGTCTGAAGTAGCTTTGAAATCTTGTCCTGGGGACAAGGCTTTCAACTGGGAGGTATAGAATAAATCTGTGCAGCCCCAAATGACCTTACACCATTATGTAACATTATAAAACATATTTGCTTTTCCCTCTAGAGCATGGAGTTGTAAAAGTAACCACTCCCCATTGCCAAGGAATTGCATAGCCCTGCCTGCAGTTATTAGCTGGGATTGTTTCTGTTACATGCCCAGGCTTTTCCCTTCTCATGTGGACTGGTTTGATTCCCACAAAAGAATATGCAAGCAGATGATTACACTCTTTACACTTTGCACAGAGGTATGGAAACCAGCCTGCTCTGTCCAGCAGGCTGGATGCTGCCTGGGGAGAGTGTGGGAACTGGGCAAAGTAGATGCATCTTGTCCTTTACAACACTTTAGTGCTGGGTGCAACATTAACCTCCAGGATGAAACACAGCAGTGAAAACCATGCAGGTATGACCTTGAATAGAGTCGTCTTTTTTTTTTTTTAAGTATCTTAATCATCCTCTGATCCAAAGATAATGGATTTATTTACTTCCTCCCTCCCCCTTTCATGTTAAATAAACAAAGCTTTATGACACTTAGGAGAAATCTAGAGCTTGAGTAATGACTACAGAAAATTACCTTCCAAAAATGTTGCGGAAATGCATTCCAGGACACTGGAATACACTGGGTCTGCCAGTTGATTGGGTTTTTATTTAAGGAGTACAGACTCCAGCCTTCATAGATTTCTGATTCTTTTAGCCATAAATACTTGGATCTTCTTTATCCTTGCATTATCTAGTTATATGCACTCTCTCAACCCTAAATATCCCACCTGTGTAGCCTCATTCTAACCCTTCAGACACTTCTTAGCCCCAAGGCCTTCCTTGGATAAGTCAACTATATCGCCATCAAAAGGAGGAGCTGAGCAATGCTTTGCAAGATGTAGAAGCTCTGCACTTGCAGAGCTAATTCCTTTCCCAGATCCTATTATTAAAACATGGAATTAAAAGTGCAGACTGAGTGGAGTAATTTTCTTCCAACAGAAAGATCAAAGCTGTGAAAACATTGGCTACAGTGACGTGCAAAGGTTATTGTTACAAATACAGCTTGCTAACTAAAGATTTGGGGCTTCAAATCACATTTACTGGAACAACTCTGTTGATGCTGGGAAGAGTTGAGTTCATGAAACAATCTCTCAATTAAGGAGCAAGCAGTTCTAGAAAGAAAATAAACAATAAAAGGAAGCCTTACTGTATGGAAGATGGAAGTAACATAAAAAGCATGTATGTCTCCAGCCTTTAAGGTGAAAGTGGGCCACCTCTACCTAGTCTGTTTACCACAAAAGTAGGTATCTGTACCAGTCTTTGTAAAACATGCCATGAGGAGTTTAGTCTTTTGGATATGAGAATATCACCCTTTTTTTGCAGTTGTGTTTTCAGGAGTACAGGGAATTTCAACATTTCTATTCAAGCTTCAGCTCCAGAACACAAGCAATTCTGTGAAAAGTTCAGCCCTCATTTAAAATGATAGCCTCGTAGCTATATGGAGAAAAAAAGAGTGGGGGCTAAAAATAGAATCATGAACATTCAAAATCAGGAGGGTATAAAAGTCCAATCCCAAATGTAAGCTTGCTCTTCATTTTTTTTATAACTGGAAGAGATAACACTAATGACATAAAATTACAGTAATGCCAGCTACAATCAAGAACTGTGTGATACTTTTGTTAAGACAAAGGTATTAATGCAGCTGCCCTGGCACATTTTCCAGCTTTCATCCCCCCAGTCCTCAGCATTTAAATCCTTTCCATTAGAAACAGGCTTTGTCTTCCTTCTGCCAACAGAGGCTGGAAGCTGACTTGGCAGGGCACGGTACCCACCATGCTCTCCCTTTTGGCTATAGGTGAAGAGACTTCTTTACACATGGAGCCAACTTCTCCATTCACTTGATTTTCCGCGGGTTTAAGTTACCCTGTGTTCTCCCTGGTGAAAGAGCAGATGTTAGCACAGGGCTCCGAAATACTTTGCAACTATTTAACATGAAAAATACTGTTAAAAGCAAGCATAATTATTAACCCGTGAGCTAGAGGAGACTCTCTGAGAACTTGGAAGCAAACCTATAACTTGTAAGCAAGATCCAACTTGTCACCTGAGGGAGAGTAGAGGGGGACAATAAAAAGAATTTCACAGGGCAAAAAGGCAGCTGCATTCTTGTTAGTGCATGCTAGCAAATGCACCCCTTTCTTTCATTTTCCATCTGAAAATTAAGGTTATTATGAGGCACATATTTCTTTTGTCATACTTCACCAAAACATCTGGAGCCAGACTCTGCTAAATGATACTCAGCATCTCAGCTTATGCCTCTAGGTATCTTATTAAAATTGGTCCTGCATTTATTGTTTTACTCTCGCTGTGGTGTGAAATGCGTGTTCTCACATATCTGACTAACAACTGATAAACAATGTGAACAGAGTGAGCCTTTGTGGGTGAAGATGATTTGTTATTTACCAGCTACATATATCTCCTGTGTTTGCCGTAGCTCAATCATTATCCCCCAGGGCTCACAAACAATGGTTGGATGCCCTGAGGGCTGGACCAGTGCTTCTCTGAAGCCTCTGTCTTGCACACTGGGTTTCTCCGGCCAACTCGTGCATGGGCAGTGGGCTTTCTGATGTCTACCCATTCCAGTCACATTTGTACACCTCCTCACCTTTGTTTCTGCTCCTCAACTGCACACACCCCTACTGCTTCTCCATTGGGGGAAACCAGACATGCCACTAAAAAACCACAGGCTATACATGACTGACAACAGGTCCAGCCTCCATTTCAAGACCCACTGGGAAGGAGGCACATTCCTAGTAGGGCTGCATGTGACAATGAAACAGTACTTTAGTAAATCTTGATCCCTAGCATCCAAAAGGAATATTTAGTTTCCCATTGAACTGATGCTTGCCCATGCCTGCAGCAAGAATACCACATCCTTAATGCAGTGTAAAATGCATCAGGACTGTAACTCCTGGGAAAGGTCACAGCCATCCAGGTAGATGCAGACTAACTAAGTAAAACATTTAAAATAAAACAAACAAAAGGAGTATATACTTTGAATTGGAATATAAATAAATGTTGGAAAGGAGAATTTCCTGTTATTTAACCTGCTGTAGTAACTTACCAGGCTGGTTATACCTTTTAAAGTTGCTGCATGGGTAAGTTAGAAGGGAGTAGGGTTGGAAAGATGAAGTAAAACACAGATTGCATGGTACAAATTTTACCTCAGGCAAAACTTTATGGGAATTTGGCCTGCTTCATCCCTCATCCTTTATCCTGTGCTTCCTAACAAATGGGAATCAGACTTAGTTGTTTTGCAATGAGGCTCTGATCTAGGAGGAATGATACTTTCATCTCTGTCACTGACTCTGTCTACTACACTAGTTGGTAAATTTTTCAGTCTCTCCATGCTTCAGTTTCTTTGTCTGCCCAGTGATGAGAGTTTTGCTAGCCTGCTTTGTACAAGCCTCTGACTTGCTCTATGATATCTTTACAAGAAAGCTCATTTCAACATGTAGCAGAGCCTTTTCCCTCAGTTGCAAGTGGCATGCTGAGGGTTAGTTACACTTGTCAGTTGGGTGGCATCATCAAAAAAGGGCACTGCAGACATCTGAAGTTAACCTACTTCAGACCTGCCGTTATAAGGGAAATGGGCAGTTGAGTGTGGTACAACAAGCCTATCTGAAAAAACAGCTCCCTTTCCAGCAACACAGATCTGCCCTTTCTTCTGCATCCAAGAGCAGGAGTGTCTCCTATGGTTACACTGACACAGACAAAATTAAATAGCAGCCCTCACTGTTTTCCATAATTAATATTCCTTCCTCACACTGCCTCGGTCTCCTTTGATGACTTAAACACAGCTGTAATGAGCCATCCTCTATGCTCTGGCTTCTTTTTCAGTCATAGCTTCAGAAAACCCCAAACCTTTAGTTTGTTCCATGACTTTCAACCATATTCTACTCCTTCCACATTATACAAACAAATCAGTCAGCACCTGTGGCCTGATCCTTTTGGGGCAGAAATCCTGTGCCTTGACACAGTTAGAACACACTTCAATGGCTCTTTTTACTCACTCATTGAATTCAAATAGCATTTAAGGGTATCACATAGGGGAGCAGATCACCAAAAGTGTCAATTTAGCAGTGATTTCAGTTACCATCCTCTGCAATGAAAGAATAGCCAACCATGTGCAGACAAAGAAGGGGAAGATGTTAACCTTTTATCCCCACCAGAAATCCTTCTTCCAGCAGGATATTTTGGAATTTAGCCACTGTTGTGTCCCTATCACCAATGCAGCAATATTAAAAAAAAAAAAAAAATCCCACCCACTGAATGGGTCCATTTGGACAGAGTTGCCTCTCAGCACAAGCAGCTTTTGTTTCATGGAGGCTGCCAGGTATTGAAAAGCTAAAGTTCCTGTTTGTACTTATTCGGAGCACAAGTCCCAAGACAGCAGAGCAAGGGAAGAAAAAGCAGCACAAACAAATACTCCAAGGGGAAAATATCAGCTGCCTCATAGTTATAGCATAAACATGTATTTATTTTATTATTATATATTAACAAACAGGCAAATCGTAATAAATAGTGACTCTTCTAATAGTTTTTCTTCAGATAAAAAAAAAACCCCTTTATTCCATTGCTCAAGGCAAGACACAAATATTGCTGTGTTATCTTCTATTGTAAGGTACAGTTACCTTTCCATATCTCTTATTTGTTCTTACAGCTTTTGAAAGTTGTATCATGAATACTGATTGAAAAACCTTATAATAGCTATCAAGTCAAAAAAAAAAAAAAAAAACAAGCAGGAAATCTGCACATAAAAAGTTTTTAAATAAGTAATGGTGATTTGCTGAAGAGCAAACGAGGGTCAGTAACAGCAACGTGTTACACCAATGCTCAGTCAAAAAAGGGTGCAAACATTTTGGCACATGAAAACATAGACTTCCTAGGAGATGTACAGGAAAGGGGAAAAGCACAAAACCAAATTCCAGGTCAAATAGAAGATAATATCACTTGCCTTTCTAGATTTTCTTCCTGCCTCAGCAGAAGTTTTATGCTTTTTTTTTTATCCTTGTTTTCATTAATTTTATCTATCGTCTCTTATTGTTCAGCTCCTATGTTGTCCTTCACACTATCACACATGATGAGTCTTTCTGTAAGGGTGTGGATTAACTGATCAAGGGGAATGGAAGACTCGGCACATCTTTCTCTGCTATGGAAGATAATATTTATTTAATTGTTCAAGGACATAAGGGAAAGAATTGTTAAGTAAATAAGGGGAAGCTCTTTGTAAGGCATTTCACAGATCAGTACCTATGTCCAAGTGTCACAGAAACAAGAAAAACAGTTACATCTGTGCACAGATGTGAAAAATGGTATGCAGGCATGTTGTGAAGGTTTGCAGTGGGGAAGAAAGCTGTTTTGTTATTTCCCCAGGCAAAAAGCTTTTCCCCACTTATGAATGCCTAAAATATTCATCTCCCTTTTCCTACTAACTGGTGTAGGTTGATCCAGCACACACAGTTGTCATGAAAAGATGGATTTCCTTCTACTTTTCCTAAAACTGAGCAGACATTTTCAGATGTGTTGCCTCCAATAACACTGAAGCAGTAATACCTCTTTTCTTAAGATGACTGATAAGAGTTGCATCTGGTTTAAAATACACTCTAAGGAGGTTGAGTGTGCTTTTTATAAAAAAAAAAAAAAAAAAAAAAATTGGACTTTTTTCTCCTTAAAACATGCAGCTGTTTGCATGTGCTACTCAACTCTGATAGTTTAATAACATAACATATAATATGTCATTTATTAACTATAGATACCCATATATGCCCAAATATTGTGGCAGATACTGTTTGTACATTTATGACATAGATCATCACATCCTGATGAAGCTGCCTTTAATACAAATTTGTCAAGGCTGACATTAAAAACTAACAAATACCTGAACAATATTTGGGAGAAACAAATATATCAATAAGGGTCATATCTAACATTTTTCAGAGATGGAATTTCTTCTCCCTAAAATATGCTTGTATATCAAGAAGAGATTTATCCCAGATCAGTACCCTATGCTGTGCAGGGTCTTGCAAATCACACTCAGAGGTACTTCTGCAGCTCAAGGGACAAAACAGCTTTCAAATTCCTATGAAACCAGGTTGTTCACAAATAGAGTCTTTCCAATAATATTATTCCAGCAAAACATGTATTTCTCAAATCAAAGTAGTCCACTGGAAGAGCTTAGTGGGGACAAACAACAGTCCATTTCTACCTCAGTGAAGGTAGGCATTTCTAGCTGTACATTGTCAGCAGGGAAGTTCTCTAAAACCACACTACAGTAAAAACGGGCTAGGATTTTTCTCTGTTGAGACTGTGTATTGAGGTGGCATCTTTGGCCTGTAAATCTGATATCACAGTGGTCTTGTACCACATATATCGCTGACAAAAGCACTCCAGGTCCTGTCAACACAGTGCTTCTCATGGGAATTTCAGACCTTTGAGAAAATAAAAATGAAGCTTGAGCATTGTTTCTGTCCTTCACTATGATAATAAATAGAAAATGATGTGCAGTCAACCATATGATTGCTAAGCCTGCCAGAAAAAAAAAATCCACATTCAGTAATGAGTTGGACTTGAGGAAACTGTGCATCTAGAAAGACACAACTACAAGAACAGTGGAGAAAGCGGGAGGGGATGTTACATAGAAATTTTGTGCCAGTAGGTGACACAATATAGGCCAGTTGCCCTGGTAGGATCTGTACATCAAATATTTAAAATACTGTAGATAAGAAAATACCTATTCTTGAGATTGCTAAAATCTTCAAAGATGCATTGCTGCTCACTTTCTCTTCCTTCAGGGCCCAGGTAGTAGCTCAATTCTGGCAATTCTCTACAGTTTAACATGTCTATATTAGTTTTTGTTTGCTTGGCAAATAACCGTTAATAAAATGGTTATATACAACATGAGTGAGTACAGCTGAGGCAACTGCAGATCACATACAGTGAGCTGTCAAACTAATGCTCTATAACAGACTTCTCAAAACAAAGTAAGCCTAAGAACAGTGTGTATGTTTTATTTGGGCCCGTTAGCATGGGGTATCTTCTATTGGAATAAAGACATTTGCTAAAATACCTTAATTTGTGAACTGATAAATTGCCCAATATGGACATAGCAAAAAGTCATTGTTACTGAAGAGGGGGCAAAGACGTACAGGTTGGTTTTTATTCGCATTTCAAAAAGAAAGAAAATTTGCAGACTTTAGACACCTACTGTCCTGCAGACTGACATAGGATATGTAGTCACATCTTACAGAAATTGCTGCGGGACTTGGCCACCATCGTCTCCACAGACAGATTCTCTGTCAGCATTAACCAGAAAGATGCAGATATAGCTGGTGGTACTGAACTCGGAGTCCCTTATCAAGCATCAAGAGTCATATTCAAATAAAGCCTTTGGTTGACAGCAACTGAACATGAGCCAGCAGTGTGCCCAGGTGGTCAAAAAGGCCAATGGCATCCTGGCTTGTATCAGAAATGGTGTGACCAGCAGGGCCACGGAGGTAATTCTCCCTCTGTACTCCGCACTGGTGAGGCTGCTCCTTGAATCCTGTGTTCAGTTGTGGGTCCCTCACCACAAGAATGATGTTGAGGCTCTGGAGCAAGTCCAGAGAAGACCAATGAAGGTGCTGGAGAACAGGGCTTATAGGGAACTGCTGAGGGAACTGGGGTTGTTTAGCCTAGAGAACAGAAGGCTGAGGGGAGATATTATTGCTTTCTGCAACTACCTAAAGGGAGGTTGTGGAGAGGAGGAAGCTGGGCAATTCTCCCAAGGGACAGGGGACAGGACCAGGGGGAATGGCCTCAAGCTCCACTAGGGGAGGTTCAGGCTGGACATCAGAAAAATTTTTTTCATGGAAAGGGTGATTGGGCAGTGGAACAGGCTGCCCAGGGTGGTGGTTGTGTCACCACCCCTGGAGTTCTTTAGAAGACGGGTGGATGAGGTGCTGAGGGGCATGGTTTAGTGGTTGGTAGGAATGGTTGGACTAAATGATCCTGGAGACTCTTTCCAGCCCAGTGATTCTGTGTAATCAAAGTTAACATTCACAGTAAAATAGAGTTAGAAATCCTTTCACAGCCTCCAAAGACTACTTGTTCTCCCAACACCATCCATGGTCAGCTAATGCAGAGCTGAGATTTGTCAGCTATGGATGGTTTTCAATCTGCTTACAGACTCTCATTCAAGCTGGTATTTTGAATTTTGCACTTCCTCTTCATAGCCCTGTTCATTTTGGGATAAGTTTACTGCAAGGGGAGGTGTTTTGCTGCAGGTTTAATTTTAGGTGCTGTGAGAGGGGTAGCAATCCTCTCAGAGGCAAGCAGACGAGAACATAAGATTGCCTGAAGATCATTTCTTCAGTGTAGAAACAGAGGGCCACTGCTGGAGCACAACAAATTATATTGCCCTGTGGATGGAGGCGACTCTTTCAACCTTTCCCTTGGCACCTGTAGCTGTGACTCCACACACAAGAGAGAAGCGGTGGTCAGATTTGCCCTGGTAGCAAAGAAGTCGGAGGTTTGGTGTGTCGACAAGGTGAATCTCAAAAGTTGATGCCGTGTTATGTTTTATATTATCTACTGAGGCAGACGGAAGGTATTTATTGCATTAATCACAAATTCCTGGATGATTTTTTTTTTCACTTTGTCATTAAGAATTAATTAAGTTTCTTTACCAGACCACAGACTCTTTATTTTTTTTCTTGAGAATAAGTATCTTGCTCTGTTGATACAGGGATGAAAACACAGAACCCTACTTCGACTGAAGACTGGATATTCAAATTTTGTAGAACTGTATCCAGCAGAATGAATCAGCACCACTCAGTCAACCTCTGATGTGAAGGAAGGGAGAAAAATCTTATTAGAACACCTCTCCACCCACTCTCACTCTCCAACACATTAACATTTGACAGAACCTCAGTCTAGGAACCAAAACAGCTCTTGGTTGTGGAAACATTAGCTCTCCTGTGCTATATATAGAAAATACAGAATATAAAAATATTTATATATTAGCAATGCAAGGAAAAATACATTATAATACATGAATATATTATTTTATATATAAAATGCAAATATATGTAGCATTAGCACTGCAGTACATTCAGGCTATCTGACATATATATGAAAAATAAAAATCATGTCTGTATGTGTATATATGCACATACATAAAAAAACCCACACAAACTTGCCTGGGGAATTTCACAACTTGCAATTTGATCTGTTGGTCTCACACTGGACTGAGCTTTTCCAAATGCTTGGAGCTGTGCAGGGACCATGCAGTATTGTGTACAGCCTGGGGATCTCCAGTAACACCTCAAGGCAACTATGTCACTGGGGGCCAATGGACATATCTAGTTCTGGGTTTGCCTAAAGCTCATGAGTGAATGCTGGAAAGAACACATTCAGAAAAAGCTTTGACAATTGTGCTCTATTGTTGTATCCAGTAAAATACTTATTTTTGTTCAAAACTATATGAAAATTAGCAGTCCAGATTTCCAAATTCGGACATGTGTAACAGTAGTAATTCTGTAAAAAGTAAATTTTTGTTAAGTAAGTGAACTCAGGGTCCATTTCCCATTTCCCATTTCAGCTTGTATTTGGGTTTAGAGTTTCCAGCAGGCTGGGAGCTTTCTTACTTACATAGTTGGCAAGTGCTGATACCAAACTGCAGTGGGGAAAAAGAAAACAGAGGAAGCATTCCTGGGTCTATTCAAAATTGTTCAGAGGTAACATTTTTGAGAAGGAAGGAAAAAAAAGTAAAATTTCTGACTCTGGTAAATGTTTAAATGAAAATTAAACTTCCTGGATAGTATTTATTCTTTCCGTTATATGTGCATTTCCATTTGCAATTTTATTTTGATAGTCTTCACAGGGTCAATGGAAGGGGAAGGAGTTATGTAAAAACCCCAAATCTTTTTTGCCTTGTCACGTTGGGGGTATGACATTTTTATCTTTGGGAATCAGGAGGAAAGAGTTGTGTCCTTATTCTAAAGAAGCTAATGACTCCCACGGGAACACAGGTCTGCTGACTTTCACTGCTATTTACATTGGAGTCACTCTTAATTTCCTGATCTTGGCAAGGTTTGAAAAGAAAAATATAGCTGATCAACAAAATTTCATCTACACTCAGAGATAATATACGCATAGGTACATATTGGAATTTGACACAGCAAAGTGCAAAACTGCACATGTTCATCCATATATAAAGATGTTGTCCTACATTGACAAATATGTTTGTTTCAGAGAAGGCCAACAGCTGCAGGATGCACAGGCTTTTGATAAATCTGTGTAAATATCTTTAGACATTTTTGTAGTTAACATTGGTTACATAAAACTGAGATTGAATAAAGAAGTAGTTTGCAGAGGGTTTGATTTTTTTCCCTTTTAGGAGGTAAAAGAGCAGGATTTCTGGTTTTGCAATACTAGCAATGGGTTAGTCATGGGTAAACTTTCCATTGAGATAAGAGGAATCTGAAGTCCAGTTTCCAAACTGGCATGAAAGCAACCAAGAAAAACTATGAAACTCATTAAATAGTGATAGATGAGAACAATACTGTTTGGTCAGAAAAAGCTGGGGGTGAGCTGGGAGTTAAGGCCTGAAAAGTGACCAAATGTGAGATACAACAGGTTTGAAGGGAATTCCTGATGTCACAGACAAAAATGGACACAGCAGGGACTGCTGATTTTAAAGTTTTTTTAAAGAGTACCACTTCTAGGGAAGAACAGTACAACAATATAATACCTTCTTGTATGCAAGGACAAACTTATTCTATGCATGGAACTCACAACACAGACACATGGTCTCTGAACCTGTTTTACCTGATCTTTACAACTCTGAACAACAGCCTGTGTTATCATAGCTTTTACTCTGCCAGACATCTATCTTCATTCAAACTTTTTTGGGAAACTCATGCTAAGTCTAGGTACTGCAAAGATAGGATTTGAATTTGGTGTAGAGACCTGCCTTATTCATCTCATCACCGGTAGGAAGATATGAAGCAGGTAGGTGTGGAACAACAGCAGCCTGAACACAAAGGTTGGGTAATTTTGGCTTTAAGTGGAAAATCGGACCAAAAATAAAGGTAATGTATGCATCCTAAGAGCATAAGTAGGGATATTTGGGGCTCAAAACCCAAAGGCAGACCAGCATATCTGAATCTAGGAACACATGAAGTTTGCAGAGGTTTAGAATAACACAGGGCATTGCTGAGCTACTTTAAAGAGCTCTGCAGTGCTCGAGCAGAACATCAACAGCATGACACTGCTGTGACCACAGGGACTTTTCTGGATGCTAATATGAGACTTGTTCTTTAAAGAAACATAAATCAGAAGGCAGATGATATTTGGCAAGGATTCATATGCTCTCATGTCAAGAAATACTTATCATGAATGCATAGATTTTGGAAAGATGTAAAAATTAAACAGAAGCAATGCCTGCCAGTTTACAAAATGTTCTATTTAGATATTAACATGAAAGTACTACATATAATGAATGTCCTAGTATTTGAACTTCAATATAATTTAACATCACGTTGTGATTTACACTAGGAGGCGAAGAGTTACAGAAATAGTTAAGCAAACAGATCAATGTGTTTTATGAGGCCTGGGAATTTAATAAACCACTGAATAAATATTGATAAGCTGCAGACAGGTGGAACGGTTTTTAAAAAGACATAAAATGACTGTTCTAAAGTTCAAGAAACCGTGAAGTTTACTAATGGGTTGTAGAAGATAAGTTCTTGGCATACTGTTCTCCTGCTCAGTAAGGTTAATCCGGCTCAAGCCAACACAAACCTGGGATGGCTTTTAGTGTTCTTCTGAAGTAACACTGCCATCTAGATGTAACCTCTTTACCCAGGCCTGCTGCTGCTGCTGTTCATCTCTTATTTAGGAGATGCTGCCAAGCAGATTAGAGCATAACAACAGCAAAGCGTGCTGTGTGCACAAAATACCTCTGTAACTGAAGGTCTGAGTCCAGCCTCAGGCATGTGCTACTTTCAGAGGGAAACCAGAACGTATTAAGTTCCTCAGTCTGATGAGGCAGGCAAGGGCTGAGGTACCAATGTGCAGTGAACAGCTGGGTGAAACTTCAAGACAATTACATCAGTGGACTGAATTCCATTTCATATTAAGTGTCTGTAAAGTGTCTAAAGCTTAGACTACTCTGCAGCCCCCACCAGTGGTTATAGACCACCACAGTGGGATATATGCATGGAGGCTATGACGTGCTTAGAGTATCAGTATCAGCAGCCTTTCTTGTTAAGCAGGCTAGTGCCTGTGCTACCTGGTCCTGCTGAAGAACTGAGGGCAAGGTGGTCTGTGGTTCAGCTCAGGGTAAAAATATTCAGACAAAAATCTTCCTATAAGACTACATGAAAATCAGACACCAACAGTTCTTAAGAGGTGCACATGTTCAACTCTCTGAGTCTGTACAAGAGCACAGACATCATCTGTGAGCTGAAACACCTGCCAGTGTTTCACATTTACATAAGGTGCTGCATTTTACCGATGAGCTGTGGGTTTGGTGGATCCTGAGGAACTGAAGCTTCTATTCAAGTTTGGCTTTTTAGATTTCTTAAAGTCTCTCTAGCACCACACTTTAAACAACATACTCTTCCTGAGGTAAACTGTTTTCATTCCAGGCACATGCATACTCCCTAAACAGGCACATATCTAGATCTAGATGGGAGAAGGAAAAGGTTACATTGATTTTTATAGCCCTTACCCTTTATCTAAAGGGCACGTAAGATGACAAAGCAAACCACTAAGTACTTCAGTTATGAAGTTCCTATACTGAATCCCTTAAAGCATGTTTGCATTTTCTCACTAGCAATACAGAAATAGCATTTAATCTTTTAATGCCTACAGAAGCATCACCAATTTGCATTGCTTAGCAGAAGGAATAGAGCACTGGCTCACTCACAAGAGTCTCACTCTGCTTGCATGTAGAAGATTAGTTGGAAATGTGTCACTAGTTTTGCATAACACTTCTGATTTATGTACATAAATAAGCAACAGAGCTGGCTATTCTATTATTTTTATTCATTGTCTGTTTGTCAGAGAGAGAAAACATGCATCTTCCACATTTCAAGATGAAGAGGTTAAAGAGAATTAATGATAAAACAAGAATAGCATCCATCGTCTCCCAGCATTCACCAAAGCAAATACCATACGGAATATCCCAAGAATTATTCAACTTTAAGTGTTACAAACCTAGCACCAATGTAAACCAAAGATTTCTTGGTTTATAAAGATTTCTTTCTCCAACTCTCCATATGGCTTCACTGGAAATGTAAAGATTTTTCTCCTTATTTTGAGTTTGTGATAGTTTCTGTTCTCTGTTTTAACTGCTTCTAGCAGAGTTCTTTAATCCTCTAGCTTCCTTGCTGCATGTAGAACCATGAGATCAAGCTAAACATGGCCAATGCCTTTTCAGAAGTTTTAAAATGAACAAGCTTCCCATCAAGAGTAAGGACTTATCTGCAGAAATCTTCCACCAGTCTTTCTTGTGGTTATTTGAATGTATTCAGATATCTTAAGAATGTGTCTTCAGAGAGCTTGTCTCTCTGGTTTTCCTGTCACAATCACTTGTTTTGGCAGCTTACATTTTTCATGTCAATAAGTTCAGTGACCACTGTTAAACAAACTAAGGACTGCAATTCCCCATGCATAACTGTCCACATCACTAAAACCACTGCTCTGACTGGTATTGGCACATTAGCTGGAGACTCTGCATATAAAACAAAGAGTAATGCACTACAGAAATAAAAAAATTGTCTGCCCAGAAAACAGTTTAAAAAAAACAACAACAATGTCAGGGTAAAACAAATAAATCTGTATTTTTTACTATTGAGATGCACATCTTCTTTGCAAATATAAAAGGACAAAACTTCTAATCCCAACAGCCCCTAGGAAAACTGACTCAAATTGAAAAAAATATTACACAATTATGGAAAAATGTTGTATGAAATGGTATGCCTGTGACAGGGAGATTTTCTTTCCATCAGTTGATTTGCTAGATATGTTCTTTACTGTATTATTGAGGTGACAGTGCTCAAGTCAGCAAGTTCCTACTAGTTATCAATACAAACCTCCCAGGTCCTAGCAAAACTATGTTTCTTTCTGTGGTAACTGGGTTATTTTCGCAACTGCCTATGTGCATGATGAGACTTTTTCTTGAATTCCATCTCTCTTTCATTTTCTGCCAGTTCCTGTGGTAAAGTCAAAGTCCTGTGACTTGAGACCAGCTACTAAGGGCTGGATTTGCTGACAGTGGTCCCACCAAATCTGACATAGCTCCAATGCTGGAGGAAATGGCAGGTCTTGTACCCAGTAATGGTTTAATTTATATACTCTTAACAAAGATTCAAAATTTAGGTAAAAGTGAATCAAAGAAGAATAAACATCAAAATCAGAAAATTTCTTTGTGTAGAAACACAACCAAGTCAGTAATTTTATGTTCCTTTGACCATTTGGTGTTTTCAAAGACCATGCAGAAATCATCTGCTGGTATTTCCCTACAAACTCCACACCACTGCAAACCTACTGCTACCTCTCATCAAGCACCCACATCTTTCATCAGTGCTTTGTCATGGATTTGTGCATTTCCAGCAAAACAATTCTTGTTGTGGAAAGCTTAGTAGATGCCCAGGAATTACCTTAACATTCATTTATCTCCAATTAAAAGATTACCTCAAGTGCTGCTGTGGTATAACCAACATTCCATATGAGGGGTTTGCCACAAAGCCACTGTAGGTCATCATTAGTTTCCTCAGAAGCCACCAGTGCCTCGAGCGTAGCTCCTACCTGGGAGCTACCACATCACCAGCTGGCTGTGCTGGGACATGAAGTGCTGGGCTTTCTGCACCCCAAATCTACAGGAGGGAAAGCACCAGCATAATGCCACAGCTTCTTGTTCCCAAGTTACCTGCAGAACACCCTGCTCTTCACTTGTAGGCCTTTTACAGATAATTCTTCCCTTCAGCTCACCAAAGGACACTGTGCACCAGGGCAACTAAAGGACTGTAAAGGTTTGCTGCTGTAAGGGCCATGCAAGATGATGCAGGCACATTTTATGTAACGGATTGTCCTTGCCTGTGACATTCCTGCTATACCCATACTGCTAAATAACAGATGGTAATGACAAAAACCTTGTGCAAAATGAAGAAATTGGCTGATGTGGTAAAAGCACTGGTCCATAACAGTACCCTGGATAATGAGACCATGAAGAAAGAGCACTAGGGTCACCCCATTCGATTACATCATACTCAGTGCGTGATTGCACCTGACATTTCATCTAACCTGTTTAATACCTCTGCTCATAGTATGTTTGTTGTTTGGCTTGGGATCATTTCTCTTATTATTAGGCATTTCCTCCCCCCTTACTGTTTAATCCAATGTCTGCCTCACTCCAGTCACTACACTGATTAAAAAACACCCACCCATTGCTGTAGTTGGAACATCAATCCATCCTACTGTCCTACTGCAGTTATAGAGATTAGGATGGCCTATCTGCCTACATAATGTTCCCTACTGCTTTCAAGAGAATACAGTGGTTTTGTCCTAGGTTGTGGTGCAGACTTATACTGCATTGCTTGATACAGTGATGCTGCCTTGTAAAGATAAAGAGGGCTATATAAATAATTCAGCATGAAGAGAACAGAGTGCCCTGAAATCTATCATACCTTACAGCAATCACTGCCTGACAAAAAAAAAAAAAAAAAAAGAAAAAAAGAAAAAAAAAATCTGCAGAACAACACTTTCTTAGATTGGAAACACATGCCATTATCTGCTTACTTTATCAAAGAATTCTATTATTTGAATTAAAAACAGATTATTTTTTCTTAGCATGAAAACACTTTAAAGTTAACAAAACCTTCCTTTTACATTATCTAGAGAAACCGACAAGTTAGACAAGGGCTTTACTCAATGCTCCTTTAACATGGCAATCCAGTCCTCCATCCTCACTGCTACATATGGATGGGGAGTGGGCTTGGAGCCCAGGAAATGAGGAAGGGGAAAACAGGTTTCTCCAAGAGGTAGCACCAAACTGCTCTCTGACGTTCCTGTAATGGAAAATGAAAGGTCTCTCCTTCTCAGTCTGTCGTAGACTCCCCACTTAAAATCATTTTATTACTTACAGCACATGGAATGGGTGGGAAAGACAAGCATTTCACATGCAGACAGGTTCTCATAAAATCTGAGGTACCTCATAGCAGAAAAGCCTCTTGGTGCATTTTCACTCCCAGCCTCTCACCCTTGCGTGAGTAAATAACTTGCTGGACAGACTAGGTCAATTCATTCTTGTCCAAGTCAAAATGGCAGAAATATTCTAGTCTAGTTCTAAACTCCATAGAATTAAAGTTCAGTATCATTTATATTTTAATCTACTCAAGTTTTTATTGTCTTGGTACAGAAAGGAAATAGAAGATATCAAACCATGTGGACAAGAGCATCAGAAGGAACAATACTACAGAATCCAGAAGTTATTTCCCCTCTCTTGTGGTAAGGAAAGATTATTTACATTAAGCATTTCAGCTGCTGAGAGTGTGGACAGAGAGAGTCAATAATTCAGATCTACTTCAGCAATGTGTAGAAGTCATGACTTCTTGGTGATGTCCTGCTTCTTATACTGACTGTACTAGTTTATATTGAACAAACACTGTCCCCTCTAAGAGGGCTGAAGGCTCAGTTACTGAGCTGAAGTTCATTTATACCAATGCACTCAGCATGGGGAATAAGACGGAAGAACTGGAAGCTGTCATAGGGCAAGAAGCCTATGATGTCATTGCCATCATGGAAATGTGGTGGGATGACTCATATAACTGGAGTACAGCTACGGTGGAGTATAAACTCTTCAAACGGGATAGGAAGGGTAGGAGAGGAGGCGGAGTAGCACTCTTTGTAAGAGAGGAATTTGACACTGTCGAGAAGGATTGTGGTGAAGAGGAGATTGAGTGCCTGTGGGTTAAAATCAGAGGAGCCCATAAGAAGCTAGATTTTGTGATGGGAGTCTGTTACAGACCACCCAGACAAGGAGAAGCAGCTGATGAGCTCTTCTATAAACAGCTGGGGTTAATCTCTAGATCAATGCCACTTGTTCTTGTGGGAGACTTCAATCTCCCTGATATCTGCTGGAAGTACAATAGAGCAGAAAGGAAGCAGTCTAGGAGGTTCCTGGAGTGTGTAGAAGACAACTACCTTGCGCAGCTAGTGAATTAACCAACGAGGGAAGGCGCCCTCCTGCACTTGCTGTTTGTCAACAGAGAAGGCCTTGTCGGGGATGTGGCAGTAGGAGGACACCTAGGACTAAGTGATCATGAGATGATAGGGTTTTCTGTTCTAGGCCAAGTGAAGAGGGTAGTTAGCAGGACAGTAGCATTAAATTTCCAGAGGGTAGACTTTAAACTCTTCAGAAGGCTAGTTGGCAAAGTTTCCTGGGAGACAGTGCTTGAGGGCAAGGGAGCCCATGAGGGCTGGGAGCTCTTCAAAAAGGAAATCCTAGCAGCTCAGGAGAAAGCCATCCCCGTGTTCCGGAAAAAAAGCTAGCAGGGGAAAAAAACAGCTTGGTTGAGTAGAAAGATCTCAAGTGGCATTAGGAAGAAGAGGAATGCTTATAGGCTCTGGAAGAGGGGACAGGACTCTTGGGTGGACTACAGGAGGGAAGTGAGGTTGTGTAGGGAAAAAATGAGAGGGGCTAAGGCTCAACTAGAAATCAGGTTAGCAAAGTTCGCAAAAGATAATAAAAAATCTTTCTATAGATATATAAATAACAAAAGGAGGACAAGGGAGACCATACAGTCCCTTTTGGACACAGAAGGAACAACAGTGACAGGGGATGAGGAAAAGGCTGAGGTACTTAATGCCTTCTTTGCCTCAGTCTTTAATTGTAAAGAAAGTTGTTCCCCCTGTGTACAAACCCCAGAACTAGAGGAGCAATACGAGGCTGCCATGGTCCAAGAGGAGGTGGTCAGAGCCTTGCTTGCCCAACTGGACACCCACAAGTCTATGGGGCCAGATGGGATTCACCCAACGGTATTGAGGGAGCTGGCAGATATACTGGCCAAACCCCTTTCCATCATCTTCCAACAGTCCTGGAAGACTGAGGAGGTTCCACTGGACTGGAGGCTGGCTGATGTTGTCCCCATCTACAGGAAGGGATGCAGGGTCCAGGGAACTACAGGCCTGTCAGTCTGACCTCAGTGCCAGGGAAAGTCATGGAACAAGTGATCTTGAGTGCTATCATGAAGCACATGCAAGAGAACCAGGTGATCAAGCCCAGTCAACACAGGCTTACCAAAGGCAGGCCTTGCCAAACTAACCTGATCGCCTTCTATGACAAAGTGACTTGGCTGCTGGACGAGGGAAAGGCTGTGGATGTGGTCTTCCTGGACTTCAGTAAAGCCTTTGACACAGTTTCTCACAGCATTCTGCTACGGAAACTGTCAGCCTCTGGCCTGGACAGGCGCATACTCTCCTGGGTGGAAAACTGGTTGGATGGCTGGGCCCAGAGAGTGGTGGTAAATGGAGTTTACTCCAGCTGGAAGCCAGTGACAAGTGGTGTTCGCCAGGGCTCAGTGCTGGGTCCAGTCCTGTTCAATGTCTTCATCAGTGACCTGGATGAAGGCATTGAGTGTACCCTTAGCACGTTTGCAGATGACACTAAGCTGTGTGGAAGTGTTGATCTGCTGGAGGGTAGGGAGGCTTTGCAGGGGGACCTGGACAGGCTGGACCGCTGGACAGTGTCCAACGGCATGAGGTTTAACATGGCCAAATGCCGGGTCCTGCACTTGGGGCACAACAACCCTATGCAGAGCTACAGACTGGGAGAAGTCTGTCTAGAAAGCTGCCAAGATGAGAGGGACCTGGGGGTGTAGGTTGACAGCCAACTGAACATGAGGCAGCAGTGTGCCCAGGTGGCCAAGAAGGCCAATGGCATCTTGGTTTGTATCAAAAATGGTGTGACCAGCAGGCCCAGGGAGGTTATTCTCCCTCTGTACTCAGCACTGGTGAGGCCGCTCCTTGAATCCTGTGTTCAGTTCTGGGCCCCTCACCACAAGAAGGATGTTGAGGCTCTGGAGTGAGTCCAGAGAAGAGCAACAAATCTGGTGAAGGGGCTGGAGAACAGGCCCTATGAGCACTGGCTGAGAGAGCTGGGGTTATTTAGCCTGGAGAAGAGGAAGCTGAGGGGAGACCTCATTGCTCTCTACAACTACCTGAAAGGAGGTTGTAGAGAGGAGAGAGCTGGCCTCTTCTCCCAAGTGACAGGGGACAGGACAAGAGGGAATGGCCTCAAGCTCCTCCAGGGTAGATTTAGGCTAGAGATTAGGAGGAAGTTTTTCACAGAAAGGGTCTTTGGGCATTGGAACAGGGTGCCCAGGGAGGTGGTTGAGTCACCTTCGATGGAGGTGTTTAAGGCACAGGTGGATGAGTTGCTAAGGGGCATGGTTTAGTGTTTGATAGAAATGGTTGGACTCGATGATCTGATGGGTCTCTTCCAAGCTGGTGATTCTATGATTCTGTATTTTCCAGTGGTCAGCTAATATTGGTTTCTGATGCAACTTTCTCACTCATGACTATTAACCAGGAAGGCTGCCAAAAGAATTGTTTCCATGATAAATCCCGCCCACATCTGAGGTTACACATCACAGCTGGAACTGTGATTTTATAACTACTAAAAAGTAGAATCAGCCAAAATGGTTAGAAGTTCAGCAGCGTGGTCTCCGTTCTCACAGCAATATCTGTACTGAGCCACAGGCTTCACAGTGCCAAGGGAGAGATGCTGGCCAAGGATCCTGCAGATCCTCCAGAAAAGCTAGACTTGCCAGGGAGAACAGCTGGTTTGGCAGAGCCTTTCCACCACCTTAGTGGGATCAGGGGATAATCCTTTTCCTCAGGAGTCACAGTTCATTTTTCTATCACAGACACGTTATTGGATTACCATCTGTCTGTAATATGCAGCCTGTGAGACTGAAGAAAACAAATATCAGAAATGAAAATGACCCCCAGAACAAAGACATGACCTATAAAAGGGCAGTATATATCTGCCCAGATCACCTTTCTGGCAGCTCAGTTTAGCAGCCCCCAAGCTGGCAAAACCTCTACTCCATTGGTAGGACTGGCTGTGGCTGTTTCATTTGACCCTGGGAAGTTGAAGAAATAAATCCCATTTAGTTCGCTGGAGATCTATGGGTGTGGAAAACTGCAAGGAGTTTTCCCCAAGATTAGCAATGGCAGGAGTGTGGCAGACTCTTTCACTTAGGGTTTATTGGTGGAAGCAGAAAAAGGAGTTTGGAAAGAAAGTAGAGACCTTCTCAGTAAGCCCTTGAGTATAAGCTATATGAGACAATGATCAGTATTACCAGGTCTACGGAAGTAACAGTAGTCTAAAATGTGCTCTGGCTAAATTATTCCTCAAATTTTGCCTTCAGTTAGGCAGGGGCATTCTGGCTCACTATTCATACAGGGAGTGGTGGGATCCTACAGGCCACCTGAGAAAAAGAACATCTTGCAGCATCTCCAAGAAAATTTGTTTGTTTGTTTTTCCTCTTGCAGGAAGGAAAGGGCACAGAGATCATTCTCTCCATCCCTTATTCTGGCATAACAGAAATTTAGATTGAAGCCAGAGGATCTCATACACTCTGATAAGTTCCTCTGATCATCATAACTATTCTTTTATAACTATTATTCTAAATAATCTTAATAATGTTCTTGATAATTCCAAATTACTGTTGTCTATGCAACAGCTACCACTGCAGTAGTACTTCTACAGCTATCTTGTTTTTTTTCTTTCCTTCCTTACAAATTGTCTAACTCAGTATTGCTCCAGCCGTCTTCATCTCTTCTCATGAGAGAGGCGTAATACCAGAACTACCAAGAGAAAAATCAAAAGTCATGCCTTAATATGTTAACAAGGATGATTTGGCAAGGAATATTACACTCTCTTTCCCCTCTTCTTTTTAGCCATACCACAAGAGGTTTCATCACAAGATGTCAGTAGTCCAAATTTCTACCCAACTCCAAAATCAACTTTTGTGCTTTTCTCTCTGAAGGTGGTCTTTCACTGGAGCTAACTCTATCTGCACATCCCACACAGCCACATCACTGAGCATGGCATCCTGACTAACAATGAGTAACACAGAGACACTCATGGTACTACAATTTACAACTCTCCGGTATATCTTCCCTACAGCTACCTCTGGTCAAGCGTGGCAGCAGCGCTGAGCTGTGTTACAGGACTCAATGATCTGGTAGGTCTCTCCCAACCTGGTGATTCTTTGATTCTATGACACCCGGCAGCAGTGCTTTGGATGGGCATGCCTTGTGCCTGCCCTGGCCTCTGCGGCCACACACAGGCATGTGTGTGCCTCTGCCCAGGCCACATGCAAAGCTGTTTCTGCAGCACTCTTTGATTGTTTCTCTTATCTCATCCAGGCAGCACCTCTCCTTTGATACGTAAAACATTTAATCCCCATGAAAAGGTTATGTGGTGAGGAAGCTACCTCTTCTTCACAACATATAATAACAAAGAGAATCTGCGTTCCTAGCCACAGAAATTTATGTCTGCTTTCTCCAGCCCTTTTTTAAATGATAAATGTCAGTCTGCATCTATTACTAAATGCAAAGGGGGAAAAATGGCTTCTGCTACATACTAGACTGATTGTAGATCACAGGTTTCTAGTGATGGTGATTCATTGCTTTGAAATGATTGTCTAGAAGAGCCAAACATGGGGATCACTCTCTAGCCCCGAGCATCAAACTTGCTTGTCTTCCTTTGCACTAAAATGCACAGGCCCAGTTGAATATGGGATTTCTCAGGGACTCCATCCATGTCCCAAAAATCAGTACCCTCAGCTAATAGGTGCTTTGGAAATTTATACTACTGGCACATTTAGCAGCAACAGGAATGCAGAGGACAAAGTAATGCAGATGTCTTGGAGGTGGGATGTGGGAAAGACATCCTTTTCTCAGAGCAGGCACTGAAACCCCTGGCAGTTGCCACCAAAATCAGCTACTTCCACCATGTTCTGGAGGGTCCTCTTCCAACTTCTCATTCAAACTAGTATCTAGAGAGCTGTGCCCAAGTTTTATAAAAAAACTTGGGACCACTTCTTTCTCACTCTTTCCCTTTCTCCTCCTCTCTCACACACATGTGCACAGCTTTTTTAGTAATTGTCCCCTGTGCCAAATGCCATCTCCACTTTATTCTGACCACATAACTCCTTATTCCTTTCGTGACATCACTGGGCCTCAAAAAGAGAGAGAAGAAAGCACAGTTATACAAATGGCCTGACACTATGATATCCCCAGGGGCTGTATGATATAAATCCATACCCTGAAGGGAGGCAGCTCTTCTCCCAGACTTTTGGACAAGCATTGGACAAGCATTGGACAAGCACTCCCTTGTACCAGCATTCCAGCCAATGTCTATCCCACTCCCTAGTGGGTATGTCGGCATAACAGGAGCTGCTGTGGCCTGAGAGGGCACTCTGGAAAAAGGTCCTCTCTCATTGTGAATAGCCCCTGAATAAAACTGACAGTAACACTTTACACAACTATTTCAGTGGCTCCCATCCACTCCTTCAGCAGGCAAAGAGTTTCAGAAACTTCCATCTAACCCAATTACTTCTAATTCCTCTCTCCACTTGAAAACAGGCCAACAACTCCACTTTCTTCAAATACCCCACATGCTAATAAGCATCACCTGAAAAAGTGTCCTGCCACAATGAAACAGCAATAACCCCAGAGCTTCTGCTCTCCCATGCTGATTTGTGGGTCTGAACATTCCCTTGTTTTTACTTTGGGCTGCAGCATTGTGAGAATGTGAGATGATTATAATATTCATGAAACCAAATGAATATGCATGAGAGAACATTCTTGAAGATGATTGTAATATTCATGAAACTGAATGAATATGCATGAGAACAAATGTATAAAAAGGTGTGGCAAGCATGGTTTAGTGTGTGTGTTGGTAGGACAGGAGCTCCCTGTGCACCCAGCACTGTATTACCCAGCTCCCCATCCTAGATAATAAAATACTTAGCTGCTGAATTGGCCTGGCAGTGTAGTCATTTATAGCATGCATATATAATACACCACAAAATACCTTCAGCCAACTTTCACAATACCTGGAGCTCGCAATATACATCAAACCTCTTGAATCAAGTGATTAAAAAAATAATCCTCAAAATAAATAGTTAAATGCTCCTAGCACTCACAGTTGCAAAACTTGAAAAGAAGAGTTATTTTGACTAAATGCTCAGAATTTAAATGACAGCGAAAAAGTTCAAAACACTTTAATCATTTTACAACTATCCCATGATTTTGTTTCATTTTACCCTAACAAATAAAATAATGAGGTTTTTTATTTTTTAATGGCTGCAGGCCTCAAGAGCTGATTACACAATACGCATTTTAAGAGTAAAATCTGCAGTTTAAGTGGCCAGCCTTCAGCATAATACATGCACCCTAGGTGGCTGAAAGCTAGTGTTTGTAAAGGGACTTGTTGACATCAGGATGTTTCTCCGCCACATCCCCTGCAGAGAGGCCTTGGACAAGCAGGATTTCTTTCCAGATTTCAACCAATCCAGACACTGATCCCTTCAAGCTACCATATATCAGAAGCAATACACCATTTAGTTTTGTCTCCAGGCCATGAATTTACTTTGTCATTTTTAACTCCCCTTTAAATGCCTACTCTTCCCCTTCAGCAGTGATTCCCACCATTGTTTAACCCCTGAGTCCCTCATTCTCCTGGAATTAAGCATGTCAAATATCTATACAGATTGAAAGAAATAGAACCTGCATGAGAACTGAACCTTGACAGCTGGGACACTTTTTCGAAGGTCATTTGAGCTTCGAAAACACGGTATGGGAAATGCTTCAAATATTTACTAAAAAAATGCAGTTTAAAAGATATATCAGTTCTGTGTATCTGTGATTTGGGGCCTAAGGGAAGTACTAACAGGATAACCATTGTTTAGCAGCCCCAGATGAAAACAAAGAAAGGACTAACACTGCAGAATAAACAGAATAGTAATATTTTAGCAAAGCAACTGACACTTGAAGGATAGCGGAATAGAAACTGCTCACACCTACAGAATACACCAGGATGACAGTTGTTTAGCTAAAACAACCTATTTCTATAAGCCTTATGTAGGAAGGGGGCCTATTGTTAAAAGATTTCTGATAAGCAGGACAAGTCATCTGGACCTGTGATAAGAGCGGAAATACCATTGATAAGGACAACTGGATTCCTGAGAGCATGGATGCAGAAGGAAGACAACTGGTCCCATTCCTGAGAAAATCTTTCACAGGCAAAAAAACCCAGGAAGAGGTCTCTTCTCAAACCCATTATAATAAAAAGTGAGAAAAAGTCATAAATATGCATAAGTATATTTGGAATATGTAACAGTTCACTGTATAAAGCCAAGATAAGTTGCCATGATGGGTACGCACGTTGTTTTGGAGAAATGATTCTCCCGTGCATCTCAGCACTGAATAAACATACCTACTTTATAACTTTATAAGTTATGGTGTCTTGATTCCGCATGTCATCTGCTTTTAAAATTTTACTTTGAAGACAAGAGCACTTGCAGATGACTCCAAACTGAAGTCGGCTCATCAGTAAAAGTTTCTCTCTCGGTTTGTTATTAGAGCAGAAAACAAATTACACCTCAAAAGAACCATTCCGATTCAGAGGAGTCCCAGTTAGGCTTTATGGGAGTACTCAGTAAACCTTCTGGTCAGCCTGGACTTCCCCCAAGACTCAGCCCTTCCTTCAGGATAGTTTTTGGACTGACACTGTTCTGTGCCTTTCTCCCAGTCTCTCCCCCATTGCAAAGACAACATTGGTCCTTTCAGGTCACTCCTCTGAGTTACTTGCAGTTCTCCAGAGAATATTTGGCAGATTGACCAGGACTCTCCAGTATCCTTCTGAAGCACCACTTCTCCATGTCACCATGAAGCTTTTTTTTTTTTTTTCCCCACAGCATAAGGACTTTCTCCTTGAATTTCCCTTTCTTTCCAACATGCTGCTCCTGAGATCCCTTCAGGGCTTTCTGAAGCCTCTCCTGTTCTTTCAGGATTTCTTCTGAGCTTTCTCTTGCCTACACAGGAGCAATTTGTGCAAGGTCCTTGGCAACCTGCTGCTAGTAACCCAGGAGCTGAAATGCTTTCCCTCCACACTTGTATGGCTGTGCGGAATTCAGGTCAACTTTTATTGCTTTTTTTACAGTCCGATGGCAGCATTTGGCTTTTGCAGCTGTAAAAACTATACAAAGACACTGGTTTCATTAATACACGAAGTACTAAGCCATGGATTGAGCCTGATGGAATCAGAGAAGAGCTGGCCAGCTTTCTGAAATTCACCTATTCCTACTGCATCAAAAGTCAACTTCTTCTTTTCATCAGCCTGCTTCATCATATTGCTGATTATCTCCAAATTCTCATCTCCTGTCTCTGGCTGTTCATTCTCTTTTCATTCAATCTCCCCTTTCCTGTTTGTCTCCGATTTCCTCTCATCTCTCCCCAGCTTCTTCTTCCTTCTCAAACTTTGCCTGAACCTCAGAATCTAATTCATAAGCCAATGAAATGTTAGTGGCAGCCTCTTTTAAACACCCAAAAATCTGGAGGACTTTTCCTCAAATTAGATAGGTCTATGCTGAACTGGGATAGAGTTTAATGCCTCTGCCAAAGTCATTAATGGCCATAGTTGGCTCTTGCAGCTGCCAAATGACACTAGAATTGTTGATGTGCGAGATGTCAAGGTGTGGATTCAGTTTGATGACACTGGACAGTATGACAACTGCTTTCTGATTTTCATCTTTGGCTAGGAAATTAAAGGTTTCTCTTATATTTCTTCAATAATCTGTTTCATCCCCTCTTCCAATAGTCCTAAATTTTGTCTCTTCTTTTTGTGAATTATCTGCTAGTGGGTCAGTTGCCTTCTCTTTAGCTTTTTCCAAACCATGCTTGCTCTCAACTTCCAGATTTCTTTTCACTCTTGCTTCTTATCTTCTTGATGTGCTTCTTCCCTCTTCTGACACACCAAGTCCTGGAATCCTGTTCTTAACCCATGATATTTTTCACACACCATTTTCTTCTTTACTAAATGCATGTATCTTACAGATTTGGAAAAAACACATGGACTTGAGGCTACATTGCTTTTGCATATTTCAGTCCTGGAACCACCCTTTCTAATTTTGCTAACAAGCCAACTCAGAATTATGTTTGCACAATCTCTGCAATATTGATCAGTGTATGCACAGCAAAAACCAGTAGAAAGAGAGCAAAAATGAACAGTTTAGATAGGCTCAAGAGTTAACACAGATGCAACAGAAATTTCTTGATCTGCCACATCTGCAGAACTCAAACAAATACAGCTAACTGAAACAAAATAAATCTAATCTTTGAACACCTCTTTCCTGAAGGAAAAAAAAAAGAAAGAAAAAAAAAAAAAAAAAAAAAGCAGCCTGTGGCTGTCACTGTTTTGAGGATAATGCCATCTAGTGAGACAAAAGGCTCAATGTCCTATTTACATTCTTTTACAGGTACAATTCAGAACATCTTAGATATATCTGTTTAAATGGTTGCATGAAAAGTGCACCACAGGAAATAAAACATCTTCTCATAAGGCTTTTTTTTTTTTAAAGGCAAGAGATTAATGGATTTCTCAGCAACACCTGAATATTCATTTACAAGGGGTAAATTTTTTATCTCTTCAGAACTTGCCTATTATATATCTATATAACAAAAATCAATGCAAATATATTTTTTTCCTTATGGGGTATTTTTCAATAAACTCTACATTTTTCACCAGTTTGCCTTAAAAAAGCTATCTGACAATTGATTACAAAAACAACTGATGAAATAAAAAAGGGTTTCAAAGTTTATTTTAATCCTGTTGTCCCGTGACTCTAAGAAAGTCTGTCTGCCTGTTAAGCATTTTCTTTTAATCCATATGTTACGATCATGTATTGAAAAATGTAAGAAAATAAGTAATATGCATGCAGTAATAAGTAATTTATGCATGCAGGCAAACATTCCTGGGCTGACACATCCAAAGAAATCTTAGGCCAAGACTGAAAGCCTCCAACTTCCACACAGACAAAAATGTCCTGGCAGAAGAAGAGAATACATTTGCAAGAAGAATGGAGGCAGAGATCCTTTAATTATCTATAAAGACTGCGAACAGGTCAACTGCTTCTCTTATGCATAACCCCTTTGTACTGCTGCATCTCATAGCACAAGAAAGACCACAGTCACCACAGGGAAGAGAGGATGTGGCACCTTGCTAATGTGTGAGGCTGATACAGTTACAACACAGGTGTCTTCCTTTGCTTTTTTTCATTTTCAAGTCCCAGTCTGCTCATTAAGTACAGATTGGTGAGTTTATGCTTACATTAGGCTAAAATATTCAAAATTACAGTAATTAGGGGTAATTGCAGAGAAAGGATGCAAACATGAGAGATATCGGTGAATTGAGACTCTATGTCTGATCCCTGTGGCTGAGAAAGGTGGCTCCCCTCTGTCCGTGGCTCTGGGGAAGCCTGCACGTATCTCTCTGGTCAACATGGCCTGGATAACAACAGTGATAAGACAGGAATGTGAACACGTGTGTGAATAAAATACCTGTAACTGCTCTGGGAGAAAACTGGTAATGCTAGGAGCAATTTAGCAGTGCCAAAACTGCCTGAGAAAATCATCAGGTGGATTAAAAAGTTACTGGGAGATTTTGGAAAAAAGGCATCAGCTTGGAAAGAAGCATTAGTCTGGTTGTTTATGGCTGCGAGAAGCATGACTGGAGCAGTGGCCAGGGGAAGTGATGGCATGGCCAGAAGTTGCCCTGTGCGGGCACTGACACTTTCAGGAACTGCCCTCATGGCACCATGAGCATCCTACTTCCCACTGTCCCAGAAATGGGGAATACAAGGTATGCACCACTAACATTGACATGGAGGTGCATGTAATCAGAAATTATATTCAGTAATATATGTTCATGTATGTATTTAGGATGAGCTGCAGAAAAGTGCTTAGAAATCCATTGTTTATTAACATCTTGTGCCTGGCGTTGGGATTTACCTGTTACATTGCTTATATTGACCCTAAAAGTTTAGTTTAAAGATTGCTGGTTACTTGCCATTAATAAATGAATAAGCCCCTCTAGGTTAGATTTAGAATATATGACTTAACTAGTCTTCCCGTGAAAGAGCAATAGCCTGTTAGCCTCAGTAGACTGGTGAAGCTCACATGGACATTTGACTCTCAAGGGCTGGTGCAAATTCTCAGATGGATGAATTGTTGTGGGCATTAGAACACCTTCAATTTCACTGTTGCAGCACCTACACCCCATGATACGTAGCTCCAAGAAAGCAGCAGGTACGCGGCAATGCCTGAAATAAACTTCTGGCAAACATGTATACATTTATCAGTCATGATTTGATCTTTTATTTTGAAAAATTGCAAGAAGGATCCCCTGACAGAATTATGACTTCACAACTCACAGCTGTTATTCATGCTCTCTCAAATCTCAGCAACAGCTGCTAGGGTAGCCAAATGCAGAACTATAACATGATATTAAGCTTGGTTGTAAACAGACAAAAATTGTTTCCAAACAATGGTATAAAAGGAAATAAAGTTGAAATAACCCTGAGCATTTTAAGATCTAAAAGGATATAAATCAGTTGATTTTTTATGGGATGAGATGCATATGAGAACAGAAAACTTCAGTTATCCAAATGTAATTCTTATGTGTCTGTCTGAATAAATTTAATGTTTTCAAGTGCTGTTTGTCTTTTCAAGTCTGCTTCTATGCAATGTTGGCATTCCTGATTCTTACATTTAACATTCACAGAAAGACAGGTTGCCCCTTCACACAGTGCCCTGGGGTCTGTCACCTCTGTCACTTCAGAACTGCCACAGGCACACTGACAGTCACATCCAGAAAGGGATGTCTTAGGACACAGAATCAGACCTGCAGGCACCTCCTGTGCGAGTTCATGTCATGCAGCACTCAGGCTAGCAGCCATGCTGACCTGGCTGGCAAGATACATACGTGCTTGCCTTGAGGCAGTCAAATGATTCCAATGGTCTTTCCAGCATCAGTGAGAAAGCATCAGTTCTTGCAATGCAAACACCTAAAACTCAGAAATATTTTGTGATGCACTTTGAGAAACATAATCACTACCACAAAGGATGGTAACCCAAACATCTGCTTCCAAATACACAGTCTGATTCGTACAGTCCGCAATGGATCAACATTCCCCATCTTTTGTTTCCTTCAGTGTCAAGAAATTAATACTTGAATCTGTCTTAGTCTCCTTAAATTCCAATAAAATCTTAACTTGGGTTTTCCTGAAAGGAAACATAATCAGAAAGGGACACTGGAGAAAGCATTTGAAGGCCAAAGGCTGGAGGATCACATCTTGTGCTGCTTATGTTCATTTTTTGGGACATACAAACAGACAGTCTCGTAAAAGCAAACTTTACTGGGATGGGCAATGATGAGATCTTTTTCCAAATGTGCAACTCTATCCATATACCTCGAAGGCGTGGGCTAGTGCGAGAGAAGCTGTCACAACAGCCTTGTTTTCTGTGGAGTCAAGTGAACAATGAGTCCTATAGGGTGGAGATGATGCCGAATGTCTAGCTGGTGCTAAATAAGATCAATGAGAAGTTTCTCTCCACCCTTGGCTGATGGAAAAACTCCTAAGTAGAGGGTAGCCAAGAAACCTTTCACAGAATATGAATGCCAGCTAACTTTCTACTCTGAAACAGACCCTTCTTCACTGATATTTGGAGATGCCAAAACATTGCAGCCACAAAATTTCCCCAGCACTACAGTTTAAGTTCAGCACAGGCAACTTATCAGTAGAATGAAGGAAGTCACCATTGCTAGACGACCTTTAAAAAACAACATCTTGCAAACTCTAAATTTTCAGTGAAAAATTCTGAGAGAAAGATAGCTATAGTTGGTTTAGTACCCTGACGATTCATCTGGAGGAGCTCAGTTTGGAAGTGCCCAGGAGCTGATAAACTAACCATTAGGTAGCTTACATGTTGACAGAACTTGGCGCTGTCAGATGCTCTGAAATCATCTGTCCCCTTCCAGGCTCTAGCTCCTGAGACTGGCTGGGACAGTACTGGACCAAACAACTCTAGTTGAAGGTAGCCAGAAACTGAATTTTGTAAAAAGGCACTACCTGTGGCTAGCAGGGTAGCATTTATTAATGCTAGCTTACTTATTAGTACAGTCTGGGATTAAGGAACAGAATAAAATATCTTCCACAGCATGGACTGTTCCAAAGACTTGGGGCAATGTTTGATGAGAGTGACAGCATTTCAACCAGCTCCAAGGTAGTACAGGAGTCTAAAGATAAAGATCATCCTGCAATCAACCTACATGCATGTAGAGTCGGACTATGTGTGTCTCTTTGCCTTAAATATTTTGTTTGGGGACCATCCATTTGTGGCACCAGGTTGTCTGTAGTGCCGGGTTCAACAGAAGGGTAGTGCAGGAGCAGGTACAGCTCTCCCTTGCTTTGCTTAAGATTGGGACACAGAGATGACTTTGGTGGGGGAAGGGGATGCAGCGATGGCTGCTGCTTGAGCTGCCCCCACTCCCTCCCTTCTCTCAATCCGCCAGATGGCCCAGGCCAGACCCACTAAAAAGACACTTGTAGACGGGGGGTGGACAGGCCTTATAAAAGGACTCTCAAGGAACTAGGTGGAGGGCAGTCTTGCTCTCACCCACTCACTTTGATCAGGCCAGCCTGGACCATACGGCCTGGAAGAAGCTGCTGCACGTGTTTCCGAGAACTGCTGCAGCCGTTGATGTGGTGATTTCTTTCCTTCTCTCTCTCTTTTTTTCTTTGTGTCCCCCTGGAGCTTGGAGCACCGTCACCTGCACCAGGACCAAGACAACTGCACATCACTGGATTCATGGTGGTGGTAATTATCTGCACCTCTACTGTTTTCTTGCTTAGAGATTCTGACTTTTCTTTCCTTTTCTCTCTGTCCTATCACTGTCATCAGTTGTTCTAGAAAATAAAGCTTACAAGATTGTATGGCATCTGGCCTTGTTTGTGTCTTAATCTCACTCTTGGGATCGTTTAAGAACCCTCCCCAATACTGGATTGGGACAAAGGGTAGTTAAGAGCCAGAGAAGACAGAAAAATCTCTGCATGCAGTACTGCTTTGAAGGGTCAGCAGAGCATTTGAAACCAATGCAGACGTACTATAAATGATTTTAACAACAGCTATCTGATAAGCAAAATCTACAGATAAAAAATGCAATGTTTGAGGGCTGCTAGTGAGGCAGGCCAAGGCCACACGACTAATTAATCACCAATAGGAGACTGAGCCCAGATCTAATGCCTAGAAATAAGGTGAAGAACCAGGAACTCCAAGATAAGAAAGCAAAAATACCCCTAAAAACGAAGAGGAACTAGAAGGGAAGTGCAACATCCCACCCTTCCATTTGAGCTGTATGGTGGGTGGGTCAACATTTTAGACTGAAAGGATTGACCTCATTAGCAGAACCAACAGAAAATCAACAAGCTTCAGTGCCTTTTCACAGATACCCCTGTAATGCAGCTGTACATTTAGACAAAGCACTTGGGAATAGAAAGATCATAGAATCATAGAGTCACCAGGTTGGAAGAGACCCATCGGATCATTGAGTCCAACCATTCCTATCAAACACTAAACCATGTCCCTCAGGACCTTGTCCACCTGTGACTAAAACATCTCCAGGGGAGGTGAATCAACCACCTCCCTGGGCACCCTGTTCCAATGCCCAATGACCCTTTCTGTGAAAACCTTCCTCCTAATCTCTAGCCTAAATCTACCCTGGCGGAGCTTGAGGCCATTCCCTCTTGTCCTGTCCCCTGTCATTTGGGAGAAGAGACCAGCTCCCTCCTCTCTACAACCTCCTTTCAGGTAGTTATAAAGAGCAATGAGGTCTCCCCTGAGCCTCCTCTTCTCCAGGCTAAGCAACCCCAGCTCTCTCAGACGCTCCTCATAGGGCCTGTTCTCCAGCCCCTTCACCAGATTTGTTGCTCTTCTCTGGACTCACTCCAGAGCCTCAACATCCTTCTTGTGGCGAGAGGCCCAGAACTGAACACAGGATTCAAGGAGCGACCTCACCAGTGCCGAGTACAGAGGGAGAATAACCTCCCTGGGCCTGCTGGTCACACCGTTTTTGATACAAGCCAAGACGCCATTGGCCTTCTTGGCCACCTGGGCACACTGCTGCCTCATGTTCAGTCGGTTGTCAACCAACACCCACAGGTCCTTCTCCTCCTGGCAGCTTTCTAGACAGACTTCTCCTAGTCTGTAGCTCTGCATAGGGTTGTTGTGCCTCAAGTGCAGGACCCAGCATTTGGCTGGGTTAACCTCATGCCATTGGACTCAGCCCAGTGGTCCAGCCTGTTTTGGTCCCTTTGCAGAGCCTCCCTACCCTCCAGCAGATCCACACTTCCACCCAGCTTAGTGTCATCTGCAAACTTGCTAAGGGTACACTCAGTGCCTTCATCCAGGTCATTGATGAAGATATTGAACAGGGCTGGACCCACCACTATGCAATGGGGAACCCCACTTGTAACTGGTCTCCAGCTGGATTTAACACCATTTACTACCACTCTCTGGGCCCGGCCATCCAACCAGTTTTCCACCCAGGAGAGTATGCACCTGTCCAGGCCAGAGGCTGACAGTTTACGAAGCAGAATGCTGTGAGAAACTGTGTCAAAGGCTTTACTGAAGCCCAGGAAGACCACATCCACAGCCTTTCCCTCATCCAGCAGCAGAGTCACTTTGTCATAGAAGGTGATCAGGTTAGTTTGGCAAGACCTGCCTTTCGTAAGCCCGTGTTGACTGGGCCTGATCACCCGGTTCTCTTGCATGTGCTTCATGATAGCACTCAAGATCACCTGTTCCATGACTTTCCCTGGCACTGACAAATGTTTTGAAATGACATAAAGGAGACTCACCTCATAGAAAAGGTGGGAGCTATATTTGAGAACTTTCAAAGTTCAAAAGGAAGCCCAGCCTACTTCATATTGCAGTACATCAGTGGTTGCTTCTTAATTGTAAGACTGGAACAAACTGGTGGTTGCCTAAATTTTCCAGAGTAGATTGCTACCCATATGAAATCTGCAAAGGATGTCAAATGTGATTCCTTATCTCTCCATAAGAGAGGACATGGAGCCTAGGAGATCCCATATTACTCAAGTCCTCTCATGCTCTTGGGGCCTATTCAACTCTCGTCCATCTAGAAAAACTTCTCAGAGGTTATTTATTTGATAATCCACTACTCCCCTCTCAAGCTGCAGCCCTGCAAAGTGAGGCATTCACTGCTCCAGGGTAAAAGAACAGAGGAAGGCATTTAGATATTTTCTGTGTACCATACTTTGCAGCTATTTAAAACACTTGAAGTCTTATTAACATGACCTCTCTCAATCCATGACAAGCTACAGAATGCCATTAAGATCAGAACTACAAAGCTGTTGATGTAATAAAAGACCCTAACTTACCTAATTGAAGCTGTATATTTTAAAGGCCAAGGGTATCAATAATGTTGAAATGACAATAACAAGGATTAGTCAGCCCTTTAAGGCCCTACATCCATAAAGTAGACAGAAGCCTTTGATTTCCCAGCATTTAATATCATTTTAATAGCTTAATGATTAACACAAAATTAATTACACCACATTTGATGGTCAATATGCTAGTTAGGTTGTCTATAAATGATTTGAAGGAGTCTAAATATGGGTCTATCTACACTGCAGCCCCAAAGGAATAATGAGAACCTCTCCAAACATACTGGTTAGCCACCATAAATACTGAAGTCAAAGTTGGGATACTGACCACCAAGCATCTTTATCCTGCACCCAAGATAGACAAGGCCCCTAAAGATCCACCACTTCCTTCAGCTGCGCTATCTAAATAATCTGGGGATACAGAGACAAATCACAGTGCCATACCCCGAGTCAAAGGATGGGTTTGCTTTGCAATTTAATTGCCAAATGGGGACAACACATGACAGGAGCCTTGCTGTCAGAGTATTTTTTATTTCTTGCTTATTTTCAAGGAAGGACAGGATTCCCCCGTCAGAGCATTTTTATTTCTTGTTTATTCTGAAGAGGGGGCTGCTGGCCTGGTACGGATTTGAGATAAGGCCTGTCTGCCCCAGACTCTGGGAGGGAAGAAGAATGAAAGGGAGTTTTGGGAGACATCTCCCCTCAGGATGACCATAAATCCTTCTCCAAAGATATGACCTAACACCACGATGTTACTATCTGGCTTGTAAAATTCCTGTATGAATTGTATGTCTTTGAAGTCTTTGTTTAACTGGAAGTTTGGCCCTATAAGAACCCCTCGAATACTCATTTTCGGGGTCGTTCCGATTCGGCATAGGACGACTGCTAGTTGATCAGCTATGAATTTTTATGTGCATTTATTCTTACAATTTTTAATAAACATTTTTGTTGCTGGCAACTCTGCCTCGTCGTCTTAGCAAAATGTTTTGGACCCTAACACACAGAAGTACAGTAAGAACTATTAGAAGAAAATGAAACAAAAATAGTTGTGGCACCTTTACATTGTAACCAGTCCTTCAGTGCTTTACTTTGCATTTTTTCTGGTTCCTCAGCTCATAATTTCCTTCAGCTCAGACCTTTTACATCACCACACTACACAAAAATTCTTTTTTTTTTTTTTTTTTTAAATTCCACTACAAAACATACCTGAATTTTCCCTGGCCCGACAGCTGTAGGGAAGTGTTGGGAATTGTCTCGTT
Organism: Coccyzus lansbergi; assembly: GCA_033558105.1. Taxonomy (NCBI): domain Eukaryota; kingdom Metazoa; phylum Chordata; class Aves; order Cuculiformes; family Coccyzidae; genus Coccyzus; species Coccyzus lansbergi. The sequence goes on along the minus strand of JAUMJK010000036.1, from coordinate 3,163,795 downwards.
AAGTATTCTGGCAGAGCATGTCAGCCAGGTCACACAGGCTTTAAATCACACTGTTATGTTAATGAAGTAAGCCTGCAGGTGGGAGGGACAGGTGTTACCTTGTGTGGGATGGCCGATTGCCAAATATAGGCATGTTACAAGGACAAAGTGACCAATCAGTGTTTGCCTGAAATTCTGGCCTGCTGTCCCTATATAAGGAAGTGTTGGATAATTAATAAAGGTCTCCATTTTGAAATCATATTGATGTTTGTGGAGCATCCATGGCCCCCACGAGATATATGGTGCCCAAACAGGGACACAAATAGGGGACCCTCAGATTTGGCTGGAAGACAGCTGGAGATTAAATTGATTTTGCTAGGGAAAGCTTATTGGATATGAAAATAGTTTTTGGATAGGAGAAAATAGGTTTTGGATATGAGAAAATAGGGTTTGGATATGAGAAAGGTTTTTTGAAAGTGAATAAGGTTTTGTGAAATGTGGAAAAAATTTTTGGAAGTGAAAGGAAAAAGTTTTTGGATAGGTGCAGTTTATAGGAAATAAAAATGGGAAATTTGATGGTACCACAAAAGACGGCCATGAAGGAGATGGGCTGCTTGACCAAGGCTGGCCCTCGGATCGAGGCTGCACTGAAACTCCTTGTTGAAGCTCTTTCTACGAAAGAAATTGATTAGGAAGAAACTGCGTTGAAGTCTTTGATAAGATGGGCTGATAAAAGAAGCATTATTCTGAGTGCCGATGCTGTGATGGAAGAAGAAGTTTGGGAGAAGATGGGACAGAAGTTATTTGATGAGTGTACGCTGGGAAACGAGAGACTTTACCAATATCTGCCTCTTTGGAGAATAGTTAAAGAAACTTTAAGTGAATTGAGAGCTAAGAGAGAAGCCTGTGCCAGTCAAGATAATACCAGCATGCCTGCGGATCTTGGAGAAACCTCAGACAGAGAAGAAGAAAGTGAATATCTAGAAGCAAGTGAAAATCTGCACACACTGGAGAATCAACCAGCTGCAAACCTGGAAGACCCATGTATTGAAACACACAAGCATTCTACATCACCTGAAGATTCCACGTGGCAACAGAAGTGGCAAGATTTTGAAAACTGGATGCTGGAACTGCCACCTGAAAAACATCCTTCACCGGATCTGACCATGCTTCTCCAATCGTCATCAGGGTTTGACATCATGGGGTCTGTTGGGGTGAGGATGAGGTTGTGGGGGCTGGGAGAGCACTGGCAGGAGATCACGGCCGAAGTCTATCCTGTTTTACTTAATATACAAACAGGAGGGTACGAATGGGCTTGACTTTGTGGGATGCCATGCAATAGAGGGATTTTTCAGGGTGCTGTGGGGTTTGCTTTTGTGTGCGGGGAAGTGCTTTGCTGGGAGATGGATTTCTTGAGTTCTAATTACTTTGGGAAAAAAGTGATAATAACATTTGAGCCCGTTCCTGACCTTGATCCTGAAATTCAATCCCCATTCATAATTGATAAAAAAGATGAGTCTCAGAATTTGCTGTAGGGAGGAAAAACGCGAGTGCCGTGGGACAGTTAGCTGGTTTGCAAGTGCTTGGGATGGCGTGGTGCTTGGTGGTTCTGGTGGGGTCTTGCTTGGGTGGAAAAAATAACTTCTGGGAGCAGAGCGATGCCATTGAAATACCTATCCTTGGGGTGGAAGAGAAGCTTCCCCATTGTTTAACACCTACCCTCCTCCTATCTAAGCCCCCAGACAAAAACTGCCGTGCAGCCCCGCGCGGGGCAGGGTGGCGACAGCGCATGTCCCGCTCCTGCTGTGGTAGGGCGGCGCCGGCAGCGCTTGCAGCGTGTGGGGATGGTGCTGAAGCCAGGCTGGGCATGGCGACCGAGCGCCTTGTTCTACTGAGCGGGGCCGGCGTGGCCCCTGCGGCAGCGGCTCCGCCCCCCACTAAGCTCCTCTAAGCGAGCACAGGCGGCAGTCGGCGGCGGCAGTGGGGGGAGAAAGCCGCGCGGCTTCGAGGGGAAGGGGACGGCTCGCTACGACCCGCGAGAACTTCACAAGAGGCTGCTGCAGATTTAAAGAGACATCCCTCAGTTTATCGGCGTTTTCCTTTGTTTTTCAAGTGGTTTGGGCATTTATTCATTGTATATTGTGGGCACAGTTTGCAAAATAGAACAGGTCGTAAGAAAAGAAGTAAAAAATGTGGCTTTTTTATATTTCACCATCATAGCTGATACACTTATTGGAACAAAGAGAAAAACTTAAATATTTTATGTAGCCATCAACTTAATTTCGGCCTGGCAATTGGAAATTATTGTGCAAATTGCTTTGTTGCTAAAGTTGGAAATGACCCCCGAACAAATCTTTCTGTCTGATACACAAAGTATAACTTGAAGAGCCACAGCTCAGACCGGGGAGTCTGCGAAAAAAACGTGATAAAACATGTGTATGCAGCTATGGTGGCACTGAGAGTACCTCAAACAATAAAACCAGATAACAAGCCAGCTTATGTTTATCAAAAATTAAAACACTTTGTGTTCAATGGGGAATTCGACATCACACAGGCTTCCCACATTCCCATGCAACCGTGAAGTCACTTTTGCAAAAACAAAAGTGTGGGGGGAGAGAGGTTATCCCCTAGGAACAATATATCACCTTTTCTATTACAAAAATTTATATTGCTAAAATTTTTTTTATATTTAACTGGAATCACGATTGTGAAGATGACAGAGCAAGACAACAACCAACAGAAGAACAACTTGAGATGGTTTATCAATACAACATGGGACATTTTTGGAACTTTAAGAAAAAATATTCTTTTACTTTTCAATTTGTCTCTCCCAGGAGCTGGCTGGCTATTGCTTGTCTCAATCGATATGCATTTTTAATGAGGGGGCGGGGGAATTGTTGGGAATTGTCTCGTTAAGTATTCTGGCAGAGCATGTCAGCCAGGTCACACAGGCTTTAAATGACACTGTTATGTTAATGAAGTAAGCCTGCAGGTGGGAGGGACAGGTGTTACCTTGTGTGGGATGGCCGATTGCCAAATATAGGCATGTTACAAGGACAAAGTGACCAATCAGTGTTTGCCTGAAATTCTGGCCTGCTGTCCCTATATAAGGAAGTGTTGGATAATTAATAAAGGTCTCCATTTTGAAATCATATTGATGTTTGTGGAGCATCTGTGGCCCCCACACGATAGGGAAGCACAGCGTAACACCTCCTTATCTTACTCCTGCTGGGAGGATGTGTCAGGCAAAGTCATGGAACTGTTCATCTTGAGTGCTATCACATGGCAACTCCAAGAGAGCTGGGTGATCAGGCCCAGTCTACATGGGTTCAGGAAAGGCAGGTCCTGCCAAAATAACCTGATTGATTTCTACGATAAGGTGACCCACTTACTGGATAAGGGTAAGGCTGTGGATGTAATCTACTTGGAGTTCAGTAAAGCCTTTGATACAGCTTCTCACAGTGTTCTGCTCAAGAAACTGATTGCCGCTGGCCTGGACAGGCACACACTCTCCTGGGTGCAAAACTGGCTGCATGGTTGGGCCCAAAGAGTTGTGGTAAATGGAGGTAAATTTAGCTGGAGGCCAGTCATGAGTGGTGTTCCCCAGGGCTCAGTGCTGGATTGAGTCCTGTTCAATATCTTTATGAATGAAGGCATTGAATGTACCCTTGGCAAATTCATGGATGACACTAAGCTGGGAGAATGCTTGAGGGTAGGGAGGCTCTTCAAAGGGATCTGAACAGGCTGGACCACTGGGCTGAGACCAATGGCATGAGGTTTAACAAGGCCAAATGCCAGGTCCCGCACTTGGGGCACAACAACCCTATGCACTGCTACAGACTAGGAGAAGTCTGTCTAGAAAGCTGCCTGGAGGAGAGATACCTGGGTTGACAGCGACTGACCATGAGCCAGCGGTGTGCCCAGGTGGCCAAAAAGGCCAACAGTATCCTGGCTTATATCAGAAACAGCATGGCCAGCAGGACTAGGGAAGTGATTGTCCCCTTGTGCTCAGCACTGATGAGACCGTACCTCGAATACGTGCATGTTCAGTTCTGGGCCCCTCACTACAAGAAAGATGTTAAAGGCTCTGGAGCATGTCCAGAGAATCACAGAATCACAGAACAACCAGGTTGGAAGGGACCCATCGGATCATCAAGTCCAACCATTTCTATCTAACACTAAACCAAGTCCCTCAAGACTTCATCCACCCGTGCCTTAAACACCTCCAGGGAAGGTGAATCAACCACCTCCCTGGGCAACCTATTCCAATGCCCAATGACCCTCTGTGTGAAAAACCTCTTCCTAATCTCCAGCCTAAATCTCCCCTGGCGGAGCTTGAGGCCATTCCCTCTTGTCCTGTCCCCTGTCACTTGGGACAAGAGGCCAGCTCCCTCCTCTCTACAACCTCCTTTCAGGTACTTGTAGAGAGTACTGAGGTCTCCTCTCAGCCTCCTCTTCTCCAGGCTAATAAACCCCAGCTCTCTCAGCCGCTCCTCATTGGGTCTGTTCTCCAGCCCCTTCACCAGCCTCGTTGCTGTTCTCTGGACTTGCTCCAGAGCCTCAACATCCTTCTTGTGGTGAGGGGCCCAGAACTGAACACAGGATTCAAGGAGCGGCCTCACCAGTGCTGAGTACAGAGGGAGAATCTCTTCCCTGGACCTGCTGGTCACACCGTTTCTTATGCAAGCCAGGATGCCATTGGCCTTCTTGGCCACCTGGGCACACTGCTGGCTCATGTTCAGTCGGCTGTCGACCAACACCCCCAGGTCCCTCTCCTCCTGGCAGTTTTCCAGCCACGCTTCTCCCAGTCTGTAGCTCTGCATAGGGTTGTTGTGCCCCAAGTGCAGGACCCGGCATTTGGCCGTGTTAAACTTCATGCCGTTGGACACTGCCCAGCGGTCCAGCCTGTCCAGGTCCCTTTGCAGAGCCTCCCTACCCTCCAGCAGATCGACACTTGCACACAGCTTTGTGTCATCTGCAAACTTGCTAAGGGTACCCTCAATGCCCTCATCCAGGTCATTGATGAAGACATTGAACAGGACTGGACCTAGCAGTGAGCCCTGGGGGACACCACTTGTCACTGGCCTCCAGCTGGACTTAACACCATTTACCACCACTCTCTGGGCCCGGCCATCCAGCCAGTTTCCTACCCAGGAGAGTGTGTGTCTGTCCAGGCCAGAGGCTGACAGTTTCCGCAGCAGAATGCTGTGAGAAACTGTGTCAAAGGCTTTACTGAAGTCCAGAAAGACCACGTCCAGAAAGACCTCATCCACAGCCTTTCCCTCATCCAGTAGCCGAGTGACTTTGTCATAGAAGGCGATCAGGTTGGTTTGGCAGGACCTGCCTCTGGTAAACCCATGTTGACTGGGCCTGATCACCCGGTTCTCTTGCATGTGCTTCATGATAGCACTCAAGATCACCTGTTCCATGACTTTCCCTGGCACTGCGGTCAGACTGACAGGCCCGTAGTTCCCCGGATCCTCCCTGCTACCCTTCTTGTAAATGGGAACTACATCAGCCAGCCTCCAGTCCAGAGGTACCTCCCCAGTCTTCCAGGACTGTTGGAAGATGATGGAAAGGGGTTTGGCCAATACATCCGCCAGCTCCCTCAATACCCTGGGATGTATCCCATCTGGCCCCATAGACTTGCGGGTGTCCAGTTGGCCAAGCTGGGCTCTGACCACCTCCTCTTGGACTATGGGAGCCTCATATTGCTCCTCTGTTCCCCGGGTATCTACACAGAGGGAACAGCTTTCTTTACAATTAAAGACTGAGGCAAAGAAGGCATTAAGTACCTCAACCTTCTCCTCGTCCCCTGTCACTGCTGTTCCCTCTGAGTCCAAAAGGGACTGTATGGTCTCCCTTGTCCTCCTTTTACTGTTTATAAACTTATAGAAAGATTTTTTTATTGTCTTTTACAGACTTAGCTAATCTGATCTCTAGCTCAGCCTTAGTCCCTCTGGTTTTTTCCCTAAATAGAATCACAGAATCACAGAACAACCAGGTTGGAAGGAACCCATCGGATAGCCTCGCTTCCCTCCTGTAGTCCCTCCAAGAGGCCTGTCCCCCCTTCCAGAGCCTATAAATCTTCCTTTTTTTTCTAATTTCACTCAAGATTTCCCTACTCAACCAAGCTGGTTTTTTCCCCCTGCCGGCCTTTTTTCCAGAACACGGGGATGGCTTTCTCCTGAGCTGCCAGGATCTCCTTCTTGAAGAGCTCCCAGCCCTCATGAGCTCCCTTGCCCTCAAGTGCTGTCTCCCAGTAGACTTTGACAACCAGCCTTCTAAACAATTCAAAGTCTGCCCTCTGAAAATTTAGTGCTACCGTCCTGCTTAGAACCCTCTTCACTTCACCTAGGACAGAAAACCCTATCGTCTCGTGATCACTAAGACCTAGGCGACCCCATACTATCACATCCCCCACAAGCCCCTCTCTGTTGACAAACAACAAGTCCAGGAGGGCACTTTCCCTCGTAGGTTCATTAACCAGCTGTGCAAGGAAGTTATCTTCCACGCACTCCAGGAACCTCCTAGACTGCTTCCTTTCTGCTGTGTTGTACTTCCAGCAGATATGCACCAAAGCTGGTGAAGGGTCTGGAGAACAAGTTTTACGAGGAGCAACTGAGGGATCTGGGGTTTGTTTAGCCTTGAGGAGGCTGAAGGGAGACCTTGTCACTGTCTACAGCTAGCTCGAAGGAGATTGTAGAGAGATGGGTCCTGGTGTCTTCTCCCACGTGATTGAACAAGAAGGAGTGACCTCAAGCTGTGCCAGTGGAGGTTCAGATTGGGCATTAGGAAAAAATTTTTCACCAAAAGGGTCATCAAGCACTGGCAGAGGCTGCCCAGGGAGGTGGTTGAGTCACCTTCCCTGGAGCTATTTAAAAGTTGGGTACATGAGGTGCTTAAGGATATGGTTTAGTGGCAGGTAGGTACAGTTGGACTCGATGATCTCAGAGGTCTTTTCTAACCTGGTGATTCTATGATTCAATGAAACAAAGCTGTTGTCCCTAAACACCATATATCTTCCCAGAAGCTAACTAAGGGGTAGTTAAGAGCAGGATATTCTTTTACAGTGAAAATCAGGCTTAAGTGTGAGTGGGGACTGAGTAGGCTAAAGGAATGGTTACAGACAGTATGTTTGTAAATGAGCTGCAGTTGAACAGTTATGAACACCGTGTGGTTTTGCCTGGTGTGGTTGAAAATGTGGAGAGACTATGTAGCTTCCTTAGCTCAGAAAAATCTCTCAGGCTATGTTTATCAATGACACTGTTACATTACATATGGTTTATTATTTTACAGTATTAGGTACTTAAATGTATATTTTTATGCAAGAAGAGAAAAATATTTAATTCAACAAACTCCAAAGAGGCAGACAACAACACCTTGTGATATCAATTTCACAGCTTGACTTAGCATCAGGTTTTAATCAGGATTACAGTTCTCACAGGCCTGGAGGAGGTATCTTTACTCCAACTGCATAAACCCAGGATAATGAAAATGAATTATTTATACTTATGAAATACATAAAAGATCAAGTTCTCTGCTGCAGGTAATATGGAAAAGTGCTGTTGACTGCATTTGGAAGCTTTAATATTATAAATGCTTTAATATTATACGAAACATCTGCCAGGCATGTTTAAAATGAATTTTATAGAGGTATGCCAGATTTCATTCACATTATGCACCATGAATTCACTAGAAACAAGATATACAATCCAACTGATATCAGGATGGCAGTGTGTCCACACATTAAGACAGATACAAGGTTCAAAGTGCAGTTTGCAGATAATCATTTGGGCAAAATTATTTCATACTTGACTAATTAAGCTAACAATTTCAAAAATGTTCTAATTAAAAAATGCCTGGGGCTGTCATTTGCTGCCAAAATTGCAGAGGTGCTGCCAGTGAAATGTTTCTATGTAATTATTAAAGAAAGTATTTGGACTGGTTCAGGAGATGGAGAACAAACTCAAACTTACGGTAGTGTTAGCAAAATTCACTTTTGAAAATTCCTCAATCTGATTACCCCAACATTTTGGAGTTTCACAATGCAAACTCCGTGATTGAGAGAAAGTGATATCTGGGTAATAAAGGCATTGCAAAGTGCTGTTCCTTAGGTGTTTATTTTTTAAACTAACCTCATCTTTCAGGCTTTGGTTCTTCTCTCCAATGATGCAAGTAATTGATTTTTATCTTACTGGGAAAGGAAATGAGAGAAACAAGATTTACAAATATTTAATTGCCTTCTCCAACTGTAACCGTTACTGATCGAGCTAAAGAACTACTGGCAATTTTGTGTTGAAAAACTGCTGGATACATTTGTACCAGCTGAATAGAAGATTATTCAAATTCTTTGCACCAATAAAAAGTTGGAGCATTACTGGTGAGATAAATAAGCAGAGTAATCCACTGAGCCTTACTATTCCCTATGCAGGAGGCAGGATCGAGAGACTGAAGGGCTCTGCTCTGCATTGGTGTTATTACTGCAGCTGAGGTGCTGCAGGTCCTTTGAAGAAGGCGAGGCTTGGGGAAATGCCGGGATCCTACCTGCCCAAAGAGTCAGTGTTTGTTATCTTGAAGAGGTTGGCCACTAAAAACCAGCTTGGATGCAGGACGTAGCACTCAAATATACTTCCAACCCAACAGCCAACAAAGTAGCTGGGAGGGGAGAGAGCTCTAGACCCACTGGGGATGGTTTCAAGGACCAGTGCCAAGAGAAGTGAGTGGTACCTGCAGCCCATAGTGCATCTCCGACCTGTCCAGGTGGTAGTTAAAAAGGAAATCCTCCCTGCTTAGTGACACCTCATAAGTGACGCCTTCCTCCACCTGGCAGAGAGCCAGGGCACTGGCGATGGTGTTTGTGTGCCTGCAGGAGAATCTGAACCGCCAGCTCTCAATAGGCTGCAGCATGCTGTACCACTGCACAATGTCAAAAACCTGAGGACAGGGAAGGAGAGATCAAGAGGTCAAGCATCAAAATCAACGCAGAAGGGTAGCCGTGGTCTGGAGCAAAGGACAGATGTTGCTGGAGGGGCCTCTTCCTTTAACACAGGCAGAATCAACCTCATCTCATCCTACATCTGTTGTGTTTTGCAGAATCAAACTCCTTAACGGAGTTATAGAGTTTAATTCCACAAAACAATTGCACCTTGCTGTGGAGGAGTTACATGAAAAATGTTCTCCCACATTCACCAATTAATACATTAATTAACACACTATGTTGAAGTAATCTGGGAGGTCTCCAAGCAGCAATAAATTCTCTCTGCTGCAGAACTTGACCTTAAAAACACCCTTGAATGCCTCTAGAGAAACACAAGACCTGGAGGTGAGAGCCAGAGGAGCTGAGTTGCGCACTCCAGCCTAGCTCATCTGACTCCTGGTGTTTTTCACTCTCTCTGACTTGCAGGCTGTTCTCAAGATGCTACAGCAAAATTGACTGCAGAAATACCCTATCAACCACCTGATTAGAGATGAGATTAATAACATCCTCCATATCTGCTGTGTAGTTAACATCCTTGGTCAGCCCTTTGATATGACCCATATGACCCCTCAAACCACCATTTGCTTCAGCAATGAGATGCCTGGAGGGGCACGAAGCCACTCTGTGAGCATCACTGAAGGCCACCAGTGGGAGTGGGTCCATATAGCTGCTGGTCATACTGGAAATGGAGAAGCGAGGTTGATTTCCACTTACCTTCTCTAGTCCCACATTGAAAGGCTCCAACTCCGCAGGCTGCAACCACTGCTTGATTCTCATCACGCCCTGAGTCTCTGGAGCACCTTCTGCCTCCACAGCAAGGGATGGTGATGATGTCTGGAAAAGAAGCATCGTGGGCTGCAGAGAGCAGTCGGTTGGTCTGGGAGAGGCTGCTCTGCTGCACGCTCCATCACCTCCTCGAGCCAGGAGCAGCTTAGACGGGACAAATCAAGCAAGCCCACCCACAGATGAGACACGGGTGCCTTCTGCACGTCCCAAACACAAGCTTCCCAAGCAATTTGGGTGCACAGAGCACTGGCAGAGACCTCAAGGGCATTTTACACCCTCATGGCAGCCTGGCTATATTAACTCCTGCCAAAGGAACAAGCGAGGGAACTTGGTGTCAGGTTGTCATTAAATGGTCTCTTTTTTTTCAGCGGCCTCACAGGAGAGGGAAATCAAATAATCTCACCAGGCCTGCTGCAGGTTCGGACAACAGTGAGAAAAGTCTACAGCTTCTTCATACTGTGAAAAACAGTTTCTCCCTCAGTGTGCCCACTTGCATGTGAGGAGAATTGTGCACTCAGCCACTAACCAAGAAAAACTACGTCTCTAATAACTAATATCTCAGGTTATTCTCAAGATGTCTTTAAAGGACCTACAGTTCAGAGATGCTGTGTCTGCTTGATGAACAGTAGGTTCCATCGAGGTTCCTCAGACTGAGCACCGAGAAACTGAAATAGTCCAAAGTCCCAGATCCATTAAAATTTCTTTTTAGATAACACACAAAGTGAAGTTTTATGAAGGCAGCAAGGAAGGAAGGGGACATTTAAAAACTCCTCTCCTTCAAAAGAGGTTGGAAAAAGCTACATTAAAAAAAAGAGAAAGTTTGCAATTTTAGTTCAGGAACTAGTTCAGGGGGTTCTGCATCCCCCTACAACCTTCCAGAGCTGATTTTCAGCTCTCCTCTGGATGCTTTTATGCCCAAGTTATTAACATATTTACAGTATGTTTCCAAGGCATTCATTGTGAAACCACAGGCTCTTAAGTGTGCCTGAAGCATAAAGCTCCTGCCCAAACCAGTGACAAATCAGTGCCTGTTTGGCACAGGTATTTGGCAAAATTCAGAAGACCTCAACAGTACTCCGAAATGTGAACTCATAATAGCTTAATCTGTTCCAAAGGCAAATGTACTACTTAATCTGAAAGACAGGAATGAAGGCAGCCAACTGACTTCACATAGATCAGTTGAAAAAAAAGATGTCAAAAACCCCTAGGGGCTACTATGCTATTGCCCTTTTCAGCAGTAAGAAGCTTTTCTTTGTCTTTCCACCTTGAAAGTTTCAGGTGCTTACTCTATCAGATGGTTCCTGTTCTCATAAAGCAGTTGTTCTCAATTTATGCCATGTTTTTACAGTTTAACACAAGGGAAAAGCAGAAAAACCTACTTTTAACCTTCATAGAAAGAGATGGCATTCTGGCCCAATGTTCCTAGACAGCTGGGATTTTGGACATGCAATAAAATAGTTTTTATACCAAAAGACATATCATAATAGCAGGATTGGAGTACACCTCAGCTGACCCCACTACCAGGATGGAACAGTCACCTTGAAGTAGAAGGTGTATTAAAACATCACAGAAAGAAAATACAGTTTTAGTTCATTGTAGTTCTAAAATAATAGAAAGGGTAGAGAGTATGCTTTACAAACTGAAATAAGTGCAAGTTTTTCAGAACAAAGTAAAACAAGATCTCATCCCAACAGTGAGGCTTTTGTACACTACAGCCATGTACTGATGAACTGCTTGCTCACGGTTACTGAAAAAAATGGTTGCCCTGTTCTCTTGGCTTGAAGTAGATAGGGACCACTTGAAAAGATGATTTGCTTTCATTTCTTTGCGGCTACATCTGTATCCACTATATGGTTGAGTCTTATTTAAAATACATGCAATCGTTGCATATTTATTTTGAAAGACATTTCTTAATGCCTGAATACACACAAAGCACCTGAAAAGTTTCTGCTGACATAAAATATAATTCTGCTAGAAAAATAAAGCTATCACTTAATTTTTAATCAAACTTTGTCATCAGGGGCTTAAAAAAATATCTTAGAATCATAGAATCACCAGGTTGGCAAAGACCCACAAGATCATTGAGTCCAACCATTTCTATCAAACACTAAACCATGCCCCTCAGCATCTCGTCCACCCATGCCTTGAACACCTCCAGAGAAGGTGACTCAACCACCTCCCCAGGCAGCCTGTTCCAGTGCCCAATGACCTTTTCTCTGTAAATTTTTTTCCTAATGTTCAGTCCAGCATGTGGTGCCATCTCCCACCTTCTGCTGCTCCACAGGCCTCCCAGGAAGGTCTCCTGGCTGCAGCAAAGTTCCTGGGCTGGAAACTGCCCAAAGATATCATCCAGCCAAAGCTGCCATGGATTCTTGGAGAGTCCTTGGTGAGAAGAACTCCCAAACCCCAGTACTCAGGCTGGACAAGGGCTGCCCCACATGTCTGGGGTGTGGGTCTCACCCACCTTGCTCCAGCCTGGAGATGTGTCCTTGCTCCCTGGCCTCAAGAACAGAGCCACCAAGGGTTCTCCACGCTCTGTGGGAAGAAGGGAGGGGTCCTAGCAACAGGGGATACGGGGAGGAGGGACTGGGGTGGCCAGCTGGGGAGGGACTGGGACATGCCTATACTCTTGTGGTCTCTCCAGATGAATTAGGACAAGAAGAGGGCTGTGGACTACTTAAACCAGAGCCTGCAGTATCTGAATGATCCTCAGGATGTAGTGTGAGAGGCAGCTGTGACATTCCTTGGTGAGTCACCACCCCCTTGGTGCCTCTTTGGGGCCACCCTTGTCCCCGCACCCACCACGGCACTGGGGAGCAAGGGGAATCCGATGGAGCTCTGTCCCTTGTGCTTGCTGCTCAGCCCTAAAAGGATCAAATCTCAAAGAAGATGTCAGAGACCTGCAAGGGTGAGGAGGGGCAAGGTTGGGTTGGCCAGGGCTGGTGGGACAGGGGATGGGTTTCTACCATGACAGTTTCTGCTCCAGGGAAGCTTGTGTGGGTCAGTTGGGGCACTCCTGCCCAACAATTATCTGGATGGTGCTGGTGGGGTCTGGAGGGGACTCTTGGAGGTCTCTGTAGACACTGGGCTTCATCTCAGCTCTGGTTTTCTCCATCACAGCCCTTCAGCATCTCAAAAATGACACCTCAACCTCAGTCTTTAATGTGACAAATCAGGCCATCCTCATCCTGAGCCCTCAAAGGAAGGACCGAAGAAAAGAAAGCCTACTGCAAAGGGTCTTCTGCTGCTGGCACTGAGCCAGGCAGAGGGGCAGCGTTCCTCAGGAGAAAGCTGAGCAAGAACCTTAGAATCATAGAATGGTTGGGTTTGAAGGGTGTCAAACCCCAAGGTAGACAGAGTAGGACCCAGAATTGTATTTAAACATTTAATTATTACTTATAATGTTACAATTCTAAGCCAAGAATATAAGCTTAAGTAAATCTAGAGCAATACTAGCATCCTATAAGGCTTTGAAAAAGGACTATCTGACCCATACAGAGTTCAGTCATTAAAGTCTTTAGATGTTTTCTTTAACCTGCTGTAAATGAAGTTTCTGCAAACCCACCGGTGCTCGTGGATTGTTGATGATGTTGGTGGGGGATGTCAGATTAGCTGAGAGGGAGCTCCCATTAGTGCTTGCTCCTCTCATTCTCTTATAGTCTCTTCTGGAGTGATAACATCTGGGGAACAACTTTCTTTACAATTAAAGACCAAGGCAAAGAAAGCATTAAGTACCTCAACCTTTTCCTCATCCCCTGTCACTCTTGCTCCTTCTGCATGCAATAGGGACTGTATGGTCTCACTAGTCTTCCTTTTATTGTTACTATATGTGGCATATTAAACAGACACGGACTCTGCTTTCATTTCAAGCTGAGACCAAGTTTATTGTTACAACTTCATCTTTATACCTTAGTGTAATGTCAACAACAGTCCTGTAAGTCCTTCATAAAAATTTCCACAGTTGTTGTTCTCCTTCCCAGCTCCTTATGACCACTGTTATTGTTTCTATGCCTTCTTGATTTTGTCACTGATGTTGAATTTTCTCAGGCTGGAGGCTAGCTGGTTATCAAAGTTCTCTGCAGTTTCATCTCCAGAGGCTCTGCAGCATTCATGGTCACTCTTGCTCAGCATCTGTTCTGACAAATAAATTTATAGAAAGATCTTTTACTATCTTTCACAGACTTAGCCAATCTAATTTCCAGTTGGGCCTTAGCCCTCCTGACTTTTTCTTTGCATATTCTCACTTCCCTCCTGTAGTCCACTCAAGACGCCTGTCCCTTCTTCCAAAGCTCATAGACATTTCTCTTCTTTTTGATATCTCTCAAAATCTCCCTGCTCAACCAAGCTGTTTTTCAGCTGGGATGGCTCTTTTTCTGGAACAAGGGGATGGTTTTCTCCTGAGCTGCTCGGATTTCCTTTTTTGAAGAGCTCCCAGCCCTCATAGGGCAAGGAACCTATGATGTTGTTCCCATCACAGAAACATGGTGGGGTGACTCATATAACTGGAGTACAGCTATGGTGGGGTATAAACTCTTCAAATGGGATAGGAAGGATAGGAGAGGAGGCAGAGTAGCCCTCTTTGTAAGGGAGGAATTGGACACCTCTGAGATGGATTGCGGCGATGAGGAGATTGAGTACCTGTGGGTTAAAATCAGAGGAGCCCATAAGAAGCTAGATTTTGGGATGGGAGTCTGTTACAGACCACCCAGACAAGGAGAAGCAGCTGATGAGCTCTTCTATAAACAGCTGGGGTTAATCTCTAGATCAATGCCACTTGTTCTTGTGGGAGACTTCAATCTCCCTGATATCTGCTGGAAGTACAATAGAGCAGAAAGGAAGCAGTCTAGGAGGTTCCTGGAGTGCGTGGAAGACAACTTCCTTGCACAGCTGGTGAATGAACCAACGAGGGAAGGTGCCCTCCTGGATTTGCTGTTTGTGAATAAAGAAGGCCTTGTGGGGGATGTGGCAGTGGGAGGATGCCTGTAGAGCATGAACAGTTAATGTTAGCAAATCATATAACACTGCAGCATACGAACGGTTAATCTCAGCCAATAGTTCAGCAGTGCACTGTACGCCTGGCTTAGGCACGAGGGCGGGTAGCAAAACCAGCCAATCATTTTAAAGAAAAACTGCGGGTTTTCTTGTTAGTTAACATATATAAAGGAGCCATCAAGTGTTAATAAAGGTCTTCTGCACATCAGGCAGTAGTCCGTGAATCAATCCCCTCAAATGGTGACCTCGATGCAACGAGTCTACAAGGCGTCTGGATCTTCGGAACCAGTGTTCGGGGGGAACTTCAGCCGAATGATCGTCTGGCCAGCTGGACTGAGCAGACAACCCTATGCCCGGGCAAATCACCGAATGGTGAATTCAGGTGAGCGGCTGAAGATATAGTAGTAGCGATGGGGGCCCAGATATCTACAGAAGATAAAGCTATTGTAAAGATGATAATGTATATTTTAGCAAAACGAGGAGTTACCTATGATAAAAATACCCTGCAGCTATTATTGAGATGGCTCAAAGATCATGGAGCTCTAACAGAAGCCTCTCAAGCAGTTGATCTCAAAAGCTGGCAACGTGCAGGGGACTTAATTTGGAAACATGTCTCCCATGGAGATGATATTGCCATGCGTCTAGCAACCACGTGCCACTTAGTATTAGACGCTTTAGAAGCACTGAAAGCAGAGAAGCCCTTAGCTGGGGCAGTAAAACAAACATTAGACAGGGAAGGAATTCAAAATTATTATTCAGAAGAACAAGAAAGTTAAGAAATTTCTGATGTAAGCTCCTTGAGTTCATCAGAGAATGAAGGGGAGAAATTCACAGCAGAGGTGGAGAGGAAAAGTGTAGTGAGACCAACTCTTAAACCTCAGGGAGTTGCTTGTGAAAACACAATTGTACATCCATCTGCTCCCCCATTTGAGAGAGGGATGGCATCAGGGTATCACTCGTCACAAGATTATAGGCATAGAATGGATGATGTGTTTAAAAACATTGCGGCTGAAGGGAAAAGTGTGCCTAAAGTGGCTTACCCAGTTCAGCTCCATGACAATGCACCACCTCAATGGGCAGCTTTTCAATGGGATCTCATTAAGGAGGTTTGAGAAACAGTACAAATGAATGGCTTGACAGCCCCATTTACACGGTTGTTGCTAGAGAATGTGTTTTTAGGACAAGTACTAATCCCCTGGGATTGTAAACAGCTAGTGACTATGGTCTTAAGCCCGACTCAAAAGTTGCTATAGGCATCAAAGTGGGAAGAGATCTGTGAAGAACGAGCGGTAGAGAATATTGGGCGACCACAGGGAGACCCCAGGTTTTCTATAACCACGGAACAGCTAACAGGACAAGGTCAGTGGTCAGACCTGAATGTGCAAGCACGTTTACATCCTGATATCTTACGGGATTCAGCCCAGGCAGAGCCTTGCTGACAATCCCAGAGACGGGGCAGCCTGAGAAGTCATTTACTAGTATTTGCCAAGACGTGACTGAACCATATATGACTTTTATTGATCGATTGGGTGATGCTATTGACAAACAGATAGATAATGAAGCTGCAAAACAGGCATTAATGATGAAACTTGCGGTGGAAAATGCTAATAAGAACTATAAAGATCTTTTGCTATACCTGCCGCGGGGTGCAACCTTAGTGCAAATGGTAGAAGCATGTAACAGGGTGGGCTCTATAAAATACCGCATACAAGCCATGGCAGAGAGGCAATGTCCGCAGCTTGGAAGCCTAAGGAAGGGAGTGATCAGCATCGTTGTTATACCTGTGGGGCTCCGGATCATTTAAGCTATCAGTGTAAAAGTAAAGAGCAAGGATCAAAACAGCCAGCACAATCACAAGCCCCTGATATTTGCCTGAGATGCCAGCGAGGACCCCATTATGCGAATCAGTGTCGCTCCCAGCATGATAAGGATGGGAAGCCCCTACCGCCTAGAAACAGCAGGGAAACAAGCTGCAGAGCGTGTCCCGGAGCCGCGTGCCAACACAAGTTGCTCCAGGGCAAAGATGGAGACTGCAGGATGCCTGGCCCACCTCCAAGGAAGGACAACGGGAAGTGCCAGAGTGGATCCCTCCACAATAGAGACAGTGACTTTACGGAACAACAGTGTACAGCGTGTTCCAGTTGATGCCCATGGGCCGTTAGGATTTGGACTGAGTGCATTGTTGTTAGGGTGGTCAAGTACTACATTACAGGGAATTTTTGTATTACCAGGGGTGATTGATGCAGATTTTGAAGGGCAAATTCAAGCCATGGTGTGGACACCCAGTCCTCCAGTAACTATCGAAAGAAGGAGCCGAATTGCCCAATTAATACCTTTTAAGGCACAAATTTGTCAAGCAGAAAATGTTCACAGGGGAGAGGGAGGTTTTGGCTCTACAGGGAATGACAAAAACATTTTTTGGGAGGCACAAATCACTCTCCCAAACCCAACAATGTCAGTGACAGTAACACATGTGCAATGACAGCAGCGATTGTTAATGAATATGTTGTTAGATACAGGTGCAGATGTCACAGTTATTTCTTCAACATTTTGGCCAAAAATATGGGAACTGACTAATCCCCATAGAGGCCTAATGGGAGCTGGGGGTGTATTAGAAACTATGCAAGTAAATATCTCATTCAAATAAGTACAGAGGATGGGTTTACCTGTCAAATCAGGCCATACATTGCCCCTCTTCCTATGAATTTAATGGGAAGGGATGTTTTGGGGCAAATGGTATGTACACTGGCCACTAATCAGAAAAATTTGTAGCAGCGGCCACTGATGGGCAACTGATATTCAAACTGAATTGGAAAACAGAAAAGCCAGTTTGGGTAGATCAGTGGCTGCTAACAGAAAAGAAGGTTGCCATTTTACAAGAACTGGTCCAAGAACAATTAGAGAAAGATCGTATTGTGCCAACTACAAGTCCATGGAACACTCCAGTTTTTGTTATACCTAAAAATACTGGAAAATTGAGGCTTTTACATGATTTAAGAAAAATTAATGAAGTTATAGAGGATATGGGAGCACTTCAACCTGGTCTCCCCTCACCAACAATGATACCAAAAAACTGGAATATTTTAATCATAGATTTGAAGGATTGCTTTTTCACAATACCTCTACAGCTCTCACGGGAGAGACAAGTTGGCATGTTCAAACTCACTTTCAACAAGGTTTTGCTGGTTCAGGAATTCCACACAAATTAAAAACTGATAATGGTCCAGGTTATGTTGCTCATAGCACACAATGCGTTCTTTAACAATGGGGAGTTATCCATCTTACCAGAATCCCCCACTCTCCCACTGGTCAGGCTATCATTGAATGCACTCACTTGATATTGAAATCAATTTTAGAAAAACAAAAAGGGGGAGAAGTTGGGGAATCTCCACAAAATAGGTTACATAAAGCATTGTATGTTATGAATTTTTTACGGTTAAGTGGGTCAGATACAGTACCACCAATTGTTAAACACTTTCATGCAATGACAGATAGATTAAGCCAACATCATGATGTTCAGGTGTTAGTCAAATCAATAGATACACAAAAATGGGAAGGCCTTTTGAAGTTATTAACTTGGGGGAGAGGTTATGCTTGTGTCATTACAGATAAAGGACCTCGATGGGTACCGGCCAAATGAGAATGTCTGTACGTCAAGACAAGAGCAGAAGCGACCAACAAAGATGGGGTGGATGCTGACTTTGTGGACATTATTGGGTTCTTTAGTTAAAAAACAAAAAGGGGGAACTGTAGAGGTTTTTACAGGTTGAAGGACACAGAAAAATGGAGGCTGTCCTTGGCTGAGAGAAGAAGCATGAAGAAAGCATGAACAGTTAATGTTAGCCAATCATATAACACTGCGGCATACGAACGGTTAATCTTGGCCAATCATTTAGCGTTGCATTGTACGCCTGGCTTAGGTGCGAGGGCGGGTGGCAAAACTAGCCAATCATTTTAAAGAAAAACTGTGGGTGTTCTTGTTAGTTAACATATATAAAGGAGCCATCAAGTGTTAATAAAGGTCTTCTGCTCATCAGGCAGTAGTCCGTGAATCAATCCCCTCAGATGCCTAGGACTAAGTGATCATGAGATGATAGGGTTTTCTGTCCTAGGTGAAGTGAAGAGGGTGGTAAGCAGGACAGTAGCATTAAATTTCCAGAGGGCAGACTCTGAACTCTTTAGAAGGCTGGCTGGCAAAGTCTCATGGAAGACAGTACTTGAGGGCAAGGGAGCCCATGAGGGCTGGGAGTTCTTCGAAAAGGAGATCCTAGTAGCTCAGGAGAAAGCCATCCCCGTGTTCTGGAAAAAAAGCTGGCAGGGGTAAAAACCAGCTTGGTTGAGCAGAGAGATCTTAAGTGACATTAAGAAGAAGAGGAATATTTATAGGCTCTGGAAGAGGGGACAGGACTCTTGGGTTGACTACAAGAGGGAAGTAAGGTTGTGTAGGGAAAAAATCAGAGGGGCTAAGGCTGAACTAGAAATCAGGTTAGCAAAGTCTGTGAAAGATAACAAAAACTCTTTCTATAAATATATAAATAATAAAAGGACTAGGGAGACCATACAGTCCCTATTGGACACAGAAGGAACAACAGTGACAGGGGATGAGGAAAAGGCTGAGGCACTTAATGCCTTCTTTGTCTCAGTCTTTAATTGTAAAGAAAGTTGTTCCCCCTGTGTAGAAACCCCAGAACTAGAGGAGCAATACGAGGCTGCCATGGTCCAAGAGGAGGTGGTCAGAGCCTTGCTTGCCCAACTGGACACCCACAAGTCTATGGGGCCGGACGGAATTCACCCTAGGGTATTGAAGGAGCTGGCAGATATACTGGCCAAACCCCTTTCCATCATCTTCCAACAGTCCTGGAAGACTGAGGAGGTTCCACTGGACTGGAGGCTGGCTGATGTAATGCTCATCTACAAGAAGGGTCGCAGGGAGGACCTGGGGAACTACAGGCCAGTCAGTCTGACCTCAGTGCCAGGGAAGGTCATGGAACAGGTGATCTTGAGTGCTATCATGAAGCACTTACAAGAGAACCGGGTGATCAGGCCCAGTCAACATGGGTTTACCAGAGGCAGATCCTGCCAAACCAACCTGATCGCCTTCTATGACAAAGTCACTCGGCTGCTGGATGAGGGAAAGGCTGTGCATGTGGTCTTCCTGGACTTCAGTAAAGCATTTGACACAGTTTCTCACAGCATTCTGCTACAGAAACTGTCAGCCTCTGGCCTGGACAGGTGCATACTCTCCTGGGTGGAGAACTGGTTGGATGGCTGGGACCAGAGAGTGATAGCAAATGGTGTTAAATCCAGCTAGAAGCCAGTTACAAGTGGGGTTCCCCAGGTCATAGTAGTGGGTCCAGTCCTGTTCAATGTCTTCATCAATGACCTGGATGAAGGCATTGAGTGTACCCTTAGCAAGTTTGCAGATGACACTAAGCTGGGTGGAAGTGTTGATCTACTCGAGGGTAGGGAGGCTCTACAAAGGGATCTAAACAGGCTGGACCACTGGGCTGAGTCCAGTGGCATGAGGTTAACCTGGACAAATGCCAGGTGCTGCACTTGGGGCACAACAACCCTATGCAGAGCTACAGACTGGGAGA
Organism: Coccyzus lansbergi; assembly: GCA_033558105.1. Taxonomy (NCBI): domain Eukaryota; kingdom Metazoa; phylum Chordata; class Aves; order Cuculiformes; family Coccyzidae; genus Coccyzus; species Coccyzus lansbergi. The sequence goes on along the minus strand of JAUMJK010000036.1, from coordinate 3,143,461 downwards.
AGTCTGTCTAGAAAGCTGCCTGGAGGAGAAGGACCTGGGGGTGTTGGTTGACAGCTGACAGAACATGAGCCAGCATTGTGCCCAGGTGGCCAAGAAGGCCAATGGCATTGTGTCTTGTATCAGAAACAGTGTGACCAGCAGGTCCAGGGAGGTTATTCTCCCTCTGTACTCAGCACTGGTGAGGCCGCTCCTTGAATCCTGTGTTCAGTTCTGGGCCCCTCACCACAAGAAGGATGTTGAGGCTCTGGAGTGAGTCCAGGGAAGAGCAACAAAGTGGTGAAGGGGCTGGAGAACAGGCCTTATGAGGAACGGCTGAGAGAGCTGGGGTTGTTTAGCCTGGAGAAGAGGAAGCTGAGGGGAGACCTCATTGCTCTCTACAACTACCTGAAAGGAGGTTGTAGAGACGAGGGAGCTGGCCTCTTCTCCCAAGTGACAGGGGACAGGACAAGAGGGAATGGCCTCAAGCTCCACCAGAGGAGATTTAGGCTGGACAATAGGAAAAAATATTTCACAGAAAGGGTCACTGGGCATTGGAACAGGCTGCCCAGGGAGGTGGTTGATTCACCTTCGCTGGAGGTGTTTAAGGCACGGCTAGACGAGGTCCTGAGGGACATGGTTTAGTGTTTGATAGGAATGGTTGGACTTGATGATCTTGTGGGTCTCTTCCAACCTGGTGATTCTATGATTCACATGGGCTCCCTTGCCCTTAAGTACTGTCTCCCAGGGAACTTTGTTGTCCAGCCTTCTGAACAGTCTGAAGTCTGCCCTTTGTAAGTTTAATGCGACTGTCCTGCTAACCATCCTCTTCACCTCACTTAGAACTGAAAACCCTATCATCTCGTGATCACTTTGTCCCAGGCATCCTCCTACCATCACATCCCCTACTAGGCCTTCTCTGTTCACAAACAGCAGGTCCAGCAGGGCAGCTTCCCTTGTTGGTTCACTCACCAGCTCTGTGAGGAAGTTGTCTTCCAGATGCTCCAGGAACCTCCTGGACTTCTTCCTTTCTGCTGTATTGTACTTCCAGCAGACATATGGAAGATGGAAGTCTCCCACGAGAACAAGAGGCATTGATCTAGAGACTATCCCCAGCTGTTTATAGAAGAGCTCATCAGCTGCTTCTTCTTGGCTGGGTGGTCTGTAAGTCTTAAATTTAAGACTATTTCCAATTTTAATTTAGTTTTTTTTAAAAAAAAATCAGAGGTGGGAATGAGTATTTGCTGACATACCAGTTGTGTTATTATGCAGAATTGAGTAATTTGTTCTGTATCATACACAAAAATCTTCAGGTGGAAACTGCAAAGTTGGGGACAAGGCTTGTCTCATCAGTCGCCATTTACCAGAACAACATTTAGAGAAAAAGTTCTCTGGCCCATTATTTATCAAATTCACTTTTCGTATCACTTTATTTTTGTTGGAAGAGCCCCAAAATAGTGGGAAAATGATACTAATTAGCATAAGAAACCCAAACTGCAAAGTTAAAAAGTGGTGAACCTCAAATAAAGAATTGATAATTGGCTAAAATAAAGAGAAATCACAGCCATCAGGAGCAGTGTAAAGCCAAAACAATATCATAAGCATTGAATCAGAGAAACTACTAAGTATTTGATTTTTCCTTACCCCTCAGACCTGTACAGCTGATGGAGGCACACCTGTTCTTCTGTTAACCTCCCTATATAGTTTTTGATATCTAGAAACCTTATCTTCAGATCTTTTTAGCTGGAGGCATCATTTAGTGAGGACATTTTAGTATATTGCCCTGTTCATCTCATACCTCATCTATCATTATTTAGATGCAAATCTTCTGACTGCACTCACAAGGTCTTTCAAATGAAATTGAATATGGACTTTGTTTAAAAGGTCATCTTTAAAATTATATACGATAAATCTAACACTGGTAAAAATCTATTTTAATAGCACTCCTCCCTCATCACCACATTTCACTTCCATTGAATATTAAGCAGCACAAATCAAAAAATGGGGTTCATTGACTGCTGCAGACTAGCGATATTCACTTTCACAACCATGGCATTAAAGGTTGATCTAGCAGCATTTCTATAATTAATGAAGCTAACCCAAAGACATGGACCACAAACACTGCATCATTTCCTTCTGAACCCCAAATCTGAGCTATCATTTCCTTCCTAACATTAATTCCTCATTTATGTTCTTCCCCTGCATCTGTACAGCTACTGAGAAGGGAAATAATTTTTCTTCCCATCATAAATCATGTAGATGTGCTTATCAAGTCCAAACAGGGTCCTTTAGGAGAACAAAAACCTAAAACTATATTTAAATGTCAGAAGCACATAGATATTCCAAAAGTTCCTCAAGTTATAAATTAATCAAACATATTTACGATAATGTAAAATTAAGAAATAAAAGGTCCCGTATATCTTAGCAATTTCTAAAGACTGAATTTTATGGTCATTTATTCATGAGATAACACCAACAGTCAAGTGATGGACCATTAGCAGTCAATGGGGCTATTGTGCTGCGTTAGCAAATCAGAGGAGACAGATATCCATAGCACAGTGCAAGAGGCTGTTCTGTCCAAGGAGGTCTCCTAATGTCTTTCCCATACCATCACCTTGTCTTCTCCTCTCCCTCTTCCAGCTCTGAACTCTCCCCCTTTTTGGGCTCTAAATCTCACATTGCTGTACATGGTCTTTTTTCTCTGCTCTGTTTTCTGTCCCAGACCATACCCAGATGCCTGCTGTCTGCAGTGGTCTGCCTTCCTTACATGTGCAAGTCCACAAACAGCCACCCTCCCAGTTTTCTTAGCCTTTTTATTTGCCTTCGCTGCTTTTCAGGATAATTATTTTCCCCATAAATTTGCAAGGGCAAGACAGATTCTGTCCCTCAAACAATCCATCCCTCCCAAAAACTCTCCTGGGAAAGAGACTTATCTTTTGCCTTGCCTCATTCCAATTCAAATGCTCCCTTGTGCCCTACCACAAGGAAGGCATTTGGAGACTCCAGGCAGAGCACTAGCTGTGCCTTTGGCCAACTTGCTTGCCCCTCTGGCCTTTCCTTGATTCCTGTTGCCCATCATGGGATGGGGAGGAGAGAGATCAGCAAGACCCCATATCCCAAATGTATCACCTTTTCTGCAGCCACAGGAGATCATAGAATCATAGAATCACCAGGTTGGAAGAGACCCACAAGATCATCAAGTCCAACCATTCCCATCAATCACTAAACCATGCCCCTCAGCACCTCATCCACCCGTGCCTTAAAGACCTCCAGGGAAGGTGAATCAACCACCTCCCTGGCAGCCTGTTCCAGTGCCCAATGACCCTTTCTGCGAAATATTTTTTCCTAATGTTCAGCCTAAACCTCCCCTCCCCTGGCAGAGCTTGAGGCCATTCCCTCTTGTCCTGTCCCCTGTCACTTGGGAGAAGAGGCCAGCTCACTCCTCTCCACAACCTCCTTTCAGGTAGTTGTAGAGAGCAATGAGGTCTCCCCTCAGCCTCCTCTTCTCCAGGCTAAACAACCCCAGCTCTCTCAGCCGTTCCTCATAAGGCTGGTTCTCCAGCCCTTTCACCACTTTGTTGCTCTTCTCTGGATTCACTCCAGAGCTTCAACATCCTTCTTCTAGTGAGCAATCTACCAGGATCACTACACCGTATTAGGCACCTAAGACCCTAACAACAGCACCTGGAGCTACTGCAGGATCAAGGGGCTGCAGGAGCCCCCCAGAACTGCAGAAGCCCCCCAGGAGTCCCCTCTGTTGAGCCAGCTCAAAGAGTGGGCCATTGTTTAAACACAAAGCAGCTTCAGTGATAAGGAAAAGCAGGGACTTTTGTGGGCAGTTGGAGGTTGCTGGAGGAGGATTGTGGGCAATTGGAGCCTGTTCAGGATGTTGTGGGCCTCCTGGCCTTGAAGATCATCAAACTAAGACAATTATGTTGATTTATTATCTAGCTTGTTAAAGTCTGTACGGTAATTGCAAGTCCCTGTGTGCTTATAAGAATCCCCCAGTGCCTTGGTTCAGGGTCCTCTTCCTTTGTCTGTGGGGACCCTGGCCAGCCAGCTTTTTGATTTCTGATGCGAATCATTTAATAAACATTTAGGTTGCTAGCACCTCTGTGTCTCATCTTAGCATTCTGGACCCCAACAACCAAAGTATTTTCTTCAAAGACAGGGGCAGTACTCCTTAAGATAAGAAAAGCAGACTGCCAGGTCTCTCCACTCCAGCATGCAGAGAGAAGAGCGACCCACCTGGAGCTGCTGCTGAGGCCTGGCAGCACCAAGCCCCAAAGAAGCTTGAGCTGGAGCAGACACTTTGCTCTTCCTGCTTTCCTAGGTTGGGGTCAGACGGAAGGGAAAAATGGGGTTTTACTCCTGCACAGAAGCTTGGAGGCCCATTCAGAGAGAGCTACTACTCTGTCCTCTGTGTGCCACTAAGGGATTCCACATGTGGCATCTCAGCATGAGCCTGAGCTTCCTCTCACACTGATGGTTGTGTCTTTTCCCTCTCCAGTTGATCTTCTGCTGTTTGCTGCAACTGCTGACAGCTCTCTCACTGCCAGTCACTCGGCCATGCTCTGTAGCTTCCATGGGATCTACCATGGGGCAGGCCAGCAGCGTGGAAGAGGCTAAGTGGAGATTTATCTTGCTCCTCCTTCTAAGCATTGCCATAAACATCCAGATCCGGGGGGGGGGGGGGATGGATGTTACACAATAGCCTAATGTGCCAGTAGTTAGAAACAGATATTTATCTCTCATGCCTTCCATAGGACAAGAAACAAACTACAAATCAAAACATGTAAACAAGCAAAGTAAAACTATTATCAAAAGAATTCTCTCATCCTTGGATTGAACAATAGGATGGGGAAAAAGCCAAAACATGTGGTTCTAGTTTATGCAAAATGAATATCCAGAAGCATATCAGCATTAGCACACTACAAGATAGCATAACAACTGTCTTTTCTCTGTTTAGAGAATGGTTATGTACTGCTTGGATATTTATGCAAGATAAATAAATAAATGCAGACTTGTAAAACTGTCAAGAAAATTTACATGTGCAAACACACCTATTTCTTCCCCAACTTTGGATGGACCATAATGAACTGGAAACAAACCACCCTAGCAATAGTATAGCCTTAGATTAAAAAATACATGCATGGGAGATACAAGCTTTTTGGCATCTTCTATAAACACAGATGACTCTTTGTAAATACATATATCACGTAGTTGCCCTGAAGACCAAGCCTAAATAAGAATACATTAGTTCAAGGTCACTAAAAAAAATATTGGAAAAAAGTTTGAGGGAGAACAGTAAATCCTGTCTATGCACAAATGTGGAGTCTGCCTCTCCGTCAAGCTGCTGAAGTCCAGACTAGCAGCCTTGCAGTGAAAGAAGAGAGATCATCATGGGAGAGTGAGGGATAGCTGAGACAGGGGACAATCCATATCTGATAACCCACCACAGACAACGGATGGTAGCAAACCCACAACAGCGAAGTCACATTTTTTAAGCCAGGCAGTAAACACTTGCTAGGATTCTCCAGTGTTCCTCCACAGGAAAAACAACGTAACAGAGAACTGAAGAAGGGAGGCAGCAAATGCTTTTTAATCATAAGCTAATGCAACCAGAAGTCTATGTCATTAATTGTTTCACGTATGTGTGTCCTCTTAATTCAGGTTAATTTTTTTTTAAATCACTGCCATTTGCTTACAGGAACAGAGCACTGTGGAAACCGCTCCTGTGCAGTGATGGTTCACAGCAAGGCTTATCATGCAATACATTTCCTCTCTAACATTTATCTGTGACACTGAAGGGAAAAAGCAAACAAAGCAGATGATAAACAAAAAAAAAAACCAAAACCATCAAAGTCAACCTCCACAGACTGACTTCTCATGCAGAGGACCAACAACCTGCTCCGCCCCACCATGCACTGCGGACTATGCCTGTCAGGACCTCAACTGCTTTCCATAGGGATCTTCCTCTCCCTCAGTGGTGAGACTACTCATCCTTATAGACTGCAAAGTGGCCTCAAAAGAGAGACAAATGATACGCTTATCTGTCGTAGGAGGCTTAAGTGACTCTGTGATTTTTCTGTGCTTGTATGCCAATGGAAAACGTACAGAAGAATCTGGCCACCAAAATTACAGCCCCATCTGAAGCATAATACTAGATGAGGTCTGATTCAAAGCAAATTCCAATTCAAAGTCAGGCTTTTGGAGAAAACTTGTAGAGAACCCAAGGCAATGACCTCCCCAAAACCAAAGAGAAAGCTCATATTTGAAGATCAGTAATATTGTGGGACCTACCCTGTGGGCAAAGACAAGGACAGTATCTGCCTAAAAATCTGTGGAATATTCAACAAACCCCTTACCGTCATGTGATGACACTTATCTGTCATGAAGGTTGTTGGCAAGAAGTTAAGCCCAGAAAATATTTTGTGCACACTTAAAATCCAACTCCACTCCAGTGAGTTGAGATCACTAAGGCATTTGACTAATTTGACTGCAAAAGCTCCATAGCCTGACTGAATAATTAATAAGCTTTGGATACTCCATATACACTCAAAAGTGGCAGCCAACTAGGAGTAGAGTTCTAGACTGAAAACAGTATCTAAAGCAAATTAAGGATAAAAATCAATGTTAGTTCTGTTTTTCCTTTACCTCTTGCTTGATCCAGTTTTCCTTTCAAAAATAACAAGGAAGGACTCACTTTAGGCAGTGGCAGCCTCTTTTACCCCCTCCTACAAGGAAGTGTTCTACATGGCACCCATAGTGCTAAAGTATAAAAAGCTTTCCCATTTTTAAGTACTGTGCTGCACACTGCTCTACACAGGAAAGCCACAAGACCGATGTTTTCAAAGGTGATGAGCTCCTGTTGTTCACAATGGCTCCAGCACACCTATAAATCAATAGATGTCTGGCTCATGGGCAATCAGAACAAGTTTTTCATGTTGTTCTCTCCCCCCTTCACTGAACACCATTTTTCACAGGTCTATTGGTATTATCTTCCCTTTATTTTTTTTGCTACAAGGCTTTCGGATGCCGTATAATCACCAGGGAAATGGTAGATTTCTCTACACTGGACACTTTTGAGGCTGAGCTTGACAGGGTGCGTGGGCATCTCATTTAAACTCTGCGTCACCTAAAAAGGCTGGACAAGGTGATCCCTGAGGCCTCTTCCAAGCTGGCATTCTACGAACTGCATGGAAAAGTCAATTCATTGCCACAAATGCACAGAAGCACAGGCTGGGTAAATTACACATGGATCAACGAGTATAGGCTCGGCCATGGGGTACAGCGTCCCCTGGGGCAGGATGCTGGCTGCCTACCCTGAGGTACTAGGCTCTCCCTCAGAGGGGATGGGAAGGCACGACAGCCGCGATCCCCAAGGGGGCTAGAAGGGCACACTGGGCACTGGACGTGATGCTGTGTTTCCACCTGGCTGATGTGGTGAGGAGGGAGTGTCAGGAGAGGCTCCCTGAACAAGACAGGAAAGCAGGGAGATGAGAGGAAGAGGGGGAAACTTGGGGGGGGGGGGGGGGAGGGAATAGAAAGAAAGGGGGGAAATAGAAAGGGGGGGAAATAGAAAGGGGGGGAATAGAGAGAAGGAGGGGAATAGAGAGGAAGGGGGGAAAACGGGGCGTGAGTAATAGAAAAACAGACTGAAGACAGACAGAAAGAAAGACAAATAAAGAAGAAAAGACAGACGCCCAGCAGTGCCCTCCCCGCTCGCAGCCGCCGGAAGGGGCGCGGTCGCGCACGCGCGAGGCTCTGCCTCCGGCCCTCCCTCCCGGCTCGGCGACGTGTCCTTCGCGCGGCGGCGAAAGCGGTAATGGCGGCTGGGACGGACGGTCGGGGCGGTTTGGGCCGGGAGGGACCTTAATGCCCGTCCAGTTTGAACCGCTGCCGTGGGCAGGCACATTTCCAACGGGATCAGGGGTTGACAGTCCCTTCTAGCCTGGCCTAGAACACGTCTGGGGATGGGGCAGCCACCGCTTCTCTGGGCTGCCTGTGCCTGTGTCTTGGCACACCTTACAGGCTCTGCAAAGGGATCCGAGCAGAGTGGACCACTGGGCTGAGACCAGTGGCATGAGGGTTAACAAGGCCAAATGCCGGGTCCTGCACTTGGGGCACAACAACCCTATGCAGAGCTACAGACTAGAAGTCTGTCTGGAGAGCTACCTGGAGGAGAAGGACCTGGGGGTGTTGGTCGACAGCGACTGAAGATGAGCCAGCAGTGTGCCCAGCTGGCCGAGAAGGTCAATGGCATCTTGGCTTGTATCAAAAACGGCGTGGCCAGCAGATCCAGGGAGGTTATTCTCCCTCTGAACTGGTGAGGCCGCTCCTTGAATCCTGTGTTCATTTCTGGGCCCCTCACCACAGGAAGGATGTTGAGACTCTGGAGCGAGTCCAGAGAAGAGCAACAAGGCTGGTGAGGGGTCTGATGAACAGGCCTTATGAGGAACGGCTGAGAGAGTTGGGGTTGTTTAGCCTTCTGGAGACTGAGGGGACACCTTATTGCTCTCTACAACTACCTGAAAGGAGGTTGTAGAGAGGAGGGAGCTGGCCTCTTCTCCCAAATGAGAGGGAACAGGACAAGAGGGAATGGCCTCAAGCTCCACCAGAGGAGATTTAGGCTGGACATCAGGAGGAGGTTTTTCACAGAAAGGGTCATTGGGTATTGGAACAGGCTGCCCAGGGATGTGGTTGAGTCACCATCCCTGGAGGTATTTAAAAGATGGGTAGATGAGGTGCAGAGGAACATGGTTTAGTATTTCATAGAATCATAGAACAACCAGGTTGGAAGAGACCCATCGGATCATCTAGTCCAGCCATTCCTATCAAACACTAAACCATGTCCCTCAGGACCTCATCTACCTGTGCCTTAAACACCTCCAGGGAAGGTGAATCAACCCCCTCCCTGGGCAGCCTATTCCCATTGGATGCTCCCTTGCTGCCCTGGCAGGATGGTTGGACTTGATGATCCTGGAGGTCTTTTCTAACCTAATGATTGTATGGAAACATTTCTTCCCAATATCTACTCTACATCTTCCCGCTTTCAGGTTAAAACTGTTTCCCTCATCCTATCCCTGCACTCCCTGATAAAAAGTCCCTCCCCAGCTTTCCTGTAGACTGCATTTACTACTGGAAGCTGCTCTAAGGTCTTACCAGAGACTTTTCCCCAGGCTGAATAACACTTAAGTTTCTTAGCCTGCTCTCATAGCAGAGGTGCTCCAGGCCAGTGATCATCTGGCCCTGCTCTAACAGATCCATGTCCTTCCCTGTGCTGAGGACTCCAAAACTGAATTCATTATTCCAAGAGAGGTCTCACAAGACCAGAGGGGGAGAATCTACAAAGTGAAAGTATCTTAAGTCCAGTTAGGTTGGAGTGTGACATTTTAAGTTATCTAAGTATTTATATCTAGAACCACCAATACTAAATCCACTCGTCTTTGCAGGTAATCATGGATCAGGTAATGCAATTTGTGGAACCCAGCCGTCAGTTTGTGAAAGACTCCATACGACTTGTTAAAAGATGCACCAAACCTGACAGGAAAGGTAAAGCACACAATAAACCAGAACACAATTCTTACTTCATCTTGCGTCTTATCTGTATCTTTCCATACATCACTTTTGTTGATTTTTTCACTGATGGGGACAGGAAAAACTTTGTTGCTGGAAGCAGAGAAGAGAAGGTTCTGGACTTTCTCAAAGGTGTGAAGAGAGAAGCTATAACTGTAACTGTTCTTACTGGTCTTTGTTATGATGCTTTACTCACATGCTCAGGGTAAAGTTTAATGACATCTTTTGAGATCACTTAAGGAACTTCTTCACTGTCAGTCTGACAGGGAGTTGACCTTCTTAGTCAACTTCATGGTTGCTGTCTTAAAATAATTGATGCTATCACTTAAGTACTCATTTTTTATAGAGACTTAAGATGCTGTATTTCTGTGACAGACATAAAGGCAGCTTTTTCATTTTTAATACTGTATTTGGGAATATTTTTAGGGTTTATGGGGACGTGAAGGAAGTGTAATGGAATAAATATTCCATGGATTGCTGTGCACTGTATTTCTGATTCTGCTTAATCTTCAAAAATACTAAGATTGACCATGCTTTGTGGAAAGCATCATCTTCTCTCTTAAAAATTTCATCTGTCTTCTGTAAAAGTGGATTTGTTTCTGAACATCAGTGCAGCTTGCTTTTGAACTTTTTACTGTTTTTTGAAGAGGGAAAATGCAGTGCACATCTGTAGTGTACAACTCCTGTATGACATACGTTAGGATTCCTAGGCTAAGTTATTTTTGTTGTTGTTTTTGCAGAGTTCCAGAAGATTGCTATGGCAACAGCAATAGGCTTTGCGATAATGGGATTTATTGGTTTCTTTGTCAAATTGATCCATATCCCAATCAACAATATCATTGTGTAAGTAAATATGACCTTCAATATTACTAAATTTTACATTCATTCAGTTTTAAACAGAGGATGTTAGTGAGCCCTACGTGATCCATGTTGCTTTGACATCTGAGCCTTTGACATGTTAGTGTAGTATGACAGATATTACTTGACTGAAAAGACTCGATCAGGAAGTAAGTTATTAATTTAGCATCTGCAAAATATTAGATACTTAGTATATCAGGGTGGTTTTTGAACATTCTGCTTCAGAACTGAACATCAAATATTTTGATTTCCAGTTCGTGAGTATGCGTTTGCCCATAGAACATTTACCTTATTTGGATCTTGTGTAGTCTGTTTCCAGTTTATAAATTGGATATCCAAAGAAAATACACGGATAGCAGAGAAAACTGAATGATTGTGCTGGAAAGTTACAGGGTACAGAACAGAGTTTCTCCTGTTTCATATATTGAGTGTTAGATCTGTTTGCAGTTTTGTTTTACAAGTAAATGCATGCTGTAAAATATATTCTAAAATGAATGTTGCAGCATAAAAAACTTCAGATTTGTGGCAGCCATGGTGCTGATGTATTAACACTACCAGTTAAAACTCTGAGGAGTTTTCCTTTTCCAGCATTGGAACAGGTTAAATACTCTTCCATGACTGTGACATGTGGATTGCTTATTCCTGTAAGAGTGGTCTGCTACACAAAGAGAAATGTTTGAAAATAGGAGATAAGCTGTAATGGTAGTAAGGGAGTCCTAATAAGGCAGTGGTGGGAGGATAAATTAAGACTCTGGATGGGATCACTTGATCACACTTGATTAGTTGAAACTGGTTACTCTGTTCTCTCAACAGAGGCGGCTGAACATTCATCACCAAGAACAAGACGATGTGACAGTTGCTACAAAGATTTCATTGCATTAACTTGTTTATTATTAAATGACTCAGTTTGGGTTTTCAAACATTCTTGCCATCTTTATTCCTCTTTCAAAGTGTATACAAGAATACTTGCCTACCTTACAGTTTGGGGTTTTTTTGGTAGTAGTACTAGAGTGTGTTTTGTTTTGTTTTGTTACTTCCTTCAACCCTAGTAGAATCATAGAATCACCAGGTTGGAAGAGACCCACTGGACCATCAAGTCCAACCATTCCTATCAAACACTAAACCATGTCCCTCAGGACCTCGTCTACCCATGCCTTAAACACCTCCAGGGAAGGTGAATCAACCAACTCCCTGGGCAGCCTGTTCCAATGTCCAGTGACCCTTTCTGTGAAAAATTATTCAGGTCGGAAGGAACCTTCATAGGTCTCTAGTCCAACCTCTTGCTTAAAACTGGGTCAGTGTTGCATTCTGATAAGGTTGCTTAAGGCTCTGTCCTAATGGATATTGAAAACCTGCAACGATGAAAACTGTACTGCCTTTCTTCAGCAAAAACAGACAGCAAGAGAACGGCAGTACTATATCACCTCAAGGAGCAATTCAAAAGTCTATCAGCTGGAATTCTTGTCACTGATTTCTGGAATCACTGTCATTACCCTTAATTTTTGTCTGCATTTGGAAATCCCATTAGGTTTTATGTACTTTACTGGGAAAAAGACTTCCATCAAATAAAGAACTTTCATTGCCAGTCCTTATTCTGATGACATAATTAAGAGAGCCAGACTTGGTTACTAAGATGTACAATTTGAAGTTAATTTAGTTGCCAGAGAGCAGTTCTTCAGTGAATCAACAACTTGCTCACGCTGTTGGACAGAATATACATCCATTTTGGATTCTGGTTCTGTAAGAGAACTGCCCAAAGAATTATAAAGAGCTCTGTATTTGTTGATCTGGAAGTTTACATTATTAAATGATTCAGTGTTAAAAACTAAGCCTGCAGAAACTAGTAGATGCAGTGCTCTTTCTGCTTCTTTGTATTTCCCTCCAAAAATCTTAGTGTAAGCATTTGGTATTTGCAAAGCTTAAAACGCTACCTCTTATTAAAGATCATAAAAGCACTTATTACTAGGAAATCCAATGCTTATATTACAGCAAACCTGAAGATCCTTCAGTACACAAACTTGCTTCCTAAGCAGAAAAGTTCAGTTATTCTCTTGAGAAGTCTTGACCAGCAGTTATATTACAAACCAGGACAGAAAAAGTGAGATTAACTCCTCTTAGTACTATCCCCTTATATATTTGTACTATGTGCAACTATGTACTAGATTTCTTTTTGGCTGAAGGGAAAAAAGTAGTAAAGTAAAATAGTAAGAGTGCAAGGCTTTGTAAAAATAACCTGAACTAAGCAGAAGAAGCAGTTTCTTTATGTTCACTTCTGTTTGTGATTGTATTGGGTGGCAACTCATGCATCTTCTGATTATGTCATGTGAGGTACCAGAATGAAGCACTCAATTAGGGCTACTAATCTTGATTTCATCTCAAGTGACTTTTATTTCAAACTTGTTTTCCATTCAGTGCATATAAACCAGTGCCTGCTTATATCTTTAGAACAGCTTTACTATCTCAATTCAGTAAAATTTTGCAGTCATTTTTGTTGAATCAGACCAAGAAAAGCAGCTGTAGCTCATCTTATCTTTTGATAGCCATTGTCCACAGCAAAGGCTTGTCCGTCTCGATGGTCACAATCCCGGAGTCATCATAGGTGTTGGAAGTACTGACGAGGGTTCCAAACTTCAGCATCTGGTTAGCTATGAAAAATAAGTAAGAGACTTAGTGATACCCTTAAAACAAATGCATCAATGTGCATTTATTATTCTGAAGACTGCTGCTCCTGCAAAGAAGGAAAAACTAGCCGAGTAAATTTAACCCAAATAAACAACATTTAAAATGGCTCTGTTAAATATTAATTAGAAGGCTTTTATGAGACTATCCGATGACCTGTAGAGGAAATGAATTAATTCTAAATCACCAAATTAGCCTGTTAAGTTTACAGCACATTACTATGAAAGCAGATTGTCAAATGTTCCCCAGAGTTTCACATCTGGAAGTTTGTATTTCATTAGCATCAGCTCAAGTACCAGTGCTAGAAAGATACCGAAAGCAAAACAAGGCAGAGGATCTTACTGTAGTTCTAAACATGGGATTTGCTTTAGCTCAGCAGCAAGCCTATAACCTTTTAAAGTGTGAACAGTTCTAGTGTGAAGGCCAGCAGTTAAGTGGTATTATTAACAACTTTTGCTTTGAAGTAAGTTGACTTGCATCTTCTGTTACATGCCTAGTGAGGTAGGTGTCCATGCGCTTTAGAAACCAAGTGGCACTGCTCTAACAAATAGCTGTCAATTTTAGGAGAACTTAATGGTGCCATCGTAATGATAGTTTTTAAATACCCATGAAGCTTTAAATAACCATTCTATATCGTTTTAGCTGACACATTTTAAGGGTTATGTAGACTTAGCACAAGCAAGATACCAAAGATAAAAGCTGGCCCCAAACCAAAATATGCAGTTTAACTTCAATGTTCTATTTCCTCCCTTCTGGCATTGCTTACATTTTGTGAACATACGAACTATCCCAAAGGTACTCTTAAGACCATTCAGTTCTGTATTAGTTCTTGTTTTCATAAAGGTTCAGAGTAAAAACCCCAAGACTATCCTTTGTTTTATTCTGTAGAAAAACCCAAGTGACAGCTCTTCTTCACTGCTGCTGCAGAATTATGTTTCCATGGGAGATACAAGGAGGGCTGCAGCTGTGGAGATTCACTCAGGCAGATCAGCAAGTCTGTGTGGCCTGTCAGAATTTCCAAATTGTGTATTAATACTGATGGATGAATACTCTAGATTTGCTCTTAAGTAGCCCATGGCAAATGGAGATGTTCTAGTGATGAAGAGGTTTGCAAACCACATTAAGTTCTATTTAGTGATTTGGCACAGGAGACAACTATTCCAATTGTGGAAGTGATTGTGGGCTATGGTAAACTTAGGTGTAGCAATGATTTATTACAGTGCACGCTACACTGTCTACCCATTGCTGGAAGCTGCACAGAACTGATCTTGCCAGGCTGTACAGCTTGAAAATGAGAGACAGTCTGACATAAGGCAGGACAGACAGCGTGGGTCAGTGTCTTTTCTGCCACATCTGCGTTTGCTGCCACTTTTTCCTACTCACGCTCTTCTTATTAGCCTGAAATGTACTGAAGAGAAGGTTCCAGCTGCTAGCTGTCTTTGATTGGAGAATAACACCTGAGTTTCACTTCTGCTTTAAACTGAAGAGCCCTGCCATTTGAATCTCTTGGGAGCTTGGAGCATAATTGCAATGCAATGCAGAAGTTCAGCAAGGAGAAAATAGAAAAAAGTACAGTTCTTGATCAATAATGTACTGAAAATAAAGGTGCTGGATTCTATCATAATGATTTTGGACGCACAACAGTAGTAGGCAGGCTCCCAGACAAATGCCAGAATGAATGTTGTCGGCAGTGGCCGATGGGGTTATGCCCTTCCAGAAACTGATGCACTGGATGGAGTTGCCATAGAACCCAGATTTTGCCCTTTGCAGTCAAACGGGTGATTTAATGAACATATGGGCAGAGTGCCCTATGTAAAACTACTGCCACAATAGTGTTCCAGTAAGTATTATGGTCAAGTTATAAATCTTTCCAGTCAGCTTTAAGTAAGAAAGAACCTTAACATTCTTTAAGGTATTTGCTGATACACAAATTACCCATTTTTGGTTACTATATTTTGAAGCTTGTAGCGGGGGGAGGAAGGACTGCATGGATCAACTCTTCTTCTGTATAAACCCACTCATTTAGTATCATCTATTGCTTTTTGCTCTAGACTGTCAGAATAATTCTTAATGTTTCAGCTTTGCATATGAAATGAGAGCTCTGTAGAAGGCAATTAAGAACAACGTGGCAGCTTAATGAAACAAAATCTAAAGCAGTATTTCTTCATGCATAAAATTAAGTTGAAATCTTGCCTTTTTTAACCCCTTTCAATAAAAAGTTATTGCCCACTAGGTGGAGCCTTTTATCTTTCTCAGATTTTCTTGTGTGCAAGCATCACAGTTTGAAATTCTGAAGTGAAAAAATGCAAAGACGGTACTGCTGATTCACGTGGCTCAAATGGACTTATTCCAAGTACTTGGTTACACAACCAGCCAACATTTCAACTAATACAATTAAAAATGCATCTTTTGCATTCAACGAATGATCAGTAATTAAATTGCAAAACTAGGTTTAAGCCAGTAAAAAAAATAAGAGGATGTACGTACCTAGTGCTTGTAGGAAAACTTCCTGCTGTGTCGTGCATTATGATGTGAGGTTTACAAGGTCAAAGAAGTGGGAAGTTTTATGAGTTCATACCTGTTCCAATCCCCTTTTTTAAAATGGCTTTCAGTCTTATTTGTTAAGTCCTAGCAAGAATTTATGCCTTGGGAAAAAGCCTATCACAACCCCCCCCGCCATTGTTGCTATTGAGATTATTTTTCCAAAGTGCATTCCAAAAAAAAAAAAAAGCTTTCTATTTTCCAATATTTAGTATTTATAGTTTTGACAGCTAGCAGAAATTATTTTAATAAAGGATTCCACTTTGTGTTTCTTTTCTTAAATCTAAATTCCAACCCCCCCAGGATTTTTAGAATTCTCTAAGAAAAATATAGTTCACTAAAAATTTTCTTTTAGACAAACAGTGGTCTTTTATTTTTCATGAGAACCTTCAAGAGCTGATTTTGATAAAACCAGAAATTATTCATCAAAAAACAACACCCTTGCTTCCAGCAGCATTAGACCTCCCCACCCCGTGAAAGTTTGCTTAGCACTTTGGTTCCAATTGAACTGTTTACTTAATAGATTGTTGATGAGAAAAACACTCTACCCAGCTCCTCCAATGGAGCTATACTATTTTTCATTACTCTCTGTATCTAAAGTCAGCCTGTCCCCGTGGCACTCAGCTGAGAGCTGGCTAAGGAAAGCCATAGGGGTCATGAGTGGAAACATGAGAAGGTAACTAGGTAGTAGCTCTGTGGCTGTTTTTGAAGTCTGATGACTCTGGACTTAAAAACTAAAAGCAAATGCAAAACCCCTCCAAAACTGAAAAAACCCCAAACCTCAAGCAACAAAATCTGTTATGAGACAGCTTTTTATGATGCACCCTATGTTCTTTCCAGTAATGAAAGATTCTTATTTCTGTCTGGTGGCTTGCAGTATATCACTAATACAGACCTAAACATAGGCAGGGCTTATTTTCATGGGGTGATAAAGGAATGTTTTCCTAGCAGTTTTTATTTCATTTAGCAGGTGGTGGAATGTGTCAAGGTTGAAAAACACTGAAAATAATTTGAAGAAGAAATGTGAGGGCTCATAGGTGAGCTTCCCAATGAAGCATAACCACAAAGATCATTATTTCTTAGATAACCTTTTTGCTAACCAAATTATATGACAAAGGACCTTTGCCCTATAATTGTCCCAAAGGACATTAGCCTGGCAACTGTCCACTTCCAGTGTTTCATTGCTCATCTTTTGATTTTTTTTTTTTAGATACAGAATTCTGAAGATGCCATGTGGGAAATATCAATCTCAGAAATAAGATTTTGAAAGTTTATAATCCTGTGGTTGCCAGAACAACATTTGGAAATGTGAACCAAATGCACCCTATAAGTAATCAAGTTATATAAAAAACCACAATCAACCAACAAAGACCAAACATAAAAATGCATTTTAAAAAACTCCTATAATAGTTATATCTCCACAATGGTTGCGAATTTTATATTTTAGTTGGCAATGCTGAGGGTGATGTGTTCACTGTTGCACTGCAAGCTTTCCGCCTGGAAATGGAACAAGTAGTGTGGACTCTAATTATAACTAGATTGGGCTTGTTAGGTGCTGCAAAAACACTGGCTCCCACTATCCAGTAACTCCTCTTAATAACTGTATTCATGATGTAGTAGAATTATTAATATTCCCATGACTTCAATGTACTGTGAGATATATGTAAATTTAGTCCAGCAGAAGAGAGCTTATATCAAGGTCTCCTGTATTTTTTAAGCTGCACTTAAAGAGGGATTGATGGAGGCATATACAGAGAAAAATTTCTTCTTAAATGCATCATATATGGTGAAAGCAAATTATGTCATTAACTTGAAAGACTTCATTGGACAAGTAGGCCCTCTGGTTATTCCTTTATCTATACCAAAACCACAGTGGGATCTGGAAAGTTGAGAGGTATTTAACTGCCGTATCTAATGGTCATGCTGGAAGAGGAGTTTATGAGGTACAAGTCCTTCCTTACCAGAAGTAGATTTAGTGAAGGAAGTGATACTGGTGTGAGAACGGATGAAAGGTCATGCTACATGTCTATATGCAAATACGTTTAGGCTAATGGAAGTCTTTTAGAAAGCCCTTGAATGCAGCGGCATAGCACAAGGATCCCCACTTCACAGGATTTCACCAAGTCAGTCACAAATGACTGAGAACAGAACACTGTCACGGTAAGCAAATCCCATGTAGCTATCATGATATCTATGCAATGCTTCCTTTTCTGCGCTGCGTGTCTCAATTACTTCCTGAAATATGTAAAGTCACACCTTGCCTTTTCCTACCACTAAAAATCAAAATAGGCACAGGAATACAAGCAGATTGTCACTGCTAGCATGGATGTTTGGAATATCAAAATAATTAATTATTAATGAAAAGCTTTATTATAGTGAATGTAATGCTCTTCCCCCTCGGCAAATGCTTCATCAAAATGATAGAAAATTAAGATCAATAAGCTGAACCACAAGATAAAGTGAAATACTGAATTACCATTTGGTATCCTATTACAGTTTATCTGGAGAGGATTTCCCTGAAGTTCTGTGTTAGGAGCAAAAATCTGCATTTAAATGGAGATGCATTAGTAATGCATGAGCTAGTACTTTGCAGGTCACCCTGTGTCTGCAGAACAGCAGCATTAATTTTGCTATTTAAAAATATAAATGAAATAGTTTATAGCCTGATTTTTCTTTTATTCCTCCTAGTTTTATACTTGTGATTAGACTGGCTTCACTGGAGTTAATCTGGAATTACACTGATGTTTACAAAGGAAAAAATGGATGCTTGATCCCTGTGCAGTGGAAACTGCAAAACTGGAAGTTTACAATAAAATACAAACTATTTTCAATCCTGACACAATACAGAAGTGCCATAGAGGCTGGCCTAGTTCACTAACAGGGGACAGGTAAGTCTGTCATGGCATGGATCCCTTTAGAGCCGGGAAGAGTTTTGAATAAGGAGAGATTGTGATGAGCAATTTTGATAACTATTGTAAGTTTTGTACCTGTTTTTGTGGCACAGAAGAATGGTTTGTAGTCTCGACAGATTAGTATAAGCAGGCTCATGAAAGCATCAAGAGGATATGGACTAGAGGGGACCCAGTAGGCCCAGCCAAGTGGTTATTCCACCGGTTCAGATGCTGGCAAAGAGTCCGGGCAGGGAGGGGCTCTAAAGCACAGGCTGCCTGGCCTCACATGGGTGGGAATTCAAGAGGTAACAAGAAAAGCACTGGCTATCAAGGCCTACCAATTTAATCTAAAAAGAGAAGAAACTACAATAATAGAACTGTGTATTCTACCCTGGACAGAAACCACCTGTGTTGGTGAGCTATCAGAAATGCAAATGGATGCCAGAAGCTTTCACATTTATTTCCAGCCCACATTTTTTCCCTACATATTTTTCTAGCTTTGTAATCATGATGGTACTATAAGAACAGCTCAAACTCCTCCTGTCACATCACCTGCTTGGTGGCAATTTAAAATAAGCTGATATAAATAATGCTAAGAAACAGAGCACTTTCTACACTAATGCCTCTGCTGCTATTACTGCTTCACCAAAATCAACAAGTCATGAACTGCAGGAAGTTTCTATGGCTATTGGCAGCATTTTAGCACTATTAACAAGGTATGCTCCAGCGTTTGTTCAAACTCACTTTAGCCTCTTAATTTAAAGTGGACTGGAAAGTCCGTCACGGAAACTTTATATGCTATTTTCAGTAGTGCCTTTCCAGTCTGGATATTGTAAAGCTGAACCAATACTACTACAGTAGAAGTGACTTACCAAAAATGCAAGTATAGAGAAAGTCAGGGAATTAGCTGGTCTGGAATATTGTTTCACTAAGCTACAAGCAAAGCCAGGTTATAAAGTAATTTAGAGAATTTATTTCAGCTAATAAGAAGTGAAGTGTTTACTTAATTGTTGATGCTTTCCACTAAGTTTGTATAATGTTTATTATACTACTTAGAACTCTGAGGGGCTGTACAAGTGACAGGTACTATTAATAATAGTCTCAGAGCACTAAAGAAACAGCTGCAGAAATAAAATAAAACTTCAGTTTGTAAGTCACTACTGTAGATATCTTGCATATAATCTAGACAAAATAACTTGTTGCTATTTCAGACTGTATTTTGTGTTGCGAGATAAAGAATGCTATCCTCATGAGAAAAAGGGGCAAGAGTAATGCTGAGATGCATCACCTAATGAATTGTCTTAGTTCTAAACATCCATAAAACGCTTCAGAGTGCACATCATCCTATTACACTGCCACGCTTTAGAGACATTACTTAGTCACACAAAACTGAAAATGGCAATCTGTTACAACATTGAAATCCAAGAATAGCTAAAACCAATGGCATTCTCTCTTGGCATGTAGGTCTGAAGCCCTGGTTTGACATGACAGCAAAGAACTTTAAAATACTTGCTATTTTGAAAACTGTGATGCTGCCAAGCTGATACAATGCACCTAATGGTGCAATATTGAACTTGTTAGAGGAAGATATCCAAGTCATCCTAGCAGATGACCATACACAGTGCTGCAGAAAGGAGTGAAAATCCTCATACACTTATCATCAGGCTATTGCAAACAGGGAAGAGATATTGGGGAAGAGGAAGGAGAGACAATCTTTTCCTGACCCAGATCTCAGGGCTAGTAGACTATGTCTATGTACTCAGGCTTTGAAAAACTTGGCACCAGGAAGCCTTTCAACACTTTCAACCAGATCCAGGACTGATCCTGATCAATGTCTTGCCTCTAGCCACGGTCATTTTCCAGCTCTTCATGTAAAGATTAAAAAACCGCATGCTCTCCAAAGAAACTTGTCTATTCTTCAGTGGGGTTTAAAGTGTGCTATTACTTAACCAAATAGTTAATTATATTTTTCTCCTGCTCCTTGGAATCATGATACACTGTGTCACATTTAGATTTCCCAAACAGAGGCAGTAGAGGATTTTAAAACACATAAGATTCTTCCTGCTTCTATATGGTACTATTTTTCCCATCATTTGCAAAAGTGTGGCAGATGCAATGGTTATTTCTGTTACATCCAAACTGGACCTTTAACTGAAATACAGGTATATGGATATTTGATCAGTAAACACCTACACAGCTTGGGTTAAATGGAGATCTTGCTCATCTGCTCCGCGGAGCAGAACAACAACACTGCCGTGAACACTGTACATCAGTATCAGCCAACCTCTTCTAGTGCTTTTCAGTGGATAGGATGAGTCCATAATACCACATCTTCCATCAAATTTGCCACTTCTCTGCTTCCTTTCTTTGTGGTGGGGATGCAGTTTTCTTAAGTGAGTTGATCTAAAGCCAGTCCCTAGGCAGGCCTTAAAAATAAATTCAAACAAGCTAGCTTCTCCTCCTTATCACTGCTGTGAGCAGTAGGTCAGCTCCACATCCAGAGTCCTATTGTAATGCACAATGTGCTCTGTTACTGGGCTCCAGTGCCAAAATTAAATTAAGTATAAAAGCTCTGTAAAGGTTCAGTCCTTAACTCCAGCTTCATGTTTTGTAGGAGCAGAAAGCAGAGCAGCTGAATGGTTGTGGGTTGGAACCGGTATTTGTGGCAGAACAAAGGTGCCTGTACACAACGTGCAATGTTATAATAGTGAAAATCAAAGCAGATTTCCTGAACTTTGGGACAGGTTCAACACATTGCAGATTTAAACACTTCTCCTCAAGTTCAGCCTCCAACAGAACTGACCCTGCCCATGCCTGCTCTGTTCAGTCTCCTGGATGGCCCCTGGGTACTGCAGACTCTACCCCAAGTTGCAGAGTTCCTAGCTTCCAAACCTCCTGTCAATCAAGTTGCCAGAATATTAAACTGTGCCAGAATAGTGTATCTGGAGCTCAAAGAGGACCACAAGGAAGCAAACAGTTGCTATTACATCTCAGCGCTGGTCAGGGTGCAAAAGAAGATGAGACCTTCTGTATGCCCTGCCACACCGAATCCCAGAACAGCTGTTTGCACAGTGGCTTTCAGAGGGCTGTAACAGCAGTCTCGAATGCAAGCAGCAGCCCCTCTTAGCTACTAGCACTTACTGCAAATAACAGACTTTGATCAAATTAAATCCCTGACAAATAATTTTATTATGCAAGCTTTAATAGCAAACAGCATCATTTCCTAAAAGAGTTTTATGGAAATATGATATTACATTTACATGGAAAAATGAAAAGAACAAACTAGAATATTAATCCTTATGCACAAAAGGCACCATCAATAAAGCAGCTGTGCTTATGTCTAAAGCATTTCTCTGGAAGTGGGTAATTATTATTTAAAAAACCCACACTGATCTGCTCCTGACAGCTCACAAGGTACATGTTCATCTACGTGCTCTGCCTGATAGCTGATCTATTCTGAGCACAGGTGACTAACTAATAAAGTCTATTATACTTCTAATAGAAAAGTAATTCCATTTATCTTTACTCTTCCTAACAGAACTGCTTCCTTTCACTGCACTGGGGTCGGATGCTGTAAGAGCTTTGTAAAATGTGGTTATTTTCACCCCTACAATTGTTGTGCATTACTTAGAATTTTAGACTGCTCTGCTTTCTTCAGGAAAAACAATTAGACACAGATAATATCACCCTGAGGATGAAGCAAAAGCAATTATTTCTGTTACAAAATGTCCCCCTAGATCTGCATGTGAACAGCTAAGCTTTTTGATTTTTAATTTTATTACTCTGTCTTTCTGTTAACAAATAATTAATATGATTACTAACACCCTATGTACCGCTAAAGTCTATACTATTTCAATTATAAAGCCATTACTGATGCTTACTGATTCTATTCCATTTATCTTCAAACTTCCGTGGCAAACTTACAACATTTGTTGACATTCATGAAGCAGCAGCTCCTCTAACCTTGCTTAGAGGGATCCAGCAATGTATATCTGTGCCACTCCTGAGACAGAACATGAAATTCAACAGGAGACTGCAAACCATGCTGTTTTTAGTTCAGAGTTACTCAATTGGATTAGATGGCTCTCCATGCCCTCCAAAAAATACAGGATTTTTAAAATAGTGTAGCTCCCTCTGTCTTTACAATCTTCCTACTTTCTAAGCTACAAAGTCAGCTTTTAAAAAAAAATTCCAACAAAAATGTACCTTACAAAACAGCCAAGCCTATTTTAGCTAGCAATACCGGCTTCTTCCACTTCAGTCACTATTAGAGCACTTTGCTTCATGAAGGACATGGGATTGGCATCAGCTGTGTATATGAATCAGTAAACCAGTGCATACAGCTCATTTAAAGCTTTTGTCTGTTTGCTTTTGCAGTCTTTTATTAGGATGCAAGATTCAGATTTGTTGTCAATGCTGCTGAATACAAACAGCTTCTATGTAATGTTTGTCTCCAAAAGTAAAAAATAAAAGCAGAAACCCAGAGATTCATCATTAAAGACAAGTCCTAAGTCTCATCAACTGTCAAAGACTTAATTCAAGTGGAAAACTAGCTACTAGGGATCCTTTAGTTGTGCATTCTGGAAAAGTTTGATTGATGTAGAGTAACGATTTCCAATGTGACAATGCTCTTCATGTTGCTGTGCTTCCTCTTCCTGACCTTTGAAAGGCCTTTTTTTCCCCCTCCCCTGGTGCTTTCACAGGCTAGCAATTCATCCTCTTTTCCTAGAAACAAGTAATGCACTTCCAGGGCCTGTAATTGTTAAGGATTCAGTGGTTTTGGGGGTGTTTTCTCCCACTGCTTCTTCTCTGGGGAATACTGTCTCAGTAGGCCTAGACCATGCTTTCTGCCTGGGCTGAGCAGAATTAAAGGCTTCAACATTAATCATGCAGTGCCATGTCAGGCATTGCCCAGGCCAGGTGGTGTAAATGTTTGACCCTTGAATGCAGAGGCCAAACACATTACCAAACTGATGTAGTGCTACATGGTGCAAAGACATTTAAGTTTTAAGAGTGCAATTGATTATACGTAGTTCAGCGTTCAAACACATTGGCCAAGATAGATTGCAACAGTCACACTATGGAACAGTGATGCATGTCAGCAGACTCTCTAGTCACACTGTACAGAGGACTTTGGCTTTTAATGTACCAATAAACACACTGCAAGAAGTGGGAAGGAAAAGGAATTACAAATCCAGTCGTTATGTGAAAAAGACTAAGCAAACTACATTACAGCTTGTCTACTTCTGCCAACAACAACTAATTTCTGGCACTTGGGGCTGAAAGACCATGACAGCTGCAACTGCCAAGTAAGGAAATATATCCTCAAACAGTCTTTTTTTTTTTTTTTTTTTTTTTTTTAGGCTATAGGGAACCTCGGTAAAGTGAATCCAGTTTATAGCCAAGGATGTTCCTTATCTCACCTGAAATTACTGCCATCTCCAAATATTTGTCATTCCTCATTAATTACCAGTGGCTGAAGGGTATTGTAGGAGGAACATTCCTATAAACAGCTAAGGACTCCACCTTTCTGAATTTTATTTTGAACTTAAAAGCAAGCTTATTAAATATGCTCGGATCTTATTTGACATTGATTTTCCTATTCTGGCCATTTGGTATTCTCTCTGTTTTCCACTCTTTGTTTTGTAGTCATTTCACAAAATGTACTATACCTAGTAGAACTTCATAGACATTAGCATCCTGACCAATTGTTTCAAATCACCAAATGTGAAATACTTTATTATTTTGGAAATAGGAAAAATTTTACCGAAAGCAATATTATCTTGGAGGAAAAGCAAATTGTGTGAAGAATTACTTTAAAACCTGTTAAGTTCTTAAGTTCACATCTTTCTTAAAAGCATCTGAAGGATAAAAAATAGCTCTGTAAAAAGTTTCAAATTAATCTGCCTTCTACAGCAGTCTAATACAACTTTTTGGAGGTGTGATGTAAACATTAGAAAAGTAAATAAGTACAGTTGAAGAAAATATAGGAGTGTGAGTATCTCTTTCTCCTGAGGGAAGAATCATAGGTGACAGAGTTAATTTCCTATGTTGTTTTGAAGCTTACTTAAGGTATGTTTGCTTAAGATTGAAAAAAATCCCAACAATATGAATTTCTAGTTTCAAATAAGGCAGGTTAATAATAAAGCACACAATATTTCCAAATTATAAACATTCCTTTAACTACTGCTATGGGTTTCCCTACCAACAATTTCAACAAGTCTGCTGCGTAGTGCATGATGAATGTATCTACAACTAGTGTTCACAGGAAAAAAATAATATACCTATAAATCCTTTCATTTGAATTCTTCTATGCTCTACTATCTTAAATGTTCTGCAACATCCAAATAATAAAACCTAAACCTCCAATGTCAACACGCTTACAAAGCAAGCAGAAGTGCCCAAGAATACATTGAAACAACTAAAGATTAATGCTAGGATATTCTAGTCAGAGCAGACACTTTTCATAATAAACCAAATGCAGAAGTTTCAAAGCAAGCAAGACCTACAACTCTATCTCAGCTCTTGGAAGGTGGAGAGAAAGGCACATATTCCTTCTGGTATCATAACTTTAGGGGTATACTACTACAGAACATCCCATGACACAGAAGAGGCCCATGTATCTCTGAGGTAACCCTCAAAACCTAGAGACGTCTCATGCAAGCTTCGGACCCAAGATCATACTTGGTGACCACTGAACAATTATATCTATTTCGTAACTTAAGGCATGGTCACCTATCAAAAGGTGGCTCTGCTATGGAATAGGCAACACTGCTCTTCTAAAATCAGGCAGGCTTGTTTTGAGACTCATCCAAATAACATCATGTATGCCCACTACAATGCATACTTCGTGAGACCAAGGGAAGCACTTTGCAGTGATCCTTAAAATCAGCCAGGAAGAAAGTCTGGCAAGTTTAAACCTTACTGGAAGGTGGGTATAGGAAACAAAGTAAAACACCAACGTTTCCAGGCAGAGCTGGAGAACCTGGTAAGGTCTGTACACAACTGTTAGAGATGAGCCCTGCGGCAATGATGTCTGTACATGGCAAGAGGTTTGTCATGTCATGTCATGTCATGTGCAAGAATGAAGCCTGGATGATAAAGATTTTGAGGTACAGAGCTCATTTACAGGCACATAAGTATAAAAGACAGTAATAATACGTCAAGCCTAAAAGCTCTGAGCAAAAACATGGTTATATGGCCCTTTGAAAGGGGACCCATAAATAGTCATAGGATTCTCCAGCAAAGCACAGGATCTTTAAAGAAAGCCAGAATGCTGCAGAAAGCTCTTACTCAAACAAACCTAAAATCAATCAGCCATAAAGGATGACTTACCAATGTTGTACACACAAACAATACTGGGAGTGTACTGAAGGGCTTGAAAACAATACTGCAGAACAGATAAAGTCCCTAAAATCTATCATGTTGAGAAAGGGAAGGATTACTACCAAAGATTTAACAGTAGAAAAAACATCCCTTGGAAAGCTTGCCTTGCTGTAGAACTCTAAACTCACTAAATGCAGTTTTCTGGCAAGCTTCTGTTGCCCACAGGTAAACACTTTTATTAAGAAGTTTTGTTCCTTCTCTTGGATTATGGACTTCAAAAGTCAGGGGATACTGAACACTACACTGAGACAACTCCTGTAATTTGTAGAGGAGAGAATGGACAATATCATTGATGTAGTGTAATGAGCCATTTCCCTCTTCCCTACTGTGATTAATGGTGTGGATTGGAGGTTTGCTCCTGCACTGATAGACAGGATTCTGGCCCTGGAGGCATGCCCTATATATAGCGCTGTGTGAGTACACGCATGAGAGACTGGCAGGCAGAAGCAGCTCTGGCAGCCTTTGTTATTGTCCAGTTTACTCTTTCCTGAGCATCTCCAGCTTGCACAGTCTGTGTAGCCTCTGGGAAAGCAGCTTTAGAATTGGCTTACTTGATGGAAAAAGCTGCTCTTCTTGATGTGTAGGATGCAAAGTAATGTGACAGTGATTGACAGCTGGGCGTGGGGGGGAAGAGAGGGAAAATGAGTTAAGTCAGGGCATTGTGTGAAGGAGCAGAAAGGAAAAATAAAGAAAATTCCTCATTACTACAGTATGTGCACAGTGGCAGAGATAACAGTTGCTGTTTTTTACAATAATAATAATCATTATTAAAATCAGTTAAGTTGACACACATTTATGATGACATAAATAGTACCTCAGTGGATGTACTGGATGTGTTTCTTCAAAACTTATTCTTCCCCAAATAGGAAATAGTTAATAAGTTCAGGAATCTGCCAGTCTACTCTTCCTTCACATTTTGTAAACAGGTAATCTAATAGGAATATAACCCCTGGGGCCTAGTCCTATCTACTCTTCCATTGATACGCACTATGTTCCCAGTGCATACATTTAAAGGGAGTCAGAATTTGCCTGCCAGCTTCTTATTCCCTTCTGCCTTATGCTGTGGAACCAATTGTAATTTTTATTGAATGGTGCAATCACATTGCAATATACCAGGCAAAAGCGTACTGCTGCTTTTGTGCTTTCTTAGCTTGGTTCTGAAAACAGAAAGAAAGAGCTGCAATTGATACCACCAGTCTTTTTCACATCAACCCAAAAGGTAGCATCCAGAGAAACTTCCTTCCACTAGAAATAGGAGGAACTCAAAATTTGGAGTATCTCACTTTTTTCCTTTGGGAGATAGTACATCCCTAGCAGCGACACCCCATTTTAGTTTATCTTCAGCAGATTGTTAGGTTCTGGACCACTAGTTTGGAAAGCTGAAGTCTTGGGGGGAAAAAAGGAAAAAATAAAAGAAAAAAAATAAAAAAAAGAGGAAATGATACCAACTTGAAGATACTTGTGGCAAACCCAGAGGTATTAAGATACGTCAAGGAGGAAAGAGCTTATTTGAATGAATCCCAAGTGGCTTTTATTCTCCGTACTGAGTAAAATGCCCATTTCCAGACCTCCAGGAGACATGCTGGAAACTACTACTCATTGCTATTCAGAAATAAAATTTTACTAGCGTCTTATAAAAATATGTCATGCTTGCATGCAGTCTGAAGGAACTACCACCATCAGTAAACAAGTTATGCTGTAGTTTCCCTTCTGTTGTATGTGTGCATGAAGCTCTAGATAACAAAGTCATAGGAAACAAGGTTAGGAGATGACATGCATAGCAGTTGTCTGTCTGTCAACACAGAACCCTTTTCTTCTAGGATAGAAATAAAATGTTGAATGTTTTATGATTAAATTCATAACTTCTACCGGTACTAGTATCAGACCATATGGTACTGCACACTCAGTTTGATGTAGCATTAACACTGGTATTTTAACAAGTTCTGCAAGGAATCATGATGGTCTAAACCACCAAGCCCTCCCCTCAAAACCCCTTAATTGCCAGTGGGACTAATTTCAGTGTATGCCCCTCTGAAACCCCCTCACACTTAATAGAAGGCTGTAATACAGGATCATGTTTGCAAAAGATCCACATGTCAAGATGGGTCGTAACAGGTCAAACTTTGAATGCATTTTCTGCTTTGAAATTGCCTAGTAGAACTCACTATCATTCCTTTGGAAGATCAAGTTCAAACAGTACAAATCTTCAGGCATTTGAGTATACTTACTATTTTCTTCAGGCACAACTGCAATTCCAGGACATGTGCATACTCATCTTTAGGAAAAATTCATACCTTATTTGGACCTTAACTAGTTGGTCTAGTTTGCTGTTCCTTTCTGCAGGCTACAGCTCAGAGAGGTACCAAATCATGTGCTTGAGCTAAGTCCACACAAATGTGTCACTGATATCC
Source organism: Coccyzus lansbergi (assembly GCA_033558105.1). NCBI lineage: Eukaryota > Metazoa > Chordata > Aves > Cuculiformes > Coccyzidae > Coccyzus > Coccyzus lansbergi. Next base: position 3,115,140 of record JAUMJK010000036.1, on the reverse strand, counting down.
TAAAAACCTTAGCACCCAGCCTGCATTGTGCTGAATCCAAAGGATTCCTTTTAAAACCTCTGGCCATATAACACGACAGAGAAAGGACAGAGAAAACTGTAATCCCTGACAACATTTACACCCAGTACTGCCTTTAATTCTTGATTTTAAAAGCAAGAAAAACAAGATAAAATTTGGCATAGCAAAGCCCTTCTACTTTTAAATTAATCTATTTATAACCTTAATAATAGTAAGACACATCAATAATAACACGGTATGAAAACTCCTTTCTTCTTTCCCCAAAGCAGTTTTTCTTACAATGATTATGGTATTTTTTCTTGTCTCTTGATTAAACGAAGGTGGCTTGCTTCACTTAGCTATAGCTCACTCGAGCCAAGCTGGCCTTACATTTTGGCATACACACAGAATTCCAAAACCAAAAAACCTTTGCTAAGAAAGTACTAGCATTGAAAAACTATTAAGTCTCAATACTGTGTAGTCTTTTCCACTTTCCTTGCAGCTTGGTTATGGAGGAGGGAAGTTTTTTCACTTGTCACATTAAGCCAAAATTGAGTTAATCTGACCCTAGTGACAATGAGTCAGTTTCAGGAACATGTGAAAGTCCTGTGCCCTTTTTCAATAAATGGTACACAAAGGAGTTATCTTCCCCCAAAACCTCTCAAACAAATTCCCACCCCCAGAGAGGTATGTTTAGAAATTCATCCCATGAAGTGATGTAGACATTCTGATGGCCGCAATTTATCAACATAAATTACTGCACTTTCACAGCAAAGCGTCTGTCATAAGAAAACATCATGTGCCTTAAATTGCCTGCTGCCCTCTTCAATAATCAGCCTAGTTTTTAAGATCTAGAGATCTGCTGGTAAAGGACACCTCGGTGCATACAGCGACAAAAAATTGAGTTTCATGCACATCACTGGAAATGTCTACACACTGCTCTATTAATCTTTAAATTGGGGTCATTTTCCTCTGGAGATATGCTAATAGATTACTTTGAGGAAAAATGGGGAAGCTCACCCAGGCAGGGGCCTGCTTAATACTAAGGAAGCTTGCCTCCTTCCTTCTTGGTTTAATCCTAAAAATGGCCAAAGCTACTGTTAACTCTGCATTGACTGCCACTGATGCAAAAGCAGTGCAGAACATGTTAGCTACATCAGTCTCTCCCTACATCTTCTCAAGCACCCTACACCATAAGACCCATGCTGGCACTGCTCCTCTTCTCTCCATGATTACAGCCCATTTTGCTGGTTCCAGCACTATCGCCAATCTGTCCAAGAGCTCTTCAAATCCTTTACCCAGCCTCCTTTGCATTTTTCTATATTTCTGTTTTCTCTTGGAACCAAAATCTACTCACTTCTGGAAAGCCACAGGAGAAACTGGGCAGCCCCTTGACCCCTTGTCTTTTCTCCTTTGAAGATTCAGATTCTAGATTACTGCAGATAGAAAAGACTTTTTCACCCCTTTTTCCTCAATCCCTCTGGATGAGTCTCAACATGGTCCCAGGCCTTCAGCCCCACATTTTAATGTTCTTTTGGTTCAGGACCTTTAAAATGACATGAGGAAAAACACACCCGAAAGTGCCTTTGATGGACTTATGGAGAGAGGTGGCCTCATGTTCTTCAGTACAGCCAGTCCTCATTTTTATAGTATTCATTCCCATATGGACTTTGAAAATTCTGAGCATCAGCAGCAGAGTGAATGCCCACCACTGTGTTTAGGGGCACACCTCCACCCACAGAGCAAAAACTAGGACTAGAAACTGAAATCAATGGAGTTCCCTGTGTCCAAATGACCGAGAACAATTCAGTGCCCTGCTTTTGCTCTTTGCCTACGGAGGATACTCACTGGGTTCCTCCTCTTTCACTATATGCTTTTCATTCTGCATCCAGGAATATGGTCCATCAGGGTGAAAAAAAAAAGCACATTGTGCTTTGCCACTGGTGTATCAGCTTGAACTGCCTGTGGGGGCCATATCTATCCTATTAAACTAAAGCAGTCACAAGTACTGCACGGTATGCTAGCACCCAGCCTGCCTCCTGCATGACTCAAACACCAGCACAGGGAAGGTCTGATGAGATTGCTTCTTTGCATCTCTGCAACTCTCTGGTGTGCTTATACCTCCAGGGAGCCTCAAAATTAACACCTACAGATGTATTTCTCTCTTTTCATGGTAACCTCAAAACGTTTCCTCCAGTATAACACAGTATGAACTGGCCATGCTGAGGTTGAAGGGATAGGATTTTCACTGCCTCTTCCTCCTTCCAAGATACTGATGTAAGCTTTTGTGTATTATTGCTCATACAAGTTTCTCAGAATGCACCCAGCTTTTTTAAAATGGCGACTTAATGTCTTAAAAGTTTTAGGGTCTCTATTACCAGTTAGGAAAAGCTACAAAGAAGGTGGCCATATTTTGAAATTTTTGGTACAACACAGACTGGACTTGATTAAGATAGAAGAAAGGTATCTATATGAGAAATAAATTACCAGCTGATACCAGAAATAAGTATTACCAGGTAGTCCCAAAGATAGTGGGACAGTATAATAATAACTAGTTTTAATATATTCTTTAATGGTCCTGTTCTAGTTCTCATTTATTTCAGTCTTGAATCCCTAAATGTCACTTGTCCTGTGGGAGACTATTCAGACTCTTATTGATATTAATGGCATCTGCATCACAGAGCCAGCAACACCCCCACCAGCATCAGACATTCAGAGCTTTAGAAAGGAGAGGCTCTTCCATTACACTTTAGCACAGACTGTATGAAATTCTGCCTCTCTATGCTCTGGAAACATTCCCAGCTTCACAGCAGGAATGCCTTACTCATCGTGCTATTTCTTGATATTCAGATGACACACACACTGTATTTTGCAGAACATTGTCCCTCCATTTCTGGGTTGTGGCAGTCCCACGATTTCATGGGGGGAAAAGAACTTATTCTGCTTCTTTGCTGAATGACAAAAGTCTGTACTGGGAACGCCTTCCAAAAAGAGACATTGAGAAAGACCATCCATATATACTGGTCCTACCTGGATGACAAACCATAGATAAAGTAGGTTGTGACTGCCAGCACATCTGCATACAACACTTCAAGCACAAACTTTGAAAGCTTTTTTATAGTAAATATATAATAATCTTTGTTTCCTAAGCACTGCACAGGGAGAAAGCAAAAACAGCTGGGGCACCCAGTGACATTATGGGGGATAGGGTGAAGGTAAGTTGACACTGTTTACTTCTTCATTACAGCAGAGCATCTGCCACTTCATTAATACTCCAGGATGACCAGCTCTCAGAGCTGTGAAAGCAGCAATGATTAAAGCCAGTTATGATTGGGGAAAATGCATGTTACACTGACCTCAAAAGTGTAACTCAAAATTGAGGCTGCTACACCCACCAGCTGAGTGGTCTACACTCTAAATCAAGGAACCATCTGCATAGATGTAGGCATAGTACCTGCACAGTTTCAGGAGGAACACCTTGGACTTAGCAGCAACATGACAGGAAACAAAAGATGGTCTGCTGTCAATTCCTCCTGCATGAAAAAGCAGTTTCAAGTGAAACTTATGACCTGGGGTGGGGTAAAAAGTTTATGAACCTTGACCTTAGAGTGGCCTTTTCACTGACCCAATCAGCTGTAGCAACTCAAAGAAGCCACCACAGGCTCCTCAGGGCAGTTTTCTTGTAAACAGACAGCTGTGAACATAGGAGACGACAGTGGCTTCCTGCCAAAAATCTACATTTTAATAACTTTGTAATTGCATATTTTTGCAATCTGTTGACTCTGACTTATTTTAAGAACATCCAAGGAGTAAAACAGTATCACCACCAGATTTTCTGGTACTTTACATTTCATAATGAAGTTTGCAACAACTCAGTAATGACTGCAAATAATTCATAATAAGGGTTATAATCATGTGACACATTTTAGTGAATCCCTGAAATTTAGGATGTTTAAGTGATAAAAACAAAATCAAAATTAAATTCAATAGTAAACATTAAAAGAAAAATAATTAAATCCCATAATTAAAAAAAAACAGATAGTGAATCCAGTCTGGGTAGTGGTTGTGTTATCAAGCTCGTGTAATTTCATTAGAAGTGATTTGCTTTAAAGATGAAGCATAATTTTAATGAAAATGGCCATGGTGCTGCAAATGCCAGCAACCATAGGCAAAGCATATCAGGAATCTCACTGCACCATGGGACAACGCATGTGCAATTATTTGCATGATTATTTGCAAGATTAAAGTCACTGCACTGAAAGAAACAGTCATCCATGCCTCAGCTCACTGTACCCTTTTCATCGTCCAATATCCTGAAACTATGGTCCCTAAAGCAGGCTTTCAGGGACAGCCACAAGAGACTTAACTCCAGTATTTCTTTCATGCACTAATATTGTTTAGGATATCTTGAAAATCTGTTTCATTTGAAATTGAAATAATAGGCTTTTTACATCTTCACTGTATACAGATACACTGACTGACCATCAGGCCAATCACCTGGACTCCTGTGCTTAAAGAGAATAAGGCTTGTTGCTCTATTTCATGAGTGGAAGAATGAAAACCCACTTCTCTTTATCCCTTTTCCCAAGGAGGCAGCAGGCTGAAATCAAAATCAAGCCTCCAGCTTCCAAGACTTCCAAAACTGCTTCCAAGACTTCCAAAACGGCTCCCAAGACTTCTAAGGAACCGTCCCATGATAAAGCAGATAAAGACCTGAAATACATGTCTCCAAAGGTTGATCAGCCTGAATGAGCAGTGACTGAGTGCTCTTCTTTCCTCTTCCTGAAAAGCAGCGACAAAAGCCCTTTGTGGGCAGGTGAATTTGCCAGCCCCAGTATAGACTGGGAGGGTCAAAGAAAGACTGCCAGAGGCATGGTTTAAGGTATAGCTACCCAAGTGTACAGCTGAAGAAGTGCAGGGATTTTTGTTATGTCCTGCCTCTCCCAGCACTGTCATTCCCTGCCATTAGAGTTCACTTCCTTAGCAAGGTGTACATGTTTGCTAGCAGGAAAAGAAAATATGGGTGACAGATTTGCCACATATAATGATACACAGATGTGAATTTCATTATGCTTTACAAAAGAAAACAGTGTGTTGTAATAAAATTCTGAAGAAATGTAAAGTAAATGTTAAAAATGCAAAGGAGGTTGTTGTGTTGTTTTTAAAACTCGAAGTTTTAGCAGTAACCATCTTGACAGATTGTTGCAATTATTTTTCTGTTATTCGATTAACCTCTTAAATATTCTCTTCAACAGCAACTACAGGCACCTTAGCCCTGCAGTCTGAAACAGTCCAAATGATGCCTCTAATATACAATTTTTACCAAAAATGAATGGAATAAAGAGAAAAAACAAACTAGAGTGATAAACACCAGAGAATAAAAATAAGATCCTAGAAGGATAGCAGTCATGGTAGATAAGATAGATTAATGATATATGTGGAATGCAATCTCCCCATGTTGTCCTAATACCACATCTTTTCTAGTGGCAAGCTAAATGTAACCATCTTTGCATCTCCTTGTCAGCTCCAGGGGGCAAACCAAAGCTTTATACACTAACATATGTAAAGTAGTAGACAGTGAACCATTTTTGAAAGGCTCTCCATCACTCATCCACTAAAACACCTTCATTGTTACAGCAACAACCACAACACTTTCTAGTAGGGGCTTCCAGCAACTGCCTTGAGGCTCAGTGATGCCATAGAGGAAAGTAACATTTAATTTTACTTTTTTATTGGTAGGTGGGAGGGAAGGAACATAACAAATGACCCTTGACATAAGGCATTTCATGGAGAATTGACCAGTTGGGATTAATGGCCCTTTGCTGCATTTGAGCTATAAAATTTTTCAGCCAGCCATTAATTTTCAGGAAATGTTCTGTGCCTCGGTCATTATTACTTAAATAAAAACATATATTGTATATATGGTCAAATCAAATCATGGCTAGGATTTTGTCAAGCACAGATAAGGGTGTAAATTTACTGTGTTAGTAAAGCTTCTTTTACATTCAGATAACTGTAGTTTGGTAGTGGAAATGACTGTTTAACATGCCCTAAGAAAATGTCCTTGCTTTGTCCCTGTGTAGAGTGATCACAGGACTAGAGGCCAAGATAACTTAAAAAAATCATCATCGGTTACCTTAATTCTTCTGTTACAATCATGAAGAAAAGTAGTGTACATATACATAAATATTCACTGTAATTATATTCAACAATATGTATACTTATTGCCCCAAAATATGTATAGCATATTAAACAGCAAGTGGTGCGGTATTTTTTAATGAATTTGGACTGACTGCATTAATTATGCTTGCCAAAGCAGTAAGCACATAGTGCAGATCATCCTAAAGAAAGCTAATAAAACTTCCCTATCACACTTATGTTTCCTAGTTTTTGCCACACACTGTAAGAGCATCAATTTATAAAAAAGGAGTTTAACAAAATTTTATTCAAGCTATGGCTTGCAAGCCTGAGTCTGTAAGGCCAGGTACTCAGCTGCCATCAGTGAGACCATACAGTGATTTGAGAATTTTAGAAGCCTCTATAAATGACTTAAAACAGATTTTCTACACAAGTGCCTTGACTTGAAAATCTAATGGTAAGGTCTGGGTCCTTGATAAGTGTACGGTCTAGTATAATTAGTATTAACACAGACTTTTTCCAATAGAGAAAAAGAATTTATAAGTTTACCAGAGATTACAAAACATCTATGTAAAGCCAAGGATGATTCACAGATACCTGACTTCAAAATCTTGAACACTTTCTAGATACAGAGAAGAGATGTTAGATCATGTCTGGAGCTGTTTTACCTTTATGAGAGGTACTGTTTTTCTTCCAGCCAGCCCTGAGCAGCACACTAACTGAGGTAGGCTGTCTCCTTAGGTGGCCCCAGTGAGCATGCAGCAGAGCATGGATCAATTTTGAGGTGACAAGAAAGACATGGGGAAGCTTCACCTCACTCCTGCAGCCACCTAGTACCCCGCAGCAATGGAGTCTTATGCCATTCCCTGCCTCTGAAGAAGGGCAGGGCTGGAGATCAAGCATTTGAGGCTGACAGGTCATCTGCAGTGCCACCTCAACACCCTTGAGGGCTGATACAGGGTTTTACACCATTTTTACAATACCACTTGTAGAAAATGAAGGAAAATGCACATCAACAATACCCATCTATTGAAGGGCAAATACCAGTGTTACTTACACTTAAATGCTGCACTTAATTTCAACTCACAGGCATGCTGTCTCTAACCTTCTCTCTCACTTCCCTGCACTAGTGCTGGGCTCCCCAGCATCCTCCCTATGGTGTCCTTGAGGTTCTCTGATCATTCCTCCTCCCTCTCAAAACCCAGCTTTCAATCTTCTCCTCCATCTCCTGCATGGGCAGGCATGATCCTCCATGCAGTTACCACACACATCACTCTCACACTCCCTTCCCAAATGCCTCCATAGCAAAACAACAACCTGAGCACTCCCAGCTGCTCAGCATCTGCAGTTTATCAAGTAAGAAAGGAATTTGTCAAAACCAGATCTGTTTTAGAAAGAGTTGCATCTTTCCAAATAATTTGCCATTCCTAACATCTTCACAACAGTCTGCCTCACGCCTTGTTAGCTCCATAGACTGCACAAAGACTTTAAAGTGGTGTGATAGTAAATGCTCAAAAAGATGTCAAAACCAGGATAGGACCCAGTGTAATGCATGTTTCATGCTAAAACACAGCCAATGAAATGACACCTTACTGCCTCCACACTTCATGGACTCATTTGAAACAAAGGAATTAAAATTACTTGTTCTGATTCACCTTGGCCTCCTTCAGCCTTGTACTTAATGTAGTCACTGATATGCAAACCAATTTTATCAAGTCTCAAGAGATTATTCTGTCTGGTACTAATGACAATGAAAAAAATCAGGTTTGATCAGGCTCTGACACCTAATAGCTGCATATTCAGCTCTGAATTTGTATTTCCTGGCAACTGCTCATTTACTGTGAACATGCAAACCTGGCAAAGAAGTGTTTTGTAAGGACACATCACTGGATAAAATTTATTCTCAAAATCCTAGCCCACGTCCACCCCAGGAATCCAGTGCACCACAATTGAGAAAGCAGTCAAATTTTTCTTTCCTTTTTCATTCTTTGTATAGAAATGAAACTTTTTCTACATACTGTGTTAAACCATAAAAAAAATCAGAAAGCAGGTATTAATTTCTGCCATAAAAGCAGTAAGCAAATATAGCAAATATTTTATGTTGTAATTTCTGTAATCAGAAAAAAGAAAATTGGTAAAAAATGCATATCCACCTTAAAAAGCAGTGAAACCTTATAATAAAGGTTAATAGTAATGATTACATTTAATTCACCAAACAGATGAAGTGTAAGAGATCACAGTGTGAAAAGCAGAACTCAAAAAGTCTCAGAGTCCTGGAAAAATATATAAACAATAGAGAAGAAAGATATATTTATATGCCATGGATTTAAATTCTTTTCTAGGTAGAGAAAAGGCAGGAAGATACCATTAGGTGATGTTGCCATGTACCCTATGTACACAAATGTAGTTGTGGAACAATTAGGTAAGAAGAATCCTTTAGATATACAGATGTAGCTAACGGTCAAAATCAGCAATCACAAACCAGTATGTCTTATCAGCATTTCAAAGAAATGTATCAGTTGGAAGACAGAGAAAACAGCAGTACTGCTAAAAATATAAAAACATTTTTTAAAAAAAGGAAAATGCTTTTCCTAACAACTTGGCTACAAGAAGATAACAGCACTATTGTCATATGTTATGTGACTACTGTTAATGAATATCCATTTGCCTCTATTGCTATATCCTCCATGCTTCATTTTTTTTCTGCTAATCAATGTATTCATTACTTTTTGTGAATCTTTTTTCAAGACCAAGAGATATTTGAGACATGGCATGTACATACGGTATGTATCCACACACTGCTTCTTCAAGCTGTGGTTATAGCTCCCACATATGCAGTGACTGAAAAATGAAATTTCATCAGCTTGGAAATACAACCCATGAGACATAACACGGACAGATACCTGAAGTATACAGTTTGATTTTAGAAGTATGAAACCAAATACTTCCAAAAAAACTTTAGCAGTAATCTGTGCTACATCTAAGAAAACTAAGGATAGATTAAGAGGTGTAAGAAGGAGTCTTCATTTCAAAGACTTCTGGAGATTTTTATCTGTAATGGTTATTTAACTTGGTTATCAGAGGGAAATTGTTAAGTATGTTTGAAAAAAATTAGGCCATTGAATATAGGGCTTAACTTCAGGGTATAAATATTTTAGTCATGGTGGCATGGGAAATGCATGATTGGGGAAAATACCTACTAGCTTTTGCAAAACAAACAAACAAAAAAACCCCACATAGTACAAAACTGTATGGTATAGTACAAAAACTGTACTATACTATTCTTTTCCAGATCAGCCAAAACACCTTCTGCTTCCTTATGCACATGAAGAAAAATCTGCCAGACACTGAGAAGCAATTATCAGTTCCTCTATAATGAATTCCTTGTGCTTGTAATTAATGTATTTTAGCTTTAGAACAAACCAAATCTAAAATTAATATTTTACTACATTTCCTTGTTTGTTCTAAAAAAAAAAACACTCACCAAGCAGCCAAAGAAGAGCTATCAATATATCTTCTCATAGTTTTCAAAGTTTTTTGGCCAAGGTTATAACGTAATTAAAGATGGTGGAGGAAAAAAATTGCTTATAATGCTTTGAATGATATCATGATATTATCAGTTTGAGATGATTAGCTGCTTATTAATATAATGCTGAAGTATTTTTTCCTACATGTCGGTCCTTGTACACATGGATTTGCATACATACATTTAATATATGCATGCACATCATGAAAGAAACCAAAACCACTGTCAAAAACATCACTTAGTCATTTTCAACTGATGCTGATAATGAACATGAGAATGATTTGCTTCACTTGTACTCATGCATCAAGATATAATTTTAAACACATTCTCAGCAGCTATTTTTTTTCTCTTGCTTTGTGCCTCTTTGATCCTGAGGGTTTTGAATCAGATCCCTGAAGTATGATTTTGGAAATAGTTTTGCCTGCAGAATATTCTGCACTTGACCCTGTTTATTCCAGCAGCACTGGAAGATTTCTATCTGATGCACAGCTCAAGTTGTGGCGGTGCTGAATGCCTGAGAAGCTGTGAAATCTCACAAGGTGAGAAACAGCATGAGCTTGCTTGGTCTTGGTATTAAGGCCTTTTGTTCACTCCTGAATGAACAGGCACTATAGCTGAGGACTTTGATTGGGAAAGAGAAATTTCAGGCCAAACGCCTACAGTGAGATGCAGTCTCCAGAAAGGTTAACGTGTTCTTCAGAATAGCAAAGACAGATTGCTGCTTGTGAGTAGCACTGCGATCCACTTAGCCGAGGCATAAAAAAAAAAAAAATCGCTCCTTCTGGTTTTTGATGCCTTTCATCATTCTTTATGTAGGAAAGTAAATAGTTGATGCTGGCCCAGCACCTGGCCAGTCATCGCCCTGCTCATAAATCAGAATAAAGCAAACATCACTTTCTCCACAGTGCAATCAGGACACAAGTTCCCAGTTGATGGTGTTTTCAGCTGTCAGGTTTCCATATTTATCTTGTCTTTTGGAAATCAATCCTATATAATGTGAAAGGGGAGAGGTGGAAATGAAGAAGATCAAAATGTGCACAGTATCATTCCTCAAGTTTACTTATCATTTAAATCCATAAGGCACCTCTCACACTCATGTAATGAGCAGGTTATAAATAAAAAAAAAAAAAAAAAGGAATTGTCCCTGCAAAGTAAAAGCAGCAACAAATCTAACCCTTTCAGCCTACTAAACGCTAGAAAAATGCATAGAAAAGAAAACTGCCCTCTTAAATAATTTACGTCAATATATATATGCCAGTATAACACATTTGGTATGTTTCCAGTATTAAAGTAAAAAAAAATTCCTTAAGACTCAAACTATACTGGAAAAGAAAGAACAAAAAACCCCATTTATAGTGGAACAAGTCTTCCTCACATGGAATCAGACCTATATAAATAGAGTGTGTTTACAGACCTGTGTTAAAAAAAGCCATTATATTAGGCCAATATTAAATGACTTAAAACTTCTGCTGCAATTGACATACAGTTGATAAAGCAATCTATTTTCAAAGATGGTTTACATCGGTCACGACAGGCTATTTTACTTCTGAATATAGAGATTCATGGTCTTCCTTTTAAGTGGCCCAAGGAAGACTTGGAGATGAGCAATGTTAAGGGCCTCAGGACTTCAAACTGTGTCAACAGACAAAGATGAATATATGTAGTTTTGAAACTTTGTCAAACTCTTCTATACTGCTTTAGTTCTGCCTTATTTGCTTTGCCTGCTATTACCCCACAATCAAGCACAATGCAAACACATTAGTCATGAAACTTCCTATACTAGTCCTGAGAGTAAGTATTCATAAAACTTTCTTTACACATCTGATTTGCTGTCTAAGTAAGAACTGGAATCATACAGAATAATCCCACCATTGCCTATCACCACAGAGGATCTGAGTAGCCTGACTGTGAGCCTCTAAACCATACCTAAACTAGAAGCATAAACTGATTCAAAATAGGTGGTGGAGATGCCCCTAAAAGAGGTTTCTGGAGGACTCTTCTAAGCCATTTCTGGTTCAGTGCTCATGACCTCCTTGGAAATTGCAGATCATGAGCATGTGGAAGTGGAAGGCCCAACAGCAGCAATATAGAGAAGTGTTAATAATTATTGCATCTGCCTCAAAAGTGAAGTAATTCTCTTCCTGTCCTGCATGCACTGAGTATCAGCAGGCCTTTTAAACAGACTTGAAATGTGTGTTTATCAAAAGAGGCCAGGAATGGAGAGGGATATTTTCTTCTCTAATGCAGCTCACTTTTCAGGTTCAAGAGAATTCAGTTTGATGTCATCTACAGGGGTAAATTTCTAGGGGTAGCATACTCTAAATAGCTTTTGGTAAGAAATGCAGCTGATATAAATTTTTGCCACTTCACCTGCAGATACTGTGGAGCAGAAATATCATGAGACAGCCAAAATACAAGTGACATTTAAATGAGAGTGGTGTGAATCATGACTGTAATGACCAACTCACCTGGGGCATCTCTCCTATATGTAGAAAGGAGCTCAATCAAAACAGTCTAGTACAAATGGTGTGACTTTATATGGAATGACTTAAGCTAACTCAACCTGGTATGTGAACATTTTGTGTTGATCAAAACCTGAAAAATCAATACAAAATGAAAATTCAACTGGTCAGGCTTTGAGTAGTGGCAGACCCTGACACTTAGATCTGAGCTCGACAGGCAGATGCCTCCTTTCAGGTACAGGCACGTCTCCAAATCAGACTGCTCATTTTATCTGCTTGACACTGTAGGTCTTTACACTGATTGTACCTTACTTCCTTTGGACCAAAAAAAAATCAACCAGGTTAGCTCAGCCCAAGAACTGGAACTGTTAAAGCTAACCTGGCCTGAAGAAAATCAGGAAGCATGCAGGTGCCCTGCTCTGACAGCAGACTAATGGAGTAGCAAATCCAGAGGGGAGGGATCGGGTAGTGATGCACCTCTCCCATGGCTGCATCAGGACCACGCCATGGCCTGGCCTCAGGGGAAGATGCAAGGATTTACACAAAGAGCCTGCCATGCAAATCTGTTATGATGGGACAACCCCAAGACTCTTCCTTGCTTATCTGCATTTAGTGTCTTTGTAAAACAGACCAGTCTTAATTCCTATGCACATGATCTAGTTAATTTAAATGCCTAAAGCATGTACACAACCTTTAGCAAAAACCAAAGCACAGAATTACAGAAGCAAGCAGCTCCAAATAAAATCAGTGGGCTGCTCCATACAGGTAAATGCATGCATGGTAAATATGTGAATCTCTTTTAACTAATTCTAATATATATGTTACTAATTAAGTATAGATGATTCTAGGTAATAAAACTCAAAAGAAAAGCCCTTGTTGACAAAATAACTGGTGTATTTCCTGCAATAAAAAGGGGTCTCTCAAAATTCTTCAGGTTCGCATCAGACTATCCCTAGCTGCTCTTACTCTTCCCGTCTGCTTTTATCTCCCATTTTCACCTATAGCTGACTAAGCATTGGCTCCATTTGGGGTAATAAGCTCCATTTTTAATCTATTTCTCATTCGCTCGACAGGACTGATCTATATCTTGGGGAGAACTGTACAAATACAAATGAAATTAAGAAAACCAGAACATCTTTCCTTTGCTTATAAAGGCTTACATAGGATGCTACAACAGGTATTATATTAAAATTTAAAGTAAACAAATGTAAGCTTTTCCTAGCATAATAAATACACTATCACTCTCTGTGTGACCCAAAGATCCAAAAGAGAAGAAAAAACCATAAAAAAATAACGGTCACTATGTCTTTGTAAAAACAGTTAATTGCAGTAAGACGCTAAAGCAATACTTACACCCTTTCTCCTGGCTGATCAACAGGCAGTAATTATTTGTTCATTAGCTGTTCAGATCACCATAGTTTTGTGATGGGTTCAGAAATGGCTGGGGAGTAGACAAAGAAATATTTCTCACAAGAAATCAATTTGGCTGCCTCAGGAAAACATGATTAATGTTTTCTTGGGATGCTGCCTGCACTGGAAGGGCAGCTATGTCTTTAGATATTATGAATATAGAGTGCGCTCCTGCTATAAAACTCTCTCAAGTAAAGCCACCTATGACAGAATTACCGACCTGTCAAACCCCACCAATTTGCCTTGTAATACCAAAACCATCCAAACCATGCAAGTGCTTACCAAGCTGCTGCTTCTCACTCCTCCTGCTTTCAAGGCCACACACTCAGTAGTAGGCATGATGTGGCAGACAGAGATTTTTATCCTTTCTGCATACATGCATAAATGTGGGGATACTTAAGAGAATAATGTAATGAACTACAGTCTGGTGGTGAGCACTCTTAGATTAAACACTTAAACTTAAACTCTAGGCTAGGGGAGATGATTCACGTTTTCTCTTCAAGGAGAGAAATACAGATTATTGTTTGTTCATATGAATTTACTGCTTTGGAAACTAATTTTTTAATAGTTTTCTCAGAATTTTTGGACTTGACATCAGGTCTTATCTCATTGAAAGTTACCTGACAGCATGATGACAGCATACGTTTATATTTTTTTAGCCACCAAGACATATATCTACACTTGTGCATTTTTTCTATGCAAATATTCAGCTATCTAATATAAATTACCCTAGAACATAGCATTGTGCAAGTACTTTCTATTGTTAAAAAACACCCCCAAAATACAGACCGAAGAGCTTTTAACTTTTTCCACATGAGAAGAGAGACCACAGATGAATATAGAAAAGTTTCTTATTACTACAAAATCAGATAATATATTCTCAAGATGTCAATTGAGTGATAAAGCACAAGTAACCATAAAGTATTTGGCAACTTCTCTACAGGTTGCTGTGCTTCTTTATCCAAGATATTTTTATGTGTGTGCAAATAAGCACATATATTATCTGACTTGTCATTGGTTTATTTAAAGCTTAACATGGAGTATAAATTGTTAATGATGTGCAAATAATATTGCAAGTACTAAGAACTGTCAAAAGTATAAAGTAGGACCAAAAGTCAACCTAAAAAACCAAATGGGGAAACTTTCAGTGGCATCTTCTTTCCATCTATAAAAAATTAGTTCACTATAACACTAGTTAAGCAGTCTTTATACCACACTGAATGGGTGAAAGTCACCAAATTCTTATTTCACATGCAATAGCATTGATAGGAAAACAAGTTGTAGATCATAGAACTCTAGTGCCACTGTTAAGATTACATGGCACTTGTAGTAGGATACACTAGTTTGTGTGAACAACAGGGAATTTTTTTTTTTGGTTAACTGCATGAGGAAAGGTCTTGTTCATAACCACCATGGAATATTTACACATTAAGATTTGAACAGCAGCTGTTTAGGCCTAGAGTATGGCAAGGATTACACCACTGATGAGAGAGCAGGAAAACTGCACCCTGTAATGCAAAGATATATCACAGGGAAGAAGGAGGGAGAGTGGGAGGAACACTGCCTAGCTTCTTTCCTGGAACCCATCTGGATGCTGCAGCTTCTGAGATAAACAAGAAGATGTCATTTTCCACTTTGAGTTATGATGTAGAAATTGAAAAGTGTAGATATTTGAATCTAAAGAAGGGAACGGACATTGAACATCTTCCTACATTAGACATGTGCAGGTATACGTGTCAATGTGTTATGGTTTGAAAATTCCCTCTTGCTCAAATGTGTATAAAATCAACATTAAGTCCATCCTAGTTTCTAGTAGTTACAATGTAAATCAGAAAGTACCATATTTTTGGACACAGAAGGAACAACAGTGACAGGGGATGAGGAGAAGGCTGAGGTACTTAATGCCTTCTTTGCCTTAGTCTTTAATTGTAAAGAAAGTTGTTCCCTCTGTGTACAAACCCCGGAACTAGAGGAGCAAAATGAGGCTCCCATGGTCCATGAGGAGGTGGTCAGAGCCTTGCTTGCCCAACTAGACACCCACAAGTCTACGGGGCAAGACGGGATTCACTCAAGAGTATTGAGGGAGCTGGCTGATGTACCAGCCAACCCCCTTCCCATCATCTTCCAACAGTCCTGGAAGACTGGGGAGGTTCCATTGGACTGGAGGCTGGCTGATGTTGTGCCCATCTACAAGAAGGGTCGCAGGGAGGATCCGGGGAACTCCAGGCCTGTCAGTCTGACCTCAGTGCCAGGGAAAGTCATGGAACAAGTGATCTTGAGTGCTATCATGAAGCACTTACAAGAGAACTGGGTGATCAGGCCCAGTCAACATTGGTTCACAAAGGGCAGGTCTTGCCAAACTAACCTGATTGCCTTCTATGACAAAGTCACTCGGCTGCTGGATGAAGGAAAGGCTGTGGATGTGGTCTTCCTGGACTTCAGTAAAGCCTTTGACACAGTTTCTCACAGCATTCTGCTACGGAAACTGTCAGCCCTCTGGCCTGGACAGGCGCACACTCTCCTGAGTGGAAAACTGTTTGGATGACCGGGCCCAGAGAGTGCTAGTAAATGGTGTTACATCCAGCTGGAGACCAGTTACAAGTGGTGTTCCCCAGGGCTCAGTGCTGGGTCCAGCCCTGTTCAATGTCTTCATCAATGACCTGGATGAAGGCATTGAGGGTATCCTTAGCAAGTTTGCAGATGACACTAAGCTGGGTGGAAGTATGAATCTGCTGGAGGGTAGGGAGGCTCTGCAAAGGGATCTAAACAGGCTGGACCGCTGGGCAGAGTCCAATGGCATGAGGTTTAACCCAGCCAAATGCCGGGTCCTGCACTTGGGGCACAACAACCCTATGCAGAGCTACAGACTAGGAGAAGTCTGTCTAGAAAGCTGCCAGGAGGAGAAAGACCTGGGTGTGTTGGTTTACAGTCAACTGAACATGAGGCAGCAGTGTGCCCAGGTGGCCAAGAAGGCTAATGGCATCCTGGCTTGTATCAGAAATGGTGCGACCAGCATGTCCAGGGAGGTTATTCTCCCTCTGTATTCAGCACTGGTGAGGCCGCTCCTTGAATCCTGTATTCAGTTCTGGGCCCCTCACCACAAGAAGGATGTTGAGGCTCTGAAGCGAGTCCAGAGAAGAGCCACGAAGCTGGTGAAGGGCCTGGAGAACAAGTCCTGTGAGGAACGGCTGAGAGAGCTGGGGTTGTTTAGCCTGGAGAAGAGGAGGCTGAGAGGAGACCTCATTGCTCTCTGTAACTGCCTGAAAGGAGGTTGTAGAGAGGAGGGAGGCTGGCCTCTTCTCCCAAGTGAGAGGGGACAGGACAAGAGGGAATGGCCTCAAGCTCCGCCAGGGGAGATTTAGGATAGAGATTAGGAGGACGTTTTTCCCAGCAAGGGTCATTGGGCATTGGAACAGGCTGCCCAGGGAGGTGGTTGATTAATCTTCCCTGGAGGTGTTTAACGCACAGGTAGACGAGGTCCTGAGGGACATGGTTTAGTGTTTGATAGGAATGGTTGGACTCGAAGATCCGATGGGTCTCTTCCAACCTGGTGATTCTATGATTCTATGATATTGATGCTGAGTAATTTATAATTCACACTAGTTTAAAGCAAAGCAAAATACAGTAACCTCTGTAGCCCACACCTTATGTACTCCTTGTAAATACGTGCAACAGTAAAAGTTTATCCCACCTCCTTGTCTTAGGAAACATTTACTTTGTAAATGGCACATTTCAAAGTCACATTTTACATCCAACACGTGTTTATACTGAAGTACATCACATTAGCAACTCTTGGCACAGTGGTCTCCTCCTACATGCAGCATCAATTCTCCAGCTAGCAAAGCTGTCCTACTTCGCTGAGATTTTTATGCTTTGCATCAATTTTATATTTCAATGCTCTCTGACTGAGGTTTAACATACTCTAGAAGCCCTTGCTTCAGCTATTTTCAACTGAGAAAGACATTTCACAGGAACAGCTTTTATTCAGTTTGCAGGAACACTGGTTTGTAAAGTGCACTGCGGAGTTATTATATGTTGTCTACTAAACCTTGGGCCATTATTATTACTACTGAAAAATTGTTCATTAGTACTTTTTGAAAAAAACCTCTTTTTCTTGTACATGGATTCATTGAGTACTCTGGTAGTACAAGTGACAACATTAAGAATGAGTGTGACCAGCCAAATGAGAAGGCCAAAGGCCATGGTAGCAAAATGGAGAAAGTGAAAATAATAACAAAACCAGAAACTTCCAAATGGTGAAGTTTGACATCCTGCAGGTTATATTAATTCAGCCACAAATTTCTGCATTAAGGGAAAACAAGTTAACAAGAAATTTGTCCAGAACGCTGTATTTGGAGAACATGCTGATTCAACAAGTTAGAATCTGTCAAGTTATCGCCACACATTAAGACAGCAATTAACTTCTGGGTTCTTTCATATCCACTGCCATTCATATGCAGAAACTCACAGTGCATTGTTTCTACAGCCTCCATAGAAATAGATATGCTCAAGAAATTAGATTTAGTCAAGAGACATGTTTATGGCACAACATTTAATTTTTGTTTAAAACTAGAAAGGTTGATCTTTAAGTCCTAAGGACATGTATTTATCAAGATGCCAAAGGGAACTTCTAAGGTATTATGTAATGAACAAAGAAATAAAATTATGTGTTGAAGAACACAATGACATCTATTAATCCTGACTAGAAAACACAATTGTCCTATCACCTAAGTAAGGATTCTTTTCAGTACAGTTAACTTCAGAAAGACAAACCCATAACTATTGCACTTGCTGAAGAAACCAGCAGAAAAGCAAATGATGAATGCTAACATTTCCAAGGCTCTTGATGACCCTTAAGAATGTGCCAAGGAATGGAATCAACACAATTAATGTACTTTTCTGTTATAACTTCAAAAATCCTTTAAAATACTCCAGTTAATGGAACTTCTTTTTCCAAAATGTGGTTGAGAATAGGTTGCTCTCAGGAGAGAGAAGAGCTGACACTAGAAGGACTATTGGTAGCTTGGAACTAGAGAGGCTTGCTTAATATCCAGAATATGATGCCTAGCATCAACTCTTACACTTTGGACAATAAATTGCTAGACAGACTGAGTTTCAGAAAATGGGAACAAATTACTTCCTTTACTTTAAACTAACTTTGAGGACCATTCTTTATCTCTCTAAGGAAGTGGAGCTGGGCACAAAATGATGTTGATTATTTTCCAGAATCTGCTAAAAGTCAGATGACTGAGTTCTTAATTCCCTATTCTAGTGCTCATTCTCATAATGCCCTGGATTAAGACAAAGAAAAGAACCTACCACACATAGATGAAAACTTACAACAAAGAGCAACAATACAGAGTAAAGAAGAAACAGACATCAAAAGAAGCTGGGAAAAACAAGGACAACTCTTCTCCACACTTTACATGTAAATTATATAACTTTTTTTTCATCATTTATGACAGATTTCAGGGAGTACAAGTCTTCTGAATTCAGATATGGATTTCACAAAGATTGATAGCTTTACTAACTACTGAAAACAACAGAATACAGCACTGATTTCAGACCTGAGGGGAGTCCAAGCAGGGCTGCTATTACACTTGGACAATTAATTTGGCTTCTGTTCTGAAAAAAAAAAAAATTAGAGGAATAAAGTCCACATTATCTTGCTGGGTATATTTTTGCTTTTGCAATGTGACCTTTAAAATTTATTATAAATGCTCATGATTAAATATTCTGATTTACAGACAGTAAAAACATAGAAAAGGAAGTGCTGTATCTTTGTTAGCATGAAAATGCCACAACTGCATTTATTTTTCTTTTTTTTGAGTTGCACCAATTGTTAATAAAACACTTTAGAAAGAAAGTTTATTGCATTAAGAAAACATTAATGAAATATTTGTCAGTGCAGTTACGGTCATCTTTAGAGATCATCAGAGGTGTGAGATGGCAACATTTCTCCACAGAGACAGTTCTGCAGAGGACAAAAGGATGAAACATTTTGACCTTGTAAGTTGGAGAGGAAAAATCTGTACATAAAGCATGGACTTACAAACATGCACTTTTGCACCCTTTAATGAAAATCCACTAAAAATATACAGAAATAAGAACGATGGTAATTCATAAAGTAGTACTTCAGAAAAATATTTCACTCAGGAGAGGAAATGGGGATGAGATTCATCTGAATAAGCAAACACCTACAATGCCCTAAGGCTGTAGCTATATAGAAAGTGTGACTCATCTTAAGGTAAACACATACAAAGTAAATCAAATAAATTATGTTCTCAAACTTGCACTCGTCTGCTAAGCATAAAAGAAGCAACTGTGAATAGCTAGCTGCAGATCTCTAATGTTTGGCAAGATGAATCACAGCATGGGTATCTACTTGTCCACAGCAGTATTGTTAGAAAAGGTAATTTATCCCTTAGTGCCTTGTCCCTTCTCCCCTTGTTAATGTTGTATTTCCCACATGTTTTACTAGTTACAATTTGAGAGAAATGCAATAACTGCTATAAGTGCGAAGTACCTACATCAAAACAGTCTGTAATGGATTATGTGTGCATGAATGGATCCCTGGATTCCTTGCTGTGCAGGCAAGGATGCAACGGTGTTCCATATGATTATACACACATCATAAAAACGTCTAAATATTGTCAAAAGCAGCCTGCAATACATTGAATAACATAAACCACAGCTGGGGATTTACATCCATCTAAAGAGCTGCTGACAATTTATGAACTGTATATTGATGGACTCTAAATAAAGAGTGACCTCCATTCCCAGAGAGTCCTTCATCTTCTCCTGCACCAGGAATTACAGGCTTCTCCAGTGGGATGGTATTTCCATTAGTTCACTTCATTGCCCACCCAGAACAAGTCCACAAGAAGTGATGTAGGATAAATGCTAGGCAAAGGAAGATGTAAATCACCCCCCAATTCTGGTGTTGCACTGGGGGCTCATTTAAAGTGCAACAGAGGCGGAGTTAGAAGTCAGATTAATATCATACGAATGAAAGGAGAGTTATTACACTAAATGTGACATTTGAGAAATTATATGCTAAACAAATAGAGAAGGAAACAGAATGCAGCCCAAGCTGTTTTGCCTACTCTCACATACACATATATTAAACTCTCAACAAAACATTTTAATCATAATTCTACAGTAAAGCTGGCAAGCAATTCTCAACTAGACTCCCTTCCCTCCTTTTCCCAACCTTGTCTAGTTCCATAAGCACATTTGCAGCTGGCCAGCTGTTATCCACATCATGCTGTCACGGGGAAAAAAAGCTTAATAAAATGCACAGACCAATAAAAAACAGTCTCAATGGTGCTGAACATGTTGAGAAAGGGCAAGTTCCCATGCTTCTGATGTAGCAGAATTTTACAGACAGTTTAACCAGCTGTCCAGGAGGGAAATAACAATAATTACTTGCGAAAATGATAATAGTATGGTTAGAAAAAGAACAGTATAATTAACATTGAGTTGTCAGACTGCTGGTATTCCACCTCTCAGTAAGGTGTGGCATTAGCTTCACAGAACAACACAGGACAGTGTGTTCTTCTGTGGTCAAAACCTGGGTCAAGAACCTCTGGCAGGCCTTTCTGCATTTGCTAGTATGGACCATTTGTTCCTTTTCTTGCTCCTCCCTGTAGTCATTACTAGTTATGAAGACAGTTTCGAAGATGTGCACCGAGTGAGACAGAGAAAATGCTACTTGAACAGCTTTCAGACACAACAGCCACCTTATCTGTCACAATGACTTGTTAAATAGTTGAACCTAAAAGGTGACAATTAAATATCAGCACAATCATTTACCTGTTGATCATTTAGCAGAAATATCAAGCCTGTCGCACAATCCAAACTGCCTCCCACATAGTGCCAGGTACAGAATTGAATATTACAACAACACAAAGGGAGTAACTGCTGTTTCTAGTCTGTATGTTCGTCTTCTCTCCTGTTAAAAGATTAAATTAAAAACTTCCTATCTTTTACAACTTGCTAATGTAAAAAAGTTATTAGATTTAAATAGAATACCATTTAAACTGGTACAGTTATTCTTGTGTAATTCCCTATATTAGCTGAGAGAACCTCTTTGTATAGCTCAAGTTTACCTGGTCAGGGATACAAGATTAGCTTAAAAAGCTTCAGTTTCTAGGAATAAAAATATCTAAAACAGTGTTACAGGAGCAGTTTGGCTGTACTGATATAACCAGAGAATATG
Organism: Coccyzus lansbergi; assembly: GCA_033558105.1. Classification (NCBI taxonomy): domain Eukaryota; kingdom Metazoa; phylum Chordata; class Aves; order Cuculiformes; family Coccyzidae; genus Coccyzus; species Coccyzus lansbergi. Next base: position 3,093,386 of record JAUMJK010000036.1, on the reverse strand, counting down.
AAATCTGGAGGGATATGAAGCGATAGACCTTAATCTTTTTTCCAACTTTTGGTCTAGACCATACTACCCCGTGCATATTGGCAGTTCATCACTGCTTCTTTTGCTTCTTCTTTATGGGAAGCTGGAATCCATGACAGGGATTGCACTAGGCACACTTGGGGGCAAGAGCGACACAGGTGGGTGGGAGCAAATCATAGGAAGGAAAGACTACTAGGGCTTGAATAGGACTAAACCACAATTTCTGTTCTTTTTTTTTTTTTGTATCATTTAATGACTTTCAAAAATTTCAGGTTCTTTGATATTTAAAGCAAATTTCATGCCTGCAGAGCTGGTAATGGTCAGGCAGAACAGATGTGCAATACAGAAACCTAGGGCTGTTGTCTCAGCAATGCTGCTTTTTCCATCATAGTCATTGAGAATACAAGCATTTTTGATGCTTTGGCAAGGCTTCTGTAACTACCAGGTACCTTATTTAATAACAAAAGAAGGAGCAGTCTTAGGAAGTATTCAACAGAAGGAAAAACAGTGTTGTTTTGTTTGTATCCACAGCTGCAAATGGAGATCCACCTGTGATCTGAGACAGCTGAGAGAATAAACAACTCTGAAAACTCAGGTACTTAACCTTGCAACCTTCACAGCTCTGTTAAAGCCCTTTATGTTTCTTTTTTAAATGCCATTTTTCTTACATATTTTTGACTTTCAAATGAAACAACCCTCCACCCCATGTTCAGACTTGTCATTGAAAGATTGTGTTACAGCTGTTGCATCTCATTGAATTCAAAACAGTCTGGGTAGAAGCAGTGAGAAAAAAATTCTTTTTTTAATGCTCTGATACAACCCACTGATTGTGCCATCTGTCTGACACATGATGAAGAATCTCAAAACATAGAATAGCTGTGGGGGACATAGTACAGTATTTGTAGATCTATGCTCAGAAAGAGATAAGAGCTTGTATTAAAAAAGCAAATTCGGCTTCTTTGAACCCAATATATTAGATATACAGTGAGTTTTCTGTAAGAAGTGAGAAAAAACCAATAGCAGATCTGTCCAGATGGAGGGGGGAAGTACAGTCAAAGGCAGGACAAGAAAAAAATACATTTTCCTGTGTGAAAACCATGTCCATGCAATCTGCCTATCATCAGCATAAAGGAAGATGCTGGGAATTTTAGAAATGTCTTTCTGCAATGCAAGAAGTCACACAAAGGATAAAAAATGCACAGCTCAAATTACCATGGAAAGAGTATGCAAAACTGTGCTCATAAAAGTGACAGATCTAAGTGCTTCAGCTAAGTATTTAATAGGATTGTAACAGCTACCTCCATAAATCTGTCCATACCAAATATCAATTATGTAGGGATCTGTGTCACTGCAATAATTTCTCTAAATTGGCTCCTCACTGGCTCCTCTCCAATTATTTTTAATAGTAAGGTAGTATGTCTTTATCCTTTTGATTGGCATAGGACAACATATCTTCAAAGAGTTTGATATATTTATAGGTCATTGCACCTTAGAAAAAACTGTGAGTATTGCAGGAATTTTAAAGACCTGGGGAGAAGCAGCAGAGACCAGAGAAAAGCAACAGCTACTCCTCTGCTCTTCTGGGCTACATAAGTCCAAGTGAGGACTGTGTAGCTGGATCCTCGACATGCCCTGTAAATGCGAAGCCAGCCAAAGGTCGGAGAAGTAACTTTTTTGTTATGGAGACTGATGGTTTGCTCTCAGTTTTACCACCTGTAGAGCTCATGGACTTATGCTTCTCCCTTCTAACAATGCATAGCTAAAATCCTAATCTGTAGAGCCAGCAAGAGCTTTTCAGCAGCACTGCTGTTAAAGCTGATGAGAACTGAGGTGTTTTGAAGTCATTATATGTTTAAGTGCTTAAACAGAGTGAACCAAAACACTCTTTCCTGTATGCTTAAAGCTGAAACGAAAACCTAAAATATTCAGTGGCAATATTTATTTTTCCAGAGATTTTAAATTATACAGAACTGGAATTACAGCCCATGCAAACACTGTAGATTAAATAAAGAACAAGGTAGCTGTCTGTGGTTTAATGAAAAGATCTTAGAAGTTTCAGCTGAAAAGGCAGAGGATCTTGTATATGTAGCAAGACATACAAATATCTCTGACCAGCTTTGTGAAAACAATGGAGCCGATATAGTTCAAAAACTGACCAATGGCTACTGTGTTTTCTCTCAAAGTATCCCAACTTGCCTAAAAAAAATCAACAGTTTGCATTCTACACAGTGAGAAAACCTACAAGATCAAAATTCTACAAGAATTCAAGAGGTTAAGAAAGATCTAGTTCTATGAAGGAGGGATCTGCAGGTTATTAGTGTAACCATCCCGTCAACTTACTAAATTCAGCTTTTCAAACAAAAAACGTGCGACTGTCCCAATCCTCAAAAAACTACCCATTGAAGGAACCAAGACAGTAAAAAGATAGGAAGAGAAGCAAACTCCAATGCCGAGTGCAGTCTTTTGCCACAGTTACACAGCACAACCAGTGACCCAGTCAGGAAAACCATCATTAGGTTTTGTGTAGAAATTTGCATCAGCAGATCTCCCAGCACTTAAAGGATGTCAGTAGTATTGCTGATGTTTTTGAACCAGGGAAAAAGAACCATACTTAGAATGGCTCATGGTTACCCAGCAAAACCTGAGAAAATGCCCAAGTCTAATTATTCCTAGCACAGTTCCACATCCAACTATTAGAAACATCATGTTTCTAATTTAAAATATAACTGAAAACTTTAATGGAGTACAATGAAAAGAAAAATCTTTTTCTTATGAGGTCAAATCCAGACAGGTTATTGGAACACAGGTAGTCAATACTCACAGCAACAGATATTCACAGAAGTGCTAAAGACTTGGTAAATAATGAAGCCTGCATCCTTCTCCATTTCATAATTCTGCAAGAGGTATGGGAAAAATACAGTGTTGAAGAGAGTGTTTTTTAAAACTGAACAGTACTTCAGGACTTACAGTAAATACTATGAATTATCAGAGCTTTTCCTGAGGTGGCAGAGCCACCCAGCTGTTTGTTAAATCATTAACTGGCTAATACTGGTGATATGGCTTTCCTCCTGTTTCCAACTGTAGACTGGTAACACAAACTACTTGTCAGAATTATTACTTAGATAAATTCTTTCTTTGAAAATATGTACATGAAACTAGCTGTGTAGTGGCAATCAAAATAAAGCCACGTTAAAAGGCAAAGATGACCATTTGGATAAAAAGACAACAACGTAGGGTTGATTTAATGCCAGAAATAATAACCTTCAATATAACCAAACCCAGATACTACCTTTTTTTTTTCAATGTGCCTATAAGAATGGGGGAAAACCCCCAAGCCTATATATATTTAGATACCTTAAAAAGGACTTCCTAGGCTTAAAAATGTTTTGTTGCAAATATGAATCCAAAGAAAAAGGAGCATCTACACAACACAGCTCAAATACACTTACTATATGTAGGCCAGCCTGTCTGATATCTCTGCTCCTCTCCCTTGTAGACAGAGAGAAAGGTTTTAGATTCTCCAGTTAACTAAAGATGTGGTCTAATTTCCGAACTGATTAATAGTTCATCTTTAAAACACCTAATGATCCAGCTGTGATGCCATCCTTTCTGGGGACACTTCTCAACTCAAATCCCCATTCCTACCAAAAACTGAGGCATTGCAACCATTCACTTATTTTTCCTGCAAAACACCACATTGATGGACACATTTGTTGTAGTGAGGAAATATAAACTACTGAGACCTATCACAAGAATTTATCAATCTTCTCACTAGTTAAGAAGCTGCCCTGAACACCAGATTGAGTTTTTATTAATACTATTGCTGAAATTTACTCTAAGTTATTTAAGTATTTCTTATCTATGCCTGAAAAATGTTTAGAAAAGATATGGTATTTTTCCAACATAAAAAGTTGCTTTAAATACATATTTTGCATTTAGGTTAAAAAAACCAACAGGCTTAAGTGTTGATTCTAAAAGGGGGAAAATCTCAGGAAAACAATAAGAAACCAACTGTATGTGAATGTAAAATTATGATGGGACACTAAAACATGTTCTGGATCTATGGAAGTACCATTTTTTTTTCTCAAAATTGCTCATAAAACAAGAGCAACAATACAATGTACTCGGAGTTTCTTCTCATCTTAGAATTTCAGTGTGCTTTTATAAATACTAATTAATTAAACTTCAAAAGGCTCCTGTGAGATACAGTAGGTATTATTATACCTATTAAACACATATAAACCAGAGTTGCAATGTTTAATTATATTCAGAGTAGTTTCCTTTTAAATTGATTTTCCTCTATAAAAGAAGATGCTGATTGTCTATTACTTTTAAAGCAGGCTTTTATGACTTCAGTTTTTAATAGCCAAGATTTCATTGCACTATGTTTGCACATGCATTTGCTCATTTAGGACTTAAAGATACACAGCCAACCAAAACGTGGTAACATTCTGAACAAATGGTTTGCGAAACAAACAAGCCTTAAATCAGAACTATAAGAAATTATGGGAAAGATCACACTAATATCACCAAGACTGTTTTTCCTGGTTTGTAATTTTGGTAACTTCCTAACCAAATTCAAAGTTAAGAACAAAGTACTACTCTCCTAATCTAGGCAGTTCTGACACAACTAGGGTATTTCCCCAGGGGAGTATTGTCCTAACCCATAAAGACTACCTGTATGCAGAGAAACACAAAAGATATCCAAAGAATAAGTATCTGTGTCTTTTCTGTTTTAACTATGGATGGTGCCACTACTCCAATTATCTGCTCTTTTGGATCTTCCACCATCCTCACATCAGAAGCATCCATGATGATTTGCATCTCTTGTAGGCATTTCATGTTGTATGTTCATATGTTATATGCATCCAAGGACAAAGCAATCAGATTGGATTACCTGTTGCTGATACTCACTTTGAAGGAACCAGTGCTGAACAAAACCAAACATGATATCTCAGCCCAATGTGCTTCAAAGTGAAATTGAGCATTGCAGAAAGCAGCCCTTTCTCATCAGTTTTTGATTTAGCATTATTCAGTTTTGCCGAGTATTCCCAGTTGGCTCCTCCTGAGTCTGCATTTCATGCTAGTTTTAGAAGAACAGGATGTATTTAGTAATTATCAAATTGTAATAACCAATTGCTCAGTCTTTCAAGAGCAGACAGAATAATGAATATGCATGTGTTCCAAAACTAAAACACACTAGGCAATATAATTCCACTAATCACAGAAGCATAAAATAGTTCAGGTCAGATGAGACCTTAAAGATCATCTACTTCCAAATCCCCTGCCATGCGCATGGACACTTCCCACTAGATTGGGCTGCCAAAGGTGTCCTAATGATTATATTTGCTTTGATACAAAATGTCATCTGGTTGTACCAGGTGACCTGAATCAGCCAGACACAGAAGGATTTGATTTGTCACTTTTGGTTGTTCAAGATGCAAATTCTAGGTGGAAAAGTATCTGCTTTGCTTTTCCTCTGAGATGGTGGAGTTCTCATGTAATTATCACTGTGGTTGTCATTCCAAGCCACATTAGTGACAGTGGAGACTGAAGTGTCATCTCCAGGCTATGGCAGAAACTATACATTTGAATCAGCCTCTACTAGCTCATGAGCTTTGCTCTGACAAGGAAGAAGGTCTATAATACTAAGTACCATAATTTAATGCATTTTTCTGCCCAAGACAAAACACCACATTTTCAAGCAGTGGAATGATTTTTCCTCTTCTTCTGCACTGCAATCAGCAGGTTGGAAATTTCCTACTGCATTAGTAGAACCACTGATTAGCACGCAGGAGCTCCTGCATCATCTCTTCCCATCAATTTCTTTTCAGTATATTACATAGGAAAAATAAGTTACTTCACATCACTCCTTACATATCACTCTTCCAATATGGGCAACTTGATATGTGAAGTCCAAGACCTTGCACTATCCTGATGAGCACAGCATTGCCATAGCTTGCCACGAAGGACCTGCTGTTTCCCTATCTTTCTGTAAGGCCCAGGACCTAGATTGAGAAACATTCATGTTTTAATTTTTGAGTCATGGGCTATTTCTCTTCCAATATATGATTATGCCTAAATGGTGGGGAGACTGACTAATTTAGGCTACAGAAGCATAAAGAATAGGCAAATATAGGATGTGGATTGTGCAGCTCATGCAACACAATATAACACCGCAAAAAGGCAAAGTTACATAGGAAGCACTACTTTTGTACCGCACCTGCTTGAGGTCAATCACTGGTGATGACTTAATATTTACTATCAAGGGTTTAGTTTTCTACCAGACTCAGGAGATGCATGCGAAAAAAAGGTATGGACTACTTCAAATAAATATTTAACATTAATTCCCTGAAGGTAGATTCCTCCAGTCGCCATATAACTAAATGACGCTAATGATCTCAGTCCACTAACCCACATATATATATCTCCTGTCTACACTTGCATGTATACCTTCTTTCACAAGTCCCAAACTATAAAACTAATGTCCAGAATACTTCTCTTCTGCATGTGGGAAAAAGTCACAACTCTTAGTTGGATGTTACTTCAATTACTTTCCACATTAGCTCTGTAATGCTTTAGTCAAAGCATCTGATTGAAAAATCAGTCTGAAGAGACAATGCTTTCTTTTCTATGGTGATGTCTAGGTGTATGGATGTGAAGGACATCATCTGCCTGATGTTCCCAGGAGGCAAGGTGCTAAAATACCAGGACCTTTTACAAAGATGTCAAAAATTACACATTTTGTTTCCTTATAGCACAATCCAATTGTCTTTCTAAATCTGAAGTTGAAATATTTTACAGATTGAGATGTGAACTCATGGCAAGGCAGTTCAAGACAAACAGGTTCTTGAAATTTTGGTTATTACACAACAGCCCAATGATCACAAGAACAACCTATCAACCTGCAAATGGCAATAGATGAAACCCCTGAAGTAGCATTTCTTCCAGTATAAAATGTAACCTGCCAATGCTGGATTTTGTTACTACAACATGCAAATGCATTTCACTCACCTTCCTTTCCCATCACCTTGTATATAAATGTTATGTAGTAGCATAAAAGCCATGGAGATAGAATGGCTGCAGTAAGAATTTTGCAACCTTATGCTCCTGCCAGCTGCTACTATATATGTAGTAAAATAAAGAAACATTACAGCTTTTAGAAAGTACCATCAAGTGGCTATTATACTGTAGTTTTACCTTTCAAGTCAGTGATGCAATGTGCCAAGAAGGTACCTATGCAACATCTAATCTGCAGTTTCAGTCCTAAAACTGATTTACATAAAAGCAACTCTAAAATAAACATGGGCTAGACAGAAGCCTTATTCAGAACTATATCCTGCCCAAAAGCATTCCCTTTGAGCCAGCAGATTCTACACATCAGAGAAGATACAAACGGGCTAAATTGGAAGAGAAATCAAAGTTAATTTAATTATTTCTCAAAGAAGGCTTAAGAAAACAGTCAAGAGTTTCCACCTATCAGTTGAGCTGCACTTTAGGTCAGTAACCACATCTTAACAAGAGTATTTAAGGAAAGATCAACTTCCTAAGGCATAAAATAGCTATTGTTTACAGTTATGTACATCTCTACTCCTACAGCTCCAAATGTTAGGAACTCTTGTCACTGAAAACCCTGCTACACTATGTGGCCTTTGGAAGGGAAGCTACAATCATACCAGTTTTCCATTAAAAAACCCACTCTGGAGAGAGTAAGAAGGGAAGTCAACTTGTTCTCTGCCTGAGACTCCATGCTTTGGGCTTGTAAACTCACTTGCACTGATATATGTAGATCTATAACACCATCTTTAGAAACCCTGACTACAGAACAGGTCTTCGAGTAAAGGAGTAAAAGTCCTCCTCTGAAACCTTTACTGCCAAAGCCCATTAAAATGCTGAGGGAGACTCTCAATTGCCAACCGAGTTCGACAATTTAGCAAGCAATCTCAGTCTGTATTTTACAGCAGCCCAATACTACACTAGGAGAAAGAGTTTAAAGATGCTAAAAAAGATGTGGCAGGTTAGATGTTTTCAACAGAGATAAACCCATATTATCACCATGGTACAGGCAATACATTGCACTGGGGAGTGCTTTCTGAAGAAGGGCATATAATTCTAGTCCTCTGTCCAAGAAAGGACAATTTAAACCGTAATGATGAGTCCCTAAACTGGTCAAGGCACCTTGGAAGGAGAGGGAGGCCAAAAGGAAGAATATAACTGCTCTCTTAGGAGGAAACAGAGCAACAGACTCTAAGGGTCAAAAGAACAGAAAAGCAGCCACTGCTGTGTTCCAAAGGCTTAATTGAGCAGGACACCAACACAGGAGCCTCAGGCAATAGTCCATAATGGGTATGCAGGGAAGAACTTTATACACAGGGGACTACAGTAATTTCCCTCTGCACATCCTTCCTCTAAGGACCTCCAGCTTCAGAATTTCTTGAGGTGGAAACTGTATCATTGTGTTTCTTCCTTAACTTGTCAAGTTTTCTTCTCAATCCATTTACACCCATGGTCTGCACAACATCCTGTGGCAATGAGTTTCACAGCCCAGCTGTGCCTTGCATGATGGACTCTCACTGGGCATTGCATAGCATGCCTTCTTCCAGGATTAAAGAGTCACCATCTCTGGAGGTATTTAAAGCATGGGTGGATGAGGTGCTGAGGGGCATGGTTTAGTGATTGATAGGAATGCTTGGACTCGATAATCCAGTGGGTCCAACCTGGTGTTTCTATGATCCTATGATTCTATGTCCTTGAAATTTCCCCTAGTAACACCCAACCCAAGATAATTTCCGTTCCTGGGCAATGAGTTATCTCAAAGGTTACCTGAGTGAGCGCAGGTGCTCTCACATTGACAACCAGTGGTTAAAGGGCTGGTAAACTGCAGACCAAATATTATGCTTGAGGCTTTAGGAAACTGAATTTAACTGAATTTTCACAGATAGACAACCTCTTTGCATTCAGGGATGGACACATAGTAAATGACCAACAGTTGACCAGATGTTCTAAGAGGCAGTATTTCTAAATATAATTTTAGTAGATACATTTTGGAAATAGAAGCTATGTACAATAATACTAAATGAATCTAAAAAAATACAACAAAAATTAATTCCTTCATCCTAATTTATTTCTACTGGGATAAAAAACAACCCCAAAGCCTAACATACTAGGATTCCTGCCTTGATTAACTTTACTTAGGATCTCAGACCAAACAAATGCTCCATGACTCAGTTTTCTCACTAAAGAGAAAGCAAGGAATGAAGCAGTTTCTCTGAACAGAAATGTTTTCCAGATAAGGGAATGCATTTGCTTATGGTAAAGCATCTATGTAGTTTGCTGATAGTTGGTACTAATTAAGTGCAATGAATTATTTCCTGATGTTTCCCCGCTTCCTCGTCTGTGAAAGGGGGAACACGTCATTCTTCCTTCTATTAGCAAATGCATCTGGGAGCTAAATACACTGGTGACTCTGATTGATTTGGTAGTGTTTATGCAAGTAAGCAGCAAGAAACATTAAATCAAAGGATAAGCAAATCTCAGACTAAATGTGCAGATGAAAGCCTAACATACACTAAAAATCATGTGTTCCTGAAATTAGTATTCAGTTGATAAAGATCCCAATTTTATTTTCAAATAATTTCATTACTAAGGCTTAACTGCAGACTGTACAAGGGAAAAAATACTGAAGTGGTTATTTTCCCCTATTTTAGAAACCATCTATTTCGAAGTTCTGTTTGGCTAAGTGAATTACAGGACTCACAGATGAGCTAAGTACTTTAATACATACAGAATACCTTCCCTTCAGTGCAGAAGAAAAATGTCTTTAGCTGAGCTGTTTTGCATGGCACCACCAATTTATCCCTTCTCAGTTCTATCTGGCATCTGTATTGCTGCTGCTAGGGTAACAATCACATCAGGGTGCTCCACAAAGGTTAATGCAGGCAATAGTCTGGCAGCATTTGATGTGTAAGCAAACAGGACTACCATTTCCCTTGCATCTAAAAGGTCAACACACCAAAACCTAATTCACTTCTTTTCTACAAGCCCAAGGGCAGGAACATGACAGAAAGGCCGGGAAGTTCATTGTCAGTTATACAATGTCACAGGAAAAATAAAAGAGTTCAGCACTGCAGGTGAAGTGATGTAAAGAAACAGAGCAGGCAGCAGAGGCTGCTAATGATCTAGAGCTTTTCCAGCTTATTTTTGTCTCAACGAATAGAACAATTTATGTAGAATGAGGAGCTAGCTTGTAATTTAATTACTACAGGTTATGGTTTTTGGCATTGGTATGGTACACAAATAGCTGATATTAAACTAAAGCTGCTGCAATAAAAATCCCTTTAAAACACTCTAACTACCAAATGTTGTCACTGTGATTAATAATTAGCGAATGGCAGGTGACAAATCAAATATAATTACAGCATCATTCAGATCATACAAACTTCTTACCCCATTCTGCTTTTCTAGGGACTTCCTTATTTGTCTCCCTGTTTCCATCAACTTCCAATTATCTAAACATACTTGTTCTGTCCAAGTGACTGTTACAATAAGGGTGTAAAACATTCACTCCCATGGCTGTCAAATACTGCACTGTAAATGTCTTCTGGACCTTAATGATTTACAGGGCAGAAGAAATTCACAAAGGCTGACTTGAACTTGAGGAGACAGGATACTGGGAAGCTGAGAAGAAAGTCAGAAGTTGTAAGAAGCAACAGAAGAATGGAGAGAAACAGTATCTCCACTTCTTTTGAGCAGTGGATCTTCCTCACCCAAACCCATTGTTACACACTGCTCAACTTCCCCACCTGCACCTCTCCTATTAACCCTCCTTCCCAGCTGCACTTGTATTCAGGCCCTGAATGTCAGCTGGAAGAAGTATGATGCTCTGCTTATTGATACCAATGGCAAAGCTCACCAGGTACTCAGGTAACAGTTCTGTGGTTATCCCAGCCTACAATACTGGGCCTATATAGTCTTTAAATTATTACAGTTTGAATTCACCTTAGACACATCATCATTTTGTCTATAGGCTCCATCCTTGCTAAGGAAGAAAGTGTTTACAACCGTACATAATGATAAACATATAAAGCCATCATCAATCATTCATCAGTTACAATTACAATTTGCATCCATTTATCTAATGACAGCCTGCAGTAACTGCTGCACTTAAGCAGTTCAAAACCACTTTAAAGATGGAAATGTTGAGGATAACTACTACATAATTACCTCCACATTTTGTAGCACTTTGCTAACTCATATTTCTTTCCCTTTTCAGGTTTAATGTATATTAAATAAAGAGGAATTATTATTTACATACACCCCCACTCACCTACACTCTCAGATGTACTGACTGTGACAGTGCAGGTGAGAAATGGCAGGGTAGTCTCATAAACTCTATTTAACGTGCAACTTCAGCTGTCTCAGACACTCAGCCTCCTTGTCTATCTCTGCTGCTAGTTAAAATACATTGCATTTCACGTCTAACTATAAAAAAAAGCCCAAAGATTGCTCTCTTTTTTCCCTCCTCCTTCTCCCCTACAAGATCACCTGCCAGAAAATTATTTTGTATCTGCCCTTGATGTCAGAATCCATTCTCAGCTCTCCCTTCCTGTTTTTCTTTTTCAGCTCCACTAATTTGAAGATGCCAAACAGTGGGACCTGAGCTAGTAACAGCTTAAAGGTCAGATAACTTCCCTTGTTCAGAAACTAGACAAAAGAGGACAGACAAGAGTTTGTTCTGCAGTGACTACAGTAATCAATTTGCTCTATTACATACATAATGGATTCCTGAGAGTGGAAGAAGTGATATTTGTGAGTTCTTTTAGCTTTTCTGTGTATTTTATAAAAAAGTAATAATAGTAATCCAGCTTTCTGCACAAAAATTAACATTTCTCTGAAGAGGAATCTAAACATTTGGGGGACTAAATCCAACTTTCTCTGCAATTCCCATATTACCATTGCAACAAGTGAAACATGCAAACACACAACTACTACTTCACAGTTTTTCTCTACAACACATGCTTAGGCAACATAGGAGGACACCCTCTCTTTGTCCTCCACACTTAAATTGACTCTTAACAGAGAGCACTGCTGACATGTTGCTTTACTACGCCGAATGTTCATAACATGATCCCAAATGAACTTCTTCCTCTCTGGTCTCTTCCCTCCTTTTTCCATTTCTCTGTGTGTGTCTGCATCGGCATCTGCATCTGTGTCAGCATCTGCATCTGTATCTGCTACAGCAGGTTATGTGCTTGCTAGGAAAGATAGCTGCAGTTGCAGCATTTCTAGAAACAGTTGTATTAAAAAAAACCCCAAAAAAATAACAACAAACCAAACCAACAAAACCCAACAATGTAAGTTTCTAAGAGAAAGTTAATAACCGGTGCTGTTGATGAAGCCTGACCTACAGACATTGCAGATTACAGCTGAAGTGCATGAGCGCACAAACCATTTCCCATTTGGGTATCCTGGGTAGCAGAATTAACTTCCCCAGCAGAGGCAGCTGAGATAGTAGAGCCTGCAGCCCAGCACTTCAGTGAGAGCTCAGTCAGGCCCCAGGACTCTTGAACTCTCATCCTCCAATTCTGCAAGCATCGGCTAAAAACTTCTAATGCACTCTTTAGCCATAAACTTCGACTGTGCTGTGACAAAAAAAACCAAACGGAGAACAGAAAAAGGAATCAACCAAAAAAAAACCATAAAATGAATGAGATGCAGGCTGCACAACCTATTCTGTAGATGGCACTGTACGTTAAATAATAATTTACTTCTTTCCACAGCACAATTTCTGAAGGCAATGATCCAGATGCAGCCTCTAACACATACAGAGTATGCATTTATTTAAAATCAGGAATCATTCCATAGTACTAACTATCAATCATAACTCCAGAATTCATCTTCCAATTGCAATTAATTATGGTTATCCCTGTGGTATGTGATTAAAAGGCAGCACAGGGGGCACTGTACAGACCCAGTGCAGTAGTAAGTCCCTTTCCCAAAGAGTTAACAAGACAAACAGTAGGAGAAGAAAGACAGTATACTAATGAGAGCTAATGATGTGTTCCAGCACTACTGCTGGATCCCCAGCCTGGTATGCTACCCGCTGAGTCAGCAAGTGGAGCTGTGCCATGATGACAATTAAGTTTTACAGTTGTGAGGTTTTTTTGTTTGCGCTTTTCTATTTTTTTTTTATTTAAAAGACTATCTGTTTATCAGTAACTTCTGAAGGATTTGTTGAAAATGGCATTAGAGGAGCTAGATCACAAAATTGGCAGAGACATTCCAGAAACACAGGTGCAAAACTAAGACTAAGAAACAGGGAAATTATTAAGCCAAGAAGTTAGAAAATGGCATAAACTGAAAAAAGGGAATTTCATGATACTGAGTAAAATTCTTCTGAGGTGACTTCAGCTGGGATTCTAATTGTGGAGGCATCAAAAGGTACATAAGCTAATCTAAAGATTCGCTGACAACAATGTTTGCTTGAGATATTTGGGATGTAAAAATTAGTTATCAGCAGGAGAGCTCACAAAAATCCAGGACAAGTCTTAAATGGTCCAAGTCTGTTCTAACACAAACACACACAGTAACAAAACACAGTAGTAAACAGAAAGTGGCAGACATTAGCTCTAAAGAATCAAACAAACTTCTCATTGTATATTACAAATGAGAAACATAAATCTCTACATAAGCTCAAAACAGAGAGCTCTTTCAGGGTATTGCCAGCATTTCCTGATTCACGCTTGCCAAAAAACAGTTCGCAGGCTTTGTAATGTTAAAAGGTAAACACAGCAGCCCTTCATATTTTAAAACAAGAAAAGGAACAATACTTAATTATTCTAGTACAACTAAGATTTATGTTAATGTTCGTATTTCATACATTCCAGACCATAACACAATATGGAACATTTTCCCTGTCCCCTAGCGAGTGCCTTGCATTGGCTGCATCCACGGTTTTAACGTGAATTGAAAATGTTGCTTTACATATAGGAGATAAAGCCACAGAAGTGTGGCAAATTTTTAGCACTGCAAAAAAAAAAAAAAAATTCACTGTGGTTGAATCATTCTATTCAGAGTGTTTTGTTTTCTTACAACTGTGCAAACATGTACCATATCCTAATGCTCTTGGCTATTTTCATGAAAACTTTATGATTGTATAAAAATTCTGGTACATATACAAAACCAGGTTTTCCAGAATCCTCACACGAAAAATTTACTTGAAGCATGGACATGTCAGCTTTATTAATAGGAAACCACATCTGTTGAACTACAGGTAAAGAAGTCAGATGTGAGAAATATTTGAAAGTCATTTGCCTTACAACGTGTTAATACTTTGACCAGATATTCAACAATAAAGTCAAGAGGAATATATGTAAATTACCACAGCCAACTAGCAACACATGAAAAAACGTGCAGAGCTAGAAAAGGGTGCTTTATAGCATTGTTGAGTGAGAAGAGATATTTGAATAGGAACTGACACTTATGGTTAACCCTGGAAAAATTAAAGATTAAAGTCACTACCACCTTATTTTATGTACAGAAAAGCCATTTCAGGCATTTTTGAGGGTTATATCTCCCAATGAAGAGTTTAACTTGTAGCAAGTACTTCTGCACATGTTTAAGTTTACCTACTGAATAATCCTTTTATATTCCACCAAACTAGTCACATGTATGAAAATACTTGAATGTCTAAAACTTTTGATGAATAACAGGCTTAAGTTACCTTAGAATTCAGTGAAAAAAGAGAGGCACCTTCAGATTAACACACAAATATTAAAATCAATGTGTAATTGCCCTATTAATTCCACAAGCTCAGTATTAAGCTCCAATGTTTTTATAAAACATGATTTCTTCAACATATATTGAATACACAGACCACAGGATGGTAGTGTGTTTACAAGGGTTTTACAATGATTACTTGGGGATAAATTTGGAAGAGTTACTTTATTTGTGTGTGTACCAAAGCTATTTATAAATTGTGTAGGTCAATTGAAGCTCATTGTGTTAAAATCTCCTAAATGATGAATTGTTTCTATGTGGGACACACCTGACCCACCTAACATATGACATAGATAGCATTTTTAAAATTAAAGCTATTCTGCTCATTACAGAACAAAAGAATAAAATATATAGGAAGAGAGTAAGGAATAACTTTGAATTGGAGAGAGGACTGTCTAAATTTGCTGGGATGAAAACTAAAATTAGACATGTGACATGAATGAAAAATTGACCATGCTTCAGCTTCAACTGGCTAGACCTCACAGACTATCTACAATATTATTAAATACAACACCTGCTAAAGACCCAGAACGTTAAAAGTTTAAGCTATCATCATCCAATTTCAAAACAGACCAAGGCAATACCTTGACAAATACTGAGTCATTCACACCACAGATATTAATTCTACACTGAGCTTTTAGAAGTATAATCCAGATTCACAGTACCAAAATTCTCTGTAATTGTGTTTTGCTTTTTTTTACTGTATCAATGCTTTATAAAATGGACCCCCCCCAATCCTGATATTTCTCTTTATTACTTGCTTTTCTCCCAGTTTCTTTTTATAAGTAAACCAAACCTTATATATTTCTCCAACTGCTCTGCTTTAAATCAAGATGCTAGCTCCTCATGAGTGTTCATGCAGCTGATTAGAAAATTGTCTTATAACCAGCATCATTAAGTAGCATGCCAATCAGTGGCGATACAGCGATCCTGCTGGTGCATCTGTAAGTTAGAGATATGCCCTACGCTTATGAAACCTAAACATACAATTCTGAGATTTCTTATTGGTAATTAGATTATAAGTGTTGTGTTCCAATGCTTAACAGCATGAGAATATATTTATCACGTACTGTATCCACAGCACACAGAAAGGAAAAAAAAATCTAATTGGAACAGACTTTCGGAAGAAACCCCCAACACTGAAAGCTTATAGAAGAGGTCTCTTTTTTTAGTTTTTTCAGGTGTGATGCCATAAGAAAGCTACAGGGATTGTAACATCTCTTGACACCCATTCCACCCCAATTTATTTGGATTTACTATTTGTTTTACAACATGTATCACCACCCACTTAAAATATACTTAAAATAGTTGGACTTGTTGGAAAGGTTTCATTAGTTTTATCAATATTATCTTCTTACACACAAGGAAAAGCTTCAACATGTAGGTAGCACAGGGAACTCAGGTCCCACCTAGTAAACTAGACTTGCAGTCATACAATGTTGCACGCTATATACAGTTACCTGTTAATAGTACATGAAGCCACATTCAGTTGGATATAATATACACGGAAGATGACTCGTACAAAATGCTAAAGCTGCAAAATTATAGTCTTCAGAGCTATGGCATACCAAAATTAAAGTTTGCCTGTGAAATTCTAATTGAAGTTCTTTAGCTTTCATCCTTTTCATACAGCCATATTAGCCAAGCAAGCCAGACTCAGTTAACAGCATTCTCTTAACTTACACACTTTCAGCCCTGATTCGTCATAGGGCTTTATGCCTTATTTACTGTATAGATTTAAACTATATTGAACACATGCATATTAAATTCCTCAGGGGCTTTTGTATGTTGCTCATTAAAACAAAATTGATAATGCTATTGCACCTGTTAAAATGATCCAGAACAAAGGCACAGACACACTATCATCAAAAGTAAGTATCTTAAAGATAATACCACAGCCTTCATTTGGAGTATCCTGCATTGTAGAGAACCAAGGTAGAGCTCTCAGAAATGACAGTGTGACGACAGCTTAGATCCAGTGCTAAGAGAAATAAATTAATGGCTAACTTGCAGGTAGGTAAAGTACTTACATAGAGTAAAAACTCCAGACAATCAACTGCCTGACTCACAAGAAAATCCCACATTTTAGAAGGACTTCACCTTACTCCCCACAGGTGCCTCAGTTTCTGCAGTGGGAGAAACCGACATTTTACATCTTCAACTACAGCTTCAGATTCACTCCCAGAGAATACACCTAGTACACTGAATGATGCTAGTGTTCTGAATCTAAAAGCATAATTACATAACAAAATAATACTTGATTTTATGTCTCTGTTTCTGGTTTTCCATAATTTTGGAGTCCTGAATTGGTAGTCATAACAGTGCAAGCAAAGACTTATCTTTCTTGTTGTCAAATGAAATGTCTAATGCCATCTTTTGCTGTTGGATCAGTACCCAGGCAGATAGAGTGGACAGGCCTGCATAACTTGAGCTGGCCAGTTTACAGATAGTAGAAGTATGTTGTTATGCATGGACAGCAGTGGAAAATGAGGGAGATTGCTAACACCAGCGAAACAAGAAGATTGAAAAATTTTGGTCTCAATTCAGTGCTTCAAAAGGGAAGATATCAACTGTCTCCTTAAAACACCTTTGTTCTCATTTTCTCAATCTCTGTACTCCTATCTTCCCGTATTTTTATATTATCTGCTCTTTGTTCTCTTCAAAACAAGTTTCTAATTCCAAATGCAATCTCCTCACATCTCAGTTTTGCCACTCTACATCCTTTTTCTTCCCTTTTCCTGCTGTTGCTCTGAATATGTATTCACTGCCCAAAAGAAGCCACGACTGCTTCTATGGCAAGATATGTATTCAGCTATCAGGAATCTGTATTTTCCAACTCACCTGAAAACAACAGATTTGCTTAGTCATCTGTAATTGGTATGTAAGTATAAAATTAATAATTTCAGAGCACATGCACTGCAGTCAGTTAATGGTTTATTAATTACACATCAGGATGCCATAAAGAATTTACAGCCAAAACATAACAACAAAAGTCAGTGATGACATCCATCAGACTTCTGTCCTCTCTAGAACAAGGAAAAATCCACCTCTTCTTTTCCACAAACATCAAAAGGCAAAAACTGGAAGAGAGGAGGGATCCCTCAGGAGCAACGTGCGAAATGTTTACAAAGGGAGCAGCGAATGAAGAATTGAGACACAGTAGAGGGAGTAGCCAGAATTGTTTGCCATGAAGGTACAGGAATATATCACTGCAGAGGAAATAATTTCCCTAAGTGTCATGTTTTTGGGGAAAAGAGATCAATCAAATACACCAGTATGTACTAAAATATAAACAGCAAAAAAGGTCTGTAAACAAATTGGAAAGGGGGAGTCAATTCTTCATGGTAACACCTACCTACATGAATAACCACTCAAAAATCTGAATAGCACACTTGTTCATTAACTGAGTCATTTTTTAACTCTGGGAGACTCCAGCCAGACATGATTGATTTGTCCCCCTACTGATCCTTGCCCTTTTGCAGTTCTGCAAAGACATTGGGAACCAGCAATAACTCACCACATGCCTCAGAGAGCTTTCTTGTTTTTTGAAATCTCTTGGCAGTGTGACATTTACATTTATTATGGCTGATCTGGGGCATTTAAATATGAAAACAATTAAAGTATATTTGCAAAGGATATGACAAACAAGCATTTGTACTCTGGCCAATTTTTCACTGACTTTCATTCAAGTACACGATTATGTTTCACGTTTGCCTCTGCAATTGTCTAAATGAGATGATTTCCCAGTATCCATATGGGCAGGTTGACTGATGATGATGCCCTTAGGGCTAAACGTCTTTAGTATAAACTCAAAGGTTTCTTTTTTGGACAAATTCTGCCCCCACACCCACTAATGAAAATTCAGAGCCATGACTGAAATCCACAGGATTACTTTGGACACCCAACAATCTAAACAGCGGCTCTTTGGCTCTGAGCAGATCATGCTCTGCCCCAGAAAGGTGCTTGGTCTTTATAACACCTGTCCTTCAGCCACAGCAAGTTGCTTTTGATTTTCAAATTGTTCCAGTATTCTCACCAACCTACTGCCACCAGAGAGATGAGGATTATCTGCACCAAAGCTGGGATGACGCAGAGCACCTATTTCCTCATACTTTCACATCATATTTCCATCAGCAAAAGTGAAGACTGAAGTAACAGAGGAGATACTAAGGAAAGCAAAGCATTTTGGTCTCTTGACAATCCTCTCAGCTCTATATTAATAATTAAATCAGTTTCTACATTTGCCACAACAATATAGCTAGACATAAATATATGTCTCCAAGTTTACTTCAGGATAGTCTTACTTTGGCTCTGGAGAGCTATATACTCTGTGCACAGTTGAGGTGGAAAAGTCTCCCTGAGTTTTTTCATCCTACCCCTTCCTGGCAATTACTGCCTAACCCTGATGCACGGAAGGATCATATTTGCACTATGTCCGGTTAAAAATGGCCATCCTGCTGAGCTAAAGTTACTGCTGGAAGTGGTTTGAGCTAGTTCAGAACCATGGTACTCACAATGAATTTTTCCCTAAGTGGAGCCCTACAGAAGCAATGTTGCCCCAACAGTGTGATCTGGAAGAGACTATCTATTTAGCACATTAAAGCAGCCTTTCCAAACCAAATGTCAGGACCCTGCTCTAGAAGACCTGGAACCAAATCTCCCTCCCAGCAATTCCAAACATTTGTTGAAATCTGTTGAAATGAACTGAATGTGTGACCTTAAATCCCTGTTTCAAACCCCTTCACAAAGTTTAACTGAGTTTTCAAGCTGCTGTTCAGGAAAAAATGCAAATACAGTTTTATGGGCACAGCACAACTGAGGTCTGTGTTCATCAGTCCTTTAATGTACACCAAATGTCTTTTTGTTTCAAAATCATTTCATGCAATGCTAAGCAATGCCCTCATTGTTGCTTTTGCTGACTTGCAGTAAACCAGTGTGAAGCCAAGCTGCCACCATCAGAACATCTGCTTTATTGGAAAAGTACTTGAGCAGGTCTCGCCTTGTAATGAATGATGTGACCCTGGATGGCAGGCAGTAGCATTCCTAAAGGTAAATAGCTCACAGAAGATCAAAATCACCCAAACTTTTGGGAGCAGCAGCATCATTTCTGTCACCCCACTCTCCCCAGGGTCTTACAATTGTAATCAATAAGGGAAAAAATACATCATTGGAGATCTGAAGATCAATTCCAGTTGGTGGACTAGTAGTCTTCCACCAGTGAAGAACCTGAGAAGAAGGGAGGAAAGGAGAGAAATGCAGGGGAGAATGGACTCCAATCAAGAAGTTTTTTACTTTGCCAGTGAAAACAAAGCTACTCCTGGAAACACCACTTAGTTTGCCTCAGTCAGGATGAACTGGGGCAGGAAAATGTGCCATACAGACAATTTCAGTTATGAAATAGGTTACAGAGAGTTTATACAAACTGCTTTGCTAGCACACAAATCCTTGTTCATCCTAAGTCACAGCCTTTTCCATGACAGTCTCTCACCCTGTAACTTTTTTTAAGGAGGGAGGTACTAATTTTCTTTTGTCTTTTCAACTTCATTTTTTTCTAAGACATAAACCCCCATTACTTTAGCAGTCTTTTGTTCCATTTGCAAGGAAACATCAAGAAAACCCAGAAAACTGTGAAAAAAACCAGTGTAAACATTTCAATTTTACTAACAATTTAAACAGAATCCAAACCTTTTTGGATCCTGTTTATCTGCCTTTGAAGCTAGTAGTCGGTGGATGATGCTCTGTTACTACAGTTAGAGAAAAGTCTTGCACTCGTTGTTATTGCTATTTCATTTTCAAGTGAAATGATAGTGGCAGTCTTTTGAACGGTAGTAATTTACAGTGATTTAATGTCCTGCCTAAAGAAGCAAATTTCTATGAAAACTATCTGGGAAGCATAATCACATGCATACACATACACGCTGGTATTTTCAGTACAGGTATGACATACAGCACATAGGGATGAAAAGTAAATTAGTTGGCAAGACTATTTTCCATGGAAATTTCCCAGTAAAAGAACTGTCGCCTAGAAAAGCCTGCTATTACCTTCCAACCTCCTCTATGATGAACTGTGCTACTGATTTCTACCTTCGTTCTTATTCAACTTCCATGAAAGCACCACTGAGGACCTAATGAAGAATGCTGGGTAATTCTGGCATTATTGGATTTTTCGTTATTTATTTATTAGACATGGGGGCTGTTATCAGCAAGCAGCCAGGTGAGTCAAATCTGGTAAAGCATTATCTGATTCCTGTGCTGTAAACCAGAATTTAAATAGATAAAATATCTGTATCCCTTTGGGAGTGGAAAGAATATGTTTATAATATGTTCTGAATGTGTGCTGCACAATAGCAAATATGGATAAAAAATACTTTCTCTAATCAATTTTCCACTTTCTTCTACAAGTTCTTTCACCAAGAAGATGAGAATTAAAATAAATGAAAGTTCTTTTTGTGCCAAGTGCTTGCATATAACTAAGACAAGATAAGCATGCATAAAAGCGTGCATACGTGTTGCATCTTCACATACACACACACAAAATACTGAATTCTGCTATATTAAAAAAAATAATCAAGACATCTTTGTTTCTCTGCTGGCAGAATAGTTTCCAGACTTTGGGTATACCCGATTCAGCCATTGGAATGAGACTTCTGGTAGTCTACTCTCAACCCCAATAAAGCTTCTGTCTTAGGTATTTGTCTTTTTCTGTCCAGAAGTTTCTTGACAGGACCCGCAAATTAGACACAGATAACATTTGACTACTCCTTGAAAGTTTTACGAATTTTAATCAGCAGAGTAATATAGGTATCCTTAGAAAGACATCAATGTTAAACATTAAAAACTTTCATGCAAACCCACCTCTTTCCTGTAATGCAGTATAATTTGAATTTTGAGCTGCTGGAAATTATTGTTTGCAAAACTGAGGGCTCCTCTCTCACCTAACACATAATTTTTTACTCTTCAAACAGAACCAGAATTCTGGAATTAGTTTATTGTCCAGACACTTAAGATAAATAGTTTTGAGATTCAAACTCTAGTTTTTTTAAAAAAATTGTTAGATCATATTCAATTAATTCCATAACAAACTGGAGAAGCAGGCCTTCATGTGATGTTTGGCTTAAAAATGATGTTACGCTTCTGTATCTTCTCATTCCCTTTTCCTCCCAGATGAGTCTTTCCCTCTCCATCCCAATTTACAGGAGGACTAAGACTTCTAAATATAACTGCAAAACTACAAGCAGCACAGAAGTTATTTACACAATGACAGCTAATTTTAAACTTGAATGAAGGGTTTATGAATTAGGGAAAAAAAATCCAACCAAGTAATAACTAAACACATGCTTTATTTGAGACATTGGTTTCCCTTTGGGGGGATGTAACTACAATTTGATTTGTTTTATCAGCATCTTAACAATTACCTGATTAAAAAAACCAATCTGTATTTGCATGAGTAAAGGCTAGCTCTAGTCACTTGGGCACAAGTATTTCAGGTTGTGCTGACTTTGGTGTCTCAGATAAAACAACTTCAGCTACCACTGCACTGCCCACTGCCTTCTCCTCCAGCTGGCACAGCTACACGAGTAACCCCTTTCTCCTTAGCTTCTAGCAGATCAGTCAATCAGAATTTAGAAGCAATAGTCATGTAATTTGTGGGAGCAGACAGACCATGTTTAAAACTACCATCTTTCTAATGAGCACCTTGTATCACTAAACTAAAAGAAAATTCTGATGCACCTGAAAAATAACTTTTTTTTTAAAACTAATAATCAAAACCACAAGAAAGAACTTCAGCCTTACAGCATCTACCACATTTTGATCCACATGCTTTTGCAAAATGACACAGGCTTCAGAGATTCTCTCTTCATTAAGAAGATTCTCTCTTCATTCTCAGTGCAACAGGCCACAGAATTCATCACACTACAGGAGATGGGCAGATGAGGATACAGTTCCTTACTTGTCAACTGTACTTATCAGTATAAATGAAAATATTTAACTCTTTCAGTTTAAAAAAAAAGCCTCTTATAGAATAAATTCAGCTCTTACAATCCAGTTTAAAAGGATGAAAGCATTACTAGTTTACCTGGCAAGCCGCTCATGTCTTGAAGTCAGTGCCATATTTATATCTTTTACCATTAGTGGGCTATTAATGACTGCCACCTCCTTAACTGCACATGCTCAAACTCTCAGTGGAACAAGACTCTCTAGACTAGCATGCATGCCACTGGCTAGCACAGTGCACCAATCTCAAATTATTAGCCAACAAGGGCACATGCCCCTTTCTACATGGGATGGCTCTAAAGTCTTGGCCAGGTAAATCAGACTGCAAGACCTGAGGCTCTTAATTATTGCTTTGCCTTCCTGAAGTTTTAATGAATCTTTATCTAAAATATCCCATTTTTTTCCTGAGTAAATACATCCTGAAGGACTCAGTGTGGGAGGAGGGAGCAGGAGGAAAAAGATTATTTCAAATTTTTTTTGGTCAAGAAATCTCCATTCCCTACAGATGGATGTCCCTGTTCTAGATCAAATGTACCTTTCAGCATGTTAAAACAGGAAAAAAATATGTTCATTCAGAGTTGACAAACAGACAATATACGTGAAACACTTCAGGGAAAGTGAGGTAGCTTTAATAATCTGTATCACATTATTATTTGTCTATTGTAACTCTATGGCTTATAACCAGGAGTTTAGGCACCGGCAGCTTCCCCTCCCTGGAGGGCAATGCATCAAGATAGAAATGTATCATGACCTCAATAAATGTTCTATTTAAACAGCACAATGACCCCCAAATGGAAAACACATTTCTGCCTGCAATATCTCAGGTTTAAATATATTTCTCTTTCTTGTTTTAAAAATTCGTTTCTAGGAAAAAATGGCCTGGCAGAGATTCAAGGCCATGTTCCACCTTCAGACACATAAGGCTCTTCAGCACTAGTGAGGCTGAAGTAAATGTGCTTTTAGGATACATCAAACCCACTGTCCCAGAGGTTTCTGACTTACTCAGATTCCACTTGAGGCCTGTTGTGGTCACGCTGTCACAGGAGTTCCCAATGGGGATGAGGCCACACCAATCACCTTCCAGTCCTGTGTTCACATGCAGCTTATGCTTACCCTGTAAGACAGAAGGGCCTCTGGAGTCAGCTCATTAGGGACTCAAAAAGCATTTGTCAACAGACCTTGCAAGTAAAACAGAAAATACTTAGATTGTGATGTGTCCAAAACGTCCCCCAGAGGCTCAGGAATATTTAGAGTTCAGGTTGTTGGTGTTTGTAGAGGGAGGAGAGACATGTGCTTGCATTCTAGACATCAGGGATTTAAAATGATTCTTTCTGGGCTTTTCTAAGCAGAGTCTGGTGTGAAATGAAGGCATCCTGACCCATTAGTTAATTTTTTTAACTAATGTAAACAGCTGTGTTTCACTTCCTAAACAATGCTAGTCAAAGCATCACTGAAACTATTTTGACACCATCTGTAAAATTTCATATACTTCCCCAGACATGTACTCTTCCTAGAGGGGAGAATATGTGCAGAAACTTAACAAGGTCCTAGAGAAATTAACCTAAATATTTAGAGAAACATGTCTGAACTAAGTAAGAACAACAAAGTGAAAAGAACCCCACATTTTTTGTATACCTAAGATAATTTTTTCTTGTAACTATCAAGTTCATAGGATGCAGGAGAAGCAGTGACCAGGATTTAATTAGAACTTACAGACCCTGTGTGAATGTCTTGCCAGGTGGCAGCATATGAATAGTTATTCAAAGTAAGGAAGAGCAGATCGTGGAAATATTTTAATTTGAGTTCTGGCACAATTTGTGTTCTAAGAAACTAAGAAAGCACTTATGAAAACTAATAGGTTGGTGCAAAAATAATTGCCATTTTTGTCATTGTAAAATGTGATGCTTCTTTTTGATTAAACTTTTATGTAACTGCGTTCATATAGTATGTAATTTTAAACCATGCAGTTTGCTCTACTTATTTATGACAATGGTTTTGGTTTCACTGTTTATTCTTTTTTACTAAAGATGGAAAAAAGCAAATTCAAGTGATTTTGTTGTAAGGGTTCAGAAGGGGACCTTGAGTAGCAGGAACTGCTAGCTATTTCAACCAAGCACTTGGCCAGGGCACTGTCAACCAATGTACACCCAATTGCAACCAATGTGACTCAACTACCTCCCTAAGCAACCTGTTCCAATGACTGACAACCCTTTAGGTGAAGTAATATTTCGTAATATCCAACCCAAACCTCCTCTGGTGCAACCTGAGGAAATTTCCTCTACTCCAATCACTTGTTACTCAGAAGGAGAGACCAACACCCACCTCATTGCAATCACTTTTCAGATACTTACAAAGAATCATAAGGTCTCCCCTCAGCCTCCTTTTCTCCAGTTTAAACAGCCCCAATTCCCTCAGCTGCTCCTCATTAGACTTATACTTCAGATCCTTCACCAGGTTTGTTGCCCTTCTTCGCACATACTCAGCAGCTCAATGTCTTTCTTGTAGAGTAGCCCAAAGCTGAACACAGTATCTGAGTTGTGGCCTCACCAGTGCCAAGTGTAGGGACAGGATCACTTCCCCACACTATTTCTGATATGAGCTAGGATGCTGTTGGCCTTCTTGGCTACCTGGACACACTGCTGGCTCATATTCAGCCAGCTGGTGACCAGCACCCCCAAGGTCCTTTTCAACCAGGCAGCTTTCCAGCCACTCTTCCATAGGTCTGTAGCATTGCATCGGGTTATTGTGGCCCAAGTGCGGGACCCAGCACTTAGCTTTGTTGAACCCCATACAATTGAGCTCAGCCCAATGATCCAGCCTGTCCAAATCCCTCTATAGAGCCTTCCTTCCCTCAACCAGATCAACAGTCCTGACATATTAATCAGTTCCAGCAATTACTTTTGTACCAACCTAATATCTACAAAAAAAACCAGCAAATGCAAGCCAGTGAAAAGAATAGTGGAGAAATCACCCTCTGGTTTCTTCAACATTGATTCTTTGAATGGGATTCATTGGGGGGAAAGTTAGGGTTCTTTGAAATAGGTATTTCCTTAGGGTTTTATTTTATTCTCTTGTGAATGCACAGGTTAGTTAAACCCTTGAGCATGTCTTCTACACACAAGTTTTTCATCATTATAAATAAAATCAGAGAAGCCTATTTATTAATTACAAAGATAAAAGAAATCTCTGAAATCCAATGAGTACTCAGTGAGTACTTTGTTAAGCAAGAAATCGAGGTTTAATAATAAAAGAGAAAAGAATAGTTGAACCATAAAAATCAGGGAAATTTCCCAAGCAGGAAAAACACTTTCTCACAAATTTTCTTTTTGGGAATGTATTTAAGCTATTCTCTTATGTCCTATTGTCTCATATGTTCATTCTAAATGCCCTTGCAAAGATAAAATCTCTAGTTAGAAAGTCAAAACTGGAGGCGAAGTATCTTATTGCGAAGATGTTGGTGTCTGAGGCATTCACCAGCTTCCCCTGTTAATGTCAAATGCATTATGAAGAAACAACTTCAATACATGTCATGCTCTCAGTTAACAAATGAACCTTGGAAAAGCTGTCAATTAGGGAGTATCAGACTGCATAGCTTAAGCCGGTTTGATTGTTTGCAGAGCAACAAGAACACCAATCCAATATCATCTATCTTCTCAGGGTGTCCAGCTGCATGTGATGAGCCACGTATTTCTATAGTGGTTGTGAGTGCTTGTCTGCCAAATCCTAAGGTGTAACAAATTCAGGCTTGATAACCTTTTAGCTGTGCAATATGCTACGCCACTTTTCTCTTGAAGCATGGAGGGAGGAGGAAAAGGAAAGGAGAGGTACAAATATAAGCTTTCTTGTTATGCAATTGTAGATACCGTCTACAATGAAGATGACGATGGAGAGAAGAAAAGGATGGAATTCACTGTACCAAGATAAGTACATACTGCTCTTCAGAGCTACTCAAGGAGAGGAATAGACTCACTACATTAAACAATTAAGGAATATTAAAAAAGAGGTAAAATTAATTGGCCCAATAGAGAACATGGTTAAGTTTCATATTCTCAAAATCTGGGTCTACCTACTATTAGGTTTACATTCACTATTTTATGACATTCTGATGTCATTCTGATGACATTATGACAATCCAGCTTACAGAGGGGGATTCAATTCAATAAGAAATTAATGCAGAAATCTTTCTGTGCTCATCAAATACATTTTCAAAACAGAAGACGTCATTACCAGAGGCTTGCCAATATCCAGGATTTCGTCAGAAGTCTCTCAATGTCTGATACTTCATGTGTCCAAGTGATTACATGAGAATCTTAAATTTCCTCCCTAAAGGACATTTGCTAGCCCTCGACTGTTAAGACAAATTTCAAACTAGGAGCCCAAAGGGCTAAACCCAAGGACGCAACTGAACAGGAACAGAAGTATTAAAATACAAATTACTTTTTAAAAAAACCCTCTCAAATGTTAAGCCAAACTCATGGCTTAGTGATTGCTTCACTGATATTACACAAAATGGATTTTAAGAATTTTCTTTAAATAAATCAGTATAAGTTCTTAAGTTTATTTGGGACAGAAAAGGGAGTTGATTGTTGGAAAAAAACCCCAACAAATACAAAAAACAAATAATCTGCTCCTTTTTGCCACAGAAAGATTAATCAGACAATGTGTTTGTACAGTAAGGCTCTAAACTCAGAGCACTGTGAATCTGCCATGGGGGAAATTACGTGCTCAAGCTTATCATCAAATTTTCAAGTATAGATTTTTCAACCAAGCAAGATGGAACTGCTATTTGTAGGAGGAAGGGAGGATCAGAGTTTGTAATTTGCAAATACAAGTGATAATTTGTTCTATTTAAGTCTCTGTGATTAAATGAACAATTATATACAAGTACTTAAAACATGAAACTGCTTTAAGTTTCTCCAGAACTTGAAGATCCAAAATTAGGATTAAAATGAAAGCAAAATTTGACTAAAAAATGAAAGCAGTTTGACTAAATAAATCCCTTCTTTTTTGCCTCTGCAGGAGGTAATTGAAAAAAAAAATCACTTTTAACTTAAGAATCAGATATTACCATGTTTGAATGATACTGGTGATAAAATAATGGCAAATAATACAGCTGTATTGATTCTTATCTTATTAAGTCAGTTTTGAAAAACATTGATCAATCATCAGCATTGATTTTTTTTTTCTTCATTTTGTCTCTGATGCTGGGAAATAAGATCAATTTCTAAGTTCAGCAATAAGAAGAAAATGTCAGAAGGTATTTTCAAGAATGCTTCATCCCTACAGGTTAAACTTTTTGTTTTGGTTCTGATGTCTTACGCTATAAGAAATCATTTAAGTAGTAGTGGGACCTGATGAGATGAATCCCAGAGTCCTGAGGGAACTGGCAGATGTGGTTGCCAAGCCACTCTATGATATTCTGAAAATCATAGCAATCAGAAGAAGTCCCTGATGATTGGAAAAAGAGTAATGTTGCACCTATTTTAAGAAGGGTTGAAAAGGTGAACTGAGAACTACCAACCTGTCAGCCTCACCTTTGCACCTGGGAAGATCATGGAACAGATCCTCCTGAAGCTAAGCTAAAGTACATGGAAGATGGGAACGTGATTATAGACAGCCAGCATGGCTTCACTAAATCCTGTATGACCAATCTAGTGGCTTTCGGTAGTGGGGTAACCACAGCAGTGGACATGGGAGAGCCAACAGGTATGATCTAGCTGGACTTCTGTAAAGTCTTTGACATGGTCCCACACAACATCCTTCTCTTTAAATTGGAGCGATACGGATTTGATGGGTGGATAAGAAACTGGTTGGATGGTCATATCAGAGAATATTCAATAGTTTGATGTCCAGATGGAGATCTGAGAAAAGTGGTGTCCCTCAGGGGTCCATACTTGGACAGTGCTGTTTAATATCTTCTTCAGTGATATAGACAGCAAGATTGAGTGCACCCTCAGCAAGTTTGCAGATGACACCAAGCTGACTGGCGCAGTTGTCACACCAGAAGGATGGAATGTCATTCAGAGAGACCTGGACAAGCTGGAGGAGTGGGCCTATGTGAAACTCATGAAGTTCCACAAGGCCAAATGCAAGATTCTGCACCGGGGTCAGGACAATCTGCAGTTTCAATACAGGATGGGGGATGATGTGATTGAGAGATGCCCTGCAGAAAATGACTTGGGGGTGCTGATTGATGAGAAGCTCAACATGAGCCAGCAACATGCACTCAGAGCCTAGAAGGCCAACTGTATCCTGGGCTGCAACAAAAGAAGCATGGCCAGCAGGTCGAGGGAAGTGATCCTGCCCCTCTATTCTTCTCCTTCCTTCTATTCTCTCATTTCGAGTATTGTGTCCAGTTCTGGAATCCTCAACATAAGAAAGATATGGAGCTGTTGGAACGGGTCTAGAGGAGGGCTACAAGGATGATAGGAGGGCTGGAGCACCTCCCATATGAGGACAGGCTGAGACAGTTGGGGTTGTTCAGTCTGGAGTAGAGAAGGTTCCGAGGACACCTTATAGCGACCTTTAAGTACCTGAAGGGAGCTTACAAGGGAGGGACTGTTTACAAATGCCTGTAGTGATAGGACTAAGGGCAATGGCTATAAAATGGAGACAGTCAGAATTAGACTAGACATAAGGAAGAAATTCTTCACCATGAAAGTGGTGAGGCACTGGAATAGGTTGCCCAGGGAAGTTGTGGATGCACCATCCCTGGAGGTGTTCAGGGGTTTGATGGGACCTTTGGCAACCTGATCTAGTGAGACTTGTCCATGCCCATGGCAGGGGTGTTGGAACTAGATGATCTTTAAGGTCCCTTCCAACCCAAAGTTGGATGATTAGATGGAATATACACCCACTCCAACACTGCTTTTTCTAAAGAAGGACCCAAAGCCATACCTGTTCACTGTCAAGTCTCCTGATTGTCAGGAATTCATATGCTGAATCCTATCCAAGGCTGTAATCTGCTAAAATCCTTAGTCAAAAATATGCAGACCTAAAAGCACATGAATGGCATCAAGATAAAAGCCGACAGGTTCTATGCATGCATAGATGCCCCACAGGCACTTCATAAAAGTATAGAGAAAATTACTTCTCTAAGTGCTCTCCAGGCCAACCTGAACAAATGTATTGCAATAAATGTATAGTCTAAAATAGAAATCAAGTGACAAAATGCTATGAAACAGAGAGAATGAGGACTGATCTTCAGTGCTGCATTCTAAAGGGACCTGCAGGAGGAAAACATGGAACCTGTTAGGTTGAAACAGGACACAGAGGAGAGTCATGAAGCCAGTTAACAAGTTGTTGAGAAAGAATAGGGAATTAAAATTAATATTTGAAAAAAAAATGTACTAAACAGGTCTTTGAAACTGCTGAAGTACTAGGACATGTGAAAGGTAATGGACAAGGAAAAGGAAGGCATTACAGATTAGAAAACAAAGAAACTCTTATTCTAATTTTCAGACTGCCCTAATAGCCCATCCAGTATAAATACATCTACTAAATAACTCATAGAAGTCACTGTCTTTCTAAGCAGTATAGTGTCATCTGTGCTTGCTGTGATATCTGGGACTACAGAGAAACAAAATCTCTTAATATCTGGCCAACTGCCCTATGATACTTCCTCCACTCCATAGATCTTGTTTTCCACAATCTTTTGAGAAAATCTCTTTTTATATCAGCTTTATTTCAATGATCACTCCATAGATGGCAGCACACACTTCAAAACAACAACAGCAGCAAAAAGCTAAATACAGATGTCATAGTGTTACCCAGGGAAAAGGCAAAAACCACAGTCTGTTTTAGTACATAAACATCTGGGCACAGAGAATGGTGCATAGATAAAAATCTCAGGGAATGGC
Organism: Coccyzus lansbergi; assembly: GCA_033558105.1. Classification (NCBI taxonomy): domain Eukaryota; kingdom Metazoa; phylum Chordata; class Aves; order Cuculiformes; family Coccyzidae; genus Coccyzus; species Coccyzus lansbergi. Next base: position 3,062,736 of record JAUMJK010000036.1, on the reverse strand, counting down.
TAGAAATCAACACAACTGCCAAGGACATAGTAGAGTGGAGGAGGAAAGGAACAAGGATGAAAATAAGCTAAGAGCACTTACGCTAAAATCAAATAACATAATTAGCAATAAAGTAAAATCAAAGTTCCAGAAATATTTCTACTAATCATTAGTTATGTAAGTGCTTGACTTAACAATAAAAGGCTTTAGGCTGAGATTCTGAGCATGATAAATACAGCCAATTTTTCTAAAAGAATGTATTTAAGAAGAGCTATTTTGTTAGAACCCTAAAATATCATCAATTGTCTTTTCAAACAAATGTACATGGTGCCAAGTTGTTATTATATGGATGCTATTCACAAAATGTTATTTGAGCCATCCAGGCTTTTTTTTTAATTTTTCTTTTCTGTTGAAAACAAAAGTAACCACAGTTCTAGTGAAAACTCAGAAGTCTAAAAGCTCTTGTATCAGTGACTGCTAAAACTTATATGGAAAATCAGTAAATTTATTTTACTTCAGAACAGTGTTAAGAAATATTGGACCAAATCATGGCAATCCTTACTATCAATTATTAGTGGTGTTCCTGTGCTGAAATGGATAGACTTCAGTATATCAGTTATTTGCAAGACAATGCCCCACCAAGTCTACACTTCAAGAGGAGTACTTCATAAAATGACAACTCTATAGTGAGTAAAAAGCCAGTATAGAGGGAAAATAAATTATATTCATTATCAGACCAAATTAATGAACACATCTGCTTCCAACCAATTTACAACAAAGGTATAGAAAGAAATCCCTGCAGAGATAAGTGCCACTAAACTAAAAAGATTTACTATACCCTGAGGTTATATGTTTAAGTGGTTGCTACTGTATATCTAATGTACAAATTAGCCACAAAGAGAAAATGATCCCACAGTTTCACACATTTGCACATGAACTTTTCCTGTAGGCCTAGAAAAACCCTCCTGAGAGTACACTTCTCACGTACTATTAATGACATTTTTTACTGAGCATGGTAGATGCATCCCTTGTTTGCCTGTCACCTGTTGCAGTATGAACAAGTAAACCAACTCTCTATCTCTACCCACAAGAGAACAGTCATTGTGTGTGTAAAAAATGTGGACGTATACTTCTCTCTGGTGACTGTAAGCAGTTAAAACCACCAGCAGTGTAGACACTGCTAACATGCACACAAATGAAGTGATGAGAACACTTTATCAGGAAATAAAAAAACCGAGGATACAGGGAGTTTGGGTGGTTTAATTTCTTTTCACAACTATATCCTAGAGATCGACAAATGCCATAAATACTATTTTTTGCTCAGCTCTGAACATTACCCTGAACAAAAATTCATTCCGTTTAAACTTCTCACTCACAAATGACATTCAACAATATTTTCTACTGCCTACCATAAATCAATATAAAATACACCACAAATGCAGCACGAAACTACGATCATCAAAAACTGGCTGGTCCTTCCCTAAATTCAAGTAAGCCTTACACTGGCCCAGTGTGACATTTTATACTTGAGCTTGTGCATTTGCAGCCCTATCCTCAGCAGGCCTATCATTATAGGTTTAATTAGCATTTTTAGAGATGTCTTTAAAAAATCAGAACGATTTTCTTTATATCCATTTATGAGACTACAGAGTATAATAGATTGCAGATAAGAGTGAAAAGTAGACAAGCTGCTGACGAATTCATATTGCCTGCATAATTATTATGCAATGTTGCAGTTAAATTCTTAATCTAGAGGGGCCTTTACTAAGGGCACTAATATTCTATAATTCCTAAATGATGAAAATTACAGCGTAATCTCCCTCACCATCCACCAGTTCATAATACATTTAATGTCACTGCTCACTCTTTTTTTGCGCTTTACTACAGGATCTCTACTGCCTAGACTGCATTCTTTTATTTTCCTTTGTATTAGGAAAGCATGGGAGTAAATTTAAAAGACAGGATGTTGTTCACCTAATTTGTGGCAAGAAACAATTTCTTCCTCGTGGCACTGAATATGTATTGCTGGAAAGCAGCTTTAGGCTATGTAAGAAAACACACAGAATTTCTGTGGGAGTAAATTGTGCCGGGCTTTTTTTTTGCTTTGTTTTTTTTTTTTTTTTTTTGGAAGCGCATAGGCTCTGTTGCTACACAAGTTAAAAAAAGTATAGTTACAAAGTCTAATGCATATCAGTATTTGCCAAAATACGCTATATAACAATTTTTTTTTCTTGTTTGGGTTGCTCTGATCAGGTTGTTTTCTCTATGCATCTTGCTTTCTCTTCCCTGTTACAATTAATCTGTCTTCCCTTTCACATGGTTCTTCACAGCCCATACTGCAATGAAGCCTATCATGTCCTATTTAGTGGGAAGAGATTAATTGATTAATTCTTCCTTTCATCAACTACTGACCATCTGAATCTTGGCTGGCAGTTGTAGCAGGTGCTTTTGCGATGTCCCCTAAGACATTCAAATATGTTTATCTGTTCTCAGACATCTTTCCAGACATACTGGCAATTCTCCATAGTTTTCCTTCTGCAAAATCTCACTTGGAAATCTTTACTACTTCACAAATAAGAAGAATGATTAGCAGGCTGGTAATCAACATTTTCTCATGTTTTCTTGTACTCCTCAGTCTAGAAGCATGCCACGCTTTTGCTTTTTTATGTCTTATACAATGCAGTAAATCATGAGCCCACAAATCCTCTCATATACCAACATCCTATTGAGTTCATACATGGGGGCTTCATGTTCATAAAAATCTGGCCTTGGTAATTTTTTTGGTCCGAACAAACTGATGGGCAGAGTTCTTTGTATTGACTAGGGTAATCTCACATATGCTTTTTCTCTCGCTTGCATTTCTCATTGCTACTTTCACATACATCTAGGCAAGAAACAGAAAGGCTTGAGATTAAGCGAATAACGAACTTTTGAGAAAATTTTCAGCACCCTTTCTTGATTTCTGCTACAGGAAGGAATAATTTGCTATTATTATAAAAATATCATTGACCTAGGTTAAGGATCCATATCTGTTTTCAGTAGACAAAGAAACAGGTTCTGCTTCATAACAGCAGGCTTTGAAGAAGTATTATGCCCCAGATCTTGTGCTTATGCACAAGACTGACTGCTTCTCTCTGCACCTGTGAAATTCAAAGACCATTTTTCAAATTCAAAATTCAAATTTCAAATTCAAAGCTCAGGTCAGAAAGAACAAACATAATTAAAGAAACTTCAAGCTGGCCATTCAAACATTTTTTCTCCTTTTTTTTTTGTTCCCCCATCTTTTCATTTTCTTATACAGATAAGTAGTCAGTTGGAGATCTGAGTCCACACAAATATCCACTCTTTTCTTGGAGTATATGGTGGGGAAACAGAACACTGCACTACCCTGAATTCCATTTGCCTACTTTATGAATCACACTTGGATAGGGGTGCAAAGTTTATTTGCAACAGCCTTTTTATAACGTATATAGCTTCAGATTCCTTGCATTTCAGTGCACCTAAGTCATCAGTGTCATCAATGACAGATTTGGTCCTCGGAATACAGAGGAATATTCACAAGCACACTAAAATAATTCAAAGTAGGCCAACCTGAGTCCTAAATCTTTGACAGTGATTTCTTACCATAAACAAACACAGCCAACCTTGCATCTTTTCTCACAAGTCTCTGAAGGTCTGAAAGCTGAATGCATCTTTCCAGCACCCCATTTGTCATCACAGTTATAATTCTGAGGGAGCATCCCTAAAGAATTAAAATACCACAGAAAAGTAGAAGAAATATCATTGTGTAGCAAACAATGAAAGAACAAAATCCCCATGTGGCATTTACCTTCTGCCTTTCTTAGACCTACATGGAGGACCCCTCGTATCCTTCAAATGAGCATTCAAAATTATCAACATGCTGATAGCATACTCAGCCTTAGCATGACACAGTGGAGTTAAAATTTTTGGTGTAATGACAGAACTGTTCAGCAGAGATATCCAGATAGAGAGAACTATCCAGGAGATATCCACCTGGATTGCAAGAGAAAAAAAATTTAAGCTGCTCAGGGAGCTAGTTAACGATGTCCCCTGGGAATCTGCTTTTGAGGGCTTAGAGGTTCACAAATGCTGGTCAGGTTTTAAAAAACACCCTCTAAAAGGAGAGAGCATGCAATCCCATTGTGATGGAAGTCGAACAGACCAACCTGGCTGAACAGGGAACTCCTCTTGGAACTCAGGAGGGCTTTGCCCAATGTTTGCCCTTCCTATGAGATTATCTTTCCTGGCACACAAAAATGCATTTGCCTTTATTGTATTGAGGGCTCACAGTCACCCTGCGACCTACTCAATCTCAACATTTTGATTAGGTTAGGGCTGGGATTAATGTTAGGGATTAGAGTTATGGTTTAGGGTTAGGGGCTAGAGTTAAAGTTAAGGGTTATTGTTTAGTGTTTCGAGTTTAGGGTTTAGAGTTTAGGGGTTAGGATTAGGGTCAGGGTTAGGGGTTACGATGCTAGAGACAGCACTTGAATGAGTCCTTAATGTGCTTTAAATTTTGGTCAGTGCTGAAGTGGTCAGGAAGCTGGATCAGACTGTCATTTTAGGTCTCATCCAACTAAACTATTGTATTCTATTCTTTGAAATCCTTTCTATTTACTGTTTGAGTGTAAAATAGAATTTGAACACATGAAACAGGGGACCAGTGTAGAACAAGTTACACAATACCCAATACAGAGTAATACAATGCAAGTAGAAAAGACCTGATATAGAAATATAAAATAAGGGTCAACAGAATGACAGACTGCTGTAAAAGCAATAGAGAGCTCACCCTGCCAAATGCAGAAAGGCCAGAACAGGCAATACTGCCTATTTAGGACCCTCAACTCACACATACTGTATTTGATGTGTATATATATGTATAAAAAAAATCTCTGTCTGTTTCACAGAATATCAAGACAAAACCCATCTTCTGAAACCTCTTAAAAAATAGAAACTTGCTAGGTCAAATCTATCTGCAGCCTGTACTAATGAGACAGAAGAATCAAAATACATTTTCCACCATGAAAGTATCAAAAAACCCCATAAAGACAAGCTAGAAATAAAACATATGGCCAAATCCTTGAAGAATCTAAAAGCTAATCAATTAGTTTCAAGCTATTTAAAATAGCAATAAACTTCAGGAGAACTACAAATTGATGCCTTTCATTAAATAACACATAATCAAGAATCCTTTATGGCGTTAACAGCATTACTCTTGCATATTAGGTTTTCTTCCTTCCTAAAGTTCTCTAGCTACATGTCCCTCTTGGAAAGCACTCACATGATTTCATTGCTGCTTCTGCTTCATGAAGCAAGATACCTTTGGGCTAGTACCAGCAGAGAACTGCATTGAAGCCATTTAAGATTTCAGAATGAAAACCCTATTGCTTGCCTCAGAACATTACCAGAAGCACGGTTTTGGAAGTTTGCACACCAGGAGAACTTTTCTGCTAATAGAAAATACACTGTCTTCCAACAAATCTACATGTTATACAAAAAGGAATTTGAATTTTTGTCTAGTTTTAAAGGAACTAGCTATTGTCCTGGGGACTGGATAGTGGGGAAAGGTGGCTGTCAAATTTCCAACAGTGAACACTTGGTATCATCTGAAAATTAAGTCTCTCTATTTGATAGTGTTGATTTTGAATCCTCAAATTCTCTACACTTACTGCCTCAATTTAAATTACAAATTATCATGAATGAAATGTAATACATACAGGTACATCTTTTTTTTTTCCACAGATTTCTATATGCTTATTAAGATTTTAGCCAAATTTCATAGGGGTATAGATAGGTTGAGATTTATTTATGTGAACAGTCAGTCATCTTCATTATATAAAATCAAAAATGTGTAGATGCCTGTGAATGTATCTGTCCATTCATTTGTCTATACCTCTGTCTGCTTTAGGGAAAAGAAGTTTGACCTTGCATAGTAAAACAATCTTCTATTTAATGACAAGATTTCCTCCTTCTAAAACATACACATGTGCACACCCTCCCCTCAAAAATGAACCATAGCATTCATTTATTTTCATCACTTCTTAGCAAGCTGAAGTGGTCTAGCTTGCTAATACCAAAGCCTTGTATTTGCAGCTGCAGGTGTTGCAGACATCCATCCTGCACCTGCTGGTTGGACTGTGTCTATATTTCTCTTTGGCTAGCATCAACAACTTTGCCTCGTTTGTCCCCTACAGACAGCAGTAGACTTTTCACTAGTGCTTCTCTCTCCACTGCCAGCTTCCCCGCTGAGGCCACAGTGAACATATATACCACAGATCCCCTGGCATGGGGTACAGGTGAGATGATATTAGGGACATGGTTTAGTGGCAGACAGGAATGGTTGGACTCTGATTCAAGAGGTCTTTTTGAACCTGGTGATTCTATGATTCTATTAAATACAGGAGAGTCCAGAGTAAGAGAGAACTTTTTATTCAGCACTGAATTGGGCTACTAAATGCTTTAAAAGGAAATTCTTATCTATGTGTATCACAGAATCACAGAATGGTTTGGGTTGGGACACCATCAAATCCAATTCCCTGCCATGGACAGGGACACCTTCCACTAGATTAGGTTGCTTGAAGCCCTGTCCATTCCTGACCAATGTGTCCAGGAATGAGGCATCTGCATCTTCTCTAGGCAACCTGTTCCAGTGCTTTGCCACTCAATGTAAAATACTTCTTCAGTTTAAAGCTATTGACCCTTGTCCCGTCATAACAGGCCTTAGCAGAAATTCTCTCTCTCTTTCCTACAAGACTTCTTATATGTCAAAAATGCCACAACATTTTCTCTCCAGAGTCTTCTCCTCTCCAGGCTGAACAACCTCAAATCCCTCAGCCTTTCTTCACAGGAGAGGTGTCCAGAAAACCATTTAGCTCAAGTTATAGAGAACTAAATCAGAACTTAATTTGTGAGGACCACAAACCAAAAAACAACAGCACTGAGACAAAGCACATAAAGGTTCATTACTTATGAGTTTCTCCTGACTTCTCATTTCAGAAAATCAAGTTTAAAACTGTTTGGAATGTATTGAAACCTTGACTTGATAGACTAAATTCCCACACAGGCATCTCTGAAATATATAGTAAATCATTTAAATGCATTATCTGAATCTTTGAGCAGGCAGCAATACATATTTCTGGCTTAAAATAAGCAGCCCACATGCAGACACTCATGTGCATACACAAGATTTTCAGAGGAACCCTTCCCAGAATCAAAGTAAACAGAGACTACTACCCTACAGTGTTTCTTGCAAATGAGAAGCTCAGGATACAATGCTTTTATGAATTTTTATCTGGTATGGGTCTCAGTCCCTTCCCTCACCTCCATTTGCTGTTTTACTCAGCAAAGAATTACAAATTTGCTTCTTAATGAGCATGACCTGAGACAAACTCCAGAGAAGCCTACAATGGTTCACTGGAAGGACAGTCATCAAAACCTCTAGATAAAACCCCCATCTCTTTCATGGGTGGCTTTTAAGGAGGTTTTTGGAAAAAGTTCAGACCATTTCCTGACAGATTACCAGGATGGGAAACATTCCTGTGTGGGTTCATGAGCTGCTGCTGGCTGCGTTACACTGCTGTGAGAGTCAAGGAAGAACCACCATCAGGAAGCCTCTGAACTGCAGTGCCCAAGGCTGGACAAACACAACCATAAGGTACTTCCTCACTTAAAACAAACACTAAACCCCTACAGTAGAGATATACGGCAGGAAATGACGTGTGACAGGCAGCTGACAATCACCATAAGAATTATAGCCTTTCAGTGTGCATCTCTGAACAGTTGTCAACAATCCCCATGTGGACCTTTAGGAGCGCTGAACACAAAATTAGCCACAAGTGTTTTGGCTACAACACCAAGCATGGTTGCAGAATGCAAGCAGAAACACAGCTTAACATATTAACAGATTCTCTGGAGACAAATAATTCCTTTCTTCTGATTTTTTTTTGAGTTTTCAGAAAGAAACCAAAATGGATGGCATATACAGAGCTTCAAACTTCAGTGAAGAGTATGTTGGTTAGTCAATATGGCCAAGAAATATTAAGCACATCAGACATTAAAAACATTCTCAAGAGAAACATACACTGTTTTAAAATACAATTCACTTTGACTGTTGGGGGAAAACAGTATGTTTTTGTTAGTGGACAATAAAACAGGCACTCCAGATTTCCTTGGGAAGGGAATGGTTTGAGCCCCCTCTCTAATATGGTATCACTCTAATACAACATTTGTCCACAATAACATTAATTCAATTTATAGGTTTTATTTTATTTTCACTAGTCACAAGACTATTGTTAGCTACCTGAGAAGCACTTGCCAAGATAATTAGTGCATATCTGGTCACTCGGTGGAGGAATATTTAAGTAATATATAAGATAGATTCACTTGGTTATGCTTTAGTATGGATAATGCCAAAAAAGTTGGCTGATATGTTTTTAAATTCAGTTAGTGCTCCAGACTTAAATATATCCTACAATGTTAATAATCTAAATAAATTTTTATATTTGAGCTTAATTTATGATCAAAAAGACATTTCAGACAGGAATTTGTCTTTTGGGGATACAGGGACTACAAAAAATCAAAGTCTACTTTCTATACTTGTACAACTTATTCCCCTCCTCTCTTGTTTTTTCTTAGGATAGCTACAGGACAGCATCTTTTCAACCTCAAGGACCAATAAATTCTTGAGATTAGTATTTTATGTTAACTTCAAGAAAACATTATTTCTGAAGAAAGTGAGTCATCACTGTTTTGTCACTAGTGGTTGGTGAGGAAATCAATTCATCAGTTCACTTGTTCTCAGCCACCAGTCTAGGATTCCCCAAAGGTTCCAAGAATGCCAAAAGGGTGTTAAAACCCAGCAGGTTTTGATTTTCTATCACTCAAATCCTCACCTTGTCAGTTGGTAAAGACATTGTAAAAGCCCATGAAAATACATGTTTAAGAGCATCAGGATTTCCTGTTGCCGTATCTGAGCCTCATGTTGTGTGCTAAAATTTAAGTGAAACTGACAAATCTTCAATTTTAGATGAATTATCTTTCAGGGGTACAATTGAGATTCAGTCATATCTCGTATGTGTTTCATGTTCTGGAAGCCTGCACTTAAATTTTAATCAGAAAAAAAAAATAGGAAGCATTCACATCTCAAAATTGCTTTCCATTGCAAATGCAAACATAGCTAGATGGTAGAAATGTCACATTTGACAGTGTTGAATAAGACTGGAGAAGTAAAAGCATAAGTTTTATTGGGGTATCAAGAGGTTTTGGGTGGCAGAACTTTTATCAAACTGGAGTGAAACTGCTGGCAAACAAAACTGATTTAGTTTTTGAGAAATTAAATAAGATTGAGAAGGAAAGCTGACAGGTATTAAAGAGGTCAGACACAGACATCTGCCAGGGGCATCAGCAACATAAATGTAACTTTGAATCAGGTGGTGGAGGACAAGACAAAAAATTAGAATTGAAATGAAGGAAGTACAAGCTAAATTCACAGAAGCAACTTCCATTAAAAAAAAAAATCCACCCAAAGGTGATAACATATTTAAATAAAAGTATGCTTATATATAAAATGAGGGAAAACTTGAAGGGCATAAAGCAGTAAAATAGATATATAGTAGTAGGCTTCTACTATTGGCAATTCAGTGTTTTTACATGAAGATTTTGTTTTAGATCGGTGGGCATTTTTAGTTTGGGCCTGTTTTTTAAACAAAGAAACAAACAACCCAGAAAACCTAACTCAGCATGGACTGCCTTCACATACTGTGCTTTGATTCACAGTGATCTGGAGCAAGCAAAGCAAATTACTTCTCAGCAAAGCTAAACTGCAGGCTGTTCTTCAGAAAAGCACCTAAAGCACTCCACCCAGTCACAGGCATTCACACAATCACAGACTAAGACTAGGACTACTCTGAGATAGAACACTCCAAAATGTGTGCAGTGTGGACATCAGCCACCATGTAATTTCAGCTCCAAGAACCCGCTTCTATCAGTCTGTACTGCTTGTTAACATAGACACAGAGCCTGGAGATTAAGGAGGTCTAAGAGAAGTGTGATAATAGTTAGAGGGCAACATCATCTGCCTCCACAGAAAGTGGAAAACTATTATATTCAGCAATATTTAGGAAAGTGAAGTCTTGATATCTTGAAACAATTTAAGTAATGTCCTTTGCAACAATTTGTAAATGTCATACAGAGGTACGATACAGTCTATGAGTACCGTGATTTATCTTGGTACATTTTACAGAAAACAGGCAGGCAACAAAACATCATCTCAGGATAACAGTTTGACACTGTCACAATAAGATGGAGAGGTGAACAACTGCAAAGATTTTACTTCCTAACTATAGGCAAAAAATATTGGTTTGTAGGATGTCTGATAAACCTCTGGATCCAAACAGTTTGGTTCTGCTTGTATGGATGGACCTGACACTCTCTGGCAAGGAGTGTGGGTGCTTTGGAGGAGCAGTTGTCTAAGGAACCCACTGAGGACATTTGATAAGATGCATTTACCATCACTAGAGAAGATTAAGGCTAACCATTTGACAGAGCTAGAAGCAGCAGACAGTCTGCATACCAGCTTCCTTAAGTGTTTTGGTTGTAATGTTAAACTATGCAGCAGGTTAATTTAAGGAGAATGTCTGATTATTATACTGAATGCTGGTCACAGACTCCTGAAAGGATGAATCTCAGGTGTAGAACTGCACTGGATCTGCTAACCCTATGTTGACCCAGGTGCTGATTGGATCTGCTGGCTCTACATCACATAAGACAAGAAGATAGTCCTGACTTATTTCCAGGAAGCCTACACCTGGTCTAAGCAGTAATTGCAAATGAGCTGCTACCCAACCCCCAAAACTGAAAGGTAACCTTCTCAACACCAAGTTTATAAAATGCAGCATTTTCTGACCTGTTTACAAGTTAATGAACACAATTCACGCATTGTATTTCAGCTCCATTTGAGCTTTTCTCATCTTCTCTTGCTATAAAATAAACTTTTTTCTTACCATAAAATAAAGTGAAAAATAATACAAAAAACCCCAAACAATATTGACACAGGGCAAAACCAGCAGTCACACATGAGTAGATCTCCCACTCTCCACTACCCAAGCTGGTTCCTCTCCAAATTGCTACTAAAGCTGGGCATTGCTACTATGACATACTGCAAAAAACTCCCATTACAGACATATCTGCAAGTGTGTGCATATATTCAAATAATAAACCTACTATCGTTATACACTGTCCTACACTTCAACTTTAACTTAGGAACTAAAAAATAACCAGATCAAAGAATAAATAAGTAGCTTCTTGTTTACTAAACCTCTCCCCTTTCTACCTGAATTATAACCATATGTTTCTTCATTTCAAACCAGAGTATACATGATATAGGTTCGCATTGCTTTAGGAAAAAAACACATTTTTCTCTTCAGATGTTTAAGGGGAGTCAAATTCAGACAGAACAATCAGAAAGTTCAGATCCAACCTTAAATCCAAGTTTTTCCCAAACTTTTAATGCCAAGATACAGAGTTCTGGTTTTTTACTACTGCATACTACTGCAAAGGGTGACTCATCACAGAAAGCTGCTCTCAGATCAGCTATGGAAGACAGGTACATCTATTATAGTTTTTGAGTAACAAATACCACAGAAACAAAGTGGGAAAATGTGAGTGTTCCAGAGTCCTGTGCACAAAGCTAAAATACGCATCTCTGTTATTTCTTCTACACAGCCTCTTTGCCTGTCTTTTGGGAGTATGAACATTCCTTTCATTTTTCAAACCAATGCAGAAACTGAAACAAGATCTGTATTACACTGACTGCTCTGTAATTTCCTGAGATGCTGGATTGCCTTCACTCTAGATGTCGCTCATAACAGACAGCTCTCTCTCTGGGGGCCCATTGGCATCTAGGAATTCCATCTAGAAACTTACCAGTGGTTCTGTTTTACAAAGGGGTTAATTTTCCATATGTCTTTTCTTAATGTCAAAATCACTAGCTGCTTCATTGCTTATGCCCTTTTTCTTCTCCACTTGCTGTCTTTGTAGCTATCAACTGTGTAATCCCTAAATTTTGCTTCATGATGTGTAATTGGTAGACAGTTTTTATCAAAGCAGCTAGTGATTTTCTCAGACAATTTTAAGAACTGGAGATTTTTCAACAAAGAAAGAGCAGGACATAACAAAACTTAAACTTGAGTTATTACCGGTAACCTAGAGTTACTGCACTTACATCCAAAAGAAATGTGTCAGTAGTTAAAATTTTAACACTCAAAGTAGCAAGCTTGCTTTCAGGATATTGCATCTTAAACTACTAACTGGTAAAGTTAAAAATGCCATTCTGTTTCCTGACACTTGCAGCTCAGGTAGCCTTAAATCCACTCTAAGTCTGGAGGTTTTGTTTTAAATACCAAGCACTCTAGGACACAGCTTTGATGCCTACTCCTTTTTTGAATTTGTGTACTTTGTGTCAGTAGATATAATACATATGGATAAGATTTAAATATTTTCAGACATCATAGAATGTTTTGGATTGGAAGGGACCAGGAAGGTCATTTAATCCAACCACCCTCCAGTAAGGAAGGATATCTTCAACTAGGTCAAAGTCATTGGAGCTCCATCCAACCTGACCTTTATTGTTTCCAAGGATGGGGCATATATCACCCCTCTAGGCAAGCTGTTCCAGTGTTTTACCTTCATCAGTGAAAAAAATTTCTTCCTAATTTAAATTTCTCCTCTTTTTATTTAAAACCATTACCCCTTGTCCTCTTGCTGCAGGCCCTGCTGAAAAGCTTTTTCCCATCTTCCTTATAAGGGCCCTTGAAGTATTGAAAGGCCACAATAAGGTCTAGTTGGAGTCTTCTCTTCTCCAAGCTGAACAACCCCAATTTTCTCAGCCTCTGTTCATAGGGGAGCTGCTCCAGGATTTTGATCATGTTTGTGACCCTCCTCTGGATCTGCTCCAAAGGGTCCACATCCTTCCTGTGCTGAGGAAATAGTATTCCAGGTTTGTTCTAACCAGAGCACAGTGGCAGAATCACCTCTCTTGACATGCTGACCACGCTTCTTTTGATGCAGCCTAGGATATGGCTGTCCTTCTGGGCTGTAAGTGCACACTGCCAGCTCATGTCCAGTTTCTCATCCACCAGGGCCCACAGGTCCTTCTCTACAGGGCTGCTTTCAATCTCTTCAGCCCCCCAACCTGTATCGATACTGAGGTTTGCCCTGACCCAGGTGTAGGACCTTGAACTTTGCCTTGTTGAACCTCATAAGATTTTCACAAGCTCACTTCTCCAGCTTGTCAAGGCCCCTCTGGATGGCATCTTGTTCCTCATGGGTGTCAGCATTACCACTCAGCTTGGTGCCATCCACAAACTTACTTCACATAGCTCATTTGCAGGTTCAATGGAATTTCTAAGGAGTTAAACCTTAGGTTTGTTTTTAAAATTAGAAGAATCAGAAAGAGCTTCAAACAAATTTGGCTATCATATATTCTTATGAGTTATTCCAACTGTCACTCGAACTAATGTAAGTCGATAAGGCAATCTACTTATAAAACTTCTGGACAACTAGTAATGCTTTTTCTACTCAGAAGTTTGTGTACACAAGCAGTCATGTACTACACACATCTTTCGCCTCTGCTCAAAATCAGAAAGGTTCTGTGAATAATCAGCTTCTCTGCCCAGATTCCAAGATCAGAGGTAAATATATCTAGTGCAATGGATTACCTGAAATTATATTGCATTTTTGCTGAATCACCTCTCTCTCCACAGTGTATGTAGGCATGCCATACAGAACTGTTACTGTATATGGTATTTATTAGCATAAATCTCTATAGCCCATTGAAATGAGTTTTCTTTTAATGGAATTCTACCGTTTTGAACATTCAACAGCCCATTCTATAAATTGAGTGTAGTCAAACCTAGGAAGGAAATTCTCTCTAAACCCAAAGGTGAACTCTTCTAGTACAACTTTCCTGCATCATGGTGTCAGAGACTACATTTTCACCTACATTCCAAAAAGGACATGTGATAGATGGCACATTACCTATGCATACATTTTGATTTTTTTAAATTGTAAATACCGCTAACCTGTAATTTTAAATATTTAAAGATATCTAGAATGTGATTTTTAGACTTTTATGATATATAAATCCCCTAAGCATCTGACAGTATGACACAGCTACATGTCCATAATTCCATGCACATTTTTAAATACTATTCCCATGTTGAAGAGGAAAAAAAATCTTGTTTAAGAAAAGTAAATTCTAAGGTGTTTTAAATTAAAGACGAGCTGCTATACTGCTTAAGAAAAGGAAATTCTTGAACTGGTTCACTGTACAGTGAAGCTTAACCTCAACACAAATGTGGGCAGTACCGTAAAGACAGGTATCAATCCTATCAATTACAGAATGACAATACTATTCCTAAATCAGGCCACTAACTGATCACATCTACACAACTAAGAGATGAAAAAGTACTTGCTGTAAGCACCTATTTGTTCAGCAAGAGAGAAATAAGTATTCCTTTCTTTTGCTTCTATAACAATAGCTTCTGACTTTCATTAAAAAAAATTGGATGACTGTAAGACTGAGATGCTCAACAGCAGCCAAAGGTGAGTTCACCATGGAGACTTACTAAAGACAAGCATGCCTCAAATTTTAAAGTACTTTCTCCTTCCTGGGTAAAGAGAATCTTCATACTGGATCTCAAGAATTTCTTCTTCACTGCCTCCTTCATGCCATCATGCAAAAATGTATCAAGATATTTCCAAAATGCATAATCTTTTAACACTGTCATGCGCAGAACCAGAACAAAATGAACAAATCTGTTCTGACTTTGTGAATGAAAGATCCTATGTTTCAGTGACTAGACTGTCTGCAGTAAACGCCCATTAACCAGCCAGTTGATAATGTTTAATTTTTACCATCTCCCCAAAACCTTGTTAATGACTTCTGCAAATTACTGGCATGCAGTCAATTTCAGTTTTTGTGAACAGTACTGCATATAATTATGCGGCACAACTAAAACCCAGCAGGCTGTAGGCCAATCTTCGTTTCATTGCAAGGCTATGTTTTACCATAAATTTCAATGACTGGAAGATGGGATTTTTATTTATTTTTCCTTTTATTTCCACAAATTCATCCAACAATCATGGATTTGAATTGCTACCAAAATACACTGCAGAGGCTTCAGCAAACTTGAGACCTGAAAGAAGACTGAGGAAATCAATGCATCCTAGATCCTTAAAAGTCATTTACATTTCTACTTTTAGCACTTCACGCCTAGCGCCAAAGGAGAGTTGCTCATTCTTTTTAATTCAAAACACAAATTTCCACCCCCTCCTGCAGCCCCTGCATAAATAGGAAAGTCAGCTGGCAAGCACGACAGGTGGGTGGGTAACCCATTCAATCTGTTCCTGCTTTCAGACTCACTATTATTAAGCAGAGGCAGAGAAAGGCACCACAGGATGCTTTTTCTGTAGCTGTCTAAAGATCATTTCCACAATACCTGCCTGATGAGGAGAGCTCCCTCACCTGCTGGAAAACGAGAAATAAAACCCCCAAACCTACCCTGTGCAACATGAATTACTCTATTCATTTTCATATTCAAACAAGATTATTGGTAATTGCCTCTGCATGCCACGAACACACTGATGCTGATGAACCTTATGCTTCCATGTGACACATGGGTCTGCTCAGATTTTCTCCCTTGTGTAAATAACTCTTTTGACCCAGAGCGCACATTCCCGAGGAAATCTCTTTCTATTGTCTGAAAACCAGGGGGTTTCACAAAACTATAAGCAAGGGAAGTAAGAAAAGTGTCAACCAGCAGACTTAAAATCTACTTGTTGTCAAGGCAATGAAACGTCTCTCACCAGCAGTCATGTAGCTCTTGCATAGTACATCCACCCCCATGCAACACTTTGTCTGTCCTCCAGAGCCCAGAAAGGCTGAGTAAAGAAGCCAACAGTAATTTTAACAGCACACAGCAGCAACAAACAGGCTCTAGGGCAGACGTCTTTACGGAAAAGCTGTGTGTGCAGAAGAGAGGGTCTGACTTACGTGGTAACTAAAAGCATCTGGAGCTCTCTCCAGGTGAATTCTCTGAAAAACACATCACTGATGTGAAACACCAAATCCCTTTTCCACCATCCTGTTGGGGTCCTAAGGTACTATCAGCCCTGACTGTCCCTGCCAAGATCCCTGGTGCTCCCCACTTTGTCTGCAGTCCAGAATACCATGTCAGGTCTTTGGGCTGTAAACCCCCGCCCCAGTATCACCAGGTCCCCATAGCCCTGCATTCTTGTGCCCATCTGCGCTCCTATGTTCTGTCCTGTACCCATACACAGGCTGATGCCTGATGCCCATGGCTGGGGCTACCACCTGGCTGGGGTGTGGAGATTAGTTGAGCAGCCAGACCCTGCCTGGATGGGTCCCCCAGAGAGCCAGGTGCCCAGGGACCCCCAAGCCTCACCACATTCCATTACACCCTAGATGTCAGCACTTTCATTTTCCAAAAGTGGAAGATAGAAATAATACTGAAAATCTCTTCTAACTTGAGTAGAAATAAAAAGTAACACAAAATTATTTGGCTTTCTCATAAAAAATTAGACCAGCTACCAGTGACTAATGCATCATCAAACAGAATATTTGTATTTTATTGAAAAAGGACATCTTCCAAACCATCTTTTATTCTTTTGCAGAAGTTGTTTCATTTTACCTAATTTTGCAATATTAAAATGAAGGTCAAAAAGGACTGTCAGTTACAAAGTTATTCAGCCGAGTCCATTGCATTAATTACAGACTGTATACTGCTGTAGAAATTATTCTTGAAATAAGAATGAATGAGAAAAAACAAATTAGTATGTGAAATATTTATCTGAAATGAAGATTTCTGCATGCTTTTCCAAGAAAATCAATTTCCAAAATCCAACTGTTTTTTTTCCTACATTGTCAAGTAACCAGTCAACAGTATATTGGTATTTTATTGATGGGTACATTAAAAGAACACATACAATTTTTTTCTATAGACTCATTTGCAGGTTTTTCTCCATGCTTCCTCACGTGACATTTGTTCAGCTGATGTCTGTCCCACCTTAAACTTTCTAAAAATAACCTTGGTCTTGAAAAATTTACTTTGATTAAGACATCTTTCCTTTACACTGCAGAAGTTTGAAGACCTCTTCACCATGCCACTGGCTTTTTTTATTTTTTTTGCTCCTAAATACTATAACCAACAAAATCAAAAAGACATGCTTCTTTAAAGTATACCTGCAGATGCCCCAGTTTTCCTAACCACTGCAGATGCACTGAAATGTAGAAATTAGCTTTCAAGTAAACATATACAAACCTTCTCCCTCATGCATTACACAGTTTAAACATCTGAAAACAGTTTTAGTTCAGGATGGTTAATCATCCATGAATATTTACTTATAAAAGCCTGTTTTCAAGAGAATCTAACTAGACCATAAAAATTTGCTTTAGGCAGGGACAGGCATAAAACAAAACTTAATGCTTTTATTTTGTTTCCAGAATGATAAAAATTCATTTGAACACTGCTAAGTCATTGACACCAGCAGGTCCAGTAAAAATAGCTTTTACTTTTAAATTAAGTTTTACTATCCAGAGTGTAAATATACCCATAAAGATACACAACTGCTCTCATATTTATTTTAGGTCTAAGATGCTTCAGACAACAATATGTCTGAGAGAAAAGACTTCTGGAGGAGGGAGGGGCTTTTATTACAAAAGGCACCCATTTTCATATCTCACAGACTGGAGGTGTCACTGGAAAGAAAGTCTGCTGTTGGTCATGATCCTATAGTACAGTGACATTTCAGAGGGGTGTTTTCAAGTACACTCTGGACTCATCTGCCTCTCCTCTCACTAACATCACCATCAAATTCCTTGGGGCCCAGTGGAAGCCCAGATAAGTCCCACTCCACATCTTCTGACAAGATGTTCAAAATTACTTACACATACAAAATTGTTTTGAAGTAGAAGCCACCATCCCTGCCTTTTCCACTTGTTTTTTTTCTTTCTTAATTCAGATATATTGACCGGTTGCCTAAACCATCGTTTTCTCATTTGGTCCAATACATTTATTTGTAGACAGCTAAAAGAACAGTGCTCTTTAGAACCAAATTGAACTTTTGAATTGTAAAGTTATATAGACAGGACATTTTCATAAAGGCATGATACAGATTCTATCTGTAACATTCCTTACCTATTCATTTCTGTGCTACACTCAGGCCTATAAAAATTCCTTTACAAGTTTATTCATGTACTGTAGATACATAGAAATTGCCACAACGGAACTGTTCATTTGCCAGAAACAGGTGCTCACTTACAATACATCATATATTACCCCATGCAGCGGTACAGGCTTGTGAAGAGTGGTTTGAAAGCTGCCTGACAGAGACGGACCTTAGGGTATTGGTTGACAGATGACTCAATGAGAGCCAGCAGTGTGCCTAGGTGGTCAAGAACACCAAAAGCATCTTGGCCTGTCTCTTAAACAGTGCGGTCAGCAGGATCAGGGAAGCATTTGTGTCCCCTGTAGTTGGTGTTAAGTGCACCCTTAGCAAGTTTGCAGATGACACTAAGCTGGGTGGAAGCATGGATCTGCTGGAGGGTAGGCAGGCCCCAAAGTGATCTGAACAGGCTGGACTACTGGGCAGAGACCAATGGGATGAGGTTTAACAAGGCCAGATGCTGAGTCCTGCACTTGGGGTACAACCCTGTGCAGTGCTACAGACTAGGAGAAGTCTGGCTGGAGAGTTGCCTGGAGGAGAAGGACCTGGGGGTGTTGGCTGACAGTGACTGACCATGAGCCAGCAGTGTGCCCAGGTCGCCAAGTAGGCCAATGGCATCCTGGCTTGTATCAGAAATGGTGTGACCAGCAAGTCCAGGGAGGTTATTTGCCCTCTGTACTCAGCACTGGTGAGACTGCTGCTTGAATACCATGCTTAGTTTTGTGCCTCTCACTACAAGAAGTACATTGAGATGGTACAGCATGTCCAGAGAAAGGCAACAAAGCTGGTGAAGGCACTGGAGAACAAGTCTTATGAGAGGCAGCTGTGGGGGGGACTGAGATTGTTTAGTCTGGAGAGAAGAAGACCTTATAACTGCCTACAACTACCTGAAAGGAAGTTGTAGCTAGGTAGGTTTTGGTCTCGTCTCCCAAGTAACAAGTGATAGGATGAGAGAAATGGCCTTAAGTTGTACCAGGGGAGGTTGAGATTAGATATCAGGAAAGGTTTCTTCACTGCAAGGCTTATCAGGCACTGGAACAGCTGCACAGGGAGGTGATTGAGCCACTGTCCCTGGAGGTGTTTAAAAGATGAGTAGATGATATGCTTAAGGATACTGTTCAGCAGTGGACATGTATGTTTGGACTCAATGATCTTAAAGGTCTTTTCCAACCAAATGATTCTGTGATTCCATGATATGTAAAAGCATCTCAAACTCCTATGCACTGCTGTCAAATTCTACCAGACACATAATCCATACAAAAGCACACAAAGCATAGATTTCCCACACCTTTAATTTCTCCTTTATGCCTTCATTTCTCCTTTATATTTACCTCTGTTCACTTCCCATTCTATTTTCACTTTCTTCATCCTCTGAGTATATTTTAGTTGTCCTCTACATCAAGCAGAATGTCCTGAGAGCAACATAAGTTAAATTATGCTTGAATTTAGCTATTCATACTGTGCTAAGCATACAGCTTTCAAGTCTACACAAAGCCCTCCTATTGGTAAATAATAGAACAGTACAATGGCCTTGTGCTAAGCCTCCAACTTCACCTCTCCAGAACTTGGTGAAAGTTCAGATCTAATCTGACCTTCCCTAATCAGGACTATACAAGTACAAGTAAAACCCATCACATTTTAGACAAGAGTTATATAAGAAAGGTATGAATTTCCAACAAATGCATTAAGAATGAAGAAAAATGAGACATGTATACGAGGGACAAAGACGCAAGTAATCTGAAAACTGTAAGGCTTTTTCTTGACTACTCAGAGTGCTAGCAATGCCAGTAAGACTTGTTAATCTAAGGCATGTCCATGCAGTATTTTTCAGATCAGCATAACATCATGACAGGACTTTTAAGGCCTTAAACTTTAATGAATATGGAAGCAATAATAAGAATGCACAACATATGCAGTGTTTATTTGGTGCCTAATAGGATGTTTTTCTACCAGAATGTGTTCTGCCTGTAAACTCCCAAACTGTGTCTGGGCAATCTAATTAACTCACAAATGCTCTTCAACTCACAGGATTAAAGTCCACATGGTTTAATTACTTGTGTACACACAAATATATGTTACATCCTACCCACCATAAATATCAATTGGGAAAGAAATAAGGAGTCAAACATCCTCATCCATTCTCAAAAATCACAATAATCTCATTTTCACCATTCAATATGCACACATACAGAAAATGCAGGTGTTTATTTCTAGCATTTCTAATATAGTAAATTAAATCAAAGTGTGTTTAGCAACCCCATGTGATAGTAGGGTTCAGGTAGCCTTTTAAGAAATTAACTCTGGAAAATGAGGCCCTGTTCTCCTGCAGTGAACTGCATTCTTCTGGGCAGCACAATTACACAAGTGTCTTAGAGAAGTGTAGGATGGACAGAAAAGTTTGGACAGAGCTAAATATTCTCCCTTCTTTTTCCAATTAGCTTTGTCATAAACACATGTACTTTCCTGCCGATGCATAAAACATGTCTGTTAAGTCTAAGCAATGCATCAGATACAAAAAGTCTTAAACACTGCACAGCTAAATCTCTTTAAAATTATACTGAAAGCAGCACACACAATCTCAAAGCTGTACATTTATTTCTTAAATAGATGTCTCTGGGATATTCCTGTTGTACAGCAAATATTATATTCATTTCTCCTTTTAAAAAACAGATACAGGTAGACATCTGGAGAAGGCTTTAAGTGTTTTAATTGTGTTACTTTGCATTTTAGAAGAACAGATGCATCTTTGCACTTCTGTCTAGATGAAAGTTGTATTTTAAAATACTTATTTATTTTTATCTAATTTACCTTAATATCATAAAAAGAAACATCCGTTTGAACCAGCACAAACATAAATCAGTTCAAATAGAGTAGACTTCAAGTAATTTCCAACAGATAAGATTATATAGCTTTTTCTCCCCCATAATAATAAAAAATTGGCACAAAACACTGGCCCCAGACGGCTTATAAGCATATTCTTTCCATACATCCATCATATTCCTGAGAGCATGACAAGTTATAACAACATGGTTAATAACTTCCTCTTCAAAACTCATGTTCTATTTTAAAGAACATATCATAAGTCCTAATGAAACTGAGAAAAATGTTCTTTACTGGATAAAACTGTTTCTGGAACAATGCAATTTTCTCAAGGTATGTAAGGACACATTGTCACAACAGAAAAAAAAACGGAGGAATTTTGGAAAGGGAAAAGACCTACAGTTAGTGAATCTTGCTTTTTAGTCCATGACTAAATTTATCGTTGTGATTTATTTAGAGTTACAAACACAGACCTACAATCTTTAAAACAAGCTATTCTTGTTGTGTATTACACAATGTATCATATTTAAGTGATACTTCTTCATCAAAATCATGTCAGCTACTGTGAGATGAAATTATTTCTGAGAAGCTGCATCTTTTACTCTAGCTTTGGCCCTTGCTTATATTGACCATGGCCCATGACTGCTGTGACTTTTCCCATGGTTTTTCAAAAATCAGATTAGAAATAGTCACAGACAGCACAGTATTTATACAGGGTGGTGCATGATCTATGCACTGAGATTCAACCAGAACATAGTGGTGAATATTTGCACTTATTTAATATAAATTCAAAACCAAACAACAAAACAAGGAATTGTCAAGAATGATTTGCTTTTTCTCCAATAAAACAAACAGACAAGAAGTTTCTCCTTTAATTTTGTCCCCTACATGAATAAACACTGCTTTGGGGACCAGTCAACACCAGAAGCAAAGTGAAAATAAGTGCTTGAGCGCGTCTGTGTAGGGAGAAGCTATTGTATTAACATTATGTAAAAGAATGTAGGAAACCCACTGCATTCAAACATTGATTGGGCAGTATTTCTCTGAAGTTCCATCTGAACTGGGGTGGCAGATACCCCTCTGGTCACCTCAGGAGTTACTGCAGCTTCTGCTGAAGCCCAAGCAAGGAACAACTTGGATCCTCTGAAGACCAGGCACAGGTGAGATTGGCAACAAGTAATTCTACTATGAGCTTGAGTTCATTTCAATCCCCTTTTTGATCTAACATGGAGCAAGATTATGAGCATCTCTTAGTGTTCTCCATAAACAATACAATAGGGCAACAAACACTTCACATTTTTATCTCAGTGGATAATTACCATATCCGTACTCTTTTAGTACTTTGTAAAATTTATTTCATCCTGTCCTCTTGCCTGTCTAAAGTTCATAACACTTTCCTCTTCAGTCCTTATACAAACTGCAAGATCTACATTGCCTTTTTCTTCTCTTTGCATCTTTACACAAATTTCACTCCCGGAGACCATAAAGTGCAAATGCTTTCCCTCCACTTCCAAAGCTATTACCTAACTTGGCCTAGATTACAAACCTAAGCCAACACTTAAAAATCTTCCTCTGCCTTCTCTCCATAAAAGGACAGACATGATTTGATTTTCTCTTAGTATATTCAAGTCTCTTCCTTTGCACTGAAAATGTACTTTATTTATAGTCTCTTCCTTTGTACTGTACATGTACATGAAGAATCTTAATTTCAGAGAAAAAAAAATGCTGGTTCTAGACAACTGTGGTTAATAAGCATTCAAATTCTGCATTTAAAAAATAATTTCAAGAAATTTGCCCTCTCTGAAAATATAGGTCAGCAGCTCTTCAGAGAAAGAAAAGAATCAATTACTCGCTTAGGGATTTATACAACATCTACTGTTAGAGATTAGTTTGGATGAGAAAGAGGGAAAATGTGCCTGTCAATTCATCCACAAAAGTTTATCTGACTGCATAGTAAAGGAGCGGCAACAAATTGCTATGCTTGAGTAGGTTCTGTTCATGACAGCTCATTGGACTGGGACAAGATATATGAATTTCCTAGAAACCTTACAGAATGAGAACAAATCTTGCTGTAAGCTTTGTTATGTGATATCCTAGCATTTTCTTTTCCTTAGTTGCCTACAAAAGACTGTGATGGCTGTAGTCATTTCCCCTTCTGCATTGCTAACCTGCACATCTCTAATGCATTAAAAAAGGCAGCAGGGAACAAACATCCATCTTCTAATGTCTCCTGTGAACTGCTTTGTGTTATGAGAATCAAAATAGAACTTGTAATATTCTGATGAGGTGAAAAACGTTCTATTGGGTGGCACAGTGCTCACTGTTCATGTATGGGGCAGAAAGCTAAAAGATTTTAAAAAGTAGAAATTATTACTTCTAATAATTGCCTGCCACACTTTGACTATCTCTTCTTTTCTTTTCTTTTCTTCTGTGGATATGCTTTTCATTAGAAGTAATCAGCCAGTTTTATAATGGGCATATATCTATATGTGTGTGTGTGTGTGTATATATCTGGCCAATCTAAGCCATGACATTCGTGGATTCAGATGTGAGATTTGTTTCCCATGCTTCTTAAGAATTGAGATTAATTAATTTATACTTCCAGAGTTTCTTCACAATTTTTCCTAAGGAAGTTACAATGAATTTTTGACTAATATAGAAAGGTAAGTGTTTATGATTTTTCTCAGAGTATTAAGTACTTTCAACATAAACCCCCATCATCTCTAAAGGTCACTCCTAATAAAGTCACAAGCACCAAGAATTGGGACAAAAGGTCCCAGTTGACAGGTCACTGGAGATAGAAACCTTGAAAAGTGGATTAAATTTTCAATATGGTATTGACTCCCTGGGCAAATAATTTCGCTTCCTCATACCTTTTTCTCTCTTTCACTGTAATATGAGAGTAATATACCTTGAGACTTAGTGAAAGAGTGTGACATGACACGTAGTCTGAGATTCACTAATGGAAGATCAGAGCCAATATGAAAAGGTATGTAAGTTATTATTCCTTGTCTTACAGATTCTTCTAAAAATAACTACTTCCACCAAGGGCTTTGTCTGTCAGACACACTTCATGATAACATTTTTTGAGACTACACATCGCCCTAATAATCAGATTTTAAGTATGTAATCTGAAGGAAAGAAATCATGGTACTGCACTACCTCACTCTAATATAGAACTGTACAGACCACTATCAAGCATGTCTAAGCACTAGGTTTACTTTCCTATTTACTTCACCACCATATTCCCCTGGTCCAAGTTGGAATTATCAAAACAATCAGTGAAAAGAAAACATCTTCAGGTAGGCTCCAGCTGACTCACTATTAGACTGTTATCCCTCTGATGGGAAAAAATGTCCAATTATAAAATTGGCCTTAAAATCACCTTGCATTAGCCGAGTCCTAGTGAGAAACACTGCCAAACTTCAAAGACAGAAGATCTTGTTCTCAATCCCCTAGCTGAAAGTGAAGTTTGCACGGCAGCAACCAGATGCAGGCTTTCAGCAGAAGACACCTCTGGACTTCCAGAAGGAAACACCAGCAGGATGTCTCAGCCTGCCTCAGAAACATGAGCTGCTATCGTCTTTCATGATAAGAGATTTGAACATCATTATGCATAGGTTTCCAAGAGTTACAAAAATAAGCAATTACATTTGCTTAATTATCTGAAGACCATGGCTCAAGTTGACGCTTACAAATGTTGCTGTCCTTGCCACAAAAGCACATAAATTAGGAGGAGGAACATCTCAGCTGCACATTTGAATTGTATTACCAATGTCAGGCAGCTCACCATAGCACTGACAGTTATTTCTGGCCATTTAGTGCCTTTTAACAGACTACACTAAATAGCTAAAATTGATTCACTTTTCCAGGTGACCTGGAATAAAAAATTGAATGTTTAAGTTGTTCTTAACTCGTTAAGAGTTCTTTAGGAATATATCTGATAGTTCCAATACTGGAAGCACTTAAAAACTTCCCAGACTATTGTTGAATACCTGTTTTCTAAATCAACAGCTTCATAATACCTCCCTAATGAGACACAAACCACATTTAGTACAGTAACCCAGAACTAGGTTGAAGTACAAAAGAGAATGAAAAAAAGAGAGACACTCAGGAAGGGCATTCTTATTCCTATATTATAACAGAGATTACATGTTGCCCTGATATTTCTGCAGTACCATTGATTGCTTATGAACAGGTAAGAGAGGAGATCCATAAGTCACACACATGAAAGACCACAAAGTGACACAGGTTGAATGGCATTATTAATTCAGTTGATATCATTGAGCTTACAGAAGATTGATAAAATATATGTAATAGACATGACGAGCTGCTTCCTTTAACTGCACAGGTCCTGAAGCACATCTTTATTTGTGTTATCTGGCACAATGGGCTTGTTTATGAGGCTGCTGCACAAGAGTTCTGCCCATGGCCACCCACCCCATGCAGCAGGAATATACCACCCACTCCACATTCCTCATAGGATTTCAAGAACAAGTGAATATGGATGGGTCAAGGCGGCACGTAGTAGCTTGCACAACACACAGAAATAATCCCCCTACAATCCTGAATGGACAGGAAGGTCTGGGACTTTTTGCTTTAAAGTTTCAGCTGATACCCTAGGTACAGTGAATACCTTATCAATTTTATTCCCAGGTTCCTCAAATATAAAGGAGACAGGCAGCTCCTCCTTAAAGAAATTCACGAAGCTCACAGCTAATGAAGCTTTCTGCCTGTGCCACAGAAGACTACTTCCAGACCTTCAACTGGTCTCACTTCACTCTGAAGTACCTTCGCAAGCTGAAGAAAAACTGCTGGTGGATAAAAAAAAAGGTACCTATATTTTACCAGAGAGGCTTTCTTTTTTCCCTGCCCAACAGGAACATGATAGTTGAGAAAAGACTGAACAAGGTGACCTCATTATTAAGAGCCTAAGGAGAGATATCTGCTGCAATGCAGCTTTTAAATGCATATATCTAAATATCTTTAGGTTGCTATGAGGTAGGAAGACCTCAGACTCATAATGCAGGGACATATTTCATTGTCAACACTGTGGTTAGTAGTAGAGAATTCTGCAAGCTAATTATTATTCAATCTGATAATTTATTCTTTTATCAGAATAAAAGGATTCCCCTCTGGGAGTAGCTCTTTCTCCCTCAGGTACCTGACATTGCTGAAATTGAAGGCCATAACTGAATTAACAACGGATAGGAACTTTTAATGAAAATTAACCATGCAGAAGCAGATGTTGATGCAGACAGTCCCTATGAAGCATCACTGCCTGTCATGTGGATGGGAAAATGCAGAGATATCTTAACTTGGAACTATACACCAGATGAGATACTATACTTACATCTGCGGACCACAATTCAATCAAGTGCCTAAGCACATGCTTAGATGTTATTAATTTGCTTTGCCATATGCTTAAATATATTCTGTACTGGTAAGATTACTAGCCAAAAGTTATACACTTTCACACTAGTAGAAACTCCCCGACTGCCAAAGCACCTTTGGCTATCTGTGATTTCTTCTGACAGACAAAAAAGTGATGTCTACATTTCTGGCTATAGAAAATAAACTGTGAATGGGAACTACATTTGTGAAAAGGACTTTATGTGTAGGGTTGGAACTAATGCTAATCATTTGCAAACTGGCACTGCTGAAATGCTGCCAACACAGACAACCACAGCTCCTGTGACTCATGGTTCAAAATGACTAACTTGACTTCCAGGCTTCAAGTTTAAAAATCAGAAAATGAAGAACAGTTGGAAACACAATGCCTACATAAGGTCATTTTCTGGCAACTTCTGAAAGTTTCATGGTTTGTGGTTTTTTTTTTTTTGAAATACAGTTGGGAGTATGAAACTAGCATAGTGAGCTCTGTCAACAGTTCCTCTCCTCCTCATTACTCCATTTTGGAAAGCTGTTGTGGAATCTCATCATACCACTGATAGGGACTTTTTTCTAGTTTCTGATGGAAATTTGTCCATCACTAGCTTAAAGTTGTCTTGTTCTAACATTGTCTTTGAGCTTCAGCACTGTGCCTACCTCCACAGCATTTACTTAGTACATTTAGAGACAGTAACCATTTCTCCTTTCAGCACTTTTTCTGAGGGATTATACAAGAGACTAAACCAAATCTCCTTGTAAGGTAACAAAAACCTGAACAAACGTCAAAGTGAACAGAACCGCTGTTTCCAATGATGACCACTAGTCCTCTGTATCAGGATATTCCAGATTCTTCTCAACAGATACTTGTAGACACAATGTCTCTAACGCACCTATTCAATCTATCTGCATCTCCATCAGTTTCCCAGAACCACCTAGGTGGGAAGGGGTTTTGAGATGTCATTGAGTGCAGCCTTCCAATGGGGTTTTGAACGCTGCCAAGGATGGAGATCCTCTGGACAACCTATTCCTGTATGTAATTATCTTCATAGTAGACATTTTCCCCTTATAGTTACCCAGAACATCCCATTTAAGTTTAGGACCACTGTCTCTCATTCTTCTGCCATGCATCTCAGGAACAAAACTAGCTTCATCTTCTTGCTAACCTCGTCGTAGATTCTGGAAGATTGCTATTAGGATTTCTCCAGGCTGAAGAAGCCCAGCATCCTCAGGTTCTTCTCAATGGGCATATGCTGCAGCCCCCAGTCATCTTGGTGATCCTCAACTGAACCTGCTGCTTTGACACTCAGAGCTGTCTCCACAGGATCATTTCTACCATGAATTGCTCATTCCCCAAAAGGGCCATCACTCTTTTCTTACTTGCCTATGTTTCCCAAAGAGCTGTTATCTCCCTACCATCACTGAGCAAAACACTACCTATGCTTGTACATAGGTTCATCTTTACCTAAAGACCTCTGTAGTCTCTTTTGATTTACTCAGATTTTATCTTGGCAGTGTCCCTACCACATACATGAGTAGCAAAAGGTAACAGTCCAAGGGTCAGACAAGCCTTAGTAGTCTCTCCACAACATTCTGGATGCCCTTGCCAAGCAACACAACTCTTGTGAAAGCATGGCTGGTTAGCAGATTGGTGCTTTTGTCTCCTGCAGCAGGGTACCTCTAATCACTGTTACTGGCTGCTTCCAGCTGCTGCTAATGCTCAGATGGTTCTCCCAAGAGCCTGTTCCCTTTCATTGGCTATTAGGGCACTGCACCAATTCTGTAAATTTAGATCTGAGGAACCTTCCTCCTGCTGCCTAGTCACAAGCTTCCAGCCTCCTTTTCTGGCTTTAGAGGGAACACATTCACTCCACATATCTGGATTTTAGGATTAGGAGTAGGAAGCTCATGCTTCATGGAGTCCATTGAGTCCAACTGCACTTCTGGCAAGTATTTTGATTACAGCTGACATGAGAGATACATCGTCATCTTAAAAAACATCAAGAAACTCAATCTCAGGTCATCTCCTCTTGGGATGTTTCATTACAGCTGAGAGAATCTTGAAGTAATGTAACAAGTTTTTACCAATATGAATAAAACTTGGATTGAAAAGTAAATCACTTCCTATGGTAAGTCTGAATAGTTGTAGCTAAATCTTGTTTATTGGGGTAGTACAGCATTTTCCCTAGAACTCGGATACTGTTAAATATTATCATTCTTCTGCAGTGATCCTTTTTTAACAATAAGGGTAAATATAGAAAATCCATACATTGACACCATTGCCCTGGCAGATACAGAAATAACATTGACACTGTAAGGGGTTGGAGAAGCCTAAGTAATTTCATAAAGGAATTAAATTTAAGAGATAACATACTTTAAAATATAACTGAGGCCAAAATATGGATGCTCACCTTCTGCAACTTCAGCAAATGCCAGTACTCAGCTGTGAGCAAAAAGGATAATATTTAAGTTTTCAACTAAAGGAATATATCAATGCTTCAGGCTTGGTGAACCATTAAGTATTCAGCATTCTGATTTTTTTTTGTAGTAGTAGATATTAATTTATCTTCTACTATCACTTCAATTTTTACTATCATTTACATTCAGTCTAGGAACGACAATATTGATTTTCCCTTCTATATTTTTAATTGTACACAACAAAATGTTTTCCAAGCATTCATTTCCTTTCCAGAGGAGGCTCTGTCATATTACCACTTCTGGTACCTGCCAGGTTCCCTACTGAACTTTCTGTAATGGAAGGGAGAGAGTGAAAAAACATCCCATACCCCTAAACCATCATTGAATACTGCTTAATACAGAAAGAGGAAAGTTCTTACTACAAAACTTTGGTGAAATTCACCTCAAGAAAGGCAATAAGATGCATTCAGAGAATCAGTGTCATGTAGTGGGTGACACAGAATCCTGGAACTTGAGAAACATGGGCTAAAACAACAAAACTAAATGAAGAGTTTTAACTCAGCAATCACATAAGGCAATGAATAGGCTGCTGCAGTAGACATCATGTCAATAGTTTCCAGTAGTACACAGGTGAGCCCCCTTTGGTCACTGCTACAACTGCAGAATCAATAGAAAGTATTGCAAGACTAAGAGGAACAGATAAAGCCAGAATGACAAAAGAGTATCGATGAATTAATGCTTCATAGCATACAATATTAACTTAACTGCTGGGAGGAGACCAATGCTGGGAAAAATCTGCCACACAACAGTGGCTGCTTAAGATAAAACAAGAAATTTTTTCACAAGATTAACCTAAAAAAAAATAATAAATCCTGATGCACTAACAAAAGACAGCTGACGGTATCCAAACAAATCCAGGGAGAAGGGGGTTGAAGGAAAGAGGAAGAAACAGGATTAGAGGGAGAAAATAAGATCTTGCTGTATGATGATTAATCAGTAAAGGGAGTAGCCTCCAATCAGGCAACTCACAGAAAATATTAATAATTATTGCTCTAAGTCCTCTTAGTCCTTTATGTTTAATGGTTAACCTTGAAATTTCAAAACATTGTATTACTCCCTCCAGGTGTCACGTGGTAGACAAATATTTTAAACCACAGCAATAATCATAAAAATATTACAAAATCCATCTGTAAAACACTAGTCTATGACACCTTCATAGAGACAAGCATTAGAATAATTTTTCTTTCATAAAGTATAAAAATATGGCACCTTATGGAAAGCTTTTTAAATTATGTACAAAGTATTTAATTCCGTTGATCAAATTTGGACATGGACACTCTTTTAAAAAGCTTGGGAATTCTTTAGCTTGCTACAAAATCCCCATGTAGGATCAAAGTGCTACCTGGAAACAAAACTGAACAAAACTAAAATGAACACACACATGCAAGTACAATCCTACTTTGTCTTGTTTAATTACAGAACAAAGATTAAAGGAAAACACAGTAAGTAAAAATACTGCTCGTCTTCCTTAGCTCACCACTATCACCACAACTGAAGAAAATTCTACCAGTTTCCCATTGATCTCAGTTTAAGCATCAGCTCCTACCAATGAGAAAACGTCAAAGACAAACATTCTGGGTGATCATTTAACATAAAGCAGGCAACTTGTACATGAGGAAAATTGTTTTACAGTATAGAAAATTATTAATAATACATTGCACACAAAACAAAGTCCCAAGGCATCACAGCACTGCAGAAAGAAGTTTATTATGGGTGAGGATGAAAAGAAGGATTAAGACTTCAAAAGAGAACAAAAATAATTGGCAGGTTTTGGGGGAAAAAAAACCCCAAGTCTCTAAGAAAACTAGCTTTGTAACAGAAAATCCATCCTGGTTTGCATAAAGCAGTAAAATAAATATTATCTTATTAAAAAGATCATATTACAACAGCTAGGGGTCACAAGAAAGAGCAGGAACCTCATTGGAAGAAGTTTATTTAAGATTAAGATCATCTTAGATGATCATTTATCAGCTGCTGTAGCAAGTAATAAAAATCCTGAGAGTAGAACTGCTGAAAGTTACCAAACACTAGATATTGATTCAGAAGCAAACTGGATGACTCCAGAATATGGAAATACGTAAGTAATCCAATTAGATGCCTTATACCATTTCTTGCAGACAACCATTAAGACATGTATTTAAAACCACCTGTGTGATTAACTGTCCTGCTATTACTTATTTCTTAATAATTGTGAGCAGATGAAAATCCCATTTGGTAAAGACTACGCTTTTTTAGTTTACAATGATGATTTGGTATTTTCCTTCCCTCTCTGAAAGAGAAGTTTGTTTTTTTTTTTAAAACTGTTACCTGCAAGCTAACAAATTAACTTATGAATTTGTTGTAATCTAAGTAGAGGCTGTAGATCCAACACAGACCATTCTACAATTCTATGATGAGCCTTACAGCAAAAAATATTTTCCATATGTCTTGATTACACTGTAGTAATCTGCAATTATTAGATGTCATGCTCTGCAAAAAACCCTAAAACTCCATAAAACCCCCACGTAATTCCAGATAGTTCACAAACCTAATGCAGATTCCACTTTTAACTGATGCTAAATAAACTGCTTGAAAGGATACAGTGTTTCAAAAGCTGATGATTATTAGTAAGACCCTACATAAGCTTTGTCTATTTCATACTACACATTTGCCTATGCTGGAATAGAGTAAGTTACGAAGAATTTAGCTGTTAAGAGAAAATACCTCTAAAATTTTCCTTTTGTGGCAATGTGAATCAAGATAGCGTGTAAAACTGGCCCATCTCAAGATGGGATGGACAAAAAATGAATTAAATTTGGATCATTTATACCCAGCAAGACACAGAAATCCTGTGGTGAAACATAGAGCAACACTGCTTTCTAGCCACAAAATACCAAAAAATAAACCTGAGTCACTTTGAACTGGAGCCTTTTGAAGGGCCAGTTTACACAAACACAGTACTAGATGACATAACATGACCACATAAAAATGACTGAATGATTATTAGCCCAGATGGATTTTCCCAGGGAAGAAGAAAACCAAAGGATTTAACTCTAACAGTCTTATTTAAGAACAGAGGTTGAGCTGTAATCCTCAAAGTTTCTTACCAAAGAAGCTATGCTACCAACATAGCAACTTTTTTTTTTCTGAGAAGCCATTTAAATGTGCTACTGAAGTTCTGGAAGCACAAATCCCCTTTCTGCAAGGGTTTCTATGAAGGAGTTAGCCTCTCCGAGTAGGGTTTGAGTAAGGCTTTCCCACTGCTGATATTTTTGCATTGGCAGTGCTTCTGTCTAGCTGAACAGCTGACATTCTCACAGAAAAAGTCACAAAAAGACATATTCATTAAAGAAGAATTAGTTGCATATTTGTAAATTCCACAGATGTTCATTCAAATGATCTACAAGGAGCCCAAGGCACAGAGACTCACTACTTTGTCTGCTACTCTAAGTTCCAACAGTGTTCTTTGACAGCAGATACCAAACAGGAAAGAGCCCTTTAGGACAACAAATATTTTAAGTACTAAATATATGTTTAAATTTAAATATTAAATATATGTTTAAACCCTTTCCTTGGCAAACGGGACCTTTTTGCAAGTGTATCTACCCACAAAATGCAGTAAATAATACAGTAAAATCAGACATTAAATGTTGCCCCAAAGTTTCCAAATTCCAAGATATCCCCAGAAAAGGCACACTCTCTGAGTATTTTCTCCAATGAGTGTCAGCGCAAGCCAAATCTGCTTGTTACACTATAAGGCAGTCCAGGACTGAAATTCAAGGAACTGGCTTCTGGCAGAAAACTCAGAAGTTGGAGGTATGAACCCTGAACCTCCTATTAAACTTTACAAGCAGAGACACAAAGCAAATCAAATAACATTGGCATAGAGAACTTCAGCAACAACTCCAAAGTTCCCAGTTGTACCTTCACTCATTTATAGCTATTGCAGTGTCCCCATCTAGGAGCGGATCTCCATACCTAGTCACTCCACCTGCATCTGTAAAACGTCTCAGGTAACACCTTCTGGACCTCAAGCTAACTGGCACAGCACTGCTTATATGCATGTGATTGTTCCCTCTTGCCTCAAAATCAAGGTGGTACCATCCAATTGCTTATTAAGAACTTAATGACCTGTGTTAACCCCAGACTGTGCCCAGGCATTGTTTGTGAGAATGATAGCTGTCTCCCACTGTAACTGTGCTTGGGACCATGCTACACAGCCTACTGTATGGCAATAGTTGTGTTAATTAAGGGCTTTATTAATGCTGTTGTTACTATTACCATATTATGCTCCACCTCAGTGCAGAGCTGAGGATGTAATGGCTTTTGTAAAAAGCTAAATGACCCTCACAGTACCCATTCAGAGAAGGACGTGGAGTTTATCCAATTTACAAACCAGGAGGCTGCGATATCAAAAGACTATACAATTTACTTTTCTGCAATGAACTGGTAGTAAAGAGCCAAGAATAAAGGATAGGGTTCCTGATTCTTATTGCTCATATTTAGTTGCTGGACTACTATCTATGTTGTTAAATTATTCATTATTCCTACAGGGAAGACAGTCACGCACTCACAAGAAAAGCTGTGTGCAAGAAAAAGGGTTATCAAAGTATTCACATACTCTTTCAAAAGAGTTAGCTAACTGACAAAAATATGCTGCTGTAACACATTTTCATGTGTAGGTAGCAATCCTTCTCTACATCCCAGGGCTGGAATCCTGCACAGGGAAAACTGAACTGCTCAGTATAATGTAAAAGGCAGGCCTCATTAACTTCTGGACATCTTCTCATTTCTTGGTCATAAATCCTATTACCTTGTATTACAAACTGCCATAAAACTCACAGATAAAAGATAATTTATGCTCAGTGTACAGAAGCTAATGTTTCTGTACTCCTGAGAAGCACACAACCAGAAAATGAGAAAGTATGTATGTGAAACCTTAAGCCATTCATATTGAGCATGGCTAGCATGATAACTAAGGGCCTAATGCTCTTCAGCCAGGGTATATTCTAATAGTAATTGATATTATCAAAATTTCAAGCATTGAATGTATGAACTGTTGCATAAAATATCCTGCTTATAAAGAGCAATTACTCCTTATTAAGAATTCAGGCTTTCCTCCCTCCCCCCACTACAGAGAGAAATATGATGGCTATTCAGTACAGTGATAATTCTTCTATTTTATCTTTTTTCATTAAGTTCAGGCTCTTCATCATTAGTTTTCCCTTCCCATTCAGATGAAAAAAATTCCTTCCCTGACAACTTACAACTTCTGCAGTTACAGACTATGTCTGAGCCCTTCCACAGGTGCACCATGTTTCATGCCTGCTTTCTTTTCTTAAATGTAGTAATTAGATCTATGGTGGAATTCATCTATCTAAATGTAGATACCTACAGTGTATACCTAGATTTCCGTTCACCATCCAAAATCTACATACAGACCATGGAGATAGGTATTTATAGGGTGTAATTTTTGCCATGTTTTTCCTCTTCTC
This sequence comes from Coccyzus lansbergi, assembly GCA_033558105.1. NCBI lineage: Eukaryota > Metazoa > Chordata > Aves > Cuculiformes > Coccyzidae > Coccyzus > Coccyzus lansbergi. The sequence goes on along the minus strand of JAUMJK010000036.1, from coordinate 3,028,333 downwards.
TGCCTCTCAGCATAGTTCATCCTTACAGGTCAGAAAATAATATAAAAGAATTTGCTTCCTTGTAGTTTTCTTCACTTTTTATGCCAAACTATTTTTCTCAATATATTTCAATAAATTGTACTGTCTGTCCATATAGTTCCCAAGAGACAACTTTTAAATGACAATTACCCTTACATTTGGTACTTTGATCTTTCTACTGGCAGATGAAAAAAGGCTTTGTTCACCTAGTCCTTGCTTGTCAGTCTGCAGTGGATTCCAAATTAGGTATTGTTCTTGCTGTCTTATTCTATCACTCTGAGACTTTTAGCAAGTTTATAAGACTTTTTCCTGCAACACTGTAGACCTTTACAAGTGTGTTAAATATTTATATATTTCTTCTGCTCTACTCCCTATATCAACATTGTAATAAAGGGAAATAAAATATTTCAAATAGATTTTATGATCTATGTACTTGGATATCTGCTTACACAATTCTCCTTTTGGTTTCTGCATCGGTAACTAAAATTCAGCACTTCAGCTTGTTATCTCCCTTTGTATTCTTCCTGGGGTTGTTAATGGGATTAGCAGTCTACCTGCTCTATCCAAATATTTTAGCCTCTGCCTAGGTACATAGGATTGAGAACCAATACTAGTCTCATGTTACAGTGAGCAAAAGGCTAATGTTATTCAGAAGGAAAAATATAGTTATATTTTGCTTACATATTTTATTCAAAGAATCCAGTAAAGATCAGATTCTTCTGACCCAAGAGAGGAAAGTTTCAGTTCTACATTTTACAGAAAAAGCATGATGCTCTTAACTTTATCATTTGCATTAGCATTTGAATCTCAAAATGTTGCTTTATTTGTTGCACAGTTTCCAGACTTGCATTTCAAAAAGTCAATGGGTCTCCCACTGTGTTCAGCTCCCTCCTACCTTGATTTGAAATTACAAAGGGGAGAGGGGAAAAAAGAGACAATGCTATGATTGCGGCTGTTTACCAGAGGAAAATATCATGCTAAACTCTGTACAAAAACAAACAAAAAAGAAACAACCAAAAAAGAGTATTTTCCAAGCATAGGATGATCATTTGTTCCTGTGTATAAACTACCGACTTGATTTTTATCTATATTATGCAGGATTAATGTTATTATCTAGAGGTACAATGACAGTTGACTGAGGATGCTGACAGTGCCAATTTTAAGCCAACAATGAAAAGCAATTTTGTGCCAAAGTTAGCATTAAGGTTGTTTAAAAGGCCTGCCCCCCATATCTGCCCTTTACTTCTCAATGCTAGAAACAGCCTAAAGTTACAGATGCCAGTAACAGGCAATGAAGTTGCAATGCACCCAGGAATGACAGAAAAAAAATAATATCCAGTGGAGTTCTCCCTGCCAACAAAAAGTACTGTGCAATGCTTCTTATAAGGCGTTATTAAAAACAGAACACAAAATGTTTCCTGCAAGCCCAAACATTTAACAATCTGCCATTTAAATGCACAGATCATCATTTTTTTCACAATGCAAAGAGTTTAATTATTTATTGAAGCCTCTTCTGAAAGCCACCTTAGGCATGGCGTTTTAAAGCCACTTATAGGAAAGATGAATGGAAAGAATTAAAACCTTTCCAGTCCAAGTAAGAGTTTTGTAAGCTAAATTGGTCATTCTCCATCTTATTTCAGCTTTTCAATATGTTCTTAAAAATATCCTCAAATTAATTTATAGTGGTCAGTGAAGTACTATACCCAAAGATCAATCAAAAGCAAGATGCTACGTACTTTCAGATTTTAACCACAGTTATCCTTTAGACCTTTTCCCCTCTCAACTCTGCTGTCTCTATCCATTTAGCTGTGCAGCTAATGATCACAGTCATTCCTCATCTTACTGGGAAATGAACTGCTATGCCTACTATCTTTCCTGCAGTCACACTGCTTCAAAGTTGTTAATACAGCATCTGCCCCTGCGGATTTAAATCTATAATCTCATAAAACCTTATTAATGCTTTTCCCAAATTACAATGAAGCATGTGTTTTGTCAAATTTGTCTGTGAATGTTATTTATTTTAATGAAATCAGCTTTTCAAGATAAAATGGGAAAGTTAGTTAAGCTTCTGGAAACCCTGACATCAGGATATATCCAAACAAATAAATGAATCAGTGTTAGAGAAGACTCTTTGATGCTTAGATTTGCCTTTAATTTAAATCTTAGAAGCAGAAGCCTAGCAAGATCTTTTGTGTGTGTTGTTTTATGAATCAATAAATGGAATAACGAGACCTGAAAAACCACCAAAAATACATCTTAAATAAATTCCCTAGTTGATCCTAGCTGGATTCCCATCATAATGAACTGCACCACTCAGACCACATAAGAGCTCAGCCTGATGTGTTTGTCAGGAGCTCCCTCATATCTTCCTTACAGCTTCTTTTGTTTCTCTTACTGCAGACATCCTTATTTCTACAAAACATGCAAAAGGGCTGTGTGCTAAATTTATACTTACTGGAATCTAATTAAAAAAGTTTTAAAACTTTACTTTCATTTATAATCAAAATCCTATATTTACCCAAATTCAGCTTTCTTAGCTTCTAGATCTCTATATTCCACCCTTTTAAACAAAGCTATGCTGAATAAATTAAACACATTTTTTTTCAAGGTATGACTGCAAAGCCCATCATTTGCTGTCCACTCTCCTGCAACATATTTTATATTTAGGCTATGACCCTATAGCTACAAGTAAGAAAATGGGCATTTAATGGTGCAAGAGCTACGGGGTCAGGATGGGTAGGAAGGTCAGTTTTATTATGAAATAACTTTTAACAACACTTACAGGTTGAATCAGGTAAATCAGCGAGCACTCCTGGATAACTATCACTGGAAAAGGAGTGATAGTTATTGCATGAAAAAGTGTTTCCACTGATGCCATTATCTGGTCAAAGCGTCCTCCAAGTCCGCCCAAAGTCACAATCAAATCAATCTAAAAGATAAAACAAAACCAGTCACCAACAAAACTTTCAGGTATCATCTCTAGACACTGAAAATCAACAATAAAATCACTCTGGGGAAAAAAAAAAAGAAAAAAGAACTACTGACTATACAAAAGCAAATGTCAAATACAGTTATTTACTCCCATTACTGAAAAACACCATCATGTAATTTTTGAGGCTGAGTTTAAAGCTCAGTAAATTCATGGTCAACATGTGGTACTTCTGAAAAGGACATAACCATTCTCCCTAAAATATATGCCAGTCTTTGCAGGTACTTATCCATCTGCCTTGAATACATAAGCCTCCACATTTAAGCTCCCCAGCTAAGTGTAGGACATCCAACCCTTAATATCTTTCATCCCCTGATCTTGCCGTCATTTCAATATTATTCTCACAGTTTACAGTGTGAATAAAGGAAATTTCAGGCTAGGGCCATTTTATGTCATTCTTGTTCCTGACAGACAGGACTTCAGTGTACAAGCAATCCCATTCACAGACTGGGTCTACTCAAGGTTAAATGTACTACTGAAGTAGGAGGTTTCATCCCAAGTAACTGGCATGTCATCCCCCAGATCTCAGGGACAGGAACAAGAGCACTCTCCTGTCCCAGTCCCAGACCTGCAGAGAGCACTGCCTGATGGCTTGTGTTAGGTTATGGAGTTGGACTGCTACTGCGTAATTCTCTCACACTCCATCAAGCCTCTGAACATTTTATTTCCCATAAGCTGAAAGGAAGTATTTAAAAGCCTTGGTTAAGAGCTTTTGGGCACTCAGATAAAAGGTCACTGAGTGCAAAGTATTATTATTATTACTTCAATAATGTGGATCAGTTACACTCAGTAACTGAATTTTAAAAAGCTACCAATGAGTAAGTCATATCTAGAGCCCCAACACACTGCAGCTCCAAAGTCATCAGAAGCTTCCTTGAAAAAGGCCATCTGGTGAAGCTTCCAAGTTTATGAGGCTTAAGTCTAGGGCTACTGTAATTACATGAAGTTTTACTCAACCCAGGAGCCACATAATCGTGCTCTGTGTATCTGGAATTATGTATTAATAGCATCAGTTTCTATTTTTATTATCAGGGTGAGGGCTTTATGTTTCTGTTAAATATTGGTTTGGTGGGAATTAATCTCTTTTCCTTTTGGTGAAGAATTATACTACCTTTCTCATCACCACCAGGAAAACACCTAAGAAGCCAGAATGGATCAATGTAACACATTATATTAACAGGAAACACTGAAACAAGAAAACTATTCTTGTACTGTGGACGGCATGTATTTTCCGTGCAGATTATAGATCACAAAGACCTAAAAGCAAATAGAATAGAATAAAACTATCCTTAAAAAGAAGATAAAACAGCAAAAGGTAAAAAGCATGTGTTCCCAGCTAAGCCATAGTACATTTTCTATTTTATTGATTCTAGTGTAGAATCAAACTGCTTTTGTTTGACTAGCAATGACTGTGATTTAAAAGGGTGGATCAATTCTCTGAAAATACTACTACTAAAATGACTCATCAACAACAGTCCCCTACCAGACAACTAGCAGTAAACATTATCCACATCCTGTGAGAAACACTCATGATTCAAAAGGTAAACTGAGGCATGCATCTTGTGAAGCAGCATTATTTATTTGTTTATTTGTAACTGCAATCATGGGAGTGACTTCCTCTGGCAAGAAGGAAAATGCTCAACTTTGTCAAAAAATAGAGATTTTTCTTACTGTTTCTCTCAAGGCAAGACCACCCTCTTCCCAAATTTACAACCTATCCCAAAGCTATTACAAGGCAGTTACTAGGCTAATTCTTACATATTAAATTTGTTACTCAATCTGCTGTCTGTAACTATAGAGATATATTTATTCCTAAGCATATCTTGTGCTGTACCAGACTAGTATCAGAAGATAATATTTCTTACATTATCTTATATATTTATTTTCTCCAAACTACTTGTTCAGCCATTTCTTAGTGGGAAAAAAGCTTATGCAATCATATTTTGTAAGAGTGTTCTAAGTTCAGTTCAGCAAAGCCTCCATCTTAATGCTTAGCTTCCATTTTGTAAAACCACAAGCAGCCTAACTTTTACAATCCCAACAGAGGAAAATCTGCTACATTAACCTGGAACCAGAGTGAAGTTAAGGTGGCTTTGCAAATGATCAGGATTCCCATGTATGTTGTATTTCTTGTGAGCGATGGCACTGAGGCTTAAACATTAGCCTGGCCTTCAAAAAGCTGATTAACTATGGTAGAGTTTCTTGATATATATGTCTCGCTATAAACAAACTTGTTTGTTCGGACCTTGATGTTTTCTACAGTTTAAAAGGTAACAATGGAGGAAGCAGAGTTCATGCTGATTCATAATTAAAATGATGCAATAACGTTCTGAATGTGTCCTGTTTCCCTTGTAAAACTGTCAATCTGCCAAAAAAATCCTTCTCAGTTATTCACACACATGGACTTATCATGAAGTACAGGACCTATATGAAAAATAAAGTACTCATTGACTGCATTTTTTTTTGCAACAGAGATTGCCAGAGAACTGCAAGTTGAAGAAATGCAGAAACAGTTCTGTATTTTAAAGGATGACACAAGTAATTCCCAAGTCCTACTCCTTGCAATAGCAACAGTGCAGTGATCTTATGGACTGCTGTCCAAAAAGTAAGGGAATAAAACAAATCCAGTGTGAAGCAGATCTGTTGAAAAGGCATTCATAAAACAGAAGTTGGAGGTTGGGAGAAGGGTAATAAAGACATCTGAAAAGACAGGGTAGCTATTATTTAGGTTTTGCATGGCTTATGAAAATGAAAAGTACGAATATGTGATAGGTATGCAAACAAATTCAGCTGGAGTACAAGAAAAGCAGGGAGAGAAAAGAGCTAAAATTCTGCACTTCTGTGATGGCTGACAATCCTGCCTTTCACTGCATAGTCTTGGCAGCAGGGAGAGGCATCCAGACATTGTAGGATTTTTAAAGCCTCTACTTGAAGGCCTAGGTATACACACTTTGTTTATTTAACAAGAAGACAGAAACTCACAGAAGTCTCAAGAGCTTTTTCATCCTAAAGCTATTCCCTCTGTTAAAAAGAACACCAAACCAACAAACCAAAAAACCACCCCACAACACAGAAATCTCAACCTAACAAAACAATCGGTTCCTTCCCTGCAATCATTGCTCTGCCAAGTGCTTAAGAGAATGGATATGCCATGAAAGCACATACATGACTCTTGGTCATTCCAGTACCCAAGACAAAGTGAATATCATAGCATAGGGCATTTATATAATACCACATTTAAGACAGTGAGGGCCATTCATTTTTCTACTATGATTTCCTGTATAACACAGGCTACAGAATTATACTGTTACTGCTAATCAACCCAGCATTTGACTAACACACTGTACTTCAAATGAAATGTCCGTGCTTCACTCAAATGTCCTGTCACTCATTCCCTTACACCATTTGTTTTCACACTATGCCATTCACTTCCTGGAAAAAAAAGATATAAAATCCTAAATAACTACAAAGAAAAAACTTAGATCTTTGCAGGAACAGCATAGAAGGCACTGTATTCCCTTAGACTATCTATAACCTGACTGAAACATATTGCATCTTTAAAGGTGATTGAGCTTTCATTTATAAAAAAGGCAAAGATCTAAGGGTGGGATTCAGTCATCTTTAAATGATATACTTGCATACCAGTATCTCCTGAAGGAGATACAGTAGGGCAGTTAAAAAGAGAAGGGAAGGACAAAGAAATACTTTGTACTGGCAATGTTTGTACTGGCAATGTTTGTACTGGCAATGCAGGGATGTATTTCTTCCTTGTCCCCTAAGTTGTAATTAGAGGGTGCAGTAACCAAAGGGAACTGGGGCTGCCACCACATCAGAATGCACTCAGGTTCTTATATTCACTCTCACAGAGACTACTGAAATGGACAACTTGCCATGAACTGTTTGTAGGCTTGCTAGACATTATCTTTCTGAGAAAAGTGATCGAGCTGGCATTCTTTTTTCTGGTATGGATGGGTTAAATACAAAGATTTTCACAGTATGATTGAGGAACATGTATTTAAGGAGAAAGGTGAAAAGACAAAGGAAGCTAGGAACTGTCTGGGTGGGTGAAAAGAGCAAATATCTAGCTTTGTAATGTCAGCATTGCTGTGACATCTAAGAGTGAAGTCCACTAACTGACAGCAAAGGATGCCCATTCTTTTCAAAATTGTGCTTGTTATTTCTGATCAGAAATCCACACTACACCACACCCCCCCAGTGTATAGAAAGTGGCTTTGGTTATATAACTCAAAGGAATTCTGTCCACATGAGCTCAGCTTCAACCAGACCACTTGCAAACAAACCAACCCAAGTCTCATAGAAGTGGGTAGTTGAAAGGGAAAACTTTTACTGACAATGACCAGTAGCACTGAATTAACCACAAAGACCTCCCCTAAAGGAAAAAGGGAAGGCAACAGTAATCAAGGTGTGATAAAAGCTCTGGAGCAATGAAGAAACCTCCCTCCCTCTGAGACCATGAAGACCATCCACTGCTAATATGGAAGATATTTCTATGCCAATTACAGGTCAGATATTGTTTCTGATTCAAACATAGCTTTCTTTTATCACCTTCTCACTTCACTGACTTTTTTTTTTTTAATATTTCACAGTCCTTCTTATCTCCTACCACGTATAAGTCTATTCCCTTAATTTAAAATTTTGGAGGAATATGATATAAAGAATAAAATTATTGTAGGAACCTGCACATTATATTGAAATACATTATAGGCTGAGACACTTATGTATTAAAGTACATTATATGCTGAAAAGCAAACAATTAAGCAGTAGTGTGAATGCCATGGTTATTATCACTTTATCAGTGTTGACCATTTTACAATAAAAGTTTTTTTTCTCCATAAGGCAATTTTGTCAACTTAAAACATGGTTTGAAAAATCCAGATATATCCTTTCTGGTCTCTGCACCAGTTTCAGTACTGAAGACTTAAAAATGAAGCAAGCTATGTCCCATAGCTGTATTCGAGTTCTTGTATGGGCCAGATCACAGACATTTATATCAGTCACAAAATTGCAATGTAAATTTAATGAACTAATAAAATCCCACAACCCAATGCCAAATACATAGAAAGATATTGTCCATTTTAATTGATAATACAGGCTCTCTAGCTCAGTGTTTTACATAAAAGGTATGGCATTTATTTCCTATGAGAATGATATGCCCAGCAACGCAGCAGCATCTGAATATTGCTCAGGTAAAATCGTTTTTACTCTGGTTGGAATTTGCTCATTGCTTCAGCCATCTGACTCTTCCTGGGAAGAAGAGCTCTCAGCTGAAGGCTGCCATCCTGTCTTTGTACCTGAGATGATAAACTTCAATCAGTTTCATTATCACCTTATCTCATTAACTTTTATATGATAAAGTTCCAGCTCCTTCTGCAAGCATTTATTGCTTATGTTCATTTTCTTACATTTTCACCCAAGTAACCTTTGTTATTTGTAACCCATATTCTATTTGTAACCCTTTTTATTTCAAATAAGAGGTTAATGATTTCTGTTAATGACAATAAGCACACAAACAAATTGCATTTGTCTGTTTTATACAAGCAACATGTATGATGTATGGGTTTTATACAAGCAACATTTATGATGGTGGGGTACAAACTCTTCAGGATGGATAGGAAGGGTAAGAGAGGAGGAAGGCTAGCTCTCTTTGTAAGGGAGGACTTGGACACCACTGAGATGGATTGTGGTGTTGAGGAGATTGAGTGCCTGTGGGTTAAAATCAGAGGAGCCCATAAGAAGCTAGATTTTGGGATGGGAGTCTCTTACAGGCCACCCAGCCAAGGAGAAGCAGCTGATGAGCTCTTCTATAAACAGCTGGGGTTAATCTCCAAATCTCCACTTGTTCTTGTGGGAGACTTCAATCTCCCTGATATCTGCTGGGAGTACAATACAGTAGAAAGGAAGCAGTCTAGGAGGTTCCTGAAGTGCGTGGAAGACAACTTCCTTGCACAGCTGGTGAAAGAACCAAGGAGGGAAGGTGCCCTCCTGGACCTGCTGTTTGTGAACAGAGAAGGCCTTGTGGGGGATGTGGCAGTAGGAGGATGCCTAGGACTAAGCGATCATGAGATGACAGTGTTTTCTGTCCCAGGTGAAGTGAAGAGGGTGGTTAGCAGGACAGTAGCATTAAATTTCCAGAGGGCAGACTCTGAACTCTTCAGAAGGCTGACTGGCAAAGTCTCCTGGGAGACAGTACTTGAGGGCATGGGAGCCCATGAGGGCTGGGAGCTCTTCAAAAAGGAAATCCTAGCAGCTCAGGAGAAAGCCATCCCCATGTTCTGGAAAAAAAGCCGTCAGGGGAAAAAAACCAGCTTGGTTGAGTAGAGAGATCTTAAGTGACATCAAGAAGAGGAGGAATGTTTATGGGCTCTGGAAGAGGGGACAGGCCTCTTGGGTGGACTACAGGAGGGAAGGGATATCATGCAGGGAAAAAATCAGGAGGGATAAGGCTGAACTAGAAATCAGGTTGGCAAAGTCTGTGAAAGGTAATAAAAAATCTTTCTATAAATATATAAATAATAAAAGGAGGACTAGGGAGACCATACAGTCCCTTTTGGACACAGAAGGAACAACAGTGACAGGAGATGAGGAGAACGCTGAGGTACTTAATGCCTTCTTTGCCTCAGTCTTTAATTGTAGAGAAAGTTGTTCCCTCTGTGTACAAACCCCGGAAGTAAAGGAGCAAAATGAGGCTCCCATGGTCTGTGTGCAGTTCTAGGCCCTTCACCACAAGAAGGATGTTGAGGCTCTGGAGCAAGTCCAGAGAAGAGCAACAAAGTGGTGAAGAGGCTGGAGAACAGGCCTTATGAGGAACGGCTGAGAGAGCTGGGGTTGTTTAGCCTGGAGAAGAGGAGGCTGAAGGGAGACCTTATTGCTATCTACAACTCCCTGAAAGGAGGTTGTGGAGAGGAGTGAGTTGGCCTCTTCTCCCAAGGGACAGGGGACAGGATAAGAGGGAATGGCCTCAAGCTCCGCCAGGGGAGGGGAGGTTTAGGCTGAACATTAGGAAAAAAAAATTCACAGAAAGGATCATTGGGCACAGGAACAGGCTGCCCAGGGAGGTGGTTGATTCACCTTCCCTGGAGGTGTTTAAGGCACAGATGGATGAGGTGCTGAGGGGCATGGTTTAGTGTTTGATAGGAATCTTTGGACTCGATGATCCGATGGGCCTCTTCCAACCTGGTTGTTCTATGATTCTATGATGGTAAGACAGAAAAGGGAAAGATAATCTCAAAATCCAGTCTAAGAAACATTTCAATCTTAGTTCTACTACTGACCTGTTTTTATATCTCTGGTCAAATGACTTGATTTCTTTCCAGTGCTTTGGCTTTGCTCTCTCCTGCAGGTCAATGGAATATTTGAGGGTGTATGTAACATCATCTGGTATAAATTTTGTGGAACATAAACTTCATAAGCATTGGCTTCATTCTTTCTAACTTACAGAAACCTCATCTACAAAATCAATGTGAACTGGAGGACTCTAAGCAATCTGAATTTGACTGCTTACTCTTGTGTTGAATATTCATGTATGACCTTGATCAAACAGTACTCCTTGTGCTTCAGGTACAGTAGGGACAGCAGTAACTGCTGCTATATCTGTGCTGGCCAGGTGGAGCTCAGTTCTACAATTAATGCTGCATATGAGATCAGGGTCATTGGAATTCCTTCTTGTCTCAATTTTTATGGGTAAAGGGCTGGTCCCTACTCCAGATCATGCTGTGTGAGTAGGCAAAAGTACACTAAAACTCTTAGAGCAATGTTTTCACTAAGCCTTTGGAGGAAAACGTGTGCTGGTTTTGACCTTGTATTTATTCTGTGCATGAACAAGGATTCCAGGACTATCAATCATGTGTCTTCTGAAAAATCATAATCTCTTCCTGTCTTTTAAAACAAGATGAAAAGACATTCACCAGCATCAGACTAACCTTTCTGCTCCCACAGCTGAACCAGCATAGTCCACAGTGTGTACCATGGTATTACCCCACGGACGTGTTAAATCAATCACTGTAAACTAAAATATCTTTATGAAAACAAGCCCTGGCTTTGTACTAGTAGCAAGAGCAGCTCCAAAAATTATTTTAAATTGGTCAAGAAAATCTCTCTAATGATCTCATATCTCCTCACATCTAGTGCCAACAGCTGTTTGGCACATGCTATGGTTTTAATCTTTTTGTATACTGCTTCCAGGAGTCAAAAAAGAAAAAATACACTAAACAAAAACTCCCATCAATGAATAATTCCAGGGAGGAAAAAAAAAAGAAAGTGATTCTATCTTCTTCCAAAGAATCTGTTGTTTGTGAGCTTCTTATTTCACATTTCACTTAACTCTGTCTGTCAGTTTTTACTTAGAAGAAATGCAGAGTGCAACCCAAATGTAGCTTTTACAAAGCCTTCAGATCAAAGAATCATAGAATCACCAGGTTTGAAGAGACCCACTGGATCATTGATTCCAACCATTCCCACCAGTCTCTAAACCATGCCCCTCAGTACTTCATACACCTGCACCTTAAACACATCCAGGGAATCATAGAACAACAAGGTTGGAAGGGACCCATCGGATCTTCTAGTCCAACCATTCCTATCAAACACTAAACCAAGTCCCTCAAGACCTCATCCACCTGTGCCTTAAACACCTCCAGGGAAGGTGACTCAACCACCTCCCTGGGCAGCCTATTCCAATGCCCAATGACCCTTTCTGTGAAAAATTTCCTCCTAATCTCCAGCCTAAATCTCCCCTGGTGGAGCTTGAGGCCATTCCCTCTTGTCCTGTCCCCTCTCACTTGGGATAAGAGGCCAGCCCCCTCCTCTCCACAACCTCCCTTCAGGTAGTTGTAGAGAGTAATGAGGTCTCCTCTCAGCCTCCTCTTCTCCAGGCTAAACAACCCTAGCTCTCTCAGCCACTCCTCATAGGTTCTGTTCTCTAGCCCCTTCACCAGCCTCGTCGCTCTTCTCTGGACTTGCTCCAGAGCCTCAATGGGTCAACCACCTCCCTGGGCAGACCGTTCCATTGCTTAATGACCCTTTCAGTGAAGATAAGTATGTATAAAGCCAAAGGCATGTTTTTAAATATTTTTGTCCGTTTTCTTTCAGTTTACTAACCAAAAGCATTACAACACCTGAGGACACTTGTTTATATTTAAAAACAGAGCCAAGCAGCAGCTACAGATTGAAGATAATTCAAAATAGCCTTCCTTCCCAGCCCTTCAACATGCTGTCAGCCTGTCACAAGCTTAGAACAACACAAGTACTACCCACAGCTTCCCTGCCAGCAAGACCCCAACCCTGCAGCGTTGGTGGTTGTTATACTGCACTCCTCAACTACAGTCAGCCAGCAGCCTGTGTTGAAGACTAATCCAAGTCTTGCGGTATCAGCAGGTGGGAAGGACATAGCACAAGGAAGAGGCTCTTTGCTGTGAGGACTCTCCCTAAAAGCCTCCACCTCAAAGGGATCCAGACCTTAATCCAGGTGAAGGAGCATTGCTGGATCTTGGCTCTTGCTGCAACAGTCTGGCAATCTTGGGCAGGAAGGTTCCTGGCTACTCAGGACCTGATGGATCAGAGGCATTTTATATTCTGCCTGCTAGACCACAAACAGGGTATCTATCATAGGACGGAGACAGGTATGGTTGGAATTGATGATCTCAAATGTCTTTTCCAACCAAATGATTCTGTGCGCATCTTCACACACCTCCATGTGCCCTGACAACTTCACTTTGATTCCTTTACAGGCCTGTGGTGAGTTAACCTCAGCTGACAGCCAGGCACTCATCCCAGATGCTCTCTTACTGCCCCTCCTCAAAAGGATAGGGATGAAAGCAATGAAGCTGGTGAAGGGACTGGAGAACAAACCTTATGAGGAGTGGTTGAGAGAGCTGGGGTTGTTTAGCCTGGAGAAGAGAAGGCTGAGGGGAGATCTTATTGCTCTCTACAACTACCTCAAAGGAGGTTGTAGACAAGAGGGTGCTGGCCTCTTCTCCCAAGTGGCAGGGAACAGGACAAGAGGGAATGGCTTCAAGCTCCACCAGGGGAGGTTTAGGCTGGACATTAGGAAAAAATATTTCATAGAAATGGTCATTGAGCACTGAAACAGGCTGCCCAGGGAAGTAGTTGATTCACCTTCCCTGGAGGTGTTTAAGGGACTGATGGACAAGGTGCTGAGGGGCATGTTTTAGTGTTTAATAGGAATGGTTGGACTCAATGATCTGGTGGGGTTTTCCAACCTGGTGATTCTATGAAAATTAAATGATAAAGCTCATGGGTCAAGAAAAAAGACAAGGAGACCATTAATTACCAATTACCATCACAGGCAAAACAGACCTGACTCGGGGAAAATTAATTTAATTTATTGTCAATTAAAAATCAAGTTAGAGAGAAAATAAAAGGAAGAACTAAAACCACCTTTCTGCCACTCCTCTTTTTCCCAGTTCCAACTTCAGTTCTTAATTCCTGACTTCTCTAACTTCTTCCTTCCTCCTAGTGGTGGAAGGGATTTGGGGGGGTTGCAGCCAGTCCATACCATCTCTTCTCTGTTTCTCCTTACTTCTCATGTTGTTTCCCTGCTATAGCATGGGGGCCCCTCCAAGGGGTAGCATGCTTCAGGAACAAACACTGCTCCAGTGTGCACCCACACAGGCTGTAGCTCTTGCCAGGAATCTGTTCCTGCATGGGCTCCTCTCCACAGGCTGCAGCTTGATTTAGGGCACATCCACCTGCTTTGGTATGGAGGCTTCCACCAGCTGCAGTGTGGATATCTGCTCCACAATGATCCTCCACCTGCTGCAGGGTGGATACGTGCTCCAGAGTAGCCTTTTTCCCTACAGACCACAGCTCCCTTGGGAGATCCTCACCTGCTCTGACACTGGCTCTCCAGGGGAATCTCTGTGACCAGAGGCCACTGTTTCCCAGCTCCCTCAGTGCTGGCAGGGCTGTTTCTCACACTTCTTCCCTCACCAGGCAGCATTCTGCCATTCCTTAGCTTCACTTCCCTGAGGCACCCATCCATGGCTGCAGTGCCTACTTCAGTCTAACTAGTACCCCTTATCACTTAAGTCATTATTATTTTGTGCTTCTCTAGAAGGCCAAGACGAACACAAAATGCGTCTGCCACAGCCGTCTTTTCTCTCTCCACACATTCCCTTTCCTTTCCCACCATGCCTTCATAGAACCATAGAATCATAGAATGCCAGGTTGAAAGGGACCTCAAGGAACATCTGGTCCAAATTTTTAAGGTGATGTATACTTTAAATAAGATGGTCCAGCACCCCATCAAGCTGAGCTTTAAAAGTGTCCACTGCCACATGCTTGTGTTTCAACTGCTGCTCAGGTGCTTTTCTGGGAACCCTGGAAAGCCTCTAGAGGAAGCTGACGAAACCTGGAGTATTTCAAGGCAGCGGAGTGGTTTTCCATAGAAAAGGGTCATTGCATAAAGCACTCTGCCAGCAGCTGTAGGGGCTTAGACCTGGATGAACAGAGAAAGCCAATCCTAGCACAATGATAAGCAAGATCTTTTCCTGTGGCTTCCTAAACTAGACACATCTTTTCTTTAAAACTAATTTTCAGCCTATTTTAATTTCGATTCTGTCACTTTAACTTTAGGTATCAGATTTTAAGGAAATAATCACAGATTTTAAGGAAAAACATTCTTTAAAAATACAGAAAAGGAAATAAAAACAAATCTCAATTTTCATTAAAGAGTGACTTTTTTTAAATTTCATACAGTTTTATACTATAAAGTTTGCATTAAAGACACCACAAATAATCATAGAATCATAGAATAGAATCACCAGGTTGGAAAAGACCCACCAGATTATCGAGTCCAACCATTCCCACCAATCTCTAAACCATGCCCCTCAGTATCTCATCCACACGTGCCTTAAACACCTCCAGGGAAGGTGACTCAACCACCTCCCTGGGCAGACCATTCCATTGCCTAATGACACTTTCAGTGAAGAATTTTTTCCTTATGTCAAGCCTGAACCTCCCCTGGTGGAACTTGAGGTTATTCCCTCTTGTCCTGTCCCCTCTCACTTGGGAGAAGAGGCCAGCTGCCTCCTCTTCACAACCTCCCTTCAGGTAGTTGTAGAGACCAATGAGGTCTCCCCTCAGCCACCTCTTCTCCTCTTCTTACCATTCCTTAACTGTGGCTAATCTGGTGAAAGTAGAAAATACAGCTAGCTCCTATTTTCTTTTCAAAATAGATTTTCTGATCATAGAATCACCAGTTTGGAAGAGACCCATCGGATTATCAAGTCCAACCATTCCTATCAAACACTAAACCATGTCCCTCTGCACCTTGTCTACCCATGCCTTAAACACCTCCAGGTAAGGTGAATCAACCACCTCCCTGGGCAGCCTGTTCCTGTGCCCAGTGAATTTTTTTTTCCTAATGTTCAGCCTAAACCTCCCCTCCCCTGGCAGAGCTTGAGGCCATTCCTTCTTGTCCTGTCCCCTGCCACCTGGGAGAAGAGGCCAGTTCCCTCCGCTCTACAACCTCCTTTCAGGTAGTTGTAGAGAGTAATGAGGTCTTCCCTCAGCCTCCTCTTCTCCAGGCTAAACAACCCCAGCTCTCTCAGCTGTTCCTCACAGGACCTGTTCTCCAGCCCCTTCACCACTTTGTTGCTCTTCTCTGGACTTGCTCCAGAGCCTCAACATCCTTCTTGTGGTGAGGGTCCCAGAACTGCACACAGTAATCAATGAGTGGTCTCACCAGTGCCAAGTACAGAGGGAGAATAACCTCCTGTACATATATAAAAATGGGCAGTTGAAATTCCTACTTTTAAAATGCTATTAGTTATGCAGAAGGCCAGAGAACTTTACTAACCAATTATGCAAAGCTTTAGGGCATCCTCACTATCCTGAGGCAGCATCATGGAGGAGACAACGGCGTAAAAGGCATTTGTGCCTAACTAGGATGAGACATTATCTCTACTATTTAAAAAGTTTAAATTTGGGTTCACACAGGTCTGAAGATCTCAAACAGATCCCAACAGAACAGTAATATTTTCAGCTGGCCTGAACATTAATCTTCATAATGAACAAGGGGATAATAGCCTGTCCTATTATACTCAAGGGACAGATATAAGACCTGAAACTAAAGATGGAAATTTTTTCCTGTGTCTCTCAGGCCCTATACTGTGGATAGTTCCTCTTTGAGTGATTTCACTGAGTACTTGGGCAGTACAGAACTATTATTTTCTTCTCCATGGGAGTGCAGATTTGCAGAAAGAAATCTTGAATTTATACAGTTGTTTCTAAGAGTATGGAGATATTCTCATACTGAAGGAAGTAGGTTAGGATCTTGGATGCCAATTTTCCTTTGCAGGGCAGATTACGTATCTATAGCTGGTAAGCTGAACATAGCCTGAATAAAGTCAGCTTACACCAATTACAGAACCTATTTTATTTTTCTACACTGTCCTCTAGACCATATAAATCTAGCCATGCACTTAAAAATATACGAAGCGTGATTTCTTAAACTGGAGGTGCTTGTGAAGTTGTAAACATTTTATGATCACATTTAATTTGTGCAAAATATTGAGCTTCAATTGTTCAGTGTCTAGTTGTTCGGTTGTTAAAAGGGAAGCTCTATGGATTCTTTCAGGAAGTGAAAGAGACCATCCCCTGAGTCTCCATCCAATGGTGACAAAGTCAAATTAAAAGGTAGCT
The DNA here is from genome assembly GCA_033558105.1 of Coccyzus lansbergi. Lineage (NCBI taxonomy): Eukaryota > Metazoa > Chordata > Aves > Cuculiformes > Coccyzidae > Coccyzus > Coccyzus lansbergi. Next base: position 3,011,646 of record JAUMJK010000036.1, on the reverse strand, counting down.
GAATTAAAAAAGAACAGTGTGAACATCAGAACTAGCAATGCCTGGTAGCCAGTGTGGCTCTGGTATGCAGACGTTTCAATCTCTACCTCTGTTGAACTTGTTCTACTGCCTTTTTCTGCAGTGGAAAACTGTAGGAGCCTTTCAAGTATTACCAGGCTGCCTCATTTTCACAGTATCTGTGAAGAGTTAAATTACTCTATGCCCTTCTGCCCCTTCTAGAACACTGCTGGTATCAGTCAAGGGGTCTGGAGTTAAAGGTCGGGGAAAGTCAAGAGACCGCGGAAGACAGCGAGGCCTCAGGACTACAGGTTAAACCATTTCTATGTAGCACTAGCCACATGCTTTTACTTTGCAACAATCGTAATGCTTCATTTCTCCTCTGCCCCCAAAACTTTCTAGATAAGGAAAAGTTAAAAAAAGGCAAGATACAAAACAGCTTCAAAAGATTTGAACAATATTACAATTTTACTGTTTCTCTTGACTGTTCAAAGGACATATGATGTTACAAAGAGGCTGAAGATGTCATTGGGGAAAAAAAGGAAACCAAAATCAGTATGGGAATGTTCTTATACACACTACTTAAGCTAAATAAGTTTCCTCAAACAGGATAGAAAAAAGGAGCCATAGGAAAAGGTTAATTTGTTGATTCACCTACTGCTTGAAGGACCAGATCAGTGCAGTTCATGAAATGATGGAACTGTTCTCTCTATAGCCAATGTTTCTACACTAATTGATATAGAAAACTCCTAAAGGATTCCATGAAACTGTCTCACCAACAGCCAAAAGCCTATAGTTTATTCTTGAAAAGCATCTCAGTTTGGTAGGAAGAAATCATATTTGAGACGTAAAAAACACCAAATATCATAATCTGCAGTTAAGATTGTGCACCAGCACAATTCTCTTAATATACTTAATTATAAAAAAACCCCTGTACCTCAAATTAACTAAGTAGAATTTCACAAAAATACTCATCATGTATGGGAGATTTCAGAACACCACAGTACTCATGTGTCAAGCAGAAAAAAAATAAAGTTATTCATGAAAATCTCAGGCAACAAATCAAGCTCTCAGTTCTTGAGCTGCATAAAAATTTCTGGTGTCAAAACCTGCCACAATATCCACTTCCAAGACCCTGTCAATGAAAGCATGATAGTCTTTTGAGAACAATGGGATGTCAGTGTAGCCCGACTGTGTCCCCAGCAGGGAGGCAGTTACATCAGCAATAGCTGCTATCAGAGGAAGCTGCATAAGCTGTGTTCTTGTAAAGCAGAAGGGGCTGGATTGATTTTAAAAATTGCACGGTGTGGAAAAGAATCACCTGTCCTATAAAAAAATGGACAATACAAAGGGAACAGTAAATCACCTAGAGTAAGCTCATGTTTTCTGTTTAAAATACATTTACCCTTTGACTAAACTGAGAGAACGGTAGCTGGTTGCATGAAACCTGGGCTTCCTCAATAACTTCCATAGCGTTGTAAATGAGCATATCCTTGATCTCTTCATTCCCTGAACTGCCTAAACAAATGATTATCTTCCCCTAGTTCTTACCCTTCTCAAAGCTTGATATGGGGCTTATCTTTTTCAAACAAATAAACAAAAATCAATGCATTCTCCAGAAATCCCACTCTGCTTCTGCCTTTTTTCTTTACATTATCTTCATAGATCAAATTTAACTCTGAAGAGCATAGGACGATTACATACAAAAATCTCTTAGTATATGATGCTCTGTGCTCTAGCAAGATACTAATTTTGCATGAAATTATTCTAACACAAAGATATCATGTCCTGATGCCCACATCTGTAGTGAAACAGGTAGACAGTCTGCTTCTGTTGCATTAACCTTGGGTGTTTCTCTTTGGAAAACGGTAAGCTCTGATGTTCTGTATTACAACAAATGTACTTTACCACACCTTCATAATGGAAAGCCTTAAAATAACTTGACAATAGGAAAGACGGGTTAAACACTTCATTCCTGGAAGGTCGACTTGGACCTTAGAGTCAAAACACTTAGCACTCGAAGCTATGTCTGCACATCCTACAAGAGGGATATACTCCTCTTGAAAGGTATTATGAAATTCTGCATTTTAGAAGTGGAAGTTAACAGGAAACACTTTAGATCCATTTGTTTCTTTCTGAAAGTTTTATGAAGAGGATTACTATTAATAACTCATGAAAATCTTTTGATACAGTACTTGACAGTACAGAAACCTTTCATTGCATGTATTTAACTTTAACAAAAAATTATCTCCTTTGTGTATTCTATTCTCCTCCTGTGAGATGTTAAGAAGAAGAAATCAACAGTGCCACCAGAACTGAACAGGTGCATTTGTAGCCTTGCCTCCTATATGGAATTTGGAGACAGAGCCTCAAAATTCAGGGCTCTTATAAAAAAGCGTCACACTCCAGCTCCATGTCAGCTTTGGTGTCTTCCAGACTGCCTCTCCCCCTATTTATAGTATTCAGATACTCAGCTGTTCCCAAATCTGGTAATGGCCTGTCCTCATTCCTAGGCTTTCACTTTAAAAGTCATTCCCACTACTGCTCTGGGTCCCCAGAAGTTTTCAGAAATGAAAAAAACTAGTGATACAGCATGAAATTAGCAACTACTAATATGAGTAGCAAAATTATGATTTGGTCTGGAACTGAAGCTGATATATTTACTGTTAAAAAAAAGGTCATGTCATCAGGAATAACCTCAAATGACAGACAGACAAAATCAAAGCTAAGCCAAACAGAGCCCAGTACTTGCAATAGTTACACTCTTTCTACATGAGAATGCTCTTTATGTAAAAAATTATTATCTTTTAATGTATTTTCTGAGTTTCATTTTAGAATATTGTCTGTTCAGGGTCTTTTTCATCATGTAAAGTCATACCAGGGAATGTTTAATAAGCTGTTTGCATAGCTGAAGTTGGCATATGAACATCATCTCACTGCCTTCTCTTCTGCACTTTATAAACACAGGAGCTCACTAACATGTTTAGTTCAGTCTCTCTCAACAAAAAAGAAATTGGACTAACTTGATGCTTTTCTTGAAAGGGCAAAGAGAAAAATACTTGCATTCACTTAGAAGTAGTAATAACCCAGATTGCTGACAGATTGAACCTTTAAAGTGTAATTTTGTAATGGAAATGTTAGTATAGTATCCCTTTACTGCAAAGGGTTTTTAGGAAGAGTTGATTTGGATTTTTTCACTTTTTCATGTTGACAGTGATGCTTTTATCAATTTAAACACACTAACATTCAAGCACTAAAAGGCATGTGGGTTTCAATAAAATTCATTTTTTATATATTTAGCTCATATAACCAAATAAGCTGCTTTAACTTTTTTTAAGCAGAAAAGATAATAAAATCAAATGAAAAGTCCTAGAGCTTAGTTTTAAGACTAAATAGTATTTTAGATGAAACAGTTAAACAAAGCAGAGTTTGTAGCTCTGGGATAAAGATAATGGCTTAAATATAACTTTACATTATGAGGATTCTTCTTGGAGCTGTATATCAATATACACACTTCCACTTCTCCCTGGCGTGAGCTGCTATGAGCTCCCTATGAGTCAGACCAGGGACACTGTTATGGAAAGAGCATTTGATGAAGACTAGAGATTGGAGAATCATCCCCAACTGTACCACTAGTATGCTGGCAGACTGTGGACAGGTTGCTTCTGTACTTCTGCTTTATGATCTGCATGATGAAGATAATAATGCTCAAGATCTGTTGATATCAAAATAAGAGATACTATAAGCATACCTACCACCAGTACAGATGATTTCTTGAAATAGCTTGTGCTACATTACAGAAAATTAAAAACAGAAAGTAGTAGCAGGGAGAAATTACAATAAATAAGTGTATATGAAGGTTTGGTAGAGAAGTAAGGAAAGTATTCACATAACCACAGAATGTATAAAATAGTGATTAAAGCACTATAGAGAAAGAGTTATTAAGATATTGAAAAAACATCACATAGGACTAGGAATGTATACTACCAGAAAATTAGTGCATTTATATAGATACGTGCATGTGCATGTATGTGCATAGATACTCACAGTCATGCAGAAAGAGAAAGAGAGATTTATATGTGTTTAGGTTAGAGATAAACTGCAGGAGTCGGATTCTGTTGGTGATACTTCACTGCTTCACCCATCCAATACAATGCACAAATGAATTAGGGCTGTGGAGAGGGAAAATTAAGACTCATTCTAACTTGCACATATAAAGGGTACTGCTTGTTCTAGCATTCACTGCAATATGTAAATATAAATACACATAATTAGGTGACTTTGATTTCACAAAAAGACTCCAATGCTGCTTTCTGCATGGTGTGGCTAAGCAACCAGACTATGCAATATAAACTGAAGTCAACGATTCTGAGGATTCACAAACTATTCTAAATGTTTTATTTGAGGAAAAAAGGAAAAAAAAGACCACTTATGAATTTGGCTACTTATTCTAGAAGACAGAATTATTGTTGTTTATACCAAAGAAGAAGTTCGAGAACTAAGAAGGTGTCTTTTTCTCCCAGTTTTGTGTCCAGTTTACTGCCACCTGTAATTGCATCTTTCCTTGAGGTAAAGGCAAATTCTAAGCTCTTTTGCAACTCTCTCCAGTGGGGACACTGTCTATCTCACCTTCATTCCCAGTCAGGCAACCTCTAAGAAAGCTGTTTGGCATTATAATCTTTCAGTACCCTTTTCCTCTGTTTGAAAGTTATTTGTTCAAAAGATATTTGATGAGCAGGAGGAGGAGGGAGGTGCAGAGGCATTGAAAGTAAATTACACAAATTTAATTCCTTTGAAACAAAATATTGTCCCTATATATTCACTTAGGCTTAAAAATCTCCCTACGTAGAACTTCCATAGACGTAGCTGACAGATCAGAGCAGAAATTTCATCTGTTCAGCATAGCAGATAAATGACAACTTACTCTCTAACCAACAGAGGAAGATCTGTTTCAAATAACTCAGGTCCTCACAGCTGAATTTCATCCAGACGAAGTATGTCACAGGGCTGTGGATCCACAGTATAAGTTGAATGTAATTAATTTCCTAGCTTAACAAATTGCTACTCAGAAAGAGCAGCAAACACAACATCACTGTGCTCTTCATTTTCTTTTTAAGATACTAAAGAAATATTTTCCTTGTTTAGTAACTTCAACTATGAATCATGGAGAAACAGATTTCTAGCATCTCTTTGGAGGTAAACCTGGAGACATATATATATATATATTTTTTTCCTGGAACCAGGAAACTTCCTAGTTAATATTATCAGACAAGAGAAAAACTCTTTTGATACTGTTTTCTGGAAGGAAAAAAAAAACCTGACATTGTGACATGGGAGTTTGCACTTTAGGTCAAAAATGCAAATGCATATCAAGAATCCCTTCTCTATCCACTTCTGGTTTTCAGACCTTGTCCCTTCCTTTCTTGTCAGTTGTATGTCATTCCCAGGTGACCACAGAATTCAATGGTAGCTTTCTCTGAAGAAATTTGCCTTCTCCTCAGTTATTTTAGATCTATGCCTGTTTTCTTGCACTTGACATTTATGCTACAATTTTACTCTAAATTAAGTGCAAATTTAGGTATTTAAAGTGGCTAGAGTTTCAGAGAAGCCAAGTGGTTGCATCCACAAACTGAGGCCAGTAGATGTTGCAAGTGCTCAGCATCTCTGTTACTGGGGAACCAGGCATTAAGCTAAGCAATGCATTATCAGGGTATCCAGAAGAATCACTAAGCCTCCTACTAAGAAATGACACCTAAAGCTTCTGAGCAAAGGGAAAAATGGAATCCAAGGAACTAATTTTACTGTTGTGGTATAGTTCTGGGTTGTTTGCATAAGTTTCACATATTATTTGCCTAAGTTGAATCAACAACTTTTTGTAATTCCTTATACCAGAAAATGCTGAAGATCAAAAATAGAAATACATGCTTTAGCTAGTGTACAGGAATCAGCTGATAGCATGTTATTATGTTTTATGGAACAGACAATGCAAGCAAGAAACAGGTATGATTTAATGAACATAGTAAGTAGTTTTAGAAAACACACGTTACTTATTGCACCTCTGAAAAACTCAGATTGTATTTAAAGGACATCTTACACTTAACAGCATGAAAATATAACTGAAATTCTAGGTTTAGAGCCTTGGCATGAGCTCTACACAATTACTGCAATTACCCTCTGGCTTGCACTTTACAAAATATCATCAAGGATTACAATGCAGTTTCCTTTAACCAACTTAAGAGAGCTTTACCTAGGAGAGTGATCAAAGAATTAAAAGTTTTACAAACAGGTTTCTTATTGTTGAAGCACATCTGTAGCTGTCATGTTTGCATTGTTCTTATTTTAACCATACACTGATTATCCATTATAAAACCTCTGGTGATAAACCCTTCTATAGCAATAGCTGGGATTTGATAACGAACTGAATCCAGGAAACACTTGAGTTCTCCTTCATTCTAAAGGTAATTCTGTTAAGACAGAAGCATCTTACTTGCCAAAGTCAAAACAAATTGCATAGGTGGCTTATCTGTGTCCTAGATGGCAAGACAATCCTCTATGCTCTTGTGATTATAAATTACAGGGGAAAAAAGCCCCAGCTATCATATAAAGAGTTTCCTGGCTCACAGTCAGACAGATAATGTAACATATGGAGAAACGCTTCCAACTCTGTCTATACTGATGGGGAAAAAACTGATGAACAAGGGTACATATTGAATGTGGCTAGAGGAGATGCGCTTGTAGATGGGCATTGTGCAACAGTAATCTGAAATGTCCCATGGACATATATTTCCATTAGAAGAGCAAGACATTTCAAAATAGCTTAAGCAAAATCTATTTAATTATTTACCAGTCTGGAGTGAGGAAAGAGGAAAGGGGAATGGTATTGGCATTACTATTTCTTTCTGCTTTGTTCAAGTACAATGATATTAGGAAGTTAGGTAACTTTCCTTCCCTGATACAATGAAAATGGGAGAAGAGGAGGTTTGCACATATTCCATATTGTGCTGTTGTCCTCATTTTCTTACATGACTTTTGCCCTCTCTGTTGCTAAGAAGAAGCAGCAGGTGTTTCCTCTCAGTTCCTTTCACCCACAGGTAGAGAGCAGAAAAGTGAGCTCAATCCTTACAGACTACTGTTCTACAGGGAGGAGGGGCAACTATCCTAGAAGTACATTTGCCATTGACTCATCATGTTGGAAATTCCCAAGGAATTATAACTTCACATCTCAGAGATGAAACAAGCAGGCCTTTGAAACCAAACTGTGGATGAGGAGGGGAAACATTGCCTCCTTTACTTTTCCTGTGAAATGAGCAGCTGACAACTCCATATGGCTCCTTCTAAGTTTAGCACACTGCTTGCTCTGCAAAGGTTCCTTTTTATTCCTGAGGAACCTTTTGCAGAAGGAGGTATTGCTCACCATATGCAATACTGGCAGGATAAGAATTTCCCTCACAAATCACCTTTGGGATGGGAGAGGAAGATGGTGAACATCAAGGCTCAGTGTGCCAAGACTTAAAAAATACATACACATGCTGAAGTGGGACTCTTGCTTTGAACACTAGCCACAACAGCGCTTCTGCACTTTGGGTAGTTCATTAACAGAAATCAATACAAGCTGCCTTTTAAGCAAGCCAACGCTTGTTCATTGACACGAAGTGCAATTCCTTTTATCAGAAGCATCAATGCTTACAAGGTATGCAGTAAATTATGGCAAAACTACAGAATCGCAAGGCTACAGAAAATATTGTTTCATTTCAGTGCAAACTTAAAACATAAACCTAATAACTTTGAAAGGAAGAGTAATTACTAAGAACTAGAGACAAAAGATGTGTTGCATTTACCTGGAGTCCCTTCTTCTCTATCTTTTTTTGGAGTATCTGAAGGCACTTAGTGAAATCTGTGAGATCCTGATCCATGGTCTCAATTAACTTGCACCCCTAATGAAGATGCAACAAAATGGAGAGAAAAAAAATAATGTCAGTCATCTTTCAATTTCTAGAACTAATGTTGTCTTTAGAGAAATTAACTGCAGTCAACAATTCTTAATGCCTCTGCATGGAGATGCAGAACTAAGTAAAAGACTATTAACCACACAGAGTTCAAAGACCAGAGCTCCCAGCTGAACAAATTATGAAACTGCACTTCAACTGGCATAGGAGTAGATGTTAAAAATACCTTGAATACATTTATGACTTTGGATAAGCATGTTCTACAATGCTTTGCTGGAGAGACAAGTACTGGTGTAGTGAGCCCTGGGTGATCAGTAACTTCCAGGATCAGGTTCCAGGAAAATAACCATCCTCTCTGGTGCTACAGTTACCATTTTTCTGCTACATATATTCAAATGTATAAAAATTTAAGCATACAAACATGTTCAAACTTAGTGGAGCCAGTGCAGATTGTACTAGTTAATTTGCAGTGATACAACAGTTGCCTAGCCCTTGGGCTAACATGGAGGAAAGCACCTTAAAGTGGAGAAGAGTAGGAGAAATGATTTCTTAATTGAGACCTAAAGCAAGTCCTAAGTCTCTGACAAAAGGCTGAGTAAGGAAAAGCAGAGTACACCTACCACATAAAGTCACTATTGAAAGAGGTTTCCAGCATACAAAATACCTATACAGCATTGTAAATTAAAATTAGAACTGTACCCACTGGATTTAGAGGTTCCCTCTCCTACCACTTCAAGTTCTCCTTAAAAACCTCCTATCTGTCTTTATCTGACAGATTTTATGTTTCTGCTATACACGATAACAACTGATAAGACAACAGCATTCAGACTACAGAATCATTGTGTGTGTGCCTGTGTGTATAAAGTACATTATTTTGTTATTTTAGGGGTTAAAAAAAAAAGCAATCAACCAACAAAGTATTAAAGTTACCTCTACCTTAGTGGCAAAAATAAAGGTACAGGGGGCAAAATATCCCAGATCAGTGCACGGTTAGTGGATTGCAGCAACAAAATAATAAGCCTCCAATAGGAAGACATATAGTATCACTGCAATTCTTCCCCACACAACCAGAATGCATATAAAACCAAACAGAACTCTTATGCAGTAGGGGGCTTGGATGAAGTGGAAGAGATAAAGCAGGAAGTAACAGCATGCTTTTTATTATATTCCTTCTCCTCTCTCGTCAAAAACTTCTTAAAGGAAGCCTGGTTAAAAGCAGTAGCTCTTCTGATACCCAATAGTCCTCTAAATAACTTTTCAAGTAGTAATAACAGCCAATAGATGTGAGGCATCATATAGCTGCACCCGTATGTGTAATCAAAGATCTCCTCCACAGAAGTGATGCTGCTGCCATCACAAAGAAGCTAGGGAAAATGCAGCTGGAGTCTGAACTCAGTGTTAAGCTTCAAAAAATTTGAATGTCTCCACTCTTCAGGGAAGGCTGAAACTCAAAAAATTGGCAGAGGGGGAAGTGACACAAACCATCTGAAGTCTGTAATGAACATGTGAGTTATGCAATGCCAGCCAGAGACGCCAAGGGAGCCCAGAAAAGGCATAGGGATATTCAGGCCCACTCAGAAATCTCACAGTTGGACCTGAAAACTACTGAGGGGAATGTGTTAATCAAAGCCACTCTAAATGAAAAGATGTCTCATTCACTAAGAACAGGGTGCTCTCAGACAGTCTTGTTATCGGTACTGATGGTGACAAGAGAGACCAAGCTGCAAGAAACTGTGAAGAGACAGAATCTCTGCACTCTTTCACAATCAGCCTTTAAACAGCGTGAGAATGTGACAGATGAAGACTAAATCAATGGCAGGGACAGCTACTGCAGAGCACAGGAGAAGAAACAGAACCTGAGTTACCAGCTCTTAAATTAGCAGTGGAGAAGGAAGGTCTTTTGTCTTTTGCCAGGACCATTCCTTGGCTCCACAATGCTGGCAGAAGTAAGTGTTTTATAGGTACCAATTTATAAATAAAAGATTTAACCCCTACTGCCCACAGGACTTTGAAACATTCCTTCCTGCAGTCACTGACAAGCCTGATCTCCTCCTTGGACAGTCAGGTTTTGGCAGCCTGCAGGTAGGCTGCAAATCTGCTTTCCTCCCCGTATAGGCCAAATTGTCTGAATTTTTTTTCCGAGAGATGATCTGCAACAGCTAAAATTATTTTATTATTTATTATTTTATGCTTTCTACTGTTAAAAACATTGCACTTGAGTATGGAACTTGCCTAGCTTCTTAGGATGTTCTTCAGTAAGAAAATTATTTCAGAGCAACTACAAGGTGCTACCAAGGCAAAATAATGTCAGCATGGTGGTCAGAGAGCACAGAAGGTCATTTACCACAGATCCAGAAGAAAGCTATGATCCACCACACATAGCCATCCTGTTTAGCCCAGCTACTGTCTCTTGCACATAGTCACAGTATAAGGTCTCAAAGACGCATCACAGAACTGCGATCTAAACGTGTAAATAGGATGTCAAATGCACAAAGGTATTAAAGGTAGCCTAATATACTTATGATACCAGGCTGGTATGCTGGCAGCAGTAATGAAAACCAAAACCTTGGTTTAACAGTAGCATCCTGAAACTGTTCATGCACTGTCTGCACCTTTGACACTTTATACAAGTACTGCTATAGATCATACTGAAAAACGTTGACAGAGTGCTACCATTAAAGATACCACTTCCTACAAATCAAACCATGATTTCTCATTCTCTTTCCACATCAAGCAAATAATCAGTTCTGGAATTGGAAGAGGTTTTAGATTTTCTCCTGTTGCCACAATGGCAAAAAGACGAGTATTGTCAGAGGTCAGATAGCCCTAGGGAACAGGACATGCAGCAGCACTGCCAGCTTCCTGTATCCTCTTAACGATCTCATTGAAATTAATGTCTGTGCAGTTCATATTCACTGATGGTAAGAGAGTTTTAGGTAAATCTGTTGCTTCTGACATATCAAATCCAATATTTTATAACACAGAAATGGATGACAGTTCAAGTGCAGCTCTTGTCAACCTTCACTGTATAATTCCCAAATGACAAAAATCTTCAAGACAGAGTTTAACGATGCAGCTAAGATTTAATGAAAGGACTGTTGCTTGTATTTTTATAGATACCTGCTCAACGTAGTAACATAAGCCTTTGTTAAGAAAGTTAAAAAAGCAAAACAAATTTAACACTAGGAAAGGTTAGAAAAATCAATACCACACAGCAGGAAAGAAAACAATAGATTGTATCTGATGACGATATAACTTCATTGAATAACATGATGAGGCACACAGAATTCAGTTTTGGTTGTTCTGTCTTATTATAGCAGTTACAGGAGGCACATTGCTAAAGACAGAGTGTGCCAGACATATAATAGGATTATTGAACCCTATATCTTAGACAGACACTGAAATCAGACAGGCACTGAAATGTCAATCTGAACATCTTTGCACTTCTCTCAGTTTTAGAAATATTATGCATCACAGAATGCTGTGTGACTGAAAAAAAAGCAGTTTGTAGATGTCCCTTCCCCCACGTCCTTATTAATCTCTTATTAAAAGAAAGTAATGTTTGTTCTTTCTTTAATCTTTCTGAGCATAAGAATATAATTAGGGCAGAATACATAAAATATCCTAATTTGTGCTGTCTCCAAGACCTAAATAGTAAGTCATTTGAGTCTATCTTGTGAAGCTTGCATCTGGCTCTGCTCACTCAGTGCACCAGTGACATCCGCGTCAATCTTCTAACGATCCCTATTGCACTGAGGCTCAATTTTGAGGCATCAATCTCAACAAAGATGCCCTTATTTTTAGTGTTAATAGTAGACAGAGGAAAACCATATATCCTCAAGTAAAAAAACAAAGAAGAGAAACAGCTTATAGAGCCTCTCAAAAACACAGCACAGACAAAAAAGTTTAAGAAAGGAAATTAAACTATATTTCTAAACAATCTCCTTATCCTAGACCTTGTCTGCCCTCTCACCTGCTGAAACAGTACCGCACCCACCAAAACCAGTATCTCACAGACCAACTGAATAAGAGCTATACATTCATAGAACTATTTCAGTTGGAAAAGACTTTTCAAAGTAATCTGCTCAAGATTAGGTTAGATTACCTCAAATTGCTCAAGGTCTTTCCCACTGTAGGTTGAGCATCTCCCAAGATGGAGAATCCACAACCTCTCTGGGCAACCTCTTCCAGTGCTTGAGCACTCTTGAGGTGAAATTTTCCTTCCCAGTGTAAAGCTAGCATCTCCTATGTTGCAAATTGTGACTTGCTTCTTTTCCTATCCCTGTTAACCTTAAAGAAGACTCTATTTCTGTCTCCTCTGTGCCCTCCCATTAGGAGGTTGAAGACAGCAATATGACCTCTTGTTCACATTGTCTTCTGGAGGCTGAACAAGCCAGTTTCCCCCAGCATGTTCTTATGCATCATGTGCTCCAGACTTCCCTAACATACATTTCCATTACTTGTGCTAGGTGTGTATGTGATATTTCCACATCAAAGAGCCTGAAGGGCTCAATTAGCAGCTGCGTGATAAAGGATTCCTAGTTCTCTCTTCTTCTTAATATAAATTTCTGGGCTCAGGGGATTTTGGTCATTTTGCCCTTCTGGTACTCTCTTTCACTTTTGCTCACTTGGAGAATAACCTCAAACCTCTACAGTCTTCACATAGTTGTTGCAGTAATCTGAATGTTTTGAACCCTCAAATATTTACATACCCAAACATGCAGACAAGTGCTTCAACTCTCACTTGGTCCCAATGCAGCTGATACGGTAGGAAAAGGCATACATAGATCCAAGCAAAGTGCTGCTTTAGACCAGGCATTGATGGACAGAAAAGGTCTGACTGCAGGTCTTAGACAAGGCCTATCCACAAAGATAAATACGTGGAGGTATCATCAGACAAGTTTTACAGATGGCAGCGTTATGTTCCACTATCTAGTCTAGAATAGGAGGGTGGTCTTGTGAGACCAGAGCATTCAATCAGGACCAGAAAGAAAAAAACTAGTCTGGGAGATATACTTTGCAGAGATGGCAGGCATCCAGACACTAGTCATCCTAGTCAGGGTTTCACAGCTGACTGAAAACAACTCTCCCAGAACAGAAACCAAGTCTTGCATTGGATAAAGATGGAGCAGACTACAATGTCACACGAGGTTTCTGAAAACACTTAGAGAGACGGGATTGGAGAATGACAGAACAAGAACACCTAGTTTGAGCTACTGGCAGGCATTAAAGCTGCACAGATTTTGGATATTTCAATAGGAAAAAATAATTAAGCAAAATATTTTTTCTTTCAGTGTATGGACTCAAATTTGGCTTATTGTTTGGCAACAGTGCAAAACTAATACCGTACAGATTGCCTGGCCCTCAGTTCTAGAGTGGATGATGTTTTGACTCATCCAATTGCACATTAAGTGGTACTGTCAATCATATTAACTAAAAGAATTTATTAATCATGTTGAAGCATATGCACTGGAAGCCAGATAAAAAATCCACACTGTAAAATGAACCAAGAATGTTCAGTTTTGACCACCAATTCTAACCTTACATAACACCACTTGATTAACTAAACAAGTACTATCTGGTGGCATGAAATAAAAAAGGTGAATGAAAGTAAACATATGCAAACCTCTGCAAGCCAAAAGCCAACTGAACTTGACAAATTTGACAAGTATTTAAAAAAAATGAGCTCTGTAGTTGAAACTTTGACTGCCACAGCTGCAGCCTCTCCTCCCTTCCCCTATTTCTATTTTGAAATTATCTTTTTCAGAGTAAATCAAATGTTTCCTGTATTTGTTTTTAATGAGGCAGCATGTGGCTTCTGGTGGAGGATAGCTTTTTTATACCATACATTTGATGTTGATGTGGCAGCAATGAAAGAGTTCTGCATTAATTAGGTTGCCTCCTTTCAAAAGAAAAGCCTATTGTTAATAAGATCATGGCAATTACTTAAAATCAACAAAATATGAGTCTGTTGAGTTGGTATTTGACCAATACAAAATAAAGCCAAAGTGCCCTCTTTACCATCTATAATGAAAGGAAAAGTAGAAACCTAAAGTTTCTAAATCTTAGAAATCAAATCCAAGCAAAAAACCCTCACAAATGTAAACAAACAAAATCCAAACAGCACAGCTACATTCCATTTGCTGTTGAAAGTCTTGGTATTTATCTCTACAGAAGGAAATCCTTCTGGTTTATTAAGTTTGGTGAATGAAAGCAAACATTAAATACTCACCCAGAGGTTAGAAAGTGTAATAAAATATGTCATTGCAACACCTTTATCAGAAAACCTCTAATGTTTTCCAAAACACCAAGGGGAAAGGTAAGACTCTTGCCTGAGAAAACTGAGGTAGAAATCTGTCAGGACTGCAGCGTCATATATACAGGTCATATCTTTCTATACCTCATTTCTGGCATTTAAACAGCAGACTTGTATTTCTACATCCCTGTGCAACCCAGACATGTTATTTCTCCAGTCTGATGATTAAATATGAGCACAGTGCAGCAGTGACAGTCACCTGCTATTTTTGGATCTCTAAAATTTCCCTTATGTGCCCTTCCTTGTCTGCAAAACAAAACCTCAGAGAGAGATTTAATTGATGGCCAGGCTCCCTTCATAACCTGTACTGTGAAAAGCTTTTGCCTACCAAGATGATTACATCATTTGGATCCTAAACTATTGACAAGAATGATTATGGTACCTTGCTTTTCTTAGAAAGTCACTTGGAAATTGTTCCTCTATTTCTGTGCATATGTGTATGAAGATATTAGGTAGCTTGTATAAGAGAAATTGTAGTCCAAGAACAGCAGGTGTCTCTGACAGAAGGGAAGCTAATGCCACTGATTATACATAACATGAGCCACTACAAGTCATGTCAATGCTGGTTTGGATATGTTTTTAACCAAGAATAACAACTGTAACATTTCTAAAATGTTGTAACTACTCACAAACACCCATTAAAACTAATACCATCTTTGGCACTCATGTCAATGATAATGCAAATAAGACTCAAGCACTCTTCTGAAATAAAGCAGGAAACATAAATAAAGCTGCCCAACCACAAATCCTATGCCCCGCAAAGTTGAAGAAATAGGGCATGCAATATTCCTTGCAATTTGATCATTTGCTTTTATGAGGTGGGTGGGAGTGAGGGAGGCTGTTGGTATTTCAAGTGCCACAACACTTTATGCATAGGAACCAGAAGTTTTTGTTTTAAGTTCTGTGGTTTGGTATTTTTTACTTTGTAATTATTTTTTTATATTAAAAGAGTTTCAGGTTAATAGCTTGTTCTTTTTATCACACCAGATTACAGACACTCTAAAGAACTGAAGTTAATCAGCAGATACTATATTTGAATCAATTTGAGTTTTCAGACTGATTGACAATTCTCAAGAATCATCTGAAGGCAAGAAAACTACACAAAACCAGTGTTTGTACTGGCAGGTTTTCAAGGAACTGGCCTGGCAATTTTTAGCCACACTAAACACTATCTTAATATGATCCTTTGCCAGCAACCTAGGGACCAAAGAGCACTGTGACTATGAAAAAGGCATAGCAAACAGCAAAAGAGATGTTTACCTGTATGGCTTTTCTAATCATTAAACTTATTCAAATATATATATGACCAGCACTGCTTGTCTCTCTTTCTCTCTCGCATTCAGACAGGCTTTAAGAGAGAGAATTCTTATTCCTCAGCTAGTATCTACCAATAAGTTCTTAGTTTCAGAGATATGTAATTGATCTGAAAAGAATTTGGATTGTAAGAGCAGAGCTGCAACTCAGGTATCGATCACTGGACAGAATTAATTGTGACCAGGCCCCAAATATGTACTTTCTTGCACAACTCTGTCTACATATACAAGATGAATATGAATAGACTATCAGAATTTGATTACCCAAAGACAGCAAAGTGAAAAGAGAAAAATCCTTCTGTTGCAGATAAAACACCAAAAATTGTACTATCAACACAATTTAGTAGCTCATTCTTCTTTCTGGTAATGGAGTATTAATGAAAAAAAGCAAGATTAGTCCCAAGACTGATCCTTCAGGAAAGTCAGTGATTAGTTCCCGCTGCTTGTTAGTTTTCTTATGAATAGCTGCCTGACTTTAATCTGTGTATTAAACTCCAACTTGGCTTGGCATTCTTTGCTGTTGTTTTTTTTCCCCTTGTTATTGTCCTATCTGACAGCTTCTCAAACCTCTCAGCCTTGGCCTAAGAGCTGTACGTCACAAGGAATAGAAGAAACTTTCTGCCAGGGGAGTTCATTAATTTTCTAGAACACTCCATCATTTCAGGCTCATTTGACACAGATCAAAAGGAGAATGCTAGACTATATGTATTCTTAGCCCGATTCAGCTCAGCTTCTTTGTTCAACATTTAAAACAATACAGCTGGCCCTCTTCCTCCTCCTTCAGTTTTTCAACCTCCTTTCTAGTTATATTTCTCCTTTCCCATGAAGGGAATGGGTAATGTAAATTTATGGATCCAAGGGTCATCTGGGAGAGGCAGATTATATAAGATTTCCAGTATGCTCTGAGAAAGGCAGCAAGTTTACATCACCAAAGCTGGGTATCTCTGGCACCACTACAACAGGTTGAATTCCTGCTTTTATATTTATAGGATATAAAAACAGTAATGCAGAGTACAGTTAACACTATTGTTAGGTATAAACACTCCATATTAACTACAGACAGAAAATTATCACCTAAAAGAGATGCTGCTTTTGGGAAATAATTGGAGGAAAATTCCTATCCAATGCTTCTACAGATTCTCGGGTCAGAACTACCAGTGTGTACAGAGTGCCAGAGTCAAAGGGCACATTGGTATTTATTTAGCTACAAGTGTTGTGTACTGAATGGAACTTTATGGATCCAAGAATTATAATGAGCAAATAGATTTAGGAAATGCCTAATCTTCGTGTAGACCAGTGGAAACAAGTTTCCCAAATCCAAAAATAAAATAAAATAAAATAAAATAAATTGTTCTGTATTTCAGCAAGTGATATTGCAAAGGTAACAGCAATGAAAATAAACAAATAAATAAATAAGTAATTAAAATTATAATAATAACTACCGCTACCACCTTGTTCTACAATCTTTTTCCATCAAAGATCATCAATCCACTTGGGAGCAATGAACACAAGTAACTGACATGCTGACACTTTGACAGACATAAGGGAAAGCCCAGGAAACTTAAACCACTGCCCAGCAGAGCAGTTCTTACTTCATCACTAGCAAGTCTTCCACTGAATATGCACATACGCCCAACTAAAATTCAGGATATTTACTCCATTTCCACACAACAAAGGTAAATTCTTGTATAATAAAAGATAACATATCTACACAGTTGCTGCATTTTTCATTTGTATCAGGCTTCAACTATTCTGAATTGAAATGTGAAGTTGCTAAACAAATGTCCAGTCTTCAGGTCTGAGAGTGCTTCATTAATTAGCAAGCTGGAAAGCAGTTTTATATTACAGGTATACTTAAAGCCCTGCTTTTTTAGTAGGCAGAGGTTTCAGGTTTAGAAACAGAGAATATCTGGCAATTGGTCCATAAATACTTCTTCCCATCTAACTTTTCTGCATGATATATAAACAGCTACTCAAGCAACTGCACGGTACTGAAAACATGTGAAATGCTTCAAGATTTGTGAAATGCTTTAAGGTTTGAAGAGGTGACAACATTATATCAAACAAAATAAATAACATGTAGCCAACTAACAGCATTGACTCTGCAAGCCACATAGAGCTTTGCAATGTAAGAGTTTGCATTGGTACATCGTAGGTCTCTCCTAAGAGGATATTCCTTTGCTTTACCTAGTAACAGTGATTTCTGAAGTCTACCAGTGCCACTTCTAGCTCACCTCACACACAATGATAGTCCCTGTCAAAGGCAATCTAATGCAACATAAAAGATATAGACATTACGAAAGGCACTAAGCAGTCATCTTGTTCAGAACTCCCTCCACTAAGCACCCTGTGAGCTGTGATCAGTCACAGTCCATTGGATAGGTTATATTTCAAGGGATATATGGCCATCTCCAGAAAGCAAGGGTCCCAATCTGGTCTCTTTTAATGCTGTAGTGTAAGGAGAATGGCCTCAAGCTGCGCCAGATGAGGTTCAGAATGGATATCAGGAAAAAAAATATTCACAGATAGGGTCACAGGGCACTGGAAAAGGTTACCCAGGGAGATGGTTGAGTCACTATCTCTGGAGATATTTAAAAGATGGGCAGACGAGGTGCTCAGGGACACGGTTTAGTGGCAGATAGGAATGGTTGGACTGGATGATCCAAGAGGTCTTTTCCAACCTGGTGAATTACCCTGAACATCTGTGTGAAAGCTTAGATCCCATGATCTTCCCTAACATGACTGATAGCAGAATTCGGCCTCATGCATCTGTTACTGACAAAAGGCAATGGAATAGTCAGGGCACATTCATAATTCAAAATGCAAACCACAGTCATTTGTGTAAAAAGCTGAAAGTGGTTTGCAGAAATTGAATGCAACAGAAAAGCAGTTACATATTGCACTAAAATATGAATGCAAGTGTGAATAAAAGCTGGGTGCACACATGAGGGCAGACTGGCCTAACAGACTACTGGGAACACACAAGGGTGCAAGACAAGCCATTTCCCTGACCGCTGCCTAGACAAAGCATGAGACAGAGGACCATCCTGCTGTGCTTTGAGCTTCCGATCAGTTATACAGGCTAACATGATTGCCGTGTGAACCTGACCTAACATCCATTAATACCAATACTCAGGACAGTAAGGCACGGTATATAATAAAATTTCCATAACACACTATTCTAACACATAATCACATCTAGAAGCTTTTAGTTTTCTGCTCTCCTTTGTTCTATGAACCCTCTATTTTAAAGTACCACTGTTAAAAAGAAAAAAAAAGATATGAAGACCTGCTTCTGCATTTTTATCAGAAATCTAAAAAAAGCTTACAGCCTGAAAAAGCTGTGAGAAGAGACATCAGAAGCTCAGCAGGGCTATATGTGCACTTTTTGAAGGGGAAATTTTATATTTTTTTTAGCTCATGCAAGTCTTGCACACATATTGATTAATTTTGACAGCACCTTGCCTGAGCTGTAAGTCTCAAGCAGATCCACATGGAGAGTGTGAGACATGCAGATATATACTCCCCCACAGTTTTCAGTACATTTGGCTCTTTACTAGCTGGGTTTTGCAAACAATGGTTATGTCTTGGCCATAGTCAATACTGTGTTTGCAAACTGGAGAGAACTAAACCAAGCTTTAGTGGGCAACAAAGCTCAGCCTAGGCTGAGGACACTTGCAAAGAAAACACTGTCTAAATGTTTTCCAGGGCTGGATTTGCTGTGAGAAGGCAATGAATACACTAACTGGATGATAAAACACGGAGATTAAACTACCCTTTTCAGCCATACCGTCCATCTTTCTAATGAGAAAGTTTTCTTAAGTACACTCCCAAGGATTATGTTCCATCTAATTATAAGATTTTTCAAGCCTCAGGAGTTTTGCTTCTTTCCAGAAGAAAACAGTATTGCATCATAAGAGGTTCTGCTAGGTGCCTCTCCTGGTATTTACCAAAGTCTGCTTATACAGACATGTGCCCCCTTGCACGTAGGAGTTACATATGTACATATCCCCAGCCCATGTGACACCCAGTAACACTTATTCTCCTTCCTAGTCTGTCTTGAAACTCATATTTCAAGATCCCTAGCATGTGGAGAGAGAAAACATAGAAGTAAAGCCCACAGACAAGCGATAGCTGTCGTATATACGAAGTAGCCTTTCTCTACTGACAAAAAGCAATTGAGCTGCTCTCCTTTTTCCAGGAACTCATCGTGCTTTTCCTTCCATAATGAAATGGCAGTCCTGGGCCTGAAGTAGGCCACAAAAATTATATGTTGAGAGGCTTTGCTTTTTAAGTTGGAGATCATACTGTAAGTGTCAAGAGATTCCAGTACATTTAGACACTTAACAGTTTTCCCTTCAAAGAGTGAAAAGTCCCCCTACACCTTGCATTCCATGTCTGCTACTTGTTGTCCACTGAGACAATGTTCATCAACTAAAGGTTCAGCTGCTGATGTTCCCATAAGGGGAATCTTACATGATCGGACCAAGCAGTCAGTGCAGAGCCCCACAGTCGTGTTTGGGCACATGTTTGGTTTCTAGCTTCTGTGGGTGTTAGGCTTTAATTTTAGCCTTTCTTTATCTCACTCCTGAAAGCATGCAATAAATAAATACATCTAGCATGCACCATGAAATTAAGTGAATAAGCATCCAAAAGGTAGTCTATATGGCAATAAGTATCATGATACAGCCACATAAGATAGCCATAATCCTAATAAGATAAATAACTGCTTAAGGCAAACACCTACCTCTCCTCTATAGTTTTTGAAGACACAGCCATGCATGAATATCTATGATTTTCCTATATTAAAATTCTTTAACTACTTAATTTCTTCACCTTTATTTTTACAGAAAAAAAAGAAGGCAGCATAAAAAGGCAGCAGTTGTCATCTATTCTACACCCCCATTTTAGCCATCATAGAAGTTTTTGCATCCTTTGGAAATTAAAAAAAAAGCTAAGCAGTCTAGAGTAACATGCTGCATCAAGTAAAAATAAAAATATCACAGTAGAGGAAGTATGCAGCTCACTTATTTTATCATTTGAATGAATCACATTGGAGACCCACAGTGGAAATGGTTTTGCAGCACATTTAAAGCAAAAGCTATTTTTCCAATCTAATTATATAAAAAGAAGATAGTTCTTTAATACTTTCTTCACATATACTTGAAAAAACGCTGTTACACTTCTAGATATTTTATGTGAAAGTCACTACTTTTATTCCTGAGGTACCTTAATACTTCCCAACTTTTTTTGTACATGTAAAACAAATGATATTCAAAACTGCAGATTTTGAATGTGACAGTCTAAGACTAAAATTGCTATCTGATTGCAATCTAGGGAACATAAAACACACTGGTTTTAATGGGTTCACTGGCAAAAATCCTAAAACTATGGTGAACAATTAATACAAATGATTATTAAGCAAGTAAAGGATTTGGCTTAATTGTTAGTATGGATGTAGATGAGAACCACCACAAACTTAGGTGAGAATATATCATTAAGGAGAAACTTTTCTTTTTGGTAAGTTTTGTGAAAGACCATAACACATCCCTTCTGACAGTAGAAGCATTTTCCTTCATTCCTACCAAGCTCAGCCAAAATTTTGCTAATATTTTACATTTCAAATGGTGTTATAGCACCAGACATTTTAATTAACTACTTACTTGTTTCAAATAATTTGGTAGAAGGCGAAAAGAACTCACTTCAAAAGGAGGTAATCTTATCATGTGCAATAAGAAATACAGTCCCTCATTCAAGAATAATTAGTAGGTCACTGTAAATAACATCTGCATAGTTACTGTAAATCATTTTGGTGACAGAAGGTACTGCCATGCAGTCTGATCAATGTTACCAATGAAGCAGAGCCAATTATTTTGATATGTTTATATGACAGATTGCTGTTATTATTCAACATTAGGATGTTTGATGTAGTGCATAGGGCTGCCGTCTCCAAACTTTTTGCTTTGTACTCTCAAAAAAAGCATCTCTGCAAAAATGAAATTGAAGTTAGAAAAAGGGGTGAGGGTTTTCTTTTACTTAGATCATGTACAGTCCAAATTCAAGCTACATCTTCTCTTAACTTTCAGCAGTGTGTAACTCAACTTCACATCCATACAAGTCATCTTGTGCTGTACCTTTAGCATTGTCCATCATCACCAGTATGTGCAACCAGAACTCAGCCAACACCTATACCTTGTATGACAACATCAAATCAAGCTTCTTTCTCCTGCTGACCTGGAATAACTTAGAGCAAGATCTCCCTTTGCTTCAGGAGAACATGGCATTTTCTCCAAGTTTTTTTGAACTGACAAAGCACAGTTACACTAGTCACAGGTCATCACAAAGGGGCCACACTAATTCCAGTCATGTTCATGACTTCCATAATAGTCGAAATACTCTCTTAGACTTAACGTCTAAACAACTATAATTCAAGTGATGCAGCTGTTTCTTTCTGAAGATACAGATGACTTGAAACAAGTATATCAATAAAGAATTTTGAAGCACTAAGCAGGCACTAGAAACACATGCCAGAAGACATTGCTGTGCAGACTGTCTTAGGGTGGGTAAAGCAGAGGATATAATTGTAAAATTCAGAACATAGTAACAGACTCCCAAACACTACAGTCAGATTTGCTACTGAGGTTTACATCATTCTATGTTCATCTTCCATTTAATTTTTCATAGTATCTCATATGCTTTGAGTAAGTAATGAATTGCCTTCAGACACTTATTTTTTACATACCACATTCACTTCAACAGGAGATCTGCAAGCACTGTCAACCATCTCCAATCACTTTGTTGTAAACAGCCCATCTCTGAGAAAGACGATGTGCTGCCTGCTTCTCTTATCCAATTTTCTTTCTTTAAAACCAGTGCACCTAATAGCTATTCAATACTGAACTCCCCTATCACCTTGATAATCTCCAGTGACTCAAACAGAATTTAATAATCTGAGAGGATATTCCTGCTGCACTATTCAGTTCCCACCTTTTTCTCTTCCCTTCCAAATACTCAATTATTTTATTTCCCATGTTTCAACTCACTTTTCCAGATTTCTAGCTCAGAAGCAGAAATAAAGACAGTACCAAATGCAAACCATGAGTGAAGTATCTCCCAATGGTGGTCTTTCGCTATTCACTAGGGACTCGTTCCTTTTCTTCATGATGTAGTTTCTCTGTCTAAGATGCTTCAGACAGCATTCACTGTGTCAGTACCTCAGACCTCCAGCCAAGCTGTGGCAAAGGCCAGGTCCTTTATAGGATGATCATCTCCCAAAGCAAAGCAAAATGTCACCACAATGAAAACCATACTCTGCCCAGGCTTGCAGCTGAACAGAGTCCCACCAGCTACCTTTCCAAGCTGGCCCCTCCTGGTCTGACAAGCAGTGTAAACTTGGGTTCGCACTGCCAGCTTCCTCTGTCACCAACAGAAGGAGAGCCACTCATCTGCTTGGTCAGCTCTGAAACAAGGCTACATTTTTAAACTTGGAAGTTGTCACCAATCTCTGTCTTGGCATTATGAGGAGAAACAACTGGATGGAATAGACTGACTCAGACACTGATTAGCACAGTATTGAACCCATATATCACAGTGCAAGGAGGCGGGGAGGGAAGAAGACATACACCCTACCTAAACCCTGAGGATCCCCTTTATTCAGTTTTCCCTAGTAATTGTGAAAGGAGATGAATGTGTGAACTGATTCTCAAGACATACCCAATGATGCAAGCCTACAACCTACAGAAAAAATACAGGGAAAGGCAAGATTCGTTGACCAGTCATTGAACACCTCTGACAGGGCAATTTGTGTTGGAGGGAAAACAGAGTCTTCACCTAAATGGGGAGCACAGCCTGGTATTGCTTTTTTAACAAGACACAATGGGGGACAGGAGGAGAGTTAGGGAAGAAAACAGCATAAACATATGGGTCTCACAGGTAGTGTGCAACCACAAATATTAACAAAAGCCTGTTACATTTGACTTTTAGATTGTGCAGGTATGTAAAATGAAATCAATTAGGTAAAACAGACAAGGAAAATAAAGCATTCAGAAATATGTGGTCATGAATTAATGAGTTAATAAATCGGCCTAGCAATGTTGGACAAAGATTCCTTGCAAGGCATCCCTGATAAACTGAAATTGCTAGTGATGATCTGTATTATTCCATTTCCTGTAACTGTGCCTTATCCCTAAGCTAACATCATCCCTTCGTTTGTTATTGATTTATTGTGTGCCATCCTTCTTCTGTACAGAGATGCAAAATAGCACTAACAGGATTATATCAAGCACCTGCTTTTGAGTAAGCTATTTGTAAAACTCGAGGGAGGCAGGGATGGGGAGAAAGTACGCTGCGTATCTGATTGTACCACAACAGCAGCTTTTGTTGCTCAGTAGTATGCTTACAGAGATGGCTCTTTTAGGCTGAAAAATGAATCACAGTAGACTTTATTACTTCCCATACTACAGAATGATAAAAGACAACTAGTGGAATAATTAGATTACCCTATAATTACACATAGCAAGCAATTGTCACGGGCATAGCAATGCTCTGAAAGTACTCTGAATTCTAAATATTCTGTGTATATCTCAGGCAGTTGTTAAGGGCTTTCTTGCATTGATTAATTCCTAGCCTATGACCTATAAGCATACAAGCGAAACCCAAGAGCACAAGCAATGCTCTCTTCATGCCAGTTCCATGCAGAATTGTTGCAGACACCTTTATGTCATGTTCTGAGTTTTGGCAGCACTGCAGGTCATGTTGCAGACATGCCTAGCTCAATCAAGATAAAGACATCCCAAGGAACACTTAATCACCTCACAGTTGGAAAGAAAGCCCCTGTTGGCAGAGGAGGCTGGAAAGAAGAGGAGAAAGGATTAAAAAAACAAGGAATATTATATTTCTGCCCCTGCAGGAATTTAGCCAGAAGCAGTAAGCTTGACAGCCTGCAGATCAACCAGAAACCAGAGAAGTCAGACAGACAATTGATTCTGGAACCAGCATGGCAAGGAAACATTATATATGATTGGGTAGGACAAAAAATATTAAAATATTAAAATCAAGATTTCTTTCATTGTCTCTCTTATCTTACCAATGACACTATAACCATGTCTTACTGTAGCTGAGGAGAATGCATTCCCTCTTTTTCCACTATCTCGACAGTACTTGGCAATAAATATCAATCACAACCCACTTGTAAACTGTTCCATAACCACAAATAGGACATTTGATGTGGAAGCTGCTTGATATTGAAGGACAAAAGAGAGAGCAGATAAAAATCTGTATCTGTCTACAGCAAAGATGCATATCTACTTCACTTAATTTCAAGCACAGTCCTTTCAGGATACTCATACTGACTAATCAGATTAACATATCTGTAGATTGTCCTGTATGATGGATTGTCTGAATTTCTACCTTAAAATTTACATGAAACATGGTGGCTGGTTTATCTGTAGGTCAAAAAGGAGAATTTATCTGAAAAATTTGTTTGTACTTCTTCTAGTTAAAAGGTACAGAGGTTCGAAGTTCCACTGAAAAGCACTTGTTCACTGTAGCATTCACTCAACCATGCCCCAGGAAAAAATATCTCATCGAAAGAGACACTGGGCACTAGAACAGGCTGCCCAGGGAGGGGATTGAGTCACCTTCCCTGGAGGTGTTTAAGGAATGGGTGGATGAGGTGCTGAGGGACACGGTTTAGTGTTTGATAGGAATGGTTGGACTCGATGGTCTGGTGGGTCTTTTCCAACCTGGTGATTCTATGATTCTATGATCTGATTTAATAGACTTATTTAAGTGAAGAGTGAACCTCAGCTCTGTAAGTATGAAGATTCCATGAAAAATCCAATGTTACATCTTACAGTGCACCAACAGGTGTAAAAATGCAGGTCAATTATTCAGAAAAAATTATGCATACACTTTAACACTATTAGTTCATTGAATATTTAAAAAAAACCAAAACACCTAAGATCTTTATCTATGAAACAGATACATGTTGATGTAAAAATTTAGGACACATGCTTTTGTTTTGCTAATTCTATCTTTTGATGGATTCTTTAGAAATCATCAAGAGATCTATCAGATTTGGGGAAAAAAATCCTGGAACATATCTGTGCCACTGATCAACTTAATTTTCCAACACAGAAAAAGGAATGTTGGCATTAATGTTCAAGTTAGGCCTATTCTCATCCTACACTATTTAGCAAGATTTAATCTAGAAATTGTCAAATTAACCAATAAAGTCATTAAAGTGAACTATGCACTCTCTCCACAGCAAATGCAAATCATATCAGGTCATATTAAACTGCCTATGAAAAATATGCAGAATTAAAACAGCCCAATGACTGTAAAATCCATTTCTAAATCCACTTCTAAACTATTTATTACTGCAGATTCAACCAGTTTAAGAAACAAATAAACAAAGCAAGCACCGGCACTGTTTATGTTTAATAATTAGAATTACAACAGGAAAAACATATGTCTGAATTCTGTTCTTCAGAGTCAAGCTGATTTCACCAAGATCACAGAAGCATCTAAACTCATGATCCGGAAAAGGAAACAAAAAATTATTATTTGAAAGAAAACTTCTTTCTCACGAAGTTGTCACAATCAGTCTAACAAAGAAAATAATTGTATTTTGATTCTCAAATAATAATGATGCACCTATGCCCCAGACATATCCGTCTAAACACACTTTTACTCAGATTATTAATTATATATATATATTTTTTCTCCTAGAAAATGGTGAAATGATACCTCTCATTCACCACATTATTGGATTTTTCATGTTTTTCCTTTTTTTTAAAAAAAAAAGAAAAATCAAGCTGCTTTCAGATGGAAATTGAAATCAAATTATAATGAAATGCACACAATCACCATTTCACATTTTTTAAAGCAAAAAAAGGTTTTCATTAAAATGTGGGACAGGTAGGATCATCCTGTCTTATCAAATTCAATCCAGTACTCCCACAGGAAACGTGTTATGAAATACTGCTCATAAACTTTCTAACCTCTACTTTAAAATCATTGTCCTCCTCTACCCCAACTACAATCTCCTGGAAGGCTCATTCCTCTGATGGAGAACAGCCCGCTTCTAGTTTGCATCTTGATTTTATTTGAACAGATCTTAAATGAATATTACCTTCTCTAACCCCTGTACTTAGTCCCACTATGTATTTACTTTATTTTAATTTCATTAGGCGAAATGACACAAGTTCTTTTAGCCTTTTTTTCATAAAAAAAGAGCTGCTGAGCTTCTTACTAGGTATTTTTTAAACCTGCTCCAGGCTCAGGTTCTAGAATTTATAAGAATTGCACATGGTGTTCTAGGAGCAACATCCAAACAGCCTACACTGGCACTACATGAGATCCTACTGCTCGCTGTGGCTCCTTCCTTCATTGCAGGATCACCTTTGCTCCTGCTGTTGCCATATTGTAAAGGGAGTACACATCTGTAGCATCATTAAGACTATATCCTCTCCTGCATGTCCCATTCTGAGCTGGAGCTGTGTTATTTGGAAACTGAGTCTCCTGACCCTGCTATTGTGTCCAAAGTAGGATGCTAACAGGAAGGTTAGTGGGCTTGTAATCTACTGCGTAACTGTCACAAGCGACTGGTTTTAACTTCCATGTGCTCCTTCCCATTAGCCTTTTCCTAGCTTCTACTCTGTCCTCTTTCTGAAAAACTTAAGACAGCGTTTTGCTGTGGAGTGTAGCAAGATGCTGATCTTCAATAACCATGCAGTCCTGATGGCTCAGTTTGAGCACTTTGTCTTTCTGCATTTTCTAGGTAACTGAAATAACCATTACTACACACAGAGCTATCAGAACAGAGCCTACAAAACTACCAGAAGAATTTTTACTGTCTACCTGAACTAAATGGAAAATACTATGACTTATTTTTTTTTTTCAGAGATTGTATACTGAAAAATTATGTGCCATCCACCAGTCAGGTATACTTGAGCTTTGCTGTTAGAATAGCATTTTTTCCCTATCATGCGCAAAACTGTGAACCTATACTGGCAGGTTTTGCTTGTAGTTTCATCATAAACATATAAAGTTTACACATTAACCTTTACATTTTATTCCTACTATTCCTGAGTACTGCATGCCTTGTAGTATTTCTAGTACATCCTTGCCTGTAACTTAGCTATATTTCCATTAAAGCTGTAAAAATCTATTTGCATATCAATAACAATTCTTTTTGTTCTTTTATTTTTATACTAAGGTTATTGTACATTAGTCAACAAAGCATTTGAGTTACTCTTTGCTGACCTTGTCCAATTCTCTAGCTGGGTTATGCACATTGTCCAGCTACCACTCCAATCAACATTAAATAGCACTTCCCTCCATTCCATGCTTTAACTCCCAGTTACATCTTCATCCTCTACTTAATAAGGCAGTCTATGGAGACATATATAAGTTTATCTATCTGACCACATTTTGCATTAAAAAGTGAATTGATTTACTGGATGCACGTGGTTGAACTCAGTAGCTAGTGATAATATTGATTGTTTCTCATCACCAAGCCCTTCCATGCTTTATGAACAGTACTTCTTATCATCTCATACTTCATTTTTATTTGCACACTGAAAGAGAAAGTAAACTATTCTACTTTTCTCAAACCTAACAACTGAAGTGAAATAATATCATCTCTGACTCTATAGTAGTCACCTATCAAAACCTTCTTTAGATTACTCTAGCTCCAAATGTTCAGCCAGTTCCAAATGTTGTCAGTTCTGTCTATTCCCCTTAAACATTCAGCAGTTCATATTTAGGAAAGCTTCTTAATTTACTTGGAATTGTTTTAAACTAAACTGATAAATTTAATAACAGTGCCACATTTTTCATTTTAGTTTCAAGAGAAATGTATAAATTTAGTGAAATACAAATGCTGTTTTTATCTTTCAAGTCAGTTGTGTTTCTTCATTTCAGATTTGTGACAATAATGCAAAAGGGAGCTGCTAAATACTAACTACTGAAAGGTGTGTAGAGGACACTATATGCTTTTAAAGCAAACACTCAAGGAAGTGCCTGACAAGCAGGCTTCAAAAACTTTATTATCTGCCAACACAGCAACTGGAGGAGACCTCCTATCTCATCACAGTTGCTGCCTGCTGTCCTAGGTAACTACAGCCTAAATATCCTTCCGCTGAATCATTGAAGATCAAAGGCAGGATCCCTGCACTCAGGCACAGAATTTGGGGTTGAAATGATTGTGATTGAATAGCCTCATCAATGTCACTTTCAAGGACAGGTGGCCATTTAAAAAGTATTTCTGCATACTGGACAACTCATTATTGCAGAAATACATTTAATTAATGCGTTCTTGAAGATGCAATTTCAAAGCCTGGCTCTCCCATCTCTTTTAATTCAGTTTTTTGGATCCAACTCTTACTTCCTTCACAACTCAGACAAAACTCCCAGCAAGAAAAGCTTAAATGCAGACATTTTAAATTAATGAATCATCGCAAGTAGGGAGAAAAAAACCCAAAAAATCAAACCAGGAGATTGCAGTGAAAAGAAATAAATGATCTATTGACAGATAGTAGGACAGGAAGGCACTGTCCCTTGTATTACTTTCTGTGCCACTTCTTTGAAAATAAATGTAACTAAAGGAGACAGTGCAAACACCAGTAAGATGATTTAGGGACAGCTCATCTTTACAACATTTTCTGGTATTTTATCAAACCATATCAGATTTACCCTAACCCTTCAAAGAATCTTGAGTTTGCCACAAAAAGCACATCATGTAAGTGACAAATAGTGCTCCCTATGGAACCTTAAACTTTTTATACTATTTCCTTCCCAAATCTAACTACTCATTGTATGCTGGTGCCTCTTTCCTACTCCACCACTCTCCTGCCACAGGGAATTGTGAGCTATTCCACAACATCTATAAATGGTAAACCCACACCTAAATTTTTCACATTATACAGAACTATATAGAATAAAAATGTCAAATGCAATTATTCTCTTTGCCATATCACTTTATTTCTTCACCTACACATCTACTCGCACCTCAGGTCTGTGAGGCATTTAGGCATAGCATTGATACAAAAAGCCTTACAGAGGGCTGCCCTGTACTCTGTACAGGAGGGCACAATCACAGAAGAATCATTGACTTTCACTCTAAATGCTGTGTAATCTCTGTTTCCTCTAACAAGACATCCCTGTGCAAAATCCTGAAAGCTGTGCAATTTGTCATAGTCTTAAATACATTGAAAAGTTTACAAATTCACTATTTCCCTTTATTAACTCAAAGAGATGAAAGGAGATAATATAATGGGGTTTGGGCTTCCTTCAGCAGATGGTTGCCTCAGCGAGGACCCATCCTGAACATCCTGTCACAATCAGCAGAACTGCCATCGACTGGGGTAGGGACAGCACTTCACATCAGGACGCTGCCTGTGCCTCCTGCAGAGCTGGCTGCACAGCATTATGCCTTCTGTAGAAGTCTGGTGCCAAGGACAACAATCAATGCTTTATCACAGACTCCAGTCAATCAGACCAAACCAGTTATCTTTGATATCCTTGAAAGTGTTCAAAAAGTCATCCTAGGAAAACAAGAAGTTTGCTTTACATTTAAGACATAGATTTGACTCACGCTTAATTTAAGGCAGTGAACCTCTGAAGGTTCACAGCTAGTAGGGTGCTCTTCTACAGAACAGAAGGAAAGCAGAAAGAAACTGAGTCTGGCCACAGGCAGCTACTTTCATTTCATTGTTGGGAGCACATTAATGCAGATTACATGAAAATAAATGAAAATGGTAGAACTGCAGAGGAGGGCTGTCTCCCATGCTGGCTTGTTCCTAACTCTTCCAGGACTCTGGGAATGGCTCTGTGGCAGCTGCTTGCTATCCATCAGGTTGGGGCTGCAAAGCACAACCAGGGCAGTACACTAGGAATGGCACAAGTTGTGAAGAGAGTAGAGCGATTTAAACTCAGTAACTAAAGGCAGTTTGCATGCTTGAATCCATAACTGCCTGTGGCAATGACTTGGTTTGTTCAAACACTCAACAAATTACAAAGTGTATGAAAACTTCTTCACTGCCTTCCTAAAGTTCAAGCCAAACATATTTTACCTGGAACATGTGAGAGTTGATTCCATTACTGATGACAAAAAAAAAAAAAATCCTTTGCAACACTCTGCCCCACAGACCGAGCTACATTTGCTCAACATCTGGTGGGTGCTGAGCTCTTTTATAACAGTAATGAAGCTTTTAACATAAAAAAAACATTTCCAGGAGTTTCAGATCCCCTCCATTTTCCGTTCTGTTTTCTCTCATCAGTGGGAGACTAAAATGGGAATTGACTGTGGTCTTCCCAGTTTCCTCTGAATGTACGCTTCAAGTCCAGGATGAGCTAAAGATATTGAGCACCTAACCTTATCAAAGAAAATACTTTTAAAATCACTCTAGAGACCTTCCCCCACATTCAGCCGTGTAAGCAACTGTTGATGCCAGATTAGAAATGCATCTCTGCAGATATGTTGGGTATTGATAAGTACATTTATTTGCTAAAAAATCTGTGATATAGAGCACATTCTGAGGTCTGAATGCATTCCACTAGTGTCCTTGATAAAATTTTATTAGGAAATGTACTGTGAATTCCAAAGAAACACAGCCATGATTGATCAGAAGACAGAATAGATACAGTCTCTACCCCTGAGAGCACTATTATCTCCTGAATTTGTCTAGGCAAAGGCTGATGCTTTACCTCTCAAAAGTATTTTTGACATAGGATCCAAATAAGTCCAAATAAGTCACCAGTGGATGCAAGGAAATTTGATAGGGTCACAAAGACCATTACGAGGCATTATTCCTTCCCTCTGTCCACAGCAAGTTCCTCGGTATAAACCCAGTGCTAGAAGTACAGCAGCACCAGCTGGGACAGTAATACCCAGCACAACTTTTGGTCTGTTGGAAACTCTGAGCTGCCTCTATAGACATCTCTGATTTTAACTTCTTCCTACAAGTACCAATTCAATAGTAACGAAAATATAAAGTATATAAACCACTGAAGTACAGCATCTATATGCCACTAAATCTTGAAACAGCAGATGACAAGTAATATAAATTAAAGACTCTACCTTAATATTGACATGTCAAAATACTGGCTTTAAATGTCAGGAAAAAAAATGCAGATGGGTCTCAATAAGCAAATTTATCCCATGTTTAATCCCTACTCTGTTCTCTAAATGTGTTCTCCCACTGCTAAGCTTAAAAGGAGGAAGGTCTTTTCAGCTCTCAAAAGAAGGTTCCTCTTGAAGGCTACATTTTTATCAATTAAATGAATATCTGGTAATGTAAACTCACAATTTATGGTAAACTGCCAATTCCTTACTTGAAGAGTTATTATCAATTAAGTGTGAAGTAAATACTTACTAAATTAGTTATTTCAATTGCATTAACAGTTGCTTAGACATATGATATATTACAGCAGCAGCTGCTATAGAATTTGGACAAAACATCTTAACACATGTAAATTTACTGTAAATAAATTCCAAGTTCCAGTGGAGTTGCTTATATTTTCTGTTCCTCACCTGATGAAACTCCCATCAAAGCTTGGTCAGGCAAGGTCTAAACATAGGTCCTCCTATTTTAACTTCAAAGGAAAACATTTGAAAACAGTAACCCTCCCCCCCGAACCCAACAGCCCTACATTCATTCCTAATAAACTGAAAATCTTATTTTGAGATTAGAAAAATATGGTTTCCATGAACACGTGCTTATCTTATCACACTTGCTACTTAACGGCTGCAAAAATGACAGCAGAACTAATTTGCTGATGTGTCAGGAAAATGTTCCCATTTCTATCCAGTTCTCTTTCCTACTCTCTTGCTGATGTTATCTTTATTTTTGTCTCTTAAAATGCTTATGTTTTCCTAAATTTTTGAAGAGTCTCTGTGTTTTCATTCCTCATTTTCCTCTCCCCTGACATATATTTTTTCTCTCTTAGTTCACTTAATCACATAGGGGACTGTTCCCACTTCTAATTACACCTCCAAGTCTATTTGGATTTAAGGAACTTCTATTACTTCTTAATCAGAGGCTATCATAACTTTTTCAAATGAAGAAATCTAACAGCATACCAGAACACAAACTAACTCATGCTGGTCCTGAAACTTGCTGGATTTCAGCCAAGCTTCTTCCACAGTCCAATCCCTCTCTGTTGGGCTTTACTGGGCACACTATGGAAAACAGCAAAGTGAAACAGAAAAACAGATTCAAATGCTTACTGATGACAGTGAAAATAGCAAGAGCTCAAAAGAATATTGCAGTAAGGAAATATAGGACAGAAAAATAAAATGAGAAGGTGCCAGAAAGGTAAGTATGAGAAATACTGCAATTTGCAGGGCTTTCTCCACTTTGCTGTCTTTAATTGTAAAGAAAGTTGTTCCATCTGTGTACAAACCCCGGAACTAGAGGAGCAAAACGAGGCTCACATGGTCCAAGAGGAGATAGTCAAAGCCTTGCTAGCCCAACTAGATGCCCACAAGTCTATGGGGCCAGATGGGATTCACCCAAGGGTATTGAGGGAGCTGGCGGATGTGCTGGCCAAACACCTTTCCATCATCTTCCAACAGTCCTGGAAGACTGGGGAGGTTCCACTGGACTGGAGGCTGGCTGATGTTGTACCCATCTAAAAGAAGGGTGGATCCAGGGAGGATCCAGGGAACTACAGGCCTGTCAGTTTGACCTCAGTACCAGGGAAAGTCATGGAGCAGGTGATCTTGAGTGCTATCATGAAGCACTTGCAAGAGAACCCGGTAATCAGGTCCAGTCAACACAGGCTTACCAAGGGCAGGTCTTGCCAAACTAACCTGATTGCCTTCTGTGACAAAGTGACTCGGCTGCTGGATGAGGGAAAGGCTGTGGATGTGGTCTACCTGGACTTCAGTAAAGCCTTTGACACAGTTTCTCACAGCATTCTGCTACAGAAACTGTCAGCCTCTGGCCTGGACAGGCGCACACTCTCCTGGGTGGAAAACTGGTTGGATGGCCGGGTCCAGAGAGTGGTGGTAAATGGAGTTTACTCTAGCTGGAGGCCAGTGACAAGTGGTGATCCCCAGGGCTCAGTGCTGGGTCCAGCCCTGTTCAATGTCTTCATCAATGACCTGGATAAAGGCATTAAGTGTACCCTTAGCAAGTTTGCAGATGACACTAAGCTGGGTGGAACTGTGTATCTGCTGGAGGGTAGGGAGGCTCTGCAAAGGGATCTGAACAGGCTGGTTCGCTGGGCTGAGTCCAATGGCATGAGGTTTGAAACAGCCAAATGCCGGGTCCTGCACTTGGGGCACCACAACCCTATGCAGTGCTACAGACTAGGAGAAGTCTGTCTAGAAAGCTGCCCAGAGGAGAGGGACCTGTGGGTGTTGGTTGACAGCCGACTGAACATGAGCCAGCAGTGTGCCCCGGTGGCCAAGAAGGCCAATGACATCCTGGCTTGTATCAGAAATGGTGTGACCAGCAGGTCCACGGAGGTGATTCTCCCTCTGTACTCAGCACTGGTGAGGCCGCTCCTTGAATCCTGTGTTCATTTCTGGGCCCCTCACTACAAGAAGGATGTTGAGGCTCTGGAGAGAGTCCAGAGAAGAGCAACAAAGCTGGTGAAGGGGCTGGAGAATAGGCCCTATGAGGAGTGTCTGAGAGAGCTGGGGTTGTTTAGCCTGGAGAAGAGGAGGCTGAGAGGAGACCTCATTGCTCTCTACAACTACCTGAAGGGAGGTTGTAGAGAGGAGGGAGCTGGCCTCTTCTCCCACGTGACAAGGGACAGGACAAGATGGAATGGGCTCAAGCTCTGCCAGGAGAGATTTAGGGTGGAGATTAGGAGGAAGTTTTTCACAGAAAGGGTCATTGGGCATTGGAACAGGCTGCCCAGGGAGGTGGTTGATTCACCTTCCCTGGAGGTGTTTAAGGCACAGGTAGACGAGGTCCTGAGGGACATGGTTTAGTGTTTGATAGGAATGGTTGGACTTGATGATCCGGTGGGTCTCTTCCAACCTGGTGATTCTATGATTCTAAGTACCTGAGCCTTTAGTCATCCCCTGTCACTGTTGTTCCCCCTGCATCCAGTAGGGACTGTATGGTCTCTCTACTTCTCCTTTTATTATTTATATATTCATCGAAATATTTTTTGTTATCTTTCACAGACTTAGGCAATCTGATTTCTAGTTGAGCCTTAGCTCCTCTGATTTTTTCTCTATACAACCTCACTTCCCTCCTGTAGTCCACCCAAGAGGCCTGTCCCCTCTTCCAGAGCCTATAAACATTCCTCTTCTTCTTAATATCACTTAAGATCTCTCTGTTCAACCAAGCTGGTTTTTGACCCTGCTGGCTTTTTTTCTCGATCACGGGGACGGCTTTCTCCTGAGCTGCTAGGATTTCCTTTTTGAAGAGCTCCCAGCCCTCATGGGCAACCTTGCCCTTAAGTACTGTCTCCCATGAGACTTTGCCAACCAGTTTCCTCCTTCACAAGATGTGCAACAGAATCATTCACAGAGGCTGCCAATCCACTCCTTAAAATCCTTAAATATTGTAGTATCTGGATTTTGGACATCTTTTTCTTGGTTAATGATCAAGTTCCTGCTGTTGGCCAGAATTGTGTTTCAGCTAAATAATGGTGTCTTCCCATATCAGAATCAAGCTTATAAATCCCATAGAGAATTTGGGTTGAATTTAAGTTTGCAGCAACATTTGACTGAGCCTTTGCATCGTGGATTCTGCAGCTTCGTAGGAAACTGTTGTAATTAGCAGTCCATAGCAATTCTCTAAAAAGAAAAGATGGATATATAAACCCCTCTTACCTTTAAAAAGACCTATCATCTAGGTCTTCAACCACTAGTACCATATTAAAGCTTCTCTTTTGTGTGAAGAGGGTTAATCACAAAATAACTCTGTTCAATTTCCTTCTCCAGATTAAGCTGTCATTATTTAAAATACCTTTTTTTGTTCCTTGAGCTGGAAATGAAGTTAATTCAATACACTTCTATTTTTTAAACTTTCCTGTTATTTTCTCCATCACAGGCTGACAGACCAGAGTAATGACTTCTTTCAGAGATTAACACCCGATTAAATTTTTTAAAACTCTTGGAAGTAACTCAAATGTCTATTGCAATATAGATTCTACCCTTTCTCCTCCTCGGGCCATAACCAATGAAAAGGAGAAATAAATCTCATGCTGCAACATAATATTGAACTGAAATTGGATGCAAGACTAAAATACCACCAGCATAATTTTTGTTATATGGTGCACTGTTTTCTTGCATATTCTACTGTCAGAGAGCTGAGCTTCAACTACGGCACTTGTGAGAAGAAAGAAAACAACTAGTAACCTGCAAACTGTCATTTTGAACGTAAGCATAAGAAAGACAAACCACCTCTAATAAAATTTTGATGTCTTAATTTCTATATGCTGTCTCCCAAAGCTACATAACAAGCAACAAAATACTGCAAAAGAAAATAGAGTAGCACTTTTTTAAAGAATGAGAACTTGGTCAAAATGCATTCTCTGTTCTCCTAGATAAATTAGGGTCTGACTCAGGTCCTAAGAAATGTATGCAGTGACTCTCAATGACCTCAAAACTTGCTGAATCTCAATGATATTGATCGTACAACACAAGCAGGACTTGGCTGTTTCTTTAGTATTGGAAGGACTGATGTGCAACTCTAGGAGGTAACAAAAAGAAAACACATTACTTACTTAAAAAGATGCAGGGTTGTAAAACAAAATTTGTTGTTCTGTCTTTTTTTTCCCCCCAAATGTAATCTGCCTTTAAATAGATATACTGTTCTCTGGAAACTGCTACCTTGGTGAAAACATAAAGAGTGATATTAAGGACTAGACAGAGATTTTTTTTCAAATTTGTATCATTGCCAGCACATAAGAACAGCTCTGAAATCTTTCACTTTGCAGAGGGTTCTTCTCAACATGACTTCGCAGCCATTCTACATATATTAACACAGCAGGGCACAGAACATATCTACAGGCTGTACATAATTTTATGCCAAAAGTCTGTCAGCACATACAATATTCCACTAGTTTTGTTGTGCACACACATGTCCCTACATACTGGCATTCTAGGCACAATCATACTAATACAATCAGAATGTGAGTGAAAAAGTGGTTCAAGTATGTTCATTCAGTCTTTATCTCAATATAAAAATCCAAAAGAATCAAATGTGACTATCAAAAGTTATGCTTATAGCCAAAATAGCATGAAGAAGACAGATTTTCTCAGTGGTAAACACTTAAGTTGGGGAACACATTGCCAAGGCTTTTGTGGAAACTTGCAGCCTCATCTACACAGTTTGAAGAAAAATGTGTTGACTAATTTTGGAAAAACTTATATCAATTTATGAAGCAATTAAAGACATAGATACCACCTTTAACCTAGGAAACCTTTAGTGGGAGATGAGAAAAGCGTATAAAAGAAGCATCACTGTGCATATCAGTTCTTTCAAAGATATACTGTACCAGCCCAGCTAAAATCAGACACTGGCTGAATGAACTTCTGGTCTGACCTACTGTGACTGTCTGTCATGTTCACCTTTACCAAAGTACCACTGAGCACAGTATCGCTTACAAATTTATGACACTTGTGGAAGACAATAATATAACTTCTGTTCAGCATGAATGAGAAACCCCCATAACCCAAATCATATACACAACTCACCTGCAAACAAAATCTTGACAGGACCTCTGACATACTATTCAAGAATGGAACCATTTTATTAAAGCTTCTGTTGAATAATTACATGAATAATACATAAAGAAAGTTTCTAGTACAAAACTCTAAATTGCATATATAGTCATACAGAATTCGAACTATTAATAACAGGACCATCCCAGCCCAATAAAACATTTTAAATTGATGAACCTCCATCTATATTAAGACATTGAGGTTCCTTTAACGAATGTAAATCAGTAGAAAAAAATTACAACTTATAACTTTGTTACAAAGTCCAAGTGGCACCTTCAACCCACCAGATGCCAAATTGAGGTAGACACAGAACTTTTTATAGTTATCAGAGAGATCTTCTGCAAGACACATAAAACAAATTTCTCGGAAGCTTAAGCGGTGACTGTCAAGACAGTTCAAAGTCAAGACAGAATTGTTTCAGATTCACATGTACAACTTTTACAGCTCCTTCTAAAACCTTAAAACCTCTCACAAAGGAATCAGGACCTAAAAATGAATAAGCTTTTTCTTAGAAAACTGTTCAGTCTAACAAGAATGCTCTAAATGAGTCAAAATTCTTACTATTTAAAGTCCTATACTGTATTAAAAAATAATTTTAGAAAAAATAGTAACATTTAAAACTAAAAGGTATATCAAGACAGTCACAAAAAACTCAGTGGGTTTGTATATATT
This sequence comes from Coccyzus lansbergi, assembly GCA_033558105.1. Taxonomy (NCBI): domain Eukaryota; kingdom Metazoa; phylum Chordata; class Aves; order Cuculiformes; family Coccyzidae; genus Coccyzus; species Coccyzus lansbergi. Next base: position 2,973,705 of record JAUMJK010000036.1, on the reverse strand, counting down.
TAAATTATTATAATTTAACTGAGGGAAATCAATTAACATTGTGATTTCCCAAAATTATTAAAAAATTAGCTCCAGAAAGCAAGCAGGGAATACAGTACAAAGACATACAGTTTTACAAAAAAAGTGTAGATGTTAGAGGGATAGAGAGATATAAAAACACTAATTCACTGCTGGAATTACATTTTGTAAATCTAATTACAGGTGCATCATCATAGAGCAAAAATACAGCACCCACACCATACCTATTAAGCATTTCTACAGCCCTGATAACCATTTAGCCCTGGAAATGCAATAAGAAAAGTGCTATGGCTGCAGAACAGCTAGCAAAAACAAGCAGCCCTATGGAGCTTAAAAAGAAAAGAGAACAGGAAAAACAGCAGACTGGCAAATAAGTTCACAGCATTCAATTACAAATCTGAAGCAAAGCCTTTTAAAGCACATGAAGTTTGCTTAGCAGAGAAGCCAAACTGGATTTTTTTAATAAATCACATAATCTGGATTTCAAAGGGCATTGGAATAAATCTTCTGCTTCTAGGCTTAAGTACAGATTTGGTATAATTTTAGATAATGTCTTTGGTCTCAAAACTTCAGAAACTGAGCCTTGTTTGAGGCATAACAATACAAATGGCTGCTTTAACTTCAAAGTGACATTTAAAAGATTTCAATAATAAAAACATTCAGCTAAAGCAAGAAACAGATGAAACTGCAATGATGGAAATCTCACAAGTCCTCTCTGCTTGTGCAGTGTCATTCCCAATGCACTTCAGACTATACAGAGAAAGATTGCGAGTGCATCTTTTATGGGATCATTCAAACATGCATATTTATCACGGAAGTACAAAACCTCTTCTCAATATTTGTTTTAACAATGACAGAAAATACGCAGAATAAATTATATTGAATTGTTCTTCTTTCTCCTTCATTTATAGTTCGATGAAAGAAAATTTAAACATGACATTCCATTTCCAGTTTTGGTGCACTTTTATCCAGTTTTAACATTATTTAACTCTTTAAGAAATGGGGGAAATCACCAGGCTGAACAACCCCAGCTCTCTCAGCCGGTTCTCGCAGGGGAGGAACTCCAGCCCTCTGATCTGACTTTGGAAACTGCCTGGAATATAGAAGGTGCTTTACTGAACAAGTGACTTTATAGGTAATGAAGCATATACCTCACTCCAAATTCTGTGTGTTATTATATTTTTTGCTCAAGACCTCCTTAGATGCCCACCTGTATCTACCATTCTAATTTTCTGACTACAGAAGTTCAATGTTCAATTATAAATGCGTAAAAATTATTTTTCTTAACATTTGCACACAAACTTAAACTTCTAAAGTCAAATAGTGTTATCCTCAGACATATATGAGGACCCCAAGCAAGGATTCTGTAGGCTAGATTATATCTTTCATTATACCTTTACAATCTTGATTGAATACTATCTCCTATACAGCCTGTCAGCCCAGTGTTTCCATGGGCGTATCAACTCCATATGAAGCAGAATGGCTCACGACGCACTCACAGAGAAGAAAACAACACAACAGTCACCTACAATGGAGCTAATAAAAGGGAGGGATGCTATGGCCAGAAAAGAAATCCCCATGAAAAAGCACAATACCAGTTCAGCTTAGTTTAGCTTATCTCTTTCCATATCTTATTTTTCCCTCTCCCACCTCTTCCATCTTCTCTCTCCCTGTTCAATACTCCTTAAACTGCCTTCTTTGGCAGGTCTCACCTACTTACCAACATGCAGTTTATATAAACATTAATACCAATGTCCATGCCAAATAGAGCAGTTTGTTTTGCAATTTCCCTGTTTTCTCACAGACCATGAATTTCCAATCTGTAATGAACAACATTAATCCAAAGCTTTTTTTTTTAATTTCACTTCCAAAGCAGTAACCTAAAGATGCCTTAGCATTTTTCTTGAGCTGTTCTCCCAAGCCATCTCTCTCTTGTCCCTTCTAATCAGTGAGGCAGAACAAGGTAAAAATCCCACAGAGTGCTTAAGGGAAAGACTAAACCCCAGTCTTCCACATTTCTCCAGCCCTCCCCTCATAGTTTGAAACCTTTTGTCCTAACCATTTGATCCCGAGTCTATCAGGGAATATTTTAGGCAAATTTCAGCCTCAAACATTGAATTAGCAGCAGGCATATTGCAGATCTCTAAGTCCACTATTGTACAAGGTTCAAACACTTACTGCTCTTGCAAGCACAGCCTGCTGCAAAGGCAAATTGGCACACTGAGGCAAACTCCGAACTTGTACAAATCTGCTGTCCAAGATGCAAGGGTAAAGCACTGCGCTCAGCACAAAAGCCTACATTGGCAGGTAAGTGAAGTGTTAAATACCAAATAGTCACCTAAAGGCAGACTTGTGACCCCTAAGGACTAAAAGATGTGTATTTACATTTATGTTGCTTGCTGGAAATGTGGTGGTTACATGGAGATTAAATTAATGTATGCAGAAATTTGTCCAAAAACCTATTAAGGAGGGCATTCCACTAGTGAAGCAGAAGTAGCTGGGGCATAACTCAATGCTTCAGTGATGAAAGAGATAGATGTCACCATTTGCAGCTTTCCGCTAAAAAGGTAAATTTGTATTACGCGAAAATCACACAAAGCAATCCTCTCTAGAAAGCCTGTGGGTGCCAGTGTTTAGGAATCATGGGAGATTAATCTTTATTGCTTTATATCTCACTGAACAAAGGAATTCACTGATTTTTCAAGAAGCTTTATCCTAGTTTCTAGTTGCATTCATCTGCAGCAATGTACGATCCATTTCTTGAGCTGGTGTTATGAAACTGCACCATATGCAGGACTCGAGCAGAACCACACCTCCCGTGTTTACTTCAAGCATTAGTACGATGCCAGAGAAAGTGCAACATCTGAGCTTGAAAGGTGCTTCACATGAGAGATGTTTCACATTTGAAGCCTCAAATAAACCAGCTGAGTCAGAATCACTTAATGACTAATGGGTTGGATCCTACAATGCTCTCACACACAAACTCATTGAAGAGATTTCATTTACCTTGACCTTGTAGTACTCCTTGACTTCAGGCTGGATGGAATCAAAATCACCACTGATGTAATCAGGCAAGAAGCTGAAAGGAAGCAATGAGCAGTGAAATGAAAAATTAATCCATCTTACAACCTTTAATATTTATTTTCTCAAGAGCACTACAGGGTACAAACATTAATCTCTCAAGGGAGTACGAGTTAGTTAAAAGCATATTAAAAAATAGTTGATAGGAGGTAATACAAAATAAGGTAACAGATGAACTGTAAATCTGGTAAATCTAGTGCCCATTGGCTGCTGAGGGAGCTACACATAGCTTATAAATCTCCCTGGGTCAGTAAGGTAGGACTTGTATCAGCATGGCTCTAGAACGGCAACTCTCAAATAGCTTTCAATCGTATCATTTAATCAGAGAAATATTTGAAAAAGAATATCTGAGTGGTGTATATCAAGCACCAGAGGATATTGTTTGACAGACAGTGATGATATTTCTTAGAGAGCTGGTATGTCACAGAAGTTTCAAAGATTTGTATTTTAGTTGTTGCTGATGTCATCCCATTTCTGCTCTTCTTGATTCTTAAAAACATTTCCCCCAATATATGGAAGCCAAATGCTCAGTGATTTTTAAGTCATATTGCGGATGTACAAAATGTGTATCTAGTTCATCTCAAATCCTAACCATCATTTGTACGGTAATACTGCTGCAAAGCACAGAGAAGTTGTAATGTTTCAATATTTATCTCAACTTGCTTCTTTTTGGGTTTTAGTGCAGAATGCTTCTAATATACTGTATAAATTCTTATCGAATTCATAATGAAACCTCAACTGTGCTACAAAAAGAACAGCTTAAGAATATTTTTTGGAAAAACAGCTTTTCATCTTGAAAAATTCCTGGTGTTTGAAGCAGCAGCTAAGAAGGAAGATAAAAGTTGCCCCTGTTACAACAGATAAGGTTGAGTAGAGTTTTGAAATTAAAGTTGCCATTTCAATGTTTCCTAACAAATTAAATGCTTAGCTCCTCTTCTCTGAGGTTACTATACTTTATTAGTGGTATGAGAGTAACTCAACTCAAGCTGAGTTACAAGGAACTGGGCAAAACATACTGGAACATAGTTTTCTACAACCTGATTTTAGAAGAATACTACAGGGTCTATATACACCTTACATCAGTAAACTTATAAAAATCTTATGATCTGGCTTTGTCAAAGATTTCAAAAGAGACACATGGTCACTGGCCACCATTTTCTATGAAAACTGAAAGCTGCTCTGGCAGAAGCTGGTAAGTATAATTGTTGCAAGTTACTTCACATGCAACTATGGCATTTCAAATTCACAGTGCTCTGCTTTACTAAGCCTGTTATAAAATGATATGTCCTAAAAATAATCTCTTCAAAAATGATGCTCCCCCACTCGCAATGGGTGGAAAGGCAATCCTTTATGTATTAGGTTTTACCAAGGACACAGAAACCAACCAGAGGAAATGCAAATGTTTCAGTGTTATATTTTAAAAACTAAACAGAGAATTAGACTTGCTCTTCCATTGTGAGACTGACCTTTTCCCCACATAAAAAAATCTCGTATTTTCAAAATTTAAATTTTGAATTGCTGCCTTTTTACTTTCTCACAAATCTCAATGAAACACTTACTGAATACAACAAGCCTAAAAAAAATATAGGTGCTCCCTTTCAATTTGTTGTTTTCCTTTCATTTCTTCCTGATTGAAACAAAGTCACTAGAAGTAAACTCACTTTAGTCATTAAAGTGATTCAAGCTCAGGATGCAGCCCAGCCAGTTGGGCACAAAGAGCAACAGTGATTTGCCACTGAAAACCAACTTAGTATGACAGATACATCTACTCTGATGAAAAACCTGACGTCTTAGGGTTGTTTATCTTACTGAAATGCAGTAGATAAATTCAGAAGTGTCTATATTTTTTTTTTTTCTTTACAGTAACTACAGACTTCAGGGCTTCTAAATAGTCAGTTGTTTTTCCTGAGTGCTTCAGGAGGCATAACTGGGAGTAGAATTAGCAAAAAACTATGGTCTCTGACTCAAATGCTCTAGCACAGCTTTTGCTCTCACCTGAAGTAAAACCATCTCTGCGACAAAAGCTAGCTGAAGTTCTATCTGAATTTTTATAAGCAAAGTAACAAGAATCCTTGTTGCACCTCCCACATGCTTTGCCAGGGCTCCTAGCTAAACTGCCTGTACACGTCTCTGTCCAGAAGCCCTATGCCCATTTTCAAAGCATTCTCTCCAAATGGTTCACCAGTAGCCATCATGAATCCAGAAATGATTAACAGAGGGTTAGGAATCATAGTTGGGAACTTCCAACATTTCAAAAAGTCTAAGCTTTGTATTAATGAACACAGTCTTTTCCTAGGATAGCATCTATTCTTTTTTCTCCTCTTCACCTTCCCTTTGACAAACATCAGAAACAAGCAAAATACATAAAGACACACACGTTGAATTTAAAAATTATCCCTTATGAGAAGATCTCAATTTGCACCATTTGCTTTACAAACATTGTTTACAAACAAAGTAGAATTTAGTCAAATGTCTCCTCCAATTAACATAAGTGAAGAAGAGTTATTCTGTGCAGAGTTGCATTAGGCTGACTAGCCTCAGAGGAAATCGGCACTAACTGATTACAGAAAAAAAGGGAAATAGCTGAGAGAGAAAGAGATATGGGACCCTGTACTAACCCTATACTAAGGTAACTTAAGAATATTTTGTAATAGTTGGTTTTCTCTTGTTTGCTTTGTTATACTTAAGTATTTACTCCAAAGCAAAAATGGTCTAGGAGAACATGCTCTGGAAAATCGCTTATCAAGTTTACTAATCTGTAAGTGGAAGAAATTATGTCAAAAAAAAGTGTTAAGAAAGGCCCTTCCATAACATTTAAAACAGCAGCCTCTATTTAAAGAATGGATTTAAATAAGACAATACATTAGTCTAACTCTTGCTTCCCTGCCCTCTGACCTCAAATTCATGAATAATTCTCATTCTGTAGCATAATTCTACTGAAGATTACATATATTTCAGTGACATATGACACATATCCTTTAATAGAGGAGGTTATCTTTTTGTCCATGATGGGAAAAGATGTCTTTTAATTCCTTCTCAAAATGCATTTAAAAAAAAAATAATTTCCAGACAGTCCAGATGATGCAGTATATTGCATGTCAGAACCATTTTTTACCAGTCTCATTAGCTATTAATTCTGCCTATGTTTGCCTGTTGCTTTACATTGACATTTATCAGAAGTGTATTTTTTCGCTTCACATTCTTTTCCCTTTTTGTGGGGTTGAGGGTCTTTTGTTGTTGTTTGGATTTGGGGTTTGGGGTTTTTTTTTTGTTTTCAATTTGTTTTTTGTTCTCATGAGGGCATTTTAGAGCCATAAAGGATCAGTCTAATTTAGAGCATGGAGTCAGGAGGGTTGAGATTGCTATCAGGTAAGGATGTGAAGGCACTTCCATTGCAGAATGCTTATGTTTCATGTATATAACTTCTTTAAAAAGACTGCACACAGTTTCAATATGAAACCTTTAGAGGTCTAGTTAGCTTACCAAGAAAAAACAGCATTATTTCTCAGAAATTTTGAGATGGATATCAGCTAGGGGATTTATCCAAATTGGATAAAGGATGAATATTGACTGAACAGTTTTATGAACTCCCAGAATGCTGAGCTGGGCAGTAGTATAAAAAGATTCCAGCAACTCTGCCATAGTTTCAAGATACACTAATGCAATTTTAGTCACCAATAATTGACTCTTACCATAGACAGAGATTACAAAATAAATAGAAGCTCTTTAAACTCTGAAGTTCTCATGCTAAGTAAGCACAACTATGCCTTCTGCATAGGTCAAGGTCATATATCAATAGGTCTTGATAGGTCAAGAAACCTATCTAATGGGCACAGCTTATTTCATTTTTATTTTATTTTTAAATATTCAACACTAATGAACAGCACGTTCAATTTAAAACATCAGCATACTTGGTTCTTTATTCACTTATCATAAGAACTCAGTGTGCAGTGGTAAATACGTGTTTTTATACAGTTATGAAAAAGAAAAAACTCAACATCACACTTCAGTAGTTTGTAATAAAAAACTGTGTTGCCTCCTTAAATAAATTGCTCTGGCATAACTGTTCAGTTCTATCATTAATTCAAAGTTACAGTTTCCTAGTACTATTGGCTTTTCCTGTGATGTAGTGCCTTTAGCACATAATTGTCTGCAATTAACCTTTTTTAAACAAATGTTAACATCAGAGAAATGAACATTTAAAGGCAATATCTGCCGTGTCTTTTGCTTCCACCAGTTGCAGCACAGAAAACAATCCCACACAGCCAAGCCGAATTTGTCCCAGCTGTGTCATTCAAGGGCACAGAGTAGATTCCCTAAGCTTTTTTTCCACTACTAAAAATAAATTCCAAAACTAGTGCCCTTTACCTCAGACTAACAACAACACACAAGCTACTTCCTAGCAGAAAAAAATACAATGAGATAAAATGCTGCAGACTTAACATGAAGCAGTCACTAAAATGAGCTGAATTTCATAAGCATCTAACTGTCAGGAATACAGAAGATAAAACATGACTAGAGTTACTTCAGGAAAATATTAAAATTAGATTTTAACAGAAAACCCTCCAAGAAACAAAAATTAATGTCCCCAAATCTACATTTGCTAACTGTTAAGATGCACTTTCAGCTTGCCCTCCTGTCAGTCTTGAGTAGCTATGTGAGGGCTGTTCTCATCAGAAAGGTGTTAAGTCTGTTTTAGTATGTCAAGAGTATACTGTTAACTGCTGTGAAGATCAAAATGTCTTCTTAACTCCCAGAGACACATACAGCGCAAGTAGATGCCATTTATATTTCATCTCAAAGCAACATACTCAAATACCCATTTAGCTCTGCAGAGATGAGTTCCTGGGGAAAGGAGAAAAATAAGACCATAAGCTATACTCAGAGTTAATGTCTATTCAATATATAATCTAAATACCTTCCCAGTATTACCTGCAACGTTACCCCAAGTAAAAGTGAAACCTGAATCTCAGAAGCTAAACACTGAGTACCAATGCAATTTAAAGAACTTCAAAATTACCATAAGCATTTTGTTTTGGTTCATCTTGAATAGACCGTGCTAAAGATTCCATAATTTACTTTTATCATCAAGCCTTTAAAAAACAGTTAAAGCACAGTCTTTGCCTCCTCCACCCTCTGCTTCCCAATCAAGACTCTCTTGAAGTCAGTTAGCTTACTTTTTTGGACTCCGTGGTTCACATCTCTGCTATTTCAGCCCACAAAGACTCTATTATCACTCTGTCATATTTGTATTAGGGTGGCACTGACAATGCTGCTGTTCTACTTGCTGTATGAATTCAGAAAGAAATAAAAAATACACCCCAATTGCCTTCTTCAAAGGTTTTAACAAGTCTTGATGTTCATTATGCAATTGCTTACACAGAACATAATTCCCAAACAACATTTTGTACTTTACACTAAATACAAATGAGATGTAACGAGATTTTAACACCTCCCCCCACAAAAAAGGGCAATGACCAAACAACAGTACTGCAGACCCCAGTTTATCAAAGAAAGCAAATACATGTGTACACAGAAAGCAGATTTGTGTGACCTTGCAAAAATTCTTTACGCAGACTGTTACAAAATCTATAGATTACAGTCAAGTAGTTCTGTAGTTAAAAGTGTGTAGTAATATTTGGTAACCTCAAAGAACAGTCTTTTTATTCCTTACTTTTTAGAAAGTATAGTGTTAAAGAGCATAGAAGTATTTTTTTATTTGAAAATCCTATGATTTAAAGAAAAAGATAAAAAGTGTGTGAAAATCTGAGAGCAACAGTACATTCATTTATGCTTGCCTGGTATGCAGTGTCACCTTGCAAATAATAAAAAAAAATCCAAAATAAGCTGGAGAACATATTATCCTCAGCCTAAATTGCTATGCAAAGCACACATCAGGGGGACATCTTATGCAGGGGACAGCCAACTTGCTCCCATTATCATTAACAAAAATCAAGCAGCTAATGCCTGACCTCGAAGCCTTATCCCTCAGTGACAAAGAAAAGAGTTAATGATAGCTCCAACTGTTATATTTTTCTTTTAAATTGTCAATATTTGAAACTGTTCTCCAATTTCAATCAATACGGTACAAACTAAAGTGATGCTCCAAGATTTGAGAACTTCTCACTTGTTTTCCATGGTGCTGATCACACTCCTGTGTTCAGGAAAGTACTAGTACTTCAGGAAAAAAAACCAGCGTACACAGGAAAAGTAACTCCCAAAGACTGTTGCTAAGTACCTGTGGCTTCTTGAGGGTATCTGACCAACTGAAGAGATAGAGTCTCACAAGACACCCAAGACTGTTTCCACCCTTTTTGTGTCAAAGCAAAAGATGACAGAACTTTCCTTAAAGATTGAGGAAAAACAGTCATTACATTAGACAAAGATAAACTGTAAATTACTGACATTTTAGGCAGCATGTGAGGAATCAAAGGGATGGAATACAAAACCAGTCAACTTAGAAGGAAGCAACCACAAACTGCACCAACCAAGATTTAGACACTAGTCTCAAAAAGGCAGCACTAGAAGCTGAAGCTAGCTCAGGGTCTCTTTGTGGAGAGCCATCAAAGTTGGATTTTGCTGCTCTGAGGTGAGAACAAACTTTTCCAAGACAAGATGAACAACTTCTCTTCATTCCCAGAAGAGCTAGAAACATTCACATTATAATTTTCCCACCTAATTAGACAGTTACTAACAATGCCTACAATGTGTCTCAAAAAATCATAATACAATTTTAAAAGTCAGTATAAATGACCAGTATTTTACCCCTAACTGTCCTTTCCGTGAGCTTTCACACTACTTAAAAGACTTAAAAGTCAAGCACAATTGAACTGTAAGCATGTGAAAGACAGTTAGTGGGATTTCCTTGCTTCCAGAATTTACATACTCTCATTTGAGCATTTTGAGTACCTGCTCTGAGTTAGCACCTGTTTACATACTTCCAAATCCAGGGACGACCGCCTAGACAGGAGAGGCTGAGTTTGAAGAAGTCCTTTGCTTCTTAAGGGCCTGAAACTGCAGTAAGTAGCTTGCAGTAGCAATCCTTTAGGGACATTTCTACACAATGATGAGTGCAATGAGATTTGGTTTATCCCCTTACTGAGCAACCTGTTCAAAGCAGGTAAGAAGAAATTTGAAAGTTTTCAAAAGTCTTAATTATACTTCTCCTGTTTGGGCCTGCATTTTCTTTTCTGATTTCCATGTACACATCATTTATAGATTAAGTTTCTGTTTCATGGCCAGAAAAGAGACATCTTAAATTAAATTCTGTGATCATCTATAAGGAGCAAGACCAGTGTGGAAAGGTAAATGGCCACACAAAAAAATTACTAAAAAACACATACTCAGAAGATATGATGTCTTACAGAGAAAACTAGAATATCTGACAACAACAAAACTACTGAAAGGCAAAGTTGACTCCCATCTGGTTAATGAAAATGTCTTCTCTCCTAGGCTCTAATTGCTTGTAGACTAGCCACTGAACAAACTCCTAACTCTCGTTTGGTTTTTTTGTTTGATGAAGCTATGCTTGAGTACCTTATATATCTGAATAAAATACCTTCAGGAATTGAGCCTACACACTGATAAGGTACATAACATTTTGTAGAAAAACAATGTGCTGAAAACACTTTGGCCACACAGAAGAACAAAACATATCACTTAATCTTTTTAGGGAATGTGAGCCCACAGGGCAAGGAATAGAGAAAAGACACGTAATGGCAGGCAGCTGTTTAAAGTGTTGTCTCTGTATGGCTGAAATTTGTTCAGTCACTGCAAGGCAGCAGAAGATTTATTAAACCTTTTGCTGCTGACTTCTGTTGTAGCTTCTCTGGAGCTAACAGAAAACCAGGATATTCTACCATAGCATTAGCATTTCAAAAGGTACCTACACCTCTTGCCCAGCACAGCACAGCAACATTAATTAGACAGAGCAGAAGATGAATGTGCATACAAAATGAGACCTGGGCTCTATTTGATGCTGAGTAACCTTTACCAAAAAGCATACTCACTTTCGTCAGATGAACTCAGTGGAGTATTCTCCCATTTCTACACAATTTAGCTCTGCAATGTACAACCCTACTTTACTTTCTGTAGCTTGTGATTTAGACAGTAACTTATTGCAAAGTTTAATGGAAATTTTTGTAAGGTTACTACTAACTGCAAAGGTAAAAGGTAGACCTCCAGAGCTCTGAAGCAACTGATGAGAAAGTGTTCAGTATACCATTGCCCCTGTCTTCAGTGGGCTGTAGCACCACAACTGTGTATGGCTTCTGCAGCTGACAGAGAAATCCTTCTCACTTTAATCCTCGTCTCATCCTTCTCAGCATCAACACCTCTTCAAAGTACAAGTATGGATGTTGTAGTTAGCAAAATCAGCAGGTTTCTCGTTGTGAATGCACACAAGTATTTCTGTCTCTCTCAAGTAAGATTAGAAATATTTCAAACAATCATTTTTGTGAGCATAGCTGCAATTAAAATGCCTCTGATAAAATTCTAATTAAAGAATAAAAAGCTCTTTTATAGTTACCTGACATATGGATGAAATTAAGAAACAAAATAAAGCTGTAACTCTCCTGTATAAATAAATCTGCTTTCTGATCACTACTTGATGTACTCAGTTTAAATATTTTTTTTATCAATGTTTTATTTGTTCTATGTTTTTTAAGGGACAAACAAATACCTTCTGCTCTTTTGCTCTGTAAAACACTCAAACTGGTACAATATGCAGGTAAGTTCATACCTATGTTTTGCACCTCAGTAGGTGCAAAAGGATGTATGGTTGACAGTGACTTGCTGGACCTAAAGTTTTTTTTTTTTCTTTCTAGTGTTCATTACTGAACAAACCAACGCAAATATAATGAAACCTAGTAACATAAGGAAAGCTAAGGCAATGCCACTCTGGCCATTATACAGGCCATCTGCTTTCCCAAAGATTGACTCTCCCGAGTGCAAGGAAACATGCTAATCCTGCTGTTAACATCTTCCTTTAGCTTTGTTGCAGCCACATTCCTCCTCCTGGTAGACACCACAGCTTCCAATATCCCCTCAAGAAAAGGGGAGAAAGCAATTATAAAGCAATGATATCCAGTGCAATGTTGGAAAACATTTCCTAGGAGTAAAAAACCTGAATTTTGCACTAGCCATAGCATACTGCCAGACCCTGGAGTCCTTATTTTCCAGAACTTCCTTCGCGAAAGTGCCAGTTGTCAGAGATACTCAGAAGGTACAATTGATTCCCATCTTCAGCTACTGTTTAATGCTAGAGTAACTCACCAGCCACTAACTGAGCCAAGAAAACTTACAGAAGTTGAAGATCTAGTTTATATTAATTAGTTCATAAGTTAACCCACAGCTGTTAAAACCATGAAGAAGGCCATCTCATCTCATCTCAGCTCTTATCTCATACCTTTAGAGTAGCTACTGAGTCCATACTGCACTCATTTGAGCTACTGATATTTCACTTGCAGCTTATTTAACAAATTTTACCAAGGAAATACCTATCCTAAGCACAATGTACAATCACTTTCATAACAGCCACAGGAGTCCGTACTGTTTTTTATCTCTAGTCTTGACTTAGCAGTCCTAACTCTCAAGAAAGAACTAACACCAAATACATCAAGGCAGCAAGACATCAAGGTCTGCAGACAATGCTTCCTTCAGACCACATTAGATACCATATACCACTGCAAAGTCTTAACTACAGAAAACACTAACAAGCACCAGGAATTTGCACCCATGTGCTAAAATCTTTACTAGGTCTCAGTCCTTCAAAACCACAGATGTACAGCCTCAATCAGCATATGTAACCAGCAACTCTCCTCTCTGGGGAGAGGTAAGTTCTGCATCAGCTTCATCTGAAACCAGCACAGTTGCATGCACCACAGCTGGTGAGTCAGAATCCACAAGGAGTTCAACACAGAATTCAAGTTCAGAGGCAAATTCAAGCTTATATTCAGACTTTGCAGACCAGAAGAGGCTGTCAAATTAATTTATTATATTTTACTACATTTAAAACTAAGCATTTTTCCAAATAATCTTCACTAACACAAAATAAAACAACAAAACAATAGAAGAAAGTGCAATCATGACCAAGAAAAATCTCATGTTCTCATGTTAGAGAACCATGAGCCAGACCTTCAGTTTGTATCTGCAGCATTTAGTTTACTGCCACTTCCCAATAGATTAAAGTATTTAGAGCATAAATGACAGCATTTAGATAACTACCTACCTGACAAATAGCAAATCCAGGTAGGTCAATGTATAGATTCAGTGCTTATTTGTAAATGGCATTTATAAATAGCAATCCCAGAAAAAACTGCACACACAACTAAGGTATTAGAAACATTATAAATGTACTCATGATATTACAGAGTTCTCTATTCTCAATCTCTCCTTTTGCCAATCCTTCTTCTTTCCTTTTTTTTCTATGTGGGTTGCTCAGACAGAAAATAGCTCATTTTGGATAAGCAGCACATAGTCCAAAGAGACTCTATCTTGAGCCCTGTACAAGTAATTGTCTATCAAATAGAGCAGCTGAAAAAAACTTTTAATGTAAACTGTGGTGCTGTTGGTACCTTGCTTATTATAAGAAATTTTTAACAGTGCACTTTGTATCAACTCCATAATTTATTACGATTAAAAAATATATTTATAAAACACTTAACTGCTATCCTACTGAGTTCTATTACTGTCATTACCACTTTCATTTAATCTTTTATTAAATTTCAACACACTAATTAACTTTTCTTATAGAATCAGAAATAGATCTTAAGGACACAGATCTACCTATAAATAATACAAATGTGGTGATGAGCTCTTATTAAAAGCTATTCCCTTTGTATATTTGTATAGAAGTTGTTCCTCAGGGAAGACACTCAGTGATTTGATATCCCTGCTGCCATCTACAGTCATTTACACTATGAGAAAGGCGAGGAAAACTCTGAGCAGATGCAGCATTGGAAATGTTTTGGAAAAGACTGGACATGGAACAGCTGAGAATCAGACACTGAATCAGACACTCAGTACAAGTGTGTACTGAGATGCTTTAAGAGTAGCCCGAAGACCACCACAGGTGACATGGTGTAATCTAACTGTAATTAGAGATGTCATTTAATAGAAGAATGAGATTCTGGATGACAGTGTGGCCCATTTCTCAGTGTAAAAATCACTACTAGATAATTTTTCTACACATTTTAATACCAGCAGGTCATTAATTCACAGGTTAATAACTTTTTGAAAAATGTGTTAAGTTGGGAGAGGTAGACTCATGTGCCTGATTATGAATTAGGAGACTTACATTTTAAATGAAATGACAGAAAACCACTCACTGAAGTTACTTTCGTAATTGACCTCAGAAAGAAATGGAAAGTCCTCTTGAAGATAACAGAGAATATTTCATTGTAAGCAAACCTACCACCTAGTTGTTAAACATCTGGTTAAGCTCAGATGCAAAAGAAGCCTGCCTCAATCAGTTGTGGACAGTCAGTTAGTGACAAATAGGAATTTGTACTTATATTCAAATATAAAAAAGCACAAAGATTTTGGACCATTCCCACTTTCAAATTCAGTTCCATGCATTCTAGGTGATGCAGCACATCTCTATTTGGCAATGGTTACTGCAGTTGAAACTCTGGTAGTGTTTGGGAATCCTGTCACCACTGTTTTTGGTAACATGGTTCCCTAGCTTTCTAACACACCTTCTCTCATACCTAGGTCCATGATAGAAAGGGAGGTGGTGAAAACAAATTCCCCTCTCAGTGCTGTGGTATCACAGACGGGTCCAAGGCCCAAGAAAGGGAGGCTGGAGCCATCAATGAGACCATGCAGCTTTTCCAGAGGCCAGACTGTGGAATCAATGAGCCATTTATTTTCAGCTCCACTCCTGGTTGATGCTGGTACATGGAAGAGCTGATGTAAGGTAGAAGAATTCACAGAATTTTGCAAAATGTATGTTCCTAGATGCATGCCTTTGCTTTCTCTAGCCCAAGAATTAGTAAGACAAGAGGAGTTTTCCCCATTCCTTTCTGTCACAAGATGGTAAAAATAGTTTACAAATGCAGCCTTTAGATTAAACAGAAAAATTGAATAATTAAAACTATTTTTAAAATACAGAAATAAGGAATTAAAGTTACAACCCATGCTTTTGAGATTAAAATCAATCACTCTTCAGAGATAATAGAGCAGAGCAAGCCAGTGTGTGAAGATCTGAATCAGTTGATTTACAATGATGATTAGGAAAAAAAAAAAAAAGAAAAATCTACATTTTGACTGACAACATTTCTATGGCACTGTGCCAAGGGCCTGTCTAATACACTTGAACATGCTGAAATTTTAAACCCCAGAAGCAAAGGAACTAAAAGGGAAATTTTGATGAGCTCTTAATTAGGGTCATGAACATGACTGTATTTCTGCTGGTGCAACTGAAAGAAGTCAACATTTGCCATCGCTCTTCCAGTGTGAACATGGCAAAGAAATCACTTTCTGCTCTGAGTAAAACTGAGATCCTGCACAACACAGATGGCATCACACTCCTGATGAAAGCCCTCTTCAGAATGTCAGGAATGCTATTAGAGTTCTTGAAACCACTCCTAAGTGTATTATGATAACATATATGCATGACAGAGATGATCACTTAATCCCTTCTGTCACAGGCAAGTTGGAGAATCAAAATTACACTCACACCCAAGGGTATTTTATAATAGAATATGAAATAAAATACTAAATTTGCAGATTATTTTGTCTTTGCCTCGTAGTACTGTATTATACACCAAATATTCCTGGCCTCTCATTCACTACTATTTAATTACAACAGAATACCTTTCTTTCAGACTTAATTAACCTCTGAAAGGAGTTTCCGACCTTGGAACCCTCCTCCACAATTGCAATGTGCTGTTAGAATACTGCTGTGCCAGGAAACACTTGTTTAATGCTGAAATCTAATTAAATGCACAGGATTTTATGGGGAAAACACAAAATATGAGAACCCTGTATACGGTCAATTAATGAACAAGAGCTAGAGCATATAAATTAAAATCACAAATCAATACTAGTTCAAAATTAAAAGATGCCATAGGAGTTTCCCCAGAAGACAGGCTCATTACTGTAAACGTAACACTCACTATGGGGCAGTGAAGAGGGAGTAAGCAAACAAGGAGGGATTTGCCCATATAACTCCATCTTTTACACAGAGACTGAAATACTTAAAGACCTGCTGAAGGAAATACAGAGCAAACTGCATGCACATGCATAATCTGTCTCGTATAGGACACCTTATCAACACATTTCATTCAGCCCCGTGATGTGGATACCTTAAATAGGCTGTTCAGCTTAATTTCAAAAGAAAGAAGAAACTTATTCCATCTGAAGTTTTTTAACAACCAGGGAAAGCCAGATAGTTTGAAAATAAAGCAACTTGTGTAGGTGGGATATCCCTCAAGAGTTACTAGTCCAAGAACAATTTATTGCTGTAGGATGAATTTCTTTCCTGGTGTTATCACTTCCAAAGGCTATTCTAAATATTTTGATCACTGTGTGGGCACCACAAAGTAATTCCAATAAGCAGTAACAATTTCTAACAATTGGAAATGCTGGTTTCAAATCTGAAATCAGGGTAAAAGATGCTCAAACACTATATACACAGCTAGAAGTTTTTAGTTTTGTTTTATTTTTTAAAAGCACAAGGAATAAAAAAGGGATTATGTCCCAGTCTCTGGAGAACCTGGTTACTGATGAAGTAGCAACAAGAGTCTCATTCTTGCTCCATCCATTTCAGAGGCTGTCGTAACAGTCAGTACCAGGTTGCTGAAAACAGTCAACCATGGTAGTTTCCCTGCTTGCAACCACCATGGAAAAGTGATGTACAGCATAAAGCATTAATTACTTTGAAAGAATTCAGGGCAGTGTATGGAGAGCGTGTAATTTCTTAAGATATCTAGAGCTTAATCACTTCCCAATTAAGTCAATAGAAGACCCCAAATCCTTAGAAAAGTTGATCTGGGTCCCTATTTGTCAAGTATAGGCCTTATCTATTCTTGTGTTGTGGCATTAAAGAAGAAAAACTAAACACCCACAAATTAGTTTAGTTCATTTCAGTACTTTCTTTATATAGCACACACATTTGTAGCTATTTTGGATAAAAAGAATTACTCCAGGACAGATGTATATTTATTCTGATTGTGTTCATGATCAGACTCTTTCACACCAGACAGGTATTTTGGCAGGTATTCTGAAATTGTCCACTGCTCTCTTTTCTCATCTCACTGAAGTTCACTCTTCTAGGCATATCTTTGCAGTGCAAATCTGTTCTTGAGGTGCTTATATATACACAAATGCTTTAAAAAAGATAAGTGAGATGGAAAACATTTGCAAATAAAGGCATTGTCTACAGCATACAGAACAAGTTCACTCTGGTATCAGAAATCGCCCTACCACTTTACCGCGTGTTTTAGCCTGAACACTCTCAATTTCTTGGACTAACAAGCCAGAGCTGAATGATGTGCTGATACAGGTCCAGAGTTCTGCAGAGAAACAAAATCAGCTTGCAGGAAGACTTTAGATTTGCTTGTATGGAATGTCCCACACAGTTAGAGAAGCATCGTAAGTAACTCAAGGGGACTTTCATGCATTCTCATTCATTTTAAGATACTCTGTAACCTTGGATCCAATCTACCTTATCAGTTTCACATTCTATCACATGATATCGTTCTGCTTAATTATTTGGGATCAGTAGCCAAGATAGTTCTGTACTACCTATGCCATTTCAAACTGCCTTTTGACATCACTGCTCCTTGTATTTTCACTTGTTATGTAAGAGGACCTTTCTTCCCTTGCTCAAAACTCAGAATTCTCTACAACTGACATTCAATACGGTTCCCTGGTATGTTGCCTAAAACTTCTTAAAAATAAATTCTACATGCAAAGCAGAGACAGCAAATAATCTCTTTTTAAAAACACAACTTAGTCAAGGCATTACAATACATTTTCTCCCCCATTTTGCAAAAATAAAGCCCAGATTGGTACTTCTTGTATCAGAAATGGTGTGACCAGCAAGTCCAGGGAGGTGATTCTCCCTCTGTACTCTGCACCGGTGAGGCCGTTCCTTGAATACTGTGTTCAGTTCTGGGCCCCTCACCACAAGAAGGATGTTGAGGCTCTGGAGAGAGTCCATAGAAGAGCAACGAAGCTGGTGAAGGGGCTGGAGAACAGGCCCTATGAGGAGCAGCTGAGAGAGCTGGGGTTGTTTAGCTTAGAGAAGAGGAGGTTGAGAGGAGACCTCATTACTCTCTACAACTACCTGAAAGGTGGTTGTGGAGAGGAGGGAGCTGGCCTCTTCTCCCAAGTGACAGGGGACAGGACAAGAGGGAAGGGTCTCAAGCTCCGCCAGGGGAGATTTAGACTAGAGATTAGAAGGAAGTTTTTCACACAGAGGGTCGTTGGGCATTGGAACAGGCTGCCCAGGGAGGTGGTTGATTCACCTTCCCTGGAGGTGTTTAAGGCACGGGTAGATGAGGTCCTGAGGGACACGGTTTAGTGTTTGATAGGAATGGTTGGACTCAATGATCCAATGGGTCTCTTCCAACCTGGTTGTTCTATGATTCTATGATTTAAATAAGGCAGATAGTATGTTGCTTGCAGAGGAGTGTGCATACCCAGGAGCATGATTTTTCTATGAACTATGAGTTGAATTTATTTTCCCTGAACACAAATGTGTGATTTTAGTTGCCCTGAACATAAATGTATACATGAGCTTTTGTATACATATTATCCATGTGCTTGATCAAATTATTTCCAGTAGTTAAACAAAACCAGCACTATGATATCTCAGGGTTCTAACTTTTTACTGCACATTAATCTTTGTGTCTTCAATTATGGAACTTGTAGAGCTGCCTCGCAACCTTACGTAGTCCAACTTATTATTTGATGCTCAAGTCTTCATTCAGACAGTTTTGCAACTGGTTCTGCACTTTTTACTCCATGATTTGCCCTTGTCAGAAGAGACAGAAAGTACTCATCATTTGGCCCTAAAGAGTTAAATTATTGACTATTCTTATTTATAAAATGTAATAAGTAGCCTTGATCATAGTTTGAGAGCACAGTTCCTAATTCTTGCTAGCCTTTTCTGTGAAAACAACTGTGGCACAAAACACTTCCAAATGAAAAGCTGAAAGAGTCCATTTGTAAAATGGAATACACTCCTGGAATACAATTACACTTAAACCCAAATCTTAGCAGAAGAACTAGAAAAAAAATACTTCAAAGATAAATGGATTTATATTTTAAAGTTTTACTTCTTGTTACATTCTATAATGCATTAAGTGCCCCATTCACTACCTACTGGCTTCACTAACACTAAATTTAAACAGATTTGAAGTATAAAATCATCTGTTCTCAAAATAAAGGTGATTGTTTGAATGCAAATTGTTAAAAGTCAGAAGTTCTGGCTTTCATGTATTTATAATAAGTATAAAAGAAATAGGGAAGAAAAAGAATAGGGAAGAAAACCAAGAAATAAACATCCAGGATATGTTTATGCTCCAACAATCACTAATGAGATTACTGAAAAAGCATTTTAGAGACAGTAAAACCTAATTAGAGTAACTTATCTAAGGGTGTTATTTGTATTCAGTCCCATTGTGTACTATTCTGTAATCTGAAGTCAGATAGAGGGACTATATCCACTCTCTCCAGGAATTTTCTAGACTATGAAAAAAAAAGAGCTTAAAATGTGAACAGGTGCTATTGCACTAGTAATACTTCTGTAAAACTCTGAGAGGCAACAGAGCAGATCAGATAACTTCAAGGTCATTTATTAGCATTCATTTTAAAGCACTGATAGAATGTGTATTTCTGCATTTCCAGACTGAACACCTATATTTGCATTCTTAGCCTTAACAGAGTTGCTTTCAAGTCTAAGGCTGTTCTGGTCAAGTTCAGTACAAAGTTAATATTTTAATTTTTAAATGACAAGTATTATTGCAGCAAAGACCTAGCCTAGTTTGAGGTTTGTAAGAACTTTCTAGTGTTGCTTTGCTTCAAGCACAGGAAAATGCCCACCCTTCAGCCCACCCAATCATTTGTAAAAGGTAGTGCTCCATAAAAGCAAACATCCTAATCCTTCATTTCAATTGATATTCAGAGATCCAGAAGAAACACAGGCATACATTTCATCCCACCACTACACACAGAGACAGTTTTCCCTAGATCCTGAGAATTACTCCTTAGGCACAACATACCGAAGCACTATAAAGTGCAGAGTGCTCTTAGGCCAGCTCGGGACTCTCTTCTGAGCTGCTTTTTCCAGCAGTGACTCAATGCACAGATATTTTATCACTACAGAGTCCTAACTTCCAGCATCAGGGTGGCCATAAATGATTTTTACCATGTCATAAAGCCAGAAATCACCCAGATTGCGATGACATTCCTCTACTTACAGTACACTAGGGGCACAGATACAGCATTCTTTGAAGAAGAAGCTGAAGCAATGCAAACTCTCTGATTGAGAGACCTGAGATTAACTGAAAATGTCGCTATATTCTCCTTTCTTCAGCCACCTTTTTTTTTCCTGTTTTTCTGGGTTGTTTTGTTTTGTTTTGTTTGGGTTTTTTTCCTACAATTACTGTTCTGGTCAAATTGTGACCTTTTATTTTCCTGGTTAGCTATTATAACTTGGTCTTAGGTGCTCTTATCAGGACAGCACAGTTTTATGGGCAGAGCACCTCACTGGCAGTCCAGAGACCTAGTTTCTAAGTCAAAACTCTCCATTTCGTTTTGTATTTGGTCATCATTCTCCATCTCCCCAGACTTTTATCTTGACCTTCCCATCTACTCCTTAACAAGACTAGGATCACTCCAGAAGAATAGTCTCACATTTAGGTCTGCTGATGTAGCTAAAACAACAGGGTCCTAATGCTGTCTTTGAATGCGTGAGGTATCAAAAAAAACCCAAAACAAAACCACAAACCAAGAAAGGAAAATATGTAGATTTATGCCAAACTGTGCTGGTACCTCAAGTGCTAATGGAGCTAAAGTCTGCCTCCACCTAGGACCCTCCACTTCTTATTAAGTTCCTTACTAAATACTGATTCAAGAAGCAGGCATACCAGGAGCCTTTACAGATCTAGATTTTAACAAACAAATGACAGAAACTCTGATGAGACCGTGTAAGCAAGCACATCATTTTAGTCCTTTCTAAGGACTACTGCCTGCATTTCAAGGATGACTTGAGAATCTGAGATGACTTGATAATTCACAGGATGACTTCAAGCAAACTGAGAACAAACCAAAGATCTAGACTCCCAAGTCTCTGTTTTAACCAGTCGACAATAATCTCACTCATACTCTAAATGAAACCCGGTATACATTCCTCTGTCACTTCTGAGTTCAATTAATTAATTTCAGGGATGAAAAGCTAGCCAATTCATAGCCTCTGTAAAAGTACAATAACACTAAGCTGTCTTTCTAATAGAGGACTAACTTTCAGGAGCCACAACAATGGGCAACACTATCACATCCTATCATTACTAGATATAAGTATTAATATTATTCTATAATTTCCATCTTGACTACCAACAGGAATCAAATTCCAACATAAAGAGTAACTTAATGTCAACTAACTTCTGCTAATATTTGTAAGTACACATGATTTTATTTTTAAAAAAGTCTCACAATTATCCACTGTTTGATTTTTCAGATTGAAGGCATGGTAGAAAAGCCCTTATCTGTTTTCTGTTACGGTTCATGGAATATAGTAGTAACTACTACTAGAAGCACCTCCAAATAAACCTAGCTGTAGAACAACTTTTAACAGCTGGTTGCTACAGTCTCCCTCAAAATGTTATCCCCACTTTGTGTGACCTACAAAATACAGTACACCTGCTCTTCCTGAAGTTCTCAAGTGAACCCAAGCTATGGATATGGAACTCCCAGATTTCTCCTTCACAGTATCTGGTGACTAACTGAATAGAAATAAAGCACTACAGTGACTTAGTCAATAGTTTCAGAAGGAAACATACTCTCGGTCTGGCTTTATACTGCTGTTTAATATCAAGAGGAACTGAGTAGTAAACAAAAGCACCAATGATTTTCACCTCTCATCATTTCTGTGAGCATTTGATTCAGAGATTCAATATGCCAGATAATGGCTAGTGATGTTATTGCTCTATTCAGGAAGCACCTCCCAGTACAGAAAGCTATTCTTGGTTTAAATTGAGGACTAAATCTATGAGTATCTCTTGGTATTCAGCTCTTGATATCTCAACTCTTCATTGTTTCTGAAACAAACTTTGAATTATATTTGTAGTGTATTTGAAAATGTAATTGAGTGAAAGTAATTAAATTGAAGATATAAATGAAAAAACCCAAAACTTAGATGATCTTAATATACCTTGAGAATTTCTCATCTGCACTACCTGAAACATACATATTACAAAACTCCAAATGGATTCATCTTTCCAAACACTGAAAGATTGAAAGATAAGTTGCTTTGGGCTTTTTTTTCTTTTTAATATATATTTGTTGATGTCTGGCTGTTTTCTAAAATAAGCTAGGATTTAAAAGTGGGTCCCAAGACAGGTCTTTCCTAGAGGACTGTGGATAGGGATGGGTTTCCTGAATACTCCTGCAGAATTTATTAGGATAAACTCAAGATCCTGATTTTGATCTTTAAACACTGCTACAGTTTTTAGGTCAGGCAAAAAGGTCTAGTGTAAAAGATTTCCTTAAGCCATTTGACAAATAAAGCACTGCCTCAGCTTCCAACTTTCTTGGCTTCCAAATCATAATCCCTCAATTCCATGAGCTCTTCACCACCAGGAGCAATGGGAAAGCCACTGCAAATAGCCTTGAGCTCACAGTTTTGGAGGCCATTTTCAAAAAAACCCCAACAAATTACTGAAACATATCTTTATATCAACAGTAATAAAGCAAAAACTTTATTTATAACTATCTCACATCTCCTCAAAACTACATTGGATAAATTTTAAAAACAAGAAAACATCATTGCACTCTTTAGAATAACTGTACTCAGAAAAATCTTATTCAGTGTTTTCTGCATCAGTGCACTAAATTTTGCCTGCATATAAAATAACTTAAAAACAATATCCAGTTTAATCTGAAGAGTTCAAGCAAAGAATTCCTCTCAACCCTACATTAAGCTACATCAATGGCTAATTACCTTCATAAGTACTCTATTTCTAAATCCAATATGGAACACAGTGAAGTATATATGAATGTCTCACTCTATAATCCTATTAGGGACCCACTTTTCCATGAGGGGAAGGTTATTCAGGGAACAAGACAAAAGAACTCATTTCACATATTGGTATTGCTGACTGTTGTCCTGCTGCTTCTTTATAATGATATGGACAATGAAGACTGATTTCAAGGATTAGGGAAATTCACTGTGATTTATAAATAGGCAATTGAACTAGCCGACTAAAGAAAGAGAGGGTGGTTGGTGAAGTGGCACTACTAACCTTCACTAATTGCCTAAACACATGCATGAAGCCATCAAACTACACAGACTATGAGTTATCTTTCCACCTTTGGCACAAGCAAATATGCAACTATTTTTCCTGATGGAAGTTATGCTAGCTTAGTCTACCCCGTCAAAGATTAAGTCTATTGCTTCCTTTTCAAACTTTTAATGCAAAAGAAAGACCTAGAGAATGCAGGCAGCATAGGGGAAATCATGATGAGTTAGTGATCTATGTGCAGTTGCAGAGCTACAGTCTTGTTGGGATTGAGTATGCAGGTTGTATAGGAAGGACAGAATGGGAAGATAAGGGGGAGGAGTTGTCCTTTACATGAGAGAGCAGCTACAGTGCACGTAGTTCTGCCTATAAATGGATGAAGCTAGGCAAGCTAATGCCCAAATAGATATGAATCTGGCTAGGGATGTCAAAGATGACATGAAGGGCTTCTATAGGTATACTGAGGACAAATGAAAGACTAGGAACAATCTGAGTCCATTGCTTAATGAGACAGGGGTCTTCTTTACATAAAACATGGCAAAGGCTGAGGTACTGAATGCCTCCTTTGCCTCAGTCTTTACTATCAAGATCAGCCTCCATGAATCCCAGACATCAGAGACCAGGGGGAAAGATGGAGCAGGCAAGGAGGAAGAGGATCAGGTCAGGGGATACCTAAGCAATACAGACATATAAAAGTCCACATGCCCAGATGGGATGCACATGAGTGCTGAAGGCGCTGGTTGATGCCAGTGCAAGGCTACTACTGATAAACTTTAATCAATCATGGCAATTGGCAGAAGTGCCCAGAGACTGAAGAAAAGCAAATGTGTCTTCAGAAGGAAGACTCAGCTTCATCTCTATGCCTGGGAAGATGATGGAGCAGCTAATCCTGGAAACCATTTTCCAGGCACACGAAGGACAAGAAACTCCTCAGAAATATTCAACATTGAAAAGTTTGTGATATTTCTAAATTTATTCATTGATACCCAACAACTACAAAACTCAGTAAGTGTAAGCTGTACAATTAAGATTTCTATTTTCCACTTCATCTTTTCAACACAAAGCCTAGGATACAGAAGACTTTGTTATATCCAAGTTAAAGAAGTAACATCATCTTGTAAAAAACAATAGCCTTGTTCCATTCTGACTACATGGTTCATTTAAATTCTTGGGGAAGGAAGGTGGTGTCACCAAAGACAAACTCTATGTAGTAATCTTTGTTCCTTGTAAGTTGCTTCTAAAACTTTTTCATTTGTTTCTTTGGGGGTTTTTTGGGTTTTTTTTTTTTTTTTGAGGTCTGTGCTTGAAATGTAGCAGCTACATCAACTGGAAATGTTTAAAAAACTTGTTCTTAAAGTTCAAACACACCTGGAGCTTCTTGGAGCTGCCACCCTGCATGCCCAGTTCAGAGAATAATTATATTGTAGCAACTGAATTTTCGCACATCACCTAAATTCACCTCAAGTGTGTTTTATATGTGGAAAGTGCTACATTATAATACCCACCATATTTTAGTTTCACTGATACTCTTATACTTTATGCAGTTCACAGAAAGAAACTGGATATGTAGCAGAAGTGATGTTCTTATTGACTGTAGACAGTCCATGTCATGCCATACAGTAAGTCTGATATACTGAAATACTAAACAGAACCACAGAAAGACAGTATTTTTTATGACAGGATCATCCTTCCTCTTCTACAGCCCACTGCTCCTCTCCTTGACCTGAAGATCTTAATGGTGCAAAACCCTGAGCACACAATGGATTTGACATCTTTCTGGAAAATAGCAACTGAGACACAGATTGTTTTTACAGGTGCCAATATGATGATAGTTTTCGATGCATATTCACCTTCATACATCGCAAAGCCAGTGACACACAGGTTAATCAATGCCTTAAGATTTAATCAGAAAGTGTTGAGAAAAAAAGTTGCCATAGTGTGATACAGATAAGCAACAACCTAACTCTGAAGTGGATAACAGTGCTTCGTAGTTATTCAAGGAAATGCACAACAGGATAGGCAAGTCAGACCAAATAAGGCAGAGCAAAACACCCATAAAGATTAGTATCTCATGTTTAACTCTGATTACCTGCAAATGTTTAGCAATGAAGAATGGTTTAGTAGTAATTCTTATTTCTAAGTGGCAATTGATGCTAATGAAGAAAAAATGGTCTAAGGAAAATAACCTTTCTGGTCTGTAGAGCTAGACAGAGAAACGTAACAGCACAGAGTTCATCCCTTTTTATTGCCTTTGCTGTCCCCAACACTGACAGCTCTGGAGGACAGGCCACTGGAAGGAAAAATTATCATGCCTTTTTGGTTACTCTTCCTACTGTTCCTGCTCTTCACTTTAAGAAAGAGGGAAAGGAGCATGGAACTCTAGCCCTATATTTTTCTAAGATCTGGAAATAGTCTCTTCAAAATAGCAATGATTAGTTCACTTATCTCCAAAGGAAGACACTCCTATTGCAGTCCCATATTGCAAGCAGTCCTTTTCCAAGAATGTTATATTTATTCCCATTCTAAAAGATTTTTCACACTGTCAGAGTAGTAGAAAGACTTTGGTGTCACTGAGAATCAAGCCCAAAATATCCATCAAGTTCTTTATTTATATCTCCTGGGTATAATCTCTCTAAAACCAAAGGAGTATAGTTTTTAGGGTTTGGTACAACATAATTAGCAATCAGGGCTTTGAATAAAATGAAATTTTAAACTGAAGGTTAAGACAGCATTAAAAACATTATTAGCATGTCAGTAGAGTCTGAGCAGACAGTTCTTTAATAACACTGGACAGGGAATTCAAGGGAAAATACTTAAGAGAAATAAATGAATATCATTTCCAGCACAATGATTTCTTTAATGACAAAAATCAAAATTATGCAAGTCCTTTTTCTTGTTTCAAAAGAATCACTTTGAAGGTACAATATACCTACCCAAAGCAATTAAGATGAGAAGAATAATAGAGAAAAAGAATACTCCAAGGGCCAAGTATGTAAGACTGAAAGAAGTATGCAGTCAAGGTATAATAATCCATTTTTTGCTGAATTATATTTGTTTAATATGAACCTAAAGGTGTGCTGAAGAGATGAATGGGTTACAAGAGAAGGTAAATTTAAAGCTCTAAAAGGTTGTTCTTTGGAAAACATCACCATTATTATAGAGAACTATTTGCTGTAAGTTAAACAGATTCCTGTTTGACTTCGAGATTCAGTTGTGCATAGCTCTGTGTGCAACTACTAGGAGAAGAGAAATAGAAGATTACAAAAGGATTATTCCTACAACAGATAGTAGTGCCTGACACACTCCAGTCTTGATTTTAACAGCCATCTAATGTCTTAGACCTCAGCCAACTAATGCCTTAGAGGTGAGAAAGGGGAAAAAAAAAGTTTTACTTTAAGGTTACAGTGTTCCACTTCAGCTATGGTCTTTACTTTGAAGGACAGGAGGAAACAAACCTCCCCGTGGTCTCTGCCATACACTTTCCATGAGATGAACCACAAAATATGTGTCGTATTTTCCTGTATAAACAAAATTGTACATAATTTTGTAAGTTCCACCAAATGCCTGTCTCATTCATTTGCCTGAAGAGTCAGCTTTATTAATTTATTTGCTTTGATTAAACTATTCATTTATGAATTCTTGCTCAAACCAACTGAAAATCCTTAAGACAAGCACAAAGGATCCTTAGTAACCTCAGATTACACAGCAGCACTCCATGGTTCCACTACAAAATTGAGAAACCATGTGAATGTAGAACTTTGTTTTGCAACCCCAGCTCAATGCTTCTGCAGCAGAAACCTGGGATATTTTACCATTTTAAGTGCCATTACAGAAAACAAGAACATATTCTCCTTTTAGCCATGTTTCCCCAGCTAGCATGTACATTTATGTTCACCTCTGTACTTGCCTTTGGTCACGTATGATGCCTTGATGCTAATTTTGAACAAAATCAGAACGCAAAGTAGACTTCCTATTTTATTACCTATCTCACTTCAAAAAATGAAAACATTTCCTTTAAGACCTCACAAGAAGAAGGAAGAGGGTATACTTTGCTTCAGCTCTTGGTGAGGAGCATCCCCTAGTTAACCCTTGCTGGGGGCACAGCAAGTTTTTTTAGAGGTTGCATCAAAGGCTTAACTCTGATGGATGTACAAAATAAGACACATGGAGAGCAAAGCTTTCAAGAGCAAAAAAATACCAGTGGGTTTAAGGCATCTTAGGCTGAGTGTTTTTTTAAAACTTGTAGCTAGGAATGTAAATTGAAGATAAAGTGGAGAAAATATTGTACTACTTGCCACATTCGTTAAAGTACTGTGCACAGAGCAAGCAGCTACTTCAGTAATGAACAGATCCTGTTCCTCTACATTTTACTTTCACTGAGAAGAGATGAGTTTGAGTTTATTATTACCATACCTGTCCTGGTTTCCTTCTGTGATGTGATAGAGACGATTGGCACCTCCATCAGCACAAGCTCTCAGTGCAGCTGCAAGTGAAGAAATGGGAGCATCAATGTATTGGCGCTATAAACAAAATCCCACAAACAGTAACTCCATTACAGACACTTCTGTGTAAACGCAGTATTCATTGCAGAGTAGGGAATAAACTTGAGATCTCATAAAGCTTTTAGCTTCCTATACTTGACTAAGAGCCTTATTTCTCTAAGTAGATATTTGAACTTGTTTTATCAGACTAGTGTCAATCTTCATCTAACTGTGCTACTGGACCTTATAAATAATTTATTTCTATCTATCCTAAACTACTGCGAAGTCAGCTTAAACTACATGGGGTGCAAGTGCTCAAAACTTGAGAAGGGAGAAGGATACATCCTCACGTATGTCTGAACAAATGGGAACTTGTACCTTGGACTGAATTTCTTGTCACTCAGACAAAAAGGTTCACAATGGTGGCTCGATAATGACCTGAATGAAAACTGGGAGAAAAAGTTAGGCACAACAATACCTTTTTTCTCCTTTTTTCCCCTTCTATGACAAAAAATATAACTTTACAATTCCTACACTGTTCCACAGACTGTTTGAATCATCTGATATAAGGTAGATGGGTTAGGTTTTGGCTTTAAATCTTGAACTATCCTGGTAAAAAAAGAACAAGCCCACAATGATTTTCAGTGCTCCCACATAACTTGAGGAACGCAAAAGGCATGTGGCACTAATTCCAATTGATTTAAGCAAGCACAGACATGCTGTACTCTTGTGATCCCTTTGTTTATACAGACCTAAGTCAGAGAAAAGAGAGAAGTCTAACGCTATTATTACAAAATCAGATATAAATCAGTATATTTTATTCATAAGTTTCCCTATTAATCATCATTTAACTACCACGAGATTTTTTAAGTATGATAAGCTATTAAAGACTGAAAATGACTATCTTGTCTTAGCAGTCTTTATCAGTTTTGCTCTGAGATGCACAAGTCAGATAACTGCAGCAGATAAGACAAAAGATGCTGTCAGTTCTGTGCTACAGCAGAGTGTTTCTTCCAGGTCTGCAGGCAAACTGGTAGATGTGGGAGGGCTGAAAGTCAGAGGACAGGGGGAGGAAGGGAAACAGAAAAAGAGGAGAGACAAAGAAAAGGAACAGCCTGCCCAACTTTCAGAAAAAAGGTATAAACAATCAGATTGAACACTTCCTGCTGCTGAGATTCCAATTTTCAGCTAACGTTATTTCGCTCTGGTGTTTATTTCTCAGTCAGAACCACCTCTCAGCAGTGATACAAACCTACATTTTCCTTCTTGGCACTCATTAGGTGGTCAATCTGCGTATCCCCTTTGCTTCGTCATCAAACTGGCCAGTCTATACAAATTAGAACAACAAAGTTCTTTTCTATATCTGTTCTTATTTTTAAACCATTCTTTCTTATCTGGCTGCTGAACTCCCACAAGTTCTGTGTGGGTGTATCTACCAGGCACATGACCTTAGTTGACATTGGAAAAAAGGAAGAAAGCAAGGCAGCACACAAGCTACCAGTTCATCACAGGTAGCTTTGGGTACAGCAGCTTTTTTTTCCTGCAGGACAGGAGAACTACCACTGCACTCCTCAGTATCTCTTCCAGCACTGCTCTTGATCCAGTGACCCCTCTTCTCTCCTGTCTATAGTATTACAGTATCCACTACTTGATTAATGTAAGCCCTTTCACCTCGGCATATTTGTTAACTTCTCTCACAGAGTCTAGCTCACACAGAATTTAGAAATGGTCCATTGCAAGAACAGTGTTTAATAAGTGTCCTTAAATTAGCTATTTGGGCTATCAGTTTATTTAGCAGATGCAAGGCATCTAAGCAAGGCCTAGGACCTAAGCAATTACTGAATCTTTTCTCTCCCCTTGAGCTACAAAAGCAATTCACCAGTTGAGACACAGTTTATAACCAAAATTCTAAGAACACTGCAGAAATATTACTCTCTGACTTTGGGTACAGGATCCTTTCCAGGTAAATGAGAGTCCCAGCTTTTTCCTTCTACGAACAGTGATTTTCACATCTATTCTCCCACAATGTAAACAAAGTAAGCAGTTTATGACTTTGGAGGTAAAAAAAAAAAAGAAGAGAGGAGATACAGAAAAAGAGAGATGAGAGAGCCTATTATTGTAAGACAGTCAGAGCCTTAACTGTTGTAAATTATTTCAAAGGACTTAACACAGGTTAAGCCTGGCTTACTACTCCAGCTGATCTTAGTATTTTAAAGCACATGAACAAATAACCAAACCAAACCAAACCAAAATATTACAGAATGAATCAGTCCTCAATTAGTGTGGTACATGTAAACTACCAATAATCTTCTGAAGGTCTAAAGCTGCCTAAGCAGCATGTCTATGATACCTGCATGCTGTTCACATGGATATGGAGTTACTATCTGACATCTCAAATCAAAATAGTTGCCTTGTACAACTGTAATTAAAAGCTGTCCCTCCATATTTATTCTTACAAACAAGAATAATAATTTAAAAAATTAAACTTTTTAAGCTTTGTAAAGTTATTTAGAGAAACTATTTATGAGGTACTGATCCTTTACTAGGAATTTAATAACTTACACTGGAATGAACCAAAGCCTCAGGTGCTTTAAGTAAGTAGCACATAATTAACTGATTGGAAGCTAGTAAATCATATTATTTCTACAGCTATGAACCAAGCCTTTCTTACCTGGAAGAAAATGTATCATTATTATCTGGAAGTGTTTAAGGAGATAGTCAGCAACTTTAAGCTTACAATGCAGGTGGAAAATTCTCTATGAAAGATAATAGGAACTGATTTTATACAGTGCCTTTTATATTAGAGACAAAATTGATTTACAAACAACAATTTGGCCAAGGTGCAGCACAGCAAGGATGCAGGCAAATATAGCAGTCTCTAGGCACTGTGCAACAGCTCACACAAAACCTCATTAATTATTTCAGCTGAAGCTAAAGGACTAGAACAAGACTGGGGCTTTGTTTTGCTTGTCATCCTGAAAACAGAAAGACCTCCCTCCATTAAGTTTACAACTTAAACAGATGAAAAAAAATAAATGAAAAGGTGGAAACTGACACAGAGAGATGAAACGCTAATGGTTACATATGGGTCAAAGGCAACTTATCTTCCACGGTGACCAAAACGAATGGTGGAACATGCAGAGGGAAGAATAATTTAAGTGGGCAGCCAGAACACAGATAGTCTTGCACATACCTTCTCTTCTGACCCAAAAGTTACCTTCCCATTATTGGAGACCCCTCAAATTTGCCAGTTGCATTGCACATCAAAGCACTCTTTAGCTTATGTATGCGTACATCAGAAAGGAGTAAGTCAGTAAAGACATCCTCTAAAGGCTTTTAGTTAATCCTGCCTCTGTGAACTGAGTCAGACTAATGAATGGCCATCCAAATATCTCACTGAGATTTGATGGGTCAAGAAGATCAATACCTCCAGCAAAGATGCTGTGATATCACAGAATTACAGACTCATTTGTGTTGGAAAAGACCTTTAAGATCATTGAGTCCAACCATTAACTTAAAACTGGCAAGCCTACCACTAAAATATGCCACTAAGCACCATATCTACATGTCTTTTACACACCTTCAAGAATTGTGACTCAATCACTTCCCCTGGGCAGCCTGTTCCAGCGCTTGACAAACCATTTGGTAAAGTAACATTTCCTAATATCCCATCTAAACCTCCCCTGGTGTAACATGAGGTCATATCGCTTGTTTTGTGGGAGAAGAAACAAATATCTACTTCACTACAACCTCCTTTCAGGTAGTTGTAGACAGATATAAGGCCTCGCTTCAGCCTCCTCTTCCGCAGGCTAAACAATCTCTCAGCAGCTCTTTACAAGGCTTGTGCTTCAGCCCCATCATGAGCTTTGTTGTCCTTCTTTGGACACACCCTAGCACTTTAATGTCTTTCCTGTACTTAGGGGCCCAAAACTGAATACAGTTTTCAAGATGCAGCCTCACTGGTGCCGAGCACAGGGAGACAATAACTTCCCTACTCCTGCCAGCCATACTATTTCTGTTACAAGCTAGGATGCTATTGGCTTTCTTGGCCACTTGGACAAACTGCTGGCTTGTATTCAGATGGCTATCAACTACACACCCAGTTCATTTCTGCTGAGCACCTTTCCAGCCATTTGTCCCTAGAATTAAACAGGGTTGAATTAAACAGGTAGAATTAAACAGGGTTGTTGTGACCCAAGTGCAGGACCTGGAACTTGGGTCTTGTTGAATCCCATACAGTTGGCTTCAGCCCACTGATCCAGTCTGTTCAGATCCCTCTGCAGACCGTTCCTTCCCTCAAGCAGATCAACACTCCTGCACAACTTACAGTCATCTGGAAACTTACTGAGGGTGTAGTCGATGCTTTCATCAAGATCATTGATAAATATATTAAACAGAACTGGATCCAATAATGAGATTTGGGGAAGACAGCCTGTGACCAGCTGCCAACTTGATTTAACTCCATTTGCCACAAATCTTCAGTCTTGACCATCAAGCCAGTTTTTATCCAGTGAAGAGTACACCTGTCCAAGACATAAGCAGCCAGTTTCTCCAGGAGAACATTGTAGGAGACAATGTCAGAGGCTTTCCTAAAGCCCAGCTAAACAAGATCCACAGCCTTTCCCTCATCCAGTAAGCATGTCATCTTGTCAAAGTCAGGCTGACAGGCCTGTAGTTCCCTGTATTCTACTTATGGCTTTTCTTGTTGATGGGTATCACATTTCATCGAATAGCTTGGGTTGGAAGGGACCTTTAAAGGTCATCTAGTCAACCCCTCCTGCAATAAGCAGGCATGTCTTCAACTAGATGAGGTTATTCACCTGTTCAATCTGACTTTGAATATTTCCAAAGTTGAGGCATCTACCACCTGCTCTGGGCAATCTGTTCCAGTGTTTCACCACCCTCATCATAAAAAATTCTTCTTTCAACCTAAGCTGAATCTATCTTCTTTTAGTTTAAAAACATTATCCCTTGTCATATTGCAAGGAATGAGGAAGTCTGTCCTCATCTTTCTTATAAGCCCTCTTTAAGTACTGAAAGACCACAATAAGGTCTCTCCAGAAGTGTTTCCTCAGAGTCTTACCCAGCTAGAGAGAGATAGTAATTTTAGTAAGTTCAAATAAGTTTGCAGGGTCTCCTAGGGCGCTGGACGTATACCCACTGTCATCCCAGAGGCCTTGGCAGCACCCTGTGTGATGCTTTACCCCAGCCAGCAGCACAGAGACAGTAGGTAGAATCAGTAGTAATTGGGGTTCCTTGCAGTGCTTGTGAAGTCCCTGAGTTTACATGCAACAAAACATCTCTCAGACATGCTCCACAGCCTGTACTAATGAGAGATTTTCCCTGAATTATGAGCATTCCAGCCTTGAAGGACCTGGGGCACTTGGGAGACTATGGAGTTCCACAGACTGACCATGTATTAGTAGAAATGCTAAAATACAAATATCACTTAGCAGAGCTTTTTTTTTTTTTTTTAAAAAAAAAATGCTTTTGTAACAACCATTTCAAATTGACGAAATATCTTAATGCTCCTGCTCCTACAGAAACACGGGGAGCAAAGATAAGGACCCTCTAGAATCTACGCTCCCCTCCTAAAGCAGAATTGTGTGATCCCACATTAACCAGGACCATATAGCTGAGACATATATGAAAGGTTCTATACTAGAGCCACCTTTCAAACTGCTCCCTTGCCTCTGCAACGAGGACCAGGAATGAGTGCAGTCACATAGGAAAGGAAAGAAACTCTGTCCTGGATGCTAATGCAGGTACCACAGGAACTGGACAGAGTAGTACTGGCCTATATAAATCCCACACTATCATAAGGTGCTGGTTACATCCCACCTGGATAGCCCAAATTTAGACCTTGATGCCAGGGCTTGTGTGGCTGATGATAAGGACATGGTATTTGAAGAGAGGGAGTGTATGCATCTCTGGTCTCTCTACTGCCAGGGCAGTAGAAAAGCTGCAGGGAGACATGAATGTCCTGAAATGCTTGGGACGCAGTCCTTCATGGCAAAAATCCTGAGTTCTTTCCCACTCCCTCGACTAACTTGTGGAATTTTGGCTTTTGTTTGTTTTCTGATGGTGTCAAACATTTTTCAGGGATATGTATGAGCCCATCAAGGCTCAAACTCCTGCTAATTTTTTTTACTGGTATCTCCACCTGCAGCTGCTTCCAGAACCTGCCCTTTGGGAACCTGGATTTCTTGCCCTTCCATTTAATGACAGTCAAGGTCGCCTTGGCCTGCTTCAGCTCCTTCACCTTGCTCTTCTTGATTGCTTTGTACTGCACTAGAATGACTTTGATGTTGCCCTTGGAGGCCATATTCTCTAGACCAGCCTTGAGCTCCAGTAGGGCCTGTGTCCCCTCTAAGACGTAGTTGGGGCTCAGGACAACAAGCAGATGTTGGCTTTTCAGGATGAAGCTCATGGTTTCGTCTGTGACAATTCCCCCAGGAAGGCTGTCTCTGTCAAAGATACATAGCTTGTACCCAAACTTATTCTCCAAGACTCCTCGCAGGGTCAGTAGCACAATTTCCTCCTCCTCTGTGTTGCATGCATAGGACACATAAACATCATACTCCTTCCCGTCTAGAATAGTTTTGTCTGTTCCAAAATGAGCCCGATAGAAGAGAACCATTTCAAGCCAATAAACATGATAGATGACTATCAGCACCACAACGAGCAGGATGGTTGCCCCTAGTCCACAGGCCAGCTCCATAGTGTACTTTGGTGTTAAAACTTTCAAGAGCATTATGGCCTGGCTATGGTCCTCGCCTTTAGCATTTCTGGCATAGCAAGTATAATTCCGTTTCAAGTCCTCTGGTGTGGCTTTTGTGACGGTTAGAATTCTTATGACAGTTTTGTCTTCAAACTCTCTAGTAATTTCACTTTGCGTGACTTTTATCTTGGGGTCCATGATGTCATCTGTGTTTTTCCCATCTATGGTCCACCACACTTCAGTCCGGGAATCCTTCAGGAAGGTGAAGAAAACCTCACAGAGCAGAACAAGGTCATCTCCTGCTTCCATTTCATAGACAACTTTCTCATTTGGAGAGACAAATTATGGTGGCAAGGCCTTGTTTGGAGATCCCACCACCTTCATCTTTATGGTTCTGGTGAGATTATAGGTTCTTCTGTGGTCCTTGAATGTCACAATACAAGTGTAATTCACTTCATATACACTGCGGACAATGCCAATGACAAGCTTGGGCCCCTGAGGGAATCGCTCATAGAAGCCATCAACCAAGTTGCAGTTGAAGTACCACTTGATGGTTGGTGTTACATTAGCAGGATAAAACCCATTGATAGCTGGACATACGATCTTCTCATTGGCATGCTCCAAGTAGAACATCTTCTCAGTGGGTTTTATTGAATGGCTCACACAAGACTGTTGGTCTTTTGAAACAACTTTCAAGGGAAATGCAACTTTACTGCAGTAAGTGGTATTTCTCAGCAAGCATGTATAATTCCCAGTGTCATTGAGAAGAGCAGACCAGAACCAAAGGGTGTCTTTCTCCTTACTGATGTGATTGTCCGGGAGACGAAAATTAATAGGCTCCTCCAGATCACGGTCCTGCCCAATTCTGTACCAGATCAAGGTTAAACCAGCAGAATGGGCTGTGCTGTAGTTGTACTTCAAGAAGGTCTCAAAAAGTGGGCATTTGATCTTGGCAGGCTCCCCGTCATAAATCTGGATCTGCTTCATGGTGTCCACGCCCCAGTCATCACAGCATTCTGAGCTGCTGCTGAGGATGACCATGCACAGCCAGAGTGTAACCAGAAGGGCACCGATCATCTTCATCCTGCTGAGGACGCGAGCACCCACGTCCCGCAGCCCGCGCTCTCCTCCTTCTCCTCCTCTTCTTCCTTCGTCTCCTCTTCCCGGGTTGGTGTCCCCCCGCCCTGCCCCTTGTGTGCACCGAGAGGTTCCCCTGCCCCGGGGAGCTCTGCCGGGGAGTGGAGGCTGGTACCTCCCCAGTTAGCCAGGACTGCTGATAAATGATAGAAAGTGATTTCATGAGCGCTTCCACCACCTTACTCAGTACTCTCAGGTGGATTTCAAACAGTCCCATAGGCTTGTGATTGTCTAGATGGTGTAGCTATAAGCAACTGGGAGCGGAAGAGACCCATGCCCTTGTGGCTGCTCTGCTTAGCTGCAGAGCCCCAAGGTACTGTTTCATGCTTATATTAGAAGAGATCACACTGAAAACACAAGGGCAAAGGTGCACTGCAGCACCAGCTCAGTGCGTGAATCTGCACTCCTTAGCATTACCACAAATTACATTCTCTCCAACCTGAATATTCTATGTTAAGCTCTACTCCTCAGAAATAGCTCCGTCTCCCAAATTACCATCTTTTATTACAGAATCACAGAACAACCAGGTTGGAAGGGACCCATCAGATCTTCTAGTCCAACCATTCCTATCTAACACTAAACCAAGTCCCTCAAGACCTCATCCACACGTGCCTTAAACACCTCCAGGGAAGGTAAATCAACCACCTCCCTGGGCAGCCTATTCCAATGCCCAATGACCCTCTGTGTGAAAAACTTCCTCCTAATCTCCAGCCTAAATCTACCCTGGTGGAGCCTGAGGCCATTCCCTCTTGTCCTGTTCCCTGTCACTTGGGAGAAGAGGCCAGCTCCCTCCTCTCTACAACCTCCTTTCAGGTAGTTGTAGAGAGTAATGAGGCCTCCTCTCAGCCTCCTCTTCTCCAGGCTAAACAACCCCAGCTCTCTCAGATGCTCCTCATAGGTTCTGTTCTCCAGCCCCTTCACCAGCCTTGTTGCTCTTCTCTGGACTCTCTCCAGAGCCTCAACATCCTTCTTGTGGTGAGGGGCCCACAACTGGACACAGTATTCAAGGAGCGGCCTCACCAGTGCTGAGTACAGAGGGAGAATAACCTCCCTGGACCTGCTGGTCATGCAGTTTCTGATACAGGCCAAGACGCCACTGGCCTTC
Source organism: Coccyzus lansbergi (assembly GCA_033558105.1). NCBI lineage: Eukaryota > Metazoa > Chordata > Aves > Cuculiformes > Coccyzidae > Coccyzus > Coccyzus lansbergi. Next base: position 2,936,694 of record JAUMJK010000036.1, on the reverse strand, counting down.
TTGGCCACCTGGGCACACTGCTGGCTCATGTTCAATCAGCTGTCAACCAACACCCACAGGTCCCTCTCCTCCTGGCAGCTCTCTAGACAGACTTCTCCCAGTCTGTAGTTCTGCATAGGGTTGTTGTGCCCCAAGTGCAGGACCCAGCATTTGGCCTTGTTAAACCTCATGCCGTTGGACACTGCCCAGCGGTCCAGTCTGTTTAGGTCCCTTTGCAGAGACTCCCTACCCTCCAGCAGATCGACACTTGCACACAGCTTTGTGTCATCTGCAAACTTGCTAAGGGTACCCTCAATGCCCTCATCCAGGTCATTGATGAAGACATTGAACAGGGCTGTACCTAGCACTGAGGCCTGGGGAACACCACTTGTCACTGGCCTCCAGCTGGACTTAACACCATTTACCACCACTCTCTGGGCCCGGCCATCCAGCCAGTTTTCTACCCAGGAGAGTGTGCGCCTGTCCAGGCCAGAGGCTGACAGTTTCCGTAGCAGAATGCTGTGAGAAACTGTGTCAAATGCTTTACTGAAGTCCAGAAAGACCACATCCACAGTCTTTCCCTCATTCAGCAGCAGAGTCACTTTGCCATAGAAGGCGATCAGGTTAGTTTGGCAGGACCTGCCTTTGGTAAATCCATGTTGACTGGGTCTGATCATCCAGTTCTCTTGCATGTGCTTCATGATAGCACTCAAGATCACCTGTTCCATGACTTTCCCTGGCACTGAGGTCAGACTGACAGGCCTGTAATTCCCCGGATCCTCCCTGCTACCCTTCTTGTAAATGGGAACTACATCAGCCAGCCTCCAGTCCAGAGGTACCTCCCCAGTCTTCCAGGACTGCTGGAAGATGATGGAAAGGGTTTTTGTCAATTCTTCCTTCCTTTCTGACATAACTCAAGCATCATTCAGTGAACTAGGGAATGGAGACATAACAACAAAAAAAAATCAACTGTTTAATTGTGCTGCTCAGTGGTGAACTCGATGCCAATGACAATAATTGTTACCAAAGTTACTGGGAGCAGCACATGTTCAGTCCAGTAGCATTTGAAATTATGGCAAGACTAAATACCCTTCAGCTGAAGGGTATGCCATCTATGCTAAAGAAGAGTTAGATCAAGAGGGTATTATCAGCCCCTGATATCTCTAAAAGAGTTTCTCATAGGCAATGTGAATGAAGAAATCAACCTCTTTCTGAGTAACTTCCTTCATTTTAAATAGTGTCTCTTCTGCAAGGAACCAGAGAACTAATTCCCTTTAATGACTGAAGTTGAGAGGTTAATTTTAGGGTTAATTAGAATAGAATAACCAGGTTGGAAGAGGCCCGCCGGATCATTGAGTCCAACCATTCCCACCAATTTCTAAACCATGCCCCTTAGTACCTCATCCACTCGTGCCTTAAACACCTCCAGAGAAGGTGACTCAACCACCTCCCTGGGCAGCCTGTTCCAGTGCCTAATGACCCTTTCTGTGAATTTTTTTTTTCTAATGTCCAGCCGAAATCTCCCCTGGTGGAGCTTGAGGCTATTGACCCTTGTCCTGTCCCCTGTCACTTGGGAGAAGAGGCTATCACCATCCCCTCTACAACCTACCCTCAGGTACTTACAGAGAGCAATGAGGTTTCCCCTCAGCCTCCTCTTCTCCAGGCTAAACAACCCCAGCTCCCTCAGCCATTCCTCATAAGGCCTGTTCTCCAGCCCCTTCACCAGCTTCGTTGCTCTTCTCTGGACTCGCTCCACATCGCTGCCTCAACATCCTTCTTGTGGTGAGGGGCCCAGAACTGAACACAGGATTCGAGGAGCAGTCTCACCAGTGCCGGGTACAGAGGGAGTATAACCTCCCTGGACCTTGTGGATATGCTTTTATAAAAATCACTCTAACACAACAAAAATAATTTAAACTATTTATATTATTGTTATATGTACTGTTTTGGGAAATATAAATACTTTCCTGTCACTGTGAGACAGTATATGAACAGCATATCTAACACAAAAAGGAAGGTCTTGGCTCTGACCTAATTAGTCCTGAAACTTTTTGCAGAATAGAAGCAAGTATTTTATTATGTCTTCAATAGCCCTGAATATTCAGGCAAGGAAAAAGACTCTATAGAACAGATTCAGCTCTTCCAGACTGAGTAAGATGAGGGCATAAAAAGGGAATACATTTATACAGTGCCAATATCTGGGGAAGAAAAGCATAACTTTATTATTCCTATTATTATACCCATTGTATTATTTCTTGCAATTAGCATTTTTGTTTATTTGTTTCTTTTTTTTTTTTTCAAACAGATCTTAAAGTTAGTTTATGGGTTTTGCCTAAATTCAGTTTTATAACATCTCCCCTTAAACTGCCTTAGTATATCCCCTCTATTCCTTCTCTAATTTTACACAACTTCTAGGTATGCAATCCATTTTCCTCATTCATTTATTGATTCAGTAACCCGGTAACCATAATTAACCTGCCAGCATAATCTGCACATAAGAGAACCCTGCTTAATTAATGACTTGAAGTCCTGGTAGTAATGTGTATGTGATAATATATGGTAGATATACATAGAATTGCTTTGTTTGCTTGATACAGTTGGCTAAGACATTTTGGTCGCAGCATTAATAAGAAGTACCAGTTACCAGCAAAAAAGATGCGTACTCTGTATTTATGTGCTTCCTCTTTTTCTCCTTTGTCCAGCAGAAACTGCAAAAAAACATGTTTAACAAATGCATGGCTTTATGTGGCTGCAAACTGCTATCTATGGGATATATCTGCATTTCAAACTATTCCCTCCCAACCATGTGCTTCTACCTGTGTTATCAGGTCTGAATGCAACTGCTATGATATACCAAGTACAGTGCACTGCAGACATCTCTCTTGTGGTCACCTGCAGCTCTGTTTAGCAAATCAGCTGTCAAGCCATAATAGTTTTCTGCTTTGCAGTTGGACACTGGTCGTGCTAAGAGGCTTTTAAAACTATTTCAAATAGGTCCCTTAACTTAGCTAAAACTGAAAGGACTTAACTTGTCACCATTATTTTAATTCTGAAGCAGTTCATAGGGCTTTAAATAAGCATGATGGAGAGTGTCACTCACTCTCAGGATATTTTGTGGTTCCAAATGAAATTCAAGAAATACACAGATGTTTTGTAAACTGCTGCTATAAATGCACATTGACGCTTCTGTAAGCAGCTGTAGCAAGAGCAGTCAGCCCTCTGTAGCAGTACTCAGCACTTCCTAGGATAGAGTCCATTCTTAGGAAAAGATCCTCTTTTTTTTTTTTTTTTTTTTTGCTCTGTTTTTTTCTGCCATTGGCAATTTGCAATTTTTCACGCATATTTCCAACCTGGGAACAAATTTTAGTTTTACAAATGCTGCAAAGAAAACATTGGTTGTCATTCTTAATTCATTTGTGTGAAAAAAGGCCATCAACTACAAATGTCTCATACCTGACTTCTATATTACCTGTATCACACAAAGAACATAGGACTCCAGCAGTCCTCAAGTAAATGGATCACGAACACTTAAGCTAGCAGCCTGTTTACATGTGGACTGGATTACGAATCTCAGATAAGAAACTACTGTACATCTAGTAAAGTAATTGTGTTTCCTAAGAACTGCTATGCTTCTTTAATCACTCTGCTTTGAGCAGTAAGATTCACAGAGATCTCAGCTAAGCAGAAGCAGCATTTCTTAAGCAATTAAATATGAGAATACAAGGAAGGAACCAATGTGCTGGTGAATTAGGAAACATTATTCTTTTCTCTGAGCATTGAATCAATATTGAGCAAAAGCTCTAAAAAGTTCACACGGAAAAGAAATACATGGAAAATAAAATTTTTTCTTCCACAGTAAAAACAGTTACACAGTCAACAAAACACTTACTTAAAAAAAATCGAAACAATTTAAAATCTTAATGCTCACTTTGGAAAAAAAAAAGGAATTAAAAAATATATGAATACTTTTTAAAACGAATTCTTAAGTAGTAAAAAGCACAACTGCCAGGAAAAAGACCTGGGTATCAGTAAATACAGTAGAAGTACTGTGCTGCCAGAGGCAGGACAGCAACTGTGTTTTCACTTGACTGAGCTTCTTGACTGTCTTCAGGTACACTTCCACACAGCGTTCACTACAATGATTCATTTTTAAGGCTGCTTGGTTTGGAGTAATCTCTTGGCAGGTGTTAGGTTTACTATTCCTACAACCCTCACTTAAGATATGACTTTCTCTTCTCTTTCCTGTCATTCCTCTCCCATTCTGTCAAATCCAGCACTCACGCACTGCCTTAACACCCTTTGCTATAACCAGCTCCGCAAGCAGGAGCAGCCCCATGCTCTGTCACAACTAAAACCAGCAGGAAAGATCCCAAACATAAAGAAAATACTTGTTGCTAACATCTCAGCTAAAATCTAAGTGACCTTTTCATGACAAGGCTACATGGTTTGAGGCCACTCTGGGAAGAATCAGGAATAAGTCTATTCTTTTCATTCCTCTTTTTTTTTTTTCTATGTTCAAAAAATGACAGCTAAAGCAATAATGTAACATTTAATCAGCTTTTCTTTTTGCCCTGAGTGCACATCTATTATTATTAGGTAACAGTAAAAAAACACTGATTAGGGCACACAAATATGCACACACATAAAAAGGTAAAAATGCATTGAAGCGCATAATGTTAATCCTGACTTTTTCCCTGACAAACTATTTGTTTTGAATGTATTTAAAGAATAATTTGTCAAATCAAATATCCTTACAAATCAAACTGCTGAAACATAGGTGGGAGATGCAACTTGAGCCTTAAATCCCGTCTTTCTGGAGTGAGAAGAAATCCAAGCTAACTACAATCATCCCCTTGCATCTTATTGACATTTAGTCTCCGACACCAGGTATTTCCCAGAGATTCACAGGCACTTCTTGCAGAACCATATGCTGGATATGCTGGCCCTGGGGCTAGGTTGGATCCTGGTTTGCAGACTAACATGCAAGCGCCCTATAGCTTGTTCTGGACTGCGGCTCTTCCCCAGAGAACTTGCAATTAGTAACCAAAATCTCTCATCCAAACACTGCCTGTGACCTCTGGTCACTGATGAAAGATCTGCTGAGTCTCAAGTGTCAAACCCTGACAGACATCATGCCGGCTATCCTTCATAATACATCCCATCAGGTTGCCTTTCAAATACCATCTTCTTTCATTGCTTCGTAAGTACAACACACCTCTCTAACAAAACTTTACTACAACCTCTCTACTGGTGTCCTACATCTAAAACAAATACATACATCAAAACATAATTGAAGGTAAAGTAACTGAAAGAGTGTGCAGCTAGCTTTTTTCTGCATCCATTACCTGATTATCAAGTGAAATGGAGTGGCCTCAATATCAATTTTATTTCTGAAGTTTTTGAATTACATTGTTTAATAATTCAGTGCCACATGCACTGACTTCAAGGTTTGAATGCAACTTTTTATTTCTTCATTTCATATTTTCTATTGCTGCAACATTGATTTCTGACATGAGGAAGACAAACAGCTACAAACATGATGGAATACCCCAACTGCATGCAATTTTAACTGCTAGTCAGTGTGGTTATCAGGCAAACTTTAGTAGCAAGCCGACTCTATTCCAACTTGGAAAAAATGCCACCAAAAAAAAAAAAATCACCTTTAAAACACACACATTTGCACAAAGAATCAGACTGTAATGGGGAAAAGTGCTCTTCTTTTGATCTGGCTTTGATGAGTAAATGCCAGCAGTAGTTTCCATGCAATCTTCGCTCCCTGCCCCATGGTGAGCCGGAGGTGGGCAGGCAGAGATGCAATATGCAGAAAAGGGTGGTCAGCTTTGCCAAGATAGCACAGAAGGAGAAATAATCTCTTAGTCCTATTGGCCACTGGTGAAACTGTATTTCTCATCATAGCCAGGGTCAGTGCTATTGTTTCTTCTGCTTTGCCTGAATAATATGCATTAACAATTCAAGCCGACCTGCAACTGTAAAGCAATGAGCATGATAAGTTCATATTCATGTCTATGATTAAATATTTTCAGCTAACACATTTATATTTCAAATTTTCTTTGCCTAAATTGGATTTGCAGTAGCCTGCAACTCATAAAAAAAATTAATCACACGCTTATTTTAAATAGCAAAAAATATATTAATCCTCATGTTACTAAAACATATACTGTTCCTTAGCAACCCAGAATAGATTTCCATACAATAGTTTTATATCAGTCTAACGAAAACTTTTGCGTATCAATGAAATATCAGAACTCATATAAGTCAGAAACTCCCATTTTGTTAAAAGACAACTAGACTATTACAATGCATAAATTTCTGAACCAATCAAACTTGCACTGACGTATTCTTGAAAAATCACTTCAACCTACTCAAAGGAATAACCTTGGTCTAAAAGTTTTTTGGAAATAAGTATCAAAAAGAGGGACAAAGTAAGTAACTTGAGAAGGGCAAATTAAGATGATAAATACCATTTCCTAATGCGTGCGGAACTGTTCTTCATAACATATTTTCTAATGTCTTGATAAAATACAGCTAGCCTACATATATGCTACACAGTCTTGCATATTGATCATTTCCCCTACCCTTAAAAGATAAATTGTTCAACAGATTTTCAAGGAAAAAATCAGAGAATCATAGAATGATTTGGGTCGGAAGGGACCTTAAACACTGCTCCTTTCCACCCCTTCAGCCATAAGCAGGGACACCTTCCGCTGCATCAGGTTGCTAAAAGCCTCATCCAACCTAGTCCTCAACAACTCCAGGGATGGAGATTCCATATTGTCTCTGGAAAACTTGTTCCAGTGCATCACCAACCTCACAGGAAAAAAATTCTTCCTATTATCTAATCTAAACCTCCTCTCAATTTCAAAACATTGCTTCTCATCCTATCACTAAAGAGCCCTCCCCCAGCTTTCTTGTAGGACCTCTTCAGGTACTAGAAAGATGCTCTAAGGTCTCCCTGGAGCCTTCCCTGATCATCTTTGTGGCCCTCTCCTGGACTCACTCTAACAGATCCATGTCCTTCCTGTGCTAAGTACTCCAGAACTAAATACAGTACTTCAGGTCAGGTCTCTCAAGAGCCAAGCAGAGGCAGAGAATCACCTCCCTCACCCTGCTGATCACTCCTTCAAGACAGCCGACGATACAGTTGGCTTGCTGGGCTGCAAGTACACATAGAGAGCTCATGTTGAGCTTGCCATCCACCAGCACCTGCAAGTCTTAGGCACTTCCTTTTGGCTAAATTTTCCAAGGTCTAGGAAGAAGGTCAGCTAGTATGACCTGGCATACAGACATAAAAGACGGTATAATTTCATCAAACTTTCTTTTGTTATTTATACTTAAAAGTAGAAAAACATATAAGGAGGGCAAAATATGGCATTTGCATTTTTAAAACAATATAAAAGGCATAAATCAACATTTTGAAAAGAAATAATCACCACCAACAATAATTTTTTGAAAGTTTTTAGTTATCCTGACAAATGATGTGTTAAATCATCACAGGACACAAAGAAAACTTATTTAGACAGGCAAAGTCAGCTACAAACCAGATTAGAGATTGTAAGCCTGAGTATATCTGAATTGTCTTACATGATGCAAATGCAAACCCAATATTGTTCTCCTTGGGAGGAAAAAAAACCCAACATCTACACAAACTGGCTGGTTATAAATGAAGATGGTATAGTTTCCCAGTTCATAAAAGTGACGATGAAACAAGTGCATTGATTTCAAAACCTCTCTTTAATGAGTCTATATGAGAACCTTAAGATGAAATTTCTAAGTAAATTTATTTATAGGAGGCAATCTAGAGTTTCCTGAACAAAACTGAGTGTGTATTCTCAAGGGGAATAAACTTCGGTGTAACAACTCTCCTAATAGCAAGGCTGCAAATAGACTGTAAAGAGCTGCAAACAGAATCAGAGTCTGAACTTAAAATACACAACCTGCGCATCATCCATGATGTGCCTGTGGGAAAAACACCAGCCTCTGTCTGTGTTCAAAGCACCACCATCTGTCTTCTGCTGAGAATTTTCACTGAAAATTTTATATTCAGCTTCTCCTGACGACAGGGACTTATAACACAGCCTTCCAGATGGCACTGCAGTTGAGGAATATAATGCCACTAGTTCATCAAAGTCCTGAAATGGTCAATATCCCTAAAATAGGAAAATTAAGACATAAACCCAAAAGATTTGTATGCATGCTATATGACAACCCAACTCACTGTCAACGTAGGTTAGTGGTTTCTGCAAAGCTGGTGAGGACCTGAAAACCCAATGGATAGCAGCAAAACACAAGACTGAATCTGTGAAATAATAAATTTACTGGAGGTAAATCCAGCCTTTCAGAAGGTTTTTAATATAGGGAAGTAACACAGTGGGGGCAAGTGAATCTCACGACAAATCAATATGATTTCTGATGAAGTTTTTTATTAAGGGTTAACTTGCTGCTTGTATAGACTAAGCAGGCCAAAACATCAGGTAAACGTTGATTGGTCACTTCTGTCCTTGCCACCAGCCTTCTTTGGCAACCGCCCTACCCACATAAGCTTGCAAACACCTGCCTCCAAACCCAAGTTCCTTCATTAACATAACACAACCAAGTCATTCACCACTTTTGTGCCCCACCCTGCCAGGGCACTTAAAGAAACAATTCCCAACAGGGAAGCCCATAATTTAATACTGTTTTGGAGAATATGAAGCCTGGATATTATTTAGAAAGCCACCCAATTGGCAAGCCATCAGTAAAACATGAGATCTCTCTTGCCATTTTGTTCTCCCAGGGTAAATACTGAAGTTCAAAAACCTTAGATCTGATATTCCTCCACAAGAAGGTGTGATGGGAAAGGGAACTGAGAGGATGCTGTTTACCTTCTGGCCTCTGGTAACCTGTCAAAGGTAATCAATTTCTAGATCCTCAAGTTAAGCAGAAGCAGTTCTTGTCTACATCTGAAAAAGCATCATGGGAGTTTCCTAAGGCCTTTTAGAGGAAAAAAGGCTTCAAATGAATGGAAAAATACAGGTTCAGTGTGAACTCTAGCCCCCAAATTCGGGACTGCTCAGTGTTTTAGGAAAACTTGCGAGATTCTGGACTATTCAAAAACTACTTTTATCACTGCAGCAGACTGGTACATATGGGATTTGCAGTTACAAAGATTATCAGTACATTGCAGATTATTTTTATCAACATGCTACCAAATTACTGCCTCAGGTCTTAAATTTCAATGCATTACAATGATAAGTAGCTCTAAAATGGCAAAATGAAAGAACTTTTTCCTCTCATTTTATTCTATACTTTTTATTTTGAAGAAGAGAGACTCGACTTAAGCATATATTAAAGTCTGAAGTTCAGAGCGAATTCATGGAAACCATATAGGAATTCTTTGTTTTGTTTAAATCACTGCTTGTCTAACTGTAGTGTATCCAGGTTTAAATTAATGGTAATATGGAAGTGTTTTGCCACCCCTTGACCATAAGCGAAGCCATTTAATCTTTATTGAAAAAAAATACTGGCCTCTTCTTTGGGGCTATTTTCTCCTTGCAGCTGAAACATTCGCATTCAATAAATAAAATCTCAGAGTTAGCACACCTGAGCTTATTCTGGAAGTCTGCTTTAAGAACACATTCTCAGTGAAACAAACAAGCAAAATCCCAAGACACAATCTTCTTTAAATGTTAATATATTTCAAATTGTATCTCCTGATTTTTGTTCTCAAAATGGTTCAGATATAAAAACAGCAAAGAGCAATATAGTAGCTGTGAATCTTTCTAGATCAAGTATTCCTTTTCAATACTGCTACTTAACTGGAAATCATCGCCCTTTTAAATTTTCCATTGAAACATGGCTTATAAGCATAGGATAAAAGATTATCCTAAGTATATCTAATATATCTTTACTTAAATCAGTAATGAGCTGGCCAAAAAGTGTATCATTTTTCTATTTAATTTACAAGCTCTGTCCATAATAAACATTTTATTATCAGTAACAGAAAATGTTAGAAGACAGGATGTACAAATGTGATTTGAGTACTGCACCAGTCCCACGGTCCCTATCTACCAGATGTTCTGGAGTTTAGTACATGACATTTTCATTTCAAATATTGTGCTCCAGCATGTGGCCTGGTTTAACTACCTGAGGGGAGGTTGTAGAAAGGAGGGAGCTGGTCTCTTCTCCCAAGTGACAGGGTACAGGACGAGAGGGAACGGCCTCAAGCTCTGCCAGGGGAGGTTTAGGCTGGACATTAGGAAAAAAATTTTCACAGAAAAGGTCATTGGGCATTGGAACATGCTGCCAATGGAGGTGGTTGATTCACCATCCCTGGAGGTGTTTAAGGCATGGGTGGATGAGGCGCTGAGGGGCATGGTTTAGTGTGTGATAGGAATGGTTGGACTTGATGATCCAGTGGGTCTCTTCCAACCTGATTATTCTATGATTCTGTTCTATCAAATAAGTATTGCCAGCAAAGAGGTGGTAAAATGTTAAAAAAACCCTTCTATTTGTTTAATCTTGATTTCATCTTTCATAAGCCTTTGGAGCCTATAGTATTACTAGCTGTTGGGCTTTGAAGCACTAGAGTTACATAGAAGTAAGTCTTTTCAACGCTCTCATATCTTTCTGCTTTAAAAGAAGAGAACTACTGTCTTCCCTAGCTACTTAGTTCTCTCCCCTGTTCACCCATTATTTACCAAGTCCTCTGCTAGCTCCCCTTGGTCTATTCTAAAGGACTTCCCAGACCGAAGCCTTACATGTTGAACATGTTCACCAACAAAGAAAAAGACCTGCTGTTGATATGCTCAATCTGCACAAGACCTTATCACCTGCTTCAAACAGTCACTAGAGTTTCTAATGGATTTTGTAATTTGGAGGAAGGGGAGGAGGGGTTGCTTAAAAATGCAATGACTTCTCAAGGAAAGGTGAAAAGATGCACTTTCCACCTAGTGCAAAAATTCTGTCTCCTTCCAGCAGGAGACAAGGGTCACAGTGAGAAGTCACTGCTGACTCTACACTCCCCTACTACCACAAATCAAAGAGCAAGCAGGGGGAAGACACACCCATCTGTCCACAGAGTGGCATCTATCTGATTTTGAGAGTAAAGAGTGGGGACAGACCAGAAATTAAAATGTACCTGTTTTTTATCTCCCAGTCATGAGTGGCACATTACCACACATATAACGAAAACAACAAGCAATGTTTAAAGAAACATTTAGTTCCTGAGGCAGCTTATTTCACTGAGGCATACCTGATCTCTCCTCTTCTAAAGAGGAATTACAACACTCATACAACAACAAAATGATGCAATATGCATTTGGTAAAAAAACCCAGAAATAAAAAAAGAGAGCCATCAAACCACTGTTCTATTAAAAATAAGAATGCTAAGAAACAAATGCTTGTATAAAATGAGATAATTAAAAGTAGCTGTAGAGAAAAATAATTAAAGCTAACCTTTAAACTATTGTTGCCATCTGCGAGAGATCTGCTGCAAACTTTAATAATATCGCTGGGAACATCAGTTATTTTGTTCTTGCTGAAATTCATTTTTGATAATGCAACAGTAACATCTCAGGAATGATATTAAGTTTCTACTTTGTATTAAAGTAGAATTGTATTAGCATGGTACAGTATGCGCATCCCTGCTGGGATTACTTTCATGCTGGAGAAAACAATGTTATTTTTCTATTACTGAAATAACTTATCTGTTTTGACAGTGGAAAATATTTTTCACTGAACTATAAACTAACAAAATCTGTCATCTAAGAGGGTATCACTAAAGTTTCTCTTCTGGTATACTTTCAAACCCTAGACAGCAGCAATTCTGCTAATTTTTTTTGCACATGCACTTGATTTGTGGGGTAACTGTGAGCCATATACTAAAGTTAGCATGTCCAGTCCAATTACTCTTCCTCGGTCTTTGACAAATCCCTTGGGAAATCCACCAAGGAAATCACAAAACATTGCAACTGACAGATCTGTGTCTTTCTGAACAAAATTCAAGTGTCCATCTTCCAGGTTCTCTCTTGATCTGGTCTCTGCCTTTGACTACTTGCACTCCAAGAGAATGAGACCCAAGGCAGCTTGGGGGAAGACACAGAGTTAGTTTACATTCAAACACATCTGTACTTGACTGATGCAATTTTTTAAAACACTCAGTGTCATCCTAACTTTTGCTTTTCACTTTTAATAGTGGGATCACTGGTCTCTATTCACCTTTCACACTGGTGAGTTACGTTGAATCTTCTTCAGCTGGCCCTAACCCATGAATTTCTTGGAAGAAATGAGCTGTAATGGGGACCTAAAAGGGGAAGAGCAGAGGAGAGAGGAGTCACCCTGTTGATAAAATCTGCCTCTAGTACAAGATACAAACAGTTCCAGATAGGAATTATGGAGGTTATGAGAGACAGGCCTGGAATCAAGTCTCTCACTAAGAGATTAAGCCCCCTATGAGTGCATCAAGACCATGTTCAGCAAATATTGATACTTCAGAAAATTCCAGGATTTAGCCACATAATTCAAACCAAAATGCAAATTCCCAAACATATATCCTAATTAGCACTCACTGAATGAAGTCTAAATTACAGTGCATTTTGTATCAGTCCTGAAACTGATCAACAGACCTTCCTCCCACTGAAGCCACGGTAAAGGAGCTTTGATAAAAAGAGATTGTATTGTAATACAGGTAGTGCAAAAAGCAGCATGCGTATCAAGTTTGGCACCGGCTCATTTACACTACGTGGTCGCAGCCACTGGTTTGAGATGCATTTATTTTCTTTAGCAATAATAAGATTCAGGAAGAAGACGGGGAACTTGAATTTATTCTAGAAAACTACTAGTAATATACTGGGGTGCAGAAAATGACACCTTTGAGCAAAGAACTAGTTTTCTGTCAACTCTGCCCGTGGCAGCAGGTGTCGCTGTAAGGCAGAGGTATGGTAATTAGTAAATTATTGGCACACAGACAAGAACAGAAGCAGGCAAAGATGCTTTGTTGTATGTGTTAAGAACATGGAAATTCTTGACAGCTAGTAGCTATGCACACGTTTTATGTTAAATGTTTTGGTTGCAAACTTGATCAAACAGGAGATTGCTAGTATACACGTGCTTAAAAAAAAGTATGGAAACTCTTACTATTGAGGTAACAGCTTGCATAACGTCATTCATTATGTGTTTCTCTATTTACTTACTGAGTGCTTAGTCCTGTTCCACACATTAAAGATTTTGCTGCTATTCAGGGCAAACTGAACCCAACACCTTATGTAGTTAAACAGTTCTGGAGCAAAGCTGGTTGTTGATTCCTCCGTTTACTGCTGGGAACTACCCAAATGGTGCCTTTAAATTACCGCAAGAGACCTTTTAGGGCTAAATTGATAACATAAATTTTTGTCACTAGTGTCCACCCATCCCAGGTTACGGATATTGGATCTTCTATAGAGCAGAGTCAGTTGGGTTACACCCAGCACCAAACAACAAGGCCAGAAAGCCTCTTTGTTCTGCTATTCACTTGTGTGCCACTTCAGCAAGAGACAAGTATTAAGGAGCACCATTTTTGATCTGCTTTGGATCCTTTAGGATGTAACATGTTCCCTTCCACACTGCCTGGAAATTGCATAGGTCCATGTCTTCCTTAGAAGAGAAGGGTTTTTTTTTCAGTAGGGTTTTCAGCCTGCTGTCAAAGAGTCTTTCCTTTCTATTCCTTCATGCCTGAAATATTAGACTTCAGTTACTGCTGACACACACTGACATTTTCTGCCACAGAATTAATTTGTTTTACAAAGACACTGTCAAAGAAATTAAAAACTAGTCTTCTACTACAAAGGCTGACAAGACAAAGGAGTAATTTAAATAATGACAAGGCTAGAAAAATCCTAACTCATAGTCCAGAGAGTGCTAGAGCAATGGTGCCATGATTCACTTGGATGGAAAAGAAGGTTGTTTCTGCTTAAGAAGAGACCCTACAAGGTCCTGACTTGCCCTAATAGCTATAAGCTGGGGTAGAAAAGTTGGTGCTCTTACAACTACCACCAAAACCTACTACTAGAGGTGCTCATTTAGTTTAAAAATAATAAGAACACTTACAAAGCAGATTTACTTTATAGTAAGAAAAGGTTGTGCAGAAACTTGAAATGGACACTGGGGCAAATCCCAGCTGTGCTGAGTATCTGCACTGCCTGCAGCCAGAAACAATATGCAAGTCAGTCAAACTGCTGGGCAAAGTCTGAGCAAAGAGAGTTTCTCCCAGACAGCATCCAATCATTGCCGGGAAGGAAAAAGGTAAAATAGCTCCTCATTGCGTAATACCCTTTAAGCTGCAGACAGAGCATACTGAGGTTTTGCGGGGGTGTTGTGTTTCTTTAACCTACAGAAACCATTTCTACTGCAAAGGTTTTACATTGACCTCTCTGAAGCACACACAGTGTTTTTCTGTGGGAAGAAGCATAAGGACTTGGAACATGAACACAGAGTTACTCCTCTTCCAGTGAGGCACTGAGCTATTTGCCACCAGAGCTGACATCACCACACCATTCATGACAGTAACATATAGCAAATAGGCAATTAAGGGTTTCCCCCTTTCCTTTTCCCATTTTCTAAACATAGAATCACCAGGTTGGAAGAGACCCACCAGATCATCGAGTCCAACCATTCCTATCAAAAACATCTAACTGAGCTGAACCTGCTTTCTTCTTCCAGCCTCAAAATCCCAAGCTCTCCTCAATGTGCTTGTAGCAGACCATTCGCCCTTGTGTAGCGACTTACTAGAAGCCACAGCAGATTTGCCCTCTGAATAAGCAACATAGTTAAACAAGTGCATCAGGGAACTGTGGGGCATGAGACAAGCTACTTTATTCCTGCTATCAGTCTTTCTCTATTTTTTTTTACATATTTTTTTTTAAATTTAATATGAACAAAACTAGGCTTAAGAGTTTTTACGCTTACTGTGACTGCCACACTGCAGGACCTCTCCAAGCACTACCTTAATAAAAACAAGACAGACAAAGTAAAGAGGAAATGGATAACAGCATCATAGTACACAAAGGCAGCAACCTGTAGGTTGCTACTGTTCATTCCTAATGCAGGAGTTCTCTCTTACTTACATCCGTACAATATCTAATAAAATACGATCTCTGGGGAAGAAACTCATCGTCTCCTTCTGTTCCTCTATGCATGCAAGACCTCTTCTCCTTTCCCAGCTCAGCAAAGATTGTGAGCTGTGATCAAAAAAAAAAAAAAAAAAAAAAGTGCTTAGATTGTGAACTTTGCTGTGGACTGGGATGGTCTCCCATGACTGTGACTGATCAGCTAGGCAGGAGGTTACAGGCGTGGAGGTCTACTCCTGTAATAGTTTCCCAGGGAATACTCACTCAATGATCCAAGTAAAGTGTGCAGCCACACCGGGGAGCTCAGGCAAAGCCTGCACTTCAGAGCTCTGAAGAAAACATTCAGGCTTGGGCAATGGACACTTAACTCTTATATCCATCTCAGGAGTCAAAAATCAACCTCAAACTCTGAAAACACACCCTGTACCAGAGGAGACACAACAACAGCTTATATACCTGCAGTGTGAAGTAGGTTCAGAGAATGAAAAAAACCCCAAACCTGCAGACCACAATCAGGGAAGAATAAAGTTGTAAAAGGTCTTACTTCACATCAAGTTAGCAATTATAGTCCATGCAGGCACCAATTTTATTTAAAAATTGGATTTTGACTGTCTTCATATTTTTGAAAAAGATGATAGAATTGCATGACCTGTTACATTTTTTTTTTTCCTTGTACTTAAGTAATGAGATTTTGTATACATAACAGGAATGTATTGCTTGCAATATCCCTTTGATAGAAAAATTTAAAGGAAATCTGTTTTGAAGACATATTTAGTAGTAAAATCAGAAAACAATTTCCAAACTGAATGCTCCTGTTTTAAAAGGCATGACTTAAAGAAATGTTTGTGGTAATGTAGGGAAATGCAATCACAATGTAAGAAAAAGAGGAGAGTATTATGTGTGCAATGAGAAAGAAAGAATCACTGCTCAAATGTTGAATACATTCAGTATACTTGAAATATTTGTTGGTTGTAGCATTAAAGCATGCTAAATTTCCACCTAGGTTGGGTTTTTTTTCCTGTATTTACTATTGTGTGACAACATTAAACTGGACTTTTTAGTAGTTTTGTCATTTTAAAATATTTTCATCCTCCTCTTTCATTTATTTGCATGGATTATTTTAAAAACAGTGTAAGCTTTAAGCTATCAAACAGCAAAGAAGCCCTAAAAGCCAAACTACATTTTGTTACTGCAGTTCCCTAATAGCAGAAGTGTGCCTTGTGGGTGACCAATGGGCATGGTGCATTGTAGCATGGTGTAAGAGTCGGTCAAAGGATCGATTTCTGTTTCAACATTTTTCCTGATTTTTTTAGCCTCAGAACCTGACTGTATAATTCAGAAACGCAGGTCTCAGAAAACCATTCTCAGAAACTCAGTCAGAACTGGTATGGAATGAATGCTTTGTACCTAACTACTTGTACCTGCTTCCTTATCTCAAAAATGTTTTGTACCTGTCTTCAAGCCTCCTTGCTCCCTACCACTGTGAATGATCCATGAAGCAAGGAGGAAAAGACAGAGAGATTAATGACCACAGACCCACAGCCAACAGAGCATGCGCGCAAGGTGACAATGACTACTGGCCTTCATCGTGAGACCCCAGGTCGACCACTGCCAACAGAAGGAGCGCATGCACAAGGGGAGGAGACCCGCAGACACTCCTCTCTTGGCATGTGTGGCCTGCTAGGTGGAGATTGGCACATTTCCACGTGCAAGGCAGGTTACAGGTGCATTGACTGGCATAAAAGACAGCTCCGGAGCAGTTGAATTGAGAGCAACACAGAGGGGCAACAGAGGGGCAACAGACAACCAAGACAGAAGGCCCCTCCACTGTGGGATCACCTCCAGCAAAGACTGAAACAATGGAACGCCTTCTGTACTGGGACTCCCAGAGATGCTGGACATCTGTGGACCCGTGGTGGTAGCTATGAACATCTTTTCTTTCCCTCTTCTCCCTATCTCTTTCCTTGTTCTCTCTCTTTTTCTATCGTAAGTCGCTTTATGGACATAATTAATAAAGTGCCTGTTTAGATTGAAATTTGACTCCCTTGACTCTCTCTTTGAATTATTATTTTGCACTCTAAAATCAGAAATTAAACGAACCATCACGAGTCTGCTTACGAGTGGACCATGACATATGGCCTAAATCCTGACCTGACTGGAGCTCCAAAATAAAGTGCTGCATTAAATGTAATACTTCAAGTCAGTTGTATCAAGCTTCCAAGCTGTCCTACACACAACAGAAAAGTATCAGTTTTGGCTAATGAGAATCCACAAAGCTATAGTTCTTCAAAATCCCACTGCAAAGAGCCCCACATGCACTGTTTGGTCATATTGTATCTCATCAGCCATCAATTTTGAGATCTTTATTATCGCAAAAAAAATCAAAAGGCGTTTTATCAGTAATAGGATGCTCAAATCAACGGTGAAAAGACAGCTGAAAAGTCCATAAACATGCATCTCTAAGATACCTGCCAAGCCTGAAAAGTCATGTTAATAAAATTCAGAAAGACAAGCAAGGTACAAGAGGCTACTGAACCATAATTTCTGTGTTTTCACTGAATCATCTTAAAATATACATTAAAAAAATCTTTCATCTCAACTGTTTGGGGGAATACATCATCTATATCAAAAAGCTGCTATGCCCTTGACAGTATGAAGATCAAAGTGTGATCTTCAGTATCATCCACAGTATCTTCTATAGTGAGGTTTTTGTTACTTATGTTCAACTGAGGTCAGTTACTCCAGCTGCACCTTCCACATACATTCACTAGTCTTTGCAGCAAGTATATTTTTTTTACTCAATATTATCTCAAATCAAGTGCTTTTTCTCACAGAACTTGGTGTCACAACTAGGCTATGTCCCTGTGAGCTAGAAGTCAAGAAGCAGTAGCATTCAGTGCTTCAAAATGAGTTTTTTTGAGAAACTACAGATTAAACTTTCTTTTTAGTCTTGAAACCACAATATAATGATACTGCAGCTCAGGTTCAGAAGAGTTGAGTAAGTAAAATACTTTTTAAACAAGCAAGTTATTCTAACATTGAAAATTATTAGAAAATAAAAATATCTTTTCTAAATTTTCTTAGAGAAACTTCCCTTTGCTTTTCAACTTAAATTGAGCAATGAAAACAGACTAAAGTATACACTTCATGTCTTCTCAGTGCAAAAAAATAATATCTGGGTAACAGTCAGAATCAAACTTTAACCAAAATTTCCTGTTTCTTCTGACAAACTAAGCTGCAGAGTTTGTTACCTGGACCAAGGCACAGGATGCAACTGAATAAAGAAGGAGTCAAATTCATCTGTCCCCACCTCCTCCCCATTTAAATACAAACGTCTTGAAAGCCTCAAATTACCCAAGTGTAACCCTACTGTACTCCTAGCCTTCAAAGGGCTGTCTCAGAATCACCCTTTCTTCTCTCTACAACTAGCCTTCAATCTCTCTTGCCAAGTTACTGTTAATGTAGAAGGAAAATACATATTTAAACCCCTCTCCTACTAATCAAATCTGAATAAATAAAAAGGCATTATTTAATCATTAGTCTGAATGAAGCATTGCGATAATACAGACAGAGAGGAAGTCTAAGTAAATAATTTTATTTTTGTTTGTTTTTTTCCCTGCCTCTAACTTAACGGTGACCATTAAACTCACTTTCTTCTGTCATTTGAGAATTATGTGATAATCCTAAACACATGAAAATAAATTGCTTGCTCCACTTCCTCCTGCTCTCTGCATTTATGGTGGTTGTAACTTTTCTCCTTGTAAAGAGTAACAGAGAATGCAGTCCAACTGCAGCAAACTCAGCATTAACTAATAAAAGGAAATCTTATCACAGAGGGAAAAAGTTATCACAAACTTAAAACCCATCTGAAATTAACACACAAATCCACTTCCAAGCAGCCCTGCAGTACTCCCTCAAGGAGTGTTCAGCTTATAAAAGAGGATGACAGAAAAAGTGAGGAGAAATAAGTAAAGCGGGACAAACTCTCTGAGCGTATTTATAGACATACATTTTCCTTATTGGCATAGTCACTGGCCAAGCCTATTGCCTACAGATTTAAATATACAGCTTATCATGTTATTTCTCGGGGGTTTTAAATGTACTGTTTCCACTATGGTTTCCAAGTCATTAAACTTCAGCATCTGAGGGAAGAAAATAAAAAAATTACAAATATTAAATTATTTTTAACAAAATTAGATCAGGCAGAACATCACTTAAGAGCATTTCCAAAGGAACCAGGGCAATCCACATAAGTTTAGCACTCAAAAATTACTTTTAAACTGAAAGAAAATGGAAACTATTCTCTCACAGCTCATGCAGACCTAACAGCATATTGTATTTTATTATTGTTTGTACCGAGATTGTCTACTTTCATTCCAACATTTTTGGCAGGATAAGTCTTTTGAATCTACTAGAATCTCTAGGAACCTCAACAAAAAAGTTTCACAGTTTTTATTTATATATATATATATGTAAAAATTTATTCTATGAATATTACCATTGTATATACATTAACAAGTTAAAGATTTTTAGCATTTTTTCTAACAAGAAAAATCCCTTTTTTATTTATGTAAACTTCCTTTCAAAACAGAAAAAAATAGTTATTGTCAACATAGCATCTTTTCAAAGTAAATACCATTTCAGTAATATGTTGATTAGTATTTTAGGTACATGGAACTTAATAACAACTGTGGTAAAATTCAAGGTAACAGGTTATGCTGAACTATTTGAAGAACATTAGTATAATAATATTTACTTATGAGGCAGTAAAACTCGGAAAAATAAAAGCTCTCAAGTGAAATTCCTGCTCTTTCAACAATGTTTTTGATACTTTTGAATGATATGATATGTATTTAGTAAACTGGTTAAACTGAAGGAGCTTCTTTTAATGCACTGTAAAAAGTACTTTAATCCACCAGTCCAGAGAGCATCCCACAACCAGGAGGCTGTGGTTTCGCCAGACCAACACAAACTTCTTCCCGATGCAAGGTATCAGGACTGGGTTAAATGTGCACAGCTCCAAAGGGGAGTGAAATGCAGTAAAGCATTAGCATTTTGCCACCACCATGAAGTTAAATTCAGTTTTGATCTTGAATATCATTCACACCAACAACACCTGCATATACACAGGATATGGAGGAAGCTTTCTAGGAAGAACATAAGTACAGATCTCAGTCTGTGATCCAAAACGTAATATGTTGCTCAGACCATGCGGGCACACAGATCAAGTACCTGACACAGATCCTCAGATGAGGACACAAAATATTCCAGTACGTAAGCAGGCACCACTAATTTCACAGTTTGCCATACACAGCAAATGTCATCTTAAGTTATGATCATGCCATTTTCAGAGAAGTGGTAAAGTAATTTTCATGCTTTCCAGCAAGCTTAGATGAACAATGCTCTTCCCATCTGCAATGCGGAAACAAGAAAGCAGATATTATTTTATGAGCTACCATGTCTGTTTATAAATCTGCTTTTTGGTGTTGGGGAACAAACAAACAAACCAGGAAAAAAAAAACCCACTCAAACAAACCCTAGTAACCTGAAACCTTTGCCAACCAACCCAACAGGATATTCTTACATAGTGCCAGAAGGAAGAGAAGTTAACTTATGTCCTAAGCGTCCTCCATCTTTCCAAGTTCTGCTGTTATAATCACAGTGAATATTCTGCTGCTGGTAATCTGTGATGGTGATGTGTAAGCACATCTTTTCCATTCTTTTCCTCACTTTCCCTGTTCCCTCTCCCTCTCATTCAATTTTATGTCATGTTCATTTTGTTTGTTTGTATAAGCACAGAGCAAGTGAACTGAGCCCACGTCATCAATTAAACCAAAGTCAATTTGGAGAGAAGTACAGAAGGTTAATTAACTGCTAATGATTTTGGCATCTGTTTAGGTTAGTCCCTTAACTTAATTTATTGATGTGACAGTATATCAATGTGCCATGATTTATAAAAGATACTTGAAGAGCTAAAAGGATGTCACACAAGGTTCCAGAGTTGCACATTAAAAATATGTACAGGTGTAACAAAAACTGTTTTAAAGGAATACTATCACATTATAAACATTAATGTCACACCTGAAACAATGTATTAGAGGAGAACTGACATGAAAATCAGCCAGGCCTATGAGAGTCACGGAGTATTCTTCACTGTTAGAAGTGTTAGTACTAAAGTTCCTAAATATGGGTTTAGAAACTTAGTGCCAGGCTGCCATTTCCAAAGCCCTCTCCAAGATAATTTCATGGCATAACGTTATGCACTGCTGCAAGTAAGACCAAAATCAGGGACATGAAACATAGAGGCAGATTTGAACAAATGCTCTTAGGATGAGTACAAGGTAAGGTATGTCACAAACAGCTGAACTCAGTAAATTTACTTCAAGTTAACATTTATGTAAGAAATCAAAGGCAACTGTGACAACGGCATGCAAGGATAAATAAATACATGATTCTCACTCACTTTCAGTCATGGGTCAATCTTTCAGACTGAAACACTTGAGCAGAGTCAGGTCAGGCTCCCCTGAAGTATAAGTTCAAATCACAGTGTGAGTCAAGGAAGCCACTTTTTCCTGCTGAGGTGGGAAGGCGAAGTGGCATGACTTCAATGAAAATGTGAAAGGTGGCTTTGGGTTGCATTTAGGATGTTGAACAAAAGCAAAGATTAACACCTGCAGCTTTTTTTTATGTACAAGGAGCAGGTGCTTTTTTACCAACATTAGACTTAGTACATGCAACTTCTGCCGACCCACCAGATGAACAGGTAACACACTGGTGCTCAATATCATAGGGTGAGAAGAAATCACACTGCCATTTATCTACACACTAAGATTTTAATTAGGCTACTAAACAAGAGCTTTTAGGGATTCCAGCAGAAAATTATGATATATGTGAAATACTTCTACACTAAGATTGATCCACAAACACTACAGGAGGTAGGGAATGTAAACTACAAATGTGCGTCCAATTACAACCCTTTCTTGCTCTAAGAGTGACATTGCAAATCCATATTTCAACTTCTAAACAACCTGGTATGCACAAAAAACATCCACCTGCAAACTGCAGGGTTGGGATTATAGGGAATGGCAGCAAGTTCCTTCCAGATGAAGGAAACATGCTCCCCTCAACCAGACAGTAAAGTCAAAGATCCCCCTGGTGAACAAGTACCAAGTGCTGCAAGTGGAATCTAATCCTGAGGACAATGGCTCCCATAGCCTAGAATCTTTCCCTAGGCCACACTACCCTCAGAAAATGATAGTAACATCCTCCATTAAGAAGAAGAGGAGGGTGATTGTTGTAGGGGACTCCCTTCTAAAAGGAAAAGAGGGACCCATCTGCAGACCTGATCTGCTCCACAGAGAGGTCTGCTGCTTACCAAGGGCATCAGTGAAGGAGGTAGCCAGAAAACTTCCTTCCCTGGTCCACGAGACAGACTACTGTCCTCTGGTAGTTGTCCAAACTGGTAATCATGACATAGTAAACAGAAAGACCAAAGTCATCAAGAAAGATTTCAGGGCCATTGGGAAAATGATGGAGGGCTCTGGGGCACAAATAGTATTCTGCTCCATCCCAAAGCTAAATAGAGAAGAACTGGAAGTCAGGAAGAACAACTCAATTAATGCCTGGCTCCGAGCCTAGTGTGAGGAAAAAGGCTTTGGCTTCTTTGATCATGGGGAGGCTCATGCGCCCCCAGGCTTTGTTGCTAAGGATAGGACATGTGTGTCTCCTGTGGGGGCTAAAGCCCTTGCTAAAAACCTAGCTAAGCTCATAAGTCGAGCTTTAAACTAGATGTGAAGGGGGAGGGGATGGAGACCAGGCAAGACAGGAGCGAGCCTCTATGTGGGGCACTAGAGATTCAGAGAGGGTGTGCTGGTGAGGACCACCAGTACATGGCCACACAGAAAGTCGGGGAGAACACACCTGGGGGTAGTAAGTGAGATACGGGCACTGTGGTGCTAGCTGCTCCAGTTACCAGGCAATTGGGTACAAACTCTGTTCCCTCTAAGAAGGGTGAAGGCTCGGCAGCTCACCTGAAGTGCATTTACACCAATGCAAGCAGCATGGCGAATAAGAAGGAAGAGCTGGAAGCTGTTGTAGGACAAGGAGGCTATGATGTTGTTGCCATCAAAGAAATGTGGTGGGATGACTCATCTAACTGGAGTAGAGATATGGTGGGGTACAAACTCTTCAGGCAGCACAGGAAGGGAAGGAGAGGAGGCGGGGTAGCCCTCTTTGTAAGGGAGGACTTGGACGCCACTGAGATGGATTGTGGTGTTGAGGAGATTGAGTACCTGTGGGTTAAAATCAGAGGAGCCCATAAGAAGGTAGATTTTGTGATGGGATTCTGTTACAGGCCACCAGCCAAGGAGAAGCAGCTGATGAGCTCTTCTATAAACAGCTGGGGTTAATCTCTAGATCAATGCCACTTGTTCTTGTGGGAGACTTCAATCTCCCTGATATCTGCTGGAAGTACAATAGAGAAGAAAGGAAGCTGTCTAGGAGGTTCCTGGAGTGTGTGGAAGACAACTTCCTTGCACAACTGGTGAATGAACCAAGGACGGAAGGTGCCCTCCTGGACCTGCTGTTTGTGAACAGAGAAAGGCTTGTGGGGGATGTGGCAGTAGGAGGATGCCTAGGACTAAGTGATCACGAGACGATAGTGTTTTCTGTTCTAGGCAAAGTGAAGAGGGTGCTTAGCAGGACAGTAGCATTAAATTTCCAGAGGGCAGACTTTAAACTCTTTAGAAGGCTGGTTGGCAAAGTCTCATGAGAGACAGTACTTAAGTCTGTTAAAGATGACAAAAAATCTTTCTATAAATATGTAAATAATAAAAGGAGGACTAGGGAGACCATACAGTCCCTGTTGGATGTAGGAGAAACAACCGTGACAGGGGATGAGGAAGAGGCTGAGGTACTTAATGCCTTCTTTGCCTCAGTCTTTAATTGTAAAGAAACTTGTTCCCTCTCTGTACAAACCCCGGAAGCAGAGGAGCAATACGAGGCTCCCATGGTCCAAGAGGCGGTGGTCAGAGCCTTGCTAGCCCAACTAGACACCCACAAGGCTATGGGGCCGGATGGGATTCACTCAAGGGTATTGAGGGAGCTGGCGGATGTGCTGGCCAAACCCCTTTCCATCATCTTCCAACAGTCCTGAAAGACTGGGGACGTTCACTGAACTGGAGGCTGGCTGATGTTGTGCCCATTTACAAAAAGGGTCGCAGGGAGGATCCGGGGAACTACAGGCCAGTCAGTCTGACCTCAGTGCCAGGGAAAGTAATGAACAGGTGATCTTGAGTGCTATCATGAAACACATACAAGAGAACCGGGTGATCAGGCCCAGTCAACATGGGTTCACGAAAGGCAGGTCTTGCCAAACTAACCTGATCGCCTTCTATGACAAAGTGACTCGGCTGCTGGACGAGGGAAAGGATGTGGTCTTCCTGGACTTCAGTAAAGCCTTTGACACAGTTTCTCACAGCATTCTACTACGGAAACTGTCAGTCTCTGGCCTGGACAGGCACACACTCTCCTGGGTAGAAAACTGGCTGGATGGCCGGGCCCAGAGAGTGGTGGTAAATGGTGTTAAATCCAGCTGGAGACCAGTTACAAGTGGTGATCCCCAGGGCTCAGTGCTGGGTCCAGCCCTGTTCAATGTCTTCATCAATGACCTGGATGAAGGCATTGAGTGCATCCTTAGCAAGTTTGCAGATGACACTAAGCTGGGTGGAAGTGTGGATCTAGTGGAGGGTAGGGAGGCTCTACAAAGGGACCTAAACAGGCTGGACTGCTGGGCAGAGTCCAATAGGATGAGGTTTAACACAGCCAAATGCCAGGTCCTGCACTTGGGGCACAACAACCCTATGCAGAACTACAGACCGGGAGAAGCCTGGCTGGAAAGCTGCCAGGAGGAGAGGGACCTGGGGGGTCTGATTGACAGCCAACTGAACATGAGGCAGCAGTGTGCCCAGGTGGCCAAGAAGGCCAATGGCATCTTGGCCTGTATCAAAAATGATGTGACCAGCAGGTCCAGGGAGGTGATTCTCCCTCTGTACTTGGCACTGGTGAGACTGTTCCTTGCATCCTGTGTTCAGTTGTGGGCCCCTCACCACAAGAAGGATGTTGAGGCTCTGGAGTGAGTCCAGAGAAGAGCAACGAAGCTGGTGAAGAGGCTGGAGGAGGGGCCTTATGAGGAATGGCTGAGAGAGCTGGGGTTGTTTAGCCTGGAGAAGAGGAGGCTGAGAGGAGTCCTCATTGCTCTCTATAACTACCTGAGGGGAGGTTGTAGAGAGAAGGGTGCTGGCCTCTTCTCCCAAGTGACAGGGGACAGGACAAGAGGGAATGGCCTCAAGCTCTGCCAGGGGAGATTTAGGCTAGACATTAGAAAAAATATTTTCACAGAAAGGGTCATTGGGCACTGGAACACGCTAGCCAGGGACGTGGTTGATTCACCTTCGCTGGAGGTGTTTAAGGCACGGGTGGATGAGGTGCTGAGGGGCATGGTTTGGTGTTTGATAGGAATGTTTGGACTCAATCATCTAGTGGGTCTCTTCCAACCTGGTTATTCTATGATTCTATATTGTTTGCATATTATTGTAAATTCTCTGACTTATTCTTCTCTACTGAACAAATGGCTTCCATAACAAAACTGAACTATGTAGTACAAAAAAAGAAAAATGTGGTTCTGTAAACAACAGTGAGAATTAAATTTTGGCTGCAAAGAATGGAGTTCTGAAAAGGAAAATAGGCTGACATGATATGCACTGTTGCGCTTTTGCAGGTTCAGCTTAAACTAAAAAATACTGTGTGAGGAGGAGGCGTTTTCTTTTTTTCTTTTTTTTTAAATGGAATGTGGAATCTTGAAGGAAGTGCTCTATTTCAGTTTCTTCTACCAGTGAACTATCTAGAAAGCACAATAGAAGGTATGGGAAGTGATTACTCTTTGACTCAGTCTTTTAAACTTACATAAATTCTGAGGGCAAAATTTTCTTCTGTGGTGAGACTCCAGGGTTCATTACAGGTTTGGTTGTGAAAGAGAAGAATGTTTGTATAATATCTGAAGAACACTCTTCAGGGATTCATTATACTAATTGCTTGTATATGTAGAAGTCAAGCCAGCCTAAAACGATTCTATGATTCTATGCAAACCAGAGATCACTCCTTTGGTGTCCATTTTATGGGTAGGGCCTTAAAATTTGCTGTTGCTCAGTAAAGTGTCACTGATAAGACTTTTTTCATAACACCTTTTGACTTTCTTTCACTGTCCTCTGTAAATTTAAATGCGTTCTAGCACTTCCAGTCAGTAGCTGAATATGTCAGAATCTGTGTGCCATGAGATAGAACCATAGAACAACCAGGCTGGAAGGGACCCGTTGGATCATCGAGTCCAAACATTCCTATCAAACACTAAACCATGTCCCTCAGGACCTCATCTACCCATGCCTTAAACACCTCCAGGGAAGGTGAATCAACCACCTCCCTGGGCAGCCTATTCCAATGCCCAATGACCCTCTGTGTGAAAAACTTCCTCCTAATCTCCAGTCTAAATCTACCCTGGTGGAGCCTGAGGCCATTCCCTCTTGTTCTGTCACTTGGGAGAAGAGGCCAGCTCCCTCCTCTCTACAACCTCCTTTCAGGTACTTGTAGAGAGTAATGAGGTCTCCCCTCAGCCTCCTCTTCTCCAGGCTAAACAACCCCACCTCTCTCAGACGCTCCTCACAGGGCCTGTTCTCCAGCCTCTTCACCAGCTTCATTGCTCTTCACTGGACTCACTCCAGAACCTGAACGTCCTTCTTGTGGTGAGGGGCCCAGAAATGAACAAAGGATTCAAGGAGCGGTCTCACTAGTGCTGAGTACAAAGGGAGAATCACCTCCCTGGACCTGCTGGTCACACCGTTTCTGATACAAGCCAGGATGCCATTGGCCTTCTTGGCCACCTGGGCACACTGCTGGCTCATGTTCTGGAGTTTCTACACAGAGGGAATAACTTTCTCTACAATTAAAGACTGAAGCAAAGAAGGCATTAAGTACCTCAGCCTTCTCCTCATCCCCTGTCACCGTTGTTCCCTCTGTGTCCAAAAGGGACTGTATGGTCTCCCTTGTCCTCCTTTTATTATTTATATATTTATAGAAAGATTTTTTGTTATCTTTCACAGACTTAGCCAATCTGACTTCTAGTTGAGCCTTAGGCCCTCTGATTTTTTCCCTACACAACCTCACTTCCCTCCTGTAGTCCACCCAAGAGGCCTGTCCCCTCTTCCACAGCCTACAAATATTCCTTTTCTTCCTAATGTCACTCAAGAGTTCTCTACTCAACCAAGCTGTTTTTTTCCCCTGCCGGCCTTTTTTCCAGAACACGGGGATGGCTTTCTCCTGAGCTGCTAGGATTTCCTTTTTGAAGAGCTCCCAGCCCTCATGGGCTCCCTTGCCCTCAAGTACTGTCTCCCAGGAGACTTCGCCAACCAGCCTTCTGAAGAGTTCAAAGTCTGCCCTCTGGAAATTTAATGCTACTGTCCTGCTAACCACACTCTTCACTTTGCCTAGAACAGAAAACCCTATCATCTCGTGATCACTTAGTCCTAGGCATCCTCCTACTGCCACATCCCCCACAAGGCCTTCTCCATTCACAAACAGCAAGTCCAGGAGGGCACGTTCCCTCGTTGGTTTGTTCACCAGCTGCGCAAGGAAGTTGGAAGTTCACCAGCTGCTTCCTTTCTGCTCTATTGTACTCCCAGCAGATATCAGGGAGATTGAAGTCTCCCACAAAGACAAGAGTCATTGACTTGGAGATTGACCCCAGCTGTGTAAAGAAAAGCTCATCAGCTGCTTCTCCTTGGCTGGGTGGCCTGTAACAGACTCCCATCACAAAATCTACCTTCTTATGGGCTCCTCTGATTTTAACCCACAGGCACTCAATCTCATCACCACAATCCATCTCAGTGGTGTCCAAGTCCTCCTTTACAAAGAGGGCTACTCCACCTCCTCTCCTACCCTTCCTATCCATCCTGAAGAGTTTATACCCCACCAAAGCTGTACTCCAGTTAGATGAGTCATCCCACCACGTTTCTGTGATGGCAACAACATCATAGGCTCCTTGCCCTACGACGGCTTCCAGTTCTTCCAACTTATTTCCCATGCTGCGTGCATTGGTGTAAATGCACTTCAGCTGAGTAACTGAGCCTTCACCCTTCTTAGAGGGGGCAGTGCTTGCTCCCAATTGCCTGTTAACTGGAGTAGCTGGTACCAGTATACCTATATCTCCTTTGCTGTTCCAGGGTGCGTTCTCCCCCACTTCCTGTGCAGTGATGTGCTGGTGGTCCTCTCCAGTACACCCTCTCCTAAACTCTAGTGCCCCACATCCAGGCACGCACTTGCCTAGCCTTGACTCAAACCCCTCCCCCTTCACATCTAGTTTAAAGCTCGATTTATGAGCTTGGCTATGTTCTTAGCAAGGGCCTTAGCCCCACTAGGAGACCTATGTGCCCCAACCTTGGCTACCGTGTCAGGTGGTGCATGAACCACCCCATGATCAGAGAATCCAAAGCCCAGATAGTACATTGAACTTGCAAAAGTAAGTAATTTGCACATTTGGACTCCTCAGAGATATTGAGCAAGAGGGATTGGGACCTCCATGGATTTCCTGATGTCCTTGTTTTGAAAGAAAAAGGCAGAAATTCACTCTACTGATTCACTCCAATCTGCTTATAAAAAGCCATCTCCTAAAGCTGTAGACCTCAGGCAAGGTAGTGACTGAGCAGATGCTCCCTGGAATGATTTCCGAAGATTGTCAAGTGCAGATCAGCAACACAAGTGACTTCTGGAGTAGAGTGTTTTGCATTGCTAATGCTGTATACCTGTCTTTACTCTGACCTTACTGGCAGGCAAACCTTTCCTTCTTCTCCTTCAGTCTCCACTTGTGAGTCTTCCCTACTTAAAATAGTAATAGATCTTACTCCTCTGTTGTGGATTGAGTTTTGACTTTATTGAAGGCAGCTACAGCTGGAAATTTAACCTCTAAAGAAGTCATGATTCCCATGGGGGTGGCAAAGCTGTTCCTGACTAACAGGTATCATGGACCAGAATGCATGCAGTAATAAGACTCTAGCTCCCAAAGGAGTTCTTCTTTTAGAAGACTGCAAAAGTAATGATCCTTTTAACGTATTCACCTTTTCTTGATAGAGTGGTGTAAGCCAGGCAGCAATGAGGCTGAATTAAGCAGTGAGTAGCTAATGTCATGAGTGAAAGAGCATTATATTAGCCCACTGTTTTTCAAAAAGGTGATATTTTTCACCTAATACTAGAAACATTAATGAACCATTGGAGGAAACCATCTGCTTATAGTGACTGTGTCTATGGTGATACAGAAACTGTCCAGGAAGATGGTACACGTAGGCTTTGTGGGAAGTTCTTTTTAGACTCACTAACCTATTGTTTGCAAAGTCACAACTTTACATGATAGTAATATTATCAACCTTATCAAGATATTATCACAGCTTCCAGACTTAAAACTGTAGGAGGACTTATGAATTAAAAACTGGCTTGGATCTTAACCTTTCTTCATAAAGAATAAATGGAGATTCTGCAGCATTGTAAATGTTTGATCAAGAATATTTTATTTAGTGCTAAAACTCACCTACAACATTTTGTCTAGAGTGAAAAGAGGATGTGAAAGTGGGATATAAATCAAATGAATTGCTCCTTTTCTCTGGCAATGTAAAGGAGAACTTCGCTGGAGCTGTGAGGAGGGTGTTTGTGTAAATGCAACCATTTTTCAAATACTTTGGTTTAATTAGGTACGTAAATGAATAGTGAGCGTAAGTCAAGTGTTATCAGTGAATAGACTGAGACTCACAAGAATGACAAGACCTAAATCTGCAATGAATAGTCTTTTGAAATAAATTCCTGGGTTGAAGGAGATTAATGGGGGTGGGGAGGGAAGGTATTGTCTACCTACTAAAAGTACCAAAGTGTAGTTGTGCAAGAATGACTAATGCTAATCCTTCCTGCTCATTCTGTCAATTGAAGCAGCTAGCAGAACATCTCAGTTGTGTTGATCTTATTTCATGTGCTTTTTCACGAGCTGTATCATCACAGACATGGTTTTGGTTGCAGTGTAAAATGTCTTAGCAATTCTTCACCAAGTGCTAGGGGCTCTTAGCATTCCTAAAAAACCAAGAGAAACCAGACCTCAGAAATGAATTCTTAATATGCAGAATATAAAAATATGCATTCATACATAAATTAAACATATTTAGTGCCAAAGGTGAGACTAAAGTCTCTCTACTGAACACACATAAAGCTCACCACTACTAACTGATTTTATGTGCCATCTCTTTTTGTGGGCCACCTACATGAAACTGAGTAGGAAATACAAATTCTACTAATTGTAGTAATACTCAGTTCTTTGTTTTCTATGGCTTAAGTAGGTGATTTATGCCTTTGTGGTTTAAGGAGACTAAATATCTCAGCAGTGCAGTGGATATATGTGTACATAATGCTTATTAAAGTTCGTGGGAGTTTCTAAACTCATCTTTAGCACATAAATTAATGGAGTGAGTTGTAGTATGCACTAATATCCTATTGTTTCTGCTTATGTTGTACTCTTCATGGGAACATCTTAATGGCTGTACAAAAGGACTAAATCACAGCTATCTGTATAAAAAGCCACTGATGAATAAATGAGTAAGTAGGTTTAACAAAAATGTAATGAGTGACTCAGCCAATCTGATTTGTGTAGGAAGCAAATTTAATGGATCTGGGATAAAAATATTTCTGGCTCCTAGATGTGGTAGTAACTCAAATGGTCAATTGTGCAGCAAATGCAACACAGAAGAGAGGGAGTGTAGTCTTTCTCACTTGACAAAAGGCAAGTATGCAGGTTCTCATTGTAACAGAACAAAAGAATAGAGACCTCTTCATCTAACTCCCAGATTAAGCATACAAGTAAAGCGAATTGGTTACCTGATTTCTTCATCCATCCTTATGATCTCAGCTTATGGATGACAAAAAAGTTAGTAATATCAGAAAATACGAGCATCCATGGGAAAACTAAGTAGTGAAGCCTACAGCAGCAGCCTTTCTATTAGAGAGCTAATGCCTAAGTTTTTCAGCAAGGCACTAAGTAAGTAAATCCTGTCCACCTATGTAATAAAATAATTATCAGTGCAGTGATATAAGGAGTAATGAAATAATTTGTAACCTCACAAGCTCTGCCAAGCTCTAAATTTTAGTTATAGCAACATGTGAGTATTCATAGTGTAAACAGGCAGAATGGCAAAATTAAAGCAAAAATTTACACTCAGGCTAGAACAGTGTATTTCTTTTCTAATGCCTAGTTCCAGGATTAGATCTAGATACTATAATTCATCTTGCTGGAATGCTTTAATTGTAAACCGTCTTCATTTGCTTATATTTTTCATCATTCTCTCAGTGGAATCTTCTAGGGTCTTTTGTCACTGCATGATGATGTTTTTAAAAAAACATTTGGTCAGAAGCAATCAGTGACATTGGAAATAAATGGGGAATGAGCAACAAAAAGGCATAGTCTTCCTTGTCCCCAAAGGGCAACATTCTAGGAATTTTTGGTGCAAGGAGAGTCAGAATTTGGCAGCGCTCTGAAGGTGGTTCAGAGCATACAGAGAACAGTGTATTTGGGTTTGGGGGATTGTACTTTAGAAACTGTATTCCTAAAGGAAGTTTAATCTAGGATTAATATATTTTATACATGCACATTAACCAACATGCCTATTGTTGTCAATGAAGAGTTAATTCCAAAGGATCCTGCAGTTCCATCATAATGAAGACAACTGCAATTTCTTACCTGAAACTGTACGTAGGATTGAAATGTTGCAGCATATTGGAGTAACTGCCCGTTGTCAGGAACACATGAGGAGGAACACAGTTCATAGAGTTGACCTTGCCATTAATCTTTTGGGTGCAGGTCTTGCTAGCATGTAGAGGTTGAGTGGCAAGAAGCAGGACTCCTCATAGCCTGCTGTTACAGATGTTGTCATTGGATGTGTAGCGTCTCTATTTCTAAGATCTAAATAGATGTATGATACTGAAGGAACCTTGAACTTTGGTTTCTTCCTTAATGTAATTTGAAGGACTATCAAAATGGGGCGGGTAAAGGATAGAAAACATCACCAGTGAGACCAGGAAAGTTATGGAAACTATTCAAGCTAGCATCTGTCTCTAAGACAGCTCCAATGCACAAAAAATGCTTGTCTCTGAGAATTCAGACATTTGTCTCACAATACAAAGGACTAAAGCAGAACTCCCATGTTCGTGCTAGTACTCATAACATCTCACACCTTCCCCAAGTTCTCAATAACAGTCTTTACCCTCAAGGACAAAAATAGGGCCAAAGAGGGAAGGAACACTTCTGGAAAGACCTGCATCTTAATGGCTGTCTGACCTTGGATGCAGAGAAACATATTTAATGGAAGCAGTAGAAGGCTGTCTGCAGAAAAGAAACTGGGTCTGAGATTAAAACAGGGGTTTAGGGGAATTCACTGTTTGAAGAGCAGTCAGAGCAAACAGGCTGCAAAGCTGCATTGTCTGGTTAAGCAACCACAGACCTTCTACCATGAGATGTCTCAAGAACTTGAAATGCTGTAGTGTTAACATGAGTTTGAATCTGTATATTATTAGCACGCATTGGTACCACTAATTAACAGTAATGGCTAAATCTTTAGTTGACGTCTTGTTTTATCCAGCTCACATGTATTTTGTTCCTGGATTATCAGCCTGTGCATTATTTGTCTTACTGCCTGTCATGTACTCCTATTGAAAAGAAAAATCTGTTTGGGGTGTGAACATGGTAGGTCAGGAGACTCTTCAAGCATGACCACTGCCTTTGGATCTAAAAGAAAATATAGTCCGTTGGAAGCTTTTTCTTCAAATTCTTTCTCTCCTTCCCTAAGAGTCCTTGTATGACATTACCTGCTATGAAGGTCTGAGCAGTAACTGTTTTCTCCAGCTACTCCCCTGTGTATCTGTCCCTGAATTTCTGCAGCAGAAAAAAATAGAGGCTGTAGAGCATATGTTGAAGATTCAAGTCCCACAGAGAATATTTTCTTCATGTTTTTATGTATCTGTTACCATGTAAACGAATTTTTCTGGCTGGACATTTTATAAGAAATTGATAGTGTGATATCGTGTTCTTCAATTTTGAGTAATTAGAAGACTGGCTACCCTATTTCTCTGCAAGAGCTTCTTCAGTTATAGATGCAGCTCTTTTTTCCTTCTCTCCCTCTCTCCCCTCCATGTGGCTCAAAATCCATGTCATTCAGCAACTTGGGTTAATACCTCATGCAAAAAAAAAAAAAAAAAAAAAAAAGGCCTCCCTCTATTTCATAAAAAATAAGAAAATTAGATATGCAACCAAAAATGGGCTTATAATAATTTTGGGGGATAATATCTTGAAGAATATCAGTGGATACTAACAGAGACAGAAGAGTCCCAGCTTTAAGCACCCAAGTACTAGCCTTCAGTTAGGAAACTGGAGGTCTCTGCTATTGATCATTAGGGAACATTAGTACCTATCAAGATATCATTAACAGTGAGCTTCAGGTTGAGTGTCATTTAAAAAAAAATACAGGGTCAAGAGGAAGGTTTAATGAGAAATAAGGGCTTATTGTAAACAGTCAGTTTTCAGACAAAGAGCTTTGTTTAACACCAGTGCCTCATCCTCTTCTGTAGTTAGGCTATGTTTGTTTTCTAGATCACAAATTAGTTCTGCTCCCTTATTAATCTAAGTCGCTCCTGAAACTTTCTGTGCATACTCTTGTTTTTATTATCATATATCTCAAAATTACTATATACTTGTAAAACTTTCTGACCTATTTTAAACTATTCCTCAAGGACCTACAGGAATCCTAATAAATCCTAATCCATTGATATTGCTAATAAATGATAAAGTAATTGTGGTGGCTATCTATAGGTTGATATTGCTTTTTAAATCAAGTGGCAGAACTTAATGCTGATTAATTAAACCTTTTGGTGTGGTGGGAAGACTGCACTTGTATGTGATGCTTTGTTGCAGAGCAAGCGTAGCAAACTCTGGGCTGTAGTTTCATGCCTCTCATGACTTCTCCTTTTCCTTCTTTATGCCCATTCTGCAACACTGATGGTAGTTTAATGACGCCTGATTTCTGCTCAGGATTTCTGTGGTGGATCTGGTAAAAACACAGCGATCAGAGGTCCTGAGGGCACAGTAGCACAGAATAGGTAAAAATGACTAATTTGTAGTAAGTTGTATATGTCAGCTTTAAGCTGCCAAGGGATGTTCCTTGGAGTTATGTGTTTTCATTCTCATCACTGTGTGAAGTAAAGATGCTTAATTGCTAGAAGCCAGCAAAGCTTCATACTGCTGTGGAGCTAGCTGGCCATGCCTAAGGTTTTGCTTTCGCTTACACCTAAGGATTAATTTGTTGGGCTTTTTGTTCTGAAACATTTGAGTTTTTAAGGTGAAAGTAAATATGCATGGAGGCTAGGTGAGTGTGAGGAGAAGAGCCATATAAGCTACTTCTGAAGTATGACTGCTGTTTTTAGCTCAGTTGACTAAACTTCAAAAGGAGAGTGCATACATCTGCCACAGTCTTCTTCCCATACATCCCAGCACTTTCCAAGGAGAAAGTTTGAGCAGTAATCAAAGTTGTATGTGTTTTACTGAGGAAGATAAATCAAGCCGATTTACTTTATCCCCCCAGGATTTTTGAGGAGGAGCATGTTTTGAGGTATTTTTGTCATGAAAGTGAAACTAGAAAGCAGCTTGACTATTGGTATAGGACTGAGCAGAAGGAAGCACCACCTTTGCTGCAGTGGATCTGCAGTGCTATTGCTGTGCAATGATCAAAAGGGGGAGTGAGGCAAAAGCATCAAGAGCAGCAAGTAAATAATTAGTTTTAGATTTCAAAAGAAGCTTTTAGCGAATAGGAAGATAGGGGTCTGAATGGAATGATTTTCAAGATGGCAAAAAGATCTTCCAGCTAATACGATATTTGCCATTTCTATGGTATTGGCCTTGAGTGGCTGCATTCCTGGACTGCCTGATAACAGCTCAGAGCTGTGTGTATGTGGATCAATAAGGCATATCCAATAGTGCCTGAAACCTGCAAGTGAAGCACTTTCACCTTTTCTATATTGTGCTTTGTGTTCAGACTCTAGTCCACTACTGCAGTAGGTCATGAAACTTGGGAGGGCATAGGGGTTTGTTCAGAGCCTGAGTCAGACCATGTTATAATAACATGTAAAAGTCTGATGTGAAAAGCTCTGGGATTTCTCTTGAAAGGAAAAGAAAATACAGTCTTGCAGCCATTTGTCATTCAGATGATGGGAGGATGGTAATGTGTGAGGTTTATTGCTGATTATTTCAGGCAGAATCACAGTGAACTTTCATTCATTCATCTGACAAGCCAAACCACAGGTTTTCCATTCAGAGGGCCACTTGATACATAGTCCTTATGTATCTGAGGGAGTTAAGGAATGAAGAGATTGAATATGACAGTGATCCCTCAGTGGTTCTACCTCTCAGTTTGAAGACAGGACTAAGCAGGTGGCAGTTTTTTTTCAGGGTGACCTAGCAATTCTGTCTAAGCAGCCACCACTGCAGCTGCGGGAGTGTATGCCTGTGCCAGCACAGTTGGTATATGTGTAGTATAATATCAGCCTAACCCAGGAGCAATGCTGAAGCTGCTGTGGCTGACAGGTAGAAACCTGAAGTGTGAAACAAACTGCTGAATCTCTTTCTCTTCCTGACAGCTGCCTTAGGGTACAACAGAACAAAATGAGAACTGGAATCTATTCTGCCCCTTTTCTGGTCCGCGTTTGTTGCAGTGCTAATTCTTTATGAGTTGCTGGCCAATAAGAATTTGTTTGTGGCATGGTACATATTAAAGGTTTTTGCATACATATGATTTCAGGGGTCATATTACTATATAGCAGTGCCTAGTGAGTAACAATTTTTTGTTTGTTGTTACAATTTAGGATAGCAGTGTAAGTACTTTGAATTGGGTGGAGAAGGAAAGTTCAAGGTGTGAAATGACTTCCTTGGGATCACATGAGCAACATAGCTGTAGACGACCAGAAAATTAAAATCATAGAATCACTAGGTTGAAAAAGACCTTTGAGACCATTAAGCCCAACCGTACCTCAATAGTCTTTATTTCATTCTTGTGCTGAAAAAGCAAGATCATAATTTTTCATCTTCAGATGTTATTTAACAAGTACGAACCGTCTAGTAGGGCTTGAGAGAAAAGCGTGTATTCCCATATACAATAGATGGCACACAAACACATAAGCCAGCTCTTACCAGGCCCTGTTTTCACTGGTCATGTTTGTAGTACATCAGATTTCCTTTGATTCTTACCATGGTGAAATGGCGAGAATAGTGGCATTGGCCTACCTTTTGACTTTTTATTGTTATATCTTAGATAGGTACTCCTCTACTATTTGTTGTGACCAGCAAGATCTGCAAATATGATATTTTGTGGAAGTTCACTGGAGACAGTGAAAATTAATGTGTGCTTTTTTACTTCATTGTTTTCCACAAGGCAAAACTCCCTCTTCTCTGGCAGTCTTCACAGAAAACAAATGTCATTAATATTGCATTTATTATAGCTCCTGATTCAGGGTGTTGGTTAAGCACCCACACTTCTTTAAATGTATCTGTCTTGGAATTTATTTATTATATATACTGGCAGTGTAGTCATACGATGTTCTGTACCAATAGGGCTATTTTTAAAACAGTTTTCTGAATGATTTCCTATCATCATCTTCTATTTACCTCTGTCATTTGTACAGCCGGTTAATGACGGAGGATGCTGACTTGGGTGAAAGTTTACTATTAACTTAATTATCTCTTATTCTGGTCAACTGTATTACTGCAGCAAATGCTAATTGATATCTCTGTCATTTTTTTTTTACATTGAGTTCTGCAACTGAACTGCAGATTGTCAGCTAAGAATGTGCAAAGTTTTGGTTGCGTGGGTTTTTTTGTTTGCTCTAAATATCCCAACTATGGGAGGATTCGTGATTGACTGTCATAGAATCATAGAACAACCAGGTTGGAAGAGACCCACTGGATCATCAAGTCCAACCATTCCTATCAAACACTAAACCATGCCCCTCAGCACCTCATCCACCCGTGCCTTAAACACCTCCAGCGAAGGTGAATCAACCACCTCCCTGGGCAACCTATTCCAATGCCCAATGACCCTTTCTGTGAAATTTTTTTTCCTAATGTCTAGCCTAAACCTCCCCAGGCAGAGCTTGAGACCATTCCCTCTTGTCCTGTCCCCTGTCACTTGGGAGAAGAGGCCAGCACCCTCCTCTCTATAACCTCCCCTCAGGTAGTTATAGAGAACAATGAGGTCACCTCTCAGCTTCCTCTTCTCCAGGCTAAACAACCCAAACTCTCTCAGCCATTCCTCATAAGGCCCCTCCTCCAGCCTCTTCACCAGCTTCGTTGCTCTTCTCTGGACTCACTCCAGAGCCTCAACATCCTTCTTGTGGTGAGGGGCCCACAACTGAACACAGGATGCAAGGAACAGTCTCACCAGTGCCAAGTACAGAGGGAGAATCACCTCCCTGGACCTGCTGGTCACATCATTTTTGATACAGGCCAAGATGCCATTGGCCGTTTTGGCCACCTAGGCACACTGCTGGCTCATGTTCAGTTGGCTGTCAACCAACACCCCCACGTCTCTCTCCTCCTGGCAGCTTTCCAGCCAGGCTTCTCCCAGTCTGTAGCTCTGCATAATGTTGTTGTGCCCCAAGTGCAGGACCTGGCATTTGGCTGTGTTAAACCACATCCCATTGGACACTGCCCAGTGGTCCAGCCTGTTTAGATTGTTTAGATCCCTTTGCAGAGACTCCCTACCCTCCAGCAGATACACACAGCTTTGCGTCATCTGCAAACTTGCTAAGAGTATCCTCAATGCCTTCATCCAGGTCATTGATGAAGACATTGAACAGGGCTGGAACCAGCACTGAGGCCTGGGGATCACCACTTGTAACTGGCCTCCAGCTGGATTTAATTGCATTTACCACCACTCTCTGGGCCCGGCCATCCAACCAGTTTTCTACCCAGGAGAGTGTGTGCCTGTCCAGGCCAGAGACTGACAGTTTCCGTAGCAGAATGCTGTGAGAAAATGTGTCAAAGGCTTTGCTGAAGTCCAGGAAGACCACATCCTTTCCCTCGTCCAGCAGCCGAGTCACTTTGTCACAGAAGGCGATCAGGTTAGTTTGGCAAGACCTGCCTTTTGTGAACCCATGTTGACTGGGCCTGATCACCCAGTTCTCTTGCATGTGTTTCATGATAGCACTCAAGATCACCTGTTCATTACTTTCCCTGGCACTGAGGTCAGACTGACAGGCCTGTAGTTCCCTGGATCCTCCCTGCAACCCTTCCTGCAGATGGGCAAAACATCAGCCAGTCTCCAGTTCAGTGAACGTCCCCAGTCTTTCAGGACTGTTGGAAGATGATGGAAAGGGGTTTGGCCAGCACATCCGCCAGCTCCCTCAATACCCTTGAGTGAATCCCATCCGGCCCCATAGCCTTGTGGGTGTCTAGTTGGGCTAGCAAGGCTCTGACCACCGCCTCTTGGACCATGGGAGCCTCATTTTGCTCCTCTACTTCCGGGGTTTGTACAGAGAGGGAACAAGTTTCTTTACAATTAAAGACTGAGGCAAAGAAGGCATTAAGTACCTCAGCCTCTTCCTCATCCCCTGTCACGGTTGTTTCTCCTACATCCAACAGGGACTGTATGGTCTCCCTAGTCCTCCTTTTATTATTTACATATTTATAGAAAGATTTTTTGTCATCTTTAATAGACTTAAGTACTGTCTCTCATGAGACTTTGCCAACCAGCCTTCTAAAGAGTTTAAAGTCTGCCCTCTGGAAATTTAATGCTACTGTCCTGCTAAGCACCCTCTTCACTTTGCCTAGAACAGAAAACACTATCATCTCATGATTGCTTAGTCCTAGGCATCCTCCTACTGCCACATCCCCCACAAGCCTTTCTCTGTTCACAAACAGCAGGTCCAGGAGGGCACCTTCCCTCCTTGGTTCATTCACCAGTTGTGCAAGGAAGTTGTCTTCCACACACTCCAGGAACCTCCTAGACAGCTTCCTTTCTTCTCTATTGTACTTCCAGCAGATATCAGGGAGATTGAAGTCTCCCACAAGAACAAGTGGCATTGATCTAGAGATTAACCCCAGCTGTTTATAGAAGAGCTCATCAGCTGCTTCTCCTTGGCTGGTGGCCTGTAACAGAATCCCATCACAAAATCTACCTTCTTATGGGCTCCTCTGATTTTAACCCACAGGTACTCAATCTCCTCAACACCACAATCCATCTCAGTGGCGTCCAAGTCCTCCCTTACAAAGAGGGCTACCCCGCCTCCTCTCCTTCCCTTCCTGTGCTGCCTGAAGAGTTTGTACCCCACCATATCTCTACTCCAGTTAGATGAGTCATCCCACCACATTTCTTTGATGGCAACAACATCATAGCCTCCTTGTCCTACAACAGCTTCCAGCTCTTCCTTCTTATTCGCCATGCTGCTTGCATTGGTGTAAATGCACTTCAGGTGAGCTGCCGAGCCTTCACCCTTCTTAGAGGGAACAGAGTTTGTACCCAATTGCCTGGTAACTGGAGCAGCTAGCACCACAGTGCCCGTATCTCACTAACTACCCCCAGGTGTGTTCTCCCCGACTTTCTGTGTGGCCATGTACTGGTGGTCCTCACCAGCACACCCTCTCTGAATCCCTAGTGCCCCACATAGAGGCTCGCTCCTGTCTTGCCTGGTCTCAATCCCCTCCCCCTTCACATCTAGTTTAAAGCTCGACTTATGAGCTTAGCTAGGTTTTTAGCAAGGGCTTTAGCCCCCACAGGAGACACACATGTCCCATCCTTAGCAACAAAGTCTGGGGGTGCATGAGCCTCCCCATGATCAAAGAAGCCAAAGCCTTTTTCCTCACACTAGGCTCGGAGCCAGGCATTAATTGAGTTGTTCTTCCTGACTTCCAGTTCTTCTCTATTTAGCTTTGGGATGGAGCAGAATACTATTTGTGCCCCAGAGCCCTCCATCATTTTCCCAATGGCCCTGAAATCTTTCTTGATGACTTTGGTCTTTCTGTTTACTATGTCATGATTACCAGTTTGGACAACTACCAGAGGACAGTAGTCTGTCTCGTGGACCAGGGAAGGAAGTTTTCTGGCTACCTCCTTCACTGATGCCCTTGGTAAGCAGCAGACCTCTCTGTGGAGCAGATCAGGTCTGCAGATGGGTCCCTCTTTTCCTTTTAGAAGGGAGTCCCCTACAACAATCACCCTCCTCTTCTTCTTAATGGAGGATGTTACTATCTTTTTCTGAGGGTGGTGTGGCCTTGGGAAAGATTCTAGGCTATGGGAGCCATTGTCCTCAGGATTAGATTCCACTTGCAGCACCTGGTACTTGTTCACCAGGGGGATCTCGGGTTTTGATGAACTTGCTGCCATTCCCCATCTCTTATAACCCCAACCTTGCAGTTTGCAGGTGGGTGATGTTCAGACACACCAGCTCTATCAGGCTGCTGATTTACTGAGAGGGTGCTGCTCCACATATCTATCTTCCTCTCACAGTCCTTGATAGTCCTCAGTCTCTTTACCTCCTACCTTAACTCCTCCATCATACAATGGAGTTCCCCTACTCGAGTGCAGCTTCCACAAGTGGAGCAAGTAACAGAGGCACAAGCTGGTGTGAGAGCGGGGGCACTGACTGCAGCTCAGGGTCTGGGTAGCTGCATGCACCCACTGTGGCTCCATCTGGGTGGCAGCATCCATCCTGCCTCACTCAGAGCAGCTTTAATGTTTTGCCAGGTGGCCACCGTGGTCTTCGGTGCCCTCTGTCTAATCTCTAGGTTCTCTCTAGGTCCTCTCTGCGCCCTGCCTTCTTGCCCTGCCCACTCAAACTGCCCCACTCCTCTTTGCCACACTCCTCTTCGTGGTGCTCCCTGGGGACCATTTAAATCTCCCGCGGTAGCCACTGCGACTGCGCCCTCCCATCAGGCACCGCACAGGACCAGCATGTGTGTGTGCCGGCTGTCAGGAGCCCCTCCCATGCCTGGGTTTTTCAGGGATTTCCCAGCTCAGGGAAGCTCCCACCGCCTCAAAATGTTCACCCCACCACAGAACTCACCGTCCTGCTGCCAGGTGCCACCGAAGCAGCAGTGTTAATGGCTTCTCCGCTTCTAAAAGCCTACATTATTGTACTCAGTTACATTATTTTGTCCTACTTTCCATTATGCTTTTCTGCTCTGGGTTTTAATTATTTCTAGTGACCACTAATGTGGTCAGAGACCATAACAAAATTGGCATATACAAGATCCACTAAAAGATGGGTCAGTCTTATAGATTAGAGGTTTTAAAAAGGAGCTTTCCGGTCCACCTGTGGAACACAGCCCTCTTCCTTCTTTTTCTTCTAAAGAATATATGCATATAATTGTTCAGGGTTTGTCTTGCCATTAGTCAAGTTACATGAAACTTCATTATAAAAAGAAAGATATGTTCTACGTTTGCTACCTTCTGCATGGTTTAAAACCAAGCAATTCCTTTCATCTATCACTCTATCTGCTTGCAGTTAGTACACATTGATTTTTATCCCATCTTTTTAAAGGAGTGTTAGCCATCACAGCTCTATTTTGCTTACTTCATCAATATCAGTGTGAACATGTAACACATTAAAAAATAAGTGGGGAGGACGGGACACCAACTGGCAGTTAACTGTTACAGAGGAGAGTGGGGACAGAAAATGGCAAGCGTGAACACTGGTATTCTTCAGTAACAAAACTTCTAAAATCTCTTTTTTGACTGTCAGTCAGTGTTTTGCACAAGGTGGGTTTTCTGGTGTCTAGCTGGAAGTTTATTTCAGTGAGAAGTTAGGTCAGGAACTAGTAGGAACATCAGTCACTTTCTTTCAACTAGCTAACTATATTCACAAAGCTTAACAAGCGTTATTATTTTTGACACTTCTGTCCCTCTTTCAAATATGTATAAATTGGTCAGCCAATTCAAAACTTATTTTGGACAAAAACCACACAGCACAATCACATATCCTTTAGGTGATATAAATTTATACAGATGCAGAAACAACAGACAGGTTATGCTATTAATTCTCAGTAGTTAATATAAACTGGCACAAAGAATTGCAACAACCCTCCCAAGAACAGGTTCTCTGCACTTTTGCTTGTGCAAGACTGTAGCACCTTAACTAACCCAAGGCCACAGTGGTGTAGCATGTGCAAAAGCATGAACCATGGTGTGGTAAAGGGAGGTTGTACGTAAATGCTTTTCACTCTGCTGCTACCAGAACAATCCAATACTTTCCTTTTTACCCTAACAGCAATGTTACTGAACAGCCAGTTTTGTGAGGATATCTGTTTTTGTTTTCTTCGACAGACATATGAACGTTACCTGCTATCCAAAAAATACCCAGAGCTCCCAGGCTTCCTTCCATGCACTGGCATCCACTAATAGTATGATAAACTAAGGAAAAAAGCCCCGTACCTGTAAATAAATCAGCTAGGTTTCTTAACAGCCTGCTCATTTGCTCTATTTCAGTTATCTTTAGCCTGTCCCAGATAGCAACTTTTATTTGATGTTATTAGAAATCTTTAATGTATTGTCTAGTGACTTTTCACTACTTAAATTTCTTCTTAGCATTAAACAAGGATTAGTCAAAATACAAGCATCTAAATTAATACTGTTTCAGGTCGGAGTAACTTAGCATTATTAAAAGGGAAGCATCTTGTAATTCTTCTCCTATGTGTGTTTTACCTATTTTCTTATTTGTAAGCTATTTAGTGACAGAAATTACTTGAACCCATTGAAGAAGCATTTTAGAAAGCTACTCAGCAAAAGAATACCCTACACAAAGATAAGATAAGGATTGCCAGTATACAGCGTGCCTCACACTACCCTGTCACAATACTGATCTAAGAGAAAATGTAGATAGAAACTGTGCATTTCTAGCCATCAAAATGCATAGCTTCTTACTACTAGTTAGCAAGGAACAGCACTTGCAAATTATTTTTTTAAGTTAGAAATTTTCTAGAGGGTTACTGCACTTCTTATTACAATATACGGGAAAGTGTTTGGCCTGTCCAGTGTATACTCCTCACTAAGACATTTGCTAAAATCGTAGTGCTATGTTAACTACCTGCACAGGCTTAAATTTGCCCATGTTCCTATAAAAGTTCTCCTGCTTATGAGGTGGTGAAATCACCCAAGTAGTTGCCAAAAAAAGCTTCAACTTATTCTTTAATTACAACACTGGTGAAAGGAGGGAACTGAAGTGTAAATTTTACCTGTTAACTCACAGCAATCCTTGTACATAATCAGCCCTTAACCCAGCCAGCCTGTCTTTCATAACCACCAGCACTGTTTTACTGTGTAAAATGACTTTCATCTGTCAGCACCAGACAAGCTTATTTCATATTTTACTGAGTTAGTCCAGGTGCAAAAATAATCTCCTACACATACTTCCTTCATCATGGAGGTAAGGTGGACACAAATTTGTGTATAATTATGGCTGCAAAAATTATAGTTGCATATACAGCAGCACTATAGGAGCCTAATTAGTCCACTCATGATTTCCCTGTGGGAAACCTTTTTTATTTTTGGAAGCAAGACTGTGCTGCTTTTCAAAAGGTGTAAGCATTATCTGAAAGCTAGAACTAAAACACATACCAATTGCATTAAGTACTCCTCACATTGACATAGTTATCTCGAAGCTACTAGTTAACTGAAAAGCTGAATACATTTCCTGGTAAGTCCACTTACATATGAATCACATCTTGTTTGCCAATTATCAATTAAGACATAAGATTCTGACCTTACGCAGAAGTCAGACACCTCTGGTGTTAGCGTCCCTTGATTGCTCAAGCACTACGCCAATTTGTGAGTAAATTTTTGGTGAGAGAGTGCAAGGTTCTCCAGGGGGAAGCCTGAAATATCCAAATATTAACCATTTATGAAGCAGGATGTGAAAAATGTGGTCCTATGTGAGGAAGAGCTGTA
Source organism: Coccyzus lansbergi (assembly GCA_033558105.1). Lineage (NCBI taxonomy): Eukaryota > Metazoa > Chordata > Aves > Cuculiformes > Coccyzidae > Coccyzus > Coccyzus lansbergi. Next base: position 2,892,557 of record JAUMJK010000036.1, on the reverse strand, counting down.
TAATCAGAAAACAGGCTGAAGGCAAGTAGGAAATATCAGAAAAATGGATGTTCTTGAAAGCCTTTATGCACCAGATGGGAGGCAAGCAGAAAAAAAAAAAACTAATCAAACCAAAAAACCCCAACAAACTGGGCTTAGAATTATCAAGGGGACTAAAGGTTCAAATAGACCTGTAGAACTCTATCTGTCCTGCCTAACTGATCCTAAAAATCTCTACATAGCAATCAAAGTGATGAGATAAGAGACTACTAAAGAGGGTAATTCTGGTCAGGATGTTAGCATAGACACTACAAATCACCTTCTGGAGGTGATTCTGCATCTCCTTTCACTGTGAAGGACCCCTGGCTAGCTAATGCAGATGCCTCAAATCAACTGGTATTGAAAAGTGGTATTTTCAAGAACACCTAGATTGGTGCTTCTGTAGCAGTATGTGCTTCGTGACTGCCATCATCACAAATGATCCTACTGCAACACAGAAGGAATGGGTCAGTAACCCCACATTATAGTAATTACAACAGTAAATTGGAAAAGTCAAAGGAAGTCATGATGTGAAAAAGCAGGCCCCTCATGGCAAACAAAAATTTTCTTTAAAAAACAAAATGAAGTTATTTTCAGTCAATTTCTTCTCATGCACAGCAGAGCCATTTTATCCTACATGCTCTACAGCCCTGTTTCCCAGGATTGTTTTGTTTCCGTACTGAAGGCCATACCTCACACAAGTCCTACACATGAAAACACTAAACTAGGTACTCAGTGCACTACTTCTCCTACAATCCCACCTGAGAAGGGACAGGAAATGCAGCATTAGAACCAGCAGCAAAAATGATCTAAAGGATCACAGCATCCTTATAAATCAGTTCAACTTACTAACCAAGGAATGAAGAAGCTCCTGCTAAAAGACATTCTGCTGTCAAAGACTGAAGTTTTTTCTTCCTCACACAACAGTCGATACTGATATTGGATTAGTCCTTCCCTCCATGGACATCTTAGTCCCTCCAACAAACGTTCATCTTCCTGCAAAGGGCAACTTCTAGCATTTTCAGCATACTTTCTAATAAAACGTGTTTATTAAACCAGCTGCCTTGAGGACAAAGAAAAACTCCTACTGTCACCTCCCCTTCCCCAGAAGGGGTGTCACTGGTTTCCACCACAGAACTAAGCAGTCACCTGAGGAAATGAGCTAGCCCTAGGCTTCATAAAGAGGCTATTTATCCCACTGCCAACCCAATTACTGTCATAAACTTGTGCCAGTGGAAGAACAGGGTACCTGAGAAGCGCCTTGAGCACACAGGATCCATTTTGTAGGATGAAGAACACTTCAGAGGGCTTATGCTAGACTTCCTAGGCATAATTGTCTCAGTAAAAGTACAGAGAGAAGTTCTAGCACTGTCGCTGTCCTCTTTCATTCAAGGGAGCTGATGTTTCCCTGCTATTTAGAATTCTTGTCCCAGCTGCCTTTTCATTCCTCCTTTTGGACTGTGTTCTGTAAATTATGTTAGGTGCTTGTTTATTCAAAACGCCCACCATGTCTCGAAGCCTCCCTTTGTAATGAGCTGCCAGCTTGCCTCTCTGTTCAGCTGATTCCCATTATCTAGGCTCCCCATCATCTGAATATATTTAGTCTCACCCAAGTAGTTTTGATTATCAAGATTCTACTATAGTCTAATTAGTGACATTTTTATTACTAATTTGTCACTCAGACATTTTCAGTCACATTAAAAATTCCTGCTAGCTTCTCTGAAATTGCTGTGTACTTGCAGTCTTTTTCTTTTTACACAAGATCAGCTAAGCATTTTTATTTTGCCAGACCCTTCGGGGACTTTTAAAGAAACACGAAAATCATCCAACACAAGGAAATGACATGTGGCATTTTGCCTCATAGATTTTGGTTTGAATACCACCAAGAAAGACATAAGAAACACTTGCCACCTTTGCATCCTTTCTGGTTCGTTTCTAAAGTTCGGAAGTAATTTTGCTCCAGGTGAAAATGTCTAAGAAACCTGGCACCCATCACAGCAGTCTGGCTCAGTATCAGAGAAGAGGTACCTACACTCACCTTACCATTCAGTGGTGACTTTGTGGTAGCTCCTAATGGTACTAAACTTGTGGTTGGGTGTGTCGTGTGAGTCTCTGAGGAGGTGCAGGAGTGCACCAAAACAAGCAGGAGGTGTGAGGCTGGGCTTAGTGAAAGCCTGCCAAACTATATCTGAAGCTCAGCCCCATACATCTGGAGTCAATACAGAAATCAAAACAAAAATGTATGTGTTTGTATAACTCTCTTTTGTGCTCTTCATAGTACATCTATCCTCAACTGAATGGAAGATGGGTTTACACACCTATATTGCCTGGAAAGGAATGCATTGCTCAGGGTGACCATACTCAGGCCACATCACTGCACATGCCTTCAAGAAGCTCAGAATTTGAGAGATTATATTAGGCACTTGGTTTAAAGCCAAATTATAAGCCTTCCTGAACAGCACACACTGGTGAAGGGAGACTATTTCTAGAGACACTGGACAGCTAAAAATTATATTTAAAATTACTAATCCAATTCTATGTTTTCTTCAAGCAAAATCTGTCCTGGACTGAAGAATGTATCCATATATCCCTTAAAAAGGGTTAATAAAAAATGGTAATATGCATCTTGTATGCACAAACAGTATGCTTAGTAACTGTTAATTACATAGATAGCTGCTATTATAAAAAGTTCAGAAGCAATCGATTAACCAGATGGTTTTTAGCAAATCAGAATTTATTACTCTTTTATGGGCTACTTATAAAAATCTAACTTTCAGATAAAGAACGTGAAACAGCTGAAGCAGTTGTCCATATCTGCTTCCTATTATAGCATTTCTGAGGGTAGGGAATAGGAATAAAGGCTTGTAGGTTTGTGATTTATTCTTCTACACAAACTGACATCAAGGAGAGTATGCCAGCTCATCACCACAGTCCATCTTTAAAGCAATAGCTGTTAAGTAAGATTTAATGAAGTCACAGAAAAGTTAACTAATGGTTTCACTGCTTTACAGTGTTTTGCCAACAAGAGCTCAAGGAAGATATATCTGCCTTTACGCTCTGAACACTATTAAATCACACAAAAAAAGATGACAACAACATTCAGAGCGCAATGCCACACAGCCATATACAATCTTCACAGCTGATGAAGGTTTTTGGCCTCTTGTCTTATTGAACCCAAAGTCTCCATGTAAGACATTGAGGTGTAAACTGTGATGGGTGTTATTGCTTGAATAGCCCTCAACAACCACCATACACACAAACAGGAGTTACTTGGTAGGGATACTCACATCTAAGTACAACAGGATCTTTTCCCAAGTTTAAATTGTCAGAGGAAAAGAAAGTCTGTAAATCTCACTTAGATGACCATGTATTTTCACATGATTTGGGTAGGATCTTCCAAAGAACTGAAGGTGATGAAACTTGCCGATTTTAAACGGAATATGGACACATAACTTCTCGAGGCTATTTGAAAAAGCATTCTTTATGCTTAATTATCTCCGTTGACCCCAGTCAACATGGGTTTATCAAAGGCAGGTCTTGCCAAACCAACCTGATCGCCTTCTATGACAAAGTGACTCAGCTGCTGGACGAGGGAAAGACTGTGGATGTGGTCTTCCTGGACTTCAGTAAAGCCTTTGACACAGTTTCTCACAGCATTCTGCTACGGAAACTGTCAGTCTCTGGCCTGGACAGGCACACACTCTCCTGGGGGGAAAACTGGTTGGATGGCCGGGCCCAGAGAGTGGTGGTAAATGGTGTTAAGTCCAGCTGGAGGCCAGTGACAAGTAGGGTTCCCCAGGCCTCAGTGCTGGGTCCAGTCCTGTTCAATGTCTTCATCAACGACCTGGATGAAGGCATTGAGGGTACCCTTAGCAAGTTTGCAAATGACACAAAGCTGTGTGGAAGTGTCAATCTGCTGGAAGGTAGGGAGGCTCTGCAAAGGGACCTAAACAGGCTGGACCGCTGGGTAGTGTCCAATGGGATGAGGTTTAACACGGCCAAATGCCGGGTCCTGCACTTGGGACACAACAACCCTATGCAGAGCTACAGACTGGGAGAAGCCTGGCTGGAAAACTGCCAGGAGGAGAGGGACCTGGGGGTGTTGGTCGACAGCCGACTGAACATGAGCCAGCAGTGTGCCCAGGTGGCCAAGAAGGCCAATGGCATCCTGGCTTGTATCAGAAACGGTGTGACCAGCAGGTCCAGGGAGGTGATTCTCCCTCTGTTCTTGGCACTGGTGAGACCGCTCCTTGAATCCTGTGTTCAGTTCTGGGCCCCTCACCACAAGAAGGATGTTGAGGCTCTGGAATGAGTCCAGAGAAGAGCAACAAGGCTGGTGAAGGGGCTGGAGAACAGACCCTATGAGGAGCGGCTGAGAGAGCTGGGGTTGTTTAGCCTGGAGAAGAGGAGGCTGAGAGGAGACCTCATTACTCTCTACAACTACCTGAAAGGAGGTTATAGAGAGGAGGGAGCTGGCCTCTTCTCCCAAGTGACAGGGGACAGGACAAGATAGAATGGCCTCAAGCTCTGCCAGGGGAGATTTAGGGTAGAGATTAGGAGCAAGTTTTTCACAGAAAGGGTCATTGGGCATTGGAATAGGCTGCCCAGGGAGGTGGTTGATTCACCTTCCCTGGAGGTGTTTAAGGCACGTGTGGATGAGGTCTTGAGGGACTTGGTTTAGTGTTTGATAGGAATGGTTGGACTAGATGATCTGATGGGTCCCTTCCAACCTGGTTGTTCTATGATTCTATGATTCTATATTACTATTACAAGGTTTCTCTTAGAATGCCCAAATATGCCATATATTCCCCATAAAAACATGGTCTGTCAATCTGCTCACTCAGCTTTTCCCTCGGCTCTTCCAAGTGTGGGTGCAGAATGCCTTTTCTAAATGAAATAAACAGTGCTACAGCACTACCAATAGACTGAAAAAAACATTCTGAAAAAAACAGCCGTTTTAATACAAGTAAATGAATGGTTGTTTCTCAGTCCCTGATGAATCCAGGAACAAATTGTTTATTTCAGTACTGTATTTCAAATATTGAGTAAACTGGAAGGTATCCCAGAAATGGTTTAATATTCATGTCATGCCAGTACTGATTGCTCAGAACACACATGTTTGTAACTTGGCTGTTGTACCAGATGCTCCTTTCTGCTGTTTCCCTCAGTGTCTGGAAACATTTAGCACTTTAGAAAGACAGAGACAGGGGATTTACTTGCAGTATGATTTCAAATACAATTTTGCTAGTGGCTCCCACATAGAAGATCAGGTACTATGTGAGAAACAGAAACACCTCCAGATGTAGAGAAACCTCTTATGTGACATTCTGTAGAAATTTGTGGCTAGACAAACACTTATCCATGTTTGGAGAAAAAGAAAGAATTCTTACACGGAGATGTCAGGGAAGGACTCACTTCTCTGATGCAAATCTGTCTGTATCCCACTTTCATAACCTACTTTTTCTAGATTCCCTGGTGCAAGGTCAATAGCTCCTAAGTGATTGTAGAAAAAGAAATAACTGCAATTCCCAGGACAGCAGAGACTGAAATGATATCTGACCTCTCCATATGGAAAAAAAATGAAAAGGGGAAATGAGCTTGGTTTCCCAAACTGAAGCTCAAAAATCTCTAGCCTATACCAGCATGGTTTTGTCTGTAAATCAGAGCATTATTTCCTACCACACTCTGTAATTCCAATGATTTCAGCATGAAATAACCAAATCCACTGATATACACTATCTGTTAGTGTGTAACACATGCTTCTCCTTCCAGTCTAAATGACTACAGAGGTCTTGCAGTTTCAGTAACAAAAAAGGAATGTCCATGCAAGTTTGTCCTCTACAGGCTCAACAACTGCGCCTTTGTATGAAGTTAAACACATTAAGCCTGCATTGCTTCAAACAAACACATTAATTCACAGGAAACAGTAATATTCTTCTTTGATAATACAATGCTAGGTGATGTTTCTCAAATAAACTAAATAAACTAGGAATAAGAAGATTAGGAGGCTTAAAAACACTCCCAAAAGGTTCCAGATGAAATCTTTTAGTTTCTTTTTAGTGCTGTATTCAACTTGCAGGTGATGATTGTGCCATTCTTCTGGAGCTGGGAATGAGCTGGATAGATCTTTACTATAGTGAAACATGACACACAAGATGTAAATCAAATTTGTTCCCCTGAAGTGTCTTCAAGATCCTTTTCCCAACTTTTATGGCTAGCGAGATGGGTTATCAATTACAGCATCCTGCACTGCCATGATAAAGAATTCCCTAGACAATATGATGCTACTGCATCAGCAGGGACAACACCTCTATGTGCAGTTATTCATGTTATTTTAAGCAGTCCCAGAAGGCACAAGACAGCACACTTATGGAAAAAAAAAATTGCTAAGACTTGCAGCAAACTTCGACAGATTTTTCAGACCTCTAAATTTAATATCTAAGTGAGTAGAGCAGTAGCATGTACTTGCTATATGAGAAACCTCTTTTTGCAGATTTATTACACTAATAACACTAGAGTCTACCCATTGTCCTGCACATTTTGAAAAAGGACACTAAATATGTATATTTAAATTGCCAGAGATGAACAGTGGGTCACAAACAAATCTTAAAATGCTGAACTGTGTCAGCCAAATTGATTGTGCATTTATTATTTTTATCATTTCTTAAATATTTTTGCATAGTCAGTTCTGCTGCCAAAGCATTTCTAGAAGGTGAGTACAAAGGATATCAAGCACTTATCACTGAATAAAATATGACAGATGCATTCACATTCACTCAAATCTATGGATCTAAAGAAAAAGCAATAAAATTAAATGCATGATTTAGAAGTGAGTTTAAATACTAAACTGATCCTAAATTCAATGAGGAAAGCAAACTTCACAAATCATTGCCAATAGCTTTAGCAATCTCCCTGCCAGACAAAAGGTCAACTTCAGATGCCTTGTTAATATGTATCTGGCTTTTACAAAGTTCTGAGAGTGTTGCTCTATGACAAAGATGCATAGGCCTACAAAAGGAGAGTTGGTCAAGGAAAAAGGCTACCAAGGAAAGTTTAAAATTAGATGATAACTTTGTGGTCTCCAGGATCTTATCCTCACTTCCCCTGTTGCTAAACAGAAAAGTAAGGTTTGAGATGACTAGTGAGAAAGACTTGAGGCATAAGACAGATACACTGAGGGAAAATAAAGCAGTTAAAATATAGATACCAGCTTCCACAAAACTCATTTACTCTTTTTTGTTATAAGCAGGTCAAGGAAACAGAAGAGTGAGTTACCTCATATCTGGGCTGCTATTCAGCCCTTACCACCTCCTCAGCTTTAGGTACCTAACAGATATATCTAAATTGCTGTTGTGAGCCAGAAGACAATACAGATCTCTGTTCATTAACTGAAGAGGTACACACTGTCACACTGACCTAAAAAACTCCTGCTAAGTGTCTCAAGTTAAGTGAGATATAACTGGGGGACACAGTGAAATACTACCTAAGCAAAATCAAAAGTGCAACTTTAAACATTGTCAGTGTGACATTTAGTGAACATTTACTATGCCTTATCCACATTATACAGTAATGCTGTATGTACTTGGGCACATTCCTCTCCCTCTACCCCTCTCTTCCCATGTCTTTGCTCCCTCTTCTTTCCCACTGTAACTTTTGAAACAGTTACTCAATTTCAAGAAACAAACCAAGAAGCATGGTCTTCAAGATGCAAGTTTCCTTTCACTATGAAAAACAGGCAGATAAGTAGGGTGAACCAAGTCAGACAGTTCTGTAAGATATACATAGGCTTCAGAAGGTTCAAAGTTCTTGGTGAGACAATACTCCTGGCAGAAGGTTCTTCAGATGGTCTAAAGCCTTTCCTACAATTTGAATACGCCTCTTGCATACATTTGTCACAGCTCAATTAAACAAATTGACATGACTTATGTCACACTCAGGTCAACTAATTTGGCAATGACCAAGTGTTGTGACTTCTTTAGGACATTTTGCTAGTATTAATCACTTTCATAGAAACTTCATTGCAAAAAAATAATAATAAAAAAGACACTCCAGATCTGTAACTACTTCACATCTTTCTAGCAGTGAAAAGGTCTAAGCATGAATGACTGTAGAGACTCCCTCAAATGCAGCACCCATCATGAGGACAGGATTTTCCACCTCCTGTGAAATTAACACCACTTCCATCTCTCACTTCATTATCATCTGGAAGGATCAATGTATACTTAAATGGGGAAAAAAACTATGAAAATCAGAGAGAGATAATTTCAGTTCTTACTCCATGATGTAGGCCTATCTCAAAAAAACTTCTCATGACTGGAAAATTCTTAAACTTGTAGATTTTATAGACTGAGAGAATATACCACATTGTTGCTTAGTAAGGGTTTCTTCATGGTCATGTTCTGTCTGAAGAGTAAGGGAATTAATATTTGTCCGCCTAGGAACAGAAGGTATAATTCTTGTTCCTCTTATCTTGGATTAGCTGTCAAGACAGTAAGTGGACTGTTCAAACATTCAGTGTTTTCAGTGGGTTTAAATCAAGATGAAACATAGGTTAAGCTGTTAAGAGCTGCATGATTGCATGCTTCAGTTGCTCACTACTCAGCTTGTCTCTCAGTCCTGGGTGGGTAAAAAGGAAGGCTGGAATGTATTTCAGAGGGAGAGTCACTGTCCCTCTAAAGCCAGAGTTCATTTAAGCTGACAGTTTGGGAAATCAAAACCAAAATATCATTCGAGTCTCTTTCTTTTGGAAGGGCCTAGACCAGATACTGCACTTAATACCATGTTTGCTTTGTAACGCAATGAACTTCATAGCAGTTTTGCCTACCTTTACCCTGTATTAAACATTAATCATGTTATTTTGTTGAGCCATATCTTTGTGCAGGCTGCATAATTTATGCAAAATTCTTTGTAAAAATCTTAACATGATTATTAAAGTGTGGAATTAGCATAGCCCCAAATTAATTGTAAGTCATTGTGACAGCCTGTTACAAATATGATCTTTTTCTCAGGTCACAAATGTTATTGAATAGTGCAGTCTAGACACACTCTGAGTTCCTCCAGTTCTTTAACATCAAAAAATTTGGTGCCACTTCAAAGATTAGTAAAATATAATTAGTCCCTGTTTCTCTGTTCCTCATCAAATCAAATCTGTTTCAAGAGTGATGTTCTAGACTTTATCATCTAGTCTAACCCGGCTATTCATTATTCGTTGCTTATTACACCTCACAAACACCAAACTAATACTCTGGACTACTGGAAGCTAGAAGTTAATGAAAATTGCTTGACGTAAATAACATTACAAAGGTTGAAAGACAAGTGTATATTCAGAAGTAATGAAAAAATACTGCTACCTGCTGAACAACTCGGGAGTCCGAAGGAGCCAGACCCAAGAAGCCAGATCCTGAACACAAGCAGCAAGGTTTTGAAGTTTGAAGGAGCTGAGACTTTTAAAAATAACTTCCATCAGAATAATATTCATACTCTACAGCACTGAATTAGCTCAGTGCTAATGAGGCTTGCATTGAACAAACAATCTTGTGGTGCTAACAACAGCTTATCCAGGACATTTGAGTTAATGTTAAACTTAATTTCAGTGAAAACAGGAGCAGGCCCTCTCTAAAGCAAGATTTATATGAGGGTATGAGCCAAATTAATTCAAAGTAATTAAAGGAATATTGACATCAAGATCCTTTACATCAAGCTCCTAGTCATAAAGTTTCCACGAATGGAAGATGATGATAAAACATTTTTAAAAATTATGGGTTGTCCCTGCAGTTTCTGAGGTCAATGAAATCTTCCAGAATAAGAAACCTATGACAAATTTTCTTTTTTCTGCAGCATGATAGAAAATAATAATTGATAACTTATAAGAAAAAAGGTGTTAAGAGCCACAACATGCGTTCTATTTTTATGTGCTAAGTTTTCAGTTGATATAAATACATGAAACTGAATCAAGGTAAATAGAGCTTCACTCATTTAAATAAGCAAATCTTTGGCGAAATCAGAAGTAAACAGGACAAAAACCCCAATCCTTGCTCCTAAGTTCTAACATGCAACTGTTCAACAATATAGATGTTCAACAGCTGAACATCCATGCTTTATCCCATATATTGACATGTTTATGGCTGAGGAAACTAAAATAAATTCAGAAAAATTTCAAATCATTCTTATCATTTATCATGTTCAGCTAGTAAGTATAATTAATGCTGTACATATGTTGTTTGATTCACCCAACAAAATGTAGCTCATACCAAAAGCATGTAGTTCATACCAAATCCAACAAAGTACCTTACCACTTACTTTTAGTATGTCAACCACAGAACTAATCCCAGTGAAGTCATCAGGCTTAACTGTTAATTTGGTAACACGAAATACTCTTTTTTTCTGACTCAAACTTTTAGTGTCTCCAACTACAAACATAAAGAGAAGAGTCCAGATTCCATTAACTCTTGAAAAACTCCGGTCCTTGCCTAGGAATAAACATGATATCAAACTCAAACAAAACACATGTGTATGCATCTCAGAGACAACATTTTGAATAATAACACTAAAATACATTTAAGCTTAGAAGTAGAGAAACTGTAGAAAGCAGTCAAGAAACACAGAAAGGGTGACAGAAAAAATTGTCTTTGACACCTTTGACAAACCCAGCAATCATTTTATAACTTCTATGGCATGTGATATAGCGAGCTCTCTAACCAATTACATGCTATATTAAAAAAACCTCACTATGATGTTTACAAAATATAATACGAAAAATACTATGTGGATTTACATTTATGTACTGCTATATTCTAACAAAACAGCCTACCTGTACAAAAGAGCAGAGATGAGTAGAGCAGAAAAGTTAACTGTTTTCTGACTTACATTAATTTTAAGTCCAATTTTAATACTTGATAATGTGGCAGTATGTAGTAGTATATTCCAGTATAATACAAGACAGCATGTAGGGCACTTATGAGAAAACCAGCCATTCAAAATCCATTTTCTTAAACTACTGATGTCCTTTCAGGTACTGAAGATGGTGAACGATGCACAGGCCATCAGCCAAGTAACCAATAAGTACTAGCACATTCTCAACTTATTATGGAAGAGTTAAACTATTCAGTGGCTGAGTAGATTACTACATAACTAGATAACTAGATTTAGGTAAAATAAAAAGAGGAAATCCACCTTGAAAAGGCAATCACGATTCAAAATAAACACTTGATCAAAGTTAATGCTGAGGTTTTGTAGCAGTATAGGGTTTTTTTAAAAAATTCCAATAGAAAATAATAAAAAAGTTTCTTTTACCCTAAGGCAACCCTAGAATAAGAGAAAAAGGAAGACTATAAAACAATGGTTTGATCCAAAGGCCATCACAGCCAGTGAGAAGACTCTAACATCAGCCACCATAGATAACATCCATCTTTTACAAGACCTTACAGCTTCATCCTACTAGCGGATTCATGCTAAGCCCTAGCTATGAAAATAATACCTTTGCCTTGTAGTGACTCCCAGAGAAACAATCTTTTTAAACATGCCTCACTGTGTAGCCTGAGGCAGTGAAAAATCAAGTGTTCCTTTTATGGGATTAAGAACTGTCTCTTTTCTGTCACAGGTCTTCCTTATGCTAACCTCATGCATTCAACCCCTGCTCTCTACATTCATTCCCAGGACCATTTATCTTGTTGAATCACTAGCAAAATGAGCTACTTATCATCTTTTTTTTCTATAGCCTTATGTTTCCCTTTTAGCTTGGGGTGCTGTAATGCATTCTCCTGACAATATTTTCCAAAGCTCCTTCTTTCAACTGTCGTCTGGGAAACATCATGGTAACAGGATATATAGTATGATGCTATCAAAGACTTCTATGTAGAAAATCTTTTGACAGTAGAACTCCCCTAATGGGATTTGCATCTCAGCTCAATGGTAAATAGTGCAGTAATACCCTTCTTTTTTTTTCCTTGCGTTGCAATAATGTTATGATTTTCATTACTACTTCAAAGTAACTTGCAATTGTTCTTTTACTCTGAACTTGAGCTCAGCAGGGTATAACTTTTCAAAGTATCACAGAGGGGGACCTTGATTACTCAAATTTTTTCATTTTTCAAACAAAATCTCAAATCCATCTAACAAACAAAATTTCATTTTAGATCTTAGAATTTCCTGTTGCTGGATTTGCAGAGAATTAAAATTAACAACAAAAAAAAAAAATGCGGTTTAGTCTGTCTCATTTTTTTCTAAAGACTTTACTTCTATCACAGTTACTACTATGGTCAGGGAACTTTAATTGTGAAAAAGGCCTGGAAGATCAGCTCTTTTTCTCAGCTTTGCCAGTAACTACCCAAAAATGCACAAAATTCAAGAGATCTACTTTTCCAAATGTGCACACAGCTAGGCTACCTGGTAGACCCAGTTCCAGGAAGGTCACAGTATGTGTGACAAATGGGGGAATTTCACCATATCGCTGCAGTTTTAAGCTTAGTTTTATAAAGATAAATGTAAACCTCCAGCTCAACAATGAAAATCTGGCAGAGGTCAAGCTTATGCACTGAACCATGGCAAAGCCTTGGTCTAGAAAAACACTCTTCCCCAAATCCCTGCTAAGTAATATCCAGATATTACTTAGTCTCCAAGCGAGCATGGTGCTAGTCAGCCCTAATCAGGCCCAGGTTTTCTTTTTCCTGAAGTATATTGTAGATTCTCTACTCTCGAGAACACTTGAAGTAGTGTCCCTCACACTCCTGTAGTTGAAGGATATGAATTCACTGCATGCAGTCTGACAACAGGCACATCACTGTAAAAAAAATTTGGTTTAAAATCTAAATTGGGTGGCACAGAACAGCAAATATAAGTCACTAAATATAAACTAGATTTTATATTCTTGTTTGATTCAAATATTGGAAAATGAACTTCGTTGTTGACTTATCAGGAGTCTAATATTACTCAGGGGAGAACAGAGTAGTTTAGCTGAGGCCAGCAGTAAGAGTTACTGCTAGTCTGGATGCCTGCTGTAAAGTGCAATAAAGCATAGAAGTCCATGTGACATCCCAATCACCATTTTTATGAACATTTTCCTATTTATTAATAGCAGCTGCTCTAAATTCACTCAAGTTTTACTCCAGCTGCCAATTCTGGGTCTAGTACAAATTCGAGATATATATTACAAGTAAGTTCAGCTAGAAATTAAAAGAAAAGGTGGGGAAAAAGCATACCAAATGCCAACAGGGCAAGTTCATTGATGACGGGCAAGAGGGCAAGTTAATGGCTGTACATACCAATAATTACAGAAGTGTAGGTGAGTTCAGCCATTAAGACAATGGAGAAAAGGTATCAATCATGGACAAGAAAAAATGGGATCAGGGTTAGTCAGGTTATTTCCTCCCATTGCAATACCTTTTCTCTGCTCAGAGATGTTCAAGATGTTCCAACTATCTGTTACTTTACTCTCAGTACATTTATGTCAGCTTTGCATTGCCACTTGTATGTATCTTATTTACCTTTATACACAGCTCTTGGACCTCAACAGAAGACATTCAAAATATCAATCACCAATTATACTGCAGACAAAACCATATGGTACATAAAATGCTTAGAAGCATGTGGCCTTCAAAGACAGATGTGTCTGAAATTCATGATACGAATTAGCACATTTTTTACTTGATTACTCAGGAAGAGGAGATATTTTGTACTTTGCAGTCACTTCCAGCTGCTAACAATCCATTCCTCAGCAGCACTGCCACCAAACAGTAGACTGACCTTGTCAGGAAAGCCTCACATTCAAGATACTATTTAAAATCCAATAGTCACTTTGATTGTTGTAAAATGGCTATTGATAGAGATAGAAACCTGAAAAAACCTCAATTTATGGATAAATATTTGCAACAGATGTAGTATAATAAACTACTGTTTACATGAGGACAATCTAACACAGTTTGGATTTGCGTTATTACACTGCTGCAACAGAAGTATGCTTGCTGTTATCTCAGTATATGGACACCCCAAAACTATAAAGGTGAAATCCCTAGGGTGAGCAACATCCCTGCTTCTGGAGTTCTTCCATGTTCATGATCTAAAAAGCATCATAAAACCCCTATATACTATAAATACACAGCAGTGGCTGGCAGGGCAACATAATAAGAAGACACAGACACTAATTTCCTGCATTGAAAAGAACAGTCCATGAAAGACATTATTTAGGGAAGTGCTCCTGAAGGACAGACATTTTTGCAGCCCCATCTCATAAATGTCTCCTTTCCATCTGCTTGTCCAACTTTAAATACACATCCAACAAGTCAGGATTCAATAAGCCCATTCCAAAAGGATGTTAGTAGTTTATTCTAGTACATTACCCAGGGACATTTTATAGTACAACTGGCTAATATATGAAGTAGTTCAGCAAATTCTGTTTGATTAAAAGCTTTCATATAAAGCTTTTAATTGTAGAAAAAGATCACGATCCTTTTGAAGAAGGCACAGGGGCTAATGTATCATACAATTGTAAAAACTGACAAAAAATCTGTGGACATGTTTTCTTACTATACAGCACAAATGTAATAGTCTTCCTCTTCAGCTGAGTAGGACTGAATTAACCAATATATTAATTCTGCAACTGAAATTGTCAGTAAACCCTTGGACATAAGAACACTCAGCCAGAGGTTAAATGGAACCTAAGGAAAAACAAGATTGTAGCATGTCTTTCTCCATAGCAAATATAAAGATGCTATTTAACAACAAACCTACCATTCCCAGAACTACAGCACTGATGGGAACTTCACCAGATTGCTGTAGAATGTCACCATTTTACATTGATTCTTGAAACAATTATCTTATTTTTTCAGAGTATAACTTCTTGCTTTTTACAGCTATCATTGTCAATGTTTAAGAAGGGAAAATACAATGCAGAGGCATTTAGCATGGTACCATTAAGTGAGGACATTTTGGATCACAACATTTCAGAACATTTGAGTAGTATAGCTTGTAGGGGTGATGTTTTCAGAAATACGAAATAATTTTAAAAACCTATGTGGCAGGTTTATCAAGGTAAGGTCCCCACTGCGCTTCTTATAGGAACCTCCTGGACACAAAAATGAGCAGTTCTGAGAAAAATAGGTCCCTGTCTCTTGCATATATTTTCCACAATTAGGATAAGGACTGCAAGGGGAGCTGTACAACTTCCGCTGGTTTAAAATGACTGCATTAACACCTACAATGAAGGCACTTTTGATAATAATGTTCCCAGACTCATACTCTGTTCCCAGCCCTCTGCGGCCACCTCACCTTTCCATATTGTCTCCTTATATGAGCTTCACTTACTGTGAGACCTTTTTCCCTTACCTAATCCCCTTCACTGACCTACTCTCTTCCATTTCTATTGCCATTTGGTTTGTCCCCTCCCCTTTATACCCAATCCAATAAATCATTCAGTGAACTAGTGGTTCTTTCTGCCACATTACATCCTGCTACTGCAAACTATCCCTTCTCCACCATTTCATCCACCCTGCTTTAGGGACAGCACTAATACTGTATAATTCTATGTACCTAACACAAAGGGAACATATTCTAGATTAGTTTACTACACTAATGAATATAATAGTTTAAAATCACGACAATCTACCTTATACTACCTTCCTATTTTCACTTATCCAGCTTATATGGCAAGATTGTTAAAAGTTGCTCCCTGGAGTGAAGAAAACAGATTTCAGTGTCCTTCACAAAGCACGGGGAATGGAGTTTATGAAAACTTGTACAGATTGAAATAGGTCTCTTCAAAGTATGTCAGTAAAAATAGATTTCATACAAGTCTGTAATAGACAAAGGCTAATTAGCTGCAACAACTTTTTTTGTGAGGTCAAGGAGTTACACCTGGGGTGATTTTATCCTAGAATAGCCACACTTACTGATGTGATTATTTATTTTTTTTAAATCAGGACATATCAAATCACAACTTTATTTTCACTTGACATTAAAGTGACCAGGCTAATGAAACAAGTTATTTTGATAGGACAAAACCTACCTGAAAAGAACATTTATGTCTCAGCATTCTGTACTTGGTATAGCACCTAAGATTGCTGTAACTTAATGAAGTCAGTCAATATTTTTTTCCCCCTGCATTTTTCTCTCCCCTTCTCACCCAGTTTCTGTAGCTGGCAAAATTCTGTGGATTAACAGTCCCATTGTTTCCTTCTCATCATTTTTTAATGAGATCTCAAGCATATACAGTGGGTCATGAAGCACTGTTTCTAAGGGCGTTTCATTCTCCCAGAACTTCTTTAAGTTCACATACCAGAAAACTCAGGTTCTTGTAGTCCTGCAACAGTCTCTCTGCTGAGACTCCTTCAACAGCAGGATCCAGGAGGCATAAGATTGCCAATACCTACAGTAGTCCACTAGGATGGTGACTAGTCAGGTGAAAAACTTGTCCTGGATTCACTGAGGTTTACTGAAGCTGAGATGTTTTCATGAAAAACATTTTGGGTTCACTATGTCACCGCTTTCCTCTGAAATTTTACTTAGACAGAAAATACCCACTTATTTCTGAAAGCAACCTATTAGTGAAAGTCTTATTAGTTTAAGTAGAATTTCTGCTCCTAACTCTCACACACTCTTTGAAAAACTATTTACAGCACGAGTAATTGCTTTCAACACATTGCTTTCTGAGTTATGCTCAGCGGACATGAACCCATTGAGGTAGTCTCAAGCAAGGTAGTCTGTGGTCCACTCAATTTTATGCAGCTTCTCATTCCAACCTTTCACTGTAGCACCACAGTTCAGGGCTCATTAGCGTTACAATAAGAAGCACTACATGTCCCTAGGGTCATCCTTGCATGGGTATGATAGCAAAAGGAAGCCTTCAAATTCCAAAGAACAGATAAAAGAAGTCTGATTAACAGAATACAGCATAAAAGTAACACACACAAGGTACTACTGCCATTCAGTAACCGTGCACATTTATTTTGCTGTCACTTTTTCAACTTCAACCCTCAAAACAGAGGAAAGGTGGGACAAAGAAATAATATCAAAATACTTACCCTTCTTCCCTTCATTATTTAATACAGAGTATGTCTTTCAGCATATCTTTTTAAATCAAAAACATGTGGAATCTCATCTAGAAAATACACTTCAAAACCCTTCCACTGAGCACTCTTGTGCCATTTCTTGATGATATTGCAAGCAAAAGAGAGCCCATTTGGGGTACAGTAGTTGTTCAAAGAATCATAGAATCAACAGGTTGGAAAAGAACCACCAGATCATCGAGTCCAACCACTCCTATCAAACACTAAACCATGTCCCTCAGGACCTTGTCTACCCATCGCTTAAACCCCTCCAGGGAAGGTAAATTAACCACCTCCCTGGGCAGCCTATTCCAATGTCCAATGACCCTTTCTGCAAAAAACTTCCTCCTAATCTCTAGCCTAAACCTCCCCTAGTGGAGCTTGAGGCCATTCCCTCTTATCCTGTCCCCTGTCACTTGGGAGAAGAGACCAGTTCCCTCCTCTCCACAACCTCCTTTCAGGTAGTTATAGAGAGCAATGAGGTCTCCTCTCAGCTTCCCCCTCTCCAGGATAAACACCCCCAGCTCTCTCAGCTGTTCCTCATAAGGCCTGTTCTCCAGCCCCTTCACCAGCTTTGTTGCTCTTCTCTGGACTCATTCCAGAGCCTCAACATCCTTCTTGTGGTAAGGGGCCCAGAACTGAACACAGGATTCAAGGAGCGGTCTCACCAGTGCCAAGAACAGAGGGAGAATCACCTCCCTGGACCTGCTGGTCACACGGTTTCTGATACAAGCCAGGATGCCATTGGCCTTCTTGGCCACCTGGGCACACTGCTGGCTTATGTTCAGTCGCTGTCAACCAACACCCCCAGGTCCCTCTCCTCCAGGCAGCTCTCTCTCTAGACAGACTTCTCCTAGTCTGTAGCTCTGCACAGGGCTGTTGTGACCCAAGGGCAGGACCCGGCATTTGGCCGTGTTAAACCTCATCCCATTGGACTCAGCCCAGTGGTCCAGCCTGTTTAGATCCCTTTGCAGAGACTCTCTACCCTCCAGCAGATCCACACTTCCACACAGCTTAGTGTTGTCTGCAAACTTGCTAAGGGTGCACTCAGTGCCTTCATCCAGGTCATGGATGAAGGCACTGAACAGGGCTGGACCCAGCACTGAGCCCTGGGGAACCCCACTTGTCACTGGCCTCCAGCTGGATTTAACACCATTTACCACGACTCTCTGGGCCCGGCCATCCAACCAGTTTTCCGTAGCAGAATGCTATGAGAAACTGTGTCAAAGGTTTTACTGAAGTCCAGGAAGACCACATCCACAGCCTTTCCCTCGTGGAGCAGACGAGTCACTTTGTCATAGAAGGCAATCAGGTTAGTTTGGCAAGACCTGCCTTTGGTAAACCTGTGTTGACTGGGCCTGATCACCCAGTTCTCTTGCATGTGCTTCATAGCACTCAAGATCACATGCTCCATTACTTTCCCTGGCACCGAGGTCAGACTAACAGGCCTGTAATTCCCTGGATCGTCCCTGCAACCCTTCTTGTAGATAGGCACAACACCATCCAGCCTCCAGTCCAGTGGAACTTCCCCAGTCTTCCAGGACTGTTAGAAGTTGATGGAAAGGGGTTTGGCCAGCACATCTGCCAGTTCCCTCAATACCCTAGGTTCAGATGCTTCGAATCGTCTTGTGCAAGTGTCTCCTTTCTTATCTCACTTCTCTGCTTACACAGGCAACAGTTAGGTTTACTGGAATTAAGTGGTATGAATACATCCTTCCCACTTCAATCCTTACTCCTATTCCTTTTAACTCTACAGCTACCCCCTGCAAGTCCTTATGCCTATGGTGAAATCAAATAGCTCTATGTCCCCCAGTTACTTAAGAGGAATCTCTCTGCAAGGTTCACAGCCTTGTAACAAGACAGTTCTTGTTGTTTGTCAGAAAGCTTTTGAAGGACTACATTTCTGTAATGGAGGAACTAATAGCTCCAAGCTTCTAAAGATTTACCCGTCTCCACAAAACATCAGTAAATCTGCAGCTGTCCTACCGGAGATGATGATTAGCATTACGCATATTAAACAAAGGGGTAGTGAAACCTGATCTGCATAATTCTGACACACACGCAAATTCCCACTGCTTTCACAACATAATATCTACACAGTTCGTTTTATTTTGATTAAAATTAACACATTTCACTGATGACCTTTAAAGGAAAACTCGCTTCCAGTCTCCTAAATGCACCATTGATCTACTACACTTTGTCAGCAGAACAATGATCATTCCTAAGATGCCTCTGAAAAGTTAGAGTCTTATACAGATCAGTTCATACAGTTCCCACTGATGTAAGCAATGCAGAGATGAAGAATTTGCATAATCAGCTCATTTGCTGCATCCAGCAACAAGGGACATATTCTGCCGATTCACACTCTCACCAGAAGGTTGCTGCAGTTAACAGGAAATTGCTACATTGCAATTCAACAGACATGAAGTACATTAGCTGGGTAGTGTCTAAGTAAATAAGCAAATGAAGATGTATGCAAGCTATTATTACCTTTGCTCCACAGACAATGAAAATGACCTTTGTCGAAAGGCTGGTTCAGAATTAGAAGACAAAACTTCAGGTTTCCTGTAAGATAAATGTTGATTCTTATTAGCAAAGATATTGATTTTTTCCCCCTATATTTTCTTTATTTTGCTTTTGCCATTTTAATTTTAGTTCATACACCTCAGAGCAACTCCACCAATTTCCTTGCTTCTTAGGTTTCATCACTTTCAGATAGTAAAGCTGCCAGAACTTCATTAGAAGCTTTTTACTTGGTAGGGTTTTGCTAAACTTTTCATTTATAGGTGACTTTTATCCATTGAAGGCTACCCTCAACAGGACTCCACATCAATATAGCACTCTTATTTAACCTCCCACTCACTCCTGCTGCCTGGATGCAACATTTACTGGTATTAGCTTTGTTGTGGTCTCTATTAACAGGGAATGCTATCTCTGTACGAAGCTATCTGCAATCTAGGTCCAATATTATTCTCTCTTGGTGGATTCAGAGCTCTTGCTGCCATCAGTGACTTCTGTGCCAACATATTCATATCATGAGAAGCCCCAGTTGTGGTACATCCACTACGGCTGATGTTTCAAAAATACAGAATGAAAGGACATACCCAAGGACCTTATAACCACAGTTGGTAAAAGCAAAAGGAAACTTCAGCCTGTGTTATTTAGGTGATATTACAGACTGGAAATCTCAGTGGATTTACTAGCAACCTGAACAAATCCAACAGTCTGAATGGGCTGCTAAAGCCTCCTGCCCTAGCACTATGTCCATTGTGAAGGTTGATAATAAACTACAAATATAAAAGTCTAAAAATAAAAGGATTTATGATATGACAAACTTTGGTTTCAAAGAGTAAATACATAAATCTCCTGAAAGGAGGTTGTAGAGAAGAGGGAGCTGGTCTCTTCTCCCAAGTGACAGGGAACAGGACAAGACGGAATGGCCTCAAGCTCCACCAGGGGAGATTTAGGCTAGACATCAGGAGGAAGTTTTTCACAGAAAGGGTCATTGGGCATTGGAACAGGCTGCCCAGGGAGGTGGTTGAGTCACCTTCGCTGGAGGTGTTTAAGGCACGGGTAGACGAGGTCCTGAGGGACATGGTTTAGTGTTTGATAGGAATGTTTGGAGTCGATGATCCGGTGGGTCTCTTCCGATCTGGTGATTCTATGATTCTATGGCTTCCTCTGGTGGGATTTGCATTATTTCACTTCCTAATTAGTATGACAATCATATTGTGATACAAGTTTCCCCTGGAGCTTGATATCCTTAGCCAATCAGATTAATGAAGTATTATTTGGTCATGTGAAGCCACTGTAATTGAAAAAAGAAAACCTCTATCACTAGAAAGCCTTTCGACCTTTTAAGCAGATCCAATATAGCAGGAGGCAGAAGGCTAGGGGTCAAGCTGTGCCTTAATTCATATGATGTAACTAAGGAAAATGCAGTAGGTGAAACTCCTACTGCACTCTGAAAGTGCAGAAATATCTTGGGATGGAATTAGAGAGGGGACAATCTTTAAAACAACAAATAAAATGCATGATTAGGAGCATGAAGTAAGGGTTAGGAGATTGGGACACTATTCTGTATCTCACTTTTCAAGTGACTTAGGGTTTCTCCAGTGACCCTAGGTAACTAGGTCTTAGTTCCCTACACCAGAAAAAACAGTACTGTCCTTCTTCGTAAGTATCAACACTACAGGAGACCTATATCATTTCACTGCAGTAAAAACGTCTACATGTTTTATCATAGCTATCTTCTGCATGGTGCTTTCAAATACCTTCCCTCATGTCTTCCATTTACATCTTTGCTGACATGATACAAACTTCTATTTAATTGATGTATATGTAGGGGAATAAATTTACTCAGAAAAGAACGGTGATGTCAGAGGACCAAGTAAACAAACAAAAGTTAGAAATATCTTTTTCTTTTCCTAATCTGAATAGTTTTGCATTGTCCTTGAACTTTAAGAGAAGAACTGAAAACAACAGATTTAAACCAAGTGCCAGTTTCTAGCTGCCTCACAAAATGGGACCTCAGCAGCAGATCTCCTAATGATGGTTAAGTGAGAAAGGCTGACAACTCCTTATGTTAAACATAATCATCTAGTCATGCCCTCCACCAAAGAGGGCCAGCAAATATCATAGGTTCTTCTACTGTTACGATAATTCAAACAGACACAGGTATTCTAAACCTATTTCTGCTGATGAATCACAAAAGGCATTTCTGTGTCTGTTTCAGACGCTTAACTCATATCAGCACATAAAAATACAGTAGATTTTAAGCATTTTCCTTGCACATCGGGAGGATTCCTGTTAATATATAACATGGTTTTAAGCCAAAGTTTGGCTATGGGTGTCCACAAGGAGATTTCAGAGGCGGTTTTTCAGAGAGATGGTGGTTCTTACTAGTTCAGTTGTAGTAGAAAAACAAAGAGGCAGATATCCTCAGCACATACAATGCAGGGGTGGGGGCGCGTGCTTTGAGTTGTTAGGGGCTTTGTTTAAGCAGTTATAGGCTGAAAAAGTAGAAAGAATGGAAATTACCATCGCCTTGTACAAAAGTGAATGTTCCAGGAATTTGAAACCACTGCAATTAATGCATGACAAAATGCTGTGATTAATGCTACCAAAATGAACCTAAATGTCAATATTCTAATGGTGCTCACTGCGTTAATATAAAGCTGCAAAAAAGGGTGAGTTCTCAGTAGATGTAAAACAATAATCAAATTGGGCTGCAATAATTTACAGCCATTGCCGTAAGAACTATTAATAAATTGGGACTTCTGATAGTAAAGACCATGTGAATGGATAGAATATGCAACATCCATCACTCTGAGAAAAACTGATGAGAGCTCACTACGCCAATGCTCCGAGCACTCTTCTGGCTATTCATTTGAAAACAAATCTACTTCAAAGCCATTTATCTTTAAAAGCCCTTAACAAATTAGGAAGCTTCTATCTTCTAGACTGTCTGCCCATACATTTTTCACAAAGATAATTAGCACCCTGACCCAACCATTAACAAAATTGTGGTCTGTTTGGACTAAAGGGAAAGAGAATTCTGTAAGCAAGAATTCAGCAGCAAAAATAACTTGTCCCCAGATATAGAAATCTCCAGTGAGGAAGCTTTTGTTGCCTTTTTGTTAGAGGCAGAACAAGTTGGTCTCTTGCATACTTTCTTCCACTTTTAGTATAATTTTCTCTTTCATTATGTGCTTTTCTTGGAGCTTTTGCAGACTGAGCAAATTCAGCCATCTGCAGCACAAGCAGACAAGAATAAATTCCTCAATATAAAACCTCAGCTTGTTCTTGGTGTTTACAGCAACACAGAGAATGAGTGGAGCCAAATCCTACAGTGCTAAGTCCTCCTGTAGAGGAATTAGTCATGTAGTAAGGCCTAGTTTCTACAGTACAGAAAGATGACTACATGAAAATTTTACTTGCTTTTAGGAAAACAAATTTGTTCATCTCTAGTCATACTTGCTTGTTTATCTATTTGCTGCTTATAAATCCTGCAGTCTATAGGCACAATTTAAAGACATATGTATTAACAGGTGCACAACTACATTAGCAACAAGTTACATGCAAAAATATATTTCAATCACAGAATCACTAGGTTGGAAAAGACCCACTGGATCATCAAGTCCAACCATTCCTATCAAACACTAAACCATGCCCCTCAGCACCTCATCCATCCCTCTTTTAAACACCTATAGGGAAAGTGACTCAACTACTTCCCTGGGCAACTTGTTCCAGTGCCCAATGACTGTGAATTTTTTTTTTCCTGATGTTTCCTGATAATCTTTTAGCAGACTTGGAAAATTCCTAGTCTTTGGATAAAGCTGGACTATTTTAATCCTGCCATAAACAGAGAACCACTTTCTTACTTTTCTTAGGTTGCAAATTAATCAACAATCCCCTACACATACCACTGGGACTGTCATTGAATAACCTTATCCACTCTGAAAACTTTCTCCCTTCTCTGCTTTCCAACTTTTATCTAGTTACATATCTTCTTTGAAAAAGCTTGTCTCATGGTTGCTTAGAAAGGACTTTAATCAAAGGTGTTGTGAATGTCTCTGACAGCCTAGGCAATGCCTTTTTACCCTATTTTAACACAGTCAGAATAGTTCTAATATATTTTAGAGCACAGATTTGCTACTCTAAAAGTCATTCTTAGCTTCTCCCTGTCATACTCATCTAGCTTTTCTATAAATATTTATAATATCATTATGCATTTTTTTATTGATTTCCCCTTGTCACATGCCAGTCTTCAGGCTGTATGTCTGTCACAAAGCATATTCAAAAGGCATATATATTTTTAAATCCAACCTATACTCAGGTATCCAATAAAATATATGACCCTTCTTTGTTTCCCTTCACTGTTAGAATAATGACACTAAAATTTATTCTGCATACTATAAGCTTCCTGGCTATTGAATTTTCCAAGGGGAAAAAGCTTTCACTACTTGCAAGAACAACAAAAAAATCACTGCCATTGCCAGTCTTTGTGAAACAATATAAGGAGCAACAAACAATGAGGGGGATACACGGTGCTACAAGACCTGCATACCTCAAGGTACTAACAAAGTATGACTCTAAAGTCAGAGCTTTGACAACAGAAAGGAACTTCTGCTAAGCAGAACTATTCATGTTTTATTGTTTCCTGGAATAGGAACCATTCCTTTCTTTTCGATGAGTGTTCTATAATGAGGCAGGTTTAGCATGGAGGAAGGAAGAGGGAAGACAGAAGTAGTACGGGGCAGAAGGGTTTTACTATTAGTAAAGTATTCCATTATTTTAATCTAGAAAGTTGAGGGTAGGAGGGCAGTTACAAATTTTCAGAAAATTTCTACACTGGTAGAAATACATCCAGATAATCAAGATATTAACCAAGATGTCTTGAAAAGTTATTGCAGAGTTACGGGGTAAAAAGGCATTGTATAGGCTGTCAGAGACAGGTAAGCCCCTTTTATCAGTGGGGTTACATGTATTCCTGGTCATGTAGGTGGGGATCTAAACATTTAATGAGCTTCTGAGAGGAAAAAACAATCAAAAAAACCCAAACACTGATAAAAGACAGTGGAGTAATAGGTTGAGGCAGCTCTTCATATGGCAGCTGAAATTTCTTCTGCTGCAGAAGAATTAGCATTTGAATGGTGATTCTAAGAACTCCACGGAAGTCCTGTTTAGTGGGAGCCTATTATAACAAAACCTCAAGAAAGCACTTCATGAAACCAGTAAACATACCAAAAATAACGTGCATGCACAAATATGTGAAGGCTATTGCTACAGATCAACAAAACAAAATTACTAAAGCAACTTGCTATGTTATTGATCTGGAGTTTGGCTTTGGTGTCAGTTTTGTATTTGCTTGCTTGGTTAGTTTTACTAACACATCAAACTCTCTTATTTAATTGAGATACAGTCTACAACAAAAATCAGAAAATATCAGTTTTTACTTTAAAAGTTTTCTTAACATCCTGTTCAGGTTGAAACACTTTGCTCCAGTGTTGTGCTAAGCATCACTAAATCAAATAAAAGCTGGAATGGTGACTTCTGGTATCGGTGAAGCAGATGTCACTAACGTGGGATAGGGAACACAAGATGAAAAACAAGTGAGCTTATAAAGAATGAATTATGTCATCAAGTAAAAAAATCCCCATTCATTATAATGAACTGGAGTGGTCAATTTTCAACAAACATTTAAGGGAAAAGATTTTATTACTGATACGCCTTAAATTAGGAACAGAACTGTTTAAAGAATACTACTCTATTAAGGTATCCCACATTCTTGCTTAAATGAAGGCTCATGTGGAAAAGCACCACTCAACACACCTGAAATATTCCCGTATTAAATTTGTGAAAGAAAAGCGATCCTACACTGGTATCTTTTGCTGCGTCCAATGCCAATGCACAGAACATGGGATTTTAAAACTAAAATAAAGGAGTCTGGGGGATCTGCACCAAATTTACATAATTTTCTGCCAAGTAAGCACGTGTCCCCAAGTGTCAAATTCAAAACCAATGCTCTGGGAAGAACTACTTGATAGTTTCTATATTCTTGCTAGGTAATCAAAATAGACCATTAAGTTCAGGGCTTGTTTTAAGAGCTACTAATCACTTCCCAAATATATTCAACTGGGACAGCCTCCCTATCAAAAATGAAGTAAACATTTGATTAGACAAAAACTAAGGAAAGTTAGTACATCAGACTATGGTCCATACCCTGTTTCCTGAAATGGCTTCTTCATTGTCTTTTTCTTAGTTTGGTTTTTGGGTTTTTTAGATAATGATACACCACAAACAGTAGTTTCCAACCTAATATGCAGATATAGATCCTAAAAGGCAATTTACCTGCCAATGTAGCAATTATTCTTGAACCTTGACTTCTGCCTTAAAAGACAAGACTCTGGTTTCATCAATGAATGTCTTTGTCAACTCACTGACGAGGCACACTACCTACGTCTATATTAGCAAGTAGTATGGCACAATAAAATCAATATAGACCAAAACTGTTGATTCTGAAGCTATGAAATTCACCATATACATGTTTTGGAAAGAAAGGAAGGGAAGGAGGCTACTTCATATTTGGTTTAGTCTGGTTCTGTAGAATAAATACCCATCATCACTATGAGAGGAGTATGTGCACTCTTGGAGCACATTTTCAAGTTTCGTTCAAAAGGAAATTAGCTTACATATTCCAGAAAGCACTCTGCAATATAAAGCAAGCACAGTAAATATATGTATGTGTCAGAGTAAAACCACACTTCGTACTGAACAAATAGTGCCTCTTATAAAAAAAAACACTCCTCATTCTCCTCTTCTGTTTCTTGAAATAATATTTCCCCCAGAACTGCTTCCCTTTATTGGGAAACTCAGTGCTCTGCTGTGATACTAGGGAATCTGAAATTGATTATTTCAAAGTTATGCAGTCCACCTCAACACCTGGAAATCTAATATTTTAAATGTTTCACATTTAAAATGTTTCACAACTCCTGCAGAACTGCTACTTTGAAAATGGAAATACTTTTTCCATGTCTGTCAGTAAAATCCACTCCCTACATCTGTGCTTTTGTTAACAAGGTAGTTTTCAGCTTTAATTCAGAGAAAAAGTTAAGCTTGGACTGCTAATTATAGCCACTACTTATAAAACATTGTGTGGTTGCATTTTACCATATTGAATCCCAAGCCTCTAAACAAGCTATTTCTTTTTCCTTGTAAGAGTGACAACTCCAATAATAAACCAACACAAATTATGCAAAGGGATCACAGACTTTACAAACATGTTCTCAAACTTATAGAATGTATAAATCAAATATGCATACCCAGCTGCTCTTTGTGCAAATGCAGTGTTATCCCTGTCAATACATTTTTGTGTTAATTTTTTCATGTAAATTCTATTGATTTTTAAATATTTTACAGATCTTAATTCTCCAGACAAATTCCTGCAAGAGGAGTAGGAACAAACGGGGATTTGTGCAAAGAGTCTAGTTGAAAAGCTGCAACATGGTACTCTCCGAAGACCCCTCTACAAGAATTTATGTGGATGAATTCAAAACAACTAATTTTTCACCATAAGCCACAAACATGGCCATAGACAGAAGATAATACACCTACATTATTGACCACTGCTGCTCCCAGAAGGGTGCTACACCTTGCAGTGAAACTTGTCAATTAATTCTGGTGTTCCTCTAGACGCTGTGAGTGATGTATTTTTTTCATCTCAGTAAAATTGGACACTTGTTTTCATAAAGACTCCTAGCTGCATTTCTGAGTGCTTGGGACTTCTGCTCTTTATGTGTCAAACATCTCAGTCTGGTCATTCACAATAAGATCACACAGTTCCTAGCAGTGAATCTTCAGGTTTATATAATTTATCCAGCATCACAAAGAAACTTCATGGCAGGATTCAACTCTCCAAGGTAATAATGGACTGAATTGGATCATAAGAACTGTCTCCTTAAATATAAATCATAACAATCACACTTCTTCCTATGGTATACACAGAAATTATACTTGTGCCCCATTACCAACTCACAATTGAAAATACACCCATCAGTAAACAATAATTTTGGGGAGGTGGCAAAGTAACATAAACCCTAACAGGGTCTTGGAGAGACCTATTGACATTTATACTATTTGCTACTGGAAGACCTTTAGCTTGGTTTACCTTATACCATTGCTGCTTGCCTCTAGAGATGTTGCTAGACCATCTATTTATCATTGTGCGCTTAGGGTAAACAGGACTTTCATTTCAACTTGAGCACAACAACATTCAGAATCAGTTGGAAGCAGCAGGGTGTTTTGGTTTTTTAATGCTGAGATGTTATCACCTAATTAGTTACACACTACCAGTGCTCAAGACTACTGATTGGACTCAAATAGCCCAATGATCCAAAAAAAGGAAGTGCTTTCTGATATAGGCACAGTTATGGCCTAGCAGATTAGTCAGAAATATTTCCTCCTATGGCATGGAAAAACTAGTCAGCTGAGGCTGAAGAGATGGGAAGTCTAGTCTCCGAAGCTGCAGAATCTGACATGACTATTCATACTTCTGATAAACACTGAAAGTGCAATAATTTTACTGAACTACCATCTAGAGAAAAAAAATACATTAAATGGTTTGCTCTGCTATTCACAGGCAGAATTAGACATACGGGTTTGATATAAAAAAAATATTGATAATGTTATGGTAAATTCTACTTTCCTTTTAAAAATTTCTAGGCACAGAGTAGTAGGATTGGAGCTTAAATCTACATTGAAGCAAAAATGAAAGGGAATGCAGAAACGATCTATGAAATTTCCATTTCACCTGCAAGGTGAAAAATAAACACAAATTACTACAAAACACTAGCTTATAGTTTTAACCATTTTTTATCTTAAAAAGACATTAAAATACGTCACTTCAGAGAAACTTTAGGAACCACCAATAGACCTCTTCAGTGCCTTCAAATCTACTATTACTATTCAAGTAAGTTTCAACCTTAAAAGAAAATGCAAGGCAGTTTCTTACTTTCTAGTTGTTTAATAGCCATGTCCGTCCTTGCACTTTAATAACACAATATCACATTGTTTGAATACATCACACTAATAATACGTGTTATCTGGGATGTCTCTATTTCTAGGGATACAACTAGGCATACAAACTCTTCTGCTGTCTTCAGCCTTTATCATCACCTCAATCTGCTCATTGCAAGAGGAAGGTGACTTCAAGGAATCACAAGGCAGAGAAAGCAGATAACAGTAGTCTCTTTGGGCAAGTTGGTATAAAGCACAATACCCTCAGCAAACATTCGTCTCTGCAAACAATGTAATGTCATCTTTTTTGACCTATCTAGGGCAAACAGATATCTTTGCATATTTTCTATAGGATTAACAAAATTTAATAGGTATCTAACAATTTACGTATCACTGACCAAACAGTAAGATCGACCTGAACACTTAAGTGCCACTCAAAAGTACTGCTCTGTTGCCACCCAACACCCCACAGACACTTCAGTTATTGGTATTAACAGTATTGGCATTAACATTTTCTGTGCACATAAAAGTCTGATTTCTATCTGCACTGAGACGCACCTAAAGTTTAAGAGGCAGAAGGCACCTGATGCCTCCTTTGATCTCAAAACAACACTACTATCCAGCAACCACACATTTCTCTACTGATCTCATTTGAAGGTCACATTTGAAGTATCTGTCTTCAGAGTATACCTAACAAATCCAGCTTCACAGTGTCAGACATCTGCATTTTAAAAACCAGGGAGGAGCTATACCTTTTATCAACACAGATTAATAGTTGGAGCGCTCCCTCAGGAGGCTGCTGACCTACATTCGGGTCTGTTCTCTACCAGGAGGAATTCACATCCAAATCTCACCACAGTCAAAATAGTGCTGTCCTCCACAGACATGAGGTGATTCTTGGGGAAATAGATCATTCCCTCTCTGCTCCAGAATTCAACTAAATTAACTGCAATATTTTCATAAAACTGTTAAACAGAAGAAGCATATGAAAGTCTGGCTCTGCAGTCCACTGAACTGGATACAGTTTGTTCTCCAATGTTTACTTATTCAAACTTTCATACCTTGAATAACAGTTCCAAATACTTCACCACAGTATTGCAAGAACATTATACTCACTGCTGCCTTCTTTCTAACACGTGACATGCTTTCAGAGAAAAGTGTAACCTCTGTCTTTGTAGGATATTTTTCAGATAAGAAGAGGGGTTCTCTCATTATCTTGAGAAGATCTGGCACTTGGAGTCACCAAAGGAGGAAATAACATTCTGCAGCACACCATAAGATGTCTACATCCAACAGAGCAGGATTTTAGATGCTTCATTCTTCCCACTGTTCCTGGTATTTCCACTGTACAGTTCAGTCTGATTTCTTCTTAGTACACTTGTTCTGATGGATTTTACTCTTTATATATACCAAATTCACCCTCTGCCCTGTATCACACCCTTATTCAGCAAATGAGCAAATAACTGAAAAAAAAAATTACTTTCCCTCTGCTTCTCAGCCTGATCTTATAACAAACATTAAAAATTACAGATGGCTTCTGGTCAAATTCTAGTTTGGACAACATTACAAACTTCTGTTTCCCTACTGCCGTTCAGCTATCCTAATGAAATACAGTACCTCTTACTGTTCTGAACTCATGTTCTAATTAAGCACGTATTTAATTGCACATAGCATTCAATCCAGCTACCATGGACTCTGGAGTTGATTGGTATTTGCATTTAGAGGGTTTACCGAGTTTGAGAGTTGTGTAAATTATGAGTGACCTCTGCAACCATCAATTATTTCCTCCTCAGATAAAACAGGTGAGATCGAGAGAAAACTCCTATTGAATCCCAGGATTTCACCTCATGCTTTGATGAAAATCTATGCTGCTGCAGTAGGTTCTGCAACAATTCCTGCCTCTTTGGGCTGGATACTAGAGAGGCATTTTGTGCCCAAGTCACATTTTTAGTTGTGCACTTTTCCCAAAGCAGATTCTTCTGTACTTTGAAGGGAGATGATCTGATGCAAGGTTCAGAATGCCCCCCAGAAGGTTAACAAGGGCAACAGGGGTTTTCATGGTGATCAAAACAACAGTCCATACAAGATGTAGACGTGGTGGGAGAGTGTTCAGGTCCCCAGAGTAAGGAGAACTCCTTCCACTATTATCATGAGAATCCTTTTAACAGATGTAGGAAGGAAAGGCAATTACTATAATTTGCCAACAACCTTAACAAATAATTCAATTCTAAATAATGGCTTTTGGTTTCATGAGCTTCATTTTATTATTTCTAGAGTTAATTTTTTTACCTAATGGAGGCAGCTGAGTTCTGCTGCCTGTTTTAAGGCATTCTGTAACTCCACATCCACTAGAGGTTTCCCTTTTATAACAAAACACTTTTAAGACCTACTTATATATAATTTTATAAATCTATATAATTTTATAAATAGGTAAATCTACATTTGGAGAAAACAAGCTAAAATAAACAAAAAAGAAAACTAAAAAAAACAAAGGCAATGAAAATTGCATTACACTACCAGCCATGTAAGGAATTTTCATGTAACCTGGGCAAAGTTCCTTTTCATATTTTCATTCTTCAATATGTCATTGTGTTGCATCTGGTAGAAAAATAAGACCTAAAATCAAAGTTCTGTGTACTGAATAGCTCCAATAAGCTATTTGGTGAGGTTACTAAAATTAGGAATTGGCCAACATTTCTGTTTTGTAACAAAAATACTGGGTGACAAAGAAACAAATGTAGAACACTGCCAGAATACTGATGCTTTTACCAGAATTATAAAAAAATACTTTATTTTGAAAATTTTGGAATGACAGTTATTCATCTTTCATCTAACTTTTAAATAAGATTTAAAAAGTCTTTTGCAAGTAAATTATCTCATACTGTTGTTGTGAACACTTTGCATTCTGGTAGAACAGGATAGCATATCCAGCAAATACAGGCTCACAAGAAAGTAAGTCCCCCAAAGCATGCCTTGTAAGAAGGGTACTTGAACAAGCAGATCCACCAAATCTTCATCACAATCTGTTCCCATAAGACACTTGTCACACAAATAATGTTTGTTAGGTTTAGTCAGTACACAAAGTATGATAACTGCTTTTATTACAAGCCACTTGTGCTTGTTTATAGTCCCTTATTTTGACATGCTGCAGATCGTGTATAATTAAAGATAGCTGTTACTTTCTTCCTTATCCCACAATACAGTAAAGCCTGTAAACAAAGGCAAGCTCTGGGACCATTAAGAGAGGCCCTTGTTTGCAGACTCTTTCCAACCAGATCCTTCAATTTCAATACTAAAACTGTCAAGCTTAATTAAGAGTTATGGGGCATAACCATTTCAAAAGCATAAATCCATACAGCACAAAAGTTACTTGACTGCCTTAGTGAACCTCTCTTTTTAAATAAGCAGTATCTCTTTCTGAGACCTAATTTAGGTTCCGTATACACAACTTTGTATTGTAAATATCTTTACTGCTTCTCCTGTAGTGAATATAAAGACCATCATAAAATAATTCCATCCTGATGTCTTCTGTTTTATTTGAGTATTTAAAGCGGACCTCAATGCACATTCTAATGCATACACCACCACTCTGTCCAAATGCACCACAGCTTTTTGTGATCCTTCAAAAACTCTGTAGAGAATTATACTTCTTTCCAGTTACTTTTATTACTTTCTTTCTAAATTTGCTTTGCCTTTGGAGTGTGCACAGCTGCCCACACATCCTCACAGCCTCATGCAGAATGATACTGAGAAGTATCAAGACTTCACTGACAAACCACCACCCTTTAAAAACAGCTTTAACATTCATCACAAGCAGTCTGAGACAAACCCACTCCACAAAATCCACCCAAACGACACTATAGTGCAGGCTTAGATTTAAACCTTAAAGCAACTTTACCCATTCTATGGTAGCTACACATTTCCTTCCATTTTTATAGTGCTTAGGTCTAGCACAGGAACCTCCTCTGGATCACTGTCCTACTAAGCACAAGATCAATCCACAACATGCAGTGCAACCTGAGTCACATGGCACTCATTTAATAGATAACTGCTAATAGTGCTTAAAAGGTTAGAACCTCACGGTATTTGACAAATTTTAAAATTTTGCCATTTTTGCTATAACAATGATATTATGTCCTTTACAGCACAGAAAGAAACTTGAAAATGAAAATCCTAAAACCTTAAAAACAAAAGGGTGATTAAAACGGTATCACATTTATTACTAATTATTAATCTAATGATTTTTGCACTGTGATGGCATAAGGAAATTTTTAGCCTTCTTCATTTGCTTCAGGGACTAACAGAGGAGTTCAATTTATAGAACTGCTGATCATCTAATAGTCAGTTTACAGCCACCCCTTAAAATGAAAGTTTCCTTAAAATTTCATTTGTTTCTATATTGATGAACACTTTGTTATGTGTAAAGCAACACTTCAGTCAACTTAGACATTCAGCTGTAATTTCCTCTACACGAGCAGAATTTAGGCAGACTAAACATTAGATGTAAAAGACTTTTATCAGCTGATTATCAGATCCAGAAAGGGACAGAAAATACACCCTGACCAGTGGATTAATACATTTTGGGTAAAAGTATCAAGAAAGGGAGCTAAGCCTCTCTCTTCTTCATTACTCTGTCTGGAAAATGTGTTTAATAATAATGCTTTGAACTTAAATTTCCATTTTTAGATTTGAAGTCACTTTACAAAGGTGCACAAGCATTATTATTCTCATTTCACAGTTGGCCTCACTAAGTACAGAGATTTGTAGCAATTCGTATGAGAAGTGGTGCTCTCTAGTGAATAAGTTAAGAGTCTGAAATTATCTCCCCAGGGTTTTCTCGCCAGATAAGCTGTAAACTTCAGTCTACACTGAAACTCACCGGGGCAAAACTAGACTGAGTTCATCCGAAATTGGTGGGTTTCTGCATGGGAACAGGAATACAAGACAGAAAGACATGACACAGATCTGAAGAATTGCTGCTTAACACTGATCTGATCTGTTAAAATTCACTTTTCTGGATCACTGGGAGATGGTTGTCACAGAGCTCATCACAGTATTCCAACTCAAAGGTATGCAAAGAAATGAAATATCACCTTTTAAGAAGGAAAGGGAAATAACAGAATACATAGCAAAGGACAGTCTGGAGTGTGATAATGTTATCTTGTTAATCACCATCATCACACTTTTTTCTCCTCTTTTGCTGACAAAAATCATGCCTGCAATACTGCTTTTCTTACTTTATATAATTCCTTCTCTGGACAACAGCTCCTGCACATGGCAGCAACTCCACCTATATGATTCAAATTTTGACATGGAAAGCACTTCTGTTTGATAAATCAAAGGATTCAGGAAACTATTACAAGCACATCTTCTCCATAAACTGTAATCATTTTAGAATCCTTTACTCTCAAATATCATTTGGTCACTTAGGTTAAACTTCAACCAACATTTCCAATTTCAAACTGAATTAAAGGCTAAAATGAGGTGGTAGCACGGTATTTTCCCAAAAATCAGGCCTATAAGGCTAACATGTAGAAAAAAAAAGATTTTTGAAGTTGTGCTTTAAATTAGTATCTATTCTTCAAAAAGCTGCTTACTTTCATAGTCAGGCCTAAGCCACGATGTCCCACAAAGTTAAAAGAATCTCTCACTCTTACCACCTTCAAAACTGCTCCATTTTTTCCTGCAAATTGGCCAAGAAAATACACCAACACAGCAACAGGTGGGAGATTAAGACAAAAACACATTTGTAGATTTTTAACTTTGAGTAAACAGGTATCAAGTATTTGCAGAAAAAGTATGTAAAAAAAATAAGAAGGCAATAGTTGACACTGAAGTCAATTTACTTGTATTTTTCTCAGATGTAGTAGCCTGTACATTTAATAATTGTATGGACAACCAATTTTGTGTGTAAAGGAGATATGCATACACAAGTCATACAAGTGAACTGTGAAAATAATAAACACAAATCTTAGTGTTTTAAATTTCATAATACTGTAGTACACTTTATACAGAATATGAGTATGAAATAGAGAAATCTAACTACTTTTCTAACCCCAGTCTTTCAGATAAAGAACAGAAGATGTTACACTGGTATTCTAATAATTCAAGATTTTGCTACAGAGGTTGGCATGCCTGCAAAATTTTGTAATTCATAATTCACAAGTAAAAGGTCAAACGGACTATAAGGTAATTTAACTTGCATAAAAAGAGAATTTTTTTTTTCATTCTCTTACACTTTTTGTAAGCACAGAAAAGTCCGTTCAAATTAGTCAGAAAGAAATCAACAGATCAAAAACCGACCATGTTTTTGGTTTTTTTTTTTTTTTAGTTTATCCAGGACATCACCACCTCTCTCTTTGTGTGGCGGTTTTGTATCAAGAAACAAATCCACAATGGATTCAGGCTAATTTGTACCCAGTGTGGTAACTGCTATGCCATGTCTTTGGAGATTTAACAATACTTCTTTACAGTTATTATATCTCTAACATTCCTTGACTACAAACACAGTTAGTCACACTTTAAGACATGAATGTATGTTGATGATGGTGAAGGGCAAGAACAAAACTTCTAGGTCATATGCATAAACCAAACACACTTAGTTTGACCACCAGCATGAAGATCTCATGATCAGTTCTACAATGCACCACAGTAAGTGAATCTTTAAAGAAGGTAATCTCACTGACAGCTTCCTTCCCTACCCAGCCAGGGCATCACATTGTCCACCTGGGAGCACTCCTTTACACCAGATTCATAAGGCTAGGGAGGATGTCACAGGGCCCTTGCGACACTTGCACTCTACATAAAAATTCATCAGAAAAGAGAAGTTGCAGAAATTGTGATCTGTTCTTTTAGTGCCCATTTGTGGTTAAGAAATTTTGCTTCTGCTCCTCTATAACAGCACTACAACTATATCAAAGTTTCCTGTCAACTAGATTACTAGGAATACACATTACTTTAACAGCTTTCAGGTCTCATATGCCACCTCCTACTTGCTCCCTAAAACCACAACTGAGATCTTATCGACTAATACGACAATACCTAACAAGTGTATGGCTGTTTAATTGTAGGTTTGATTCTGTCTACAGTGCTCATATGCCTCCAGCAGCTGGTTCACTTTTCTGATTTTGAAACAGAAGGTAGCATCGCCACTAAATATACATGAACTGAGGAAAACATATCTTATCCTTTAAGAAAGCACATTCAAAGAGCATCTTGAATTATGGGCAGAGTGAAAGAAAAGAAGGATGAACACTAGTCCCTTAAGGATTGCATTTATTTTCCAGTTCTGCACGTGAATATAAATAACTCTTTAATCAACGTTCATAATTTCTGCATCAGGATAAATTTAGAGGAAGTGGATATGGAAGCATAAAAATTGGTATGCACATACACACATGTGCACACACCCACACATAAAACAAGGCATACTGTGCCATGCGGGATTACAGCTCTGTATTTATCTGATGGATTAAGCACCAATAAATTAAAAAAAGTTGAATATTACTTTTCTAATAAAAATAAGTCAAGGCTTTAAAGTAGAAGGGCTTTTTTAATGAAAAACAAATGGCATTTAAAACTTAATTGCTCTCAGGTCTAATAAAAAAGACAAATCCTTTGTTTAAAGAAAAGAAACTTTCTTTAATAAAACCACACACATCGCTATGCACAAAAGGAAGCGAGTCCTACTTAATGGTAGTCTGACTATGGCAAACAGTAGTAGTACTAATGGAAGTACACACATGCATAGAAGCAAAACAGTTTAAATCAGATTAAATTGAGGGGTCATTAACTTTTTTCTTTTAAGAAAACTTCTAAAAAAACCTTAACAAGTGTAAACACTCCTGACTTTAGTGATTAATAATTTGTTAAACATAAACAGCTTTTTAAGGACCCTAATTAAATAAAACGGATACAAAATTTGGGGCAACTTTTTAAGACCTGGCACTATCTATATTGTCAAACCTAAATTTAGTGAGCACAACCCCGGCTCTGTCTCCAGGACTGTTGCTAAGATTGAGCCCTCTGCAGAGGTCCCACACCCACAGGCCCGAGTTCTGTGTTGGTTTTCTAAAGGGCTACCATTTCACTCTATGCACCAACTGCAAACCTGCCTAACTTTCCTCAACCCTTGAGCCATTTTTCTTGACACACAGTAAAAGAACAGTCTGGTTTTATCATTTGAAGGAAATTTAGCCAAAAACATTCTAGACAAGAAGTGTTTCATCTTCCACAAGGCAAAACCAGAAGCTAAAGCTTCAGCAAAGTAGCTCTGATGCTGCAGTGCCTCTTCCAGCTTTTCCTTCACATGCCGTATATTGACTTCTAGGCTTATCCTAGCCCAAAATTCTCTCCTATGCACAGTCTTATTATCTCCAGACATGTTGGAATAATCAATACCAACACGAGTGTTCACACACTTGTTGCCTTTAGCAGTTGCACTTGATGGGCTTACCTGAACCACCTAATACCAAACAAAGCAAAGGTCTTTTTTCTGAGTCTCCCCTTATATCACTTTTTTAAAAGATGCACCAAATTCTTACATCTTAAATGTTTTAAAAGTATATCTTTTTCTCTTTCCTTTTTTGCTATAATGACACTCAGATAAAACAGGTCAACAACACCTCAGATTTTTTTTCCAGAGAGAAGATAATGGTTTAGATATATTTGCCCTATGAACTGTATCAAGCAACTTAACAAGGAAAGTTTCACACCTGTTGTTTCTAAATAAATGAATTTTCAATGAAACAGGTTTACTTCTAACTCTGTATTCCTTTGAAATCTAAACTCACCACCATATTCAATATAATAACACGACATATAGTGCTTGCCGTGCAAAAATTTCTTGCTGAGGCCTTTTTTTTTAAGAAAAAGAATATGTAAATCTGTACTTCTAAAAGCATTTTGAAATTCAAAAGACAATTTAGTGGACTGCTAGGTATACCTCTATAGACAGACAAATAAATCTTCTCTTCTAATTTTTCTAAATTTCTTCTAAATCTTCTTACTTCTCTGATGTGGAATGCTAAAAACAAACAAAAAAAACATGTAATCTCAGCATTAAAAAAGTAATAAAAATGCCCCATTTGGCACCAAATGCTACTATCATAAAAACAAATGAAGGAAATGAAATGTGTTTCCACTTTTTGAACACCCAGTTCAAATCTAAAAGCCATGAACTTCAAAACAGTGTGGACCTAAACTAAGCCACTAACCAAATATTCTTAAGATGACAAAAAAATGCATGTAATGTGGTATGACTTCCAAAAATTGGAAAACACTAATACACTAGCGTTCCTTTAAAGCATATTTTTCAAAAGCTCTTGTGCTTTTTTTTGCTGCACCTGAAAAGCATGTGGACATGCATATGGACACTATGCACCTATCTGGAAGAGGAAGTGCCTAAAAAGCCACAGTGAACCAAATAGGCCCGTCAGTCTGATCTCAGTGCAAAGGAAAGTCATGGAACAGGTGATCTTGAGTGCTATCATAAAGCACATGCAAGAGAACCAGGTGATCAGGCCCAGTCAACATGGGTTTATAAAAGACAGGTCTTGCAAACTAAGCTTCATCACCTTCTATGATAAAGTGACTAGACTCTTAGATGAGGGAAAGGCTGTGGATGTGGTCTTCCTGGACTTCAGTAAAGCCTTTGACACAGTTTCTCACAGCATTCTTCTATGGAAACTGTCAGCCTCTGGCCTGGGCAGGCGCACACTCTCATGGGTGGAAAACTGGTTGGAGGCCGGGCCCAGAGAGTGGTGGCAAATGGAGTTAAATCCAGCTGGAGGCCAGTTACAAGTGGTGATCCCCAGGCCTCAGTGCTGGGTCCAGCCCTGTTCAATGTCTTCATCAATGACCTGGATGAAGGCACTGAGTGCACCCTTAGCAAGTTTGCAGACAACACTAAGCTGTGTGGAAGTGTCGATCTGCTGGAGGGTAGGGAGGCTCTGCAAAGGGACCTGGGGTTGAGAGCTGGGGTTGTTTAACCTGGAAAAGAGGAGGCTGAGAGGAGACCTCATTGCTCTCTACAACTACCTGAAAGGAGGTTGTAGAGAGGAGGGTGCTGGTCTCTTTTCCCTGGTGACAGGGGACAGGACAAGATGGAATGGCCTCAAGCTCCGCCAGTGGAGGTTTAGGCTAGACATTAGGAAAAAAAAATTTCAAAGAAAGGGTCACTGGGCACTGGAACAGGCTGCCCAGGGAGGTGGTTGAGTCACCTTCCGGGAGGTGTTTAAGGCACAGGTGGATGAAGAACTAAGGGACATGGTTTAGTGCTTGATAGGAATGTTTGGATTCGATGATCCGGTGGGTCTCTTCCAACCTGGTTATTCTATGATTTTGTGACTGATTTTCAGTACAGTTTGCTAACTGGAAGAGTCTATGAGACATTAACAAGAAATTCTGGCAATTAGGAGTTTACTAACAGTAAGATATTTCAGAATTGCAGCTAAAAGGGTAATGGATTTGGCAGCTCTTTGTCTTGAAAAATGGTTCAACCTACAAATCATTTTGTTAAACTCTTTCTGCCAAAATTTCCTAAACAAGGAATACTCCTGCAGAGCTCACAGTAGTTTATGGCAGTTCACCATATCAAAGTTTACCTTTTGCAAAGCAGATATCAGGAATAGAAAATACAATGGTACCTTTGTTTGAGAGAGGAATTGGAAAACCTGGCCCATGACCCACCCCCACCTCATCTTGCTAAGTCACCTTCCAAGTACGTATACTTGCAACTTTTGTGCAGTTTGATTCAGAGAGCATAGCAAATCTTGGTGAAGGTTCTGGACAGAAATATGGTTTTCAAGTAACCTAGTTCACTACCTGATCATAATGCAATCTCCAGCTATGCAAAGAAACAAGAGACACAGCTGTCAAGTAAGCAAAACTTAAAAAATTGTGGTTGCATTTCCCTGTTTTCTTATTAGAGACCCTTGTATTTTATCTAGCAATGTATTATAGACACATTATATATATTTGAAGACACAGAAGTACACCAGTTAGAGAGACAATAAAACAGTATGTACTTATGAATCTCTGGTTTTGTATATATAAACAAAATTGATAAAATAAAATAATAAACAAAATATATTGACACATCTTAAATAATGTTCTTACAAATTGGTGGAAATACTCTGGGCTTGTACACAGCCAGAATTTGAGAGACAAAGATAAATGTGAGTTGTTGAACTTTTCAGTAAATGCAGAAGTAGCAGCCTCCTTTAACCTGAACTCTCCATCACACATGCATTTCATAGGGCTGATACTCCAGTGGTAACGTAATTTGATGTCTTATGAAAACAACGCTTTACTATGACTTTAAATTATTCCCTGTGGGGGATCACTTTACTCCAACATACTTGTTTACTATCTCTGCTGTTTCCAGTGAGTTGTTTGATAGATGCCAAAGATGAAGATAAGCTCTGTAATGCACATTTTTGGATGACTGAAGACACAATTCGCTTCTTCTTGACATAGTTTCCCAAATGATCATGATTCTTAAAGCATTCACTACTGTGTAGTAAGGCAATCTATAGTTCTGTCAAATCATGTTATTTACAATTTATGGAGAATAAAGAATATAAAGGAGAGACACTTCAGTGAGCTAAATAACACATACAAGGAAAAGTTTCTGCTCTAATTTTTATTCTCCCCAGTGACCTTGTTATCCTTGCCCTTAAGTGACAGAGAGATCATTAACAAGTCACCCTCTTAGAAGGGGGAATAGTTGTTGTACAGTAAGGTATTTGGATATCAAAAAATAATAGCATTCTAAGATTAAAGGAAAGGATAGCCTTTTGAAAACAAGATAAACAGTTAGTGTATTTTTATTCTTTCTTCACACATTCATACTGCATTATTAGTGTTTTTAAAGTAACAGCTACGTGATCCAGTCAAGATCAGAGTTTCACTGTAGTGGTACTGCCCAAGAAGATAACAAGAGGTGCTTGGGACTTACAGAACTGATTATTAACTAGATATAACTGCCAAAAAGAGAGGGAAGAAATGCTCATCAAGCCATTGGAACAGAGTGCCACTTACCACATGCTTTGAGTCATGCTAGCAGCATATACAGATATGAAACAAAAAGTAATCCCCTGATCATTAGAAAAAGCCCAATTTTGAAATTCTATCAAGACAAACCACTGTCAAATTTCTCAAGCAGTTGGTCAGGCACACAGGGAACTTATAAGAATATAACACAAACGTGTAGCAACGACTTGAGGAGTCCATGCTGATCCTACTGGTTTTAAAAGCACCAAAACACCATGCCTCAGCTACATCCATAACTACTGTCAATAGTCACCATTCAGGATGGATTCTTCTTTTTCAAAGAAAATCTCATCTTCATCCCTTCTTTACTAAGGGAATAGTAAGCTTTGTGATAAAACAAAAAAAATCCACTTATTATCAGAATAGATAATAATAATAGATAATATGATCATGACAGTCCTGCCCAACATACATACATATAACTTTTACAAAAGAACACTTTCCTGCCACTTGTTTTTCTACTGAGAATTCTAACTAAAACCAAATAAGCTTTTACATGATTTTACTACAGTTGTTATTGCTGGTTTAAGATGTTAAAAAGTTTACGACCATCCCCCCTCAATTTTTACCATTTCAGTTATGTGATAAGTTTTGAAGTGTATAATATGTCAATGCCAAAGGCACACACAAAGTCACTCTGCAAAGTTCTGTGCTAAGCAGCAACACTCACCCATCTGCCTGATCTGCTCCTTCGTCAGACTTCACCAGCAACACACACAGATGAGCAGGTTTGTACAAAAACTCCAAGTCTTTTTAAGGGAAAATAAACTGGGGAAGCTCAACCTATTGTCAACTAAACTGCAGGGAAATAATTTCAAACCAGTTGTGTGGTAACAACCAGATGCAAAAGAGAAACGTCTGGGATCTAGTTATTCCTGGGTTCATTTCCATTTCCGCTTTGAATGGAAAGGACGGGCTGAGAGAGTTGGGGTTGCTCATCCTGGAGAAGGCTCCAAGGAGATCTTATAGCAACCTTCCAGTGCCTGAAGGGGGCCTACAAGAAAGCTGTGGAGGGACTGTTTACAAAGACTTGTAGTGATAGGACTATGGGAAATGGGTATAAACTGGAGAGGGGCAGATTTAGACCAGACTTTAGGAAGGATTTCTTCACCATGAGAGTGGTGAGGTACTCAGGTTGCTCAGGGAAGCTGGGGATGCATCATTCCTGGAGGTGTTCAAGGCAAGGTTGGGCGGGGCCTTGGGGAGCCTGATCTAGTGGGATGAGTTCCTACCCATAGCAGGGGAGTTGGTACTATATGATGTTTAATGTCCCTTCCAACCCAAACTATTCTAGGATTCTATGATTATAAACTTACCAAAAGGGTATTGAAGCAGGTGCCACATTTTTCTCACAACACAGGTCAACACAACTACACATACATGCAGATTTAGACATCCTGAATTTGCTGAACAGTCATCTGAAGTCCTGGCAACAAATGGATTAATTTTTCACTAGAGTAAAACACTGTACACTAGTGCACTACATCTCTAAACAATGGAAGACTTTCATGCCTATTTGTCAAAACAAAATATTATTGTTTTCTTTTTCACTCCTGATTTACTTATGAACTACCTGTATTTCTAGGCAAAGGTTAAGTCCAATAACCTTTCCTCATCGCACCCATCTTAAAAACAGAGCTACTATGACAAAGATAATTTGATCTCACACACCACTCCGGGCAGCCAATTCTGTCATCTGTAATTTACTATCCATCCCAATCCACCACGGTCCTTCTCGTTCCCTACTGTCCTCAAGCATCTCTTACTGCAAATCTTCGGAACTATTATACATCTGGTACCAGCTTGCTCTCTCCTTAGCAAGAGGCACTTTTATGTCTCAAGGATGACTTGAAATCTTTCTCAGTCATTACATAAAATCTGTGGTAAAATGAGATGCAATTGTTACTGTTAAGTAACATTCACAATCAAGATTTTATCTCAAACTCTGCATCTGTGAGTAATTTCCCAGAAAAAGTCTTTTCTGACTTTAAATTGTTCATATTTCATCATTAAATGCTTATGGAAACATTTTTTTACAATTATTTTCCATATGTTTTTATTTAAAAGCACAACACATGTTGTTACCTGATAAGTAAATGCAGATCAATCAGCTAAGGATTTCTCCTGTTATTCAACCAGTCATGCTCCCCTTCCTCAGATTACTCACTTCGCAGAAGTTCTCCCTATAGCAAAGTAGAACTGGGCAGAAGAAATGCTTCATGACCCCAAAAATATATGGCATATAACTCCACTAGAATACATGACCCAGGAAAGCTTTGAAAGCAAAGAAGATTATCTCTACTGTTTGAAAGGAAAAACAAAAACCCAAAACAATCAACAAACCATGAGGAAGGAAGACACGTTTGGAACCGAACTGTTTAAGCTCATTTGTGAGACTTATCTCAAACAGCAGTCTTAAGGAGCTGTAGGATATTAGGATCTTGGTGCTTCTTTTCTTTTTTTCCTCCCCTAAAGCATAATATCTATATACTTTTAGCAAACCTTGGCCAGCCAAGACACCAAAGTGCTTTCAAAATCTCCAGCTACATACCATGTGCATAGATATGGACAGCACAAGAGGATGACCTTTGCTTAATATGGTTACCTGCATTAAAGCCCCAAGACTGTGTAATGCCTCCTGGCACCTCCACCAGGGTACAGAAAATACACCTTCATCTGAGCTGAAAGCTATGTACAGTGTGCATCTCAGAAAAAACAGAAATGCAATGGGATACACAGTGAACTAAAAATCACTATTCAGTGCAATATTAACGAGAAGCAGCAAATAGTTTTAAACCAATGTAACCTTGGCTAAAGCAAGCTCAACTGCACAGAACTGATAGTGTTTTCCCCTAAAGAGGATTAATTTCTTTATTCCATG
This sequence comes from Coccyzus lansbergi, assembly GCA_033558105.1. Classification (NCBI taxonomy): domain Eukaryota; kingdom Metazoa; phylum Chordata; class Aves; order Cuculiformes; family Coccyzidae; genus Coccyzus; species Coccyzus lansbergi. Next base: position 2,849,051 of record JAUMJK010000036.1, on the reverse strand, counting down.
TAACTTTACAACTGATAATGTTGTTGGGTCCCCATGCAACAACCTATGTTTGAAAGGAAAAAAAATGGGTAGAGAGGAAGCTTAAGCAAGAAAAGATATCCCAAGCATGAAAAAGGATCAGACAGATGCAAAATATGCTCAATGAAGTGGGTGATTTCTTAGGAAATCAATGGAATACGACTTGAGTCAGGAAAGGTCACAGAGGCACTTGAGAAGAAACTAAGGCTTGGTGCGAGGTAAAGGCACTTAGAAGCTTCAAGATGGAATGTGGCACCAGCTGGGACAGAAAGAACCCTTTAACATCCTCGCTGCCCTTAATGTCCATCACACACTGTATCTTGGTATGCCTTTACCTGTTCAACTAAAGTGTTTTCTACGAGTAAATTCCTGTCGAATACTCTGCAGTCAACTTGTTTTACAAAGCAAAACAAACACAGCTCCAAGTCTTCATTTGTAAGTATGCTTCTTACTTTGATACTTCTTACACCATCCCTTATTTCTCAATTAGTACATATCAAAACTGGACATGGTGTTTAGCACAAGCTCTACTGGAAGACAAAACCACAGAGAGTATTAAGTTCCCTTGTACAGAAACAGTCTCTGTCACAGCACTTTGCTGTGAATTTATGTTCAGCTAAGTTTCTTTCAAAAACATTGCTTTTCACTTTTAAGTCTTCGTTTTCTGAACTGAAACATTTTCTTTCTGACTTTTACATTGGATTGTGTTTAATTTCAGTCATTATCTATGAGCCATTCACCCACAGTCAGATACCATTTTACCCAGTTCTCCTCATCTTCATTATTTATTTCCCACTCCATCAATCTCTGTGCCTGTAATCACTCCCAGCAATGATTTGGCATTTTCTCCATGAAAGACAAAATATGACCAACTGTAAAGCCCTGCGAGATATCCCAAGGAGCACTCATATTCAGCTGTGTTTTGAGACCTGTCATAGTGTCTCTCTTATACATATATATAATAGATACAGCACACTGATTTTGTGTTATTCCAGGTTTTAAATCAAAAATACCATGGCACACATCTTACAGAACTCTGAAATATTACACTGCTCCTATAAATGTTCTATCCGAGCTCTAGTTCACTTGACTACACCTTTGTCCAGAACCCTCAGTGACTGGCATATTCTGAACATCATTTAATTTAACTGTAGACTTAAGGCTATAACTATTAACAAAGTATATTTAGTTGTTGGTTTTTTTCCAATACATATACAACCTTAGATTATTTCTATTTGCCTTACAGAACATATCTATAGACGTATATATATTTAGAACTGAGTTAGTTTTACTAAGACCCTAAAAATAACTCTAAATTATATGCAAAGAGATCTAGGTTGCATTACTAACACAGACAACAATATACCTGAAGTAGAATAGTTCCACAGACTTGTTACCTGCTTTACCTACAAAAAGGACCGCTTTCTAAATTGTGGTTGCAAAAATGACATCATCTGTAAGGCTTCTTTTTTTAAGGTCAAGCAACAAAAGGCTCCACTATGATCAGCTTTACTAGAGACATACAAGTTTTCCACAGAAGCAACTGTCTTGCTCCTCAGAGGAATAACAAGCAAGGTTTGCTAAATAACCTAAACAGCATAAATGCCTTGGAAAAAACAAAAACTTCTTTTTTTCTATCTGTGGTAACAGTATGTGTCAGAACTATATACATAATTTTAAGGTGCCTAATGACAGGACTAGATGCAATGTCCACAAACTTAAACACAGGAGACTACCTCTAAACATTACTAAACACTTTTTCACAGTGACAGTGACCAAGCACTGCCAAAGACTGCCCAAGGAGATTGTTGAGTGTCCCTCCTTGGAGATACTCAAAAGCCATCTGGACATAGTCCTGGGCCATTGGCTATAGGCGGCTGTGCTTGAGCAGGGGAGATTGGACTAGGTGACCTCCGGTGTTCCTTTCAAACCTCAGCCCTCCTGAGATGTAAATATCTTATCAACATTGAAGAAGAAAGCAAAATTAAAATTCAAAATGTTAAGAGTAATTTCTGTTCTGTAGACAGAACATTTACATTTGCAACAATAGCTGATGGGGTTTTATGAGAGACTGACAGTATAAATTGGAATACGTGATTAAAAATTGCTGTTGATATGCTGCTTTATTCCCATTGAACATCTGTTCTGTTGTTAGCTTATATATTTTGTTCAATTCCTTACCTGAATGTAGAGGGAACAGAGTTCAAAAGATTGCTTTGAAAAACAGTACAGAGTGTCATGGTCAGCACATGAGCAAATATTACAATTACAGAATAAAAGAATAGTTTTCATTTCAAGGTTTCACAGTCATTTCCCCATAGCAAAGAGTCCCTCAGTTCGGTTTTATATGCTATCATTTTGGTAATAATTTGAAATCAGTCACAAAAGAATGTAAGTTTATTGACTCTGCATATTTAAGTAAAGAAAGTCATATAAATCCTCTGAAGAAGCAACGAGTGCAGAGTTATATAAATTCAAAAATTAATGGAAGTATATTGCAAAGGAAACTCATGGGATTCTTTCAGTTTATTTCAAAAGGTTGGCAAACTTTCTTTAGTTTCAGTTTTAAGCAAACATTACCAGGCTGAACAGGTCAAAGAAGGTTGGATAGAGTAATTGAATACAGTTTAAGAACATGAGCAGTTTGTTCTTGCTGATAAATTAGACAGCTGCTCTGAATTACATTTCATGCTGCTTTCACACAACAGCTAATTTCCTCCTGCTAGTTCTAAAGCTACTTGGAACTGTACACAATTAACTCCACCACCTTTCCTTTATCCTTCAAAAAGCATCAATTTTGCTTGCTTACAGTTAGTTCTCTACATATTATCCTTTCTTCATCTATCCTATAATAGGAAAAATAATACACATTTGTAATAGAAGAAATGCATTAGCAGTAGAATGTGAGTTCTAAAATGAATAAGTTATATGATATTTTTAATGAGGAAGGGTACATTCTTGCACTATTACTGCACTTAGGTCATTGCAAGCTCAGTGAATTGCAATTTTTTTTTTTCATTTTCAACATATTTTACAACTTTAAGTGTTTTTTCTCTCCCTGTATTTGGAAAAATAGGACTAAATTTCAACTTTCCTGTTTTTGGAATATATTTTACATTGCTGTCAGCCTACTTTCAATTATGATGCAAACTGTATTATAGGTGGATGCAACATGAAGCTGCGGTCTTTTTTACTGAAAAATTTAGGAAAAAGTAATAGGAAAGTCATTGTGATAAAGAACATTTACAGATAATAAGGTTGCACAGTGACAGTTTAATACAAAGATACAAATGAAACATGCTTTTAGAAAAAATATCTCTTTTAAATGGTACAGTTAATGCCTTCTTTGTCTCAGTCTTAATTGTAAAGAAAGTACTACAGTATATGTATGGTAGAAGAGTAAAATACTTCTTTATTGAATGACTTAAGGTCCTTGAAAAGAGAAAGTAGTTTTTGTGAGGAACTACAGTTAAAGCACGTGCATAATTTAAAACACAGGCTTAAGTTCTCCCTTCTTCTCCAAGCTTGAGTGGGTCTAGTGCATGTGCTGCACAACTATACTGAAAAGAATGGAGCATAATTATTTCTTTCAAAAGACACCTCTAAGAACTTCATGCCTAATGCACAGGAGTCAGCTGTAATCTTTTCACTGACTTCAACAGACTCTGTGAGTTGTCAGGTATTTAAAAAAAAACACATGAAGAGTATTTTAATTGTAAATACATTCATCTAACATAAAGCCTCAAACTGACACATACTCCTCACCTACAGAAAGCAAGCTCACTTAACATATTCTGTGAAGACATTAATTCTGTTATTGTGATGGTTTCTAATGACAAAAATATGAATAATTTTGGTTTATAAGAAATTTTTCATGGCAATAAAATTCTCAAGGTAAATTAAAAAAGATAATTTCTGTTATTCCTGTACTTACGATGAAACTAAAATAATATATTCTCCTGTGTTTTAAATTTCATTTTGACATTCCTTTAGCAAATTGTGAATCAAAATGTTAAATCAGTTTTCAACGTGCTAGATTCTGAATGTTCAAAATAGATACTGCTATAACAACTGTAAATTCCTTCTTTTCTTGCTCTCTTTACTGTTCTGTTTAAGCCATTGTTTAATTTACTTCAATAAATTTTTGATACTAAAAAATAAAAATGGGGAAGAAGAAAGAGAACCTCATTTTAGATTCTGCTAAGTCATTAAAAACTGGAATGTGTGAGCTGAAAATACACGCATCAATTCATTAATCACATTCTCACATTTCAACCAACTTCTCCATGAGCAAGTAGCATTTGAGTAACATCTCTTCACAGTAGCATTGCTCCACGCTGGCTCCATACTTTTTGTTTTCACATGTTCAAAATGCAAAAAGATAATTTCCAGGTTAAGTGAGGTTGTGTAGGGAAAAAAATGAGAGAGGCTAAGGCTCAACTAGAAATCAGGTTGGCAAAGTCCACGAAAGGTAATAAAAAATCTTTCTATAAATATATAAATAACAAAAGGAGAACTAGGGAGACCATACAGTCCCTTTTGGACAACAGTTACAGGGGATGAGGAGAAGGCTGAGGTACTTAATGCCTTCTTTGTCTCAGTCTTAATTGTAAAGAAAGTTGTTCCCTCTGTGTACAAACCCCTAAACTAGAGGAGCAACACAAGGCTACCATGGTCCATGAGGAGGTGGTCAGAGCCTTGTTTGCCCAAGTCTATGGGGCTAGATGGGATTCACCCTAGGGTATTGAGAGAGCTGGCAGATGTGCTGGCCAAACCCCTCTCCGTAATCTTCCAGCAGTCCTGGGAGACTGGGGAGGTTCCACTGGACTGGAGGCTGGCTGATGTTGTGCCCATCTAAATGAAGCGTCGCAGGGAGGATCTGGGGAACTACAGGCCAGTCAGTCTGACCTCAGTGCCAGGGAAAGTCATGGAGCGGGTAATCTTGAGTGCTATCATGATGCACTTGCAAGAGAACCGGGTGACCAGGCCCAGTCAACACGGGCTTACCAAAGACAGGTCTTGCCAAACTAACCTGATCGCCTTCTATGACAAAGTGACTCAGCTGCTGGACGAGGGAAAGACTGTGGATGTGGTCTTCCTGGACTTCAGTAAAGCCTTTGACACAGTTTCTCACAGCATTCTTCTACGGAAACTGTCAGCCTCTGGCCTGGACAGGCGCACACTCTCCTGGGTAAAAAACTGGTTGGATGGCCAGGCCCAGAGAGTGGTGGTAAATGGTGTTAAGTCCAGCTGGAGGCCAGTGACAAGTGGGGTTCCCCAGGCCTCAGTGCTGGGTCCAGTCCTGTTCAATGTCTTCATCAACGACCTGGATGAAGGCACTGAGGGTACCCTTAGCAAGTTTGCAGACGACACTAAGCTGGGTGGAAGTGTCAATCTGCTGGAGGGTAGGGAGTCTCTACAAAGGGATCTAAACAGGCTGGACCGCTGGGCAGAGTCCAGTGGCATGAGGTTTAACACAGTCAAATGCCAGGTCCTGCACTTGGGGCACAACAACCCTATGCAGAGCTACAGACTAGGAGAAGTCTGTCTAGAAAGCTGCCAGGAGGAGAGGGACCTGGGGGTGTTGGTTGACAGTCGACTGAACATGAGCCAGCAGTGTGCCCAGGTGGCCAAGAAGGCCAATGGTATCCTGGCTTGGATCAGAAACAGTGTGACCAGCAGGTCCAGGGAGGTTATTCTTCCCCTGTACTCCACACTGGTGAGACCACTCCTTGCATCCTGTGTTCAGTTGTGGGCCCCTCACCACAAGAAGGATGTTGAGGCTCTGGAATGAGTCCAGAGAAGAGCAACGAAGTTCGTGAAGGGGCTGGAGAACAGACCTTATGAGGAACAGCTGAGAGAGCTGGTGTTGTTCAGCCTGGAGAAGAGGAGGTTGAGAGGAGACCTCATTGCTCTCTACAACTACCTGAGAGGAGGTTGTAGAGAGGAGGGTGCTGGCCTCTTCTCCCAAGTGACAGGGAACAGGACAAGAGGGGATGGCCTCAAGCTCCGCCAGGGGAGATTTAGGCTAGACATCAGGAGGAAGTTTTTCACAGAAAGGGTCATTGGGCATTGGAATAGGCTGCCCAGGGAGGTGGTTGAGTCACCTTCCCTGGAGGTGTTTAAGGCATGGGTAGACGAGGTCCTGAGGGACATGGTTTAGTGTTTGATAGGAATGGTTGGACTTCATGATCCGATGGTTCTTTTCCAACCTGGTGATTCTATGATTCTAAGTTAGTTATTTGGTTGGAAAAAAAAAATAGCACTAAAGACGCAGGCAAGTATTCCAGGTGAAGTTACTGGGAGCTGTGTTCTCTTATCTTAGGCTGAATTTTGATGTTAACTATAACAATTTTCTCCCAGTCAAAGTCCTTAGCAACTTAATTTTATAGTAAGATTCAGTTCAGTTTGTTTTGCTATCATCCCCAAGATATCTACTTCCTTATGACAATTCTCAGGCCAACCCCAACTGATGGACAAGTATTTTTTGCTAGAGACATACGAGTGCTTTGGTACGAAATTTATATATAGTGAATTTCTATAATGTTAGTTAAAACAAACCAAAACACCACAGTTCCCTCCTTCTGTGCCGAAGTGACTGCATGGATACTCTTGACTCATCATAAAAGAAGATTCAATAACTTATTTTAAGATTTATATATATTTCAAATCAACTGACTTTGAGAGCTGTGGTGGTTTAGCTTGGAGAAGAAGAGGCTGAGAGGAGACCTCATTACTTTCTACAACTACCTGAAAGGAGGTTATAGAGAGGAGGGTGCTGGCCTCTTCTCCCAAGTGACAGGGAACAGGACAAGAGGGAATAGCCTCAAGCTCCGCCAGGGGAGATTTAGGCTAGACATCAGGAGGAAATTTTTCACAGAAAGGGTCATTGGGCATTGGAACAGGCTGTCCAGGGAGGTGGTTGAGTCACCTTTCCTGGAGGTGTTTAAGGTACATGTGGACAAGGTCCTGAGGGGCATGGTTTAGTGTTTGATGGGAATGGTTGGACTCGATGATCTGGTGGTTCTTTTCCAACCTGATGATTTTATGATTCTATGACTTTCAACTTTGAATTGCTCTCTCTTGTGACATGTATTTTTGCAGCTGACTTCAAAAGTCAGTCATACACACTTATCCTAATCACTGCAGAAACATTTTAAGGAAATGGAAAAATCATGAAAATAATGCACATGTACTAGTATAATAAATTATTTTATATTATTTTGTATACATGAGATTGAAACATCAGGTCCCAGACTGATATCCTGTTTCTTATTAGAGGTGGCATGCACTTCCTCAAATAGAGTTACTATTCATGATTTAAATCAGAAGAAATAAATCACTTTTTTTGTTGCTATTGCTTTTTCAAGGAAGAAGCAGTTTCAGCTGTGCGCTGCCACCATGTATGTGATGAGAGTTTCACTACTATTGGCTGCTCTATGTGTGCAGATAAAGATAAACCCCTAGACAGTTATTCTAAATGGAGTAGGTGGAGAGAGAAATAAATAAAAAGTTTTAAAAAAAAAAAGAATAAAAGGAAATATATGCAACAGTGACAGACCTAGTTGTGTTTAATGCTTTCCAGCATCTGCTTGGAAGACTTCTAAAGCAGTATCACACAGTCTTTCTTTAAGAGAACTAACATGTAAGAGTAACACGGGATAATGCAGTCACAACATGGCCGATTGTTGTCAGAGAAACTTTACAGCAAAAGAGAGGAAAATGCTAGAGACAGACAACACACATTTAAAGAAATTTCAGCAGTAAGCAAACCAAACAAAACCAGAGTGGCCAATTTCAGAGACTTCCATCCGAAGCACTGAGTAATATTATGGATAAAGTCACCATGCAACAAATACAGCAAAATATTCCTTTTTTAATATCATAAATCTGTGATTTATTGATCTCTCCCATAATTTGATGGGGGAGAAGCTTTTAATTAAAATAAGTGATTAAGTGCAAATCCTTACCAAGCCTTTCACAAAAATCTTGCTTCAGAGAGCGATTTGAAGTGCCATAGCAAGGCTGAGTCTCTAAGCTTAGAAAGAAAAGGTGTATTCACAGTCTGATCAGTTGCACTGAGTTAAGATTCTGTTGGAAGATAAAGGCAGTTTCTAGTTCTCAGTAGGAAAGAGTTGACAAAGCTACCACTTAAGAACACTTTTCCTCCTCTGGCAAAATTAGCAAAGTTGTTGTTATTATAGCTTTCAGAGAATTTTGGTGGATTCAAAATTATGGTAACACTTCTTCTTTTATTCATTCTAATGACAAAGAATTGAATATTCCTTAAATGAATATATGTTTCCACAGCTGGAGCAGGGTAAACTGTAACAGAAACAGATGAAAGTGAATATTGTGCCTTACTAAAAGGTGACACCTTGCCACCACAGGAAGCCACTGTTAAAGGAGGTTCAGCCTAGTAAGTTAAAGAGATCACTCATCTTTTTTTGTTTCTGTATCATTTCATCGTAAGTGAATCCACACATAAATAATCTAGCTTCACAATTTCTCATTCCTACTACAACGGCCATAATATTATGGGACCTATCATTTTCTTCTTAATGAACTTCTTTTGAAGTTTTTTTTCCTATTTTCTGCAATAGTTTTTTCTTCAAATTTTACTTTAAGCATATACTAGTATACATCTGTAAAAACTTTATCCTACTTCGACTTTATTGCTATTTGTATAGTAATTGGCATAAAACATTAAAGCAAAAAAACATAAACCAAGACAGAAATTCCTTCATGGAAAACATTGATCACAAAGGAAAAAAAAAACCTAACAAATACAAAGGAAATTAATCCAGAAAGGATCTTAAGAAACCATTTAATAAGGTTGCTTAATCAAAGCCAGAAACAAATATACCTAATGTGAAAACACAGAAAGTAGAAAGTAGAAGCAATGCTATAAATAGTAAACTAACTGAAACAAAAGTGACATTCCAAAGTCAATTGAAGGAAATGAATTTACTGTTGATACTGGGATGAGAAAGGAGACTTTCAAGTGTATGCAGATACACAGAAAAGCATATGAAACTGGTAAGGTGGAAGTGGCTTAGAGAGGAAAAACTGGACAGAAGCCAGATCCAAAAGGAAATGGGTAGAAATCTATGGGTGTCTTGTCATTCAGAACTATATAGCAGATATTAATTCATAAATGGATTAGCTGGCTTCCCCAGTGCTTCCCGGCAAACTGCTATTAGATCAAAATGAGCAGACATGAAACAACAGTGCAGGAAATGAAGTCCAGAAGAAATAGAAAAAGTCTGTTGCCTTAGTAACACAATAAGCAACACGATGATAGACAGCACATGGAATAAATGGTTTCATGCTGTTACCAGTACCCAGGCTACATAAAGCTAAGTTAAAGCCATGTTTAATACTTCACACATGCCTCCCAGGCAGCAGACACTCTCATGCTAAGGAGGTTTTTTTAAGTGGACTACCCACAACCTTGAGTAGTCTTCTGGCATGGGTATCTTGAAGCTGTTCTGTGGAGCAATATTGATAATCAATGGATCCCGTGAAGCAATACTGATAATTAATGGATCACTCATCTATTCTTGAGTCTCACTTCTCTTGTTCTGACATGAGTTTTGACCCTTAACATATCAATCCTCTTACAGTAAACATTGTTTGCATTCCTACACTACTATAAAAACTGTTCTAATATAAAAAATCTCCACTATCTCTAGCAAATGCTCACTCTTTTGGGTATAATGAAATGTAACACATTTTAATTGGTAAAAGTTCCAATACTCCAGTGTGCAAAACTCTAGAGAAGTACAATATACTGTTACTGATAATTCCATTTTGCAGTAATTCGGCTACATTAAATTACTGAACTAGAATTTTGTCTGAAGAAGTCAATGCTAAATTTAAAAATCTTTTCTTGTTTGCATACAATTTACAACAAGGTGACTTCATGGATTTCTATTTAGTCAGTCCTGATTTGCATTTTAAGAAAAGCATTATATTTGTCTGGCCGGAAATTACACTGTGAGGGCTACTGCCTTGTTCCACTGCACAGCTTACAGAACGCTGTCACAAAGAAGACTTAAAAGCATCTACTCATGATGTCTGCACTCATTCTGGAGAACTTGGCATTATAAAGTAAAGAACTGAAGCGTAATTTGGTGAAAATGAATTCACCAAAGGATAATACTGTTTTGGAATGGGGTTTTGTTTGTTACCCTTTACTGATTTTCAAGAGAAGAGATCTGAAACTGCACAGGTTCTTATCACTTAAGCTAAAGAAAGCAAGCGTGAATAGAAGGGGGCTAAACAAGGCAAGAAATTGGCTACTGGGCAGCTGATAATAACTTGTTTCAGAAGGACATGTACCAAGCTGAAGATAATGTTACTAACATAGATCCTCAGGGATCAGTGCTGGGACTAATCTCAATATTTTAATTAACAACGGTGGCATACGACAAAGTTTACTAGCAGAAAAGTCAGAAGACGTTATCATCACAAAGAAAGAGACAGATACTTCATGGAATGTAATGCATGTCTTTGAGGCATGAAATAACAAGAATAGCATGAAACTTGATAGTACCAAAAACGTGAGATGCATTTGAGTGCCTAAAACAAAACAAAAAAAATGTGCTATATGCTGGGAGCTCATCAATGACCAATGCATAATGAGAAGTATATAAGTATGCCATCTGGTCACAAGATGCTACAAGTAACACAAAGACAACAAAGTTGTAAAAATAGTAAATGCAATCCAATGTTGCATTCAGACACACAGAGAACAAAAAAAAATTCTTTGTAAATATACAGAACCTCCTATGGAAGATTCCATGCAGGAAGGTAAGATTAAATGGAAAATGTTCACACATTAATTAATAGGAATAAATTATGCAAAGATGAACTTAAGAGGGTGAATTAGAAGACAGTTCCTAGGTACTAGAACAATGACATTTGTAATATCAAACAAATAGGGGAGAGTATAGGACAAACCCCCCTGCTGTTACCTAAAAGAACCCTGAGTTAGTTAGAAGCCATTACAAAAGGATTACACTGTGCATGATAAAAAGTGTTAGCATTTAGATGGCCCAACTAATCTTTTTAGTTCTTGTTACTTTTACAGTGACCAGAAGGTAAGAGTTGCACTCACTATACGTTATTTCAAACCTTCATTAACAGAATTTTTTTATTCCAAAACAAACTGTATTCACAAAATACGAAACTGCTCTACCCATATTTATTTATAAAACTACATAGCCTCACACTGCATAGCATAAAACAGCTTATCAAATGCCATATTGGAATATGTTCCCCTTACTGACAACTATCAGAAGGAAATTTGAATCCAAACCAGACAGTCAGTTGAACAACAATCCTGTTTTCACTACAGACTGGGCTCTCTGAGATGCTAGACTTCAATAACCCATCTGCTTTTCAACATAACGTCAAGAGGCTTTGTAAAATTGAGAGCAAAAGAACAACCATTCACTAGCTATAAAGTGGCAGTCGCCCTACAGGGACACAAAACAAAAGTCAATTTTCTTTCTTTCTCAAGGCCCAATATTGCATTCCACACTTCAGGTGACCTCTTCATTAGCTATCATTTCAGTAAGTTCTGAACAATAATTAAAACAAAGAAGACGTGTTGCTCTCTCATTAATTCTCCTGAGATCTGCCCTCAATAGGGCTTTTTCCATTGCTGGTACATAGCTTTGACATAGAGTTATGAGTATATTTACTTGGTTTTTACTGGAAAACAGGTTAGCAAACAAGCTAATATCAGTCTGTTCTGATGGGAAATTTGTATTACAAAATGTAATGCTCTATGTCTCAAAACAAGCTTGCTTTTTTTTTTAACACATCTATAACTAATTACAGCTTTCTTTTTAAAAATAAGTCTAGAATACTGTGTGTTGCAGCTAATGTTTTTTTTTTTTTCTGAGCTCACATAATCAAGTAGGTACTCTGCACATATGCTGAAAACCTGAAAGTTAAACATCCACATTATAAGCCATATTTGCTTTGTTTTCAGTTTTCATTTCTCAAGGAATAAAAACCAAAACTATTCAGGCATTGGATTGTGTAGGTTTAAGTTTGGTTTTTTTGTAAGGGAGAGAAGGATCTAATTACTTTCCTGCATCATTCTCCTCAGCACTTTGCCGTAATCATCATCACTATAATTGTATTGCATTTATATAGAATTTTTCGTGTAAAGACTCAAGGGATTTACAAAGTGTCAAAGAGGAAAAGCTCTTCTATCCTTCAGCTTTCTGGGAGATGTGTTTCAGTTTCATAAGGAACAGTTAACATATGAAATAAGGTCCGTATGAAACATTCCACTAGTCAAATGCCCTTTAAGATCTCACATGTTGATTATTTACTAATGATAAAAAAATAGGTAGTGATGATATAGTTCTTGTAACAAAAGAAGATAATGAAATTCATTGCACTGAAAATTATTCTGATAAGATTTTACTGATATCGAAAGCCAAACTCTTAATTACACTCATGATGCAATGCGTGTATCTGAAGTATCTTAACAACGGGTTAAAAGACTTTAAAAAAATGAAGGAACTACATATCTAGTGCTAGCATGAGTGGACACAATTATATAAAAACTAACGAGGAAATGCCAAGGCATACCAGGTCATCTTTCTTAGTTAAAAATGTACAAGGCTTAATTATGTATAGCTTGAAAGAATTACTTTCATCTTACAATTCACCATAAGGTTTTTACACTGCATAATAATCTTCTGTATGCCATGATTGTTTGGCATATGAACATTTTTAGAAAAGGTATACCTAGCTAAACTACCTTACATTGTCTTACCTTTCTTTTTGAAGTATAGGTATAACCTACTGTCTTGGATTTTAGATGAGGGTTGTATTATTTATAGAAGTAGTCTTTCCTTAACTGTCAGGATTTTTGCTGCCTTACAAAGAAATACAAGCACACATTAAATTTAAAGCACATTGAAATGGAAATATTTCTATGAGAAGTACATCTATTTCATCGTGTAGCATCAGGCTGAGTTTACAGAAGAAAAACATGCAGCAGATAGCAAACTAGGAAATCTTTGATGAAACATCATTCTGTCTCAAAATAAATACTCATTGGTAAAACAAATTGTTCACAGAAAAAATGAGCTTTGATAAACATGTTTGTTTTTCAAATCTCTGAAGCTGCTGTACTACCCTAAGTCATCACTCTCCAAGCAAAATATTTCATTGTACAAGAATTTTCACTATTAAAGCATGAACTTCAATGGTCACCTTTCAAATTAAACATTTTAAGGTAGTTTAAATGAAAATGCTTTGTTTAATCCTAGCTAAAATATAGGGATGTTTTCAAGAATTCAACTTCTTGTCCTAACTTAGGACAAAGGCGTCTTTGAAAAATCTGCATAATTTTCCAGGACAGAGCAATCTGTTCTCAACCCAAGACCTACAGTAAAGGCACAAAGCTTCTGTGAATACAGAAGCTCACCTCATCTGAAAATGATATATAGAGAATGTGGCAGCTCTCCTAAAAAGAAGTAAGGGAAGCTGCGATCTTCTAGAGCTCCACAGAAGCAGCCAACCTGCTGCATTGGATCTAATGGGTGACAAGAAAACACTGTTCTTAGGGGGGTTGTTTGAGGGTTTTTTTCTTTTAAAAAACCCCAATATTTTGTATTTTTAGTATCGTCAATCCATTAAGTCCCACTTTCAATGGGACTTTTTTTTTTAATTTATCTGCATCCACAACATATACACAATACTTGTCATACTTAGATCTTGACTCCTTAGCACTTTATTTCTGCCAGAATAACGTGACTTGCAACAAGGACCTAAATATGTAGTGAATAAACGGAGTCTCAACATAACTTTCCTGGCAGAACTAGATGCTACTAGTAGAGAAGCACTGCATCTCTCAACAGAGCCTCCAGTCTTTCAATATCCACAAGTGATCTTGGGGTGTACAGCTAAAATAAGTGACTGGAATCTGAAAATCAAGAAGCATGTCACAATTGTGACATGTCACATGTCACAATACACTGTGCACACACACAAAGAGAACAATATTACCACTGAAGGTGTACAACAAAGATGGCCAAAGATGATATGATAGTCTATTGTGATTACTTCGTTATATTTCTGCTATGTACTTTCTGGGAAAGGAAGGGAATACTGTAGAGCATTCTAAGAGCTAAAACACGTCTGCTTGCAGCATCTGTTTGCTGTCTACAAGGTCTAATTCTTTCTGATGAATGTAACCAACAGAAAATGGCAATAAAATATTTACTAGAGGAAACAATCACTATACACCCTTCTTCTCCTGTAAAACCACAACCCACATCTGTTTTTAGTACATCAAAATTTATTGACAATTTTAACTTGGATTTAGAAAATACCACTCTGTTATTGTGTGGTAGTTGATTTTTTTGTTTCATTGTTGTGTGTGTTTGGGTTTTTTTTTTTTTTAAAAAAAGACCTATATTGCCTCCAAACTCCTAAGCTGTTTCACCAATGGGAAATACAGAGATTTTTAGTGATGTCTGAAAAGATCACCAAATTGCATCAACTGTCTTCACAGCTTAATTCTTACAGAAAAAAATTCAAGACAATAAAAATGCTAATTGAGAAAGTTTTGAGAAAGATGCTGCATATAATGCAACTACATACACAGAAAATTAATTCTGTAGATGATGCGGAAAAGATGGCTTATAAAGTTAACGAGATACTACTCAAGGCAAGAGAAACAATTAGACTATTAACAGTGAAGATAAAGAAACATTTTACCATCACATATAATGAAACTAATTAAAAGTGAAATGAAAATTAAGATTAATATGAAAACAAAACCAAACAAGACAAAAGGCCAGAGTTCACAGATTCAAAACCCAAACCACTGTGTTCAAACACAAACACCTATAAGAATCTGAATAAACTGTAGCTTATCGTTATCTATTTTTGCACATACCAAGCCTGAAAGATGTACCCTCCTTTGGGCATAGATTAGCCTGCTTTTTTAAAAAATAAAGAGATTTTATGGGCACCAGAAACAAAAACTAAAAGGCAAGGGTTTAATTGCAAAGAATAAGTGCTATACAAGCAGTAACCATACATTTAGATGATCATTCTGAAAAATCTATAATGTTTAAAAGGGAAGATTCATCTCTGAGGCGTGTTGCAGGCACATGAAACAACTGAGTGAGTGAATCGCTAGCTATCAGCTTGTATTGCTGTACAAAATACTTCTCTGACACTACAGAAGTGTGACAAGGGCCAGATCCAATTCTGCTTACACCCCGGTCTAACTCACAAAACCTGATAGAACAATGGGGGACTCATACTCATCAGGACATTTTATACTATAACCAGTCTTTACGACTCAATGCAATCACCTGTTGTCACCGCACAAAAAATCCTCAGGCCCCTTGGGTCAGAAGAGCTTTTGTAAGAGAACCAGAGTACTGACTGGTATCAAGACTCTCATTAACAATGCCAACATGCTCTTGCCATGCAGTCATTCATCAGCTTTCTTGGTTCTTTCCCTGTTTATTTTTTCTTCCCAAGTATTCATTTTTATCCTCCTTATCCTCTTCCAGCACTCTGAGATTCTCTGATTACCCTTCTCCTCCTACTGTTTCTGAATCATCCCACCATTATTCACCTATCAAATTATTCTGTACTTATCCTCTGCTGTTGGCTCCATATTTTTAAAGTTTTGCTCACAAGAGTCTTGCAGCAATTTCAGTCTGCAGGATCTCTGTGAGCCATTTGAATTGTCAGCACTTTCTGTTAAACCATCCCACATCTATGAAAATATCACAGTCATATACATTTTCCTTAAAAGTCTCATAAAATTTACCTGGTGCCACAATACAACAGACACAGATTGGCTGTTAAGCAGTTCACATGCAGAGATTACTACTCACAGCGCTGAACACAGTCATCTCACCTTAAGTTGGTGTCTCCCTTCTCTCTTTTCTCAGAGTTTTTATTACAAATATCTTAGCTGTTATCTTAAATTAGAACATGAATAGTTTTGAATAAGAACCAGTATACATGTTTATTTCCACTACCATAGAGGCCTTATCTTTCAGGACACATTTCAATACAAACAGAAGCTTTAATTTTGTTTTTAATGCCATCAGACCATTTGTATAAGGGTGAGCGTTCCTCATGCTTAGAAAAATGTAACAAGATTGTGTAGAATTTCTTAAGAAAAATTCCAGAAACTACAAGAAAGGAAAAAAGAGAATTATGCACAGAACATCCTAAAAGTAAACTTCCCTAATAGCAGAATATGCAATACAAGTATATAACGATACCCTCTCTCATTATTTAGAAGCATCCCTTGCTAATTTAGCCATTGAACAATTTGGGGCATTGTCTGCATAGCATCAAGCAAACCTTTAATGTTGTACAAAACACAATTGCTTAATAATGAATTGTTGAATAGCGTGCTCTCAAGAGAAAAGGAATAAGCATTTTCCCACTAATTAGCTTTTTTTAATTCTGATTAGCCATCCTATACACTTACCCTGTATGTTATCATGACCAAGTCAGCACAGCATAAAGTCTCAGCCTTCAATAGTGCCACAATTACCAAGCCAAATCACGCAAAATTCACATCTCTCCCACTAAGGTCGAAAGGGCATTAACTAGTACTTGCAGAATTCCGAGTCACCTACCCAATACAGAACAGTGATACACAAAGACACAACACGAGATCCTCAAAGGGGTACTGTTATATTAGCATACTGCTCTGTACCACGAGCACTGCTCTGATGTAACTGTCCTCCTTCTTCTGAGCCAGGGGCTGTATGCAGCACAGCACTGCAAGCAGCATTGCCAAAGACAGAATTTAGGGTGACTTAAAAGTTAACAACTAAATAACAGTAACAACTGTAAAGATAATAATCACAGAACAACCAGGCTGGAAGGGACCCATCGGATCTTCTAGTCCAACCATTATATAATGTCACAACATATAATGTTTTTCACATATAATCCATTACATTTAATTTGAGTTATACATATATTTAAAACCCAGGAAATGTGATCAGCTTGAGTAGCTCTACCAAAGACTCTGAAAGAAGTATTTCCAAAGAAACCCCATAAAGAACTGCATCTGTTTTACTGCAATGCAACAGGAGATTCTACTCTCTTTTGCTTCCACAAGAAGCAATTAAAATATTAAGGAAGTTATTACATTTACAGTGAGTTAACTATTTGAAATGTGAAAGAAAATATGGCTAAAATTGAGCAAATTTAAATTCTAGGAGCAGAAGCACAATCTATAGAGGAATCTCCAGGACCATCAGGTGATATGTGCACTTGAATCACATGCATTTTTCTGAGCACTACAAAGCACAAAATACATTTCAAGGGATCTCTTTGTCTCTTGAAAGTGAGACACTGAGAAGAGGAAGACAGCTTCTCAAACTGTCAATTCTTGCTAGCAACAAGCCATCAATGTGAACAGTTTCCAAAATTTCTCACAACTGTTCAAATCAGGGCCAAATTAAGACCTTACATGATTTTTCCACTGATTTCAATGTTATGAACGCTAGTATTGGAACTTTAAAGACTTGCCTCTCACTGTTCCATTTCCAGTAAAGGCACGTGTCCAAGAAACTGCTGAACAGATAACTGGAAGGAATTATTTTCTACCAACTTAATTATATTTGTACAAAAAGCTGTATGGACACTCTTGTTTCAGCTCCCATTAGGTTTATTTAAGTTCTTTTTCTTAGGAATGCATTTAAGTTGAAGCTGCTTTCACATCACAAAACCCAGTCTATAATGGAATTTGTAGAAGTTTACTTACACAGTGCAGCTCATGCCTTTTAATAAACTTTCTCAAGTGAACAATATTGAACTGCCACTTGTCTCCAAATTCCCCAAGCAAATATAAAAGCAAGGTGCATCCTTTCCTCTCCAGCACAGAGATACTACTGACTCAGTGATGCTACTTAAAGACAATACCCTTTTTATTCCTAGTATGCTTTTAGGGGATCCCTAGGGAAACTTACCCATTTCTAACAAATTACAAGAGCATACAGCTGGGATTTTAGAAATATTTCTAAAGAAGTCACCCAGAGAGAAACGATTTGAAAGAGTACATTTCATGATGGCCCTGCAAAGCCAACAGTACACCACTTATCCAGAAAGAAGATATGAATATGCAAATAGGTGTTCCTAAATGTAACTTAGCAGGAAAGATCCCTTTACATATAATCATGGTTGAAAACAGATGTGCATTCCACAGGAATAGGATTAGATAAAGTTATAGTTACAAAAAAACAGGTTAGACAAGGCCTTGAACGGGTCATCAAGTTTCCAACAAATGAAATAAACAGAGTTCTGTGATCTAACCAATTAAACTCTACAAACCACTCAAAGGTAAAATAACCACCATTTTCATTAAATGTTCTGAATTAGGTAAATTACATCTGCTTTTCTGGACACGTTAGATAAGTAAGCACTGGAGTGGCACTGCCTAGTTTCCAGCTCTTTGACTTTGTTTTCAATAAAAATCAAACACCATACATCACAGGGGACAGATCTAAAAGACATAAGTCAGAAAGGTGATGTTAAACAGGCTGTATGCTCACTGGACCCCTTTCGCAATCACAAAAGTAGACGGATGCGTTTGGTAAAAAGGGATTGACATTTATGTTTTCCTCAGTAGACCTAATTAGGTCTGACATACATCCATTCACACTCAAATAGGCACAGAAACCTTCCCAGTTATTTTCCAATTATTTCCACATATACTGCCTCATTCTGAAAGGACTGGAAAGTTTATTAAACTTTCAAAAGATGCTATAGGTGCTGCTCATGCGTCTATCTCTCAGGATTCTTACTAAGAAAAATATTTAGTATTTCAAACTCATGGTTTTCAATACCAGAATCCTAATCTCAGCCTCTTTGATCCTATTTTTATTTGTCACTGACAATTTTCAATCACACAAATGGTATAAGCACTGTTCTAATATTGTAATTTTTTTTTAACACCCCAAAAGCTAGACCTGTTCATAACACTGCTATTAATGTAGTAATATCCATCTGAAAACTAAAAAGGTGCTAAAGGATGGTAAGGTAAATTTTCATGTGTAGAAGACATTCAGATAATACAGCTTGTCCAAAGAGGTTAGGAAAGATTAAAGTTAAGATAAAGGTCACCTGAAAAAACACATTGCATTTAGCACAGTATCATGGAGGTGGCAGTAGAATCCTCAGACCAAAGTAGTCTCCTCTTTGCTTTTCTCATAAAAGCAGAGCTTGTTCTAGCCCTATATAAACATTTTTATGAAATGTCAACAACCCATCAAGAGTTAGCTGCATTTCCACAATGGTAGCTTTAGTTCTGAAAAGAGACCGAATTCTTAACTTAGTTCCTAAATTAAACAACATTCTGAAAACTGCCTCCTAAAAAATACTTCTTTGTGTGACTTTGTCACATATTTTGTAAACTGCTATATCATAAACTGAAAACAGCAGTCAAATCAACAAAGCAACCAATAGATATTATTAATTATTATTATTATTGTAACCACCTGTATTTTTTTTTTACTACATCTGTTCAACTACATTTGCTTTACTTCTGATGATGGCATTCAAGCTGCCAGAAGCAGAGGCTACAATCTAAGAAGCAGCAACTACATTCTTTCGGAAAGAGTTTAGGGACTGTTTTTAGGTCCTGATAAAGCAGTATTACCTTGAAATCTGCACTCAAAATGAACATTAAACAGAGAAACAAACAAACAAAAATATCATTACCATTACTATTAGCTCAGCTTTAGAACTCTTCAACAGGTCATTTTAAAGAGCATAATTGTCACTAATTTATTGATGAGGAACTGAGGCACAACAATGCTTTCCCAACATTATGCAGCACAGGACTGAGGAAAAGAATCCAAGTATCTTCAGATTCATGATAACTGGAAGTAAGTAAACCGATTAAATAGCTACTATTTGTACTTCACTGCACACAAGAGCCTTTCCCAGAGACACCTGCATAATAGTAGAATAACCAGCAATATTAATGCTTACAGCAAAAAATAAATTTAGTGGTTATAAACAAAAAAAGTACAACTTTGTACATAACAGCTGAGAAACAATGAACTTCAATAAACATTCAGTGTCAGGACAAAACCTCCTTAACACATACAAAATGTTGTAAACCACTCGCATGTCAAAAACTAGAATGAATTATCGGGTTTGTAGAACATCGTAAGAAGAGAATGAAGAGTGTTTTCTAAACAACACATGTCTAGCTATCTTTGAATTCCTGTATAAATGTAATTACCTCCACAATACCTCTTTGGCAAAGACCTACACTTTTTTAGCTGTTGGGTTTTTTGGCTGCCAGTGCTGTAAGCTCCAACTCTGCACAGGCTCTAGGCACTTCCATACTGACTCCCTACAAGTGCTAGGTTCAGCCAGGGGGTCCTCTGTGTAAGAAGATATTTTAAAGTGTTCAAAGCAGGAATAGCATTTTGTTATCAATCTCTTCTACCACAGATGTCCCATGAGGACATGAGAGTGCT
Organism: Coccyzus lansbergi; assembly: GCA_033558105.1. NCBI lineage: Eukaryota > Metazoa > Chordata > Aves > Cuculiformes > Coccyzidae > Coccyzus > Coccyzus lansbergi. The sequence continues at coordinate 2,828,517 of JAUMJK010000036.1, read as the reverse complement.
AAAATAATAAAGAAATTATACATTCAAAGTTAAGACTTCTACTTAAACCTAAACTTCAGAAGTATAAAGCTGCGTGTAACTGCCTTCCTAATCTAGAGTTTTCTATACTATATTCAGAGAAGTTTACTGTATCTGCCTCTATAACATACCCTAGGTATTTTACACTGTTCCCCACTGTCTTATACTGGAAGTCTGACAATATCATTTTAGAATTTGATACCAACGATGGCACATTTCAAACCTTAAACTCATTCAGTTCATGTTCCACTCTCACAGGAGATTGCATATTTACTTCTATCCTCTAAGGAAGCTCATAGCTTGAATGAGAAAATGTCAGGAATAATTAAGAAAACTAGATTTATGCCCCTGAAGAAAAAAAGTCATCTTTGTCCTCTCAGACAGAGTGTTGTCCTCTCAAAAAAAAAAAAAAAAAAAAAGACTGTCTTTCAGCATCCATCATACTATTTAGAAGCTACTTGTATTTAATCCTGCACCCTGCTCCATTTCTTTCTTGGGTTTTTTTGACATTACCTGCTATATCTTCCATAGTCAGAGCCTACTCTGAGAATGGTAGCAGAAAAGCTACTAGACTCAAAACTTATATTCCTTCTCTAAGGAAATAATCTATAGCTTTTGGTACTCCAGACTATTCAGCAACCTATGATATAGCAGTCCACAATATACTCTTCCCCAGTTTCCTCCTCTGCCTCCTCTCCTCCCATTACCATCTTGATGTATTTTATATTTCTATTATGCAATTGTTATGAAGTAGCAAGCACTGGTATTTGACGTGCCTATCCAAGAACATCAAAATAAATTAAATGCACAGAGTGTTAAGTATAACTCACAATATAAGCATAGATGTTTCTTGATGTGAAAGAAAAAAATCTCAGTGCCTTTTCCAAAGTGTTACAGTCTTCTAGGATAGCAGCTCAAAATTTAAGTAGACAGCAAAAGAATCCAAACAACCAAATTAAACTAGTTGTATAGTAAGTATATAATTTGTTTCAAGGCCCAAATTTGCATGCCAAAATGTGTTGTGGAGCCAGTGGTTTGTTGCATACCACTGTTCAAGTGCTGACATGTTTTGACAATGCTGCCACCCATTCTGTTTTTTTAAAGTTGAAGAAAGAGTGGATGTTCACCTCAGCCATTTGTCAACACAGCAGACAAACATATTGCACACAGACTCCATAACTAATATTCCTCAAATCACCAGGAATCCTGTAATTTGAAGCATGCTTTCTCAATGGAGATAATAATCACTGTTTAAATTACAATGGCAACAGGGTTTGTTTCTATAGCGACATGTACAAAAAGTAAATAAATTAATTTTGTCAGTATGAAGTGGATTATACAATAAAGAAACTCTTTGTAGGTGCATGGGTTTGGGTTTGGGTGTTTTTTTGCTGGTTTTCCCTTAGAAACACATGTTCTCAGTTTTTGGAAAAAAAATTAGGAGCCATTTTCTGAAAGAAGCTTTCTCAAAATCTAAGGTTCCTTTTGGGCACCAAGGTAAAGTAGATGCCTAGAAGCCTCCCGTCAGTGTCTAGAAAACACTTTTGTTTCTTCTCTATGCAAAAGATCATGTGTAAAAATAAACAGTATAAGAGAACTTGTAATGTCCACATTTTTTCAAGGTAATCTCTCTGAACCTTCTAGAAATTCAAATACCAATTAGCAGCAGCAAGAAAACCAATCAAATTAAGTCACAGAGATTTCACTGTCTGGCAAATACGCAGCAGTCGTTACATGCAGTTTTCACTCTTTATTTTGGAACTTATGCAGCTTCACTCTTCATACCCCTTTTCACATATTTGTGTACTTTCGATGTCATCTGTGATTTTGCTAAAAATCCTGTTTGGATAAATATCATTACTGCAGAAGAAAGTATCAGTAATTTACAGAATGAAAACGTCAAGCCACAAGACTAGGTCCTGCTTGTTTGAGTAGCCCAGGTACAGTTAGAATAACTACCCGAGTGAGAAAGTCTGCAGAAACAGCCTGTCCTCAAGTGTCTGATATACATATAGGAAGCTCTCTCTCTGATTCTACATATACAATTCTTAAATACACAACTCAATCTCCTACACTTTTGTAATCTAAGTTTTATACATCTAATCCATACCTCTGCCCGTAAGTAGAATCAGGTCTCTAGATAATTCTTGTTCATCTACCCTTTAAAATGGAATGGTTCCCAGTGACAGGGACAACTAAATCTTTTCAAATAATGCATTCCAGTGTTTCTTTCTGCTATTCACACTTCTTTCCCCTCCTACCTAACTTAAGCCATCTTTGCTTCAGTTGAAATTCATTTCTTACTCATCTGCAACAGAACTAGTGTCTATTTCCAAGGTCTGTTATATATGCTCTTCAGGAAGCTATGAATGGGACAATTCTTCTGTATAAATAGACTGTCAGCTACAAAGGTTCTTCCACTGAACAGAACAGCAGGCTCTCTTTCCTAAATTTTCCTCTTTTGATAGGCTCCTCCACTTGAGAAAAGTAACAAAATTCATTTTGCCTACTGTTTTTACCATAAGACCATGTACATTTTTCATATGTATTTGCAATTGCAGGAAAAAAAAGAAAATGGAATATTAAACAGCAAAGGATCAGACTACAAAATTACATTATAAACTCTAACAAAACATTACAATCTCTTCCTGTGTATTCCTAAATTTAGATTCCCTCTCTGCTCTAATTTACATTATTTGGGCTGGATAACTGCATTATTTTACAGTTCAGTCCCTTTGTTAGTACTCTGAAGCCTTACATTTATTCAGTTCCAACTTTGTTCTCAAAGGAAACTGACTTTATTTCAGCAAATATACTCAGCAAATGTAAATCTGGGTGAGAAACGGAATAGTTTGGCATAATGTTGTGTAAGTTCAGCATACCTGTTTGCACTGGTGTCTAAATTCAAGCCTTTTCTTCCTCCTTATGGGAGATCTACGGAAATAATTTTAAAGCTTTTGATAGTTCACAGTAACCAACAGTAAATTCAGCACACTGTGTAGAATAGTCTCACTGCAGTAGAAAGTATAACTACAAGTTCGGGTAGGGTCTTTTTTTTATTTTAAAAACATAGCACATGCTTAAAATGTGAAGGGAAGTACAGTCCTCTGAATTTCTATATTACATCAGAAATCTGTTACCATTTCTCGAAGACCTCTTTCATAACATGAGACCAGCCACTTGATAGTCCATGCTGCACCACCCCAGGATATACCAGTCCCTTCTTCTTCCCACAGGTCTGTCCTCTCTACTCAAAGGAGAAGGAAATGAAGTCTTTCCTGTGGTGAACTGTTGCAAATTTATAGATTCAGAGGCCAGAAATGATCACTGTGACAATCTAGCTTAGCCTTTCATATAACAGATGGACAGAAATTCATTCTTGTTTCAATATAACTTGCAACTGATTTACACTGATGAAGAACCCACCTTTCTCCAGGTACAATGTTCAAATGGTTGGTTACATTTTCTCATGTTAAAAAACTGTACCTAATTCAAGTATGAATTTGTTTGGTTCCGGTGTCAAACCTCTGGGTCCTGTTCTGCTTTTGTCTGCCTGACAAAACATAGCTACTGCAACACCAATGCAAATAATAAATTAAACTGTGTGTTATCTAAACAGCATTCCTCCCTAACTGCACTCTTGGGACAGCTCTCACACAAATTTACTAGAGCTACGTGGCACTTAAAGCTTTTGGCAGCAAGTTTGCTATCAAACATCTGTTGTGACACCCCTTTTAAGCATCCCTTCTCCCACACCATATGGCCATCTCTACTGAGTGGTACCACAAGGCCACGACCCAGCTCTTATCACTCCCTGTCCTCCCTGGGGAAGCCAGACACTGACTAATAATTTCACACAGATTTTGCACTCCATCAGCAGGAAAAATAGCCCACTGCAGTGAAGGGAGACACGTGGAACATGTCCGTATTGCAACACACTGCCCACATCCCTGTCACAAAACACTCCTTGAGGAGGTGTAGAGTTCTCTAAAAGAAGGGATTTTATATTCCCCTAGCATTGTTGTTGCTCCTCCCAAGGCACGACTTCTGCACTGTGTAACAGGCCTTATACATGGGGCTTTGACAACACAACTATAGCAGCTGTTGGTGTGAGGAAAAATAAAACAGAATAAAACAATAATGGTCATGGAAGATAAAGCAAAATATTACATAATAGATCTAGTTTCCTGGTGGCTTAAAGAGGTTTGCTGGCACAAAAATTTAACTTATGATACAACAACAGACTCAGACAGAAGTTCTTCCACAGGCTCAAGCGACAAAAGCAACAAAAATCCTTATTAACTATGAGTCACATTAATATAGCAGCAGCCCTACTACTGACTAGTACATAAGAACAGTAATATGAATAGAGACACAGAGAACAAAGAAATTGAGTTTCCAAGTGAAAGTCTTACAAGCCAGCTCAAAGAACATCTAATATAAGTGATTTTATTTCCCTGCACATACAGTACTA